>OY728136.1:400811121-403311121 GCA_963277665.1 Viscum album | reverse complement strand
TTCTCTTTTTTGAATTCATTGTGCCAAAAAAATAATAGATGATCTATTATTTCATTTGGTGTAGCTTGGGAGAAGAGATAACTCTCTCTAACGAAGACCGTTCTTCAATGAAGAACACTCTTCTGGTGAAGAACACTCTACCAAAGAAGAACGTCGATGAGGGATGCCTTAGACTACAAATAATGACCCCCTCCGACCTTCTTCCCCATACTACTTCGATCTGGGATGCGTTCATCTACCACGGATCGATGAACATATTTCTGCAACGTCAATGAACAACGACCAATGAATCAATGGTAGGGGGATTATTACTTGTTGATGTTGTACCATTTTTCATACCTTCTTCAACGGATAAAATGGGATTGATACGGACGTATTATTGATCATCTTCTTCTCATGATGAGCTAAATGATATCTCCCTAAATGTAGAAGGTGTGGGCCAATCTAACATGGCAAAACATCCTCTATCGATCTCTCTCTTCTTTTGACGTTCTACAGAAAGGCGATGAGGTGACGACGATGAAGTTGGAAACGACGAAGGCCACGCTACTCGTAGACACCTGGCGCCCTGGCCGGCACGAGGCTCGCCTGCCCACGACACCCGCACCCTGCCCGGTGACCTTCCGGCGCCCCCGTGGCCAGCCCGGCCGCTCCGCGCCCTTCCCGGCGCCCCCGTGGCCTGCTCTGCCGCTGCCGCGCCCTGCCCGGCTCCCAGAAACCACCCTTGTGGCCTGATCGGCGCCCCTGCAGCCTACCAGGCCCCTACCACACCCTACCTGGCGCACCAGCGGCCTACCCTGCGTCCACCCGGGCTGCTCGCGCCCCGCGCGCTCTGCCTGCGGCCAGCCCGTGCACTGCATGGTCTTCCCACTGGCCTCCCATCCGACCGACCTCTCGGGCCAATTGTCCCGAGTCGTGCCCCTCGCAACGTTGGCCGAATCAGCCCCGAACTTCGGGTCATGCTACCTACGTGGCGACATCCTGGCCGAACTGCCCTCCCAGTCCGCTGGGTCGGGCCCAATGGACCAAGCCAAACATAACGAGCTGACCCACCCAACAGACTGGGTCAGACCCAGTGAGTCTGACTGGGTTGACCCAGACCAGGTTGGCGAAGATAGGGTTGGTCCAATTCGGTTTGACCGTGTCAGACCAGACACGGGCCCACTACTGACCCCATTACCTTCTTGGGCTATATCTTTGGCACCAAACATCCATTTGACAAACCATCAGCGGCGCTAGCTTTCTTGGAGCGAAGTCATCCCTTTGAGAATACCCCACTATAGTTCAGGATATAATTGAGATACGGTCAGGTTGGATCGTACATGAATCCAACCAGACCCCCCGGACAAAAAGGCTAATAATTAACAGACCAGGCGTTCGATTGACGCGTCGTCTGTTGCGTTGATACCCATATGATGTGGCAGACCTTTAAGATAGTTCTACATGGGACTTCATGAGAGATAGTGTATCGACCAGTTGCTTGTGGCGCTGACCTTCCAGAGACGAGTAGTAATTTGTGCAGGAACCTAGTAGCCGGCTATGACATGACGACTTCTGAACGATTTGACTTGGAGTGATTTGAATAGCCCAATAGGGAGCGCCTCTATGTGAGAGTGGCAGAACCACGGTGGGGAGCACCTCTGTGTGAGTGCAGAAGACCCACGATACTTGACACATGGATTACCTCAGTAAGCTACCAAGGGGAGAGCCTCTGTGTGAGCGTAGCAGACCCACGGTGGGGAGTGCCTCTATGTGAGTGCGAAAGACCCACGGTACTCGACAGGAGGAGTACCTCAGCAGTTCATGTTAGTGGGAAGCACCTTTGTGTGATGCGGCAGGCCCACTTTAACCGAGAGAGGAGTTCTCTAGCAGTCGAGGGTTAAGTTTGATACTACCCCTAGAATAAAAATATTGGTTGAGCTGAGTCAATAACTTTTGTGTTTTTTTCATTATTGAGAGGGGTTACTAGATAACTTAGGTATATGTATGGGAATATACCTAAGTAATGTTTATCTGTTTATTTCACTCTTTGTGTTTTATCCTTGTTGGATTTTGTGAGACCTTGAGGGTATCGGGGTCCCTACTATGTATCGATATACTAACCCCTGCATGGGCTATGCTCGCACCTTGTTGTGTTGGTTTCAAATGACGGAAAGTGCAAACTAGGGTAAAGAGTAGTATGAATGGATGGTACCCGAAGTTGGACCACTCAATGTGACGGTACACGGAGGAGATGGACAGACGGGAGTGCTGAAGAGGCCATTTGTACCTACCCTTCAGGTAGGAACCGCAGAGGACAACCCAGTAGTGGATTTACTTTTCTTCAGTTGTACTTGTTTTTCCTTGTACTTTTAGTATCTTTTTACTTTACAGTTGGGCTTTTATTTCCAGCCCCTTTTACTTTCTAGCACTTCTTTTGTATAAAGTTTTACTTAGTGTTTTCCTTCCATTTGTGTACTCTGATGTGTTTTTTTATAGTTACAAAGGCTTTTTCTTCCCAGTTTAGGTATTTACACCTCTGGTGCTAGTCTCGAGCCCCTGGCTTTTGGATGGCGGGCTTAGGGTAGTAACGATACGGGCCTTGAGGGACGAGTCATGACAAATTGGTATCATAGGGTTTGTTTCTACCACAGAACATAGAACTATGATCATTATTTTCTATGAAGCAATAGTGTTAAAGGTACTAAGTGTGGTTTTCAGTTCAGGGAGTCCATTGTTGGTGTGGGTGGCCGACGTATCCATACACTAGGACCTTGACTACTGATTTCCAACTCAGTGCATCAAAAAACTAATTTTGTGTGTGTTTCTAAATGTTTTCTTTAAGTCATCTCAACCATGTCAGCTCACTGGGTATAATATTTTGACCGTGTCGCTTCTATTTATTTTAGGATTCCTCCCCGCATATGACCAGTTAGAGCCCTGAGAGTCGTTCACAAAGATAGCCCACCATGTGACAAGGCCTCGGTGCAGGGACCTTTACCAGCAGAAGCACCAGCAGTACTATTTCTTGTTGGGTCACTGATGCCTCCAGCCCCAGTAGCAGACAATGCACGCAACTTGAGCATGCTGCATGAGTTCTAGTGCCAGAGTCCACCCAGGTTTAGGGGATAGATGAACCTGCAGGCAACTGAGGATTGGATAGAGGTTGTGGTGAGAGTCTTAAGGCTAGTAGGGACACCAGCAGACTTCATGGTGATTCTTTCCACGAGTCTCCTTTATGCAGCAGCAGGAAAATGGAGAAGC
Source organism: Viscum album (assembly GCA_963277665.1). Taxonomy (NCBI): domain Eukaryota; kingdom Viridiplantae; phylum Streptophyta; class Magnoliopsida; order Santalales; family Viscaceae; genus Viscum; species Viscum album. The sequence continues at coordinate 403,307,878 of OY728136.1, read as the reverse complement.
CTGATTCTTCAGGTGCATGACGAGGTGACACTACTTTGGGTATACTTCGAGAGCCTATTTCGGGCGGAGTTTGTCCCAGCCACTCTTCACGCAGTACGGATAAATCAGCTACTGGAATATAGCAGGATAGCTTGATGGTGGTGCAGTACTCAGTGAGGTTTACCGAACTCTCACGCTACTCCACATATATGGTGTGGGACCCTTTCTTTTGGTCCCAGACCATTGAGAAGGGGCTCAAACGAGAGATCATAGCATCGATGATCTCACTCTGCATCCCTACACAGGTGGTGGTGTTATAGAGAGCCCTCCTAGTAGAGATATTCCTTGCTGATCAGTCTCCAGCAGTGAGACCCACCACTAGTCAACATGCAACAGTCTTCTGTAGTTGTCAGTAGATAGATGGCACAGAGGTCCAAGAGGACCAGAACCATGGGTGAACGACTGCAGCAATCAGGAGATTTCGTGCGGGGCACCTGGGGTAGAGACACACAAGCCATGAGAGGGCAGTGTTACTCATGTGTCAGGCATGGTCACAAGGCTCGTGAATGTCCGAACCGTCATTCAGATGATCAGCAGACAGTTGAGGGACCTCCCAGGCAGAGGCATATTTTCGAACGAGGCAGTCCGTAGGGAGGAGGTGGAAGTGGAAGAGGATCTTGATGTGTAGCTGGTGGTGGACGAAGATACAAGGTATTACCACCACCACAATCAGGAGATCCTCCCTGACCATAGGGAGAAGGTGGATAGGGGAGAGCTCAGCTCCAGGTAGCTGAGGCCTATGATCATGGAGCTCTAGAGATGATTTGATGTACGATCTATGTCTACACCACCTTAGTTGTAGTTCTTATAGACAAAGGTGCTAGTAACTCATTCATTTCCACATCCATTAGTCGGAGCTTGGAGATTCTGAAGGAGCCATTAGTTAGATCCTTACGCCTAGAGACTCCTATGAGAGCTGATTGGATGATTACACACTGGTTCCGGTAGTGCGAGCTTACTCTAGGTGGAGAGAGCTTCGGTTGGGATCTCCTAGTAGCGGTGTCTAGGCCTTACGACATCATCCTGGGTATGGACTATTTATCTACAGTCCATGCTTAGATTGACTGTATTAGGAGAAAAGTGTAGTGTGTCCACACAGATAGGACCAGGTTCACCTTCACTGGCGAGAAGGGAACATTTTCATCATAGGACAGGCTTACTCAGAGGAGGGTGCAGCTGATCACCCATCAGTTGGCTTCCCTTACCCTTAGAGCAGTATATGTGGAGATTCCGAGTTATCCTTTAGTGGTGTACCAGTACGTGGATGTTTTCCCTGACGATGTTCCAGGACGACCTCTTCACAAAGAGGTGGACATATAAATTGACATGTACCCTGGGATGACATCGATATCTACTCCTGCATATCGGTTGGCTCCCGCTGAGCTTCGTGAGTTGTGGGTATAGATAGAGGACTTACAGGGGAAGGGATTCATCTGGCCCAGTGTTTCTCCCTAAGCATCCCCGATTCTGTTCGCCAAGAAGGTGGATGGAAGTTTGAGGCTTTTTGTAGACTAAAGTCGCCTGAACCAGGTGACCATGAAGAAAAAGTACCCACTCTCGAGGATTGATGACCACTTTGATCAGCTGAATGGAGCATGATGGTTTTTGAAGATAGACATTAGATCAGGCTATCACCAGCTCAGAGTTCGAGATGATGATTTTTATAAGACAACAATCAGGTGTCGGTATGACCATTAAGTGTTCTTGGTTATGACTTTCGACATAACCAACCCTCCAGCAGTGTTTATGGGACTCATGAACAAGATCTCCCCGCCATACCTCGATCGCCTTGTCATAGTCTTCGTTGATGACATTCTGATCTACTCGACTACTAAGGAGGAGCATGCCTACCAATTGTGGGTATTATTGGACACTCTCTGAGAGCACCAACATTATGGTAAGATTTGGAAGTTCTAGTTTTGGATTAAAGAGGTTCACTTCTTAGGACACATCATCTCAGAGGTTGGCGTTGCAGTGGATCCAACGAAAATTGAGGTGGTACATGCTTTGGAGCCATCCAGAAGTGTGACGGAGGTACATAGTTTCCAGGGTTTGGATGGATATTATTTGGTGTTTGTTCTAGACTTCTCCAGAGTTTCAACACCACTATCAGCCTTGAAAAAGAAGGGGAAACCCTTCATGTGGTTAGAGATATGATAGATGATCTTTTTGGAGCTGAGGAAGAGGCTGACTAGTGCCCCCATCTTGAGGCTTCCATAGGAAGGAGTAGGGTACGTAGTTTACTACGACGCATCAGGGACCAGACTCAGGTGTGTCCTGATTCAGAAGTGAGCAATGATCGCATATGGTTCTCAGAAACTGAGACAGAATGAGTAGAACTATGTTACCCATGACCTAGAGTTAGAAGCAGTGGTCTTTGCATTTATTATGTGGCGACACTATCTGATGGGTGAGAGTCTTACCATGTACTCTGATCACAACATTCTCAGGTATATCTTCTCTCATAGGGACCTGAACATGAGACAATGGTTTTGGATTGAGTTCCTCCAGGAATATGATTTTAAGATAGTCTATACTCTTGGGAAGGGGAATGTTGTTGTAGACGAACTCAGCAGGAGGAATGGTATTCAGATGCTAGGAGAGGCGAAAGAGTAGCTTGCTGCCTTACAGATATCCTTTGTGGATAGAGACAGAGCAGCCTTCCTGTAATCTCTTACGGTCACTCCCCGACTCCTTTAGCGAGTCAAGGAAGCACAAAATGGGGATGCTGACTGTGAGACATGACGTGCTCAGATATCCACAGGGCAGGCACCTGATGGATTTTCTGAAGGTGGGGAGCATGTCATCCTCTTCAGAGGATGTACCTTGGTACCAATGGCACTTCGGGAGGAAGTGTTGAGGGAGTTCCACACATCCCCTCTAGAGGTACATCCAGAAGTGGTGAAGATGTACTAGGACCTTCTATGACAGCAATAGTGGCTAGGTATGAAGAAAGCAGTAGTAGAGTTTGTCTCATGGTGCCTCACTTGTTAGTAAGTGAAGGCAGAGCACCAGGTACCAGCAGGCTTGGTTCATCCTTTAGAGGTCCTAGAGTGGAAGTGGGATGGGATATCCTTAGAAATTGTGATGGGTCTTCCACGTACATCCAGGGGTCATGACTCGCTTTTTCTGATTGTCAACCGACTCACCAAGTCAGCTCACTTCCTACCGACCAGAGTGCATGGTTCAGTAGAGATCTTGGGACACCTCTATGTGTATGAGATTGTGTGTTTACATGGAGTACCTTCTTATATTTTCATCGACCATGATGCATGGTTTACTTCCCGGTTATGGAAGGGGTTGCAGGAGGATTTCAGGATACAACTTCTCTTGAGCACTGCCTTCCATCCCCAGACAGATGGTCAGACTGAGTGGACCGTTCAGACCCTCGAGGGCATGCTTTGTGCTTGTGTCCTTGACTTCAGTCATTGTTGGGAGGATCACTTTCCCTTGGTGGAATTTCCCTATAACAACATATATCACTCCACCATCGGTATGGAACTTTTCGAGGCATTTTACGGGAGACCATGCAGATCACCTTTGTGCTGGACTGATCCAGGGGAGTCAGCACTAGTGGGACCAGAGATGGTACAGGCTACCATAGAGAAGGTGCAGATCATCCAGGAGTGGATGAAGACTGCACGAAGCAGACTAAAGTCGAATGCTGATAGGATATGGAGACCTCTGGAGTTCCAAGATGGTGACCACGTCTTTCTACGGGTCTCACCTCGATGATGCCTATAGAGATTTGGCTAACGCTGCAAGTTATCTCCAAGATTAATCGGACCTTTTCGGGTCCTTAGTAGAGTCGGCGAGGTGGAATACCTCTTGGCTCTTCCACCTCAGTTGCACCAGGTGCATGATTTCTTCCATATATCATAGATAGTGTGACACATGCACGACCCTTCCCACATCATCGACCCTGGAGAGATGGACATCAATGATAGGGAGATTTTTACAGAGGTTCCAGTGGAGATTGAGGACTGATAGAAGTAGGTCCTACATGGATGGTCAATACCTCTAGTGTGCATACTCTGGTAGCATGGGAACCTCCAGGAGAAAACATGGGAGCGGGAGGCTCAAATATTTGCTCAGTACCCCCATTTGTTCCCTTAGTTTGAGTAGTAGATTATGGGGACGTAATTCCCTGAGATGGGGAGAATGTAATGACCCACAAATTATGTGGTTTTATTTCTTAAATACAAGGGATTTTTATGATTGCATCAAAATTTATGGCACTATATTTTGATGCATGGTGTTCCCAGAATCAATTTTAGAAGTTTTGTTCTGGTACATTCAATAAACGTACGAGCGGGATCTTATAACATTTGAACTGGTGCTTGGAATTGAAATCTGAGGACACCATTGAACTCGCAGCGCCGGTATTCTCTTCATAATACTTTCACTTCGATGGAAGTGGGTCGAGTTTATAACTTAGTTTTTGGGTTTTTATGATTAAATTAAATAAAAATAAAGTGGAGGATTTATTTGTATTTCTTGTTGGTTAAAACCTCTAAGTGGCGGTTGGAGGTGGGGGCCCCCACACCTGAACCTCCCATGAGAGGTTATGGTGGTGGGGCCAACCCGATCATAACCTCCCTTGGGAGGATAATTTTTGGTGGGGACCACCCGGGCCTATAACCCCTTGGACCCCCCCCCCCCATTTAATGTGGAGAAACTTTTCAACTCCCCCTATTTATTATGCCAAATCCACCTCTTTAATTGTTGAGCCAACACTTTTAATTAAAGGTGATATCCTCAAGAATTAATTTAGCAGAGCCTTCTCATTTATTTCTCCTTTTTTTAATTCATTGTGCAAACAAAATAGTAGATGATCTATTATTTCATTTGGGGGATCTTGGGAGAAGATAGAACTCTCTCCAATGAAGACCTCTCTTCATCGAAGAACACTCTTCCAGTGAAGAACTCTCTCCCGACAAAGAATGCTGACAAGGGACGCCTTCGACTATGAAGAATGACCCCCTCCGACCTTCTTCCTCGGACTCCTTTGACGTGGGACGCATTGCTCTACCATGGATCGATGAACATCTTTCCGCGACGTCAAAGAACGACGACCAATGAATCAAAGGTACAGGTAGTATTACTAGTTGATGTTGTACCCTTTTTCTTACCTTCATCAAAGGATAAAATTGGATTGATGCGGATGTATTATTTATCATCTTCTTCCCTTGATGAGCCAAATGATATCTCCCTAAAAGCGGAGGGTGCGGGCCAAGCTAACGTGGCCCGACATACTTCGTCGATATCCCTCTTCTTTTGATATTCTACAGCAAGGAAATAAGGTGACGATGACGAAGGTGACAATGACGAAGGCCACGCTACCCACGGCCTCCATGAATGGCGCTGCCCCACATGGCGCACCGAAGCTTCCGGCCAAACACTACTGGCCCAAGCAGCGCCCGGCCCACCTACCTGTGGCCTTCTAACACCCTGCCCGACACATGGCCCGCCTGCCCGCGGCCTCCCAATGCCCTGCTCAGTGCACGACCCACCTGCCCACGGCCCCCGCACCCTGCCTGATGCCCCCGAGGCCTGCCCAGCCGCCATCGTTCCTTATCTGGCGCCCCCACGCCATGCCTGGTGCCCTACTGATGCCCCCGTGCCCGGACCAACGCCCTTTCGGCACCCCGCGCCATGCCCAACACTCTGAAGGCACCCCTAAAGCCTGCCCAATGGCTTGTCGGTGCCCCCGCGGCCTGCCCGGCCCTTACCGCGCCCTACCCGGCTCACATGCGGCCTGCTCGGCACCCAGGCAGCCTGCCTGCGCCCCGCATGCTCTGCCAGCTGTCAGACCGTGCCCTGCGCGGTCTGCCCGATGGACTCCCGACCGACCGGCCTCCCTGGCCGAGTCACCCAAGACGCACCTCTCGCAGCGCTGGCCGAACTAGCCCCGGCCTTCGGGCCGAGCCGCCTATGTGGCTATATCCGGTCCAAACCGCCCTCGCAGTCCGATGGGTCTGGCCCTACGGACCGGGCCAAACATAACAGGTTGACCCGCCGAACAGACTGGGTTAGACCTAGCGAGTCTGACCGGGTCGACCCAGACTAGGTTGGCCCAGATTGGGTTGGGCCAAGTCAGTCTGACCAGGTCGGACCGGACCTGGGCCTACTACTAACCCCATTACCTATTTGGACCATATGTTTTTCACTAGACGTCTGTTTGACGAACCGTCAGCGGCGCTGGCTTTCTTGGAGGGAAGTCATCCCTTTGAGAATACCCCACTGGAGATCAGGGTATAGTTGAGATATAGTTATGTTGGATCATACACGAATCCAAATGGGCCCCCAGGACAAAAAGTCTAATAACTAACAGACCGGGCGTCCGATTGACGCGCCATCTTTTGCGTTGAGGCCCCTATGATGTGGCAGACCTTTGAGATACTTATACGTGGGGATTTATGACAGGTGGAGTATTGACCAGTAGATTTTAGAGAGGACCTTCCAGAGACAATCAGGCATATTTGTGGGAACCTAGTAGCTGGCTGAGTCTTGACGACTACTGAACGATTCGACTCGAAGTGATTTGATTAGCCCAGTGGGGAGCGCCTCTGTGTGAGTGTGGCAGACCCACGGTGGGGAGCACCTCTGTGTGAGCACGGAAGACCCATGGTACTCTATACGTGGAGTACCTCAGCACACTACCAAGGGGAGCACCTCTATGTGAGTGCAGCATACCCATGGTGGGGAGTGCATCTGTGTGAGAATGGCAGACCCACGGTACTCAACAGGAGGATTACCTCAGCAGTCCATGTTAGTGGGAAGCGCGTATGTGAGACGCAGCAAGCTTACTGTTCCTGATAGAGAAGGATTTCTCCAGCAGCTGAGTGTTCATTTTGATACTACCTATAGAATAAAAATCATGGTTGAGCTGATTCAATAACTTTTTTGTTTTCCCCATGATTGAGATGGGTTACAAGATAACTTTGGTATATGTATGGGCATATACCTAAGTAATGGTTATCCATTGATTTCATACATTATTGTTTATCCTTGTTGGATTTTGGGAGACCTTGTGGGTCTAAGGGTCCCTACTGAGTATTGATATACTCAGCCCTGCACGGGCTATGCCTGCACCTTTTTGTGTTGGTTTTAGATGATGGACAGCACTGACTAAGGCAGAGAGTAGCAAGACTTGATGGTATCCGGAGGTGGACCACTCAGTGTGACAGTACACGGAGGAGACGTATGGATGGGAGTGCTGAGGAGGCCATTGGTACCTACCCTTCATGTAGGAACCATGGAGGATGGCCCAGTAGCTGCTTTACATTACTTTAGTTGTACTTGTTTCTCCTTGGACTCTATGTTTCCGTGTACTTTACAGTTGGACTTGTATTTCGGGCCCCGTTTACTTTCAAGAACTTCTTTTGTATACAGTTCATAAATAGTTTTTTTATTCCAGTTGTGTACTCTGATATGTTTGTTTACATTTTTAAAGGCAATTCCTTCCCAGCTTAGGGATTTATACCTTTGGTGCTAGTCACCAGTGCCTGGCCTATGGAAGGCGGGCTTGGGGTAGTCACGATACAGGCCCCGGGGGGCGGGTCATGAAAGTGATAGAATGATATTCACATAACTTGTCCTCACTTTTAAAGGTGGTATTTGGGTTATTGAGGTATGTCCCTTTATATGGAACCAATGAGTGACATACTGATGTTGGTTTATAATTCTATATATGTGTATAAAAAAGGTGGATTAAGTGATATATTCGACAAACTAATTAGTTTATATAATAATGGTAGTTAAATACTAACAATATATAAATCACAATATATTTGAATATATTTTTTTAACATGATGGGTGAGGATCTAGGTCATGTCATGAGAGGCCTAATTAGTGGATCTTCTTTGAGTATATTGTGATATATGATTATTTCAACTTGATATGAACTATGCATTATAAAATTGATGACATATTATGGCCTGTGAGCTTAGTGACTCTTAATACTAAAGGGTGAGTATAATGGGCTATATAAGGGATGTGTGGTCCCAATGTTGTCTAATTTAGGATGTTTTAAAAACTAGACTTAGTGATCACTTGTTGAGAGCTTGGTATGGTTTTTATAGTCTACTTGGTTGTTTTGTTTTTTTTATTTTGAATTTAATGTGAAGTGGTATTATATTGATGTGATTCTTCCTTCCCATATTTTCTTCCATGCTAGGAGATTGAAAGCAACTCATGGATCCTCATATTATAAAATTTTTCTTGTGTACCCGCAAATACTATGGTCCTGACCAAGGTTTTGGGGAACCCACATGGTGGTCTCCTAATTGTTTTATATTCTTGGTACCTAAGGAAAACTATAATATTGCCAAGTGTATGTTTACATTCTAATTAATATTGGATTATAATGGATGGAATTGAGTTGTGATACCCTGCATAGTGATCTCCCAATTAATTTAGATGTTATAGTTCTAAGAAGATATCATTATAGATACCATGGTGTGGTTTTTTTTAATTATTCTATATGTTAGGGGATCATGAGATATTCTCTTGGTGCCCTAATATAAAATTTTCAAGGTTCATTAGCTGTTATAATTATATTATATGAATGTTATTCAATGAATGATTGGGTTTCTCTAGAGACACAGACACCATCATAGTATGGATTTGGTGCCACTATTAGGATTCATTTGGACTACATAAAGAATATAAGGCCAAGTGTTCTAGTTTCCTCATTATAAAATGATGATCAACATTTATATTTATATATTGCATGTAATTTGATACTTCATTTATGACATTATCATTTACACACTCAACTTGTATATTATAGAATATATTAATGGTCCCATTGGCTTTTTCCTACTATCTTTTATACTCACACCCCAGAAATGAACCTCGATGGATGTGCATACAATATTTCTAACCTGAATATTTGGGAATAAAAATTTTATTGGTGGTCTAGTGGGAGTAAAGAGATAGAATGATTGAGAAAATATTGAGGTAAGGTCTTAATCTTTTATAGTGTTTTAACCTTATTTTTATTTTTATTTTTTATTTATAGATGTATATGATCATCTTAGTGGGTTATTATTACTATTTTTATGATTTTATTGATGGGACTGGTCCATTTTGTTATAACACATTATATAATTTTATTTAATGGTTAGTGTACTATAATAATTCATTGTAGTAATCAGATGTTTTATTATCGATACTGTTTGGGTTCATTAGTTTTTATTATTTTCTTCTAATATCAAGGAAATAGTCACCGTAGCATTGATCAATGACCCTACCTACTATTATGTTACCTCTATCATATAATGATGCACTTATGAGACATCGTAGCTTCTATTACTCAATTTCTTGGTCAGTGAACGAATTAGGGACATTGTAAGGGGAATATAGTAATCTCTCAATCTTGATAAAGCTTGTTAAAAAAGAATATAATTTTGGATTATAAAATTATTAAAAATTTAGGAATGACTTTCCCTTATATTTATTATTCAAAAAGATTTTGATCTTTCATTTCATTGATTATTCTAAAATGATTTCTAAAGGGAAAATTTTAGATATCTAGTTTTAGTGGTAATCATTCAGATAATAGTAATCTAAATATGATCATTATTTATAAAAATTTTAAAATAAGAATAATATAAACCAATAACGTATCAATTTATAATTAATGAATTTGGTATATATATTTTATAGGTTTTTTAATTTAATTATTTTTAGGAGTGTTTATATATGAATATTTTTAATTAAAGATAATTATTATTTATTTACCCATCATTAGTTTCAAAAAAAATTGATGTGTATCATGATATAGAGAAATTGTATTCCCGTTTCATATTCAGAAGATTAATTGCATCATTAAATCTTTTCATTGTGTGTAAATGTTTTGAGGAACAAATCATCATTATAAAAATTGATCACTCAAGAATACAAAGATAAAAAAATAATTTCATTTACTATATAAATTGAAGAATTTATCCTGAACTGAATGAAATTAAGACCTGATAAAAATATGATGGACTATGAACAAGCACTCTTCTCCCCAAAACCACAGCTGAAACAAAAAATGAAATACCACATCTCCCTCCAGATGAAAATAAAAGGGTGACAAAAAATCAAATATTAAGAGGTATTTAACCCCTAATACCAAACGATTGAAACCACATAAATGTAACTGAGAGAGGGAAAACAAAAGAAAATACATCTTCCAAAACAACCCATGCAAGCACCCTAAATAGAAACTATATGCAATGATCAATAAACATTATCCCATCTCTCATCACCTCTCATATCTATCTCCGTAAAATGAAAAATATTTATCTGTTGAGGATTCAATATAAAATGGTAATTTATCATCCATGGTAATTAATATACATTCATACATCTTATGTATTTCTTATGGATAAATTATCAATATTACATTCTCTATAGTAACCATGAATAACATCACTCATATGATCCATCACGTTATCTATAACATAATTTTATAGTCAAATATCTATGTCATACCAAACAAAAACATCATATATATCTCTATACTCAACTAGAATTCAGAAATCGGGTAGAGGAACGAGTATTTATTGAATATATTTAGCATAGAGCTCATGGGAATCTTCTTCCAAATCACTACTACACTCTTCATGCTTCATCTTCAAAGATGATCAGGTAACCATATTTAGTTGAGTATTTTTATTATACTTCTTACGTATGAATTTATTATTCATTCTATCCGTAATAAACACATTATTATATCCCTCATGAGCAATGGTATTCTTGTAAAGATTTAGATCTACCAGTTGTCTATCCTCAAGAAAAATATTTTCCATCTCATCACTAGCAGAAAAATATAAAATGTCTCTATCCAACTTACAAGATTCCATACACTATAAATGATTAATATTTTCACTGAGATATTCCTAGTAAAGAAAATTTCCATTCTTGTTTTTACCACTAATGTGATGTCTGTGAGCTTCACAACCATAATAAAAATTTCCAAGTTGAAAACAATCAGTTTTATCATATCTCTTGGATAGAATATGTTTTTAGTTCATAGAAACAGTCAATATTATATAATTCACTTTTTTGAGCAACATAGAACTTCTATTTCAGGTTACCCACAACAATTTTGATAAATAATGTAATTATTTTATATATTAATTTATAGAATTTTTTGATCAAGTGTTTCCATAGTTTCATTCATACTATCAGAAATTAATGAATTCTATTCATAATAAAAGTAGTTGAAGTATATTTAACCTATTGGAACATCAATTATTTCATATAAACAATTATCTAATGATACACATGTAATTTTATTAAGATTATCAATAATTAATAAATGCATGATATGATCATAAAACAATTAGTCCCAAACCAATATTATTGTATTCTCTTATCCCCAAAACTATTTTTATCAACACATGATGAAAATCAGTAAACAATAAAATGCACTAAAATTAAAATAATCAGAATAAATAATGTCGTAATAGAATCATTTACCTCATTCCTCCATATTTATTTTTTCAACATCCTTTAATTTGTTCTCTCTTATCTAAATCATCTCTCTTCATTATTGAGATTTTTTTTCTTAAAATTTTCCAAATATATCACATAAGTATTCATTGAATTTATATAATTAGTCAAAAAAATATTTTTATTTCTCATAAAAACATTTTACAAATAACTTTAGTTGTTTCATTGTGCTTCTATATTCATTGATCATTCTAAATATGTTTCACCTTCCTGAGATAAATGCATATGAAAGTAGTTTCATCAATTCATCAACCATTGACACATTCTCCATTAATGAACTATTATCACAATATTGTTTTCATCCCATAATCAATCATTCTTTCATGTATGAAATTGTATTCTTCCACATGTACCTCAATCTTCATCAAATAACAATAATAAAAATATTTTATTATAGACTCCTTAATGACCTTTTTCATAATCCTCTACACTTTTTGTCATAAAAATATTCATTTTTTAGTTTATATAGGAATATATATCTCAAAACTCCATTGAAATATCAATTTAAAAAGTTTCTATTTCACTCATGGGAAATAATAGAAGTTCGATCTCCCTTGTAAATGGATAGTAACACTAAACTTTTTAATCTTCATGGTTAGTCCATTATTTTAATTTTTTATCTTTTGAATAATTCTTTTATAATATAATACACTTTATGCACCAAAACATTATACATTAAAATATTAAATCATGATTGATTTATCTTTTATTGGTTATTTTTTAACTTAAGACCTATTAAATCATGTAATATTTTCTTTTTATGGTTACAATATAAAAAACATGTTGAAATAATTTCATATCAATGAAAATCATATATTAAGTGTTTTGGATAGATGTATAACATCTGAAATATATTAGAAGGGAAACTAAAAACAACTTTTAATCTATTTATCAATATATATTTATTGAATATATATAAATGAAGAAAAATGGTTGAACACCTTAAAACTATCGATCTATCTAATTAAATATTTTCACAAGCGTTTAATCGTTATCATTTAGAAGCTACAAAGATAATATTTTATCTAGAGGTATCCATTGATCATTGTAATCTGTAGTTGCTCAAGAAGGACCCCTATACAATATATTCTAGTCTTGATCCAGAATTTAAGGTGGTAGGGAGTCAAAAGTAGGAAAATAATCTCAGTTTCAAGGATTTATTCATATAATTTTCTTAAAATTAAAATTCACAACTTGCATGAGAAATAAATGAATTTATATAGGCTCTTGTGAACAAAAAACATACAACTAACATAGATTGCAATGTTTTAAAAAAAATTAATACATTTTAGTAAATTGTAATGATTGGTAAAATTCATTAATTATTTCTCAGCATTTAAACAATATTTCAATACATTTTAACTTCTCAAAATAATAACAAAATAGTGAATAACTGAAAGTGATTTACAAGGGATGTGAATAGGATTGATTCCCAAACATTACAATATGACATGATAATAATAATCAAGATCCACCATGACATAATATTTCACACTATTCAACATTTGAATGAAGGATATACCATAGGGTGCTCTGAACCACCACATTGTTTTTTCTCTTCAGTGTATAACTCCTTAAATTATCCACTTGTAGTATTGATTCTTAGTATTATCACACATTCACATGATCTCTCATCATATGTTAAAACATGTTATAGCATATGAAAAACCCCTGTGAATATATTTGGAAACTGGTTTTAGAAAATATATCATTAATTCACCATGTATCACATCATATGAGATACCTAGTGAATATTTGTTCAGATTATTTTTGAAATATCCCCATATAAACATTTGTTATTGCTCTAAATGATTTTTAAACATGATCATAAATCTCATGAAAATAATGTTTGACCCCACTAATCATTTATCATTGATATAAATTATATATTCCTAGATCCATAAATGTAATCAAAGAGTAGTTCATATAATATCATTAATACAACTCAATATACAAATAGATCTGGTGTTATCTCAATTAGATGCATGTATCTATATACATGTGTCCATCAAGTGCATCAAATACAAGTATTAATTTATATATGTTTATTTTTCTCAGGACCTCATGTTACCATAAAATATAGAGAATATCAATAACAAATATTCACTAACACATTCATGGTTCTTTAAAAATACACTAACTTAGTTGAGGAATAAATCACATGTCATTTATCTTAAGAAGATGAGCACATCACATTCCCCTAATTTAAATAGATATGAACATTATATGGTTTATCTAGGTATTATCATTCACTTATAACTCTCAATTCAATTCGTAGATGTCATACTCCCTATATGAGAGGACTAATCCCATCTTGTTAAGATCCAACCAATGACATAATCAATAACATACGAAACCAAACCATGATTAGTTAATCTTCATGACTTTCATAAGAATAGTATCAATATTTGATGTTTCTCAGGTAAAGAATCTTACCAACCTTGGGTATAGGGAAATTAAAATATGAAACATGCATCACTTTTATACCAAATAAATAGTTTATGAAACATTATGTAGTATATAGGTAGGGGTGCATCCAAAACACAAAACAATGTTTGTTCTAAATGTGTATATTTCATATCTATATATTAAATCCAACTAACACTAAACTTAATATTTCATCACATATTAAAATAATCCATGATGAACATCAGTTAGTGATAATGAAAAGTCATACTTTAAGAGGTTCTTTATCATTTTAAATGATAAAATATATGTAGCCAACATGACTGATTATAATATTGAGTCTTAATTTTAAATAATAAGATATATTTTATATTTTTAAATTATAAATAATACTCAAAAAACTATAAATAATCACATATATCATCATATAACAAATGATATATTTAAAAATTAGCCTTATGTTTACTATAAATATAGGATATTATTAAACTTATTACATCCCTAAATAATTCATATCCCAATACTATGTAACCATCTGATAAAACCCTCCCACTAAAATCCTTTTATGAATAACATTTATGGTAAAATCTAGTTTTAATAATGTTGATGCTTATGAATCATAATCTTATTCTTTAACTTATTGAACATAATATTCAAAATACATTACATTAAAACATCCAATGTTATGAATTTAATAAATTCCCATGTCCCCTTATAAAATATTCAAAGTTCATCATCATCATCACTTTTATTGGAAAATTACCATAAAAATTTAACTTGAATTTATTTTTGTTAAAAAATAATTATTTAAGATATTCCTTTCCCACACATATTAAACCATTTTGACATATAAATTTTTATTTGTTATGGAAACCAAATGTAGCAACATGCATATATACGTACTACCATTCAGTAAAATCTTTAGGATATGAACAAAAATTCACTTTGTTATAGTAACTAAATATAACCCACTACATTTTACAGGACCAATATACCCTAAGATATTTTTGGATATTAAGTGAAATTCACTTTTAATTTCTTATAGAATAATATTTTTTGTTTAAATTTATATTTCTATATCTCTAAAACATATTCCCTATAACATCTTAGAAACTATATAATATTCAAAGTATGATGGTATGTTATACAAACTCTATTGTTAAAGAAGTAAAATTTATTTACATTATTGGTATTACTGAGAAAATTATTATCATCCACTATATCTCAAAATATATTTTATTTTTTAGATAAATGTTAAAAAAAATAGGATTTTTTGCTCTATGATATTCTATAATTGACTTGGAGGAACTCTTTCCCTTATATTTTTATTAATATATTATAGATACCCTTTTATCTAAGAAAAAATATTTTTATCATTAACATAATTTTAAAATCCTTTTATGGAAATTTATATATCATAACCCATGCTTATAACCTTAATCTAATATTTTCCATTAACACTCATTACATTACAAAATGTAATCTTATAATTTAAGAGAAATTATGTGAAACAATATATCCCTTATTCTAAACCATCTTGACCTAGGTAATTCATTTACATTATAAACATTTATAATGTAATCCTTTTCCACATAATTTAAACACAAAATAAAAACTCCACTAATTCATAACATGTTTTTTATATTTTCTAATTTCCAAAATTTGTAAAGTATATATTTGGTGTTTTACATTCTTAGAAAACTAAGAATATATTTCTATAAAACTAATGTGTGATATGTGATTTCCACAAATTTTCTCAGAAACCATCATGTATCTTAGATAGTTAAATTATGTGGATCCATTGATCATTATTTCATATACATGCTTTAGGTATTAATAACTAAGTCAGGTAACATCACTAATCTAAAATTTTATTTTTAGATTAATATTATATCTTTTAACACCATCTACACTGTACCATTTCCAATACATCTAATTTTATTCTCATCTATCCTCTAAACATTGAGAAAATAAGTAAAAAAATTATTTAAAACAATTACATTGATAGAAAAAGATAAACAATGATAATATAATGAATTATACTTTGAGAAAAACCCTTTCAATAATCATTCAGTTTCTCAATATTAATAACATACTCAATCACATTAAGTCTATATGTGAAGATTAATATTACATTGATTATCATTTATCTATGAATTATTAAATATTAACTGAATTCAATTATAATTCCCATAATAATAATAATTCGCTTATTGAATATCTTCTGTAACTATCTAGTCAACAAGGTGTTATACTAGCACATAAAATTTTCATTCTTAACAATACTTATTCAATTTCAAACATGAATAATATGTTTCTTACATTAATCATATTATTTCATTTCGATTGATGTCAATGTTATTATTGATTATGTTCTTCCCATTTATCTATAACAAAAGGTTTTATTTAATGAGAATCTTGTTTTATATTCATTTAATAAAAAAAATTATAAAATATTATCCAACTAAAATGATGGGATCTTTTAGATCACATCATATCAATTAGTGGGCCAAACCCCATATTTCATCATGACTTACACTGGTTAGGCCTATAAATAATCCATGAATATATCTTGTATACCATCATTACATTAATATCATATTTAACACTTGGATGGTTGAATGAAGAATTGTTTTCCTCATATATCACAGGGATAAACTCCATATTGTACCTATGATATCCTAAAGGGTCATGTTTAATATATAATGGTAAGTTAAATAAAACAATAAGAATGAGGTACCTAATGGTTAGGGTCACCTCATTACTATTTTACCTTAGAATAGATAATACATGGACACCCATCTTTTCCATATCCAACCTGATTGGTTGATTATGGACTTAACAAGTATTTCCTTTAGAAGGAATCTGGTAGTTATTATTTTTTTGGGGATTTAATCACACAATATTATCTCATGTTATAATATTTACACACACACACACACATATATATATACATATATATTATAATTATAATTTAGTTTGTAACTCTATTCCTTTAAGAAATAAATATTTCAAACTATATTTATATGAATCTGTTTAGAAAACTCATTGTCTATGTTACAAATCAAAATTAAAGTTAAACTATATTCATGAATATCAAAATTCACTTCATGTATAATGTACATAAAACCCTCACACAAAAATTATTGAACTGGTTTGAAATCAACAATCACAAATAGAGTATACCTAGAGATATAGGTAGTTAACTCCCACTTTTCTATATAAATAATAAACCCTTAAGCAGCTGAGTAATCTGACTCAATGTCCCTCTACCTAGGTTTAATTAACTCAAGAGATTCTTTCATTACATCACAATTATAAAATCTGATATATATGAAATTATAATTATATTAACTATAATAAAATTCTATTCTTAGGTTCATAAACTAATAATAAGTAAAAAGTCAATACATAAGGAAACTATATCATTTATCATACCAATCATATACCTCCTTAGATTCGTGTTTGAAAATCAAATAAAATTTTTACTTGTTAAACTATAGAATGAATAACAATTAATAGTTTTACACTTTATATTTTTTAATAATTAATGTAATAATTTAATAATGTAAAATTTTTAGATTTAACAAAAAGATAAAAAATTATGAAAAATTCATATTTTTGTTAAAAACATTATAATTTGAGAAAACTATAACTTTAATAATTCACATTTATCACATATATAGATTATATATTTTTACTTACATGGATTTAATATTAAATAATCCATATTTTATATATGATACATTTTATGAAAACATTTTTTATCAAATAAAAACATTTCATATTTTATGAAAGAAATTTACAAAAAATAAATATCTCACATTTGATTACATTTTTACTATTTATCACATCGTCTTCTAAAACAAAATTTGGTGTGAGTTAAATAATTTTTAAATAAGGACTTGATATAGGTATTTAATATTTTATTTTATTAAATATTCATAAATTAATATGTAATAAATAAAATTTAAACTTATTTTATAATTTATAAAAACTTTTTAAATTATGTAACCATGTAAATCGACTTTAAACATCAATAAAATATCTAAAAATCTTTTTAGTAGGGTTTAAATCCTCCCCTTGAGTTTAGTGTGGGCCCTAAAGGGCCATACGAAAAAATTAACTTGATAATTTGTATCAAAATATTATTTTATTTAAAATTTTATCCAAAATGGTTATGTCATGAAAAAATTCATGTCATTTTTTGTTATTTGGAAACACGCTGATCCATTAACATTTTGGGTTCCATGTTTAGTTATAGAATGGATTTCAAATACACTATTTCACTACACCATTATGAAGAGAATTCCATTTTTTAGGGCTTCAAAATTCAAAAATACTTAGGTCTATGTTGTGGATAGTCTTCATAGTAGATCATGCCTATGACATACAAACCTTCTTGACTATCGATTAGAAAATTATCCTAATATTATATTTTTTTAACATTCAATTTCTACAAAGAATAACAATGTTTAATAACTATGTTGTGGTCAATCGATGCAATGAACTAAAATGAAACTTTTTAGAAGGAATATGTAATTGTATAGAATTCTATAAAACATAAAATGGTTAACTGAATTTGGTTATATCATGGAACCTAGAAAACATATTTTTATAGTTTTATTTATCCATTAAAAAATCAAACCAAACATTGATATATAGTCTTGGTAACTATTTAATGTTTTCCATGGGAATTCTAGAACCCTAAATAGTGTTGGAGAATAACTCCAATACACTAGTATTCCCAGAATCCATATAACATTTGGAATGAATATAAATGAATAACAATAATTACATTAATTACACATATAGATCTAGAATGTTGGTTATTTTCAAAATCATTTGGTCATGATCACTGAGAAGAATTTGATCAAGATCACAAATAAGAAAATAAAATACTCATTCCTATAATGTTTTCCATGGATCATGAGAATCACTCAAAACTCGGGTCGAGCCTCTATCAAAACCATGTTATGATATATTTAGAGTTAATATTCAAAAACAATTCATTATTAGGGAATTTATATTCTTTTAGTGGTACTATAGACTACATTTTGATATAAAAAAAAGACACAACATTCATGACAACCAACCAAATTATATATACTATCAAGAACTAAATAGGTTTGAAAAATATTTATTGTAACATTCTATATGTTTAAACACATTGATATTTTTTACTAAACATTTCATGGAATGATTAATATATAAAAACATAATGCAATATATTCTATATCCAAATAATCAATATCAAATAATGAATAACTAAGAGTGACAACCAAAGGAGATTAATATGATTAACTTCAAGATATTAACATATAATGAAATAATATAATAAAGGAACTATCATGGAATATTTATTACAATATGATGTGGTGTAAAAAATAATAGACCATGATGTGTTATAAACCACCATTACATGGTGGTTCCATTCATACATAACTCAACCAATATTAATATTCATCTAAGATCATTAAATTTATATAAAATGACATTTATATTTCTCCTTAATCTATCACATTAAATATTCAATAATATTCATTCTTATCATAATAAACATTCAACATAAAAACACAACATCATGGACATAATTGTTTTCACATTATATCAAATATATTTATCACAAGTTGTTATATCCAATGCATAAAATTTTCTCATACAAAAAAAATATTTTATATAAATCCACCCACCTTTACAAATTATTAAACATTTAAAAATATTAATTCATGATCCGATATTGTATTTTAGAATAAATTCATTATCACATTAAACACACTTAATCAAACACATTTATATTCATTAAAGAATTTTTTTTAACAATATAAACATATTTCATATGTTATATTGAACATGAGTCACGTAAAATATATTTTTCCATATTAAAATTCAAATAGTGAATTTCTTGATCTATATCTATGGTCTTTCTCATGTGATTTATATAAAATAAACTATAAAACATCATCATTTAAACCAATAACATTGTCCTTCCAATATATAAAACTAATTTCTACTAATCCCTATATAAAATACATATGTAAGGTTTAGTGACTTTATGTTGAGTTTGATTTGAGTTTCATAATACAAAAATATTCATTTATCCAGATTTTATAGTCATTCCTTTTTTCATTGCATTCAATAGAAATTGATATTGAATTGTGTTTATTTTTAAATTTGTTTGATGCGTTGAGATTGTGTTTGGTTGTTCATATTATGCATAGAATAAGAATTCTACATTGATTCAGTATATTTAATTAAATATTTTAAATATATAATCCTACCAATTTTGTTCAATATAATGAATTTTTCAACAATACATTGAATTTTATCTTTTTTTGGTAAAAACATAATATTACAATACTACCTTACAAAGATCCAAAATTTATTTTTTATATTTTTTAAATAAAAATTTCACAAAAACATGTGAACAATACCAAAAATTATAAAAATATCCAATTTTTACTAAAACAGAAGTTGATTTAAATTTTTATTCTTATAAAGTTGTTTTTAACATTAAATAACTATAAAAATGAATATAAAAGTCATAAATTCCATAATTATACCATTATAAGGAATCCTATTCCAATAAATGTGATAAGGTTTATTGAATTATGTGTATTTGAGGCTGCCGTGATTTTAAACCATCAGTTATCACATTAATATTATATTTTTTAATTTTTTTATTGTTTTAGATATATATTCTTATAAAAAAATTATTACTAAGAATTATGTATTTATTATATCATTTTTATTTTTAATATATGCATGCTACCCAAAATGTGATATAAGAGCCTCAATTTCATATTGAGTACAAGAGTCAAATAATGGATAGATTCATGAAATAAATATAACATATGGAATCAAATTAATGGTCTAAATTGATTATAGTACTGATAATGTTAATGTGGATACACGTGAGACATAGTGAATTTTAAAATCGATAAAAGACATGATAATTTTCATGGTAAAGTTTTATGAAAAAAAAATTATCATGAGTATGTACTTAGAGAATATGGTAATAATGATAATATATTGTTTTACTAAGTGATAGTATACGATTACATTTTCTTGGATATAGGAAGGAAAAGTAAATATAATTAGGGGTTGTAATGTTGATATTGACATTATACTCTAACATTCTATGAATTATTTGATATATGAAAAAAGTGTATTGATATTGGTGAAATTATAAAATGTGGGTATATGAACCATAATTATAATTCATAGATATTTTATGTTATTTTATGAATATAAAATATATAACAGGATAATTATTTCCAGAATCATATAGTTCTAGTTAGTGTGGAAACCTGGGTACCAAAACAATTGGTTCATATGTGAACTACATCATCTCCCTCTATGTTATTCATAACTAAAACTCTTCTTAGACTTATCACACATCAAACCATTATTCATTACCTGGGTAAAGGAATCATAAGAACGGGTGATCTCAAATCCTTAGTAAAGGTAATCAAGGTATATATCACTAATCACATGAGCATTAAAATACCATAAGGGTATGAGAACTTGAGAATACCATTTTAAGGAAATACCATGCATATCAACAATTGTAATTTTTAGTCTTAGAATAACGTATTATATTCCATAATACATGAATAATATTGGAATCAAAGAACATTTTCCATGAGAACATGACATTGGCATAAGACATATAATTATAGAATATACATATAATATAAAATTATTTATTTAGTATGAGGGGTGGGAGGCTTCTCAAGGATTCTAGGGCTCTGTCTGGTTCGGTTTTAGTGCCTTCTATGGCCCCAGTAACTTGCTGGGTGCGGAAGGTAGGGCCCCTCATATGGGTCTTATGTTTTGTAAAAGATTGGACATTCAAGAGCTAGTGGTCGAGTCTGACTCAAAGGTTTTGGTTAGAATTTTTCAAGAGAAGTGTGTCGCTCCTTGGGACTTGGTTTACATCACCAGAAGTTGATCCCTTTATACCGATGGTGGATAGATGTTAAGGCACATTTGGTTCCAAGACAACTACTTAGCGGACACTCTTTCTCAGGTTGGGAGTCCGGTTGACCCTCTTATTCTCTTTGACTATGTGGGTTCTCTTCCTTCTGAATGTAGAATGGTTGTCTAAGGGGATACCCTTGGCCTTCATCACTAAAAACTGCCTTTAGAATACTTTTTGTTTGACGGGGCCTTTCCCTCCCTTCTAATAAAAATTAATTTTTAGTCAGTAATGGGTGCACTCCTCAACCCATCATATTAGGAAAAGTATACTCCCAATACAATCATAGTGTATTGTGTCCCTTACTAAATTTTTTTCACTCATTATTCTTGTCTTATTTGTCTCATTAGATATCCATAATTACCTAATGCATCTGAGGGATATATAATTCCATGCCCACCCATCACATAATAAAACTCATACATATTTTTACCACAAGATCATAAATAATTCATCATATCATCTCCCAAGAAAATAAAATGGGTTTCATAAACACTTAATCATAAAATAATTCGTGACAAAATGTGATTCATAGTTACTTCATCAATTCGTAATTTCATAACCCATAGAAAGGGAATGGGTTTTATAAACACATTTTCATAAAAATTATAATCCATGTCGAAAATAATTAGGATATTATCCTTATATCATATCCACATTTACACTTAAGTAAAATCAAATGAGGTCATCTTATATAAAATTTATTTTAAAATATAACTTTGAACAATTATTGAGGAAACTATCTTTTTCTATATGAAATAATCTCTTTAAAATCTAATAATTTCAAAAATATTATGGAACATTTTATTTGAAAATAATAACGAAAACAATTAATGTAATTTTCAAATAATTTAGTGCTCAAGAATGTGGAAAATTATGTCAATGTAGTGTATGGTAAAACAAATATTCATTCATTTTTTTGGTGAAATGTCAAAAGTACCTCAATCCAAAAATACAGAGTAAATTCCTTATAAAAAATTTAAATTTAAAACATAGGTAAAAATTAATGTATTCAATCTTTGAATAATAGTAAAAATATACCCTAACACATTTTTATAAAAACATGGGTATGGAATAAAAAATATTTTTCACTAATGAGGGCAATAAAGCCAGTTTTCATTAAAAACATTATTTTGTAATAATGAGTACATAAAGATAGGAAAATAAATAGGAAATTTGTAATTTAAATAAATAACCATAGTATAATAAAATTCCTTATTTTCTTTATGCATATATCATAATATTTATTTATTATAATCATAATCATAGACAATCTCGATGAATAATGGGATTATATCATAAAACCCTTACACACTTCTGAAATTTTTGAATTGTAAACCCCAATGAATAAAATAGATTTATATTGGTATTATATAAAATAAATTTTAGTATTAGAATAATAAAATTATTTCATGGGTGTTTATACACCACACAAAAGAAATAGGTTGTGAATATGGCATGTGTCCCATAGTAATAAAAGTGACACAAAAATCCCTTTATTATAGTTTCCACTTCCTTCTCACATATTTTGACCTTATGTATAAGAATTATTTTTTTATTATATATATTACAGAACTATAATAGCATATATCATACCATATACTATTACTTATAACCATATTATCACCTTTTATTAACAATTCTTTAAAAAAAATTTGGGTGACAACTCCTTTGTTATACATGTAATTATTTGTCAAGTAGATTTTGTCCCTTGTATGTTTATCATGGTTCCATAATCTATAGATTTTTAATAATGATATAAATATCACATACATTAATTATGTACATATTTATTCTGATGCATAAACATTAGGGATAGATATTTAATTACATCATTCATAGAGTTGGTAGGCTATACCTATGCAAAAATGTTGTTTTCATTTTTCAACAGATTGAAAAAAATAAACATAAATATTAATTTAAAATTATTGAATATTTTTTATATTATATAATTACTATATATTTATTAAATATATAATTATTACTGTCTTTTTTCAAATAATGTAAAAACGTTTCACATCACTTTATGGAGGCGATATCCCACATGTATGGACGAGTGACGTTATTCTATTCCATCAAATTGGATGTTAAGAAGTTAGATATAATATTATAATTAAATAATAATAATAATGTAACAAATATCACTTATATACTTTAAATCCATATTTATATACAATATTTAGTGGTAGTTATGGAAAATAAGTTACATCAGTTTGTGAGGTAGTAATCTTGCATACACATGGTCAACGATTATGTTACCCATTTGATGGAGGTGGAGAAGGTTATAGGAAATTAAATTAAAATTGTAAAATATTAGTGTTTGGGAGATAGTTTTTTTTATATAATCATGGTATAATGTTATTTTAATAATTTATAAGAAGAAATAAATGGAAACCACTTGGTCAAGGACTATACCTCTTGTTTGAAGAACATCTTTAAGTTTACACATAATGCCTTCTTATGATTATTTCATAGTAAAAATAAGGACTTTAGGATGTGGGTAGTTAATTGATGATGGGATTTTTAGGTATCATCATCAAAAATGGTTTGGAAGTGTGAATATAAGATGATATTAGTTCCCTTTTAAATGTGGGGTAGAGGAAACACTTGCAATTTTTGAAAAAGAAAAATCTATATGCACATTTTACACAATCCCCAAGGCTCCAAAAGGAATAATTAATGAAAAGTATATATCTTAAGGTATAAATATGGAAATAAAATAGGAATTTATAATTTTTTAAGGTAAATATTTCCATATCATTTTGGTTTGAACCACTAGTAAACTTGTTTTATCCTAAAAGCATGTGACTTGTTTTTTATACTTTTTACTATTTATTTTGAAAAAATATTAAGTAGAGATTATTATATAATTTTTATAATGTAAATTAAAATTATTGAACTCATTTTTAAAAATTAAATTCATATAATTTTCAAATTTCTATTTATAATTAAACCCGTATATATGAGGAAGAATTGAGTTTTCAATGGAAAATAATTATAATTATAAAAACATTTATATCAGAAATAAACATAAAAATGATTTCAAAGACCTAAATAGGATTAATAATATTATATTTGAAATAAGTTTACTTTTATAATATTTTAAAGTAATATGGAACATTTTAAATTCATTAATCAAAAATTATTTTTTACTAAACATCTATATTTTTCACTATTCATTGAAAAATTAATCTTTTCATAAAATTATAACAAATTCAACCTAATCTAATTTTGAAATTATGATTTCATAAATGAATTTATTTTTAGAATTGATTTTATGAAATTGGAAAATATTAATTTTATTATTTTTTAACAAAAAATAATGAAATCCTTTTTTAGAATAAATGTATTTTTGTAGTATATAAAGAATTTCCCAATAAAAAATTTTGTAGTTATATATATGTTTATTCCTTATCTAATAAATTATAATTAATTTTATAAATATGGTTATTCATTTTCAAATCCTAAAATTTGACTTCTAGTTTATAAATTTTACTTTAAATAATGATCTTTTAATAGTATATCATAGAATATTTAAAATCATTGTGGTGTGTCTAGCAAGATATTGAAGAAATTAAATTTATTTTAAATAAAAAATATTTCATAAAATATCATGGTGTCACATTATGACCTTCCATAAAATGAATATTTACCTTGAAATTTTCTACACTAATATAAATGAATGAGGATACTTCTTCCTCATCATATCCTCAGGTTCTCATATAGCTTCTTCAAATATATGGTTTCACCACAAAACATTTACCATATGTATAGTCTTATTTCATATCACTTTCTCTATATAAACTAGAATCTCTACTAGTTATTCATCTTAAGAAATATTTTTTTGTAGTGGTATGACCACTATGTTCAGCACATGTGAAGATCTTGGTATCTCCTTCTTTGGATGAGATATATGGAACACATCATGAAAGTGAGAGTTGTTTGGTGGAATCATAATGATTTATGTTATAATCCCTATTAAATCAATAATATAAAAATGTCCTATATACCTTGGGTATAACCTTCCTTTCTTCTTTAATAACATAACTTTCTTCCATGGATATATTCATAGTAACACCTTGTTACAAAAATTAAAATTATAGATCAGCCTACAGACTTTCATCATAACCTTTATGTTGACTCTGAGCCACATTGAAGTGTCATTGATTGGATATAACTTTCAATACCATTGCCTTAGATATCTCTATATCAATAACTTCCTTTCTCTAATATTATGCCAGTACACTGGAATTATATACTTATTTTTATATAGGTCTTCATAAGGAGTATTCTAAATGCTTTAGTCACATAAATTCTTTTATGATAACTTATCTAGATTAATTAATTGATCTCGACCACCTTTTAAATACATACAACAAGATCTTATCATATTCTATAGGGTTTTAATTATTCTCTTAATCTAAACATCTATTAATGGATGATACACAGTGATGATAATCAACTTTGTATCAATATATTAAAAAATACTTTTCAAAAACATCGATGTAAAACATGGATATCATGAAAATTAAATGAAATTTGGTACTCCATTAAACCTTACCACTTCCATAATGTATATACTGAAATTTTTACGAGTGAGAAATCTTATATTATAGTTATGAAGTCTAGGTATTGTTTTTATGTATCCATTAAAACCCATATGTCATTATTCCATTTAGATGTTTTGGGGAGTATAAAAAAAAATCCACAGTAATTTTATCCCATTTCTATTCTAGTATGGATAATGTTTATAACATCTCATTATTAATTTTTCTGTTATATTAAAATTTATAACATATCATGGACTGAGGTAAAAACATTATAATATCACTCTTTATGTCATTCCACTATAAGCACCCATTTCTATATTTATACATCTTCATACATATAGGATGAATAGATTAGGAGGAACCATTATCCTCCTATAATATCTCCTTCAAATATAAAATTGATGGAACAAATAAATTTTTCCATAATAGTATAATTCTATCACAATCTTGGTAGAACTGAGGAACATTTCTCACCCTCTCTATTTATCTAAGTCTTCCTCCAGTACCTATTTATTTTTCACATGGATAGAAGGTTGAACACTCATTTTAGAAAGAAAAAATCATCCCTTTATTTCAATATTTTCATATCCATCCTTTTAAAATATATAAATATTGGATCTTTTGTTATCATAATTATACATAAGCTAGCATGATACTTTCAACTCAAATAATCATTCTCTTTTTTTACTCTCCCATTATAGTAATATATTGAGTAGAAATATTCATCAATCATCTCCAACCATATTCATTGGCACATATTCAACTCCTTATATGTGAAAATATACATTAAATGCTTATTATTATTATTATATATCACTATTCTCTATAAAGATAATGAATGCATATCTTTCATTAAAAAGTACCTATGATACCTCGAAATCATGAGTTGGGTAATTATTCTCATGAACATTAAATTATCAGGAGGTATAATTTATCACCATATCATTCTTCATGAGTATTCCCCATAATCCCTTCTTCAATTCATCACTATAGATTATTAACCCTTCTCAAATGAAAGGTAATATAAGAATAGGTTCACTGACTTGCATTCTATTTAGTTCATTGAACTTAATTTCACATTACTTATTCTCATATAACATAGCTCCTTTATGAGTTAAATTGATGAATATATAATACATTCATAAAAAATTATCCAAAAATTGTTGATAATATCCACATAGATATAAAAGAGTTGGTAGATCTAGAGTTAAGTAACACAACAGCAGTTCGAGAGTATACAATACATATACCAATCACCACCTAGTTTTTGTGCCCCTCATCAGAAATAGTGATCTCATGAGATTACCCTTTTCTAACATCTCAGTAGTTTATTATATCATTCATCATCACAAATATTTGGATCTAGGAACTAGTTATCATTTTACCCATACTCCTTGCATTTTAAATACATTAGTGTGGGTGGTGCATTCAGTGGAGCATTCTCTCTATTCACATTAGCAGATAACATCTTCCCATTATGTTATCATTTGATTAGCTTGTGACCATTTTTTACATAGTTAAAACATTTACTAGTAACTTAGGATAATTTCTTCCATTTTTCCTTCACAAAACTATCATGATGGAAATATTATCCTCATTTCTCCATTATTTTTAGAGTTTCCATTTATTTCCATGTTTCTTTCTATATCAAAATCATGATATTAATGGGTAAATACAATCTACATTTTTACCATGAAAGAAAATTGAATGATTTCTTCATTGCTACTGATGTATCATATGGATAATACCCTTCAAATACTTGGTTTTAAACCACTTTAGAATTAATCAACTTTAAATTCATGTTGGATGATAACACATGAATTGTACCTTGAATGTATTGTAAAAGTTTCCCCATAAGTACTAATGGATTCATCATCCATCATATCAAGGAGTTATTTCTCAATTTTGATTCTATTAATATGAGTAATGTACATATTTAGAAATAATAAAATTAAATCTTCCCACTTCATGGATTCACTTTCATAATATTGCCTCATTTTCTTGATAAGAGTCCACTATTGATCTTCTTCACCTTCCAAATGATAGACAAATAGAATGAATTTTTCATTATATGAACACGTGAGAATAGAAAATATAGTTTCAGTGGTACTAATTCATTTCTTAGAAACTAGTGGATTAGTAGAACCACTAAAATAATGTTCTAATTTCCTCACGAAGGACACAATATAATATTATTACCTACTATTATCATTTATATGTTCATCATTATTTATATCATCAAAAAATTTTTGTACATAAAAATTATTTTTTTTCATTCTATCTCCCATAAAATTTGGTTTTTCAGGAGGAAAATCATTGAAATTTCAAGTGTATTCTATATTAACATTATTTCATTATGTTCCTTTCATTTAATACCAAATAGAATAGTGTGAGCCACAATAATAAAAGTGGGAAACCACATTATCATGAAAAATAATTTATATGATATCTTAAAAACTATGCCTTCTTTTCAATATATGAAACCTTTGTTTTTACCTAAGACATTCATGGACGCCATTTATTCCAATAATTTATGGTGTTTCATAAATTTTTTTTTAATTTCTATAGAATATCCCCCATGAATTTCAAACTAGGTGTATTGTAAAGCTCATTTTTGTGCACCAAGTGATGATCGAGTCAAATCCCAATGTTCCATTTTCAAAGTTATTAGCACGTTTTAAAACTATTCCATAGACACATACACTTGTATTTTCTAGATAGGGGTATAATTTTATTGAAAATAACTTACTCTATCATACAAAAAATATATAATGTTTTTATATACTTAGACTTGTCCTAATAGTTCTCACTAAAAATTTATCATCCTTGTTTCCAATGGTTAAGTAATCCTTTCTCTAATTCCTTATATAATTAACCATGCATTTTATTCATAGATATTTCATCTTATTAAATTAATATTCATCACATAAAAAAATTATCCATTTCATACTTGTATAGGCCTAGTGTATTTTCTAACATGGATACATAAACAACTAGTTTAAAATTGAACTAGAACATCTCCTACTAAGTTTTTCATGACTAGGTTCATTCATAGACATGTCACTTATAAAACCATTACTCATATCCTGGGTAAAGGAAACCTAATAAAGGGAGAGTTGAGAGGATCATTAAGTGTAAACATAAGAGATATCAATGACCACATATGCATAAACTGAGCATAATGGTATTAGAATATGAACATAACAATTTAAAACCATACAATTCACATCAGATATCATAATATTGAGTAATAAAATAAATATTAGAAGTTTATAAGACATGAATCTGGAAGGATTTAAGGAACATGACCCATGATAGAACAAAATTATCATAAGACATAGATTTATGTCAGACACATGATCATAGAAAATTTATTCATTGGTAGTCAAGGATCATTCCTAAAACTATAATAATGGAATAGGTTATTTCCCAAACCTAACTTAGTTTTCATTATTCACTCCTAGGTCTCTCATGGTGGATTGAGTCCCTTAGATAACTGGGTAGAATACCCACTGAAATCTTGTTTATCTTATGAGATATCCATAATTTCTCAGTGCATTAGAGGTTATAAAATTATAAAATCACCCATAACAAAATTAAAATCATAAATATGTGGGCCAAAATATAATAAAAAATTTATCATATCATAACCCATGAAAAGAAAATGGGTGTCATAATCCTTTAAACCTAGCATAACCCATGTAAAAGAAAAGGGCTTCAAAATAATTTCATTAATTCTTCGTGGAATAAACTATAGAAAATGAATGTTTTATAAGAATATTTTTATCATAATCATAAAAAAAATATAGAAAATTTATAAGGATTGTATCATTGGAACATATACAAATAAAACATTAAGTAACAACAAATGATGTCATCTTTTATTGAAAATTATTTAAAAGATCACATAGAACATTTCTTAAGGAAAATATATTTTTTTTCTTTGAAATAATATTTTTGAAATATAATAGTTTTAAAAATATTATGGAAATATTTTTCATTGAAAATTACATTTAAAACATGTACAAGAAGCTTTTAATAAGTGATTGGTCATAATAAAAAAAATTTGTATGTTTCATGTATGTTAAAAAAATATTCCTTTAACATTTTCGGTAAATAGTAAAAAATAATACTAATTCTAGAATATTAAAAACATTCTTGCAAACATTTTTGAAAATAATTGATATGGATAAAAATAAATTTTTTTCTAAAGATAGAAAAAAATTATATTTTCCTTAAAAATATTGTTTTGAAATACTGAGTACATAAATAAAGGAAAATAAAATTAAAACATATAATTCCATAAATAACCCAATTATAAGATAATCGGTCAATTTATTGAGAGATATTTCATAATAATATATCATTCAAAGAATAATCATAGATAATCCAAATAAACAATGAGATTATATAATAAAACTCTTAACACTTTGGGGACATTTGAATCATGAACACAATAAAATAAAGAACCTTATTTGGATTCTTATATCCCATAAAATTAATGATACAAATCTAAATGAAATTTATGGACTTTACATACACTAAAAACAGATAAAATTTGGATAATATTACATGTGTCCCATGGAAATAAAAGTGATAAAGAAATCCCTTAAATAATGTATTAACATCCTTCAAACACATTATAACTTCCTGTATAAAAAATATTGGTTTATTATAAATCTATTACATATTTATAATCACATATATCCTAACATTTATGATTATTCACAACCCTTTTGTCACCCCCTAAATTTAAAATTCTTAAAAAAATAATGTGTCGGGGGTAATTATTAGTTTTTCATGTGTATTTTGGCTCAGTAGTTTTTGGTCCTTATATGGTTATCATGGTTCCATCATCTCTAAAATTTTAATCATGATATAAATATAATATAAATTCATTATTTATATATTTATAGTCATCCATAAAATTTAGAGGTATAAAATTAATTGCACCATTCATGGAGTTCATAACTAGTATGTACACATGAACACTATTTTTATTTGGCAACAAATGGAACAAAAAATATATAAATATTAATTCACCTATATAGGGAAATTTTTTATATAATATTTAACATATATATTCCTTAAATATCTCATTATAACAATCCATTTCAAAACAAAGTGGGAAACATATTTTGTTGTTTTGTGTCGTCGGTAGTCCACACGTACGCACAAGCAACATTATTGTTTTCTGAAGGATGGGATTGTTAGAAGGGTTGAAATGATATTTTTATTAAATAATTATAATTAAATCATAAATATTATAAATTTTTTAATTTTAAATCCATCATTATATCTTTCCATGAGAGGCTATGATGGAAAATGAATTACAGCAATTCGTTAGGTGGTAGCCCATTGTATAGACGATGGATGATTTAGTTTCCCCTCTGATGTAACGGGACACGGATATAGTACATGATATTACAATAATAAAATTTAAGTATATTTTAGACACTATTTTTAATAAATAATATTTTTTGAATCATATTTGAATTATTTATATGAAGAAATTAAATGAATATGAATGGTTAAGGGTTATAGGTTTTCTTTAGAGAGCCTATTTTGGTTTCAACTAAAATCCATATTTGGAGGGTTTCCTAATAAAAATAAGTCCTTTAGAAAATGGGGAGGTAAGTAAAGATGTTATTTGTGTATGGTTGGTGTAAACCAAAAGGATTTGGATGTTTAAGTTGATAGGATATGGGTACCCTTTATAAGTGGGGGAGAGGACACAGTTGAAATTTTTAAAAAAATTAGAATATACCCATGTTTTACACATGAAACAATGCTCACAAATAGATCATTTTTTAACATTAGATGATATAAGATCAAAATATAGACACTAAATTGGAATTGTACAATTTTTAGGTCATTTTAGTACTTATATTTTTAGTATGGCCTACATTAAGACTATTTTGACCATAACCGCGTTAGTGAGTTTTTGTTTTTTTACTATTCAGTTTGGCCAAAAATTAATGTGATGTTGTTATATAATGTTAATAATTTTGATTCCAATTATGTAATCAATTTGTAAAAATTCAATTAAAATAAGTGTAATAATTTAAATTTAAATTAAATCTGGATACATGATGAAAAAAAATTCCAAAGTGAAATTTTCCATAAAAATAACATGTCTTAATACCCAAATTCAATTCGAAGACTCTTAAAATGATCTAAATTTGATTTTAAATAAATTATTTGAACTATTTTTAGTATTAAAACATTTTTAAAAAATATGAATCTTTGTAAATTTTATAATTTTCTTTATTTTTTAGAATATAGTATATTAACTATTCATCAAAAAATTAATCTTTTCCGAAAATTATATACACGTCACCAGAATATAATTCAGAAATTTTGATTTCAAAATTGAAGTTCATTTTTTCAAATAAATTTTTAAATATCATAAAATATTAATTTTATTATTTGTTCAAAAAACAGAAATGAAAATCATTTTTTGAGAAGAAATGTATTTTTTTAGTATATAATTACTATTAAAAAATATTAAGTATTTATTTATAAATATATTGCCTTTATATGAAACCATTATATATAAATTTCAAAAATTTGTTATTCATGTTCATAACATAATGTTTATTGTAAAGATTATAACTATTTTGTTAAATAATAATATTTTAATAATATATCAAGGATCATTTAAACTTAGTGTTTTATGTATCATAAGAAATCGAAGAAATTAAATTTATTTTAAAAGAAATATTTCATAAACTATTCTGGTGTTATAGTGGGACTTTAAAAAAGTCAGATATTTTATAAGATATCATTATTTTATCATAAAACATTTCTTTCAAACAATTGGGGACAGTTATGTAGAATTTATTAGAAAGTTCATAAGACTCGCAAGGTGAATATGAAATCAAATTTCCATTGTAAAAGGGTAATATTCTCAGAAAAAAATCAATCTTTCTTGGTTAACAATATATAAACATAAAAAAATATAAAGATAATAAAAATACATCTTATAAATAAGTATTCATGGGTTCCTTTATAATTTAACAACCAAGCTTAATAATATTAGAATGATTCCATTAAATAAAATTAAAATATACACCCCATTTTTTGTATAAGGTGAGTTTCTATTTATTCTCCGAGGATTGATAAAAAAATTCATATGAGAAGCATCGGTTTGAGACATGTCATTAATACATGGAGATTGTTATGTATCCCTAGTAAATAAATTTGTATTACCTAAAAAATTACTATAGTTTCATGATAATGAGTCGATCTCTTGAGGAGGCCTCTCATACAAACTATTTATCTGTTGTCCCTATTAAGGGAAATAAATTGTGTTGCTAGATAAAAACTTGAATAATGGAGGTTTTAAATTAATATGATATATATATACATATTATATAAAAATATATAAATATTTATAACATAATGATGTTGGGGAATAAGTAATTGTCATTGTATTGAGATCAAAATGAATCAATAATTATTCTATAAAAATATATATCTCATCATCATTCTCAAGGAATATATCAAGACCTATCATACGACTCTATCCTATTTTAGTTGTAATCACCCTACATTGAGGCCTCTTTATGTGGAATAATACTCTCTCAAACCATATCCAAGAAAACTATTCATCATACAAAACTATCATAATGTTGCTCCAATTCATGAAATATTTTAATGATTAATGACTAGAAGATAGATGATCAAAATGAAGAAGTGTGTGGTAGGTAAAATGGGGGAAATACTCACCATAATAAATTTATCTAATAATAAAATACTAGAATGAAATGAGGATATATCCTGGACCAAGATAGGCTTCCACCCAACCCGACACTCGACTTGGTCTGAGATATGACCTGAGAGGTGTTTCCAATTGTCTTGAGCTAGAAACTAGCACCAGGAATCAAAGATAATCCATTTGGGAATGATTTCTGCCCAATTAACAACCAGAGTCAAATAACCAAAAGAGAGAGCGTAGTAAAAAACACTAATAATAACTGAACATCAATAAATACATAAAAAAATCCAAATACAACTATAATAAACTATGAAATAAAAAATAACTAAAACCAAAATGCAACTGACCTGATATTCACATGGCCATTTGGTCACAACCAACCACAAAACAAACATACACCAACAGAAACTCGAACCATAAACATGAACCTGCAAACAAATCTAGGTCTACTGAAAATGAATCGTACAAGTAGCATGTGAGAACACAATAGCTCAGTGGAAAATCACTATAGAGTCTTCGCATATACATTCCAATAAAATTACATAAACACTAGTTTATAATACATTACTAAAAGTATGGTTTAATAATTTTTAATAAACAAATAAAACCTTCCAAGAAAAACAATTTCACAAACAATAGACATTGCATCTCTTTTTCAAGTGATTTTACATTACAAGCCCAATTTGAAATCCATGACCCAAACAAGAACATTTACAAGATGTTAAAAAGAGGGCTATGCTAAAAATAAAGAAAATGGTCCAAAAAAGTAGAAACTAATAGAGTAGGAGAATATAGTTTTGTAAAATAAAATAGAACATATAGATAATAATCATTTCCATTTCCTAAAAATCCCTAAAACCATTCCCAAGATGTACTATGTTTTGACTCATCTATTATAATATGGTTTAGATCCATAGTCAACAACCAACCAACTACTCCAAACTTTCTAATATAATTTAATGTTACACATGGCCTATCATTTAATCCAGGGGTGAGAATCCGTCTAATTGGGTTAAATAAGGAATCATCACCCGACTATCTAAATGACATCTAGGAATCACGTGATACTAGTAAAAGATGAATGGGGAGGTCCTAACATGTGTTTCTCAACCCAAAAACTGACATCCACTGTGATTTCTAAGCCTAAACACCGACACTTGTTATGTGATGACCCTATCCTCAAAGGGTCCACCATAGGGGTTCCCATATCACAAAAATCCATTAACTAGTGCCAAATGGGCCTCAAAATCATAGGTTTTTAAAAACAACTATCCATTAAATTATAAAATACTAACTCAGCCTTTTCAAATTCAAATTCAAATTCAAATCCATTTTCAAAACGATTTCCAAACCAATGTAAAACATGCATCATGCTCAAAAGATCCAAATGGGAATTTTGTCATTTATAAATCAAACCACATCTCAATGATTCCAAATGGGCTGGACATTGTAAAACACATTTAATAACATTAAATGAGATCATTAGGAACCAAAGAACAATTTAGGGACTATATGATGTCTGGAGGTTTAAGGAAGAAGGGAGAGAAAGGGAAAATGTATTTTGAAATCCAATAATTAAAGTGAACATTTCTTTAGAAGGTAATCTTCATTTGTGTCCCTATACATAGGCACACCCTATCTACCAACTGATATGACCACATAGAATGTATTATCTATAGTAACCCCTCAATGATACAAGGTTTCTAATTAACCAAACTCAAGAAGCCACGAAAATTATTTATAAGGGTTTACATACATGAATAAATCCATTACAGGGAACCCAAGTCACACCCCAAGATAAACACATAAATAAAACCACATTACTAAAACACAACATAAGCCAATCATTGTCTAAAATAACACAAATACATTTTATATAGTCTATTGGGATTTTAACCAACACCATTCATACATTTTTATATAAACCCCTTTGAAAATCGTTTTTACCAAATTTTCCAACATAAAACCACCAAAAAATGTCAAAAAAATACAACACAAGAATAAGAAAAACCTGTATAAATTAACTAGAAATATTCAATCATAAAATGGTATGTTAATGAAATTAAATGGATGAAAATTCTTACCATAATAATGTGGTCACACAATGAAACCTTCAAAAATGTATAAACTAGGCTCAAGGAACTATCTGCATAACCTAACATCAAATAAACACAAACGACACATAAACCATAACATCTATTTTTCAAGCAATAGGGATCCCAATATAGAGAAACTAATAAACCAATATTGAAGGATAATAATTGTATAAAATGGACTGAAAACCAAAGAAAACTAACCTAGAAACCTTGATGGAGATTCAAAAGAGGAAGGAGGAAAATATTAGAGTTTATGGGAGACCCCTGGTGTACCTAGGTTGAGAAAGGGAGGAGGAAACTGATTTTTTGTTCAAACCTAATTGGTAAAGATTTGAATTTAAGGTTTTAAATGATATAGGGAAGTCACATGGTTAGGTCACACTATTTCCCAAACATTGTGACAACCGTTCACACCCTAATGAAGAAATAGGACACCTGCTTGGCCTGGTCACATGGTTTGGGACCTCATGTTCAAACCATGCTCTTTTTTTCTATAAACAATCCCAGAACCCCTCACACGCTTGTTGCGCAATTTCCTCTAACCATAAACAATTCTAGCACCATTCCCTTAACACAGAAAACAAGTCACACAGTTACTCCATGGCCTCTCACTGTTTCCCCTAAATCATGTTCAAGTCATTCTTGGATAACCATACCCGAATGAAATGAATATAAAATACACTAAACTTCAATATGAGGCGTAGTTAAACCCCACACCATGAACTCAATCCATGTAAAGACCAAAAATCCACCATAAAACTATAGAAATAAAAAATTCACCTTGGGAACTCGACCCAATCCTTATCCAAAGGATACCACACCAAGATAATGACAAAAATAGAGGAAAATATGTGGTTGGGGAGGGACAATTATCCCCCACACAAACACTTTCTGCCCATATAATTTCCCTTATCCAACCAAGGAATCAATCCCAAGCCCAAAACAGAACAAGACCAAATAAAAACCAAAACTCAAACCTGAAATAGAAAAAATCCAAATAGAATCACAAACTTTAGTGTGATAATTGAAAAAAAAGTCACACCCAACCATATCTATAGAGAATAAAATAATAATAACCCTGAGTGACTATTCTCCCCACCACATGAACTCACCTAGCATGGCTGACAATGAAACTCACCATGTGATGACACCAACATGGTAAAACACAACATGATGAAAAACATACTGCACACGACCATTGGAACTGTGAACTCCCATCCCAAACCAAAATCTACTAATATAAGGGGAACCCCATAAGAGAGACTTGAACCAAATTATGAGATGAACAATAATTCATCATTTACTCAAGGCATAAGCATCACCACGATGAACACAACCAGAAACTAAAATTGATCCGTAAAAAAGGTTAACCATACAATATTCAAAAAAAAAGCAGAAACACAATAATGTCAAATGAAAAATACCAAAAATCTATTCCCATCAAGGAGAACATACAAAACCAATGAAACTACAATATACAGAATTTGACAATCTTCACTTCAACAATGGAGGCAGTACTACAAATATGGCTTTTATCAGCACAATAAAAGTAAATTTACAGCACTAAAAAAGTGATGTTAATCTCAATGAAGATAAAGGGGGCTCCCTTTTATCAGTGCTAAAAGAATCACTAATAAAAGGGGACATTTATCAACACTAAAAAAGCATTGATAAATGGGTCCTTTATCAGTTATTTTTTAAAGTGGTGATAAAAGTTAAAATAAGTAAAAAAATTGAAAAAAAATTCTATGAATCAGGGAGGGGGCTCCAATAGCGCTTGACCCCCCCCCCCTCAACAGCACTCCCCCCCCCACCCCCACCCCCACCCCATCCCGCACGCCCCAGGCACCCCCAAGCCTTTAACTGTGCTATCCCCCACCCTTTAACAATGCTTTCCCTTATTCCACCCACGTGTGTGACCTGCCTCCCCCTACATTTGAACCCGAGATCAGTTTTTTGTGAACAAAAGCCTTTACCACTCCACCATATAGTTTTTCTCATCATTTATTAATATATCTCAATATATATATATAGTTATATTTACTCATATATTGATATATATTTATATTAACATATATATCTATATTAATATATATATATATATATATTTGTATATTAATATATATATATATATACATATATAGTTATATTTATATATTTATAAATTTATTTTTATATTAATATATATTTATAAGATAAGTTTTAAATACATTAATAAAATATGGTTTTTTTTGTGTTAATAAATAAATACATACATATATAAAACACATACACACATATTATATGTGTATTTGTAAGTATAATTATACAAATTTTATATATTTATAAATATTATATAATAATATGTATATACATATTTTTAAAATATATAGATAATATATATCAGTTTGTCAATACAGACACACAAATATACACACACACACACAGAAACATCATATAGGTATATAAATATTAATATATTTTGATTTTAAATAAAATGGATATTTTTTTTATTTAGATAAGCCTTATATGGTTAGATATATACTTCATATGTAAATATGTTTAATTATTTATTTATAAAATTAAATTTTTATCAGTAAATATAAAAAAATATGGATATATTGTTATATAATTTATTACAAATAACATTAAATTGTAAAAAATGATAAAATTGAAAATCCATAATATCAATATAAATTTTACCCCACTGTATAAATTCTTTAACCATTGAAAAAAGTCAAAAATAACACTGAAACGAGGCATAAATTACATCGAATGTTATAAAAATTTGGTATTTGGACTAAAAACTCAGTTTTTGAGGCCTTCTGAGTCTTTTTTGGCCTCAGAAAATGTGACCAAAGGTTACCTTCAGTCATTAGTATGTAGAGCTCATCATAGGCTTCAATTTTATATGTTGTTGAGATCAAACGGATGCTAGAATCAAAATATATAGTCGTTTGATGATTGAGTTACATTTTCATCTTATTTTAGATATTTTTTTATTTTTTTTATTTTTTTTGTCTTCAAATTATTATTAAATGATTATTAGTTGTTGATAATTACCAAATTATTAATTAATATTTTATTAAGATATTTTATAAGTCATTTTCACTACATATCATATATATCGAGTGAAAATGTATATTTATACTTATCTAAAACATACTTACAAAATATATTTTATATTTATACCAACATCAATACACTTATATATTTATATTTCAATTTATTATTATTTACCATTTTTTTAAATATAAACTTTATCAATGCTAGGGAAAAAGCGCTGAAAAAGCCCCGCCTTTATTAGATCTAATAAAAAAGCACTAATAAAGGGGGCCCCTTTAACAATACTAAAAAAAGCACTGATAAAGGAGGTTCCTTTATCAACACTTTTTTAGCACTGATAAAGGCTCCCCTTTATCTGTGCTTTTTTAGAGCTATTATAGTGAGGAACGAAGAAATCCCTATTTTGTGTTAGTGAGAAAAAATTTGGGCCAAGGTTCCCCACACCCCTGACTATCCATGGTTGTGTGCACGCTTTGCTCCAAGGCCTATGGCTGGATGCCTATGTTCTGAAACATAAACTGCACAATATTCGGGTGATAACATCCCCATATCAATAAATCTACTTCTAGGAACTCTTATTTCATAATTTCTCTAAATGACCCAAATAGTCACATCGATAGCTAGACTTCAGAGGATCATGAGGGGATACATTTGAATTCCCAAACTAGCCACACTGGAAGCACTCAAATAAATATTCTAATGAACAAAAGTTTGATATGATTATGAAGAATTATTATAAATGGTTTCTTCTAACACACAGATGTATCCATATGGGGAACCTTCATGACTTACAAAAATAACTAGACTATCAACTTATATCGATTGAACCATGGGAACCAACTCGGCTACGAACGCATCATCCATGAAAATCTCATACAAAACTTTTCTAAATGACATTACTCTCTCTTTGATCTCCATAAGAATACCCCAGTTAAAGAGAGGATCCTTCAACTTATCCTGAAATTCTACAACCATAAATAGGGGAATTAACTCCGTGAAGTGATAAATGCAAGCCCACACTGTCTGTTGACATTTTTTAGAACTCATGAGCTTTTCCACGTTCTCCACCTTGGACATATCAAGTATTAGACATCATATATGAGTGGACATAAACACTTCCTAAAAAATACTAACTTACAAGGATTGTGGAATGATCATCTCTCACCTATCAAAACTATACCCTCAAATGAACTCTAAGTAGCTAGAAACCTCACAACTTCAGGATTTCCCAGTGACCTGAAGACACCTATTACTTTTTCAAGCCACTCCACTACCTCTAATATTCATGGATCACTAGAAAATATATTCAATGACTGAGAAAAAATCCAATCTTCCACTACACTCTGTTTCTGGGTAGGTCTAACAACAAAGCAGAAATAATTGGAAATATTTGGGACTATTTTGTGTGGCATAATCTAAGAAGCATCAATACAATAAACCAAAACCAAAACCCAATAAAACCTACAAAAAAGATATCATCTCAGTCCAAATCATCAGACTCAAATTCCAATAACCACAAATAGAATCCAAAGTAAACATTATATTTTCAAAAATCACATTATTCTAAGGCCACTTCTTAAATACCAAACCCCGCATTTCAAAACAAACTCTAACACCAAGTCTCCCTTTTAAAACAACATCAAATCCCCAAAACCATTTCCCATTAGAAAGTCTTTTTCAAAAATAAAAATAAAACAACATCTCAACTAACACGATCACCACATGACCTATTGGTCACCACCAACCACAAAACTAACCCACTCTAAAGGTAAGTCAAACAAAAAACCTATGCCTATAAAAATATCTCAGGTATAATGAAATTGAGTGACACAATTCCGATGTAATAATACAATAGCTCAGTAGGTAGTCATTATAGATTCCTTGCATTAACTTTCTTAAAATAGTCAATAAACACTAGTTTTGAAATCATTAATGAAATAAGGGTAAAATAATATTATGTATGAAAAATAACATTATAAAAACACATTTTAGAAATAATGAATAGAAATTCAATTTAGAAAACGATTTCCCATTACAAACCCAATTTGGAAATCCAAATCCAAAAAAGATGACATGCAAGATGATAAGAAGGTGTCGATGCGGAAAACCAAAAAAAATTTACAAGAAATATGAAACTAAAATATAAGGAGAAACATGTGTAGAAAAATAAAAGAGAACATATAGATAATATTCATTGGAATTTTATAAACATATCTAGAAGAAATCCATGGATATACTTTCTTCAGACTCACCTATCAACATATGGGGAAGCTCAACAGTCAATAACCAACTGGATACACTAATCTATCTAATCCAGTGGCATGTCCCACCTAAACTCTTAGATTATCTATGGGGTACTAGACCATCTTATTGGGGTTGATAAGAAACTATCACTCGACCCTCAATATGATTCCAATTAATCCGATGATAATAGTACATTGTAAAGGGAGAGGTCCTCACAAGCATGGATCAAACCAATATCCAACAAATGTCGTGATTTTCTATCCTAAACATCGACACCTCCTATGTGAGGACCTTCTCTTTCGAGGGTCTATCATAGGGGTTCTCATCTCAAAGGAGGCTATTCATAAGTTCCACCTGGACCATCACAATATAAGAGTTTCACAACCACTTTCCTAGAAATTATAATTTACCAAATGTCCCTTTTCTATTTCAAATCCAAATCTATTTTCAAAACCATTTCCAAACCAAAGAAAAACATTCATCATGCTCAAAGGTTCCAAATGGGCCTTTAGGTCATTTAGAAATCAAACCACATCTAAAAGATTCCAAATGAGCCATACTTTGTAAAAAATATTAATGAATTATTTGAGATCATTGGGATCCAAATAACCATTTTGGGATAATTTAAATGGAGGAGGTTTTAAGTAATAAAAGATAAAAAAGGAGAAATTTATTTTGAAATCCAATGATTAAAGTGAACATTTCTTCATAAGGTCATCCTTATTTCTATTTCTATTTCTATTCATATGTTGT
This sequence comes from Viscum album, assembly GCA_963277665.1. Taxonomy (NCBI): domain Eukaryota; kingdom Viridiplantae; phylum Streptophyta; class Magnoliopsida; order Santalales; family Viscaceae; genus Viscum; species Viscum album. Next base: position 403,265,535 of record OY728136.1, on the reverse strand, counting down.
AACATCCCAGGTAACTAAAGAAATAATAAATTTTCATTTTTATTAATATTTTGTGAATTAAATATTTATTTTAATTTAAAGGGGTTTCTATGTTCGATGACTTACCTGATACGCAACAACAGGTTTATTTGAAATCTTATGTTGTATAATAATAATATAATATTGTTATTTTAAATGGTAGTTAATGCCTACCCATTGTATTAGATGGAATGAAAATAAATAACTACATTATTATTATACATGTTTGTTAATTTTTTTTAAATTTATCTAATAAATTTTAGAGGCTTAAAATAAGAAAGAATCTGATTTTAAGCATAATTTACTTTAAAAGGTTGATTTACCACCTTTTGATGGAAACCCACCATTAAATATAGTTTGTTAAATTTTATATGTTATATTTGACAAAATAAAATTCTTATTTATAATATGGACATCAATATTAACTTTGAGTATATTTTTGGTAATTTTCTAATAAAATTCAATTTTTAATAAAAAGTGAAAAAACTGTATTTTAATTCAAAACTTATTTTTAATCGAATTTATATATATGTTTAGATTTTCATTTTACTTGGTTTTAAAGTGTAATTAGATTATATTTTTACCATTTAATCCAATTTAGGTCATTTTAATTAATTTCAATTTGATATTGGACATAAACAACTATCAATATTTTGATAGTTAATATTTCTAAAAAACACACTTTTCGTTTTGACAACGGGAATTAATTTTAAATTATTTTCTGCCACTTATGTGTTCTGATTTTGTAAAAATTGATTTATCATTTTGAATTAGGATTTTGAAATTGTGTAAATAGGTAATGTTTCTTTAGATATTATAAATATTTACTTCCGAAAAATTTTATTTGCCATGGTTAAAGGTTAAATTTGGAAAATAAGAGTAAAAAAATATGAATATAATAATATAAAATTACCCTAACATGTGTCCTAATCCTATTGGTTGATACATATACAACCATGGGCATATTTGGGTCGATTGTGGGACCCCATGGAGCCACATGGGAGTGATAATGACACTTTATTTTAAGTAACATAAGGTAAAGACAAAAATGACATAAAAAATGTTTTTTAGTAAATTAATTTTTACACAGGATTATATAAGTTATAATTTCGACTATAAATATTATTTGTAAATATAAAAATATTTCATACATCATGGTAATTTTCTTATAATTTACATACATCAAATAAATTAAATTATTTATGACACAATAATGATGCAGTGTTTACCTCATTAATAAAATATTTAAATAAGTAAGATTATTAAGATTAAAATAATGTCAAAACCCCGTCCAATAGCTATTTTAGGATTTTATTTCGACCATGAGTCATCTATTCATTTACTTTAATAAGTTTTTGATTTTTAGGAATTGAAAATAATTATATAATAAAATAATTGTTACAGACATTCATAAAGAGCCCCTCCTCCCCCTTATAAATAGCCCTCACTTCTACACCATTCGTCACACATCTAAAGCCACTTGTCTCATCCAACCCCTGCTCAAATAATTTCTCAAGATCCCTATATTCCAACTAGAAGCCTTAACATAGGCAGAAGGCACTTAAAGTAATCTTTTTGGTCAAACCAAAGGGAGATACCCAATTTAAAGGTAATGTATTCTCTTAAGTCCTTTTGTTTTATTTTACATATCCAACCCCCTAAACTCTTTTTATTCCGTTCATTTATAACAAAAATATGATCCTCAATATACTAGGTTTTTTTATGAAAATTATCTTAACTACACATACACACACCTCCATCTAATGGGTAATGAACATACTATTTCTGTGGATGGAAAACTAACACCTCCTGAAACGATGATTGTTCAATTATATCCTACCACCTATTATGTTATCCATTATAAAAGAACTATACATATAAATGATTTATATTATGTTCATGTTTTCTTTATTATTCTTTATTTTTAATTTATATCATACCTTTATGGTTTCCATTATGAGTAAATGTGATAATTTCATTTAAGGATGTGCGGACTATCACCCCCTCAAAGTGATATGATTCATTCGTACCATACGTCGGACGTATAAAGGATGGAGGTATTGAAATTATATGTGATATTATACTAAAATTATAATACACCTATGTATAATTATGTTTTAATTCAATTAAATATGAAATAGAAATGAAAGTAACATTTATGTGTATATACGACTTACCGTCTTCATGAACGGTGCATTTCATTTCATACCTCTAAATGTTATGTACTATTATAAATAAATATATATACTGAATATATAAGATATATATGATATCTAAATAATTAATATAATTTTGGAGAAAATTTATGTAACGCCCCGACCCTAGTTACCTAGAGTCGGTGCATTATTACATAACATTGTCATGATCACAAAAAGATCAAATCTCAAAAGACCGATTGGTTTAGTAGCCTTAAGAACGCTATATATATTCATAAAGTTTTACATTACATCATATTGTGAAAAATAATACAACAACATATTGTCTACATAGTCCACACTATTATCCCCTCATAATATCCCTGCAGTTCATTCATAATTTAATTCTTCGCATCCTGGGAAAAACAAAACATAGAAAAGGGGTGAGCTCAAATGCCCAGTCAAGATAAAAATATAGTGGAAACTTTCATAAATAAGAATAAAAATTTAAGGAAATGTATAACTAAAACAAAATCCTTTTAAACTTGAACATAAACATAGTATGGGAAAAATAAAATGAAATAATTTCATTTACTTATCCACATGGATATTCTATTAATCGAATAATCACATGCAATATCAATGACCACTTTCATAATGATGGAATGCATAATGTTAGACTATCATAACCACATAGCCAAGACCTCATGCCAAGACTAAAATCCGATTTTTCCAAGGCCTTTTTTCAAGACACTAGTTTGTCTCATGAGACCTACCGATGCATCGAGGAGCTATAGCGGGCTCCACCCGTCACATATTAAGTCCAATGCATTCCCATATGAAAAGGATTAAACATAACATAAACATTCGTATTAAAAATAGAATACTAAATGTAAATACATCATCCATAAACTATTAATGGTATAAAAATAACACATACACATTCAAAAATATCACAAAACCTTCAATAAAATATAGAAGTTTTGTATCATAATAAATCAACTTCACATAAGCTTAAAATCCATCAAAGGATGTTGACATAGATGAAATCAAAACTCTTTTTAGAAAAACATCTATTTCTATTTTGAAATAATTTAGGAGTCATATATTTATAAAATAAAACAATTTCTTTGAAAATATTCTTATATGCTTGTAAGGGAAGCTTCGACGATTTTATAACGGCGGAAAATAGTCGCACCCGCCGTATAAGTTAAAAAAACATTCTTACCTTAATTCTGTCAAAAAGGTTAAAAAGGACCTTGTTTGGAAAATGATGGAAATATTCCTTTATAAACCACTTAAAAAATTCAACAACGGTATAAATGACTTTAACCCATATTCTAGTAAATAGTAAAAATTTTGGAAATACATTTTTAATAAACATTGATGTGGATGATAAAGAAGTCCCTGTAGATTATTACGTATAAATAACCTCGGATAATGAAGAGATTGCGAAATAAACCCTTACCTTGTACTTTTACATGGTTGGGCGTAGGTTAAACTCATGTATAATGGTGAAATAATTTTTATTAAATTATTCAAGAATGATATACATTAATATGATATCATATATGATCTTTTAACATTGCTTTGTTAATAATATCTTAGAATTATCGTCGTTTTGGGTGTTAACTTACTCGTTTTCTTTTATATGTTTTGTTACATAAGTCGTGTTTGTTATGAATAGGTTGTATCATATTCATATACAGAATGATATCAAGTCCTTAAATACTGTTATTAATCATCAAATGATAATTATACTTGAATGGATACGATGGAGAATGAATCTCATCGCGTTCGTGGAGACGGTAGTCCGTACGTATGCACGAGCGACAATATCATTATTTTGATATTAAAATAATATATATTTGGATGGTATATCTTATATATATAATCATTATCATGTTATATTTATTATTTACATGAATTAAACATCATTATTATACCCATCCAAATAATAATTTATTGAATAACAATTACACCACGACGTGGAGATGATAAGCCGTACGTACGCACGTACGGTGAAATGTCTTTCAAACGATGGATATAATACTAAATATTGTTGTACCATATTTATAATAATATTAAATTATATAGGAGATAATGTATTCATTATTTTAGAATGGTAATAACAAAGAAAGAAGAAGTGGAAGAATAAAGGAACTTGAAAAAGGGTGGTGAAAACATTACCTCTTCTTCGGGTTCTTCCTTTTGATTTGATCAAAAGGGCTCCTTAGATTGGCATTATGACTAAAGGAAGGCCTCTAGGATTAAGTGAGGGACGTTGATAGAGTATTTTGGCAGTGTTTGGCCAAACCAAAAGGCTTTGAATGTGTGAATTAGTGAGAAGGGCGAGTGCCCTTTTATATGAGGGGTGAGGGGCACCTTTGGAAAAGCTAGAAATATTATTTTATAATAAATTCAATTTCGGTTTCTAATGGCTCCAAAGCGGATTATTTAAATGTTAAGGTGGGGATAGGTCGAAAACCACTCAACCAATAGGATTTAAACCGGTTTGGGTTAAAATATTAACCTTATCTTTAAATATTAACTCTTAGTTAATTAGTTTGACACTTACCACGTCACATTATATTTTTATATTATATAGTTAATAAACTTACTATATACCTCCAAGATACCCCCAAGTGGTCAATTAATGATACACCTATCATGATATAAGTCTCTTGGCCGAACCTTAGATTTTAAAGAATTTAATATCAATTAATAATATAATATTTGTTTTAAAAACTCTTTTATGTCAATTTTGACACTATTCAATAACTGATTTTTTTAAAAATCATAACAGAATGATTAATTCTAAAAACGTTACTTAAATAAATCCTAACATGTTATATTATCCTATAAAATTATCGTAATTCATTAAAAGTCTCAAATTATAACTATTTGGGAATTTATAATATCAATTATTCTAATTTTTTCACTATTATGGTAATTACTATATCATCATTGTGTCATAAATAAATTAAATTATTTAATGTCTAAAAATTATAAATAAAATATAATTATGTAGGAAATCATTTTATCTTTCTAATTAATATTTACAATCGAATTTATCTTATTTATATCCCTATATTAAAAATGTTTTAGTAAATAAACATTGATTTTAACTCTTTTAACTCTTCTTTGAATTAAATAATATTAAATGTCCTAATCTAATCCAAGAGGACCTAAATAATAGTATTTTGATCCTAAGGTTGTTTTTGGTCGATATAAACTTGTCCAATAGAATTAGGACATGTGTTAGGGTAATATTAGTATCATTTTTACCCTTAATTACCCTATTTACTTTTAACCGTGGTAAATAAAAGTAAAAAATTACTATTCACAAAATATTATTTTCTTCTCATTGAACCAAATTTTACCACTTGATATTAACCGTGTCACTCGGATTCTTGAAATTCCATTCACAGAAGCGGTAAAATTATGTTTTATGAAAAATTCAGTTTTTTTAACTACCACTTAGTGGTTTCACTATTCATGAAAAATTGATGTTTTTCAGAACAATGCCAAAATTTCACCCTAAGCTATAATTGATATTCCAAATTCAAAAATGATTTCTATTTTACAAAATTACAAACATATAAGTTGCATTAATTAATTTTATAATTAATTCCCGATGTCACAACAAATAGCATGTTTTTAAGAAACAATATATATCAAAAGATTGACAATTGTTTATGTCTAATTTCAAAGTGAAATTAATTCTAATGAACGCCATTGGATAAAATGTTAAACATATATTCTAATTATAATTTAAAACCACAAAATAATATAATGTATCACTATAAATTATTTTGATTAAAAAAGTTGTTATTAATTATTTTTCACTATTCATAAAAATTGGTGGTTCTCAGAAAAATACCAAAAATTCAACTTAAGATAATTTCGATACTCCAAATACAAAAATGAAGTCCATTTTGAAATATAAAATATATATAATTTCAAAAATTATGTATTATTATTCATAATGGCTAGTTTGATTGGTTGTGGTGTGTTAGAACTCGATGTTGCGTACAACACACGCTATCGCATTATTCAATGAGAAGCGTACCGTAGAAGCTTGGGGTGTTACATTCTCCCCTCCTTCAAATAATTTCATCCTCGAAATTTCAAGAATACTACCACATGAAAAGACTCGGGTGGTTCTTCATCATAAGTTCCTCGAGTTCCCATATTGCCTCTTCCATCTTATGGTTTCTCCACAAAACTTTTACCAGACGTGTCGTCTGGTTTTTTAGTACTTGTTCTCTCGTATCAATAATCCTAATGGGCTCTTCTTAATAAGACAGATTGGGTTCTAGTTCTAATTCCTCATATGTGAGTACATGCATTGGGTCAGGCATGTATTTCCTCAATAGAGATACGTGGAACACATCATGAACTTTGGAGAGACTTGGCGGCATTGCCAATCGGTAAGCTACAGCACCAATTCATTCTATAATTTAGAAAGGTCCGATGTACCTGGGATTAAATTTACTGTTTTTACCAAAACGTATGACTCCCTTCCATGGAGATACCTTCAGGAAAACATGATCACTGACTTTAAATTCCAAATCCTTCCTTCGATTATCAACATAGCTCTTCTGCCTACTTTGAGCTGCTTTGATATGGTTTTGGATTACCTTCACCTTTTCCATCGTTTCCTCCACCAGTTATGGTCCTACAAGATTTCATTCACCAACGTCATCCCAACAGGTTGGTGTGCAACATCTCTTTCCTTAAAACGCTTCATATGGTGCCATCTAAATACTCGAATGGAAGCTATTGTTATAGGAAAATTCTAACAGACGTAAATATTAAACCCACATACCCTGAAAGTCAAGTGAGCATGATCTCAACATGTCTTCTAAGGTTTGAATAGTTCGTTCCGATTGTCCATCTGTTTGAGTGTGGTAGGCAGTGCTCAAATGAAGTTCAGTATCCAAGGCATTCTGAAGACTTTTCCAGAATCTTTAAGTAAAATAGGGATCACGATCAGAAACAATCGATAGGGGTACTCCATGAAGTCTCACAACTTCATCAATATATAGTCTTGCTTGACGTCCTAGTGGTAGATCTTCTCTTATAGCAAGAAAATGTGATGAATTCGTAAGAAGATCAACAATGACCCATATTGCATCATTCCTTCTATGAGTCTTTGGTAGCCCCATAACAAGGTCCATCGTAATATTTTCCCATTTCCACTCTGGTATGTGAAGAGGTTGCATAACTCTTCCAGGTTGTTGCCTTCCAGATTTCACTTGTTGAAAAACCATACATCTTGACACAAAATCAGCAATCTCCCTTTTCATGTTGTCCCACCAAAAATGATCCTTCAAATATCTATACATTTTGGTGCTCCCAGGGTGTATTGAGAAATTGGAACTATGAGCATCATCCAGAAATTCCCTTTTTAGATCATGTATATCCGGAACACAAAGTCTCTTCCCGAATTTCAAAATTCCATCTTCATACACAAAGTCTCTCAATCTCCCATCATTCACATCATTAATCTTCTTTTGAAATTATTCATCATCGGTCTGAGAACTTTTAATCCTTTCTAGTAAATATGGTTTGGTAACCATTTGAAAAAGAATTGATGTTTCACCTTCCATGGTTATTCTCATGTCCATCTTCATTAGATCCATGAAAATTGGATCCCTTTCAATTCTCATATTGTTCAAAACACCATGATATTTTCTGCTCAAAGCATCCTCCACCTTGTTTGCCTTCCCCGGGTGGTAGTGTATCGTGCAATCATAATCCTTGAGTAATTCAAGCCATCTACTTTTCTTCATGTTGAGTTATTTTTGTGAGAAGATATACTTCAAACTCTTGTGATCCGTATAAATCTCACATTTTTCACCATAGAGGTAGTGCCTCCATATCTTCAAAGAAAAGATCATAGCTGCTAACTCAGGATCATGAGTAGGATAGTTTTGTTCATGAATTTTCAACTATCGTGATGCATTGGAAATAACCCTATCATTCTGCATAAGGACACATCCAAGTCCTTTCTTCGATGCATCACTATAAATAACGAACCCATCATTCCCCGATGGTAGAGTCAATATTGGTGCATTGACTAATATTCTCTTCAGTTCCTCGAACCATTCTTCACACTCTTTTGTCCAAACAAATTTAGCCCCCTTACGTATGAGATTCATTAATGGGTTTTCCAATCGGGAAAAATTCTGGATGAAACGTCGATAATAACCTTCCAAACCAATAAAACTACATACCTCAGTTATACTCGTAGGTGCTGGCCATTCTTGGATTGCCTTGGTCTTAGAAGGATCAACAGTGATTCCATATTTAGAGACAATATGGCCAAGAAAAGAAATATCCTGAAGCCAGAATTCACACTTTCTAAACTACCCATATAATTCATGTCTTGTCATAGTCTTCAGGATAATCTGCAAGTGATTTTCATGATCTTCGTAGCTTTTGGAGTATACCAAGATATCATCAATAAATACCACCACAAATTAATCGAGATATTCCTTGAAAACTCTATTTATCATATCCATGAATATAGAGGGTGCATTATTCAATCCAAAAGGCATTACTGTAAACTTGTAATGCCCGTACCTAGTTCGAAATGTTGTCTTCGGAATTTCTTCCTTCTTCACACACTGCTGATGGTATCTAGATCGAAGGTTAATCTTTGAAAAGTATTTATCTCCATGTAGTTGGTCAAATAAATCATCAATACCAGGTAGGGGATACTTGTTCTTTATTTTTATAGAATTGATCTCCCTGTAGTCTATACATAACCTCATAGATCCATCTTTCTTTTTAACAAAAAGAACAGGGGCTCCCCATGGAGAAACACTAGGGTGAATAATTCCTTTATTACTCAATTCCTCTAGTTGTTTCTTTAGTTCAACTAAATTTACAGTGGCCATCCTATAAGGGGTCTTCGATATAGGCCTTGATCCAATAATTAAATCAATGTAAAACTCAACTTATCACTCTGGAGGATGTCCAGGTAAATCTTCCGGAAACACATCTACATATTCTTTCACAACATGTAAATCCTCTATTTGAACATTCCTTTCCTCACCCACTATAATTTCATCCTCTTCCTCCCCAATAATTGAATTTAGTTGAGCTACTGGGGGTGGATCTATATAAGAATTAGGTGGTGGCGATTCTTCTTTAAAGATAAGGTGTTCATTATCATCATCATCAAAAATCGTAACGTCCTTCTTCTTAAAATAAATCTTTACATCATAGTCTGAAACCCAATCCATACAGAGGATTATATCAAACTCAATCATAGGAATGGAGATGATATCATCGGATAAAGAACATTTATGTGCTCTAACGGGGACTGATTCACAAAACTTTGTTGCAATGATACTTCCCTTAAGAGTTTTAACTGACAACTCCCTTGTTAAATCAAACTGGAAATATCTAATTTTCTTAGAAAACTGGGAAGATATGAAACAATGCGATGATCCAGAATCAAATATTGCATTTTCTAAACATGAGGAAACCATTAAATTACCTGCCACCACGTCTTTCGGAGCTTCTACCTCAGCAGTAGTGATAGCATAAGCTTGGCCTTGATCCCTTGGCCTTTTCTAAGGTATGTTCCCCTGAAGCTTAGGACATTCATTTTCATAATGTCCCATCTCCCTGCAATTGTAGCACTGAACATCAGTAGCTTCCTTCTTCCCCTTGGAATCATGATCTTGGTGGCCTTTTTCACCACACTTGTAACAGACTCCCATTCCTTTTAAGCATGTACCGGGGTGTTTCTTCCCACATTCATTCCCAGATTGATCAGCAGATCTCTTCTTCTCTTACTTTTCATTAAAGTCATATGACTTAAAAAATTCATTTTCTGTCTTGATAGCACATGAGACAATGTCTTCATACGACGAGAAGGATTTTGAGACTAATGCTCGACAGAGAAATGGTTTAAACCCATCAAAGAAACGATCAATATTACTTCTTGGGTTACGAATTTAATCTCCAACATACCTTGCTAACCTTGTAAAGTTAGCCTCATACTTTGCGACATTCTCATCCTCCTTTTGTCTCAGACTCAGAAATTGTCTTTCCATATCTGATTGATGGTCACGAGGATAGTATTTTTCTAAAAACAGATCTTTGAACTCCCTCTATTCCATATTTGATACTCCATCATCTTCCTTCGTGTTTTGAATCAGTGATCACCATTGATCAGCATCTCCAGAGAGGTGGTAAACTGCCATGATAACTTTTTCCCTTTCACTACTCCCCAAAGCCTGAAATATTTTCTCTAGGGAATTTATCCATTGCTCAGCTACTAAGGGATGTGTACTCCCATTGAATGTTGGTGGTTGTTTCCTCATAAAGCGATCTAACATTGATCCTCCACGCTGTGGATCAGGGTGCTCCATACGGGTAAGGTTATTATTCATAACCTCAGTGAGTTGTCCCAATATGGTGATTAGTTGATCGGCACCAGTTGCATCACCATCTCCACTATAATTAACTTGAGCAGGAGGGCAATCCCTACATGGAGTGCATGTATTGATACAGTTTCCATTTCTTCCACTAGGCACCATTTCAAAACAATGGCATAAACTAGATCAGTTTATGAATCAAAATACATAATTCCATACTTATAAAACACTTAACATAAATTGAACTATTTATGGATATAATACATAATCATAAAAATGTTTTATTTGAGGAATTATATACTCATAAATGTTTAATAATGATTTTTAAATAAAATGAGAGATATCCTAAGAATATCCCGTGGGAGTGTCGTAACCAAGAGTGCAGCAAGGCCCGTTGTCGTGCACCAGTTCCCGTTCGAGTCTAGCTCAAAGTAGTGTTTTCGGGTTTTACCCCTAGGTACATCTGTTCCAGAGCCGCCTCTACCTGATTTTATCCAGAAAGGCATTTATTTCTCGGAAAACTCCCAAAATCTCTACAATACCAAAATTCTAGGAAGTTATTCTATACTAATCCTCAAAGCTCATCTTAGGTCTACGTGCTCTAACCAGAGTTTATCTAAATCTAGCTTCCAAGGTTTGTACTAAAATTCCTCTGATACCAACTTTAACGACACGACCCCAGTTACCTAGAGTCGGTGCATTATTACATAACATTGGCATGATCACAAGAAAGATCAAATATCAAAAGACCGATTGCATTAGTAGCCTTGGAATCACTAGATATATTCATAAAGTTTTACATTACATCATAAAGTGAAAAACTACTAAAACAACATATTGTCTCCATAGTCCACACTGTTATCCCCTCATAATATCCCTACAGGTGATTCATAATTTACTTCTTTGCATCCTGGGAAAAATAATACATAGAAAAGGGGTGATCTCAAATGCCCAGTAAGGATAACAATATAGAGGAAACTTTCATAAATAATAATAAACATTTAAGGCAAAGTATAACTAAAAAAAGCCTTTTAAACTTGAGCTTCAACATAGTATAGAAAAAATAAAATTAAATAATGACATTTACTTATTCACATGGATATTATACTGATCGAATAATCACATGCAATATCAATAACCACTTTCATAATGATGGAATTCATAATGTCAGACTATCATAACCACATAGCCAAGGCCTCATGCCAAGAATACAAATAATATTTTTCCAAGGCCTTGTGCCAAGACACTAGTTTGTCTCATGAGACCTACCGATGCATTGAGGAGCTATAGCGGGCTCCACCCATCACATATTAAGTCCAATGCATTCCCATATTAAAAGGTTTCAACATAACATAAACATTCGTATTAAAACTAGCATACGAAATGTAAATACTTCATCCATAAACTATGAATTGTATAAAAATAACACATCCATAATCAAACATATCACAAAACCTTCAATAAAATATAGAAGTTTTGTATCATAATAAATCAACTTCAAATAAACGTAAAATCCATCAAAGGATGTTGACATAGATGAAATCAAAACTCTTTTTAGAGAAATATCTCTTTCTATTTTGAAATCATTTAAGAGTCATATATTTATAAAATAAAAAATTTTATTTGAAAATATTCTTATAAACTTTTAAGGGAAGCATCGATGATTTTATAACGTCGGAATATAGCCACACCCACCATATAAGTTAAAAACGTCATTCTTACCTTAATTCTGTCAAAAAGTTTAAAAAGGACCTTGTTTGGAAAATGACGGAAAGATTCCATTATAAACCACTTATAAAAGTCAACAAGGGTATAAATGAGTTTATCCCATATTCTAGTAAATATTAAAAATGTTTTGAAATACATTTTTAATAAACATGGATGTGGATGATAAAGAAGTCCCAGTAGATTATTACGTATAAACAACCTCGGATAATGAAGAGATTGTGAAATAAACCCTTACCTTGTACTTTTCCTTAATTGGGGGTAGGTTAAACTCCTGTATAATGGTGAAATAATTGTTATTAAATTATTCAAGAATCATACGCATTAATATGATATCATATATGATCTTTTAACATTGCTTTGTTAATAATATCTTAGAATTATCGTCGTTTCGGGTGTTAACTTACTCATTTTCTTTTATATGTTTTGTTACATAAGTCGTGTTTGTTATGGATAGGTTGTATCTTATTCATATACAGAGTGATATCAAATCCTTAAATACTATTATTAATCATCAAATGATAGTTATACTTGAATGGATACGATGGAGAACGAATCTCATCGCGTTCGTGGAGACGGTAGTCCGTCATTATGCACCAGCGACAATATCATTATTTTGATATTAAAATAATATATAATTGGATGGTATATCTTATATACATAATTATTATCATGTTACAATTATTATTTACATGAATTAAAAATCATTATTATACCCATACAAATAATAATTTATTGAATAACAATTACACCACGACGTGGAGTCGGTAAGCCGTACGTACGCATGTATGGTGACATGTCATTCAAAAGATGGATATAATGCTGAATATGGTTGTACCATATTTATAATAATATTAAATTATATAGGAGATACTGGATTAATTGTTTTAGAATGGGAATAACAATTAAAGAATAAGTGGAAGAAGAAAGGAACTTGAAAAAGGGTGGTGAAAACATTACCTCTTCTTTGGGTTCTTCCTTTTGATTTGATCAAAAGGGATCCTTAGGTTGGATTTATGACTAAAGCAAGGCCTCTAAGATGAAGTGAGGTAAGTAGAGAGAGTATTTGGGCAGAGTTTGGTCGAACCAAAATGCTTTTAATGTGTGAATTAGTGAGAATGGGGAGTGCCCTTTTATAAGAGGGGTGAGGGGCACCTTTGGAAAAGCTAGAAATATTATTTTATAATAAATTCATATTCGGTTTCTAATGGCTCAAAAGTAGATTATTTAAATTTTAAGGTGGGGATAGGTCTAAAACCACTCAACCAATAGGTTTTATATAGGTTTAGGTTACAATATTGGTCTTATATTTAAATATTTACTCTTAGTTAATTAGTTTGACACTTACCATGTCACATTATATTTTTATATTATGTAGTTAATAAACATACTATATACCTCCGAGAGAACCCCAAGTGGTCCATTAATGATACACTTATCCTTATATAAGTCTATTGGCCGATCCTTATATTTTTAGGACTTTAATATCAATTAATAACATAATACGTTTTTTAAAAACTCTTTTAAGTCAATTTTGACACTATTCAATAATTGATTTTTGTAAAAATTATAACAGAATTATTACTTCTAAAAAAGTTAATTAAATCATTCCTAAAATGTCATATTATCCTTGAAAATTATTTTAATTCCTTAAAAGTCTCAAATTATATATATATTGTTATTTACAATATCTATTATTCTAATTTTTTCACTATTATGGTAATTACTGCATCATCATTGTGTCATAAATAAATTAAATTATTTAATGTCTAAAATTTAAAAATAAAATATCATTATGTATGAAATAAGTTTATCTTTCTAATTAATATTTACAATCGAATTTATCTTATGTATAACCCTATATTAAAAATGTTTTAGTAAATAAACATTGATTTTAACTCTTTTAACTCTTCTTTGAATTAAATAATAATAAATGTCCTAATCTAATCCAAGTGGACCTAAATGATAATATTTTATTCATAAGGTTGTTTTTGGTCGAGATAGACTTGTCCAATAGAATTAGGACATGTGTTAGCATAATATTAACATCATTTTTACCCTTAATTACCCTATTTATTTTTAACCGTTGTAAATAAAAGCAAAAGTTACTATTCACCAAAAATTATTTTCATCTCATTGAACCATATTTTACTGTTTGATATTAACCGTGTCTCTTGGATTTTCAAAATTTCATTCACAGAAGCGGTAAAATTAAATTTTATGAAAAATTCAGTTTTTTTAACTACCCCTTAGTGGTTTCACTATTCATCAAAATTTGAAGTTTTTCAGAACAATGCCAATATTTCACCCTAAGATATAATTGATATTCCGAATTCAAAAATGATGTCTATTTTACAAAATTACAAACATATAAGTTGCATTAATTAATTTTATAATTAATTCACGATGTCACAACAAAAAGTGTGTTTTTAAGAAACAATATATATCAAAAGATTGACAATTGTTTATGTCTAATTTCAAAGTGAAATTAATTATATTGAACACCATTGGATAAAATGTTAAAAATATATTCTAATTATACTTCAAAACCACTCAATAATAAATTTTATCACTATAAATTATTTTGATTAAAAAAGTTGTTTTTAAGTATTTTTCACTATTCCTAAAAATTGGTATTTCTCATAAAAATACCAAAAAATCAACTTAGGATAATTTGGATATTATGAATTCAAAAATGAAGTCCATTTTGAAATATAAAATATATATAATTTCAAAAAGTAGGTATTACTATTCATAACGGCTAGTTTGATTGGTTGTGGTGTGTTAGAACTCGATATTGTGTACAACACACGCTATCGCATTATTCAAAGAGAAGTGTACCGTAGAAGCTTGGGGTGTTACAATTTATATATGACCACATTATAATCTTTTAATTATAATAAGTTCATTTTTTATTCATGTACCAAATATCGAAAAAATGATTGTTATTAACTGAAATGATTACATAATTTTTATAGCATGATAATAAGTGATATAAAAGGAATAATAAAATTGAAAAAGGTTCTTGAAAAATTATAAATTAACTTATGTTTATTATTATAGAAGAATAAGGAACAAACGAGTCAAGTCGGACACGAGGTAAGGGGTTTCTTATCTCACTTTCAATTCCGTGAGATTTCCATTGTTCATAACTAATTTATTGAATTTGATGTATTTGATAATGCAATTTGATATATATTATCATGATTATCTTAATATTAATGTTCTTATGTGAATAATTTGGTGGTTATTAACTTTTGGTCTTATGAATCGATTGAGTACAACGTGGTAAGGGATTTTCATCTCACTTTTTATTCCCATGAGATTTATTCTATATTTTCAACTATTTGATTTTGTGTGGTGTATGTACCACCTAAGACTGTATTAATTTTTTAGTATAAATAAATTTATGTGTATTTACATCTTCATTTTATGATTCTTCTTTCATGGGTTTAATGTTTCATAAGACATCAAATCGTTAAGGAAATTTTTTAACCCAATTTCTATTCATTTGGATAATCTTCTAATTCTTAATTATGTCATGAAATGATTATGTGTGGAATCACTGTTTATTTATTTATGTCGTAATTTCCACTATAGATTATGTGTATATACATTCGATACACATAATCACTCCATTGATGAATTATCAATTCATCGATATGAACTTAATAAGAGTAATTTTAATTCAATTTCCATTCATTGATTTAAACATCCAAGTAATTGGTGTTTTTTAAAACAAATATGTGTGAATGTTCTCTAATTGATTTACACTAAATATCCAATCATATTGAGTGTATTTATATTTTTCACACATTATTATGTAATTGATTTATCCTTAATCTAAGTATACCTTTTTATAATGGATTTTGTCTCCATTTACATTCCATTGAGACTTTATTGTTGTTATGAACCAATTCACTCTTATATGGTGTATATACTATCTGTTGGAATATTATATCATGAATCCCTTTATTCTCATGATATTATAAATTTCTGATTCAATGTTATTCCTCAATTATTTGTATTCAAGCATCTCTCATTTTGTAAAAAAATCATTAACTAAAATATCTATTCTTTTAAATCATTATCATTAATGTACATGTTTTAAAAATTGTTTTAAGGATTTATTTATATGGACATTAATGTTTTCAAATGATAATTTATTTAAAAGTTTAAAAGTGGTTTGGGAAACATTGATTCCAATAAATCTCTTTATTAAATGTTTCAAATGGTTTTGAAAATGGTTTGGTAAAGCATTGTTTATTTCAATATCTTGATTTGATATATATTGGAATGTGGAAATGTTATCTTTCCTTTACACGTGTGTTTTGTGTAATGAATAAGTTATGGTTATTGGGATTTGCTTACATATATGGGTGGTTCCATGATAAAACTAGGGAGGGTGAGCCTGAGATAGCTCTCCAATGCAATGGGTAACGTGACGGAAGTAAACTTTAATGTTTCTCCAAAGAGATTTAGGGAATATTTTTTGATGGTTATTCTAAATGTGACTCCCTATGTAGTTGTGATAGCTACAATGTAAGTATTTTATTAATGCCATAATTACCCTTATAATTTATGATTTGTGTTTCTTATTCACAAATCTTATGATTTTGTAAGGTATGTTATTATTGAAAATCATGGTTTCATTGATTTGTATTTAATGATTGGATAATGTTTTCTTTTTTTTGTTTTATACCCCTTACTGAGCGTTTTATGCTCATCCCATGTTTTTAAAATGTTTTTCACAAAACATAAATATGAATAGGTTCGTGGATGGGATAAAATAAAAGTCATGTTGTTTAAACATGGAACTATACATGTTTCTTTTTAAGAGTTTTTATTTTATAAAAAAATCGATACTGAGTAGTGGTGTCTACATGTAATATTCAAGTTGTTATGTAATAGTTATTGCATAATTATCTAAAACTCTAAAGCTAAAAGATCCTCAATTTGAATTATTACCATAATTAAAGATTATGTAATGTTTAAGGTTGGGTCCTTATATTTGGTATCAGATGTCGGTTTAGATAACTTTAAAGGTTAGTGTGTTCTTTAAGAATAAGTGACATAAGCATAATGATTAGGATTTTAGAAAGGGTCATAGTTATTTTAGATAATGTGAATGAGTTTAAGATAACATGAATAAGTATATCTTAGTATATACCCTCCTCATAAGATATTATATGATGATTTTACTAATATAATCTCACTGACCATTTTGGTTTTAGGAAATGGCTGGATCCATTAGGCACTAATATAATAGTGGATGTGAAGAAAACTGTGATGGTTTTTGGAATGAGAAACTAAATGAAATGGGAGTTACAATGAGAAATATTGTGTTTATTCTCAACCAAATATCTGGAGTCTTGATTGACCACATGAACCTTGGTGATTTTTATAAGGAATCAAATATGTGGGAAAAAAATCCCCACGGAAGTTCAGGTAATAATCGTAAAGGTGAGTATATTAAAAAACCTATGTGTCAAGGATGTGGAAGGAAACACATAGGAAAATGTTTCATGTGGATGGGAAGATTATATATATATATGCAAGTGAATGTCATAAATCAAGAACCTAGAATTGAAAAAGGAAGCATCCAGTTGACTCTGGGAAAGTGAAAATTGTTCTTTCTGAGGGATCAATTGAATGTATTAAATGTGGTGTGCATGGCCATTATACAAACAGATGTCCTACAAAGAAATTTCAGTAATGGTATCACCAGGATCTTACAAATATAAGTTTACCAATACCTAATTCCATTCCAATTAAGGATGAGGAAACTGACAATAAGCATTGAAAGATATAGATTATTTCATAACTGATGTTTAGACATTATTGAATCTCAGGAAATGAATCATGATTTTGTATGTATGAAATAATTATTTCAAAATAAGTTTGAAAGGAATTGATAAAGGATCATGAAGAACGTTGAATGAGTAAGAAGTCAACATATAAGGGATTCAAGTGTTATGGTAGATCTTGGGATGATGAAATGATTTAAAGTATTAAGGCTCTTTTGATGATGGGATTACATTAGAAGAATTATTATAGTATGTGTAACCCTGATGATTGATATATAAATATTTTATTCCAAGAATAATTATCTTTTCTTTTGTGGATATAGTTATAAATAACCATTTGGGTTTATATGATCCTTGTGTTTGAGGAAATTACAGGTTAATACATTTTGGGATGAAAAGTGAATGTTATTAGATAACCTTTATGTATAAAATATGTTATTGTTATTTATGATTAATTTAGCTCTTTTTTGGGAATTTTATTATATAGTTTTTGAAAAAGGAAAACATATATACTTTGGTACAACATGTCACGTCAAACAAAGCTGCAGAAATAGAACCCACAACCAATGTGTGATTGGGATGTATCACCTACCACTGGACTACGTGATGTTCTTAGTTAGTATGACTAATTATTTTTAGTTATATGATTTTATGAATCTATAATAAGTCAATTTTGCGTTATCTATGGAAATTATTAACCTACCATGGAAAATATGTGATTTTGTTAATTTCTTTTTAATATGAGACTTTAAGAGTAATCGATGTTATTTAGAGATAAATGTTAAGATTTATCTTCATGATTATGTGATTAAATCATATTGAGATTTGGGTTTCAATATTAGTTTTGATTACTTTTAGATATTTTATGGATAGTCGTTTATTGAATGATTTTTTTTATCTTTGGGTTTTGTTTGACAAATTTTGGAGATTAATAGTAGTTTTTATTTTTCTAAAAGATTATCCTTTTTGGGGATTGTCTGACCTTCTATTACCCATTATGGTTTCGGTAAATTTCTTAAGACATGAGAAAAATATAGTTCATCTTTTTTTGGATTATGTGATTCTCTAGAAGTTTATTATAGCGCTTTTAATGTGAACAAGTCGTCTTGAATACTCATCATTTGAAAAGAAATGTGTTTGTGGTTGAAATTTTGTAAAGGATGAAAGTCTACATGAAAAGTAATCATGGTTCCTTATATTTTTAGTTAAGATCCTAAATAAATTCCTCAACATTATGAAAATTAACTTCAAATAGAAATTTTTTCTGTTAAATTTTTCTGCTAGCGAATCAAAAACTGTTTAACCCATCACAAGTTAGTGATTTTCTGGTGGTAAACGTTCTCCTAATCATGTTTTCTATCACTATCCATTAGAAAATGATGGTTTGTTTTCTCCTCCATATCCATGTTTTCAAGTAATCCTAGTATAGTTTTCCGTGGTTGACCATTTTAATTCTATTCCATTATTTTATAGTGATAGATTTATTGACTCTTTTTCCGATGTGGGACTTTCAAGGAAGTATCTGAGCCCAATTTTAAAATTGTGATGATGCAATTACCAAAAGGGGGAAGGATGTAAAATCATAGGAAAATAAACAAATAATATATTTTATTTTTAATTAATATTTTGTAAATTGAATATTAATTTTACTTTATATGGGTTTCATTGTTCGATGGCGTACCCAATACAAAATAACAGATTACTTTGAAATCTTACGTTGCATAATAATATTGTAATATTATTATTTTAAATTGTAGTCAATTCCAAGATGTTGTATTAGAATGAATGAAAAGAACTAACTAAAATATGATTATACATATTTTTTAAATGTTTTTACATTTACCCAATAAACTTTGGAGTCTTAAAATACGAAAGAATCTAATTTTAAGCATAACTTACATTAAAAGGTTGATTTAATACTTTTTGATGGTGAACCCTCTTTAAATATAGTTTTGGTCAAATTTATATGTTCTATTCGATAAAATAAAAATCTTCTTTAGAATCTAGACATCAAAAAAAATTGGGTAAATGTATCGTATTTTTTTGAAAAAATTTAATTTTCAATAAAAAGTGAAAAATACTGTATTTTAATTCAAAATATCCTTTTAATATATTTTATTTATATGGTTTGATTATCTTTTTAATTGGTTTTAAAGTATAATTAGATTATATTTTTACCATTTATTACAATATTGGTCATTGTAATTTATTTCACTTTGAAATTGGACATAAACAAGTGTCAATCTTTTGATAGTTAATATTTTTGAAAAACACGCTTTTTGTTTTGACCGTGGGAATTAATATTAAATTAATTTATGCCAATTATTTGTTTTGAATTTGGAAAAATGGATTTCATATTTTTAATCAAGAGGTAAAAAAATTT
Organism: Viscum album; assembly: GCA_963277665.1. Taxonomy (NCBI): domain Eukaryota; kingdom Viridiplantae; phylum Streptophyta; class Magnoliopsida; order Santalales; family Viscaceae; genus Viscum; species Viscum album. The sequence goes on along the minus strand of OY728136.1, from coordinate 403,245,068 downwards.
TAAATAGTTAACTTTTATTTTTATACAGTATGAATATTTACTTCGGTAAAAATTATATTTTCCATGGTTAAAGGGAAAATCTGAAAAATAAGGGTAAAATAATATAATTATAATAATATAAAATTACCCTGAAATGTGTCTGAATCCTATTTTTGGATATATATCTGATCATGGGAATCTTTGGGTCGATTTTAGGACCCCATGGAGCTACGTGGGAGTGATAATGACACTTTATTTTAATTAACATAATGTAAAGTCAAAAATGACATAAAAAATATCTTTTAGTAAATTAATTTATAAATAGAATTATATAAGTTATCCTTTAAACTGTAATTATTAATTGGAAATATAAAAATATTTAATACATCAAGGTAATTATTTTATAATTTTTAGACATCATATAAATTAAATTATTTATGACACAATAATGACGTAATGTTTACCTCATTAATAAAGGATTTAAATAAATAAAATTAAAAAGTTTAAAATAATGTCCAAAACCTATCTAATTCATATTGGATGATTTTATTTCGACCATGAGTCATTTTTTTATCGACTTTAGTATGTTTTGGACCTTTAGAAAACGAAAATCATTATATAATAAAATAATAGTTTCACACATTCCTAAAGAGCCCCTCCTCCCCCTTATAAAAAGACCTCACTTCTAACCCATTCCTCACACCTCTTAAGCCCCTTGTCTCATCCAAAACATGCCAAAATAAGATTTCAAGACCCATATCTTCCTCATAGAAGCCTTACCTTATTCCAAAGTCACTTCAAGTAAACCTTTTGGTTCAAACCAAAGGGAGAAACCCATTTTAAAGGTAATGCCTTCTCATAAGTCCATTTGTTTTATTTTACATCTCCAACCCCCTAAAATCCATTTTTTACTTTATTTTATTATAAAACCAATATCATAAATATACTTGGTTTTTGTTATTAGAATTATTCTATCTACACTTACACGCTCATCTATCTAATGGGTAAAGAAAATACGGTTTTTGTGGATGGCAAACTAACGCCTCACAAAATGATGATTGTTCAATTATATCCTACCACCTCCTATGGTGGAAATTATGATGGAAATGTATTTATATATGATATATATTTTTTTAATGTTTTATTTATGGTTTTGTATTTTTAATTTATAGCATATATTTATGTTTTCTATTATGATTAAACGTGATAATTTCATTTGAGGAAGTGCGGACTACTTCCCACTCAAACTAATATGACTCGTTCATACCATATGTGGGTCATATAAAGGATGGAGTTATTTAAATTATATATGATATTATATAGGAATTATAATATACCTATGTATCATTATTTTTTAATTCCATTAAATATGATATATAAATGAAAGTAGTATTCATGCGTACGTACGGCTTACCGTCTCCATGAATGGTGCATTTCATTGCTTACCTCCAAATTTTATGTACTGTTATAAATACATGTATATTATGGATATATAAGGTATATATGATATCATTATCATTAATATCATTCTAAATACAATGGATATTTGACCACAATATAAACTTGTAATTATAAGAAGTTCATTTTTGACTCAAGTACCAAGTATCGACCATATGACCATTATTAACATAAATAATTACATAGTGTTCATAACATGGTAATAAGTGATATAAAAGGAATAATAAACATTATAAAGGTTATTAATCAAGTAGAAATTAACTTAATATTATTATTCAGGAAGGACCAGGAACAAACGATTCAATTCGGACACGAGGTAAGGGGTTTCTTATCTCACTTTAAATTTCGTGGGATTTCCATTATTCGCCACTAATTTGTTGCATATGGGGTATTGTGTACTTAAATTTGATATATATTATCATGATTCTGTTATATAAATGTTATTCTATGAATAATTTGGTGGTTATTAACTTTTTTTTAATAAGACTCAATTGATTACCACGTGGTAAGGGATTTCCATCTAACTTTTTATTCCTGTGAGATTCGTGATATATTTGCCACTATTTCCATTTTTGTTGTGTATGTACCACCAAAGATTTTATTCATTGTGTAATATAAATCAATATATGTGTATTTACATATTCCTTTTATGATCCTTCTTTCATGGGTTGTATTTTTTGTAAGTCATAAAATCGGTAAGTGAACATTTTAACCCAATTTCTATTCCTAGGGATAATCTTATAATTCATAATTATGTCATGCAATGATTATGTGTGGAATAACTATTTATTTATTTATTTTGTAATTTCCACTCCCCTTTGTGTGAATATACTTTTGATACACATAATCACTCCATTGATGAATTCTCAAGTCATCGATATGAACTTGATAAGAGTAAATTTAACTCAATTTCCATTCATCGAGTTTAACATCCAAGTAATTGGTGTTGTTTTTAAAAAAATATGTGTGAATTTTTTCTGATTTATTTAAAATAAATATCCAATCATATTGAGTGTATTTATATTTGTCACACATTATTATGTATTTGATTTATCCTTATTCTAAGGATACAGTTTCATAAGGGATTTTTTCTCAATTTACATTCTATTAAGACTTCATTGTTGTTACGCACCAATTCACTCTAATATGGTGCATATACTAACCTTTGGCATATTCTATAATTAATCCCTTTATTCTAATGATATTATAATGTTATTATTAAATGATATTCTTCACTTATTTTTATTCAAGTGACTCTCATTTTGTTAAAATCTCTTTAACTAAAATATCTATTCTTCTGAATCTTTATCATTAATGTCCATGTTTTAAAAATGGTTTTGAGGAATTATTTATATGGATATTAATGTTTTAAAATGATAATGTATTTAAAAGTTTCAAAGTAGTATGGGAAACTTTGATTCCGAAAAATATCTTTATTAAATGTCTTAAATGGTTTTGAGAATGGTTTGATAAGGCATTGTTTATTTCAATATCTTGATTTGATATATATTGGAATGTGGAAATGTTATCTTTACTTTATAATTATTTTATTTGTTATGAATAAGTTAGGGTTATTGGGAATTTTTTACATATATGGTTGGTTCCCTGATAAACCTAGGGCATGTGAGCCCAAGATAGCTCTCTAATGCATTGGGTAACGTGATAAAGGTAAACATTATGGTTTCTCCTAAGAGATTTAGGGAATATAAGTGATGGGTATTCCAAATTTGACTCCCTATGTAGAATTGATAGCTACAATGTAACTATGTTATGAATTCCCTAAGTTACCTTTATGATTTATTATTTGTGTGTGTTATTCATAAATATTATGATTTCATAAGGAATGTTATGATAGAAAAGTATGGTTTCATTAATTTGTATTTAATGATGGGATAATGTTTTCCTTTATTATTTTATAACCCTTACTAAGATTTTTATGCTCATACCATGTTTTTGAAATGTTTTCTATAGGACTTAAAGATGAATAGGGTTAATGATGGGATCAAGTAAAAGTCATGTTGTTTAAAACATGGAACTAGAAATTTTTCTTTTTAAGGGTTTTTATTTTATAAAAAAAAAGTGATATTGAGTAGTAGTGTCTACATGTAATATAAAAGTTGTTATGTAATAGTTATATTAACATATCATGGATAATATGTGATTATGTAAATTACTTTTCAATGTGAGACTTTAAGAGTAACTGATGTTATTTAGAGATAAATGTTATTATTTATCCTCATGACTATGTGATTAAATCCTTCTAAAATTTGGGTTTCAAAATTATTTTTGATTAATTTTATAAATTTTATGGATAGTTGTTTATTGAATGATATTTTCTAAGCTTTGTATATTATTTGAAAAATTTTAGAGATTAAGAGTAGTTCATCTTTTTGTTAAAGATTGTCCTTTTTGGGGATTGTCTGATCTTCTACTAACCATTTGGATTTTTGTTAATGTCTAAAGACATGAGAAAAATATAGTTCATCTTTTTTGGATTATGTGATTCTCTAGAAGTTGATTATAGCACTTTCAATGTGAACAAGTCATCTTGAATACTCATCATTTGAAAAAGAATGTGTTTGTGGTTGGAATTTTGTAAAGGATAAAAGTCTACATGAAAAGTAAGTATATTTCCTTATATTTTTAGTTAATAAAATAAATAAATTCCTCAACTTTATGAAAATTAACTTAAAACAAAAAAAATTCTGTTAACGTTTCCTACTGGGGAATCAAATACTATTTAACCAATCACAAGTTTGTGATTTTCTGGTGGTTAACATTCTCATAATCGTGTTTTCTATCACTCTCCATCAGAACATGATTGTTTGTTTTCTCCTCCATATCCTTGTTTTCATGGAATCCTAGTAACTTTTTTCTTTGGTGACCTTTTTACTTGTCTTCCTTTATTATAAAGTGATAGATTTATTGACTTTTTTTCTGATGTGAGACTTTCAATTAAGTTTTCGAGCCCAATTTTAAAATTGAGAGGATTCAATTATAAAAAGGGGATAAAGATGTAACATCCCAATAAATAAAGTAATAATAAATTTTCATTTTGATTAATATTTTGTTAATTAAATATTAATTTTACTTTAAAATGGTTTCTATGTTCGATGGAATACCTGATACGCAACAATGTGTTTCTTTGAAATCTTATGTTGCAAAATAATAATATAATATTATTATTTTAAATGTTATTTAATTCCTAGAGATTTTATTGTTGTGAATGAATAGAAATAAATATAATATAATTATACATTTTTGGTAATAATTTTTACATTTACCCAATAAATTTTAGAGTCTTAAAATACAAAAAGTCTGATTTTAAGCATAACTTACTTTAAAAGGTTGATTTACTACCTTTTTATGGTAAACCCTATTTAAATACAGTTTTGGTAACTTTTCTATGTTCTATATGACAAAATAAAATTATTTTTTAAAATTTTGACATCAAAAGTTACTTTGGGTAAATTGTTGGTATTTTTTTGATAAAATTCAAGTTTTAATAAAAAGTGAAAAACACTTTATTTTAATTCAAAACTTTATTTCATTATAATTTATTAATATGGTTACATTAACTTTTTAATTGGTTTTAAAGTTTAATTAGATTATATTTTTACCATTTGATCTAATTTTCCTCATTTTAATTAATTTAACTTTGGAACTTGACGTAAACAAATGTCAATATTTTGATAGTTAATATTTCTAAAAAACATGATTTTCGTTTTGACAGCGGGAATTATTTTAAATTAATTTATGCCACAACTGTGTTTTTATTTTGAAAAAATTGATTTCGTAATTGGAATCATGAGGTCCAAATTTTTTAAATAGGTAACTTTTATATTTAGACATTATGAATATATTTAATTCAGTTAAATGTTTGTTTTACTATGGTTAAAAAAATCTGGTAAATAAGGGTAAACAAATTTTATTATAATAATATCAAATTACCCTAACAAGTGTCATAATCCAATTAGTTGATACATATCCAACCATGGTCGTATTTTGGTCGATTTTGGGACCCCATAGAGCCACATGGGAGTGATAATGACACTTTGTTTTAATTAACTTAAAGTAAAGACAAAAATGAAATAAACAAATATATTTTAGTAATTTATTTTTTACATATGAATATATAAGTTATATTTTTGAATATAAATATTATTTGAAAATATAAAAATATTTCATATATCATGGTAATTTTTTAATAATTTTTAGACATAAAATAAATTAAATTATTTTCGACACAATAATGATGCAATGTTTACCTCATTAATAAAAGATTTAAATAAATAAGATTATAAAGATTAAAATAATGTCCAAAACCTATCCAATTATTATTGGATAATTTTAGTTTGACCATGAGTCATCTTATATTATACTTTATTATGTTTTGTAATTTTAGAAACCGATAATCATCATATAATAAAATAGTAGTTCCACACTTTCCTAAAGAGCCCCTCCTCTCGCTTATAAAAAGCCCTCACTTATAACACATTCCTCACACCTCTCAAGCCTCGTGGATCATCAAAACCCTACCCAAATAATATTTAAAGACTCCTCTCTTCCTTCTGGAATCCTTATATTAGTCATAATCCACTAAAAGTAAAATTTTTGGTTCAAACCAAAGGGAGGTACCCAATTTAATGGCAACGTCTTCTCTTAAGTCATTTTGTTTTATTTTACATCTCCAACCCCCTAAATTATTTTTCTTCCTTTATTTTATAAAAACTCTTGTAACATAAATATTATATGTTTTTTATGAGAAGGATTATAAATACACTTACACACACCTCCATCTAATGGGTAAAGAACAAATTGTTTCTATGGATGGAAAACTAATGCCTCACGAAACGATGATTGTTCAATTATCCCCTACCGCCTCTTACAGTGGCCATTATGATGGAAATATATTTATATATGATATATATTATGTTTATTTTTTCATTATTATTCTGTATTTTTAATTTATATCATACCATTATGGTTTCCATTATGAGTAAAGACGATAATTTCTTTTGAGGTAGTGCGGACTACCACCCACTCAAAGTGATATGACTCGTCCATATGATACGTGGGACGTATAAAGGAAGGAGTTATTGAAATTATATATGATATTATACAGGGATTATTATATATCTATGTATCATTATATTGTAATTCCATTAAATATTAAATAGAAATTAAATTAGCGTTCATGCGTACGTACGGCTTACCGTCTCCATGAACGATGCATTTCATTTCTTACCTCCAAATGTTTTGTAGTATTATAAATAAATATATATACTAGATATCTAAGATATATATGATATATAAATCATTAATATAATTCAGAATATAGTGGATATTTGACCACATTATCAACTTGTAATTATAATAAGTTCATTTTTAACTCAAGTACCAAATATCGAAAAAATGTCTCTTATTAACTTAAATGATTACACAATGTTTATAACATGTTAATAAGTGATATAAAAGGAATAATAAACATGAAAATTTTTATTAAGAAAGTATAAATTAACTTATGATTATTATTTAGGAAGAAAAAGGAACAAACGTGTCAAGACAGACACGAGGTAAGGGGTTTCTTATCTCACTTTTAATTCTGTGAGATTTCCATTATTCGCCACTAATTTATTGCATGTGGAGTATTGTGTAATACCATTTGATATATATTATCATGGTTATATTTATATTCATGTTATTTTTTGAATCATTTTGTGGTTATTATCTTTTGGTCATATGAATCGATTGATTACAAAGTGGTAATGGATTTTCATCTCCATTTTTATTCTAGTGAGATTCAAGATATATTTTCCACAATTTGCTTTTATGTGGGGTATGTGAAACCTAATATTGTATTATTTCTTTAATATACATAAATTTATGTGTATTTAAATCTTCATTTTATGATCATTCCTTCATTGGTTGTATGTTTCATAAGTCACCAAATCGGTAAGGGAACTTTTTAACCCAATTTACATTCCTTGGGATAATCTTCTAATTCATTATTATGTCATGTTATGATTATGTGTGGAATCACTATTTATTTATTTATGTTGTAATTTCCACTCCCCTTTGTGATGATATAATTTTGATACACATAATCAATCCATTGTTAAATTCTCAAGTCATCAATATGAACTTGATAAGAGTAATTTTGACTCAATTTCTATCCATTGAGTTAAATATCCAAGTAATTAGTGTTGATTTTTCAAAAATATGTGTCAATGTTCTCTGATTGATTAAAACTAAATATCAAATCATATTGAGTTTATTTATATTTTACACATATTATTAGGTAATTGATTTATCCTTAATCTAATGACACAGTTTTATAAGGGATTTTGTCTCAATTTACATTCCATTGAGACTTCATTATTGTTATGCACCAATTCACTCTTATATGGTGTATATACTGTCCTTTGTCATAATATATCACGAATACCTTTATTCTCAAGATATTATAAATTTTTTATTCAATTTTATTCTTCAATTATTTGTATTCAATCTTCTCTCATTTTGTTAAAAACTCTTTTACTAAAATATCTATTCTTCTAAATAATTACTGTTAATGTACATCATTTAAAAATCGTTTTAAGGATTTATTTATATGGACATTAATGTTTTCCGATGATAATTTATTTAAAAGTTTCAATGTGGTATGGGACACTTTGATTCAAAAAAATCTCTTTATTAAATTTTTTAAATGTTTTTGGAAATGGTTTGATAAAGCATTGTTTATTTCAATATCTTGATTTGATATATATTCGAATGTGGAAATGTTATCTTTCACTTATACATGTGTTATGTGTTATGAATATGTTACAGTTATTGGGTATTGTTTACGTATACAGGTGGTTCAATGATAAACCTAGTGTGGGTGTGCCCGAGATAGCTCTCCAATGCATTCGGTAACGTGAAAGAGGTAAACGTTGATGTTTCTTCTAAGAGATTTAAGGAATATACTGTGATTGGTATTCCAAATGAGACTCCCTATGTAACTGTGATAGCTACAATGTTTTTATGTTATGAATTTAATAAGTTACCTTTATTATTTATTTTTGTGTGTTTTATTCATAAATATTGTGATTTCCTAAGGTATGTTATGATTGATAAGTATGATTTCTTTGATTTTTATTTAATAATGGGATAATTTTTTACTTCATTATTTTATAACCCTTACTGAGCTTTTTATACTCATCCCATGTTTTTGAAATTTTTTCCACAGGACTTAATGATGAATAGGTTCACGGATGGGATTATGGAAATGTCAGGTTGTCTAAAATATAGAACAATACATTTTTCTTTTTCGGATTTTTTATTTTATAAAAAAATTGATACCAAGTAGTAGTGTCTACATGTAATATTCAATTTGTTATGTAATAGTCACAGCCTAATTCTCTAAAACTCTAAACCTAAAAAGACCCCCAATGTAAATTCATGACATAATTCAAGATTATGTAATGTTTAAGGTCGGGTCCTTATATTTTTTCACCTCATAAATCTATGTACATTCCCACATTAAATGGATTATCCATAGTAACCCATAAAATATCCAAGGTTTCTAATTAACTAAACACAAGGAACCGAAAATATCATTAATATGGGATTAAAAACAAGCATCAATCCATAAAAAGTCACTGACTTCACACACAAATCTTAGTTCACAATGAAAACCACACTACCAAAATAGAACCAAGGGAAATAAATATCTCAAAGAACACAAATAAATTTTAAATAGGTAGTTGTTATTTTAATAAACACCTTGCATAATTCTTTATATATAAATAATTAAAAACCCCTTTGAAAACCATTTAAACTAAATTTTCCAAAATCAAAAACACCACAAAAAAACAAACACATCAGAATAATAAAAAACAACATTTGAAATTAATAATATATTTTCAAGAATAAAATGGTCAGATTTGGAAAGGATGTGGATGGAAACACAAACCTCAATGTTGAGTGGATGTAATTTGTTCTTCAAAAACAGATGAACAAAGCCTAAGGAATGATCCACACAAACTATCATCTAATAAAAAACTAAAAATCATCCCTAGACTTTATGGTTCATCCAATAGAGAAAAATCCATGGGAAACCATGAAATTAAGAGGGAAGAAGAAAAAGAGGATAAATTTGACTAATAACCTGAGGAAACATACATATGAAACTAGAGGGAGATTCAATGGAGGGAGGAAAGTAAGGGGGTTTAAAAGAGTCCCCTGGTGCATCTAGGGATTGAAAGGGAGATAAGAGGGGAATGATTTGAATTTCATATTTTTAAAGATTTATTCAACACTCATGATTAGGTCAATGGTTTCCCTAATGGTGCACCAATCGTGTGCACCTTACTAGTGAAAGAGGTCGCCCACACAATTTGGAGGAAAATTTTGGGGGATATATTTTATAAGGACCCGACCTTAAACATTACATAATCTTGAATTAAATGAATAATTTACTTTGAGGATCTTTTCATGTTTATAGTTTTTGATAATTAGGCCATAACTATTAAATTACATCTCAAACATTACAAGGTAGACACTTCTACTCAGTTTCCATTTTATCATAAAATAAAAACTCTTGAAAACAAATTCATGTCTAGTTCCATATTTTAGACAGCAGAACATTTCCATGATCCCATCGTTGACCCTATTCCACTTCATGTCCTGTGAAAAACATTTCAAGAACTTGGGATGAGCATAAAAAGCTTAGTAAGGGATACACAAACAAGGAAAACTATTAGTTTTTCAAAACAACAAGTAAACCAAGAATACATTATCATAGGTAATATATTTCACCTTTACGAAGTAGTAAATACTCTTCACTGAATAAAAGATCATTTCTTACCCTTTGGTAACCAAAATATTACAATAAAATAAATATAAAGAATAGATAACATATAAACGTAACTTGGGACATAAACATTATTAAGTGGATTAACCATAAGTTCAACTTCCATATATATGACAAAATGGAATATCCATACAGCCGACTTCCATACCCAATGTATTGGTTGTTATAACGTCACCAACCATCATGGTTTATCACGGTAGCACCCATCATTTGGTTTCTCACATAACCACCTGTCAAATGTCCAAGTACCATTATATTATTATAACACATTAAATATTGAAAATATAAAAATTTCCCTAATAAAATTTAATTTGAAATCACAAGAAATAATTTCAAGATATTGAAATAATCAATCCATTTCAAAAACCATTTTTAATACCAAAACACCCAAAAACATAATAAGGGATTTTTTTCATTTTATAAAACATTAAGGCTTATAGAGGAATCCAAATAATGATTATGGTGGCGGAGAGGTTATTCTCTCCACAAACGTTAAAAACATTCCATTTTATGTTTAGTAAAATTCTTCATAGAAAAAATATTCCCTTTGAATGAAAGTAAAACTCAAAGGGTTTTATTATACACCATGTAAAAGAAGAAGGTATATACTTTCGAAATATGCCTCAATGAAAGAAGATCGAGACAAAGTCCTTTACAAAGATCATTTTGTAAATAAAATAGATCGATTATATATATTAAATAAAATAAAACATAAATAAAGTATAAATATATGATAATATATAAAAATTAATTTCTCACATAATCAAATAACTACATTAACAATAAAGAGAATATCAACCCAAAGAATGGAAATTTGGTTAAGAAGTTCCCTTACCTCGTGTCTGACTTGACCCGTTCATTCTTTAATCTCCTGAATAATAAAATAATGTTAATTTATACTTACTTAAGAACCTTTTTCATGTTTATTTTTCTTTTATATCACTTAATTCCATGTTATAAACAGTATGTAATCATTTAAGTTAGTAACATTCGTTTTGTTGATATTTGGTACTTGAGTCAAAAATGGACTTCTTATAATTACAAGTTGTTCACATGGTCCAAAGTTCATTATATCCATAATTATATTCATGATTTAGATATAATATATATAATATATATCCTGTATATAAATGTATTTATAATAGTATATAACATTTGGAGATAAGAAATGAAATGCATTGTTCATGGGGACGGTAAGTCGTAAGTACACACGAACGCTACTTCGATTTATATTTCTTCTTATAATGGAAATAAAACATAATTATACTTAGTTATATTATAATTAAAATATAATATCATTAACCCCATCCTTTATACATCCCACATATGGAATTAATGAGTAATATCACTTTGAGGGGGCGGTAGTCCGCACTTCCTCAAATAAAATTATTGTGTTTAGCCATAATGGAAACCATAAAGGTATGATATGAAATAAAAATAAAGAATTATAAATAAAACATAAACATAATTTATATCATATATAAATATATTTTTATCTTAATTTCCACCATGGGAGGTGGTAAAAGATAATCGAACAATCATCGTTTCGTGAGGCGTTAGTTTTCTATACACAGAAAAAGTGTGTTCTTCACCCATTAGATTGAGGTGTGTGTAAGTGTAGTTAAAATCCTTCTCATAAAAACATTCTAGTATATTGATTATACTGTTTTTGTTATGAAATAATGGAATAAAATAGTTTAGAGGTTGGATAAGTAAAATAAAATAAAAGAAGTTAAGAAGAATCATTACCTTTAATTTGGGTAACACCCTAAGGTTTGAACCAAAAAAACTTCTTGAAGTTCCTTCTGCCTAATGTAAGTCTTCTAGGAGGAGGATAGGGATCTTGAGAGATTATTTGGGTAGGGTTTGGATGAGCCAAGGGGCTCGAGAGGGTGAGTAATTGGTTAGAAGTGAGGGCTTTTATAAGGGGCGGAGGGGATCTTTAGGAATGTGTGAAAATTATATTTTATTATATAATGATATTCAGTTTCTAAAGGTCCAAAACTAATTAAAGTCGAGGTTAAGATGACTCATGGTAAAAATAAAATAATAAAATATGATTTGGACCAGTTTTGGATATTTTTTAAATATTTTAAATCTTACTTATTTAAATCTTTTATTAATGAGTTAAATAATTTATCATTATTATGTCATAAATAATTTAATTTATTTTATGTTTAAAAATTATAATTAAAATACCATGATATAGGAAATTTTTTTTTTCTTTCAAATGAATATTTTTAGTTGAAAAGATAATTTATATAACCCCCTGTAAAAATTAATTTATTAAAAGATATTTGTTTTTTCATTTTTGCCTTCACTTTAAGTTAATTAATCTAAAGTGTCCTTATCACTCCCAAATGGCTCAATGGGATCTTAAAATAGACCTAAAGATAAAAATGGTCATAAATGACTCAACCAATATGGTTAGGACAAGTGTTAAGGTAATTTGGTAATATTATAATATTAGTTTCTACCTTGAATTACCCTATTTATCTTTAACCGCAGTAAATTAAAATCAAAAGTTACTATTCACCAAAAATAATTTTTATCTTATTAAACAAAATTTTACATAATAATAACAACCATGTATGTCAGATTTTTAAATTTTAATCCACATAAGTCATAAATTTTCATTCAAATGAAAATATCAGTTTCTAACTACTACTTGGTGGTTTCACTATTCATGAAAAATTGAAGTTTTTCAGAAAACTACAAAAAATTAATCCTACGATATATTTGATATTTCGAATTCAAAAATGATGTCTATTTTAAAAAATTAAAAACATAGAATATTCATTAATTAATTTAAAACTAATTCCTATTGTCGAAACAAATATTGTGTTTTTATGAAACAATAACTATCAAAAGATTGACACTTGTTTGTGTCCAATTTCAAAGTGAAATTAATTCCAATGACTAACATTGTATTAATTGGTAAAAATATAATATAATTAAATATTAAAACAAATTAAAAATATAATATAACCATATAAATATATTATCTTAAAAGGAACTTTTGAATAAAAATGCAGTATTTTCACTATTCATAAAAAATGAACTTTAGCAGAAAAATACCAAAAAGTTACCAAAAGAAAATTTTGATGTCTATAATCTAAAGAAGAATTTTATTTTGTCGAATATAACATATAAAAAAGACTAAAACAATAATTAAATAGTTTTCTCTATTAAAAGGTGGTAAATCGACCTTTTAATGTAAATTATGCTTAAAATTAGATTCATTCACATTTTAAGCCTCTAACTTTTATTCAAAAAACATTTATAATCATATTGTAGTTAGTTTTGTTCATTCCCGCCAATAAAAAAACTATGAGTTAACAACCATTTAAAATAATAATATTATATTATTAGTGTGTAACATATGATTTCAAAGAAACTCATTGTTGCATATCGGGTACGCCATCGAACATAGCAACCCCTTTCAAGTAAAATTAAAATTTAATTCACCAAACATTAATAAAATGGAGAATGTATTATTTCTTTATTTACCTGGGATGTTACATCCTTACCCCCTTTTAGAAATTGCGTCCTTGCAATTTTATTCACTTATCAAATTAGTGGGTGTATTTATCCCTCATAGCATTTTCAGATTCCAATGTTTCCTCTACAACCATATGTTTTTTTACCCAACCTTTACCTGGTGAATTATTTTATTCCGCAACACTTGCATTCTATGGTCAATAATCTAGACTAGTTGTTCCTCATAAGAGATATTCTCTTCCAACTGAACTACCTCTGGACTCAAAACATGAGATGGATCTGACATATGCTTTCTCAACATTGAAACATAAAAAAACATTTTGTACCTAGGATAAAATTGGAGGTAAAACCACTTTGTATGCAACTGATCCAACATTCTCCAGAATTTCATATGGTTTAATGAAACTCAGACCCAACTTTCCCTTTTTACCAAAACACATCAAACTTTACCATGGAGACACCTTGAGAAAGACATGATCACTTACCTCAAAAGAAAGATCATTCCTCTGGTTATCCGCACAACTTTTCTATATACTCTAAGCTATTCTCATGTTCTTCTGAATCAACTGAACTTTTTCTGCCATCTCTTCTACCAATTCTGGTCCCATCAGCTTCCTTTCACCTACTTCATCAAAAAATTATGTAGTTCGACAATGATTTCCATATAATGCCTCAAATGGATCCATCTATATACTAGAATAAAAACTTTTATTATAAGAAAGTTAAACCAAAGAAAGATGTTGGTCCCAACTTCCCTGGTAATCCAGTCAACAAGCACATAGAATATCCTCCAGGGTCTGAATTGTTCATTAATACTTCCCATATGATTGTGTATGAAAAGATGTACTAAAATTTTATTCAGTACCCAACAACTTCTGAAAGCCTTTACAAAAGTTAAAAGTAAACCTGGGATCAAAATCAGATACAATGGAGAGGGGAACTCCATGAAACCTGACTATCTCTCTAACATACAACCGAGAAAGTTGATCTAGAGACAAAGTATCTCGAATAGGATGGAAATGTGCAGATTTATCCAATTGATCAACAATAACCCAGACTTCATTATTACATTTAGATGTCTCTGTTAATCCCACAACAAAGTCCATGGATATATTTTCTCATTTCCACTCTATCATCGGTAAAGACTGAAGCATCCCTTTTGGTAACTGTCACTCTATTTTAACCTACAGACAAGTGAAACACTTCACAGTAAAATCTAAAATATCTCTTTTCATTCCATCCCACCAGTAATACTCCCAACGATCTCTATACATATTTGTATTTCTAGGATAAACTGAAAATGGGGAACTATGAGCTTCACATAACAACTCATCCTTCAACTGTGAATATCAAGGAATGTATAATCTTTTTCCAAACCTCAAAACACAATTGTTATCATTGTTAAAATCAGGAAACTTACCCTTCTGAACCAACTCTACCTTTTTCTACAACTCACTATCTTCTTTCTATTCTTGCATTATTCTTTCTAATAGAGATGATTTCACTGACACCTGAAACAAAACATAATAATTTCCTGCACCAACAACTTCTATACAAAATATTATCAAATCAAAAACCAAAGGATCTCATTCCAAACAAATCATGGTTAATGAAGCATTAATTTTTCTAATCAAAGCATCACCACATTATTTTCCTTTCCAGGATGGTAATGAATCATGCAATAGTAATCCTTGATAAATTCCAACCATATTTTATGTCTCATTTTCAATTATTTTTGAGTGAATATATACATCAAACTTTTGTGGTCAGTATATATTTCACATTTTACTCCATACAAATTATGCCTCCAAATTCATAAAGAAAAAACAACAGTAGCTAATTCCAAATCATGTGTAGGGTAATTTAACTCATGAGGTTTCAACTGACGTAAAGTGTAAGCAATTACCTGATAATTCTGCATAAGGACACATCCATGTCCTTTCAATGAATCATCACTGTAAATAAAAAACTCATCATTTTTGGAAGGCAATGCCAAAATTGGATGATTCACCAATATTCTTTTTAATTCATAAAAAAAATCATCACATTCGTTTTTCCAAATTAAATTAACACATTTTCAATTTAACTTAGTCAGTAGGCTATATAACCATGCAAAATTCTCAATAATCCTCTGGTAATAACCTTAGAAACAAAGAAAACTATGAATCTCGGTTATATTTGTTGGTTTTGGCCATTCTTCAACAACCACTGTTTTAGTAGGATCAACAGTTATTCCATTTTTTGAAACAATGTGACCAAGGAAAGAAATTTTTTGTAACAAAAACTCACAGTTGCTGAATTTCTCAAACAGTTTCTTTTCTTTTAAGGTTTCCAAGAAAACCCTTAAATGACTTTCATGTTCCTATTTACTTTTGTATTAAACTAGAATATCACCAATGAACACAACCACAAACTTATCCATGAACTCACGGACAATTTTATTTATAAGATCCAAAAAAAATAGGTGCGTTGCTTAAACCAAAAGGCATAACTACAAATTCGTAATGGCCATATCCTGTAAGAAATGAGGTCTTCGGAATGTCTTCTTCCTTTATATTCAACTGATGTTACCCCGACCTCAAATAAATCTTTGAAAAATACTAAGCTCCCTAAATCTGATCAAACAAATAATCAATATGAGGAAAAGGATACGTGTCCTTAACAATGATGTTTTTCAATGATCTATAATCAATTCAAAGTCTCAATGAACCATCTTCCTTTTTAACAAATAGGATAGGATCACCCTATGGTGATGTGCTAGGTCGAATGAAACCTTTATCTAGTAACTTTTGCAATTTTTATTTAACACTAAAAGTTAAATTTTATCCATTCGATAAGGGGGTTATAAAATTGGATTAGCATCAGGAACTAAGTCTATAGTAAATTTAACATCCTGATCATGTATAATACCTGTAAACTCATCCAGAAAAACATCAAGATTCAAATTTACCACTGGAACATCATTTATCTGAACAGTTCCTTTTTTTCAACAATATGTGCAAGGTAACATTAATTTCCATCTTTTACTAGATTCTCATCTTCCTGATATGTTATCAAAATCAAGGGTGAATTCTTGTACACAAACTGAAAATCACTCTGAAAATAAACCTCTTTAGCTCTTCAGTCAATGTTAGCATGATAAATAGAAAGCCAATCCATACCCAAAATAGCATCAAAAACTACTAGAGGCAAAATGATAAGGTTTTCAGGTATATTCTTTCCATCCATAAGGACAGGATGTTTCTTATAATTTCTATTTGTCTCAACATTTCTTCCAAGCTTTTTTACCATAAGTTCAGTATTCATATCATGAGATGGAATTCCCAATTTACTAGAAAACCTCTCATAAATTAAAGAGTGTGTAGACCCTGAATCAGAAAACACATTTCCATAACCTGAACAAAAAAATAGTGTACCTGATGCTACTTCATTCGATGACCCAACATCTGTTGAAGAAGTTGCAAAGGATTTCACCACCTGTTTCTACTTGTATACTGGATTCTTTCCCTCAATTGATTTCTTTTCTAGACACTCATTTTCAAAGTGACCCATTTTATTGCACTTAAAACATCTTACCAATGGAATTTAATTGCCTTCTAGATCATATTCCTTATAGTTACGAGCAATATAACCAGACTTACCACACCAGAAGCACTTACCAGACTTTGATAAACATTCTCCATGAGGATTTTTAGCACACTTCTCACGAGATGGATATTTAGTTTTCTTACCTCCAGGCTTCTTTGATGAATTCATTCCCTTTCCCTACCAAATGCACCTTTTATTATATTTTTTTAAAGAACACTTGATCATTGGAAAACTCCATTTCCACCTTCTCCGCACATCGAACAAGTTTTTCATAACTTTTGAACTCATGAGAGGCTAATTATATTCAATATCATGGATTTAGTCCTGAGTAAAACTGATTTATCTTACTATCAAGATCTCGGATGAAATTTGGAGCTTACCTTTCCAGTCGAGTGAATTTTTCTTCATATGTAGCCACTGAGTCATCCTCCTGCCTCAATTCTAGGAATTGTTTTTCCATCCTAAGACAACTCACCAAAGGATGATATTTCCCAATATGCTTACCTTTGAATTCATCCTGATCAAGAGAATCAATCTCATCACTATCCATGATATTTTTCACCATCGACCACCACTAATCAGAATCACCTTCAAAATGTTAAATAGAGAGACTAACCTTTTGATGTTCTGAACAACCCATGACATCAAAAAATTTCTCCAGTGCTTTAATCCACCCTTATGCTAGAACATGGTTTGATGATCCACTAAATGATGGGTGATGTTGTTTCATGAAATGATCTACTACTGACATTTTCTTAGGTGGTTGATCTGGCTGATCTCATGCATGGATACCACCACCATTTACAGCCCGAGACAACTGTACCATCATTGCAACAAACTATTCAGTTCCATTTCCAACCATCTCTTGTTGCTAATTTGGAAGGTTGTCTTCTTCATCATGTCTTCCCAATATAGCTTCCCTATTTCCTCTGCGGAAAACCATTATGAACATAGAAATATCTTAGGTTAAGAAACATGGTAATCTGAAAATGTTATATCATTTTAATGATAAATAAGATTAATTTATGGATATTCATTTAACAATGCCTTAACTCCCAAAGTTTTCTAAACCGACCTCTAATAACAACTATAAGGACACGGCCTCAAACATTAAATAATCTTGAATTAAATAAATAATTCACATTGAGGATCTTTTCAAGTTTTGAGTTTTAGAGAATTTGGATATAACTATTATATCGCATCTCAAAAATTACAAGGTAAACTCTTCTACTCAGTTATAATTTTTTTCATAAAATTAAAACACTTGAAAAAAGAGAGTCATGTCTAGTTCCATGTTTTAGATAGCATGACATTTCCTTGATCCAATCCTTGACCCTATTCCACTTTATGTCCTGTGAAAAACATTTCAAAAACATGGGATGATCAAAAAGAGATCAGTAAGGGATACACAAAAAGGAAAACTGTTAGTTTTCCAAAACAACAAGTAAACCATGAATACTTTATCATAAGTAATACATTTCACCTCTATGAAGCAGTAAATAATCTTCACTGAATAAAAGATCATTTCATACCCTTTTTAACCACAATATTAACCTAAAACCCATATAATCTACAAATAACATATTAAGGTAACTTGGTACATAAACATTCTTAAGTTGAATAACCATGCGGTCGACTTCCGCACATATCACTAAATTTAATAGCCATACGGCTAACTTCCATACCCAATACATTGGTGGTTATAACGTAACCACCCTTCAGGGTTTATCACAGCACCACCCATCATTTGGTTTATCACGTAACCATCCGTAAAATGTCCAAGTACTATTATAAAATCATAACATATAAAATATTGAAAATATAAACATTTCACTAATAACATTTAATTCGAAATCACAAGAAATAATTTCAAGGTATTGAAATAATAAATCCATTTAAAAAACCATTTTTAATACCAAAAAACACAAAAACAGAATAAGGGATTTCCTTTTCATTTTAGAAAACATTAAGGCTTATAGAGGAAGCCAAATAATGATTAAAGAAGCGAAGAGGTCATTGTCTCTGCAAATGTTAATGACATTTCTTTTTTAATTTAGTAAAACACTTCGTAGAAAAAATATTCCCTTTGAATGAAAGTAAAAGTCAAAGGGTTTTATTATACATCATGTAATAGAAGAAGGTATATATTATCAAAATATGCCTCAATGAAAGAATATTGAGACGAAGTCCATTACGGAGATCATTTGGTAAATAAAATAGATTGATTATGTGAATTCAATATAAGATAACATAAATAAGTTTAAATACCTGATAATTTATAAAAACTCATTTCTCAAATAATCAAAGAATGACATAAACAAGAAAGAGAATATAAACCCAAAGAATGGAAACTGTGTTAAGAAGTTCCCTTACCTCGTGTCCGACTTGACCCGTTCGTTCTTTAATATCCTGAATAATAAACTAAAGTTAATTTATAATTTATTAAGAACCTTTTTCATGTTTATTATTCGTTTTAAATCACTTATTTCCATGTTATAAACATTATTTAATCATTTAAGTTAATAACGTTTGTTTTGTTAATATTTTGTACTTGAGTCAAAAATGGACTTATTATAATTACAAGTTGTTCACATGGTCAAAATTTCATTATATCCAGAATGATATTCACGATTTAGATATCATATATATCATATATATCCAGTATATGAATGTATTTATAATAGTACATAACATTTGTAGGTAAGAAATAAAATGCATCGTTCATGGAGACGGTAAGTCGTACGTATGCATAAATGCTACTTTCATTTCTATTTCTTATTTAAATGGAATTAAAACATAATGATACATAGTTATATAATAATTACAGTATAATTTTATATATAATATCATTAATTCCATCCTTTATACATCCCACATATGGCATTAATGAGTCATATCACTTTGCAGGGGCGGTAGTCCGCACTACCTCAAAAGAAATTATCGTGTTTACCCATAAAGGAAACCATAATGATATGATATAAAATAAAAATACATAATCATAAAGAAAACATAAACATAATATATATCATATATAAATATTGTTTCATCTTAATGGCTACCATGATAGCCTGTGGGAGATAATCGAACAATCATCGTTTTGTGTGGTGTTAGTTTTCCATCCACAGAAACAATATGTTCTTCACCCATTAGATGGAGGTGTGTGTGAGTGTGGTTCAAATACTTCTCATAACAATATCCAAGAATATTTAGGATACTTAATTTGTTATAAAATAAATTAATAAAATAGTTTAGGGTTTGGAGAAGTAAAATAAAATAAAAGAAGTTAAGAGGAATCATTACCATTAATTTCGGTAACTCCCTTTGGTTGGAACCCAAAGGACTTCTTGATGTTCCTTCTGCCTAAGTTAAGGCATACAAAAAGAGGAGAGTTATCTTGAGATATTATTTGGGTAGGTTTTGGATGAGCCAAGGGGCTTGAGAGATGTGAGGAATTGGTTAGATGTGAGGTCTTTTTATAAGGGGGGAGGGGCTCTTTAATAAAGTGTTCAAATATTATTTTATTATATAATGATATTCCATTTCTAAAGGTACCAAAATAATTAAATTAAATTATAATATGACTAATGGTCTAAATAAAATCATCCAATAATAACTAGATAGGTTTTGGATATTCTTTTAATATTTATAATATTATTTATTTATATCTTTTATTAATGAGGTAAATACTACATCATTATTGTGTCATAAATAATTTAATTTATCTAATGTCTAAAAATTATAAAAAAAATACCATGATATAGGAAATTATTTTATCTTTCCAATTAATATAAATAGTCTAAAAGATAATTTATATAACCCCCTGTAAAATTTAATTTACTAAAAGATATTTGTTTTTGTCATTTTTGCCTTTACTTTAAGTTAATTAATCTAAATTGTCATTATCACTCCCATGTGGCTCAATGGAGTCCTAAAATTGACCCAAATATGATCATGGTCATAAATGACTCAACCAATAAGGTTAGGATGAGTGTTAAGGTAATTTTATATTATTATAATATTATTTTTACCATGAATTACCCTATTTACCTTTAAGTGCGGTAAATAAAAGTCAAAAGCTGCTATTGAAGAAAAATCATTTTCATCTTATTGAACCACATTTTAATTACTAATAAGAACCATGTATGTCATATTTTTAAAATTTAATCCACAGAAGTGGTAAAATTTCATTTAAATGAAAATGTTAGTTTTTAACAACTACTTAGTGGTTTCACTATTCATCAAATAATGAAGTTTTTCAGAAAACTACCAAAAAATAATCCTAAGCTATATTTGATATTCCAAGTTTAAAAATTATGCCTATTTGACCAAATTAAAAACATAGAAGTTTCATTTATTAATTTAAAATTAAATCTTGTTGTCAAAACAAATAACGTGTTTTTATGAAACAATAACTATCAAAAGATCGAAACTTTTTTATGTCCAATTTCAAATTCAAATTAATTAAAATAACCAAAATTGGATTAAATGGTAAAAATATAATCTAATTACACATTACAGTGCATATAAAAGATAATATAACCATATAAATAAATTAGATTAAAAGTCACTTTTGAATAAAAATATAGTAATGTTCACTATTTATAACAAAAAGAACTTTACCAGAAAAATACCAAAAATTTACCCAAAGTAAATTGGGATGTCCCAAATATATATAAGAATTTTATTTTTTCAAATAAAACATATAAAATGGACCAAAACTATATTTAAATAGGGTTCTCCATTAAAAGGTTGTAAATCGACCTTTTAAAGTAAAGTATGATTAATATTGGATTCATTCTTAAGCCTCTAACTTTTATTTAACAAACATATATAATCATATTGTAGTTAGTTTTGTTCATTACCACCAATAAAATGGCTAATAGTTAACTACCATTTAAAATAATAATATTATATTATTAGTGTGTAACCTAAGATTTCAAATAAACTTGTTGTTCTGTATCTGGTACGCCGTCAAACATAGCAACCCATTTAAATTAAAATAAATTTTTAATTCACAAAATATTAATAAAAAGAGAATGTATTATTTCTTTATTTACCCAGGATGTTACATATTCCATGGATCAATAAAAATGTTTAGAACCTCTCACTCACTTTCCCAACAGTTTCCACAACCCATGTGCATGCCTTGTACCTTTCCCTTGACACTAAAAACAAGACGCACAATTACTCCTTGGCCTCCAATTGTTTCCCCAAAACCATGTGAAATACATGATAGGATAATTGTAAAATATGAAAATGAATTGAAAAAAACCTCTCCCTCAACATTCAAAATAGTTAAACCCCAAACCAAGCACATAAACTATGCACAGTCCACATAGCCACCTAGAAACTCTAACACTCAAAAATTTATACTTGGAACTCAACCCAGACCTCATCCAAAAGATCACATTCCAAGATAATACTAAAATAAAAGAAATCATATGGTTAGTTTGTTATAGTAGAACACATTAAATAATAAGAAACTAAAATTTCAAAGCTTCCCCCTTGAACATTGGTGAATGATGGTTCCCCATAACTATAGTGATAAGAGAAACCTGGTAGGGGAAACAAAAACAAGAGAAAAAGAGTAAATAATATGAAGGAGAAACTAAATATATATATTAGAATAAAATAAAAAAAATGCAAATCACCTATACAAAATGGATAAAACATTTCATTGGTAGGGGTAAAAATTTATAAGGGAGGGGTGATTAATTTTTTTTCCAAATTTGTCCTTCAAAAGTTCATGTTTGGTTTTACTATTTAATGAAAAATGTTATAGTACAGTATTTATAAATGTTATTCATAAATTTATATAATATCTACCCATAAAATACTTGATTCATTGTTCACATATAATATATTATGAATGGGTTATTTAAAAAAATTATCTTGGCAGACATATGGTATTCCAGTTCATCAATTTCCAATGAAGATATCACCTTAAAATTGCTAAAATCATGTTCATCCATAGTTAATGAATTTATACATTGAAATAGTATATATCAGCCATCAAAATTTCTGCTCAACTGGTTTGCTAATTTTGGATATATCATCCAATACGTAACATCAATAAAAAAACTATTCTAAAAATCCCAAGCCCCACTTATAATAAATAGTTGAGACCTTATTTATTTTATTCATCTTTATGTTTATTTGAATTAATTGTGTAAAATAATGACTGTAAGTATTATAAAAATAAATATAATAATATTTTATTCTTTAGAAAGTTTTGTTCAAAAATATAAAAAAAATAAAAAGAAATATTAAATTTATAAAATTAATCCATTTTCAAAATAAAGCTAAAATTATTTCAAAATACTAAAAATGTCATAAATACCCATATAATAAAAAAAATTTGGGATTAAAACAATGAATTACATAATAAAATATGTTTCAAAAATATCTTTATTTATTATAACAAGCTTAATCCTAAAGATGTTAGGCGCCCTTAATTACATGCTGTAATTACATTTGGAAATTTATAATTCTCTTCATTTTTACTAACTACTAAGGCCTATAATGTGGTCATTCTAATTTCAAACCCATTGAAACTTGTGATTCATTTTTTGGAATGTCGATTCAAAAATCAATATTTTTGGATTAAATGATTAATCTATAGCTAAAACTTATTTAATATAATTGTTATAGGGAAATAATACAAGGGAATATAAATGTAGAGTCATGCAATTTTTTTATTATAATATATTTAATGAATAATATAACAATTTTAAAAATTAAATCATAAAATATTTGTGGTAGAATGCTTATTTTAAAATTACTAAAAACCTTTATTATGATCAATTACATTGTTTTTCTTAGTAATTAGGTAATTCCAAACATTTATTTTTCATATTTTACATAACCAAATTCCATAATCAATTATAAATTCATTTTATTTTTTTCAAGAAAAAATAAAAATCCTCTAATCAATTAAATATGGTCATGTTTATTAAATAAGAATAATATTGAATAATATGCAAATGAATAAACCGAAGGAAATAAAAATTAAGAAAAAAAAAATTTAGATGAATTAATCACCCTTTATTATATATTCGTAGAAAAAATATGTTAAATCATTAATTTATTAACTAAAACCCAAGAATATACTCATGTTAGACATGGAAGATGAAAATAAAATTAATAATTTGACATCTAACTACAACAAAATACTTATTTTTATATTCTTTGAACCTCCAGTCAAGTCACTCATCATTTTTATAGATCTCATCTAGTTCTTTCTTATAATGATAAACATCATGATTATTTTATAAATATTGATTCATATTTATATTTTTTATATCTTTTTTTACTTATTCTCTTTTAATTATTGTTGAATACCATTAAAAACATCCTTCAATTTTGAGTGGGGTGCATTATTTATATCCTTAAAAATTATCTAACTTTTTTTATATTCAAATGTGTTATGAAGTTTAAAACGTCAATATAAATAAAAAACAAAGTGTTGATTTCTGTATATTGTGGGAAGAATCATCTACGATGGTCTATAGAAAAATTAGTGGATTTCAAAAATACATGGTGGTTTCCAAGATATCAAAAAATTTACATCCAGACACCTTAAAACATCTCCATTGACAACATCAAATTATTAAATAAACCAAAAATATCATCTAAAATATTGTAAATAATTCATCAGAGATAAATAAAAAAAATTCAAACTTTAAATACATTCATCTTATACTTGGAATAATGAAATGGTATAGTAAAAAAAACAGATAAAGTTATTCTTTGAATCTTCAGATTTCATGCTATAATCCCTATACTTTCAATCATGGTTTATAATTTCCTACAGATACATATGGATGACCATGAAATAAAATTGTAGACTAGGTTGAGGTTTCATTGAGTTATCCTATTTTCACCATAGGCTTCAAACCCTGACACAATTCTTATCCCATATTTTTTACTCATCATTAATATCTTATATACCATATAAGCAATGACATGATCATAAATAAAGTTTTATCTATATCAACATTCATTAGATTTGTCCACAAATAGTATCTCATTACACGTTAATTCCATCTTGAGTTCCCTGTTTTTCATCATCACATAAAAACCATGATGTGGTTCCATTCATCCATGCCATCATTCTTTACTTCCATCAAAATTTAATAATTAAAATATTTTTAAAACATTGTAATCAAAACTAAAACTCTAAATATAGTAAAATAAAAATTTTAATATTAAAATTAATATAACATAATTGATTTTTTAAATATTTAATATATACTTAATAATTAGAAAATTTAAATGCTAAAACATTGAAAATTGGATTAAAACAAAACCATTAATTGAAGATATTTCACACCAATCATGACCCCTATAGTTAAAATATTTTTTCCCAAATAAATGATCTCCACATGATAAAAATTAATATTAATCATATTCAAATTCTATACAACTCATTAAATAAATTAATATTATTGTCAATAAAATAAATTTTTAAACATTTCATTAAAATGAATTTTTAACTAATAACTTTTTAAGATTAATAATCAATAATTTGTTTTTATTATCCTCAAAATTTTAACATAAATTTCATTTGAAATGGTTCGTAAAATTCTATATTTTAGAAATATTGTCTTTTAATTTTTATTCCAAAATAGGCTTGGGAACCTAACTCATGCAATTTTTTATATTTTTCCCTTTTTTCATTATATTTTTTTAATGAAATTTTTTCATGGAACAAGCTTCCCCTCAATAAATATTCCTCTATCTCATAATCTCAAAAAATATTTTTTAATAGTAAGAATGTGGCCATAAATTGAATGTGGATAGTCATTAATGTATCCAAAAAACATCCAAGGAGGTCAAAACAGAACAAGAGCCAAAACCCCCTCCATAAATATCCACTTGAAATTAATTTTAGTAGATAAAAAATGAATGAATTTTTATGTATACATCATTCAAAGGTAATTATATTATTATTGTTATTTAAAAATAATAATACATTTTCTCATATTTTGAAATTCTCTTATCATTCACATAGCTAAAATTCATGCCTAAATTGACACAAAAATATACTACCCATTACAAAAAAAAACCAATGATCGTATAAAATTTTATTTAATTAAAAAGTATATAAATTTTAATCTCTATAGATCCATAAATCTCCCAAAATCATGATCTATAAAATATATATTTACATGATTATATTTACTCATTTTCCCATTATATTACTTTTTTTATTATTATGGAAAATAAAATTTGATTCATTGTATGATGGTATTATTAAACAATTCTTCACATGAAAGATAAAAACTATTGGAAAATTTTATGCAACTTATTATTCTTAAAAAATATAAGTAAATTAGAATCTGGGGAATATAATGATATAAATAAAATAAAACAAGATACCCTTACACATTATGGATATTTCTATTTCACTATTAAAACATAGAAATATTTCAATTAATTTCTACAATATGAAATAAAAAGGGATGTTGACTTTTTAACACCTTTAAGGATAGGAACCTTAGTCAATTATAGGCATGTAACATCCCAACATTCATATTAGTAGACACCCCAAACCCAAATCCATTAGGATGGTTTCTAGAAAGTGGCATTGAATTGTCCGCACTATAATTGAATGAATTACCTCTAATGAACAATATAAAAACTGTCTAAAATTAATGAAACTGAAGATATTCATAATATAATGATACCCAATGAAATTATGTGAAAATTAAAAACTATTACATCCATACAATACACAAAAAATCCATAAACTATAAATATCACAACCTAAGAGTACAAAGGGAATAAAATTAAATCATCATATAACTCCCAGAATGGATCTAAAACCACATGCTACTCCAACACTACTTCTCACACAACTCTTACTTTAAAAATACCCTAATGTTCTCAAATGAATCTATATAAACACAATATTCATTGAAGAAATGCATGTTTGTGGGTACGAAAGCACACATAGTATGGTTATCTTATGAAATAAATCAACACAAAATAATTATAATAATTTCTTGAAAGATAATTTAATTAATAGAAAGAGTGAAAAGAAATAACCATGTCATCAAAGACAATTATAACTCAATGAACATGTCTCATAGGACTTACCTTATCTCAATTATTAAAACTCTCTAAGTGAAAAAAAGGTAATACAGACACAACTTCCCATATCCCATATAAGGTTTCCTATAAAAACTAATTCACCCTAGACTAACTAATATGGATTCCAAAGGATTTACCCATCTCAACCAATCTATATAACATCATAAGAAATACACATCTTAATAGTTGTGATGACATATATAAAAATTGGAGTAAATTCACATCTATATGTTAAAAATAATAAATCAAACTATTGGTGGTAATATATATCTCCCGAATATAGAAATCTTACTAACTATCTTAGTCCCACTGATATTGGTGGAAGATGATGTGATATATTTCATCACAATCTACCTCATTATATGAGTGTATAAATCATGGTTGAAGTTCTATTAACCTATGTAGTGGTAGGTTCTCAATTTAAGATACCATAATCATGTTCATTGATAACTCTATCCATAGCAGTGGGGGAGAATGAATCCAAACTCAAACATTATCATCGAAACTCCTATCACCTAAAAAGTTAGAAACAAGTGATAAAAAATAATATACGATTATGAATTACACCCATAAATTATATCCAACAAATTCTAGGGTTTTAAAAACTAAGAATTCTTAAAAGAGTACCATTATTCTGTTTCACTACAGGAGTATTCTACTTTACTAGATTGATAATATATCATTAATTTACAATTCACATGTCACTTAATCAGTTTTTGTTCATTGTGAGGAATATCTACTAGAAATTTCATTCCAAAATGATCCATATTTCATATTAACACAAAATAAATATTGATTTGATAATTATACTGTTAAACAAAAAATTATTATAAAATCCATTGTGTTTTCACTGATGTAATCCCATGAATGTTCCCTGGACATTGGCATTATTAACAATGGGATCCCTCAATGTTTAGATACAATATGGGAAATACAAAAATAATAAAGTCCCCTTTAATTTTTGATTCCTCATATTCACATTTCTAGAGTCTCCAAAATTATTAAAACTATGTATCGGTCAGTTTGAGATTTCGAGAGAGGTCCAATATAATTTCAGGATTGAGAAACCATCTCCAAATTTATCCAAACATGGGATAGGGGTTCTAAGCCAATAGAGTTGTTCCATAAATAACCCATCACAATATAAATGGATTCAGAATGTATCTCCAACAGGATTGGAAAAATCTTGGACCTTTTATCCAAATAATATGACCTAAATTCAACATCCTGGGTGAAATCTGATTCACAATCGACATCAATTATGTGTTTTTGTGAGAAACAATAGGATCTAATTGATAAGATGGCCTTTATCATGGGAACAGTGCATGACCAGGCGGCTAGTATGGACTTATGGAATGTTATCCAATCGATTTGATAAGAAACGTATTGATTTACCGGTCATTAAAATGTATATGATGCATATGAGACATGTGGGGTCCCACATGTCAACTTCTTGAAAGGTCATATAGTTGAGGATTAGTGTTCTATCAAGTGAATAACATGCATTTTATACTTATAAATAAGTATATGCTATATTCTTTAGACCATATTCCCTATGATAAAATGAAACTCTAAGCTTTACCAACACTCAACCACTCCGATGGATATTTCACTATCCACCACCACCTTTAGATGAGTTACAGGAAGTGAAAGCTTCTAAACACCCCCAAAATTTCATTTTATATTCATCTTTAATAATAAATAAAATAAAATTACATTTTAACTCATTATTTGGTCATGAATACTGCTAATTATTTTAGTAGTGTTCTCTATAATGTATCTTTTAAACTGTATGTCCAATCGACCTCAAATATGGCTCATTGGATTTTTATTGAAAATTGTTTTCCAGATACAAATGGTATGATATGTGATTCCCCATATATTTAGTTTAATTACTAAATAATCCAAATATATCCATATTTATTCTCTCTAGTTCATCTCTAAAATTATTGACCCATAATTAGCATAATTAGAATCATTGAAATCGTGAGAGTCATATACCAACATACTTAAATCGTAGGGTTTGATTCTAACGATTGATCAATTAAAAACTCAAAATATGTTTTGGAAGTCTAATATTCTCTCTATATTTTCTTGAAATCTCTAATTTTAATTTATATTAAACCAAAACCAATTTAATGATCTCAATATCTTGTTAATAAGAAACGAATTAAATTTTTTTAATTCATTTATATAGATTAACATCATTTTAATATATTTTTCAAAATAAAAAACTAAATAAATATTGAAGAACGATATCTAAATGATCATACCTTTGAGTTACGATAAATCTTCCTTCTTGATTCTCCCTTGTATGTCCTCCTTCTTCCCATAGAGAATAATTAATCTATTTTTTATTGAGAACTCTATTATTTAATTCTAAATATAAATGAATTTTAAGGTAAATACATTTTTAAAATTAATATAGCTCTAACTATATAGTCTCCTTCAATTTCCAATAAATTACACATGCCATTAATAATTCATAAAATCCCACTGAAATAGAAAACATATATCAAAAATATTATAAAAGTGTTTGATAGTTTTTATGATAATCCAAATATTTAGTAAAATAAAATTTTACCCTTCTAAAAAATAATTCATAGTTTTTGGGAAAAAATCCATTTTCCATCATTTTTCCATTTTTTGGAAAAGTAACCCTTATGGTAAAACATGGGATAATATAGGTCATGGTCCCTCCTTTTATGCAGTTCATATGATGCCCATCAGGTTATAGGTGTGTCTATTTTGAGTTATTATTTTTAATTTTCTTATACTTTCAGTTCTAGGATTTGGGGATGAAAACTTTAAATTTGTTGGAATATAAGTAATGCACATGGTAAGTGCATAGTTTTTAGTTAATGTGTTACAAACCATGTGTGGGGGTATTTAGATATATTTCCACTTTTCAAGACATCACATCATTTTTTTCTATGTCAGGTCTTGAGGAATATAGTGTGACATAAGGCATTAATCAAGGGTGACCATCGTGGTTTGAATATATTTCAGAAAACCATATATTGAAACTCTGTTGCTTTCCATGAATTATTCAAAAAATGAGACATCACCTAATTAACCTATTCATTTTTAACTCTTATCCTCTTTCATTTATCCCCGTAATTTTAACTAGGTCCCCCATCCAATTATCCTTATTCCACCGCTCCTATGTTGGTTCTCCTTGTAATCCTGGGTTATGATCTCAAGGTAAATCCATAATTTCTTGGGGTTTCTCTTACTACCTTCTTCCTCTTCCATGTTAATATTCATTCCATGTATTTTTAAACCCAAATGTATATATAAGGTTGAACCTAGGGTTTATGGTGAGTTTTTGAAGATGTTTTTTTGTATTTTTATGTTATTGAGGATCCCTTTACATGCCTATAATTAATCTTCTATGAAGGTTATGACATTCCTCAACATCCAAGGTAGGTGTCTCTATATACCTGTACTTTTCCTCTGGTTTATCATGGTTCTTGAGTTTCCTTGGTTTTTATTGATTTATCATGCTTGAATTGGTTGTTATGGGTCATTATACGTGGGTTCATTATTTACATTGCATGTTTTGAAAAAATAGTGGTTTCATAGAAAAATAATTTTAATATAATGTTTATCCCCACAATCTATTTGATAACATATCTCTAAGAGAACCCCTATGTTTAAATGGGATGTCAAATAGGTTAAAAATATTTAAGTTTTATTTTAAATATTATGGATTATTAAAAGGCATTGTTGTATGTAATGTATATAGTTAAGGGTGAACATTGTATAACTTGGGCATGTGGGTCTTATGATGGGTGTTACCCAAGACATACACATGAGCTATCAAAGGTTAATTTCTATATTCTTAAAGAGGTTCATATTATGTAATGTTCTTAGGTTTATATATGTTGACCATGTGTTTTGTTATAGATTCCTAAACACATAGAGCATATTTGTTATATCTCCCTCATATTTTACACTTACTTTTTATTTGTTATAGATTTTTATATGATTCCCATGTATTATTAGAATATGATCATATTAATTAAATTTTATGCACCCCTCCCCCATTTTATTTTATCAACTCACCTCTCATGTTATCCATAATTATTTCTTGTTTTCCAAAACTAAATAATTTATTATTTTTTTGAAATAGATGGTTTCCAAAGTATTGTTTTCATAATATAACTATTCGAATTCATAGTAAAATGTGATATAAATATTCATGGTGGAAACCTACAAGGATTTTCCTTACACCATATATATTATTCTTGTTATATACTGGTTTTTTTAATTTGACATCGGAAAGGGAAAAGGAGTTCAATCTTATAGTAGGGAATCTTCATTGTGATTTCATATTCTATAGTGTGGGTTTGTGGTGGCCAAGGGCCACATGAATTTATCTTGGCCCAACATTTTCGGATCCTTTTCATTTGGAATTTTGGTATTTTTATTAGGTAATGGACATCCCAACATAGAATATATTTTCAATCTCGTGTTTATATGTACAATGTCTTTATTTCATGCATTATTTATGGTTTGATATTATTTATGTATTCTTGTTATGTTTCTGCTACTTATGTTGTGTTCAGAAAGGTTTATATTATTTTATTTATTCATTTGATGGTGTGAAAATACTAACTATATATTTTTTATAATGGATTATCATTTAGAAACATATGAATGCATAATGAAAATTGAGAGTTTAAAACCATTACCATGATGATTGCATTGATGCCTCAATGATAGACACTAGTCCTAGTCGATCAAGAATTCACCTACGACTTTCATTTGAGCCAAAAAAGATATCATGGTAGGTTTATCAATTTTAGTTTCTTAAAAAATTGTAAAAAAACTTGTAATATTTGTGTAGTGTGGTAGTATAGAGTAAGATCATCAGGACTCAAGTGAGGTTTGAGGGGAGTGATTGAACTTCTCTTCTTCATTCCAAATATTGAGTTACCATGGGTTATTAGGTTTTATATTGGATTTTTTTATTAATAATTTGATGGATTATAAGGTGGTTGATTTTATTTTTTATTTTTTATTATTTTATTAGTTATTTATTTGGGGTTGTTTTTCAAATGAGAGATGCATTGATTATATATTTTTCAATTATTCTTTTAGAATATACCTCCCAATATGTCCTAATGAAATATAAGAGATGAGGCAACAAAAAATTATCCACCAGAACACCCTGTTATAGAATCATATATTATTAAAGTTGTTCTAAGAAGCATTTTGTTTCTCAAGAATAGTTATGATCTGAGGCATGTCTAACTAATGGATAAGGCTTTGGTGTATACTTAGTAGAATCTACCTATGTTTAGGGATGAATGGGGGCCCCATGAACCGAAATAATGGTTTGAAAAATTGAATTCATATTATTATTTCTCCAAACCCTAAGACATCAATGGTGGGATTTTATAACAATTTGATAGATGATCCAAGAAAAAGTTAGTGGGACAGAAGTGTGCTTTCAATGCCTAATAAAGATATCACTAAGACTATATTATAGAAGATGTTCAGCAAAAAAATATACCTAGATACCTTGTTAGTGGTGACGTCTAGGTACTTAGTCATATTTAAATAGGAGTACTAATCCATGATATAATATTAAACATGGATTTTTGAGTTGTTTTACATTTCACCAGAGCTTCTCTCAAATGAATACTTTAATGTTTGTCATTTAAATATTGGACTGAAGCTGAAAGTCAGTTTTTGGATCATTATTTTTAACTTTCCAACCTACACTAGAGTAGTTGACAAGGAATTTTTTCCCAATATTGATATTTCTATAATAACGGGTATGAGTCGTTATCCAACAAACATGAGTGGGGGATTGATTTCCTCTCTAGGAAAAAATAATAAGCTTGAGGAGTCACATTGGGGTAGCATTAAGAGTGTACAACATCCCTCAAAACATGGTTTATCACCTCCCAAATGGAAAAATCAATTTTGTTCTTTTAATGTGAAAATATAGGGCATAAAAAGAAATATTTATTGGAATATCCAAAAATAATCTATGGTCTTGGATTCCTAGGAAACATTCAACACTTTTTTAGGTACTCTTATAAGGGCATCCAAGTGGGATCCACTTGTACTAGAGGTTCCCAGGTTCAATCAAGTTCATATATGGGTGAAAGATATTATTAAATTTTAATTGAGGACTCTTATTATAATAATAAACTACATATTTTTTTAAATATAGGTACTTATATATATAATTTCATAGGATAGAGGAGCCAAAGGTAAGTCTGGGGACCATCAGTTGTATAGTGTTATTTTCTCTTTATATGGATTTAGATTTGTTTAATAAAAATAAAAACCATTAATTACTTTCACAAAAGACGATTGACTAAATGGTATTTCAATATAAGTAGATTTAAAACATTATGGATATCTAAACACCATTGGAATAAATTATAGAGAAATCATTTAAGATCACTGAGTTTCATATAATAATCTTTGATACAAAGTTTGGTTGGTATTTCCACGTTTATGATTTGGATAACTTTTTCCTTTTATTTATCATATATTGGATTGTGAGTGTCAAAAATCATATTGGTTTCTACCTTTGGAAGGTTTTGTTTCTCAAACCTAATAAAAACACTCATGTGTTTCATGATGGGTAGGACTCTATATTAGTCACAGTAGGCCTAATCATCCCATTTGTGGGATCTCTTTCCTGTTTGTTCTATGAGATGCTTCTTGAGGCGGATAAATGGAGTTTAGGTGAATAACTCCAATTAGTGGTGGAAAGGTACCCTATTTATTCCCTGGTGATTTCTTTAGTTTATTCCCCAATAATAAGTAGAGTTATAAATTATCTTACACCCTTTGATGGTCCCTAACTCCCTATAATTTTATAGAATATACACTATAGAATTGAAGGGGTTAATGGTCAAACTTGAAGACATCTAGAGTACAATGTTCACATTCCCAAGAATGTAATTGTGGGAATTTTCAATTTTTTTTATAAATAAGGTCAATGGAATCCTTAGCCATTGAATATACTATTGAAAACTAAATGCACTAACAATCATTTTTTTTCAAATTTCCCAGAATCAATAATTTTTTATCATATTACCAGTTCTTACTGGTTTTCAAAGATTTATATGAGTTTGGGGTACCACTAATTGAGGTTGAGAGGTATGAATATCATAATTATAATCTTTTAGGGAATATATAGCCATTTTGAGTATCTAGATATGTTAGTATACCTCACTAATTCCTCTACAGCCTTTTTTGTCTCTAATGAGTTGAATAATTTATTAGAATGTTTAATCTTTAATTATGGTATTTTCTAATAAAATATTGGTTTATTCCAGAAGAAAGAGGCGCATAAAATAAATTTAGAGATTGTTTTTGGAAATATAAGGTGACTCTTCCTATATTATAATTTATCCAATATGTAGTTTTGGATCTAGTAGGTAATGATCCTAGGTCTCATGGTTTCTGAAAAATGAATTTTATTGGACATTGAAAAGATAAATTCCATGATATATTGGGAGGGACCTATGAACACAATTAAGATTCATAGATTCATTGGCCTAATGGGATATTAAATTTTTTTAATGTGGTATTTCTCTAGAAAATCTTCTCTTTTGATAGTCGTGACTCATAATGGAATAAAATTTTAATAGAGATCAAAATTATAGAATATGTTACGGGGTTAAAGGTTATATTTACATCGAATTCAATATTTATCTCATATAGGTAGACATGGATAATTTTGTGCATTTTGATGTCTCAGGTACCATATTGAGGTGTGTATTGATTTAATATGGCCAAGTGATATCCTATGGCTCACATTAGTTATACCATCATGAAACTAACTACCCCACTAATGATATTGAATTGGCAGTATTGATGCATTCTTTGAAACATGGAACAACTACAGCTTCATGGTGTACTCAGATAAGAAGATATTGAAGTATGTCTTCACAAAATGGGATTTGAATCATAGGCATAGATGATGAGTACAGTGATTTAATACCATTGATTTTGATTTTCAATACACTTCTAAAATAGATAATGTGGTAGATGATGCATCCAATAGGAAATTATTGATGTATTTGGTAATGGAATCTAATAAAAAATGTGTCTGAAGACATTATTCAATGATCTTCATCTAAGAAAAGAAGAGTATGGTGAATAGTATTCCTGGAATGCTCCCAAATCACTTCATCTATTTCTGAGTGGATCCACTTTGGGTAGGATTATGATCATGATTTCCAGTATATGGGTAGGGATTTAAATGATAGGGAGACCTCATGGGACCTTTCTTGGTATCCTAGTGGTACTCTCCATTGTTTTAAAGTACATTGTAGTCCCTTTGAATATAAGGTGGGATGTAATAAGTGGTGCTCACCAGTGTAGATGGGTTAATCTCCCTATACATAACATGATCTATATGATTTTAAATTTCACTATTGGTATTTGGGGATGAACAGTGTTATCATGGTTTTCATATCTCGGTGTCACACTTGTTAGAGAATCAAACTTGAACACCAAAGGAAAGTCTTATTGTTGTAGCCTCTCCCAATCCAAATATGGAAAAGGGATGAAATCACCCTAAAATTAGTTATCATATTTAGATAGACTCTTGGATAGAAGGATTAAATTTTAGTGGTTATTGTGTAATTGATAAAGGCATCTCATTTTATTCCCATAACAGAGTTAATAAAGGTGGAGAAACATGGGAATAATTATGAATAAATAGTTTTAAAGCTTCATGGGGTTCCTTATGAAATCATTTCAAACTGAGAACCATGCTTTACATCCTACTTTTAGAAGTTAATTAAATAGAATGTCATATATTAGTTGAAATTAATCACATCATACCATTCGCAGACTAATGGCCAGATAGAGCAAGCTATCTCAATTCATGAGAATATTCTCTAAGATTCCATCCTTGATTTTGGTGGATCATGCGAGAACCATTTAACATTATATGAGTTATCCTATAATAATTATTATCAATAATCGATATATATGGATCCATTTATGCCCTACATAGATCTTTATGTTGGTCCCCTACATGTTGGTATGAGTTGGGAGAGAGCTTATTATTGGGAATAAGTATTATTATTAAGATTATGAGTGATGTCCAACTAATTAAGAAGGGGTTCCATATATATGAGAGTCACTATAAATTTTACATCCACCTCCATATTCACCTAAAATATTTTCATGTATTGAATCTGAGTTTTCTTAAACTCTCTCCTAGACTAAGAAATCATTATTTAGAGAAATTGGGGTAGTCAGTGTCACATTATGTTAAATATTTTGAGATCATTGATAATCTATGATATTTTTCATACCGGTTAGCCTTTTTATCTCAGATAACCTTGATTCATAATTTATTTTACATTTATTATATGAAAAAATATAATCTAGAACCATAATACAGGGTGGAATTAGAGAGTTCAGACTTGGAATCTGAAACCTTTATTGCTGAGCACCATGTACACATTCTGTATCTTTGGGTTAAAGCATTATGATGTAAATAAATACCTTTAGTCTATATGTTATGGTGTCATGGTAAGGATATAAATGGGAATTTTGAGAGTGATTCTCTAGTTTTGGATCAGTTTCCTCATATTTTTGTATAATTTGACCCTTCCGAAATTTATAAAGTTCGAGATTTTCCTGGTGAGGATAATTAAAACACCTATTAGGTCATAGGTAAATCTATATTTAGTTTTTAATGTCAGTTTTCTTATAATTTGATTTATAAGTAGTTTGGATATGAAAAATCAAAATTCGGGGGGGTTTAGTATGTGTAGTTAGCAAACGGTTAGTAGTAAATGAGTTCCTAACACTGTGAATGGAAGTGTGAGGAGATTGTGTTATTTTACAAGGTCCTTATATGATTTTTAAAACCATGAAGGACATCCAGAAAAACTGTGTGACCCATGGTAGTGTTCTGGGGTGACCATTACAGTAGGCACATAGTTTTGAAAATTTTTAAGTGAAACAAGGTGGCTTTCCTAAATTATTAAAAATTGATTATTTTACCAAATTTCACTCTCAAGTTTTAACTCTCGACCCCCCCCCCTTATTTCTCTATCTCACTTTAACTAGATCCCCTAACCATGGATACTTATTCCAACTTGTCCTTTAGTGGTTTTCCATGGATTTTTAGGTGATAATATTCAAGGTAATTCCATTATTTCATGGGTTTTATATTATTTCCTTCATACTCATCCATGTTCTTATTCTTTCCCTGAGTTTCAAAATCATAATTTCCATAGCTGTTTAGAACCTTGGGTTTGGGCTGTGTTTTTTGGGAATTTATTATATAATTTAGTCTATTAGGATCCCAATACTTCTATACTATTAATCTATTATGAAGTCAAAGATGTTACTTCACATATAACTATGGTGTATATATATACAAAAACATTTCCTTTATCTTACCATATTTATTCAGTTCGTTTGGATTTTATTTAGATTTATCATACTTGAATTAATTATTGAGTGTTGTTATACTTTGGTTGTTCCTATTCTTGGGGTGTATTGGAAAAAAAGTGGTTTCTTGGACATTCCATTGTAAAATTATATTAATACCTTCAATATATTTGATAAAATTTATTTATTAAAACAATTATTTTCAAATAGGTTATAATGAGTTTTTTAGGAGGGAATGTTTTTTGAAACTCTATGGATTGATCAAGGCATTTTTCCATGTGATTGGTTTTGTTATGGGTTCAAATGGGAGACCTTGGTTGTGTGGGTTTTAATATAGGTGTTACTCTCACCTTACGCATGGCACAAAAATAGTTTTTGTTGGTTTCCTAAAGAGGAATCAGTTGTGTTACTTATTTAGGTTCACATAGTTCAGCAAAGTGCTACATGAGTGATTTTAAAACACCTATATCTTATTATTTAGAGCTCCCCCAAGTTGTACATTTACATTATAATTTTTTGGGATTTATTTTATGTGATGCTCATGTATTATTTGGATATGATAATATTAGTTACTTTTTATCCCCCCCCCCACCATTATATTTTGTGGACTCACCACATAGTTTATTCATCATTAAGGATTGTTTATCTAAACCAAATTATTTATGAAATGGTTCAAATTGTAGTTTTAAAAGTATAGTTTTCATACTATATTTATTGGTTTTCATGATGAATAGTGATATTTAGCTTCATGTTGGTACCCAAATATTGTTTTCGTCACAACTACATATTAATTTGGCTGTATAAAAGTTTTTTTGTCTTACAGATGGAAAGGAAATGGAGAATAATTTCATCAAAATGAGTCCTGATGCTCGTGTAATATTTTTTAATATGTATTTGTGGTGAAGAAGGACTACATAGAGTTAGTTTGTTTGGATATTTTCGGATCCTTACCTTTGGATATTTTGGGAGTTTAGATATGAAATTGAAAATTTTTCTAGTGAAATATTTTTATTCTTATAATTATGTATACAATGTATATATTTCTTACATTACATATATTTTCATGTGAGTTATGGTTTATTATTATACCGTTACTTCCTATACTCCATTCATTATGGTTAATATTATTTTGATTTTTTATTTGATGGGGTCAATCACAAACCTATGGATGGGTCATATGGAATTTTTCGTTGCAATTCTTAAAATGATTAATTGGATTTTAGAGGGAAGAAATATCCTCATAATTGGAGAATTAATTCCATGGTGTTAGGCTCTAGCCTAGGCAGTCGGGAAATCCTATTAGGCCTTGGGCGGGCCAACCCAAGTGAAAAGGAAGGTTGACCAGGGTTGTTTTGTAATATTTCATCTGGACTCCATTAGGCCATCATGTGTTTCCTAGTTTAAACCAGCACACACACCCATGTTTCATACAACATTCCCACCCTCCCTTGATACAAGTGCGCTTATACCCTTTTCCCAAGGTTGGGTTCCTTGTACACTCTTTAGAGGGCCTGTCACTACAAACAGTTATTGAACACAGCCTTGGACATAGGACGAGGTTGTTTGAATGTTTATTATTCTTGGTTTTGATGCATATCAAACCAATTCAATCATATTTTTTAATTTTTTTGTTCATTATGTTATATAATAAGTGAAATATTTTTTATTCTAAATTATTATTAAATATATTACTTTATAATCTATTTTTTTTAATTATAGTATTTTATATAATATTTTAATATGTAAATAAATAACCATTTTTATATTATGTTTTATATGTATATGTTAGTTTTGATATCAGAAAACTTTTATTCTATTTTTTTATTATATTATGTGCATACAATTTTATTAGTACATGAATTATTATTGTTTAATATGAATTAATATTTAGACTATTTTATTTTTACAAGTAATATTATTTTTGTAATAAACATGATGTATGAACATATAATATTTTATTTATATTATTACATATACACATCATTAGATATATTGCATGGAGATGCATGGTGTTTTTCATTGTAATCTGACTCCTAATCTAGAATAAATTCAAGTAATTTAGTTAATAAAATAAATAGAAATCCATTAAGAAATTACTTATTGTATTTTTAATTAAATAATAATAGTATGGAAGAAAATATGGTTAAATAAATCCAAAAAACACCATTAATAATAAAATAATTAAACCAACCAATCAACATTAATTATAAATTATAATCACATAAATGCCTATAAATCCATTATTTAACAAAAACTTATGAATATATTCATGTTAGATTAGAAAGGGAAAAAATTCATAAATATCACCTAACTACAATTAACAAGTGATATTTATGTTCCTAAAACTTGTAATCTAATCGCTTTCAATTTTTTTAGATCCCCTCTATTTGATTCTTTTTACAAGAAACATCACACTCATTTTATAGAGATTAATTCGTATTTATGTTTTCATATTTTATATTATCTTATCATTTTTTAATGGTGATTGGATCCCATTAGAATCATACTTAAATTTTTTCTGGAATTCACCATATATATCCCTAAAACATCGAAAAGATTCTATATTTAAAAAGGTTTGGAAATATTAAAAAATCAATAGAAGTCAATGAAACAATGTTTTGGTTTGACCACATAGTGGTAATAATCATCAATGATGGTATATTTTCCCCAAACCACATGGAGGTTTTCAAAACAATGTGGTTGTTTCTAATATGTCCTTAAATTGGATCCCAAATACCATAATACTTTACTATTATTTCCCTAAATTCATATAATTCCAAAATAAACAATAATAATAATCCCCAAGAATCTAAGTCATCCCTGAAACCTAAATCATAGTTTATCATCATACCCATACATTATTCTCTATCTTACTTGAAACTATGAAATTAACTAGTAAACTATAAATCTCTTCAAATACGATATTTCAATATTCATGTTATATTCTATAATCTGAATCTTTTAAAAATATTGTTGAATTTCATATGGTTATATATGAAACAATATAGCATGAAATGATAAATCATGATGTGGTATCTTCATCTTCTCAAATATTCATCATTATATTCACACCATGTTGTTTTTTATATCCCATAAATTTAACTCATCATCATTATCTTCAATTACATGTAAACATTGACATGGTTATAAGTAGAAGTTTCTCCATCTCATTTTTCTTCATATCTATCATAAAATTAGTTTCTCATTACACATTAATTCCTCATATAGTTACTATTATTACTTATGACATGACAACCATTATATAGTCTTATCCTACCACGTACATTAATTTGATTTCTCCTTAAAAAGATTATAAAAGGATTATCAAAACATCATAATCATAACTAAAAATTGAAAAATAGTAAATTTATCTTATCAACACTAAAATAAGGATAAATTAAAACAGTTTTTAAATAGATAATATATATCTTAAGAAATTGGACTAATTAAATTTATAAATATATTAAATTAAATTAAAGTGGAATAATTTATTTTATGAATTTTTTTACAAATCGTGTACCTCACACACATAACGTGTGTTTTTTCTCAAGAATTTATATCTACGTTTTCACAAATAAAACTCAAAATTTTCAAATTTTAAGCATCATATTCAATTAAATCAAATTATTATCAATAATAAATGAATTTTATTATATTTCACTAAAGCGTCTTTTTAACGCATCACTTTTAATAATTACCAATCAATCATATTTTTTCTAACTCATAATTTTCACATAAATTTTAATTTCTATAGGACTTTTAATTCTATATTTTTTAAGTTATACCTTTTAATTATCATTTCAACTAATTCATGGGCACATAACTCACACAATTATTCTACATTTTTCCCTTTTTCCATTTTCTTTTTTTAGTAAAATGTTTCCCCAAAACATGTTTCACATCCATCAATATTATTTTTTATCATCTCTAGATGTTAATTTTTGTAGTTAGAAGACTATCATAAGTACTATGTGAATGCTAATTACAGTATCTAAAACCAATCCTGAAATTCAAAACAAAATAAGAACCTAAATCCCTTCTATAAATATCCTCCTAAACCAAATTGAATTATTATTATAAAGAATGATTTCATAGATATTGATCAATGAAATGTAATTAAATTATTATTCTTTAAACACATATTTTGATTAATTTTTTTTCTATTTTTTCTTTATATTCATAATTATTTTATCTTAATTACAGGAAAATTTTTGATATAAGATATATAACTTGTTCTAAACAACTAAAAGAATTTATCAAATTGAATTTATTATAATTTAAA
The DNA here is from genome assembly GCA_963277665.1 of Viscum album. NCBI lineage: Eukaryota > Viridiplantae > Streptophyta > Magnoliopsida > Santalales > Viscaceae > Viscum > Viscum album. The sequence continues at coordinate 403,202,913 of OY728136.1, read as the reverse complement.
ATTTTATAATTGTTTATCTATAAAATTCTATATATCATACAAAATCGTGATACATAAAATATATATCCATATGGTTATCATTACACATTTAACCATTATCATACTTAATTAACATTATGTAAAATACTAAATAAATAAATGTATGATGATATTCTTAAGAAACCCCATATATTATAGTCAAGAAAATATTGAAATATTTATTTGTTTCATACATTTTCCCATTTTGAAAAATTATATATTAACTAAAATATCCAGAATGTTAATCTATATAAACAAATTCACAAAATATACCCCTATAGATTAAATATATTAATATTTATCAATTGGAACTTAAGAATTATTTAATTCGGTCATACAAAATGGTAGAATAAAAGTAATATATTCTTGAACACAAAGAAGGATAGGTACCTTTGTAAATTCCACATGCCTAATGTACAAAATTGTCAGTCAGTAAAATCCCAAAACCATAACCCATTAGATCAGGGTCATGTAACTAGAACTGAGATATCCACACTATAATGGGATTTTTTACCTCCAATTAACATTACAACATTGTTGTTTCTAGTAAATAAAATCAAGTGAACATCAAGGGTATGGTGAATTGAAGTCTAATCTTGACTTTTTATTTTTATCACACGCATAGAAGTTAATTTTATAAAACAAATATTTTTCAAGAAAAACATAGTTCTAAAATAAAAAAATGAAACAACAGGATGTAAAAAATTATAATTTAAAATCATAACCAATAAAATATTTATGCAAAAAGAAAACCTAATGTGAAGTAGAGAATAATAATATCTAAATTTATAAATGGATAATATAATATAAAAATACATCACAAATAGATAGGTCTTCACATTAAACCAAATCATCATGTTGTTAGATAATCTAAACCAATGTATCCAAGTTTAATAGGGACTTATTTGATTATATAACCATCAAAAGGTACCAAGTTCCAAGCATGAAAGTTATTTGACTTTACATATTTCAGAAGCTATCAAGATGATCTATCATTGACCTCCTCTATAATCTCAATAATCAATAGTAATTATAATAAATATTAATTAATTCAATATAAACTTTTCAAAAAGAATAACATCCAATCAATGGAATATCATTGATCCCCATGATTAGAAATGGATCATTTTATAATCGTGGAACCTATATCATCATAAAGATTAGATAAATAATTAATAAAAGTATAAATATAATATCCTTACAATAAAACCTCACTCAGTAGTGGGTCATATAAGAAATAAATAGAAAAATAAATAAGAGTGAAACAATCTGTTTCATCGGGTTTTTTCAGTGTGAAATGGTTTTTCTCATCAGTATACCATTATAACTTTCCCAAAAACTCATAATAGTTCCCCCATATGAAGATGGGTATAGACCATATTTACAAAGGATGGTGGTCATCTTGGAGATTAGACCCAGGTACTCATGGGGACTCTCATTGTTTGAAAGGATGGGAGGTCAGGCTCGTCAAACCATTTTGGGGGGAATTATTTCCTACATCAATACTCTCTTATAGATTTTAGATTTGTTATTGGATCTATTCTTAATATTGATATGAGACCGCTTACCCTAAAAACGTTTATCAATTAATTATCTCATTAGACAATGAAGGGGGTCTAATAGAAGTTTTGTCTCATCAATGAATCTATCTGTATGTATTCGAGGTTCTTCATCCATTTTTCTATATATCGGATTGCTACTTTACGTGTTGAAACCATATTACCCAATACATCAATATTTTATACCATGGAAGGAGGGGGTTAATATTCTGAGGAGGGGATTGATCCATTATAAGGCATCCTACATTTCCTAGATATTTGAAGAATCAAAACCCACATAGTTCTTTAATGATCTTGGGAGTACCCCAAGGTATATGCCCAAATATGAGGGGTATTAATTCATAATGCCTAATGAGGTTTTCATTCACATCAACCTAGGTCCATGTGAGCTATGATTGGGGTGAGAAATAATGGGAATAGAGGATCGACCTCATTTATTATATGTATAGGACATGTATACTGGGGTAGTCCTTAGGGTGTTTGGTATAATACTCGAGCCATGAGAAGTCATCATAAGTATCCTTAGTATGGAAGGAATCTGATTCATTGTAGTTTATTTTATATTCTTTTCCAATATTAGATGAGGTAATCAGATCATAAGTATGATTAGGTTTTGAGGGTTGAAATCTCATTGATATGGAACTTACATCAAAGTATACATTTTGTGGAGCATAATCCATAGAAAGGTGTCCTATGTATCTGGGATATGATGGGAATCAAATTTCTCAAAGTTCATTTATCCCTTAACCAGTAGATTTTAGATGACATGACCAGCACAATTCCCTAAGCCCACTTGAGCTTTTCCCATTGTGGGAAACAAGGGTTAGCGAGTGATCAGTGTCATTACATTGGATAAGGAGGGTTTGGATGTTGAGATCTCCCCAACTAACAAATATAGAACATGGAATTCAATGATAGGTGTCCTATGTATCTTGAAAATGGTAGGAATCATAGTCATCATAGTTCCCTTTATCGGGATTTACATGTTGTGGTTGCCCCAGTGACTGGGATTACTTTTCAAGAGGATGTGGCATGACCTAGTTTACTTGTCTAGGTGATGTCACAAGATCCAAGTGATGTATTCCATAGTTTGTTGTATGCTATGGATGATATGTCCAGCGGATGTCACATGTCTGGGATAATACATGTTGAGGGAATCATTAGTCCTTGTTGAATCGTCGAGGAGATGTCATGAAATCCCAATGATAAGCCCAAAGGGGTGTCACGAGACACCATTGATATTCCATGATGATCTCGGGAAACTCATATATTAGTCCTAGAAGGTGACAAGAGTCATGACTGATTTGACAAGAGGGAGTCATGTGTTTTGGCTGACATGTGAAGGATCCATTATATGAGTCAGGAGATACACCCAAAGGACTTTATGAGGCTCTGGCAGAAAGTACATGGAAAATCTAGGCAGACTACGGTGATATGCCCTGGAGGGCCACATGACTAAGCCATTACATTCTTTGAGGGATATTTATGACCCATGTTGCATACTGAAGGAGCATCGTGAGACTAGGGTGACATGCCTTGATGTTTTATCTTGTTAATGAGATGTTCACAAAAAGAATATGTGGGTCGGAAAACATATCTGGGTTTAATTCATACATCTCTAGTCTATATTCCAAACTTTTCCTTGTAGATTCCTTGGTTATATATAGTGTTTCTTTATTATGAATCTTTTGTGGTCTAGTGGACGTGCGAGATGTTCTTCGTGTACCCCACCCGAGATCCTTTGGGTGATCTATGAATGATCTTGCAAGTTTCTTATGCTTATCGCATGACTACTCTGGCTACTCGCCAATATATTACCTAATGCAAGTCCAGAAGGTCGCATGATTGTTTACTCTTAGAAGTCCATTCGAGAGTAGTTGGTGATCTTTTTAGTAGTGGTATCATAGTGTTAACCACTTCTTCCTATTTTTTTATTTTGGTGGGGTATTTATATGACTCGCCACCCAAGAGCTCCCTGGTTTTTGAGATTTATCTAGAATGGATTCAAGCTGGAGTCAATGAGGTGAGATGGAAGCACAAGGCATTTCAAGTCTTTTCCATGGGTTTTTCTGACTGTGTTGCTTGATTTTTAGTGATTGGGATTCTCTTCCATAAATGCATCTTTTATCAGATTATTGTAAATTCATTATGAATTGTTTGATCATGTAGTCATGTCGACTTACTTTCATGTTATCAAGTTAATAGGTCTAAAAGATTGTGTGATCTCCAAGAACCTATTTGGAGGTACACGTGAAACCTTGGGTGACTTTTATAGGGGCTTCCACAATACCCGGACGGGTTGTTCAAGGGTCTTACGGGACCGTGTTGTGGGTACCCTAGGAGCAACACATGTTCTTCAGTGACTTTCAACACCTCTCTCCTCCTCCCTTCCTATCTCCGTTGTTTTATGTGAAAAAAGGTTGGGATTCATGCAGGATTGCATTAGTGTTATTGATGATATTTAAGTTATTTTTTTGATGAAACTTCTAATGACCAATATGGGTCTTATGAGGGTGTGTGATGATTTCATGGAAAATATTATCAATTTTTCTTTAGATTTACATGAATTTTTCAGGATATTCTTGATAACATCCATGCGATGAGGATGACAATCCTAGGGTATTCTGTGAGATGAGGCAAACATGTCACTAAGGCCTCGTCATTCCTTATGGATCGCTATGGGCACATCACGTGTCATTCATCGGCTTCGATAGATCTCTTCTCCTCTATTTTATATCTATTTTTTAAAAAAAAAAATTAAGTTCATGTGTCTCTTTTTGGATATCATCAATGTAATTTGTCCTTTTTAATGACAATTTGGCACATGAGTTTTTTAACAATTGGTGGTATCTTACTTTGGATATCATTTCTCTTAATCTTTAGGTATTTTAGGATGGTTTATTAGGAATTTTCCAATGACAAACCAAGAGGCTTGTTGGAACTCATTCGGTTGACATCACACAACCATTGGTCATCTAGAGAGCCTCTATAAGGTATGGAAGGTTCATTAAAGGAATCTATGTGGGAATCATTGCAAGGTATGCACTATGTTTGGGGATTCAGGTGACCTTGAAGTGTCCACGTGATCATGATTCCACTATATGATCTTCTGATCCATGAGTCTCTATCCCTTTTCTTTTGTGGGGATGGAAATACCTCTATTCGGGTATTTCTTCCTTAGTGATTTGTGTTGATTATTATTTGGCGGGTGTCAAAAAATGCCCATCCCCATTTGGATCGATGTCAGCAGGTACAAGGACTCAGTTTTGAGGAAGAATAATCCCTGCCTAAGTCTTTGGCGGTGTCATGAAATAGTGTATATGGTGACTTGTGGTCTACTGGATGATGTTTGGTATTCTAATAAATTCTCTATATAGAGGGGTTGGAGGATGATTTATTCTATCGGTCATCCCTTATCTTGATTGCTCTCTCTTTTCACTCTTTTATAGTTCCTCTATCATTTGATCATGTTTTAAACTCTTACCATGAGCCTCATTTTCGAGTATTAGCTGAAATTCCACCATTCTCGACCGATATCTTCTACATCGGTAACTTCTAGGACCTCATCTATGAATAGTGTGACTCTTTTTGGTGCCTCTATAGATACACTGGTCTGATCACTTGAATATTGTGTCCATGTTTAGGTCACATGATCATGTGTCTTCAAGGTGGGTCAGGCAGTTTGTGTGATTCCTTGTAAGGGTTATACAACCCACATGTCCTTCGGGGGCCTGGAAATTTGTGAACCACTTTTAGGATCATGCGATACACCTGATGCTTCTTGTTTTATTCCATGCTTTGGTGAGTTTATTTTATTCTCCTAACATGTTCCACTTCCATATTTTTAGATGGAATCAATTTCTCATCTAGATCCTTTAGTTGTGTCCAATAAAATGGTCCTGATTACCATGAATTTCAATGTTGATCCCTGATATCATGTGCAAATTTTTGACGAGAGATTAAGGGATTCCTCTCACCAATGTTTTAGGACTACCCATTGTCTTAGGGAATCCCTTTATATGTGTTTGGATTGATAGATTATGTTTTCATAACTCCCCCAAACTTCGACCTACCATCTCACTGGGTGTCTAATTCTCTTAATCATGTTCATATAACGATTAACGAGGACAACTAGTTGGTTACAAATCCATCCCAGGTTCAATCTTATTTTTTGTCCAACTCTCCTTTGATTATGGATAGCCATGAAATCACTCAAAAACCCATTTAATAGTGTTATTTGAGTATAATATCCTCTTCATTACATACTTCTGTCAAAGGCTGGTACTCAAAGTGGGATCTTCAACGTGGTGGAAATCACTCTAATGAATTGGAATGGCCATTTTGGGTGATCCAATGTAGTTCAGATTTTTTTGATGATTTATACAAGTAGAATCTCTACAAATCAATGTGGATCTATCAATTCATCATTTACTGATATCCTAACCTCCTTTGGGTTATGATTAGTTTTTGGTGTTCTGGGACTAACACATTCCATCTTGGACATAGTGAGGTGGATATCAGTCTATGGGATATTCATCAAATGGGTGGTATTCCTCCCCAATGGGAGATGTATGATGAATTTCCCCCTGGTATGAATGTTTTGGACGATCCCCTACTGACCCTAGAATTGGATTGGGATATGATTGTTATTGTAATGAATCATTTGAAGAAATAACTGATGGTTCACTTGATCATTCCCATCACAGACAGGATCAATATTTTTTATGTGGTAGTGGGGCTAGACCAAATATCATTCTCCATCATCGATTCCTTTCTAAAAAAGCATGTGACTTCCCCAACTCATATTTGGATATTTTGGAAGCTGAGGACCTTACCTCATGGGGCTATCAAGTAGACCCAAAGGGGTCCCCAGATCTCAGTTTTAAAGGCTTTCTATCCTTGTTCATAAATGTATAGATTTCCCATTTTGGTAAATGTTCTTAGGGATCCATGTTAGTACCTTATTGATGATGGTGTGTTTTGAGGAATGGTGGAGTATAAACCTAGAAGTACCTGTTCGTACACATATCTATCAGTTGGTGGGCCATATTCATCAAGGAAAAACTCCTTAATGGATCAGTGATCCTCTCCAGTTACTATTTTGATGGATAACGGAGTACTTCCAGTGTAATGAGTACTTCAATACTTTTAATATCCGGGGGCTTCATTTTACCATAGATGTTTAAACATATATATGGTTGGGGATATGTTTTTAAGTCCTTCTGATGTCAAAGGTGAAATTTGTGAGCCTTACGTTTTTTATTTTTACACCTTCTGTACACTGGGTAGTCTGATTATTAATGATTTTGGAGGTTATATCAATGGAAGATATTATATGATATCCCTTCGATATGGGTTTCTTGTATCCAAGGTGGACGATCGGGTCATTTATGAACCATACACACTGTATCTATTCGCTTGAAAATTTTTCTATATTTACGTGATCTCTATCATCCCTATGGATAGCGTCTGAGTAGAATGACACCCTGGAATCATTATTCAGTTCTGGAAGATGTTGTCATGGGAATATACTAGGTTTTAAATCGTACTTCTACAATTTGGTTCTTCTTGTTTTCTTACCTTGGATAATGACTGGGTTTGGGTAACAACTAATCGTAGTGGTAGGTTAGTCTAGTTGGTCAGTCATGTGGACATACCATTTTCATCACCAACCCCATTATTTGTGGCATTGATGGAACTGATAGAAGACCCAGGTAATGTTTCAAGGAAGAGACCTTTTTTTATGACAGTTACATGGATAGCAGATCTGATTCTATTGAGTAAACAATTATTCAATTGAAAGTAAGGGATGATGAACCTACTAAGAGGATAGATTGTGGGACTTCTTCTCCCATTTTTGGGCTGTTTTAGCTAGCTATTCATTCCCTCGTCCTACCTACTCATTCGGTTGTGGGAAACTGGGTGAGGAATAGGATGATCTGGCAGCGGATTCAAGACTTGGTCATTGAATCCCCCTTGTTTTTATTTCATACCCTATGGGAGAACAATCACAATCATTATCATGAATTTGGGGTGGATGGTTTTGACTGTCAACCTTTGTATGAATTCCTCAGTGAGATTTGGTTGTGATTTAATAGAACCTACATGACTTTTTGGGTGAGACTTCCCTTTCCTAGTGGATCAGGGAGTACATAATGGAATTGGAATAGGATTGACAATTGATATCTGAACTGCAAGCCCAGATGGACATGTGGACCATTCAATCATGGAGGTATGAGGAGATCAATTCTCATCTGGTGTCTAATCTCTCAATATACTCATCCTCATTAGATGCTACTCATTAGAGGGATTAAGAGTTGACTACCATGGTCCAGACTCTCTGCCTTGAAGTGGAATCAGAAGAAGTGGGAAGTGTGGCACTCCAACTTTCTATTTATGCTCATGGTCAGGGTTTGGCCGTCCATGCTAGTGCAGTTGTTCAAATTTTTTCATAGCTTGACCTCTGTAATGTGTCATGTTTTTATTGGAGTTTTGGAGAGACTTCAATGTGTAGATATTCCTACTCTTATATGGTACAATTAAATAGGATTTAAAAACATTATATGATATCATCTAGTTTTCTTTTATTCATGATGTGAATGACAACTTTTTGTTTCAATTTTATGTGAATCGGCAACGATACCCTAACTTTTATGTATCATCAAGTGAACCTAAATTCATGGATATGATGATTTTTTTGAGGAAATAATCATGAATTTTCAGTAACATGGCATTCCAAACTAATAAATATATTTTAGTGATATCGTGGAATGCATGTCTGAGAGGTAGAGTACTCTATAATTTACTAAATTCTGATAAGATGGATGAGAAAAGATTGATTTTAAAGTCCTTTCAATCTTTTAATAGACTAAAATACTATCATGATTTAGTAAAGGTTCTTTTATCTCAGACATGATATTGCTATAGTTTAAGGTATTTTATCTCAAACCTGATATTGCTTTAGTTTAAGGTCATTTAGCTCAGACCTAGTATTTATTTAGTTTAAGGACTATTATCACATACAAAGTATTTATTTAGTTTAAGGACTTTTATCTCAGAACAAGCATTGGTTTTATTTTATGGTCTTTTATCTTGTACATGATATTGTTTTAGTTTAAGGTCTTTTTGCTCAGACTTAGTATTTCATTAGTTTATAGTCTTTTAGCTCAGACCTAGTATTTATTAAGCTTAAGGTATTTTATATCATACCTGATATTGCCTTAGTTTAATGTCTTTTAACTCAGACCTGATATTTCTTTAACTTAAGGTCTTTTCGCTTAGACCAAGTATTACTTTAGTATAAGGTATTTTATCTCAGACCTAGTATTGATTCAGTTTAAGGTATTTTTTCTCATACATGATATTGATTTAGTATATGGTTTTTTACCTCAGACATAATATTTTATTAGTTTAAGGTATTTTAGCTCAGACTTAGTATTTATTTAGTTTAGGATCTTTTTTCTCGGGCCTACAAACTCATTGGTTTAAGTTATTTTAGCACATACCTAGTATTACATTATTTTAAGGTATTTTAGCTCAGACATGGTATTGTTTTAGTTTAATATCTTTTAGATCATACCTAGAATTTCTTCGGTTTATGTTATTTTATCTCGGACCTAGTATTTCATTAGTTTAAGGTCTTTTATCTCTGGCCTAATGTTGATTAGGGTATATGGTACAAACATGCTAGTGAAAACAGAAATTGCACTGATATGATGGGTTTTTAGGGTTTTGTTATGTCTCACAAGGAACAGAGAGCCTCCTTTTTACAGTGACACATTTGGTTGATGATCATAGGTGCATGTTCAGAGTCATAGGTATGCCTGGATAATCTATAAAAGGATCCTTGAATTTGGGTATCATTTTCAAGGTCTACAGGGAATTTCTGGAGGTGATATCGATGAGGTAGAAACACTAGGGAAGTTAGGTCCACCAGGATAGTTGGATTTTGGGTGATGTAAATAATATACCAAAAGATTGAGTTCATGAATATGAGATGGTGCTGACGTGATGGTTATGTCCCATGGAATTCTGAAATGTCAGGTTCTTCTATGGTTTTTCTAAGTCTAACAATAATAGAGGCTCTTTTCTGACAATGAGAAGATAGATTTAGTAGTGGGGTAAAGGTACTTATGAATCGGTATTAATCCAAGAAAAAAGGTGATCTTCACTTCTCTATGAGGGATATGAAAGGTTTGTTGAGACTCAAACACTTATATGTTAAAGTTGGGTATGGAAATAACATTTTCTAGTAAGGGTCATGGAACACTAGGTAAATTATCTCTTACATCATCAATCTTGATCCCTACACCTTCTGATTTCGAATCATGATGTGCAAGCCATAAAATGGTTCAAGAATAATGGATTTCATTTTGGCCTTCATGAATGGTTTGAAACACATTGACGTAACGTCATAGATATATATTCTTTTTGGATAGTTTGATGTGGGGATTGTATATCATGACCCAAAGAGCTTGATCTTTGATGATGATGTGGGATAGTCTTAAAAGGTGGAGTTTAGACACATTGATTTTTTGTGTGCTACTATGATTAGGTCATGTCTCATAAGGGTCAGAATTTACTTTTTCATAGTGATGCATTTGGTTGATGGTTATGGGTGCATATGCATGAGCCATATGCTTGCATGCATATTCAAGAAAAGGTTCATTGAAGTCAGATATCCTTTCTAATGGACATGAATGTTTTTGGTGATTCAAGAAACATTTGATCATGATTTGTGATCTATAGAGAGGGTAAAATCCATGGAGGGTTTGAGTACCCAAAACGTTGTTCCACTGCCTAAAGAACATATTCTCACGAAAAGAAGAATTGAAAAATCATTTCTTTGATGTTTTTTCTCGACAAGGGGGTCCAGTAATCATAGTTTTGATTTTACATGGGTTGTTGGGTGAACCCTATGAGAATTATGCCTTATTTTATTTTTCCCATATTTTTTCCTAATCTCTGAAGACAAAGAGTTCAGCAAGAAAAGACTTTAATTTTTCTCAGGTTGAACTTTGTAGGTTTTCCCCCTGATATGTTTTGTGTCTATTTTACTGGAAGATTAAAGTCTTCTGATTTTGACTATAATAGTCTGGAGTTCAATGTCATACATCTTTGACGAAGGTGTGAAATGTATATGTTCATGACTCTTATGAACCTAATATGGGAGATGTTACACAAGATCCTAACTAGGATCCATAGGGTCGAGATTTCACTAACATTCTGTAGAGTGGGATATGGGAATGTCATAAATCATGGATCAAGATCCTTGTATCAGGATTGATTCTATGGGATAGTCATACCATGAGTATTTCAGACACATTGGGTTATTGAGTGTTTTCACAGAAATGATGTCCGAGCTAACAAGGATTGGAATGTCCTTTTTTCATAGTGACAGATTTCATTGACGGCCATAGGTGCATATGCAGAAGATATAGGAATGTGTGGATTATAATGAAAAGGGTCCTTGAAGTCAACCATCCTTTCCAAGGGCCATGGAAGATAGTGGCAATCTGAGACACCCCAAGCATGAAGTGTGGCTTATGGGGTGGTAGTGCTTCAAAAGATAGTAGAATCACTCTATTCTCTAGTCGTTCAAGGTGTATCTCTTATGGTGCTTTGGTAAGGATGTGTGATGAATGATGGTTTCCCTGGAATAACGTCATGTGGTAGGGATCTACCTTCAAGTAGTTTAATTTCATTTGGTGAGGATGTAACTCCATGTAGTTTAATATCATGTAGTAAATAAGTACTTCCATGAAATTTAGCATCGTGTGGTAAGGATGTGGGGACAGATGTGAATGTGGGAGGATGTTGCATCTCGGCCCAAGGATGGAGAATTTGGAATCACTACATATCACAGGATGATAAGAATCAAGACACGTGTAGTTCTGGATGAAATCTCTTATACAGGTTTGGAAAATATGTAATGAGGGAAGTTTTATATTATTTTTTATAACTAGGCTCATAATTGGTAATTTTAGCATCACTATGTGTCTCATAAGGATAAGAATAAAGTCACACATAGTTCTTGATGAGGAAATACTCTATGCAGTTCTTACCCATACGTAGTGGTGGGAATTATTTCCATTAAACGTTGCAGCTGGGCCCAAGATTAGAGATGCACACATCACTACATATCTTGTAATCATAGTAATTATGCTATATATAGTACTAGATGTTCAATTCAGTTTATTTACATGAGTTGAGGAAGATAGGGAACTGACATGAATAGACAGAAACATTTTGGTTGCCCCACATATTGGATGAATGGGCATCACTACATATCTTATGTCGATTGGAATCAAACCACACTTAGTTATTTAAGGACCATGAAGTTTAACATCATGTGGAAAAGACTTCGACCATGTAGTTTAACATCATGTAGAGAGGACTCATGGTATTCCTTGTATGGTCTTGTATTCAGGAAAATGATGGACTTATTGTGTACCTATGCATCTTGTTAATGAGGTTTAGTCCCTTCCATGATTCATAATCTCACATGATCCATGCTTTGAGTGAAAAACAAATAATGGTGAGGGTTTCCCTAAAAGGTAGAGGCTATTAGGGTTAAAATAGGTGGGCTTTTATCATGTAGTGGTTGGTCCAAGATATAGGATCATGGAGTCCCTACACATCTCTTTGGAAATGGGAATCAAGCCACACATTGTTCTTGAAGAGCTATGTAGTTTATTGTACTACTATAATGATGATAGATTTCATGAAGTTTAACGTTTTGTTGTCAAGAAAAGTGGTTTTGTGTAGTTTAAATTCTTATTTCTGGGAAGCAAGATGTCATGAAATTTAATGTCTTACTGTCAGGATGAAAGATGTCATTCAGTTTAATATCTTGCTTCCAAGATAACCAATGAGACTTATATGAGGTGGATTCCCTTGTGTATATAAATATGAAAAGTATTTCTAGATAAATCTTTCATTGGCAGGTGGTACAAAATGCTCCCCATCCATCATGGCCAGTGAGTTTCCCCTATTATGGTGGAACCTATGTATGTCATATGGTCCCTCCCATTTGGGATCCATCTTTTTGCAATTCATTCTGGTTATCATCGGGGTTCTGAGGACATACACTAATTCTCCTTAGAGGAATGAAAAAAGGTGGAACCTTTTATTCAATGCTTGCACCATCCAATTTTGGTGGACCTCAAGGTTTTGTAGTGTGTGCAATTGGTTCCCATTGAGATTATCCAATTAATTGTGTTGTTTTGTTTTTATTTCTCAGCATCTGAGTGTTTCTTAGATATGTCTACTCAGAGTGAGGGAAAATGGACTTCCATAAGTAACATCGCCTCTATCTCATACACCAATGGTTATGGAATTTCATCTGTAGCAGTACGCGTGGTAGTACGGTAGGTCCAAAAAGCATGGAGAAGTTTCTCTGGCCATTAATTCTTATCCTTGTTTACTATCATTGGGATTATATTTTATTGAGTCTTATTTAAGGCCTCTATCTATCCATTCTCTACCAAATGGTAACAAGATGAATGATTGGACACGATATTTTACTCCTGGTATGGCTTCTTCAATATTACAAAGCATAAGCTGGTTCTGTTTTCTGTCAATATTGTGTGAGGGACCTCGAACCTAGTGATGATATGGGACTTTATGAAGTTGATGATGTTCTTCAACCCAACTTTATTTAGGGCATTTACATTGACCATTTTTAAAATAATTTGGTGTAAGTAAGGATGTAATTGAAGTGTTTATTAGTAGTTGGGGGATATTTCCCCATGATATCCATCACCCAAATAGAAAATGCCAGAGAATATTCAGAAATATTTATAAATTATAAAGGTTGATCGATGAAGTTTGGATGGATTTAGAATGCATGAAATTTCATGGTGAATTCCACAGAGTCATGTATCTTTGTTGGAAAGTAATCTCTTATCCTCATAATCTGGTGGGAGAACCTGGTCCCAAATTGAGGGGATCTGCAAGAGCCTACATGGACTTCTTCTACGATGGTAGAAGTTTATCCTTATGCTATGAACCTAAGGAGGATCCCATAGAATCAATGCTTATAGAGGGGTTTCTCCTCATTTGGGCCATCCTGCAAGGTATATTTCATTGTATGGTGTCGAGTCGGTTCCATTCTATATTTATCCATTGGGAGAGTCCCAACTTGCAGATAATCGATTATAGGTCCCCCTCCATCCTGGGGTGGCTATTGGTGCATCGCACTTGGGGCCAACCTTGACCTGATTGACCTCTTGCATATCAAATAAAATGATTTTTGAGTCCATTCTCTAATGATTGATAAGAAGTATTTCTTTTTCCATATTAGGGACACCCAAAACTATAGTAGCATTGGCCAATGCATCAACTCAAGAATTCTGTGATCGGGGAACATGATGCAATGTGGGCTCGAAATATAATTCCACCATTATTCCTCTGAATTGTCCTATGAGTGGGGCCAGTTCCTCATTTTTGATGGAATATTCTCCATACATATTATTTATCACTAATTTTGAATCACCTTTGATGTTTAGGTAGACTATTTTTAGCAATAATTCTAGTTCCAACCAAGTGTGGAGATCTTTTTTTCTACCTCATTGTTTTTTTCAGCCTTTAGATAGTGAGAAATAGTAGTGTAGGACTACCATTACTGGATAGATGAATACAATCCCCATCAAAACCCTTTTTATCATAGGGTTTCCATCCTTGTTTCATTATGACATCATGACGCACCACCAAAATATATATCCCATGTCAGGGGAGTGTTGTGGGCATATAATACCTCTTTGTCGAGAAGCTTAGTTTCCTCTAGTGCATTCACTGGGGCGGGATGCACTGTGAGGAAATAATTCTGATCATTCCCATTCTATAACTTATTTGACACAAATTGAATGTCATATTTCTGAATAATGACTTCCCATTTGATCAAGCTCTCATTCATCATCACACGACAAATGATGCACATGATAATATCAAAACTAGAGACCAATTGTACTTCCTGATGATTCAAGTAATTCTTTATATGTTTCACTATGAAGATGCATGTGAGGAAATTCTTCTAAACATTTGATTATCTAGTCTCAATACCTATCATTATACATATGAGGTAATAAAGACAATTCTTACTTCCAACATCATTCATTTTCATGATGAGGGAGCCCAATGAGAATTCCATTGAGGCCACATATAAGATTAGTGTCCTTCCTTCCACCAGGGGAATCACGAACAACAGGTGTAGTTAGTATTGATTAAGTCAATAGAAGGGTCTTTAGAAATCATCATCCCATTAGTACATGATTCCCTTCTTCATTATCCTATTATAGGGGAGATATTTTCTAGCCTATTTGGAAATTAACCGTCGAATGTATGCAATGTACCCTTGAACCTCCCTCAATTATTTGATATTCTTGGTGGATGGACTTTCTAAGATCAAAATGATCTTTTCTAGCTGGGTCTAAATATCATGGTAGGGTGCCTGAAATACAATTAACTTTCCGGATGTTACCCCAAATGCACATTTTTGTGGATTCATTTTTAGATAATGTTTTCACACCTTGTATAAAATTATTTGAATGTCCATGAAATGATCACATCGCTATCATGATTTAACCACCAGGTCATCGACAAAACATTCAGTTTTATTTCCCAATAATGTATTAATGATACGATGCATGGCATGTTGATATGTGGCACTAGAATCCATCAAACCAAAGGGCATGACCTGATAAAAAAATATATCCTAAGGAGCTTTCAAGTTCAGTGGATTTGTCATCCTTGGAGGGAATCTTTATCTGATTGTACCCCAAGTACCCATCCATGAAATAAATGTCCTAGAATCCTTAATTTACATCGATCGGTAGTTTTGTGATCAATAATGGGAGTTCATGCTTTGGGTAATATAGATTAAGGTCTCCAAAATCAATACAGACCCTAATTTTCTCATTCTTCTTCTTGATAGGGATGATGTTGGAAATCCATCTCAGTTATTTATCTTCTAAAAAAAGTTATCTCTAATAAAATTTTCAACTTCCAACTCTATATTGGTGGCTTAAGAGTGGTGGATCCTCCTGGATGCCTTCTTGAAGCATCGATGCTCTTTTGGTAGCACGAGATGGTGGATATCCAAATTTGGATTCAGTCCAGGTATTTCTATGTAGTTCCATTCAAACACATATAGATGTCGTTTTAGATATGTGACTTACATTTCTTTCTATTCAAGGGGAAAGGAATCCCTAATCATTGTAGGTTGTAGGTCTTCCTATATTACCATATTTATCTTCCTAGTTTCATCAATGGTAGTGGACACACCTTCCTCGAATGCTGGAGGGGTGTTATGGAGGTCATCCTCATCTTCATCCATCTCTAAGCCTATGAAGTCACTATAAAATGGATGTATAAATCTAGGGGATTCACCATTATTTTCAAGATGAGAGAGTCCATGAGGAGAGACATTATCATCCCTTGTGGACTGAGTCACTGTAAAGAGATGTCATATTTGATTGTCTTTACTGCTATCATTGGGGACTGTAAGGGTTTGGACCTATATAAATATTCCTATGGCCTTGACCAAATTTAACGGGAGTATGTATTCATTGTAGAGCATACTTTGAGGATTCACAGGTGATGTCCCTCGGGCATTCAGAGTGGTAACCTATACATCATCATCAATTATTAGTTGTTTTCCTCCCTTTTTAAAAAACTCTAATTTATAGTATATGGACCCATAGGCCTCAAAGGGGAATTACTACCATGTATTATGCTGACTTTTACATTAATGGGATACCTTAGACGTTGAAAGAATGTTGATGGTTTAAGTAGGTGGATTTGAATCTAGGGGCTTCTGAGTGGTACATAAATTTTTTTGTCATGTCAGATAACCATAAACTCAATATCTAACATAAGATCCCCAAACTATGTTATGAGCATTATTTTTCTGAGAGTTATTTTCTCATGTTTATCATAACCTTTTATGGTTATCATAGTGGGAAACAAATCCCCTTCTACATATCAAAAATTATGTAGGGTTTGGACTGGGATAATATTGATACTATAACCATTATAAATTAGATCCTCCGGAAATTGACATTATTGATTCTAGATAAGAACTATAGGGTTCTGATGTTCCCCAAAAGGGAATCTTCCTGATTCTATTCAATGAATGAGTTGATGAAATTACATTCTAATGTCATGGTCTAAACCCAATAGACTATACAAACTTCTGTATCAAACTCATATGGGCTTTGGAGGGTTTCAACAAGTGCCTCCCTAAGTTATTTTGAAATATATAGCACATTTGGAACTGAGATTTTGGAAGGGACTGCTTCCATATATTGTTGAATGTCATACATTTTTTCCAAAGGTTAGTGATTTTTAATATGGGGCTGCTCCTGGGTATTTAGATGGCAATACAAGGTGTTGAGGGCAGATAAACCCTATAATTGTGCATATCTTTAGCAGCATTTGATGCTAGTAGCACATGTCATCATGGCCTTCCCCTTTTCCTAGGATAATTAGGTTGAGCACCTACTTGGCCATCATACAAGAAAATCTGGTGAGGATGGCCACTAGAGGGTTCTGAGATACCTCCCTGCCCCTTTTGGGCTTACTGGAGTGATTTCCCATGAGTCTCGGCAACATATGTATTTTCCATGGAACTGTGGAAGGAATAATAGGTTCATCCACAACCACAATGTCCTATGTATCCTTGAATTTGGTTCAGTAGGACACATGTTCCCCAATTATGCATGATAAACTCATTATTTTGGGGCAAACTCTTCATCAGAGAAGGGGTCTAAAAATATTATTACATTGAAAGAACCAAATATGAGTTCTTCATCCGATCAGGATTCCATTTTTTGGGGTGGTTCCCATGTTGCATATGTCACAGAGAATAAATAAACTAGATTTTACACCTTCTTTGGAGGATAATATGATTCTTCCTCTTTTGTTACATCCCTCCTCTGGTGTTCATGACCACCTTTGGGAGGTACATCCGACACCTCTTTCTTGGGTGGTGGAGCTACTACTAATTTTTGCAACTATTCTATAAGAGTTTTTTGGGCTTGATTGACTATCTTATGAACCATCCATTTGTCAAATTTTATCACACATCTAGCCGATACCTTTTCTCAATCACCTAATTCATCTTGTTGGACAATGGTAATGAAATCCGCCTTCTCTGGGGAGTTATCTTGCACCACTTATCAGGAATCTATCATACCTTGAAGGACTACTTTGAGGATGAAATTGTTCTATATATTATTATTATGCCTTCTATGGAAAGGGAAGTAATCAGGATGGTTGGTTAGGTTGACCTCACTGGGATTCCAGGGTTGCGGAAGTGTGAGCAAGTTGTTGTCAATGGCTTCCATGAAATAATTGGTGACATATTCATTCCAGAAGAAGTACACCTTATTCATCTGTTCTTAAAATCTCAAACAACACTAATTTCTCTGTTATTCTGGCTGATGGAAATTTCATGGTTTTCATAGCTCGATAAGAGGTGTGGGGTGGTTTGAGGATTGCTAGGGAACTTGGACAAGGGTCGCTGTTAACATGAGGGGGATAGTTTTGGATTAGTTCTATCTAACCTTTTTTCCAATACTGCAGGCATGAGTCGAGCATTGGATCTGGTCTGTTGAATGGATACCTCCAAACATTTGGATGTTTCAAAAAATTCACATAATCCACCAAGTTATTTCATTAGAATCATGGGAATAAACAACTCATACTTAAGATTTTTGGAATATATTTCATTTAGTTTCTCTTACAAGACAGGGATGTGGATTAAATTTGTTATACCCCTCTACCTTGCTATAAAATCATAAAACCTCTCATTTTCACATTGTTTTCAGTTTTTTAGGTCAACCGTCATTATATTCCTCAATGTTGAACGGAATTAGAAAAGTAATTGAAAATTAAATTCTTCACATACATACATAGATCCTTCTTGGAAAACTACTATACCAAACAATGGTTGGCCCTATCAGATTTTGTATAGAACATCTCATCATGGTTGTCTCATGATGATCTTGAGGGCCCACCATAATCCTGCATCGAGACATGAAGTGTGTGAGATGTTGTTTGGGGTTTCCCACACTATCAAAGGTAGAGAAGATAGGATTTTAAAAATTGGGTAGAGGTGGGATATCATATACCCATTTAGGATATAAATTCCTTTTAGGATTCACATGTGCATGTTACCCTTCCATTGCTTCCATTCGAGTAGTCAGGTACTCAATGAAGTCAATAAACTCCATGGCCAATGCTACCTGAGTTTTCAACCATCCATGGGGTGCTGGTTGGGGTGACAAGGTGGCCTCACATTTATCTCATTCTAATATTCGATTTCCCCAGGATTGAATGGTTATCCAAGTAGGGGAAAGGATGTTTCCGCAACGGAGGTAAGTTATAATAATTTTGGACTTACTGATGTATGTGGCTTGGCAGCCTAGACCTAGATCCAATCTCCTATTCAGAACCCACCCTTACTGGTGGATCAACTATGGGAGGGAGATCATTTTTCTTCTCATGGAGATGATACCATGTCGTAATATTTCCCTTAGTAACTCTTTATTAAGTTTCTGAAGTGATTTTATTTCTCTCTCATAATGCGAGAATTGGTCCTCTGGTGAAGGAGAATCGCTTCTCCTAGGAACTTATTTGGATGTGTATGTACCCTTCCACTTGGATGCATTCCATCAAGGTGGTAAAAACATGGTATTTAGAATTTCCATGTTTTGGTTCCATCTCTAGTGCCTAGTGTATATAGCCTCACTCTGTGCATTCAAGTCACCATCTTCCCATGGTATGTTTTCTATGTTACAACCCTCTATATTTTTTTATCATGATAAATATATTCTGTGTTGACAGTGATGACATCCACAGAGGAATATATGGTAATGGTAGTTGTTCCATTACTTTTGATACAATAGGATGATCTTATGTTATCCTCTTTTGGATTAGTATTCAAACCATTTTCCATGTTTAGACATTTTGGCTTTCAACCCTAGTGGGCTGTCACTGTCCTCACCATATGTTTCTCTTATTTTGGTATATGAACAGTGACCCTTAGGGGTTTCTATTCAGAGTTACCAAATGATCCCTGATAAACAAGGGTTTTTCCTATGGTGAGAGGAGATGGTGGAATGATGATTGTTGGTTGATTCCTCCCAACATGGAGAAGTCTAATTCCCTATGAAGTGGTGATGATAATGCAAACTCTACGAGCCGTGTGGGTTGGGGTAATTGGTGGGGTTTTTATGGGATCACAGATGATCTCTATGGGGTACTCTCAGGGGAGGATGAACCTGGGGATTGTTATTGAGACATAAATTCACCTAACCTAGTTGGCTAGGGTTTACTAACAACTATTGTCAATGTGTCCCAAATCTCTCAGGAATTGATGATCTGAGAGGTGGAGGTGGTGGTATATATTCTCCCAGCCCAATGGGTCGAGTATACTCAAGGGAGGCTAATATAGAAGTTGAAATTGCAGTATGTTTGATATGGAATAATTTCGCTGACGAAGGATCTAGGTGTGATGGTGACCTGTGATGATAATCATTTCTCACAGGAAGTTTTTTGGGTGTTCGAGACATCAGTATCCATGTTCTAAATGAATTATTTTTATTTTTTTGGGGCCCAGTTTGAAGTCAAATTGGTTATCCTCCAACTACATATGTAATGTGTTGGAACTATTGGACTGGATGAATTTTTTAGCAGTGAAAAATTGGCATGAGCATTACTCCATCCCTTGATCTCTCTAGAGGCTATAAAATTTCATGATACTACACCTGAGGGGATCTATTGTTCCCAGGGAGAGAAAAAATTTAACACTCCACACATTACCCATCCTCAAATTTGGATGCAAGACGTGGATTCATAGATCAGCTGTTGAAGAGTCCTGTTGCAATAGCGAAAAGAATGTTCTAAGTTTGCACTGTGATTTTGTGGTTTCGGATACCAGACCATGGAGATAGATTCCAGTTATAGATTAAAATAGTTTATATTGGTCATCAGAAGGTCACACTCTTATCCTAGATAAGGGAGGTTTTGATCCTTTAGTCACTGATGAGTGGCCCACATATTCTAGAATAGATAAGGCTTACACTCTATCTCTTTATCTTTATGGATCTCATAGGAAGCTATAGCAATTGTCCAAAACATGATGGGGAGGTTGTTTCTGGATAACTCTTTTCATATGTCTATGTCATCCTCCTCTTTAATAGGCTTATGTGCCTCAATCTGGTCAGACCATAGAAGACAGTTCTAATGGTCTCCTACTGACAGGGGGTGCTTTTGGAAGTTTATAGAGAGCCTACTACAATTGACCATGATTATTTGAGCACCTCTCTATATGAAGCTATAAGAATTTTGAACACGTCTACAAACGATGGTCTCTGCGAAAGGAGAGGACTACATTGTCCATGGGAGATATCATCATGGGTTTGTTGGCCATGGTGGATGTCCAGAGTACAGTCCCTATTATCCATCTTCACACTACCATGAGGAAAAATATCATGGTTATTAACATCTTCTTCTTTCACTTAGATGGAAGAGTTGATTGACCCTTGTGGTTTTGATAATTTCTTCCAAAAAACCTCAAAAACAATAGCATTGTGCAGATTAGAAATATGGGCCACGTTTTGTACCATGGTCAGAATATGCTAGCCTACATTTTCGAGTTTTGAAGGAGTATGTGCCTAACATATGACAGTTGTCATAACTTGTATATAAACATATATTGTCTTAGGGGTGTGGTAATACTTATGAAATGATTCCAAAATATGCCGATGATCCTCCATATTATCGAGAGGAATGTGTGTCTATCCCAAGGCATGTTCCACTCTCAATTGGTGGGCCTCATTCAGGACAAGAATATAAGCCCATTCCTGAGCCTTTGGAATATGCTTATGATCGTTATTTGTAGTAATATAAGCAATCTGAAAGGCATGTGTCTCTCTCACACGGTTGTCCCTGATTGGATCAGGAATGTGGGACTAGTCTACATATGAATTCCATATCATAATGTGTCGATAGTCCTCCATAATGGGATAAAAATACAAACACTCCCATGTGTTTCCATGGAATAAAGTTGGAATAGTATTTCATAAGGGGAAGTAGGAATATGTTTCAAACTTCCATGATATGTTGGAATACTTCATACAGATCCATTTACATAAATATGATCATGTCCTAAGGCATGTTCAATTCTCACATATTGATACTAATCCAAAATGGGGATATATGCTTGATCTTAGGCCTTTGAAATATTCCACTTGACTTCTTTGATTGGAATTTTCCCTTGCATCAAGGCATGTTATGATCTCATCTAGTGATCCCCAATTGGAATGGGGATATGAGCCTAATCTGATGCATCAAACTTAATCATAATATTCCAATATTCCTCCCAGGTGGGAGAAAGAGTGTGCTCTTGCTCCAGTATAGCCACTTGTTCATGATGATCAGATTTTTTGCACTATCCTGGATGTAGGGAAAGAAGTATGTGCATGTCCCCTCATCTAAAATTGTGAAATAATATGCTATTGGAGTTCTTCATCTATTGGAAAAAATTATTTTAATTTTAGAAAAGTGTCTGTGGGGATATGAGACACCATATTTTCTGTCTCTATGATGAACTGGAATATGTCTTCTATTGATGTGGGAATATGTTCCCACTTCTTTCCTCCTTGTTCCACTAGAGTATGTCAATGGGATTCAAATATTGGGATAGTAATATGATCCTCCCCCAATCTTTTTGTGGGAATATTCTCGTAGAATTGTTCATAGTGGGTGAGGATGTGAGCCTATTGGCTGGTTCCTTCCTAAGTATCCAGGTAGCCATTGTTAGTAAAATCGTGGATATAAACCATATGTGTGATATCTGACACATTTCTCCTCTGATTATTCTTCCTTGTATCTCATGCATGGGCTTCAAAGGAGGTTGTGTGTCATATGGTACCCTCAATAGGTGACTGAGGGGAACTAGAGGGATGGAATCAGTTACAGTAGAAAAAAGGAGACCTCCTGGGAAAATCCTAAACATGAAGGGAGATGTATCTAACATCATATTCCACATTTATCAGATATGGAAGGTGGAGGTTATCATGCTTTAGGGACAATATTCTAAAGCTATTGGTCGTGGTAACAGGGGCTATAGGTTTAGCATAAGCCTTTCTTGAGTGATGTAGACTTATTGATCATCATTTATAGAGAACATCACAAGCACCCTCCATGTTCATGATGGTACCATATCTATGGCACTCCCAAACCATCATATTCTCCACCTTCCCTTGGAGTTTCTATGCAGGTCAATTTTTTTCTGGGCTTCCAAAGTTGCAGTTATAGACGATTTACTAGAACGAATTCTGGATGATGATGACATCATCTTGAATCGGGCTATTGAAGTAGTATCTATAATTACAAAGTTGAAAAGGATCAATCTTATTGATTAGTGTATTATCATAGACATAATATACTCATTCAGATATGTATAGTTAACTCATTTGTTATTTTATGTTTGATTCATCCATTCCACTCATTTGGACTTATGAAAACAATTGTGGACTTATCATTACCCTAGTTATATAGGATAAATTATAAGATTAGGCTGGTCTTATTTCTTTGTTTGTATAGGGATTTCAAAAGGAAGTGTTCTGACACATTAAAACCCAATTGTTCTATTTTTACAGAGATTCATGTCAATTTTTTCATTTATTTGCATATAGGGGGAAACAAAATGGTCTGAGATGTAATAAACGATCATTTTTTCATTGGAGAGATTCACATTGGGTTCACCATTTTTTTCATGTTTTCAGGGAATGAAATGTTTTTCCCATCAAGATAGTATTATCACTTTTCCCAAAATCACCCAATGGTTATCCAATCTATAGTTGGGTACATACCTTCTTTCCAATGTCCAGTTTTCATGTGTGTTTTCATGCCTAGATACTATTAGGGACACACATTGGTCGATAGGATGGAATGTCAAGCTCATCACACCCTTTTGGGGGGGAAGTATTACCTACTCTGAGACTCTGTTATAGATTTAAGATTTGTTTTTGGATCTCTTCTTAATCTCGATATGATACTAGTTACCCTGACATGATGATTTCTCAGTTAATTCTCCCATTAAAAATGGAAGCGAAGTCAAAGGGAAGTGTTGTGTCATCAATGAATCCATATATATGTATCTGTGGTTTGTCATCCATTTTTCTATGTGATGGATATCTGCTGTAGGTACTGAAACCATATGACCAAATACATCATAATGTGCTACCACGTGAGGAGGGGGTTAGTCTTCTGAGGAGGATATTTAGCCATTATGAGTCATTCTATTTATTATATATATTATGGGAATGAAAATGAACATAGATCATTTATTCTTTTAAGAATATCCCAAGGTATATTCCCTTATATTAGGTGTATTCATTCATGATTCCTAATGAGGTTTTCATCTGTATCTCCCTAAACACACATGAGCTATGCTCAGGGTGAGAAATAAGGAGAATAGATGATCCGCCACATGGAGTATATGTATAGGACTTGTATACTAGGATAGCACTTGGGGAGTTTGGTATAAATCTTTGGCCTTGAGAATAAATCCTACATATCTTGAGTATGGTAGGAATTATAGTCATTGTAGTCTATCTTGTTTCTCTATATACTGATGGATAAGGAAGTATAATAATATCATGGGAATGATCAGGTTCAGATGGTTGAATTCTCATTGATATGGGGATTACATAGAAATTGTGGATTTATTTGATCTCAAGACATTGAAAGGTATCATACATATTGTGGATATGAAAGAAATCAATGTTCTTGTAGTTCAATTATTCCTTAAACTATTGATAGGATTAGGTGGATGATCATAATCAAGGGAATTTTAGACATCCTCAATGTTTTAGGAATACTATGTCTTATACCAAGATGGAGGCCCTTGTAACCCTTGAGTGTATAATATAGATGACATGACCCACAGAATTCCCTACGTCCATGTGAGAAATGCGCACTGTGAGAAACAATGGTTTGTGAGTGACAAATTTGATTTCTTTGGATAAGGGGGTTTCCATGATGAGATCACCCCATGTGACCAATATAGAACTCATGACTCAAGGATAAGTGGACTATGTATCTTGAATCTGGTAGGAATTAGTGTCTTTGTAGTTCCCTTCATCGTGGATTACATGCTGAGGATGCCCGGTGACTTGGCTTTCTTGTCTAGAGGATGTTACAGGACCCAATTGGCTTTTCTAGGGGACGTCTCAAGATCCAGGTAATGTATTGTAGAGTTTTTCATATCCTCTGGCTGATATTTGTAGGTGGTTTCAAGTGTCCAGACAAATATATCCAGTAAGCATCATGAGTTCTGGTTGACTCATCTAGAAGATGTTGTAAAAACCCATTGATATGCCAAGAGGTGTGCCGTGAGAGCCCATTGATATTCCTTAATGCTCTCATTATACTTGGATTATATTCCCAGAGGGTGCTGTGAGTCTTGACGGATATTTCTAGAGGAAATCATGTGTGTTTTCTGCCATTTGCAGGAACCATTATAAGAGCAGGAAAATACACCTGATGGATATTACGTGGCTCTGGTGGCAAGTCCATAGGGACTCCCATGGGACTATGGTGATATTCCCTGGAGGGTCATATGAATTGTCTATAACATTCCTGAGGGATTCTTAAGACCATGTTTGTATTTTGAAAGGGCATCATAAGACCGGGGCGACATGTCCTGATGCTATCGGGTGTCTTCTGGAGGTTCATGTGAAGCATATGTGGGCCAACGAACATATCTTGGTTTATGTATTACACCTTCAATCTTTATTCTAGCCGTTTCCTTGTGGATTCCTTAGTATTGTTCATTTTTGGTTTATTGTGATTCATGAATGGTCTTGTGGGCATGTTGGGTGTTCTTTTCATAGCCAACTCGAGATCCTTCACATGATCTACAAATGATCATGTGATGTGCTTATACCTATCGTGTGACTACTTAATATTCTCACTAGTATATTACCTAATTAAATGATTGAGATTTATGTAATTGGTTACTTCGAGAAGTCCATTCAAGAGTATCATGTGGTCATGGTAGCAGTTGTAACATAGTACTAACCTCCTCTTCCTATTTTTTGTACTGGGGTGGGGGATATATATTCCCTACCACCAAATTATTCTTTTCTTTGTGTGGCATATCTAGAATGGATCCAGGTTGGAGTAAACTAAGTTGTCTAGTGCCATGCTGCCTCACAACTCTCTGTTGTGGGTTGTTCTAAGAACATCACCTGATTTTCAGCAATCGCAAGTCTCTTCCATCATTTCCTATTTTATCAGATTATTTTAGATTGATGAAGACTTGTTTGATCATGAATTCATGTTGAATTACGTCAATGTATTCATGTTGAAATGTTCAAAGGATTCCGTGAGATTTAAGTGCCAATTGGGAGGAACTTGTGAGACCATGGGTGACATGTTTGGGGTCTTCTGCGAGACTATAACGGTTTTTCCTAGGGTCATGTGAGACCATTTTGTGGGCGCCTTATGTGTGAAACATGTCCTTCAGTAGCCCCAAACACCTCTCACCTCCTCCATTAATATCTCTTTTTCTTATGTGACAAATTTTGGGATTCAATTTGGATTTCATGAGTGTTGTTTTGGGTATTTATTCTATTTTCTAAAGAAGTGTCACGTGACCAATATGGGTCCTATGTGGTTGGGTGATTATTTCAGGGAAAATTTTATCTATTTTTCCTTAGAGTGCCACAAATTTCTTTGGATATTCTTGCAAACTTACATGCATTGAGGTTGACATGCCAAGGGGATTTCGAGAGATGATATGTACATGTCACTGAGGTCCCATAGCACCTTTTAGATCACCAGGGGCATATCGTGTGTCATTCAACAACCATGAGAAATCTTATATCCTCCCTTCAAAAATCTTTGTTTTATTTTAGAATGGTTTAGAGGCCATGCATGTTTTCTTAGATATCATCAATGTAATTTATCCTTTCTAATGATGATCTGGTGCATGAGTTTTTCAACCATTGGTGGTCTCCTCCTTTAGATAGAATCTTCCATTATCATCCGGGAAGTTTAGATGGTTTTCTGGAATTTTCCAATGAGAAACATGGAGGCCTGGGGGCACTCATTTGGTTGGCATCACGTGGCTATTGGTCATCTGGAGTGCCTTTGTAAGGTATGGATGGTTTGTTGAAGGGAACTCCATGGGGCTCATTGTATGTTATGCACTAAAAATGGGGCTTTTGTGACCACGATGAGGTCAAGTGATCACAAGTCCTTTGGAATCTCATGAGATCTATGAGTCTCTATCCCTTTTCTATTGTGGGAAAGATAATACAACTATTCGAGTATTTATTCCTTTTAGATTTTTTTATGCTTATTTGGTGGGAGTCAACACACTCAATGAATTTAGATTGTTTAAATGGATTGATTGTATAATTTTCAATGAATTTCAATCTCCTGTTCCACAAATACTCAATTCGAATTTATAGACAACAATGTAACGAACTCCAATAGTCAAATTTTGAGAACTCCATGTATGATTTCAATTGGATCAAATGAAAAACTTCATTTTTTAATGGAATTAATATCATCTAATAACTTCAAATATACATTTCATAAAAGTATTTTGAATCTACAAAATGATAAAAATACTAGTTTATTTTATTGGAACATATTATCATACAATGAGTCTTCACTCAAAAAAAAACTCAGACAACCAACGTCAAGTTGTATCAAAAACAAAATGAAGTGTATTTTGATTAGTAAAAAATCAATAATAAGAAGATACCTTAACTCAATAATGTCCAATATTTTTACAATCATAATACACAAAAGAAAGTATATGTTAGATACTATTTTAAAAAAGAATACTCCCTGTAATTTCAAATTATTATTATCATGAATATATCATCTATATGACTAACTTCTCTCCATTAAAAACACATAGGGTTAAAAATAAAAAAATTACATATAAAAAATATCAATTAATCAACTTATTTTAAAATCATTCTACCCCTTTACCAATGTATCCCCCTTTAGAAAAATCTAAAAAAACATAAAAATGAAAACCTACCAATTTAATAAAAATTCTCCCTCGTTGTGATAGTCAATTAGATCCGAAAATGTAAATATGACAATCAATGAGAATATATATATATATATTATTTAAAGATGATTAATAATAAATAAAGAATAAAATGTTTCCAAATTTTTTTTGAAATGTACCCATACCATTCATTTCCTATCAGAATTACTTTTTCTATTTACTAAAACAATATAAGAAAATATAAAATATTTTCTCAAAAATATCATTGTTTGAGTTTACTGAAAATAAAAATAATTAAATAGTAATAATTGTGGGAAAATAATAAAAAGAGTGAACTTTATGGAACATATCTTTTGATACCTAAATATGATCATCTTCTAACATAGATAGTGTCATAGAATATTCAAAACCAAATCTCATCTTCCATTGAAATAGGAAAAGGACACATGTTGAAAATTAAATGAAACCACTCTTTCTTTTCTTTAGGGTCCCTAGAATAATAATTTTACGTAGTAAAATGTTTTTTGAGGTTAAAATATTTTGAGTATAATACAGTGAACAAAATCATGAATAATCTATAAGATATTCAAATTTATTATAATGATATCAGTGAATTAGTTAAGAAAACAATATTCAAAATATAATTTACAGATCATATATTTGTTATTTATACATTGTAAAAAATTTGGTTTTCACAAAAAAGTAAAATAATGGAGTAAAAACTACTCATCGAAAGATAATTTATGATAACCTTAACTATATATAATAAATTTCACTGTGCATTTTTTCCTTAAATTGTCAAAAATAAACTCATAATTGATGATCATATTATCATAATTGATAAAGTATCTTTATTAAATTTTAGTGAATTTTTAAAGAATGAATTTACTCCCCCTTTATTAAGGAGTTGTTTAATTATATGACATTGAAAAACATTAAGTGAAAATTATGATCACTTTGTATTGATCACTTCTAAATTATATTTAACATAATCAATGTTATTAATAGTACATTTTTAGTGAAAATACCACTAACATGGTTTTAAATTCTTACAAACAAGATAATGGTATCATCTTTTTTATTTAATCCTAAATAAAATGGTGTCTTGAGTGTATGTTCATTTCATGTGGGTAATTTATTGGGTTCGAAGACAAAGGAATAATGATAATTCTAACACAAAATATTGGACATTGCATAAATCTCAAAATAAAATATATGAATTTTTTCTTCTTCTATATCATTTTTGGACATGAATTTCTAGCCCCTATATATTTGGATTTCATTATAAAAGGTAAAATAGTGTATTATTTATGAATGGAGCATAAAACTAAAGAATCTATAAGAAAATGAAATGTTCTAGATGATCTCTTTTGGATCCATTCTAAAATTACTAATTTAAAAATAAAAAAATTAAATTAATCCCAGTTCTAGATGAATAATATAAATAAATTCTAGTTATCTTTTAATAGAGAGGATGAAAATCATAAATATCATATGATTATACTCCTTTTTGTTTTATTTGAATATCAAGTATAAGAATATAAGGTAAATAATGTTTTGTTTACTATATATTATGTAAAGGAAACTTTCAATCATCCACCTAAACATATTTTGATCAATATGCTTCCTAGATTCATTAAGAGCTACCCACCTGAGTACTAATACTATATATATTTTCATGACTAACATGTTTTAGTAAATAACTTATATACTTTTATTTAGTTAATATTTTTCCTTATAGTGTTTAAGTAATTTATAATCCAAGAAAATAGTTAATTTCATCCATCAATCTCATCTCCAATTCACTCAGCATGTGTTCAAATAATCTATATGTGATTGTTTTCAAAGTTGATATAAAGACAATTTAATCAAATTATATTTTAACAATGATAGTGTCTTTAAAAAAGATATTGATTAAAATATTTGGTTTTTTCATTCCATTATAAAAAAAATTTGATGTAAGAATCCAAAAAATAGATCATAATAGAATCTTGACTCCTATTTATGTCTATAGAGTTCCTTCATAAGTCTAAAAACAAGTTATAGATAAATTTTAACTTTTAAACTAGTTTGTTTTTGAACATAATCTTCCTTTTAAAACATATCCAATAATAATGGAAAACATAACATCAATTTTAAATAATTTAAAACTAATATTAGCAGTAAAATAAATAAGTATACATATGGATTCAATTATAATTACTAAATAAGATTTATTCCACAATTTATGCCCTCTGATTGGTCAAAACCCTTGAAACTAGCCTCAACTTATTCAAAACAATAATACCATTTTCATAAAAAAAATGTTTTGTATGACCTATTTAATGATTATGACTATAGAATGCTTCATAAATTAAACCATGTTCCATTCATGTTCATTTCTATTTTAAAAAAATATTATTTCATCAAGGCTATTCAATTTTCATAACCTAAGGAATCGTCTATTATTTTAGGTTCAGAATGCGATATGAATTCTAGATTATCCCAATCATTTATAAGAAAAATTTGATCTCTTATTGGTTGATATAAACCAATAATGTTATTATAATGGGGATCATTCCATATAATTTAAATATTATAAGGTAAAAAAGGAATCTTTACTATAATAAATATAATAATTAATTTCTATTGTGCTAACTCCTGGTCGTTTATAATATGTCACTCTTTCTTCCAAAATACTAATTCTTGATGGATATGAGTAAAAATATAGTAATAAAAAGAGGGGGTTTTGAAAATACAATCAACGTGAATATCTTATAAATGATTTAATATTGTATTAGGATCACTCTAATCAAGATAACCATGTACTTTTTATACAATTTTATATTTCAATTAATGGAAAATTGGATATACCTTACTAGAAAATGAATAGCTAAAAAATACCACATCATCCTTTGTATAAAATTTATGAATATGATCATAAGTATTCAAAATGAACACTTTATATCCAAATAGTTTTATTCTTCAATTTTTAATCTTCCTACCATTCTATAATTCATAATTGTTCTTACCCATAATCAGACTAAAAAGACTTGATTTGTATTTTTGAAATATTTTCTCATGGAATCTACCCAAACATACATAGAAACTAAATAATCACATAATATTAAATAAAAAATATCATCAAAAAATCGCATTCATTCATAAAGAATCATACATTTAATAATTATTGGAATCGAGAATTATGAGTTATACCATTTTTACCATAAATGATTCACAATCAGATCTTAAAAACTCACCACTATGATCACTTTGGATAGTGACTACTGGTAGGTTTCTAATATTGTTAGTAAGAGAAATAAATCTTTTCAAAAAATTGAGTTATTTTTATTTAAGTTTTAGAATGTAGGTCTAGGTATATATATTTTTATCATCAACTAATACATGCATATATTTTTTACTAGAGATACTTTCCAATTGTCTACTAAAATTCTCTAAGGGAACTGAATCTAAATAATTCGACATTGATACATCACAAATGGAATTAAATATTTTTTTATGTTTCCTTACATATTTAAATTGGACACAAACTCTAGAAGAGATAAACTTATGATCTAGTAGATTACTCAGAATTCCTTTCCTGAAATGTTTTTATAACATATGGAAACTATATGAATGTAATATTCAATGCCAAATCCATGAATAATCTTCAACTACACTATGGAAAGGTACATTCTATAAATTAAGTTCTCTTAGGTTTTATGTTTTTTCATTATCATTCCTATTGGAAGATTAAAATGTAATCCATCCAAATTTTTAATGGAACATTTTTCGTTCCCAATGTTCATAGTGTACCCTTCGTCACATAATTTGATAATACTAATGTGATTTTCACTAATTCCTAAAACATAAAGAACATTAGATATTAAATTCATATATTGAAATAAAACATCTCAATTTCCAATAATATAAGATTTTTCATTGTCTCCAAAAGTAACTCATCCAATAATAATGCTCTATAAATTCTAGAAATCGAACATATCTCATCTCGTGTGTCTAAAGAAACTATTATCCAAGTAATCTGTGTTTCGGTTGATGATACTAAATATATCTTCATGAAATAACCAAATATAATAATATGATAGAAATGGTTTATTAGCTCCATTAATGTTATAAAAATACCTTAAAATCCCACATTTTTATAAATCAACAAAATTTTATAATAGGGATTTCATTAGAAATATTATACTTATGAAAGCTAAAGTCTAATTATGAAATGTAATTTCTCTCCCACTCAAATAAATTAGTTATCTAAAACATATGTAGAAAAAATAAAACAAATTTATAAAATAAAATACCACAATATAGGAAATTAAACAATCAAAATTTAAAAACATTACTGATATAAATTTTATGAGCAGCAAAAAGTTATAGTGAGTTAACGATAATATATATTTAAATACTAAATTAATATTATATCACCAAACCACTAAACAATAAGAAGAGTATTTTATTTTAAACCAAATTTCTGTCTAGTTAAATAAACTGAACCATGGTATACAGGTACCTTATTAACATCGTAGACTGTATACCTATTGGTAAAATCCCTCAATGTTTTCATTTGGTGTTTTTTGTTGGTTTTTTTGTTAGTGTTGGTTAAAAAAGGTGTCACATGTTTATTATTTTAGAAAAATTTTATAATGTGTCATAGATTCCCAATATTTTAAAAAAAATTATGTATGTGTTTTTAGAAAATAAAAGTTTGGATTTTGAGGCCAAAAAATATAAATTGAATGTTTTTCACATGGTATTCAAGAAGAACTCATGGTACCTATATGAAGCCACATTTTAGGTAGGTAGAAATTAATGAGACCACCCAGTATGTACCTAATCGTGAGGAAGCATCATATTAGTTGGTGACATAAATGGAGATCTTTGAAGTTATTGTGCAGTATGGGTTCATTTTAAATGATAATTTTGGAACTAGGTGGGATGTGTGATGTCAGAAAGTAGTGTAACCATGTGGACAATGAATTATATTGTCTATGAAGAGGTGTTTTGAAGGATTTAATAGTAATTTCATGATTATCAAGTTCTATTGTTTAATTTCCTATATAAGGACACCATAATAAATTCATTTATTATAGAAAAATAATCTTTCAATATATTCATGGGATAATTTTGAATGTCTGGAAGGAAGATACTAAGGGGAGTTTGTGGTGAAGGCAATCCACACCTGGAGTCGGTGGTGAAGGAAATTTTTTTCATATTTGATATATGGAGGAAGCATGTCACCTGAGTTGTGTGTGGGGGTAGCTCACAAATATAGAATACATGGTAGGAAAACATAAGAGATACTTGAACATGATGTTCCTCCTACCTAACATGTGGGGGAAAGTGTGTCATACAAGATGTGTGGGGTGCTTGTGTTTTCAGTTTATGGATGATCAGTTCATAGATAAAATGATAATGGTTTTTTCAAAAATATTATGTGATGTGGTAAAGTAAATTTCATCTCCATGATAAAAAATTATCTTCATGACACACTAACATATGTTTGAACCAATTTTTAGGTGATTTAGAATAATCTGAAGGATCTTCTAGGGGAGTAGTGTGTTCACTTCAGTTGAGAGAGCAGTACATTCTCAAATGTGTGAATGGTTGTAAACTAGGGGACAATGAATCCTCTTGGAATTTTGTAAGATAATTTTTATTAGATTTATTATGATATATTGAAATATTTCCAACGTATGTTCCTTAAATTGACCAATTTTGGGTAAACTAAGGAAGTATTTTATGTTACTTTCATGATTTTATTTCTGGATATATACTATTTTTAGAAGAATAAATAACAAAATTATTTCTACAGTAAAACAAGATAGGATGAGTGGTAGTTCATATACTTTATAACCTAATTCACCCCCACCCCAACCCCCACCCCATAGGGTATTTAACATAGTAGGAGAATCAATTTGTATTATATTTAAATGTTAATTTAATTTTAAATATCATAGTATGATCAATTGAAAGTTTCAATTTTAATGGGATTATAGTCTTTAAGGGAAACAATTTTTAGCTATAGAATAATAAAATGTATCACTACTTCTGATAATTATCCATGGTTGTGTATACATCCTCAATTTGGGGGATCTTAGTCCATATGGATGATGAGGATTTTTCAGATGTAGATTTAAGAGAGTTCCATATTAATGGAAAAGGAATAAATTTTTTAGGGGGATATTTTTCCAACACAATACACATGAAGGTGATGTCATGTTAATATCCACCCAATATGTGGGAAAATATGATAAACATAAATGGATGTGATTAAGATGTCTGAGAATCCAAACTATTGGTTATGTGGTACAAGTAAATGGACTTGCAGATGAACCCTAATGAATCCATTGTTGCATTATTATATTGGGTAAATGTGATTGTGGAGGATATCTGTGGTGTCATAATAACCCATTATAGTGTAAATATTAGCATATCCTAAGAATATTTCCACCTTTTTTTAGTCTAAAATTCTTCATAATGTAGAAGAAAGATCGATATGAGACGACATTAAATAGTTTTCATAATACTCTTTTCACATATCTGGTGATAAATTATCATAACAAGCATGTAGAAATGCGGAATTATTATGATGTTTTTTTTATGGAAATAAAAAAGGCTCAACATGGTGTATAGTCACAAATAAGAAAATGTGGATAAAATTATACCATTATTTTCCTAAAATCTATAAGGGGAAAAAGGAATGTTTGATGGTAAACTTCTACTGGAATGATTTAGATGTGGAAAATTTGAAAACCATGAATCAAAGTGTTCCAATAACATTCGAGATGATAATTAGGATGATAAAATTATCATACAAAAGTATTCATATATAGTTAAAGGTAAGATAAGTACTAAACATAATTTCATCAAGAAAAATAACCGAAATTAATATTAAAACCACAACTCTAGAGAAAGTGTGCAATAATAAATCTAATACTTAAAAGACTATAGAAAAAATGATATGGTGGTTTTTTTTGTAATACATTGAAAATGGAATAGATAAATGATGATAAATAAGAAATAGAAGGAATAGTTGGTCTCTAAGTCAAATTATATGCCTCTATGGAAGTGATAGATGTCCAGAGAGCCAAAATGATGAAAGAAAATAGTTTCATTTTGGATTTCAAACTCTATATACTATAGTAAAAAGAGAATAATTATTAAATTATATAATAAATTAAAATTCAAAATTCTAGAAAACTATAAAACCTATATAGGTTTATTGAGTACATTATCCAAGTTGAAGTAAAAAAACTAGGTTTATCGATGGTTTTACTAATATAATGAAATATTTTGTCATAATATCAAAGATATATATTAGGAAGTATTAAATCTATAATCAAAAGTAAATTATCTAGAGATAATATTGATTCTTAGGATTTCATCATAAAATAAAATAAAATATACCACAAATAAATTAAATTGAACCAAAGAGATCTGTAAAAATAGGGAAATGACAATCAAAATAAGAAAAATTATTTTATGAATTAAATTGATAGTGCATGGATTGATTATAAATAAAAATTAGTCATGTTTGATGCTAGAGAAAATTAAAACACAATTTATTTTATGGTTCATTTGGTAATGACTCAAAATGAAAATATTCAAAGAACCCAAGGGTCAATCGGTGCTATAATAATGACCCACAAAAACACACCTCATATTGGGTTTCATTATTGTGCGAAGATGGGACATTTCAAACATGTTTTTTAAGATAAAAGAAACTAAAGTGAACAAGGGAAAAATAGAAATATTATTAGATTTTAATATTCTTGGGATGTACGTGGTGATAATAATTTCTAGTTTGGATGATGTATATATATGTAAAGGTATTTATCATTAAAAATATAGATAAATATGCGGAGAAAGACCCAAGTTGGACTAAAGAAAAAGATCAATGAATCGCCAAGAGATTTGAAAGTGAAAAACTTATTTTTAGATTTTAAAGATGAGTTATTTCCATCATATTATAAATAAAATTAAGAAAGCAAATCAAAAATAGGAGTAAATCCAAAGGAATGGATAAAAAGAAAAGTTTTGAGCAGTGAATGGTTGTTGATATTTTATTAAAAGAATCAAATCATTATGGTTTATGGATCCCTAATATTAGATGAACTTATCGCATGATAAGAAATAAAGATATTTTCATAGACATCAAGAATGATAAGGATTGAGTCTTTAGGTTCAGTAATGATGAAGGAATTAATATTTTTTTCTTTAGGAATATTATGTTTGGGGGGAAACATATAAGATGTGGAAATTTCTTGGTCATTGAAGGCCTCGGTCACGACATTATTAGTTTCAGTAAACCATGTGATTTGACTCATGAAATAAATCATTACAAGTTATCATGTATCATTAACATAAAGGATGACATGATTTTTATATGGGGGGATCACATAAAATAGAATCTCTACCTTGTCAGCGGATAATAAGATATGTGCTTTCTATCCATCTAATAAGAAATAAAACTATGGAATATATGTTGTATCCACGTGATCCAAACATCCGTAGTAGATCTATTGAATAGTGCTTGGCCTCTTTATCTCCCTATGATATCACATAATCATGTACACATGTGAGACTCATATTATAAATGGAATATTATCTGAAATACATAAATGGAAAATGGGCCAAATAAAACAATACTGTTTTAACTAGTTCATATTAATACCTATAGAGTTATATCCCTAATATCTATTGATGGTAAGATATATTGTATTCATTTAACTAATTATTACATTAGATTGAAATTGTTTTCTATCAGTAATCAAATGTATGAGGTGTTGAATTCCATAATATAATGCATTATGGATGTAGAAAATATTTTTTGAATTGAAAATAATGAGTTATTGAACTGATAGTGGAATGGATTTTACCAAAATCTAGGTGAAGCGTTATATCATGAGACATGGGATAAAGAGAAAAGTCTCCATAGTGGGAAATGGTTTGTAAAATGGTGTGGGTTAGAGGAGAAATTATGTCATA
Organism: Viscum album; assembly: GCA_963277665.1. Classification (NCBI taxonomy): domain Eukaryota; kingdom Viridiplantae; phylum Streptophyta; class Magnoliopsida; order Santalales; family Viscaceae; genus Viscum; species Viscum album. The sequence goes on along the minus strand of OY728136.1, from coordinate 403,166,304 downwards.
AAAACATGTCTAAAATTATTCTCATTGAAAAATACCTACCATATATGTTTTGGAACCAAGAAATTTTAAACACAATATACATTTCTAAAAGAAACTTTTCAAGTGAAAAATGACTCCATATGAGTTGTGGTGTCTAATTAATACAATGTTTAACTAATTTTGAATCATCCGATGTAAGTGTCCATTCTCAAGAAGGATAAAATTTTATAGTTTGAATCCAATGGAGATGAAGGTACATTATTTTTCGTTAAAAAAGAATCTTATTAAAACTATAATGAGTTCTTAAGAAAGGTTTTTTAATGTTATGATGACACTATATTATATAATGAGTAGAATATTCAATAACATAGAGATCAGTTTTTTGATTGATGTGATGAAAAGGAATGTTCCTAAAGGGGAGAATGAGTGCAAAATACTGATTCATAAGAAGATAATGAACATGAGCATGATGAACTCGGACCATTATCTTCAAAAGAACTGAATATTCAAGATAAAATTAGTGGTAGAATATCATATATGATCATATATTACTAGTGAAGATGTGGTGAATGAAGTCTCAAATTAAAACATATGTCCTATCACAAGTACATGTGGTTTTTCTGAATAAGATACACAAGATGAGAATTGGGTTTGAGTGAGGAATGAAGAGATCAACCAAATCCAAATATTTCATACATGGGTGATTTTTTCATGGTATGAACATAAGAACACGCTCATTACCTAATAGATATTCTATAATAAAATATGTGAATAGTGTTTGGTACTTCAAAAACTGAATTATTATTTTGAAAGGGATACTCCCAGATTTATGGCATTGATACAAATGCGATAATATCACCCATTGTAAAGATGGAGATAATCTAAATCTTCTTAGATATCACACTATAAAATTAATTTAATATTTTATAAATGGAAATAAATTCATCATTTTTGAAGAGTGGTATAGCTGAAAAGGGGTATATCAGACAACTTTATGGTTTTCTTATTCATTAAAATGAGAAAAAAAAATATTGAACAAGGGATTATATGTATAGAAAAATGAACCAAGATAATACTATTCATGACTTAATCAATATTTAAAGAATATTTATTTCAAATTTGGGAGATAACTACAGTCCCATTTTCAGTATTAATAGTGATTTAAAGATGATGATGTTGATTTATGTGGATGAAATAATATTCGGGGTCCTGAATGAATCATAATGCAATCCGTTTTTAAAATTCAATATGTTTTTGTTGGAAAAATCAATGATTTTTTAGATTAAATTGTTCCTTGGTATATAGGTGATATAAAAAAGGCATGTAAAATTTATTTATTAATACAAATATGTAAATGAGGTTTTGAGAAGATTTGGAATGGTGGATTCCAAGGATATGAAAACTATAGTTGGTACCTAGAATAAGATGTCGGGGGATGATAATGAAAAAGTAATAAATTTCATAGAATACATGAATATCATTAGAATACTACTATAATTATGTGTTACATGACCTGATATTTTTTCTACAACATCCCACATTTCATAGTATCAAAATAAAACAAAATAAATCCATATGATTTTAGTGAAGAGGATACAATGATATTTTAATGGCATAGTGGAATATGTATTTTTTTATAAATTGACATCAAAATAAGTGTTGTTGTTATATAAATATAATGATTGTGATAGTCAAAACAATCAAATAAAATATACATCAGGTTATTCTTTTTATAATTTTGGATTTTTTATTTCTTCATTATGCAATAAATAAGATTGAATTTCATTGAACACCATAGATGTAGAATATATTATAGATGAAACAACCTCTTAAAGACATGGGATTTGATGTTATTCTTACATTTAAATTCAATTTTATAATACAAGTGTTATAAATATAAGAAATAATCTTGTCTATTACTCAAGGATAAGGTACATTGAAATAGAATATCAATTTATTATGGAGAAACAATAAAATTTGTTGTTGAATATATATTATGTTTCAAATTAACTTCATGTTATAGAAATTTTGAATGAGGATTTACCCAAGGATGGTTATAAATGGAATTAGACAGTTATTGGAGTATATTTGACTTCACAGACTTGAACAGTGTTTTTGTCGGAGCCCCACTCCAAAAGGTATGTTATGAATTACCATATATGATGATATGTGTTCTTATCGCTATTAATTAATTAAAAGGACTGACCTTTGGGTCCATTGTCAAAGGTGGATAAATATTGTTGATGAATAAGGAAAGGTTAATGATAAGGGGAGAGTTTTTCCATAATGAATGTGTGGGATTTACACAAGAGTGTGTGGTGAGTTGTAAATTTTATGATATATAAGTATTTCATTTAATTATGATATATAATGAGAGGTTAACCTATGGGTTTGTGATAAAAGAAGTTATGAACTATGGTTGAAGAATTTCTCTTCATGGGAGCTAAACTCCATACAAAAATTTATAATAATGTGGCATGTATCACCCCCAATATTTGGTATCTGTATTCAAGAAAAATTGGTTTTCAATAAATTTTCAATATGTAGGTTCAAGAACAATGTGATTCATTAATGACCATTGTGTATTGCTCTTGTTTCTCACTCCAATATTGTCTCATGACATCTTAGAGTATGTATTGAGTAAGTCTTTAATCATAATATAGAGTCATTTAGAGTAAATGGAGGTTGAGGTAAAATATGTGAAATGATTTTTTAAATAGGATTCTTTTAGTTGTTTCGATATTTTTTCAACAAACCCAAAGGAAAATATTTTTGGGAAAAAAATACTTTAAGGTGTCATGTTTCTGTTTTTAGGTTAGCTCTGTTTTTTGAAAATATTTTTCGATAAGGGTACTGCATGTTCATTCCCCAAGTGATACAAGATGTAAGTATTTATTTTTTAGATCGCGATGAATGTATACGATCATAGAGGAGTCATGTATTAGGAGTTTATATGAAGGTATCTGTAAAAAGGAATTTTTCAGTAGGGGTTCTTTGTGGATATGGCTTGTAGAACTTTATGGGTATTGTGTGGTCGTATAACAATATTTCCAAGAAAATAGTGAATTTGATTGTGTGTTATTAGTCATTTCAAAATATTGAATAGTAATTCCATGATTATAAGGATTTTGGGTTTCATTACTTATTTAAGGACCCCCCTGAAAACATCATTTGTTAGATATAAAATTGTCTCAAATCATCAGTGATAGATAATTTTGTATGTTTGTAAGGAATATCATGAGTACAATATGTGGAAAAGGTAGTTCATGAGGGGAGTCTATAGTGAAAGAAAACATCTACATAGCCAGTACAAGGAGGAAACAGATCACATTGGGGGTGCACAGTGGAAACTCATGAAGGTGGTATGTACTTTTAGAGTATATTAGTATCTTGTGTAGGAGGTTTCACCTTGATCACCAATGGTGGAAAGTTATATTACCAAGAATTGTGTGGTACCCTCCTGGTTGGTACACTATAGAGCAGTTCATAGAGATAAAAAGTTCATGATGTTTTTTCATAAAGTGAAAGAGATGTAGTAGAGTATATTTTCTATCATATATGAAACATGATCTTTATTGAAGACTCATATCTATAAGAACCAATTTTAAGTTGATTCATAATAATTTAATAATCATTCGGAGGAGATGTTTGTTCATATTATTTGAGACAGTAGTGAGTTCTCACAAGTTTTAATGGTTCTCAACCATAGGGTATAGTGAGTCTACTCTCAAACTTGTAATAGTAGTGTGTTTTAGTGGATTCTAGTACATTGGAATATTACCTTTTTATAATCATTAGAATTTCCTGGTTAGAATGAACCAAGTAATTTTGATATTCTCTTTTATTATTTTCTTAATATAAATATATATATCTAAGAAGAATAAAGATAGGGTTTCTTTTATGATGAAACAATTTTGAATGGGTAGTTGTTTTTATTCGTCCTGCCTTCATTCACCCCCGACCCCACCACCACCCCTGGGGTATTTAAGATAGTGGGACCAAAAACATCTGTCAAAAGGTATCAAGATGATCTAACCCTGAGTTCATCTATAACCTCAATGATCTATATAAAATTTAATCCCCATGAATTTCATCTACAATAATCTATTCGGAAGGTATAGCTTCCACCCACTAGAAGTTAGTCAACTCCATTATTAGAAATATCTATAGTATTGTAACCATGAGTTTATGTGTTCATGTTTTGACAACATATGTCATGATTCAATGGAATAATTATTGGATTAATTACATGGAGTTATTAAAGATTCATGATATACTCAAAATATGTATTTATTTTTCCTAAAAAAATATGTATTTAATTGATTCTCTATGGTTAAAGAAGCTACTAAAATAAGTATAAGATTTGTTTTACTAGAATAGTATATAGGATTTTTTAAAATTGTAGGTGGGGATAGAATTAAATTAAATAAAAGATTCTTATCCTCAAAGTAAGAACTCTATAATCTTTCCACTAATGATAGTGATCAATCTCGATGGGGCCACTTGGGAATGGCATTGGAGTTGGAGAAATAATCCAAAATGGGATGGAACTGGCAAGGAAGTGTGAGGTGGAACATAGGAACATAGTAATGCGTATAGTGGGATAGTAACCCATTTATTAGGGAGTCTCAATGGTCTTTATCATAGTATTTCAATGTCTAGTATAATATATCAAGTAGTGGTACATAGAAAATTTCTATGAAGAATTCAAAAAACTCAAGTATAATTCATATTTTAAAAAACATGGGAATTTTGTGATACAAAATTATATATATTATCTCTAAACTTGGTCACATGTATTAGTTTTTTACTAGATGTTTTTATCACACTAGGTTTGGCCATGTCATTCTCATTAATATCATACCCCATCCTATAATATTTAGTCCACGCTATGTACATAAGTAAACTACAATTCCAAATAAATAATGGCCATACGATAGCCATTGAAAATGATATGAAGTCTATATCAGGGTTACTGAAATAATTTAATGCACCCCAAATGCATGAATCTATGGATGATGATGTATACATGGGTGTGATGATTAATTGGAAGTATTTCATTTAAAAGATTGTGATATAATGGATTTTTCAATGGTATTACTGCTTGCATGAAGTATGAAGATAGAGTGCCACACATTACATAAGAAATAGTTAGAATATTCATCACATGCATCAGTTATAACTATTAGAATAAGTAGATAATTTTACCAAATGGGATAAGTGGAGGTCAAAGAGAAATCATGGATGATGATGATTGGATATGTTTAGTTTTTTATAATAGAGAAGTGAAACATAGATAGTGTATAAAAATAAAATTTTCATGTGAAACAAAGGAGATATATATTTTGATTTTTCAAACTTAATGGTTTCTATCTAAATGAATCCAGATTCATTTGTGATGATGGGATAATGCATTAATAGAAGTCATAGAGAGTTTAGTGAACACTATGATTGAGTTATTTATCTACCACATTTCATGGAAGAACTATGGGAATTTTAAATAAACAATAAATATCATATAGTACATAATTATTATATAATAAAGACTGGATATAAGAAAGTTAAGAGGGAGAGATTATCTACTGAAGATTTTGAGAAGGTTTATATAAATAAGAATTTTAGATATCTATAATGTTTATAAAGTCTGTGAAAATTATTCTATCATGAATAGATTCCTACATAAATAAATCATGTGCATGAAGCATTTGTGAAGATAGATCTTCCTGTATAACTTTAAAAAATAAATTACATGAAGAGAAACCTGAGAAAATATCATGATTTATGTTTTCATAAAGTTTGAATCATGTATAATAATAGAAAAAATTACATTAATTTTTTTTACCCCTATATAAAAATTTTATAGTGAATTGGGAGTTTCAAAAAGATCTTATCTAAAGATATATTTAAAATAAATAAGAGCATGATTGAAATATTATATTTGAAAAAAACTGAAATGATAGGAAGTAGAGAAAAATGAAAATCCTGTATTTAGAGAATAATTAAAAAGATATTCATGTTGTAAGATTGATTAATATACCCTGAACACTATAAGTGTAAGATTGAAAAATATAAGGGAGAGGAGTATCATCAATACACTTAGTTTTATAAGGAGTGAATAAAAGGATAATTATAGTTTTAGAATTATAATCATTTGATGATGAAATGATAATTTTATTTCAAAGAGATACAAACTCAAACCTCACCCTCAAGGAGATGATCCCATTCATCTTCGAAAATAAGAAAGAATCAAACATGAAAAACCAACCACACATCTACATTGATTTAATAATACCCAATTTTATGTATTTATTGATTATCATGGAGAGATAATGATTTCTATAAACTATTTAATATCTTCTCATATTAGTGCTTGAAGTTGAAGAAATTGAATTGTACTATGGGTTAAGAGTTCTTAACCCCTAAAATTATAAAAGTAGTGTGTCAAGAGTAGAGTGAAGATATCCAAATAATTATGGCCATATAATTAGTGAAGAGTGATGGATTTTATCACATTGACCCAACATCGGTGTATGCTCAATGGATTTAACCATTTTTTCTGAACCCAGCAAAATGTTAGTATTTAGGGCATACTTTACTTTCTTATATATTTGTACTTTTTGTGCGATTGTTCTATCAATAATTATATATTGTTAATATTTACTAGTAACATTGGAAAAATAAGCTATATTAAAAACAAAAAATAAATATAAAATTTATAATTTATTCTATACACTAATTCACCCCCTCCCACCTCCCTGAGTATGTATCAGGTTATAAAAAGTGGCATCAGATCCAAAATGTTCAAACCTAGTGTCTAAATAACTCTTTTTTATTGGAGGTAACATTGAAGACTTTATATCTCTAAATATTGATAATTTATCTCAATAGGGAAAGATAAAATATAAAGAGAATAAGGGGTATATGAATGATTAAGATAAAAAGAATTGTAAGGAGTTTTTGACCTTGATGTTGATATTATAGGAGATCCCAAGTAATTAGGTATTCAAATAAACAGACACTCAAATATTGTAGGAAAAATTAAATAGTTTTTTAAGTCTGGTGAGAAACTCTAGCATAAGCATTCCTAGATTGAAAAAGTGGTTGAATATTGTAATTTAATTTATAAATAAGTACAATTAAATTTGAAATTAAAATAAAAGGTCATCGTGATCAAGAATTTGAGTGCTTTTATTGAAGAAAAAAATTATAATATCGATTAACTTGAGAAGGAATTTGCTTCAATTAAATATAGTACCTTTGGGGATCCATCAAAATGATGACTAATTTGAAATAAATAGTTCTATATGATTTATAAATGATGATTAGTTAAGTTCATATGATGATGAAACTAATGAATAAGAACTATCTGAAGTTCAAATAGAGGGTAGGGAGGAAGAGCTTCAGAAAATTATTGAATATTTATATAATCTATTCGAAAAAGATAATGATTCTTTAAAATGTTCTTTATGAGGTCTCATTGAGAATGGATTCCAATAAAATGTCTCTTGAAATAGTAGATATCTAAGAAGAATATAATTGAAAGTGAATACTCAATCAGGTTTTTTGAATAATAACTGATAATAGGAAAAGGATATATGAAATCGTGATCAGTAGTCAAGAATTCACAACTACTTTTCAAGGAAAAAATGATTAGTGAACCTAAATGTTTTAAAGTATCCTTCTTATAAGAAAATAAAAATAATTGAATCTATTTAAAATATAGTATTAATACAAAATAAAATCTCTTTTTAATGAAAGAGATCAACTAATTTTGATGTTTCTCTATTTAGAGGTTTTGTTGAGAAATATTTAATACACATTTTTGTCAAATAACAATATTTATTATTGATTTTGACAAGTCATCGTGAAAAAATAAACATGGTTTTTCAATTCAATGACAATATATTATGGTAATATCCAGTTTTATCATTGATACACCATTACCCAAAGATACTATGAAGCATGAATTGGATTACGAAAATAAGATAATATTAGTTCACAATGATATATAATGAAAATAAATTTAGAAGGAGAATAAACTATTTGTATCAATAAAGTGGTTATTAATAGAGAAACATGATATAAAGAGTTTTTATTGTGGAATGAAAAGTTATATAATAAGATTTTATGTAGATGATATTGGATTGATTAATAATTTCCAATGTAAAGGGTCCTAAAATTATTGAATCCATGAGAAAATATGTTCCATGAAAAATATATAAGGAAAGACTCACAAACGAAGGTATATATTAAATGTGTATTTTAGGGATGCAATAGACACACCATGAACATGTGTCTATAATCCCAAGCGGTGAATAGATAAAGAAAATTTTCTACATCAATATCTCAACCAAGAAACAACTACATAGGGTATGATTTTAATGGGATATGTTTTGTATGTTCTAACCATGTATATATAAAAATTAATTATGACTTGAATTAATTTTAAAGTTTCTTTAGGAAATCCTCAATTATTATGAAAGACATGAAAAGTGTTTACATATAAATAAAATTAGGCGATGGGGAAAACAAATTTACTTCTTTAGAGGATAAAATGGATCTCAGTTAATGGTTTACCAAGCACCAATGATGATGAACACATAGAAATTCTTATAGATATAAATAATACTAATATATAATATAAAACATTAATATCTTCCATTTGTGAGGAAAATGGATGAACATGTCAACAATGACTAACAAAAGATATATCATTCTAAATTGACTCAAATGAAAATATAAGATAACAAAAACAAAGAATTCTTTGGTGTTTTCATAAAACATACCATGAAAAAAAATTTGTTGGCTTGTTAAAGAGTCCTACTATCACAATGAAATTATAATGGATATTTAAAGTAAAGTCAGTCATTTGAGAAAACATGCACCAGTGGGTTTTGTCTCACTACTAAGATAGAACCCAATATAAAGAAGATATAAATATCCAATACTCACACCCAAAGTAATATATATACCAGTTGATTTGAAAGTATAACCATTATCAATTCTTGGAAGAAATAAGAATGTAAATGGTTAAGACACTAGGACCAATGACACTCCTAAATATAGAATGATAGAGGTGCCACACTCCCCATGAATTTAAATGTTTCTAATATCTCTTTAAAGTGGTGCAGGATTAAGGGGGATATAAAATCCATGAGATTATGTGGGATAAAATTGTATATATATATATAGAGAGAGAGAATAAAAACAATAAGATCCTGATTTTATGTTGAATAGTTTTGATAGCTTATTTGATAGTTTCAGTGGTATCAAACTACCATTAATGATCAAATAGTAACTTAAAACCATTGAGAATGTTGTATATAAGCACTGAAATAAGGATAAGACACCTCTAGAAGTTATGAAGCAATATTCATGTGTCAAATTTTTATTTTTTATAATATTAAAAATTATGGTATCAGTTAATATCTTCTAAGATACTAAGAATACACTAGATAAAATAGCACATTAACAAAAACTAGTTTCACATGATGAAAAATATATATCAAAATAGGGTGTTAATAGTTTAAAGCATTCAGGGAGTTAGTGATGATAAATCAAAGTCTAGTTATCTTTTTCTAAAATTAATTTTTCCTGTGAAGATATTTTGATAATGATATATTGAATGGTATCAATAAATCTAATATGTAATATTACTTTGATAATTTAATATTTATTGATTATGAACTGAATGATTGGTGAAAGTGTGATTGAGATCCCAAGATTTGATAAAAATTATGAAGGGTTAAGTTTCTATCATTTAATTAAAAATGTGAATGGAATGGAAAACATAAAATTGTTGGATAAAACACTTTTTTCTACCCCTAGCTACAACTTAGTATAATTTTAGGATTTTACAATGACTTAATTTTATTAGGTAAATTTCCTCACTAAATATCATTAATGGAAAATGCAACTATGGTGGAGAAAGTTTCTTGAATATTGAAATGTTCAAAATCAAAGATTATTTGATGAAATAATTATAAATAGATCCAGAAGTTAAAAAATCAAGATGATATAAAATATATCCTTATCTATATTATAGGTGATTTTCTAAATATTTAATACTGCTAATTATTTTAGATATTAACTTGTGATTTCAAATGAGTTGGAAGGAATTGTAAAACAAAGGGGGATAATAATTTCTTTTAACTGGATTGCTAAAGTAATAGGAGAATATATTTCTACTACATGATTTGTAACATCATTGAAAATAAAGTGTAATTAAGTTATTAGTAAATTTTGAGTAATTTAAGAATTGAATAAACCATTATGGGGGAGAAAAATCAAAGGAAACATATATATTCAAAGGACACTTTTCATTTTATTCATAAGATAAAAAAAGAGGAACAAACCTAAAATAAATATATAATGTTGGAGGTTTGGATTTATCAATAAAAGATAAATTTTATAAAGTATTCTCAACCAAATCAAAAGGGATTATTATTGCAACCATGAGCTTATATATTCTATTTTTTAACAATTTATGTTGAGATTAATTTATGTAATTGTTAGATTGATTTCATGGACTTAATAAGGGGAAATAATATTTATTGAATATGTATTTTTTTGTTCATGATGAAATTATAAATTTTCTAGAGGTTTCATCCGTGAAAAATTTAATAAAATCTTAGATGATGTGATTTATTATAATATTATATGGGATTTTTGAAAAGTTTTTGTTATGAAATAATTTATTAAAAAATGGGTACCAACCATCATGGGAATCACCTAATCATCCTTCCATCAATGATGGTGGTCAAGCTTGAAGGTTCCTCCAGAGAGCAGTAGTGTAGTAGGAGAAACAAGCCAATGGGAGTCGATACTAGAAATTAATAGTGGAGTGTATCATGGGATGATAGTACCGTATAAGGAAACACAGTCACCCACCAAGAAGGAAAACTTTAATATTTTTATTAGAGTAATTCTACACAATATATTAAAATATACTGATAGTAATTATGTATTATATTTAAATGTGGGATTCAGAAAACATATGTGTGGTTTATATTTTAAAAAAAGGTGTGTTTTCATACTATTTCATATATATCATCTTCAAAATATAACATGTGTATAGGGTTTGCATAGAGTGTGTGATTCATGCCTGGTTTCAATCATGTCAGGGTCATTAATATCACACCAAAAACTATAATATCCAGATAACACTACTCCTAGATGAAACATTTTATGTAAATGAAATGAAGTTCATGTAGTGACCATTAAAAATGAGATAAATGATATATCAGGGTTACAATAATTAGTTCATGCACTCAAATACTTCAATCCATTGATGATGATGGACATGTGAGTATGAAAATTGAGTATAAATAAATCATCTATACATAAGTAAATGAATGGGATTATCAAAGGTATTAGAAATTGTATGCATGATAATGATAGAGTTCCATTAATTACATATGAACTACATGGAAGAGTTTATCATAGTATGAAAAATAATTTCATACAGGATTCTAAACTATTTTAAAAGAGGATAATTTGATCCAAAAAAGGAGAAGAATAGGTTGAAGAACAGTCATGCATGAAGAATAATGAACATGTGAATTTTTGAAAAATATACCAGTTCTATGAGGTTAGCTCATTAATCTAGAGTTTCATGGAAAATAAAAGAGATGTTTGTTTCAAGAGTTTGAGCATGTAACATTCATTCTAGAAGAATAAAGTGTCATTTGTGAACCATTATCACTATATTAGGAAAATTCAAAAAGGTTTGAGTGAATTTCCCAAATCAATTTTTATTTTACCTCTTTCCTAAAAAAACTAAGGATGTAGAAATAACCTATAAATATCCCTTACAACATCATTTTCAAGGAATTGAGAATGTGAAACAGAAGCATTGAGTGTAGTATTATCTTTCAAATATTTTGAAAAGTGTTGTGCAATGTAGAGTTTCATAAGTCAATGAATTACGTGAAGTCCATTAAAATTATACTTTAATGAAGAAATCCCTGCCTAATAAAATTAATTTCTTTAAGTAGTGGGGAAGATAGAGTGTCTTGATGAAAATGAAAATATATTATATGTGAAGAAAAATATTAGAACATGACATGGTTTATGTTATCATGATGGTGAAACCATGTACTTGAATTGTGATATGTACATGTAGTGATTTACCGTAACATGATGATAATACAGTAAATGTAAATTTTTAAAAAGTTACTAGACATAGAATTATTAAAAAAATAGATGAATAAAAGTAAAATATCAATTTTAAAAAATGAAGTAAAATATAAAGATGACATAGTATATTGAATGTCCTGGATTTATAGAAGATGGAAAAAAAGTGACCCACACTACCGAACTAATTTATATATCTGGAATAATTCAATAGTAAGATCAAGAAGGGGAAGGGGATGGATTATATTCCCTACATATGGTTATCGAAGTAGGATTATGCATAAATATAATTTCAATTTTGGATTCATCTTCATCTAAAGATGAATTGTTGTTGGGATTTTATGAAGACACACACTCAACCCTCATCCATGATGATTTTATTCCATCATAATTTTTAAAGGATAATGATAAAAACATGGAATACCAATCATTCATCTACTATAAGTTGAAGATTCATCAAATTACACACTTTTTATTATCATGGAGACACCAGAATGTCTCTATGTGATCCTAGATTTATCCCACTATGGTGAACCAAGTAAATTCATTTTTTTCACTATATAATTTAGTTACTTCCATATTTTTATTTGTTTCAATGATTATTCCATCAATAGTTACAGGTTGAACACAATTTAGGATAACACGGGAATAACATCTTAAATAAAAAAATCGAAAGAAGAGTATTAATTTAGATAATATATTTATTCCCCCACCAAACCATTATTTGGTGTCTCGAATTCCAACATCAAGTTACAAGATCAAAACCTCCTTGACAACAACGGATCATACAATGAAAAAACAAGAAATAATCTATGATCATGGTAATAAAACCCAATTCAATGATGGCTCTTAATAAAGATCACCAGAAAAAACGATATAATCGAAACACTCAAATCAGCGAGATAATGAACATTTTCAGATTTTAGAATTCCTAGGGACTTTCTATCTTCCATTCCATGAAGCCTTAGGTTAAATTTATGTACTTCATTGTAAAAATATTCTATAGTATAATTTCATGATCTCTAGGTGTAGTTGTAACTTCATCACATGTAGCACTCAATATACCCATGGATGTTCTATCTTTCTATGATTTTATCTCTTTATATAATCACAACATTGTGTATGTTCTATCAGATTTAAAGTCTATTTCAGTTCATCGAAACATATTATTAAACAATATGTTTATCAATAAAAAACTCAAACAACCAACTTCAAGTAAAATCTAAATCAAAATAAAGTGTATGTTGGTTTTTCAAAATCATTAATAACAAAAGTAATTTACTCCAAAAATACCTGCTAAAAGAAATGTAGTTAAAAATATTCTATAATAAAGGCATCATATGGAATTAAGTATGAACTAAGAACAATGTAATCTATATAACGCCCAAAAACCCCATAATGTAAATATTATAACCTAATAATACATTGGAAATAGAATTCCATTTTTCCCATAACTCAAGGAAGGTATCTAAAAATACAATATTTTTCAACACCATCAGTCCTATACCTCCATCTCCCAAAATTCCCTTAATAGATATTATAGATCGATATAGAAACAAGTTAAAGGGCATATGTATACATGTAGGGGTGACAGAAGAAACTTGGCATGATCATCCTATGTAATGTATTTATTATTAATAATTAAAAATTATGCATGTAGTAATATTTAATAAAGTGAAATAATGAAAAGGAATAACTATGTCATACTATTCAATTTTTGGGATTTGAATTGGTCTCATAGGACTATCCATATCTCATCTAAAAACACAAATTAAGTGATATCAGATAATACAAATACAATCTATCACATACCATAGGGGTTTCACATAAACACAACTTCACCATTGATGCACCATGATGTACACTAAATGACATATACATCTCAACTTATCCATTTAATTTTATAATAAATACACATAATCATAAATATGATCATATATCCAATCACCTAAAGAAACAAAAATCTCCAAGGATGAAACCACTTATATAACAACATAAGGTAATATAGTTCTCTATAGTTTGGATATCAAAATAAATTTCTTAGTCCTATTTAATTGGTTGAAAGAGAAAGATATTTGTTCAATCTCTATCCATCTAAATATTTGAGGGTATATATCTTGGGTGAAGTTTCATTAACCTTGAATAGCAGTAGGTTTTCAAGGTTAGTTATAATCATGATGGTCATATCAAAAAATATCTACAGTAGTATGGTATAATGACTAAGGTCTTAAATATAATGTTTAAATGCACTAAAATGGTGATAATATAGAGGCCACAAATTATAGTCATCCATACCATCATCATTACAACTACATCAAAATAAAAATTTAGTTTTACTACTAAAGATTTTATAAAGTAGTTTCATTATTCAATACCATAAACAATAATTTGATTCTAATTATTCTATCATATTTTATCAATTAACAATACACACGTCACTTGATCAATTTTCATTATTCACAATGTTTATCCAAGTAAAATTTCATGCCAAAATGATGCATCATTCAAATGAAAATATAATAATTATAAATTAAATAATTCTTATATTAATTTCTAATATATCATATAACCCATTGCATTATCATTGATGTCATAATATTATGGTTCCATGATTTTCTCCATCATCAAAGAAGGGATCCCTCAATGTTTAGAACCATGGTGAGTTTTCCCACCCATAAAAATTCCACTTTAATTGTAAATTCCTCATATTCTATTTTTTAGTTATCCAAAAAGATCCAAACTAAATACTAGTGGGTCTAGGGAATTGATAAGAGTTTAAGATAATTTATGAGGAAATAAACCACCTATCCACACACCCTCACATATAGTTAGGGTCACAACTAGTGGATGTGCCAACGTAGAACCACTTGTAGGCCAAGGTAATTAGAGAAACACCCCAGCTATAGTAGATGAATCTTGGATATTTGATCTAAATCAAGATATCCCATATTCATCATCCTTGGTGCAGACTGAGTCACAGACTGCGTGGCTGAAATTTCCATCTAGTGAAATATATAATATTATTGATAAAAAATCAAAGATCTAGTGGAGTGTTTGTTCCCACATGGATGATGCGACTATATAAGATGATATCGAATTGATTAGATATAAATGATATTTCTCACACCAGTGTCAACGAGTATGTAATGCATATGGGAAAAGAAATCCACGTCATTTTATTCATGTAGAATAGTTGAGGTTGAGAATATTTATGGGAATAGTGTGAAAATGATTCATATATCAACCTGTGCATTTGGCATCATCCACTTCATTTCTTTCTTCATCAATCAGCCCTATGAGCTCCAATTCCACACCACGACTCTGAAAAAAATGCCATCATCTACCGAAACTAGTAGAGAAGTATTATAGATAAAGTCTTCCAAACATCTTGAAATATTAAAAGTATCATCATCCTTTCACGTATATTATATATAAGTAAATGTTTCCTCATAATTTGGTTATTAAGTGTTACAAAACAACCCATGTTGACATGAAACATCACTTAAGAAGTCCATACTAATGGTGCAAAACAACCATAGCAAGTCTCATGAATAACTGAATAGAGATAAACTATCATAGTACATTGTATAATAAAGGAAAACATCAATGGGGCAGACAATTTCAAGACATAAATTATAACTATAAAGAGAAAAAGGACAAGACATATTTGATTCCCCATGTGATCATCTTTATCCACCTATTCATCTCATTAAGAATGTGATGACAACTAAGAGATGTTAATGAACTAGATGAATCACATCTCGTTACCTATTTCCTATAAACCCACATTTAAAATTGCTTAAAGGAAAAATATGGTGTGATCTCAAATCCCTATAGGATTTCAAAAAAGAATATATGAAAATCATAATACAATGAAAATAATAGTTTTAGATTTAAAAATCTTGTTTATAAAGAATTTTTAGAAGATTAACATTTTTTAAACATTATATGATTTTCATAAATGTATTTTATATTAACATAAACTAGAAGTACGACATGTTCATGTAATATATCATGTAAACATAAGAAAAACTATCTGTGAATAGACGATAAGATAAAAAAATTTGCAACGGAGCATGGAAAGTACCATCATGTATAAAACCCAGAATAAATTACAAAGCACAATACTAGGATATAGTCCATGGGAACACATACTCAAAAACAAAATGGAACACTAATCCCTAAATAAGGTAAATACAACTAACATCAATTACTTCTAAAGTGTGTCGATATCAACAAAATAACCCCTAGTGGTGAATCAAATACACTAAGGTGACTGGTCAATTTCCCAACACACCCATGATTCCCAATGTTCTATCTTTTACATCCCCTATTTGTAAATAATTATCACAATTTATAAATCATTTTCAAGTAAAATATTTACCACTACCTTCTTTGAAATCTCTTTTTATAATCAAAATTGCCTTTAAAGAAATTCATTGAACACATAGTATGAACCAATCTATTTTTAATGAAAGCTAGTTTAAAAATTTTAATCTCTTGAAATAAATCCATTTTGATATGAAATAAATCAATTTCATAACAAAATTAAAGGAATTTTCCCTAAATTAATGTAATTCATGAGGTAGAACCTTTTTATAGACACACCTAAATCAAGATCAGATGAAAACTAATTTCCTTCAACAATAGAGATTGTAAATGAGTATATTGATCCCTCGTGATACTAAATCCATATAAAACAAAATCATATCTCTGTAAAACCCCATTGATCTAGAAACCATATCCAAACAGTGTTTTAAATATATAAAGGAGGGAATGGTGGGTTAAGGATCTAAGAATATGATAGAAAATCGGATAAAATGGGACACACCTTGAGGAGATCCATTTAGAATGATAGAAACCCACCAAGGAAGTTAGGGGGGACTCTAGAGCACTGGGTGAAGTTTTATTCAAGACTAATATGGATTTTTAAGTGATTATATATAAAAAAAATATCGAGGTAAAAAGGGTAAATTCAAGATTTTTAATGGTTTATATCATGGTACATGGTTAGGACACAGAGTTTGGGAAACCATTCTCCAACCATGTGTGGTCATTGTGCCTTTGAAAAACTAGGCCATTGGATACTTGGGAAGAGGGACATAGTTTGGAAAAACCATGATCAAGACATGTGTCACCTCAGAAAAAACACAAAAAACCCTCATGGTCACATGGTCAGTTAAAAAGTTTGGGTTACCATTCTCAAAATGTGATAATAATTACAGGATATCAAAATTTCTATGTCACATAGTTACTTCATGGTAAGTACTAATCGTGCACCTAGTCAGTTTCATCCAAAAAACAATTTTAACCGTAGACTCTTGGAAGCAAATATAATGACTCTAAGGATAAACCAAACACAAAATAAGGTGTTCATGTTTCCTAGATGTCATCACAATTTCCCCCACCATAAAATCTTCTTTCATTAAAATTTTCTCAAGATTGTAGAGTCATAAAAATATAAGGTCTCTATTACCCTATCAACAATTCCCACTCCCACATCATGTGATTGTCCCATATTCACTACCATAATACATTTTCTATTGGAATTGTTTTATAGTTCACTACCTTATATTAGATATCCGTAATTTGACCTGTATTCTCTACCCCAGTGGTGTTTATCTAAATATAAACATATTCCCATTTGATCACATGGTATGGGTCTTGTTGATACCTCCTCAACTTGGAAAACTAAAACATGTATTGAATTTACATCAAGAGATATGGAAAGTCTAACTACTATTCCACATTTCCTTATTTCTCTATGATCTAAAATGGGAAAATAACCTTTGGTGCCAAGTTAACCATTATACCAAATGGATGGTGTCATAGTCAAGGTGAAAATCTAAGAAAATATCAATCACTAATCTTAAACTCTTATGGGAAATTATGATGGTTATCAAAGGATTTATGATGATTCTAAGTAGTCACTGGTTATTCACATGGATTTTTGGATGGCCCCAGAACATCATGGGTTTACTAAAGGGATTTCAATACAGTTTGCAATATGAGTGGTCTTGGAAATGGTTAGTGGCATCAACAAAAGGTCCTTCGGGTGTAATTTGGTGGTTGAGATAGACATGAGAAAGGCCTATGACAGGGTAGAATGGGGATTTGTTCTAAGAATCTTGACTAGTACCGGGTTATCTATTTGGACTAGTGACATGTTTTTCCATTTTTTCATCTCAACGTAGATTTAAACTTCTTTTATGGTTAATAAATTTGGGTTTTTCAAGACCTATCGTGGTCTCCGATAAGGGGACCCTTTGTCCCTCCTCTCTTGTCATTCCCTCTCAAAATTATTTTAGTTTCTTTGTTAATAAAGTCTTCATCATGGGTAATGTTATCCCTTACCGTAATAGGTATGATACAAGGGGTATCTCACACTTGATGTTTGAAGATTATACAGTTGTATTTATCAATGGATGTAGATGATCTGTGCAGGGGTATAATGGACTTCTAGGGGAATACTGTAAGTGGAGTGGGCAGGCGGTGAACAAAGAGAAAATCTCTTTTTATATAACCAAGAAGTTCTCTGAAAGGAGGGTGGGGTATGTGGGGGATAGTTTGAGTATGGAGAGAGAGGATTGTTTCCCATAGAGTACCTTGGGGATCTAGTTGGCCCTTTCTCTCTTAGGGTCCATCATTTTGATAATCTCATAAGAAAAATCTCTGGGTGAATCTATAACTGGAAAAATAGATTCTTATCCCTTGGAGGACGTATAGCATTAGGGAATAATGTCTTCATATCCATTAATATACATATCTTATCTACCATGAAGGCTCCCAAAAGTGTGATTTCCAAAATGGATAAGATTATGGTGTCCTTTATATGGGATGGGAATATGGAATGAGACATCATTGGGCTACAAGGAAATGTCTTGCAAGACCTCTCTCCGAAGGGGGTATCAACCTAAGTATTGACTCATCAACCATACATGGGCTTCATGTAAAGAATGTGTGGGAAGCTTTGGATGGTCAGTTCCTTTGGGGTGGGACAATGAAAGACATATATGACAAGAATATGTGTGATCAAAGACAGAGTTCCTCTAGGATATAGAATCTGATTCGTCCTTTCAAGGACGTTTTTCATCATCACTCTCGGTGGTTATTGGGAATAGGGAAAATCAATTTCTAGATTCAATATTGGGGTGTGGGTATGCTATATTTCTTGGGCTACCCCACCCCAGACATATATTTTAACAAGGATAGTGGTTATACTAGATTTCTTCATGCCATTATTGATTAGAATAAACTCGTTGTTTTCAACAGTATTGTTACTAGTGATAATCTTGATAAAATCATATTCATAGGTTCGTCATCGGGGATTTTTTCTATTAACTATTTCATCCATGTGATAAGTTACATGTCAAATGAAGACATGTGGGGAGTGAATCTGTGGTGAAAGGATATTCCCTCCAAATTTAATTTTCGATTATTGAATTTCAGGAACAAAACACTACCTACTGGTGAAAATTTGCAACGTATGGGTGTGAATATGGCTTCTAGGTGCTAGTGTTGTAGGTCCTCTAATCATGAAAAAGGGGGTCATCTTTTCTATGACAGTTAATGGGATAGAGGGATTTGGAAGACCTTCAGGGTGTTCTTGGGATAGGATGCATCTAGAGGGGTGCAGGAAAGTTTTCTTAGCTCATTGTTTGGGGGTACGGATACCCATGGGGTTAAGAGGAAGGTATGGATCATCATTCGTGTTGCTGGTTGATGGACTATCTAGCAGGACCAATACTTGGTGGGTCATAATCTCGACTTGAGATCTCTTGTAAGGGAAATCTTCATAATGAAAAATATTCTTCTGGATTGGGATCGACTGTGCCCAGATTTCTAATCTGCACCGTCGGTGAAATCAATTGTTCTGAATCTCTCAAATGACAACCAGGCTGATATTCTAGGGTAGGGAAGGTGGGTTCAATGGAATATGCTATGCTAGGGTTTCATGGTCATTATGGATGGGTCTCTTCTCATGGGGGAGATCTTTGGGTGTGGGGTTGTGAGAGATCTGATGGGTTCATTTATTGCAGTGTTCGCAGCCTCTAATGGAAGAGGTGATGTATTATAGGCAGAGGCTATGGCCACGACGACTGTTCTGGAGGTATGAAAACCAAGGAAGATCAGTCCTAAGATGGAATAGATGGATTACATGGATCTGTTTAAAGCTCCATTAGGTAATCCAAGTATCCCTTTGAACATCACATATACTATCAAAAAATGCAACACACTCATGGGTAACCACATAGAGGTCTCTTATACAATGTTGGAGGAGAACATGGTTGCAGACTTTTTCCCATCTTTGGCATCATCAAATCAAATTATGTTTTGTTTATTTTATTTGGGTTCTTTTTCTAAGGAGGGGATAAAATTTTTTGTCAATGATTCTCTAGGATTACATTACTTTAGACCACCATGAGGTTTTTTTCATGGGTTTTTTGTACACTAGGCTTTTCAAAATCAATAAAAATGTTAATTTTCAGTCAGTAAGATTGGTCCCTAGCCTCCTATAGATTAGTTACACTTTTTTCGTAGTCTTATGAATAATACTTAGTCCAACTGACAACCACTCTCCCAACTATACCCAGCATAAGGTATATTAGCATGGCCACCCATAGAATGATTCGAAGATAGCTATCTTTATTGATGCTTGATACGTATTTTAATAATAAAATTTTACCTAGGCAATATTATTTTCCAAATAATAACCAAAATAAATAATGTATAGACAAATTATATACTCAAAAATGATTATATAACACTCAGTCTTACTTTCCTTCTATGGATGAAATGTCATTATTAACATCAATTGACAATTAATTTCCTCTTGTAAACCTTTTCAAAACAAATTTGTAAACCCCAGTCCCCTATCAAAAATTATTTAAGAGGAAAATATATTAATGTTTACAACCTCTTGGATGTATAAGTTATTAGGTTTCTCCACCTTCATCATCTCATTGATAGGGAGAAAATGAGCCAATTTACTAATTTTATCAATCATCTCCCAAATCATATCATTCCCATCTAGATTACATGATATACCTATAATGAAATCCATATAAATATAATCCCACTTCTATAACAAAATGGGAAATGGTTGAAACAAACTAGTAGGTATCGGGTGATCTACCTTAATTCTCTAATAAGTAATGCACTGCAGCAAAAAACGTGTGATTGACCACGTCAACTCCATCCACCAACACCGATGTCTCACATCATAATACATCTGGGAAATCTCATGGTATACATAATAATAAGACTAATTTCCACTATCTAATAAGTCCAACCAATATAGGAATAACCAAATTTCTTTGAAAACAAAAATATCCAATGACAGACCAAGACCAATCACCTAAGGTCTTCCCACCATTTCAGATATCACTAAAGAACTAAAAATTGATCATTGTTACTTGTTCAAGATGAATTTGATCATAAAATGATTTTTAATCTTTTATTAAATTAAATGAAACATACCCACCATATTCTTACACTTCTAATATCATATCAATGAAAAAATGCTTCCACAAATTCCTTCAAGGATTGTGTTGGTAATTCCTTACTAAGAATGTTTTCCACCACATTCCCTATTGTAGGAGTAAATTAAACGAAAAAATAAAAAATTTAAGATACTCAAAAAAGTGTCTCTATCAACCTTTCATATAACTCTTTGTAAAAATATATTTCATGATCTTCTAATCAGAAGAAATAGTACCATGTTCCCACAACGAAATAGTGTTTCCATGTTTTGTGAGTGTTCATAATAGATACCAACTCAAGGTCATGGGTAGGGTAGTTCTTCTCATAAGGGGTTAGTTGGCGAGATCCACAGTTCACCACTTCATTTCCCTACATTAAGAAAACCCTAATCTCATACCTAAGGTTTAAAATTAAATATTATAACCTAAACTCGGTTTTAAAATAATCATAACCAGATCTAAAGTCAACCTATTCTTATATTCCTTGAAATATATTTGAAATCTTTCATTCCATTCATACATAAAACCTTTATGAGTTAAATATATCATTGGATATGTATGATTGGAAATGTTAGGAATGAAACACATATAATTACCGGTCAATGAAAGAAACTATGAATCTCAAACACTTTTTTAGGATTATCCAAAGAAACTTCCAATAGAATCATTTTAGGATACACTAAGATGGAACTCTCAAATATGACATGCCCCTAAAAATTCACGTCTTGGATCCAAAATTCACAATTAGAAAACCTACCTTATAAGGTATGTTCTTTCAAGATTCTATAGGTGATATCTTAATAATCCATGTGTTCCATCTCTGACTTTGTGTACATGAAAATATCATCCAAAAATATAATTGTAAAATATTCCAAGATCCAAGGAAAAACAGGGTTCATTAACACCTTAAATATCATAATAGTGTTAATGAGATTGAATGTAATGACTAAAATCTTGAAATTCCCATACAGGATCCTAAACACTATCTTTGGTATTTACGATTCTCATAAATTAAACTAGTGGTTCCCCAAACCTTGGTAAATTTTGGAAAACCATTATTCCTCTCTAATTTGATCAATAAGATAATCAATTCATGGAAATGGATACTTGTTCTTAATGGTCACCAGCTCTAGGATTCAGTAACCGATTCAAAGTATTAGGCTTTGGTATACATTATTATTAACGAAGATGGTTGAAGACTAAGGTTAAATATTAAGACTAATAAATCACTTGGAATCAAGATCTAATATTTGAATAGTAACCTCCTATAATAATGTAGGTTTCATGCTATAAGATAGAATAGAAATGGGATTTGTACTAGGAAGTGTGTCAAAAGTGAACTAAACTTCTCTTTATGGTGGGAACCTAGAAAAATCATCACGAAAGGAATCAAAGAATGCACTCACCACTATATAAAATGGAATACTCAAGAAAGAGTCAATGGCACCAAGGAAAATTTCGAATATTTAGCATGACATCACACTTTTATAAGGAAAAATAAGATACACACTTCCATATCAAGAATCCCACTCACTCTAAAAGACAAAAGAAACTCTATCGTGAGATAAGAACAAAAATCTATAATGATAACTATCAAACTGATCCTTAATGTTGATCATCCAGTCCATGTCAATAATAAGGTTAAAGATATCAATATCAAGGAATATGAAGTCTTGCACCACTTCATGGTCATCTATCATCACCCCACATAAGGTACATTTAAAAACATCCTTTGATCTACTTTTTATGGACATGGAAAGATCCATCATGTATGTTATAAATTTGACCACAATACCACAATTTCAATTAAATTATACAATATAAAAAAAATAGTTACACCCATATCAAATAAATCAATTACTAGAGAGGATAAAACAAACATCGTTCCTCTAATATTTTCTAACCCTACCGTAGATTCCACTGGTGCATACTCTATAGGGTAAAGTAGCCTCATCATAGATCCTCCTTGAGAATTTTTAGCAACATGGACATCCCCCTTGGCATGATGATAAGACCCACCACCCTAGGAAGCATCAAAATGAACCTAAAAACATTTTTGTGAGTGGATCTGGCCTTACTACCATGAGACATCCTTCTAAAAAAACCCCGAAGATGGCTATATTGTCTACAACTGTGACATGTTCGAAGTGCTTCAGTAAAATTAGGATTAGTATTACTATTCCAAACAAAGAAAATATTTAACAACAATTTTTTATCCTAATTAAGCTCCTAGGTCAATTCATTAAAAAACTAAACACCTTGGTGTTTCCATTTCTATCCAGAAGACAAACCCTTGCTAACAACTTCAAAAATTGAAGCTGCACCGATACTCAACTTACCTATTATGTTTATCTCCCCCACATCTTCATTATTTACTACCTCAAAAAGGTAAAAAGATAAAATAGAATAAAAATGATATAATATCATCCATTCGACCAATCTCAAACCTTTGAAAAATCTCTAATGCTTAGTGCCCCAACTTAGTGAAATGGGTGGAATACTCTAACAGTGAATGATCCCCTTACTCTATAGTAAAAAAATCATGGTGCTTCACCACACACAAAGTTTCTGTATAATAATAATATTTGAATATCTTATTGAAAGAGGCACAAGTATGTTTATTTTTTAACTTAGTTCTCATTATAGTGTCCTAGAATATCCTTCCCGGTCATTCAAATATATATGTGGATAAACCCACTATAGAATCCTTGTATTTTTTATAATATTGATGATCTATTCAATATTATCAATAAACTCTTTTGATTCCTAGGTCCCTTTGTCACTATCAAATGTGGGTGAATTATTTTAAGTGAATTCCAATCTGTGATCCACTTATCATCTCTAGTTTCCAACTCCCACCTAACCTAGTGTCTAAATAGTGTGGGTAATTGCTTCCACTGAAGAAGGGTCAATTGGAGGCTTTAATAGGGAACTTTTCTAAAAACATCACTTCCATGATTCAGAAGATGTATTCAATGAGGAATTTTTTAATAAATACAATAGAAAATAAACACTCATCTTAAGGGAAGTTCTATAATAAACAACCAACTTTATGAAATAAAATCAATGCCACATGAATTTGAAGAAATAATTAATTTTATGAATGAAATATAAAACATTAAATATGAATGGTTTAATTTAAATAAACCCCAAAAAATATCATTTAAATAAATTCAAACACAAAATTTCAAGGGTGTAAAAAATCTCAGAACACCCATGTTAACTCGAGTTCATACAAGAAAGTGAGCTTGCCAGCCACCCACCCACACTTACTACCAAACTTTTTACGGTTCTAACTCCTATGTACCAAATATCCCTATAAAATCCTACATTGTGTCATAAAACGTCTAGATATTAATCCCTATGATACCATTTTTATAGTGAATCAACCTGTGTCGAAAAGACGCACAACCCAAGAAGGCCTACAATATGGTGGAAAACAACCAAAACCAGTCTCATGAATAACTAGAAAGTGATAAAATACCATATTACAGTGTCTGCAAGTAATAAAAACATCCAAGATGCATAAAAGAACAATCCAAAAAATATAAACCATAAATATAAATAAGACAAGACATACTTGAGTCTTTATATGACTATCTGTAACCACTAATCCATCTCACTATGAAGGTGATGACACCCAAGTGATGCCAATGAACTATATGATTCCCTTCCCTTTACATATTTCCTAAAAACCCACATCTAAAATATCCCAAGGGAAAAATTAGTGTGTTATCATAAACCTTGGTAGTATTACAACAAATAATATATATATATATATAAAGTCTAATACATTGAAAATGTTTTTTCTTATTTTAAAATAAATCCAATTTATAAAAGATTTTTGGAAGATCGGAATGTTTTAAAACATCCTTTTATTTTCATAAAATACCATCAAATTCACATAAACCAAGAATATGAAATTAAATTTATGATATCATATAATCATAGGTAAAACCAATAAACCATAAGATAATAAGTGATAAACCAAGCAAGTAAAGTATAGTCATGTATAAAACCAAGAATTATAAAGAACAATATTTGGGTCCATCCCATGGGAATATGTTCTCGAAAACATAATGGTACACTAATCCAAGAATAATGTGAATCCAATAGATATTTATTCCTATTACTGTCTGTCAATATCAAAAAACGAACCCCTAGTTGTGAATCACAAACACTAAGGTGACATGTATATTTCCTAGTGCACCCATGGTTCACAATGTGGTATGTTTGACAAAAATAATTTGAAAACCATGAACACAATTTATAAATAATTTTTAAAGTGAATCATAAACCCTAAAAACCGTGAAAATTCATTTTTAAATCAAAACCAACTTTTTGGTATTTCAACAAACAAATAGTGCACAAAAATATTATTTTAAGAAAAAAATCATTTAGAAACACATGTCTTTTAAACCAAATTCATTATGATATAAAATAAAAAAATTCTATAACAACCCAATGTAATTTATAATAACTTCAAGTGATTCATGATTTTTAACATTTATATGGATACACATACCTCAATAATGTAGTAAATCTAATTGCCTTCAAGATCAGAGATTGGAAACATGTAGATTGGGTCCTTATGAGCCTAGATACAAAAAAACTATCAAATCCCTATCAAACCCCTTAGGTCAAAAAAAATATAGCCCAATAGGTTTCCAAAAAACAAGGGGAAATGATATAGAGTGAGGATCTAATAATTTGAGTGAAAACCAGATAAAAATTGTGACATAACTTAAAGAGATCCATCTAGAATAAAGGAAACCCACCAAAACATTTATGGTATAATCATCTAGATAATTATGGGAAGTTTAGTTCTTCCATAATGGGATTATTAAGTGATTATATAAAAAAATATCAAGGTAAAAGGGTGAAATTTAGAATTTTAAAAGGTTTAGATCATGGTACTTGTTTAGGCTGCATGGATAGGAAATTTGTTTTCCAAGCATGCATGGCCTCTATCCCATTGAAAAAAAAGGTGAAAAACTATCCTGGAATAGCCACAAGGTTTAGGAAAACCATGATAAAGCCATGTGACACCTCTTTGAAACTTCACAAGCACCTGAACAGTCACATAGTGAGTCACAGAGTTCATCTTACCATCATCAAACCATGAAAATCATCACTAGAGCTCCAAAGAATGGTGCTAAAATTTTACCACATGGTTATTACGATCCATGCACCCTAATCATTTTCTGGGTCTTTTTTCTAAAAAATTATATGATTTCAACCTCTAAATCCCAAAAACATCTATAAATACCTAATGGATAAACCATGTTCAAACTAAAAAACACATGTTACCAAGAGACCTTGTAAAGACCCGTAAATTTCATGGAAACTTTTTTCTTAAATTCTTTGGGATTTTACGAGTACGTAGTTTCTAACAGCACCGGATTCCGAGGCCCGTTGTGCCCGGAATAATTTTCCGAAGTTTAGGTCAGGTACGTTCAGTGAACGAATGAGAGGGTGTTTCTATCTTTTGAACTGATGCTCGGAATTGAAATCTGAGGGCACCGGTGAACTCACAGCGCTGGTAATAACCTATGAGGACCTTTACCATAATCGTATTTGCACGAGAGGGGAAGTTAATTTTTTTTGTGGATTAAATTAGAAGTGAATAAAAATTGTGGAACAATTTTTATTTATATCTAAGTGGTTATATCCTAAATGAGGGAGTTGGGGTGGGACCCACTAGTTCCTAACTACCCATGTGAGGATAATTGTGATGTGGGGCCCACACGATTCCCAACCCTTCACATTCCAAAACTCCTTAACCCCTTTGAACTCCCGTGTTAATTACATGAAAACTTCCTTTTGAATTTGTAACCTTTCAACTTCCCCACTTAAATTCATGCCAAAACACACACCTTAATTAATTAATTGAAACTCTTTCATTAATTAATTATGTGTTTGAAATTTCTATTTTTTAAATGCATGGCCTGATCAATTAAATTATGGGGTGGCCTTATTTTAATTTGGTTGGCTTGTTGTGTGGGGATTTGGGGAGAGAGCCTTCTGTGAAAGAAGAAGGAAGATCCTCCTTCGTTGAAGAACGCCATCCTCTCCGATGAAGAACTTCGACTCAGTGACCTCGAACTCTCCATCCTTTTCTTCCTCCATGACAAGGGAGGAGACACCGATGTGGGAACTCGCCAACGACATCACGCCTTGTTTTCTTCTCTCTGTGATAAAAAAGGGGGGACACCGCTTCCTCCTCAGATTCTCTCTGTTGACATCTACGAATCCTTATCTCGCGACGCCGACGTTCGAAATAGACTATCAAGGTAGGGGTTTACTCTTGAAAGTGGACGATTACATACCTCGTACTCATTGGAAAACGATGTTCAATTAGGGTCGATTGTTATCATTTTACACGGAGGGTCCGGGCCGAATGAACATGGCCTGACAACCCTCCGTTGTTCTTGTTTAATTATTCTAGAATCGGAAATCGAAGGAGGAGGAGGCACGATGCCGTTGCGCCATTCCGGGAAGGCGAAAAAGGAGGTATGACGCCATCGCGCCGTGCCGGGAACACGACAAAGGAGGCTGACTCCGTCGCGCCGGTTGTGTGGGAACAACCGCAGTCTAATACACGGGCCGCTTCGGTGGAAGAACCGGTCGGCCAATCGGCCAGCTGGGCAAAGAGGAGCTGCGGAGCTAGGAGGGCGCCGCGCTGGAAGACTGGTGGCCCGGCCATGCGGGCCGCATGTGCAGAAGATCGACTGATCTTATCTGTCTGTTTGGGGAAGGGCAGCGCCACCCGTGCGGAAAAACGAGGGGGCCACGCTCCCCCCCCCCCCTCTTAGGGCCCGCTCAGCTTCATTCGGGCCACTTGTCCGGCCGGTCGAGCCAGTCGGACCGCGCCAGCCCGGGCTGGGCCGAGCCGTGCCGGGCCGGGCCGAGCTGGGTCGCGCCAGGTCGGGCCAAGCCGCACCCCGCCGTGACAGGTCACGCCCCACCGGGCCGGGCCGCGCCACTTCAGGCTGGGCCACATCCCTTCGGGCGGAGTTGAGTTTTTTCTTCGGACAGGTCTGACACCCCTGCTGGGTCAGACCCGTCAAACTAGGTCAACCCGACCCGTCAGCCCACTGGGATAAACAGTTCGGGCCCGTTATTCACTTAAACGTGAATAACTTAAGGACCGCGCGTCCGATCGACGCGCCGTCTTCCGCACTATGACCCATTCAATGAGAATGTCCTTTTGCGATAATCTATGTGAGTTTCGGATGAATTTGGATACATCTGGTTTAGAAATGAGTGTATTTCTAACCGGGCCCCTAGAACCGAAAATCCAATATCTCTCAAACCCGGTGTTTAATTGACGCGTCCTTTGTTGTGTAGAGTTCCTATTGACAAGAAAGAACTTCGGGATACATCAACTCTAGACTTCATGATAATTGATGTATCGAACCCCTTGGCTCGAGGAGCGGACCCTCCCGAAATCGAGCATGTTGTGTGCGGGAACCCTAGAGTTGGGTGCGACTACGACGACGATGACGACTGTACTTGGATCCTATGTGGGTTCTGCAGCGAGGATGACTGTACTTGGATACTATGTGGGTTTGGAAGTGAGGAAGACTGTACTGGGATCCTACATGGGTTCGGTAGCTATGGTTACTGTACTTGGATCCTACGTGGGTTCGGTAGTGACAACTTCTGTACTTGGATCCTATGTGGGTTCGGCAGGGGAGACGATTCAGAGGCTATATCTATCATATCCACCCCTCATCGTGAGTAGTATAACTGTGTGATCTGAGTCTTGAATTTCAATCATTATCATCTATGTGTTTGACTTGATTTCCTTTGTGGACTACGTTGTGCTTTCCTGTGTGGACTGGGTTGTACTTGGGCTCGTGAGATGGAGCCGAAATGGAATTGCTAACTTAGGTATATGTATGGGCATATACCTAAGTAGAGTTGTTTGATACTTCGTGTTTTTATATTTCCTTTTTGTTTTATCCTTTGTGTATTCTGGGAGACCTTCAGGGGTCTCGGGGTCCCTACAATGTATCGTATACTCACCCCTGCACGGGATATTCCCGCACTACATTATTTTGGATGCAGACAACAGACAGCACTGATCGAGGTAGAGTCTTATGGAGCAGGATGGTACCTGGAGGTGGACCACATGGAGGGACGTACACGGAGAGGACGGTCGAACCCGAGGAGCTGAGGAGACCATGTGTACCCACCCTTCAGGTAGGATATTAGGAGGACGACACAATGGTTGCTGGTTTACTTTACTGCAACTGTTCTTTCTTTACTGTAGTACTATACTTTCAGTTGGGTTTGTATTCTAGCTCATTTACTTCCCAGCACTTAATTTTGTACTCAGTTTACCTAGTGTTAACTTCTTATTGCGTACATTGTTGTGTTTGTTTACTTATATAAAGGAAATCTCTTCCCTTTTATCAGGATTTACCCCTTTGGTGCTAGTCGCCAGCCCCTAGCCTATGGAAGGCGGGCTTGGGGTAGTCAGGCCACGGGCCCTGAGGACGGGTTGTGAAAAATTGGTATCAAAGGGTTCTGTTCTAACACATAACTCAAGACTCTGATATTTTATTTCTGTGAAGCAATAGTGTTAAGCATATTGAGTGTGGTTATCAGTCCAGGGAGTCCAGTGTTGGTGCGGCAGCCGACATATCCATACACCAGGACCCTGACTTCTGATTTCTGACACAGTGCAAGAAAATTTTGATTGGATGAGTGTTTCGGAAGTTTTCTTTGTGATTACTTTGTGTCAGCTCACCAGGTATAATGTTTGACCATGGCGCACCTGTTTCTTTTCAGGATGGCCCCACAATGGCATCCATCTAGGGTTCCTAGTTACGTGCGAGATGGTATCCCACCGAGCGATGAGGCCTCGGTGTAGGGCCCCATTATAGAGGAGGCACCAGCGGTACCTCTACACACTGGGCCACTGATACCACCTGCCCTAGCAGCGGAGAGTGCACGCCGCCTGAGAGCGCTGCACAAGTTTCAGTGACAGAGGCCACCCAGGTTCCGCGGAGAGACGGACCCTCGGGTAGCAGAGGATTTCCTGGAGGCTATCGTCCGAGTCTTCAGATTAGTAGGGACACTAGCAGATCTTATGGTGATCCTTACAGCGAGTCTCCTGCACGCAGAAGCAGGTAGATGGTGGATCCTAATGCTCCATGTTCAATATAAGGCATCTGTACTTTGGATGGACTTTGAGAGCATCTTCCACTCGGAGTTTGTTCCAGCCACCCTCCGTGAGATGCGCATCCAGGAGTTACTACAGGTATGGTAGGGCAGCATGACAGTAGCCCAGTACTCTGTGAGGTTTACTGACCTCTCACGCTACTCCACGGACATGGTACGGGACCAATTCTTCTGGTCCCGGACCTTTGAGCAGGGACTAAGGCATGAGATTAGGGATTCTATGATCTCCTTCAGCATTCCGACGCATGCAAGAGTACTAGAGTGAGCCCTTCTTGTGGAGAGCTTCCATGATGAACCTACGCCAGCAGCGAGGCCTACCGCAGGGCAACACATAGTGGAGTCTTCTGTAGCCGGCAGTAGACAGATGTCGCAGAGGTCCAAGAGGACCAGACCATTAGGTGGGCGACCTCAGGACACTAGTTCGGAGATGTGGGGGACACACAGTAGAGCCATTCATACGAGAGGCAGGTAGTGCTATGCATGCGGAGGGGAGGGCCACATGGCTCGTGACTGCCTGACCGGCCATGCAGAGGAGTAGCAGACTGTTGAGGGACCACCCAGGCAGAGGCAGAGGTTCAACCGTGGCGGTCCACAGGGAGCAGGCGGACGAGGCAGAGGATCTGGACGAGCAGCGGGTGGTGGGCAATGCTTTGAGGCTCTACCACCACCACCACTAGGAGGTCCACCCCAACCACAGGGAGCTAGCGGATAGAGGCAGGCTCAGCTTCAAGTAGTGGAGGCATACCACCACAGTACACCTAAGATGATTCGAGGTACTATCTGTGTCTACTCCACCCTTTCTGAAATTGTTATAGATACAAGAGAAAGTCATTCTTTTATTGCCACTTCCCTTGTTCGGAGCTCGGAGATTCCGACGGAGCCATTGGCTCGATCTTTATGGCTAGAGACTCCTACGGGAACAGACTCTATGATTACACACTGGTGCCGGCAATGTGAGCTTACTCTGGGAGGTGATATCTTCGGCTGGGATCTTCTTATAGCGGCGTCGAGGCCTTACGACATCATCTTGGGTATGGACTAGTTATCTATAGTTGATTCCCAGATTGACTGTATTAGGCGCAAAGTGCGGTGTGTCCACACAGATGGGAGTAGGTTCACCTTCACTGGCGAGAAGTGAGCCTTTCCAGCGTAGGATGGACTTACGCAGAGGAGAGGGTAGCCAATCACACATCAGTTGGATAGTCTCATCCTCTGAGTGATTTATGTGCGGCGTCCGAGTTTTCCTGTCGTGGTGGATCAGTATGTAGACATTTTTCTTGACGAAGTTCCAGGACTACCTCCTCCCAGAGAGGGAGATTTCTACATTGACATGTACCTTGGGATAGCCCTGATATCTACTCCAGCATATCGGATGGCTCCTGCTGAGCTTCGTGAGCTATGGGTACAGTTGGAGGACTTGCAGGGCAAGGGATTCATCCGACCCAGTGTTTCACCCCGGGCTTCTCCGATTTTATTCACCAAGAAAGCGTATATGAGTATACGACTATGTTTTGACTACCGTCGCCTGAATCAGGTAACCATAAAGAACAAGTATTCACTCCCGAGGATTGACGACCTCTTTGATGATCTCAAGGTATCATGATGGTTCTTGAAGATATACCTCAGGTCAGGCTATCATCATCTCAGCGTTCGAGATGAGGATGTGCAGAAGACGGCCTTCAGGTGTTGGTATGGGAACTATGAGTTCTTGGTTATGCCTTTAGGAATAACCAATGCTCCAGCAGTGTTCATGAGTCTCATAAACAGGATCTTCCAGCCTTACCTCGATTGATTTTTCATATTCTTCAAAGATGACATATTGATTTACTCGACTACTGAGGAGTAGCATGCCTACCACCTACGGGTTGTACTAGACACACTCTGAGAGCACCAGCTTTCTGGTAAGATCTCAAAGTGTCATTTCTAGATTCAATAGGTCCACTTCATGGGGCACATCATCTCTGATGTGGGAGTTGATGTGGATCCTGTGAAGATTGAGGCAGTACTTTCTTGGGAGCCACCTAGGAGCGTGATGGAGGTGCGGAGTTTCCTAGGTATGGCTGGGTACTATTGGATATTTGTGCCAGACTTCTCCAGAGTTGAAGCACCGATTTCATCTTTGACAAAGAATGGAAAACCCTTCATGTGTCTAGATAGATGTCTGCAGAGCTTTCAAGAGCTGAGACAGAGATTGACCAGTGCACCCATCTTGAGGCTACTGGAGGAGGGCGTAGGGTACATAGTATATTGCGATGCATCAGGGACTGAAATCGAGTGTGTCCTGATGCAGGAGTGGGTAGTGATCGCTTATGTTTCATGATAGTTGAAGCAGTATGAGCAGAAATATGCTACCCATGACCTAGAGTTAGCAGTAGTGGTCTTCGCCTTGAAGACGTGGTGGCACTATCTGATGGGCGAGCACTTTACAGTCTAATCTAACCACCAGAGTCTCGGGTACATCTTCTCGCAGAAGGACCTGATCCTGAGACAGTGGAGATGGCTTGAGTTCCTCCAGGACTATGACTTTGAGATAGTTGATACTCCTAGGAAGGGGAATGTGGTATCTGATGCTCTCACTAGGAGATCGGGCATTCAGCTAATTAGAG
This sequence comes from Viscum album, assembly GCA_963277665.1. Classification (NCBI taxonomy): domain Eukaryota; kingdom Viridiplantae; phylum Streptophyta; class Magnoliopsida; order Santalales; family Viscaceae; genus Viscum; species Viscum album. The sequence continues at coordinate 403,132,910 of OY728136.1, read as the reverse complement.
AGGCAACGGAGCAACAAGCCGCATTGTAGATATCCTTCATGGATAGAGATGGAGCAGCCTTTATACAGTCACTAACAGTCACTCCTCCATTAATTCAGTGGGTCAGAGAGGAACAGCGTGGGGACGTTGACTGTGAGAGGTGACGTGCATCAATATCCATAGGATAGGCACCTGGGGGATTTTCTATAGTAGGAGAGCACGTCATCCTCTTTAAGGGGCGTACCATGGTACCAGTTTCATTATAGGAGGAGGTGCTGAGGGAGTGTCACACTTCCCCTTTAGCGGTACATCCAGGAGTAGCGAAGAGGTACCAAGATCTCAAACGACAGCACTGGAGGCCGGGTATGAAGAAGGTTGTGGCATAGTTCGTTTCATGATGCCTCACCTGCCAGTAGGTGAAGGTGGAGCACCAGGTTCTGGAAGGCTTGGTGCAGCCCTTAGAGGTCCCAGAGTGGAAGTGGGATGGGATATCTATGGATTTCATGACGGGGCTTCCACGTATTTCCAGAGGACACGACTCCATCTGGGTGATTGTCGACCGACTCACCAAGTCGGCCCACTTCATATCTATTAGAGAGAAGGGATTAGTTGAGAGTTTGGACGCCTCTACGTTTAGGAGATCTTAAGGCTTCATGGTGTTCCGTCATCTATCGTCTCCGATCGAGATGATCACTTTACTTCCCTTCTTTGGAAGGGGTTTTAGGAGGAATGTGGGATGCAGCTACGCTTGAGCACCACCTTTCATCCTCAGACTGATGGAAAGACGGAGAGGACCATTCAGACTCTCTAGGACAAGCTCCGTGGATGTGTCGTCAACTTTGGTCGTAGCTGGGAGGATCATCTACCCTTGGTGGATTTTGTGTACAACAATAGCAACCACTCCACCATCGAGATGGAACCATACGAGGCATTGTACGACCGACCATGCAGATCACCTCTGGGCTGGACTGACCCTGGGGAGTCATCACTCATAGGACCATTGATGGTTTAGGCTACGACAGAAAAGGTGCAGATCATCCAGGAGAAGATGAGGACTGCATAGAGCAGACAAAAGTCCTCTACTGATAGGAGGTGGAGACCACTGGAGTTCGAGGATGGCGACCATGTTTTCTTATGGGTCTCACCTCGATGTGGATTATGAAGATTTGGCTGGGGTGGCAAGTTATCTCCATGCTTCATCGGACCATTCCAGGTTTTTAGAAGGGTAGGCGAGGTGTCTTATCGCCTAACCCTTCCACCTCAGTTTCATCGGCTGCACGACGTCTTCCATGTATCTCAGCTGAGGAGATATGTGCACGACCTGACGCATATCATTGATCATGGGGAGCTGGACATCGATGACAGGGTGACATTTGTGGAGGTCCCGGTGGAGATCGAGGATCGATAGGAGCAGGTCCTACGTGGACGGTCAATTGCTCTGGTGCGCATTTGTTGGCATCACGAGAACCTCCAGGAGAGCACATGGGAGCGGAAGGCACAGATGTGTGCACATTACCCTAATTTGTTTCCCTAGTTTTTGATGTAGCATTACGAGGACGTAAAACCCTGAGGTGGGACTAATTTAAAGACCCGTAAATTTCAATGAAATTTTTTTATTAAATTCATTGGGATTTTATGAGTACGCAGTTTCTGACATCAATTGATTCCGAGTCCCGATTTTCCCGAAATAATTTTCCGAATTTTAGCTCAGGTACGTTTAGTGAACGAATGAGAGGGTGTTTCTATATTTTGAACTGCTTCTTGGAATTGAAATCCGAGGGCACTGGTGAACTCGCAGTGCCGGTAATTACTTAGGGGGACCTTTATCGTAATCGGTTTACCATGATAGGGGAAGTTAATTTTTTTGTGGATTAAATTAGAAGTGAATAAAAGTTGTGGAACAATTTTTATTTATATCTAAGTGGTTATATCATCAATGAGGGATTTGGGGTGGGACCCACTAGTTCCTAACTACCCATGTGAGGATAATTGTGAGGTGGGTCCCACACGAGCCCCAACCCTTCACATTACATAACTCCTTAACCCTTTTGAACTCCCATGTTAATTACATGAAAACATCCTTTTGAATTTGTAACCTTTCCACTTCCCCACATAAATTCATGCCAACACACACACCTTAATTAATTAATTTAAACTCTTTCAATAATTAATTAAGTGTTTGAAATTTTTGTTTTTAAAATGCATGGCATGATCAACTACAATTAGGGGTGGCCTTATTTTAATTTGGTTGGCTTGTTGTGTGGGGATTTGGGGAGAGAGCCTTGTGTGAAAGAAAAAGGAAGCTCCTCATTTGTTGATGAACGTCATCCTCTCCGATGAAGAACTTCGACTCGACGACCCCAAATTCTCCATCCTCTTCTTCCTCCATGAAAAGGGAGGAGACACGGATGTGGGAACTCGCCAACGACGGCATGCCTTGTTTTCTTCTCTCCGTGATAAAAAGGGGAGACACAGCTTCCTACTCGGATGCTCTCTGTTGATGTCTACGAATCCTTATCTTGTGACACCGTCAACCGCGATGCCAACATTAGAAATCGATTATCGAGGTGGGGGTTTACTCTATAAATTGGATGATTACGTACCTCGTGCTCATTGGAAAACATTGTTTAATTATGGCTGATTGTTATCATTTTACGTGGAGGGTGCGGGCCGAACGAACATGGCCTGACAACCTTCTGTTGTTATCATTTAATTATTCTAGAATCGACAATCGAAGGTGGAGGAGGCACGACGCCGTTGCGCCGTGTCGGGAATGAGACAAAGGAGGCACGACACCATTGCACCGTGTCGGGAACATGAAAAAGGAGGTCGATGCCGTCATGACAGATGTGCGGGAAGAACCGCAGTCAGCTACACGGGCTGCTTCGGCGAAAGAACAGGCCGCCCCGTCGACCAGCCGGGTGAAGAGGAGCCGCGACACCAGGAGGGAACTGTGCTAGAGGACCGGTCGGCCCGTCGGCCGACCGGGCAGAGCTAGACCGCGGCGCCAGGAGGGCGCCGCGCTAGAAGACCGGCGGCCTGCCCATGCAGGTCGCGTGTGCAGAAGACCTGTGGGTCTTGTTGGCCAGTTTTGGGAAGGGTGGCGCCGCTGGTGCGGAAACCCCCCCCTTGGGGCCCGCTCGGTCGGCCGGCCGAGCCCGCCAGGTCAGGCTGAGCCTGTCCGTGTAGGGCCATGCCAGGCCGGGCTGAGCCGCGCCCCGCAGGGCTGGGTTACACCCCGTCGTGTCGGGTCACACCCCGCTGGGTCGGGCCGCGCCACTTCGGGCTGAGTAGAGTTTTTTTTTCGGACCGTTCCGACACCCCAGCTGGGTCGGACCCGTCAAACTAGATCAACCCGACCTGTGGGCCCACTGGGATAAACAGTCCGGGATCGTTATTCACTTAAACGTGAATAACTTAAGGACTGTACGTCCAATCGATGCACCGTCTGCGGCACTGGGACCCATTCGATGAGACGGTCCTTTTGTGATAATATATTTGAGTTTCAGATGAATTTGGATATCATCCAGGTTAGAAACAAGAGTATTTGTAACTGGGCCCCTGGAATGGAAAAGCTAATATCTCTCAGACCCGGCGTCCGATTGACGCGTCGTCTATTGCGTAGAGTTCCTATTGATGATACGGAACTTCAGAATACATCAAATCCAGACTTCGTGAAAGTTTATGTATCGACCCCCTTGACTCGAGGAGCGGACCCTTCCAGAATCAAGCATGCTGTTTAAGGGAACCCTAGAGCTGGCTACGGCTGCGATGACGATGACGACTATACTTAGATCCTACGTGGGTTCGGCAGTGAGGACGACTGTACTTGGATCCTACATGGGTTCGGCAGCGAGGACGATTGTACATGGATCCTACATGGGTTCGGCAGTGATGGTTACCGTACTTGGATCCTACGTGGGTTCAGTTGTGACGACTTCTGTACTTGGATCCTACGTGGGTTCGACAAGGGAGATGATTCAGAGGCTATATCTATCATCTCCACCCCACTTCATGAGTAGTATAACTGTGTGAGCTGAGTCTTGACTTTCAATCATAATCATCGATGTGTTTGACTCGCTTTCTTGTGTGGACTGGGTTGTGCGTTCTTGTGTGGACTAGGTTGTACTTGGGCTCATGAGTTGGAGCCGAACTGGATTTGATGACTTAGGTATATGTATGGGCATATAACTAAGTAGAGTTGGTTGATACTTCGTGTTTGTATCTTTCCTTTGTGGTTTATCCATTGTGGATTTTGGGACCCCTTAGGGGGTCTCGGGGTCCCTACTGAGTATCATATACTCACCCCTGCATGGACTATGCCCGCACTACGTTATGTTGGATGCTGACGATAGACAACACTGATCGAGGTGGAGTCTTGTGGAGCAGGACGATACCTGGAGGTGGACCACTTGGTGGGACGTACATGGAGCGGACGGCCTGACCCATGGAGTTGAGGAGACCATCTATACCCACCCTTCAGGTGGGATATCCGGAGGATGACACAGTGGTTGCTGGTTTACTTTACTGCAGTCGTTCTTTCTTTACTGTTGTACTATACTTTCAGTTGGGTTTGTATTCTGGCCCATTTCCTTTCTATCACTTACTTTTGTACTCAGTTTACTTAGTGTTTACTTCTTCTTGTGTACTCTATTGTGTTTGTTTACTTATATAATGGAAATTCCATCCCTTTTATCTGGATTTATGTCATTGGTGCTAGTTGCCATCCCCTAGCCTATGGAAGGCGGGCTTGGGGTAGTCATAGCACGGGCCCCGAGGACAGGTCATGGCAGACCTTCACATTTTGGCCACTAATTCATAAAGAGAAGTTTAATTAGGGATATAATTCTCTCTTCCATAACATCTAAACCATAATTCTAAATGACCTAAAACAAATCTCATTTGGTATTTATTTAAAATATATATCTAGATATATATGTCTTGAAAAGTGATTCTCTGTGTATTTAAATTAATCAAAAAATTATGAACATATTGCCTTATTTTATCTCTCTAGATTATCTCTAAAAGTATAAACCCAATATTATAAAACTCACATTCATTATAATTATTTAGAGGCATGGAAAAACATACATAAAGTTGATATTGTTATTATAATGTTAGGTGATTAGAAATCATCAAATAAATGTTGGAAATTTAAACTTGTATGTAGTTTTTCTCGAAGATTGTGAATATTATTTTAACTATACAAGGTCCAAATATTAGATATCATTCTCTAGTTTATCAAACATGAATTCTAGAAAGTGATTCATACATTTATATTAGAATCATTGGGATATAGATTTGTATGGGAAAAATCCAAATGGACATCAAAGAATAAGATCCCAAGGATCATAACATTAAGTTAGATCACTCCTCCTCCTTGATTCTCCCTTGGAAAATATTTTTCTTTCTCAAGAGGACAAAAGATCCATTTTTTCTGAAAATAATAATTCTAAAATTTTAAATATATATTCATTTTTAGGAAAATATCATTTTAAGTAATAATATTAATATTACTACTTAATATGATTTTATTTCATATTAATTATACATGACATAATAAATTCTAAAACACCCACTAAAACAGAAACCATGTATCCAGAATATGATCTCTAATTCTAAAAATATTATTTACATACCAATGATTGAGTGGAGTCACCTTTTCCCCCTTATTAAGATTAATTAAAAATATTTAAAAAACCATAGAAAATAATTTTTTCCCCAATCCAAAAATTATCTCTTTAGTTAACTCTTAGGATATTACAAGGCATGCTCCCTCCTATGCATCACATGATTCCTCCTTTAAACTAGCACTTGCACTATCCTTTTAACTAGCTCAGGAATCCAAGTTACATTAACTATGCCCACATTCCCTAGATATTAGAACACCCTCACCACTTTCACAAAATTTGGGAACCATGTATACTCTACCTATGGATGGGAACCAAAACTATTATGGAACATAAATAGGTTCCGATGCTGGTTTGTCTGAGAATTTATTTTTCTGGGGTTTCGTGTATTCCAAACAACTCTCTTATTATGATTTAATTGTTTAGTTCATTATGTTATATAATATTTGTAATATTTTTCTCATGTTATTCTTTAATATAAAATTTTATATAGTATGTTATCAATTTGTCGTAATATTTTAATAGTTGACAAAATATAAATGGTTTTTTTATATGAATTTATTATTTTTTAGAGAGGAAAGTGGGTTTTCTATTTTATTATTATATTATGCACATAAAATATTATATAAGTATGTTAATAAATATTTTTAAAAATATTTTATAATTCTATTTTATTTTTACATGTTATATTATTTTCATAATAAGCATGATGTATGAAAATGGGATATTGAATTTATATTATGATATATGCTCACCATGAGATGTATCAAATATAGATTCATAGTGTATATGAATGATAATATGTTTATGGGGATTAATATGTAATTTTTATTAACTACTTAAAACATTTAGGACTCTGTGTTCGTGAGGGGCATCTTGTAATGAACTTGTGATGATCGGGTAATTACTGTTATTGGTTTTTTTGGGTCACTGGGGAATTTATTTTTAGAAATGTGTTTAGATTTCATGCTCTCATGACTCGTGGAAGGACCATGAAATCATTTTACACACTTTCCTCACACAAGAAGGGCATGAAATGATTTTATAATTTTTATTTTTTTAATCTGATAGAAATATAGTAAATACAAAATATATTTATCATATATATAATATAATAAAAATTACTATATTATAAATATTTTTATATTAATAAATTTATAAATATTTTTACATTATTTTCAATTATAAATATATTTATTTTTATAAAAATATGTTTTATATTTGAAAATAATATATCATATGTAATTTCATATATTGTAAATATATTTTTTATAAATTTAGTAAATACAGTTGTATTTATTATATATTATATACCATAAATAAAAAATATCATAAATATAGTTATATTTATAATTATATAAATATATTTCTATTTTTTATAATTATAATTATATTTATATTTATAAATATATTAATTATATTTATAAAAAATATATCATTTACAATCATATTTATTATAAATATATTTTTTATACTTATAAATATAATTTCATATTTTTAAAATTAATTTTTTTTATAATTTACTTAAAAGAAATAAATTATATATTTTATATTGTATTTCATTAATAAATAGAAAAATGAAAACCCTAAAAGTTTTTTAAATCTGTTTTGATTTTTTTCATTATTTATATCATATGATTTATGTGATTATGCTTTGTTAGAATTGACCTTTTAATATTGTAATTTTGGATTTTTTTTATTAATTAGAGATCTGTTTTACTGTTTTATTGGGATATGAATTGTCTTTAAAATCCCTTTATTTTATTTTTCATATTTTCTAATTGTCTAAATAGTTTTTTATCATCTGAAAACATATTACTTCATGTTTTTAGAATGAATTGTGATAAAAATTGTGTTTATTTTCCATTTTCTTAAAATAGATATTTTATTACGAAATTTTTAATGTGTCTCGATCAGAAAAAATTGGGTCACTACATTTATGATCATTGAAAAAGTTATGTTTATATAAAAAATCATCACTCAATAATAATACATTACATTAAAGAATTATGTAAAATGAAAATATAATATAAAATTGTATGGTAAGTTACATTAGAAACATAAATTTTGATTTATATTTTTTTTATAAATGAAATAAAAAAACAAATATTGTTGTGTTAATTTAAAATCTATAATATGATAAATGTTGACAATTTACTTATCTTAATGTAATTAAAATACTTTTTTTAATTGATATTGAAAATTTATTTAGAAATTTTGTTTACTAAAATCTATATTAGGTAGAGGGTATTACAAATAACAAATAAAAACGCACCCAGACACACCAATGGATCAATCCCCATCCCTCGTCATAAGGAATGGAAAGCTCCCACAAGACCTATTTTATTACATATAGTGGAATGAATTCTCAAGTACTCAATGGCCATAAGGGATAGCTGAGTGTGGTCTAAAGGCTTTTGAAGGAAATGAACCAAATCTCCAAATGAGTATCTTGGATCATTTTTTGAGACCAATCATATTCCATGTATCCCCTGCTAAAAAAAATCACTACATTTGGTAACTAGTTTGAATGTCACACACCTAACTAAAAACTGTATGTCGGGTTTCCCTCTATCATCTAATGAAAGGGAACCCCACAATCCCTAATCTAATTTCATTGTAAAAAATTACCAAGTTGATAGGTGTCATCATACCCATATCTCTTTTAATTCACCCACTTGGTGATGCCTACATGGCACCTAACTGCACCGCTTTTCTAGTCATTTCACATAATTCAACTAGTTAAATTTTTCTGATCATCATGAGGCAGGGAACCCCACTATCCCACGTTATAAATTTGACTTTTTAGAGATCTTATTGATAGGAACGAATACACTCAATACTCTTTTGATCCGCTCACCTGAAGACACTTGTGAGTTTCCAGGCTGCACCTCATGCATATCGTATTATGCCCTCATTCTGGTTACACTTTACAATTCCCTAATTCATTCTATTGTGAAACTAACCTATCCATTCCCATAGTGTGGGGGGCTTTTTAATTCCATAAATATAAAATATAATCCCCTTAAATTAGGATTATATGATTCAAACCACGTTCTGATGAATAATTACAAGTGAATGTTTCCGCTAAGGTAATCACCCAACAACAATTATTTTATATAAAATAATCTTATATACATTGATGCAATCATTAAATATTAATAATTTTATAAAAGAATAGATTTCAATTATTTCAATTTATTAAGTACTTAAATTTATATTTGTTCATGTATCTCTACAAAAATATTTCGACATGTACATTCTAAAAAGACATTTAATTACTTAAGAAATTATATATTTATATATATATAATGATTCATAATGGTAAATACCAATGTATTCACATAATTTTCCAGAAATCATTGTAAAAACATCACAAAAACTTATATTTTGATGCCTATACCACTCTGTTGTTCCAGCTATAGGAGTAGGATCCTCTACATGTGGTGTCTCTACCTCTATAGGGGCATATATGATTGTGGTGCGGATGCTTCTATGTACTAATCTACTATTGCTGGAACCTCAATTTGTTTTATTTGTGGTGTCTTATCATTCTTATAAAGGGTAATCTCCCAATAATACCCTTAAATTTTTGAAAATATTTGTTTTCAAATAAATTTAATTTCTTTGATATCTTGCATTACATGTATCACCTAATTTTAACAATACATGATATAAAAATAATACTGTTATTCAAGCATGACCATTATAACCTAGAAATTAATCTTTTTGGAATAAATATGACTAATTTTTTTTTAAAATTAATTATAATGGTTTTGTATAAAGAAATTATATTTATAAAAAAAATTAATTAGTAATAAAATCTTTATATTATTCGAAAATCAAATTTTTCTCGAAAAATGTTTTTATTCATTTTTCTAAAAAAATTAATAAAAGTAATCTTATAAACTATTAAATACTTTTTTGAAAAAATAAAATTCAATTTATAAATATACATATTATAATAATCTTTGAGTTACTTTTTAAAAATTTTCAAAACTGATTAATTTTCTTATGAATAGAAAAGAAATGTTGCTTTTTAGGAAAAATTGTTTTTTCGTTTAAAAAAAATATAAGTTCTATATTATGTTAAAATTGTTTTAAAAGTAAAATTAGTTAAATTAATTTATTATTAATCTAATTTAGGTCATATTAGTCAAGTTAATTTATATATTTGATATTAAAACTTTCTATACTTATGGGAATTTTCTCTTGGAAAACCCACATTTTCGTTAGGTCTATAGTTTAATTGTAAATTTAATTAAGCCACTCTATGAATTGAATATAAAAAAATAATTCCATATTTAGAATCATTATTATTATTATTTAATAATCTCAACTTAATTTTTTTTCAAAATTAATAGTAAACGTAATAAAAATTAATTACTATGGTTAATGCTAAAATGGGTTTACCTGGGGTTAAACAAGTAGATATGGGTATGTATGCCAATAAAATTTTTATAAATCATATTTTATAGAAATATTTAAAATATATAATATACAAAATTTTAAAATAAAGTCATTTGGATTCAATTTTATTTGGAATGGCTTTATCATTATTCATTCTTTTAGGAAATTTCAATGTAGTTCCCAAGTTGGTTTCTTTACCCATTTATAAAAGGACATCCCCTCCCCTCTCATATTCACACTCCAAAATGTTATTGGTTATTCCAATTAATAACTAAATATTTTCTCTACTTATATTCCCGTGTACTAGAGGATTTATTATTATTATTATAATACACTTCTATGAAGGCTTTTCGTGCTAACATAATGATGATTTCTGAAGAAGATGCATCATTCTTAACTGAGAATTTTTATTTTATTTATTCTTCAAACTCCATAAATTATTCTCCAAATATGATGATATAATCAAATAATTATCTCTTATATATCGAGATATTATTATTTTAATTCAATAACCCATATATTTCTCCTCTTATATCAAATCAAAAATGAATATGTCGATTGTGTGTACGACGGACTACTGACTTGCAAGCCAATGTAATTTTGTTCCATAATTGTATCTCATGAATGGATATAATTATGAATTTAATATATTTATATGATATTTATGTCATAATTAAACTTCAATAATTTTAATATCACATTTTCATTCTTACCTACAAATCTATTGGAAAATAATATCATCACACGTGCGTATATGTGGACTACCGCCTCCATGAAGCGATGTGATACATTTTTTTACAAGGTTGATAATAAAGATATATATAATAAATATATATGACATATATAGTATAAGATTTATTCTATAAATTAGAATTAATATTTATCTTTCTTAATTTCTATATGTTTAGAAAATAGAAAGAGTTTTTTTGGGTATGAATGGCTGAAAGTATCCATAAAATTGAAATTCATTAAAATTATCTAAAATTTATATATTATAATAAATAAATATATAATAAATATATCATGGTTAAAATTTTTTAGATTATTGAATCCTGATAAATGTGAAATCATTGAAAATACCAAACCTAAAAATATATATGAAAAATGATGCAGTTATTACCCGAAAATTGATTTTTGCAAGGAATTGATAATAATCTAGTAATAAAAGGACATACGTAAATAATATGTTGTCTTATATATATTATTATGGTTCTATAGTACATTTATAATAAATAATATTTTTTTTACCTGAGTTTTTAATGTTTATGATGAATGTTGATACATGAGGTAAAGGATTTCCATCTCATTTATATTTTTGTGGGACGCATTCTATATTCACCACCTGTTTCTTTTAGGTGGTGAGTATAATTTCCAAGAATTTATTTTATAATTATTCTTATGAAAAATATGTGGATTTAGATATAAATAGATATTTATTTATTTCATGGGGATTATGAATCAAAATATAAAAAAATGGTAAAATTTTTATGTTCAATATCATTGTCTAACAAGTTTTTTTATAGTTATGTTTCAGATAATGATATCTTATAGTATACCTCTCAATAAAATCATATATTATATTATATTATGTTTATTTTTGGATAATAAATTTTTTTACTTTAATTTTTTTCTCTTTAATAAGTAAATAGACAAAAAAAGTTTTTTAAAAAATAGTCTTTATTTCTCTCTTTGGTCAAAAATCATATTTCTTCCATGTCCATGTCCACTAAAAATATTTTAAATGTTGTATTTTATATTATTAAATGATATTTTAAATATATTTTTATAAATTTTTTGTTTTTTTACAAAATGGATTAAAAGTAATCTTCTATTCATTTTCTGAATGATGTAGTTTTGACTTTTTTTTAAAATGAGAAAGGGATCTTTGTTTTAACATGTATGGAATGAAATAAATGTTTAATTATCATGACCACGCAATTATTCAAGGCTTCCTTTAAAAGTTTCAAAGAATATTTTAAAATATTTTTGTTTGTTAATATTTTGTAAATTCATAGATTTTAAATAATTGATTTCAAAATGGAAAGGATATTATCCTTAATAATGTTTTAATGTTATTTTTATAAAATTTATATTCACCAGAAATAAGAACCATTAGTGTAGATTATGTTATACTAGGGATATGATACAATAGTATAACCCTTATTCTTCATCTTTATGGTTTTTTTATTATGATGAATTTTTTTTGAAACCCATTTATTTCCATCGATTTATACTATAATGAAACGTTTATGAAACTTCTTTCATATCCATGTGTTATGATATTAAGAATTTTTAATGATATTGTTTCACAAAAATACATGATTTATGTGACATGTTGGACCTATATCTCCCTCCAATTCATTGGGTAAATATTTATATCTCATGAGATGATAATGGGAAACATGCTAATGTTCTTGATCCGTTATGGGAAATATTTCGATGTTCTTAATCCACTATCAGAAACAAGTCAATGTTCTTGATCCAATATAGGAAATAGGTTATGCTTTTTTGTCTATTTTGTTATCGGAAATGGGTAGGGATACCTAATCCACTATGGTTTGATGGATTCATTGGTTAACCAAGACATGTGAAATGGTTTCTATAATTATGATGGTTCCAAACTTATATGACATGAACTTATGGTTCATGGATTATTTATGATGATTTCTCACTTATATGATGCATGTGTTCTAAGTGATAATGATTTATGCCATGATTCATATTTATGATCATTGAATGATTGGGTATGAACCTTGAAAGTTATGTTAATGATATCATACCACTATTTTTATATTGTGACGTCTTATGATCATTAATTGATATCTCCCATGTTTACCCTTACTGAGAATCTAAGATCATCATTTCATATGTTTCCTTTCCCAAGGTTATGAAGAAAAGTTTAAGTCAGTAATTTCTATAAATTGTACTAAAGGGGAGATATTTATGGGATATGTTGATCATATTTCATGAAATGATAATATTGTGTATCTAGGATATAAACTCAAAAAACCCTTTTGGTTCTCATGAATGGATTTTATAAATGTATTGAATATTCATATAAAAAGATTTCATATTTATGTATGAAATTATTGAGATTCTATACCCCCTTTGTAGAATTTAATATTATAGGAATCCTCATGGAGATCATCAAACCAGTTGACACTCTACATTCCACCTTCAGATGATGGTTGTCAAATGATTTGATACTCTTCATCCCACTAGAAGATAAAGAGTGTCAAATCATTTTACACCCTTATTGTGGTTGTGATGAGAAACAAATTTATTTATGACTTTCAACACCACAAAAGTATAGATTATGGTTTGATTCTTTGATACATAAATGGAAGAGCGTCAAACCATTTCAAACTTTGTCTACTCATATCAATAAATAATAATAAAATAGAACTAGATTTATAATAAAACACATTTTAAATTTTATCCCTAGTGTTGATTCCTATTACATTATGACTTGTAAAGGTGACTATACTATAACTTAGGATATGATAATTATCCATACATCATCACTAACTGAACACTAGTCATGACTTATCTCATAATAGTGTTACAATCTAAATACTATGTGTGTTATATTCTCATAGATCTTTCCCACAAACAATTCATCTACAAACTCAATGAACATTATATATGATAGCTCCAACATACTATAGTTAAATAAACTAACAATACAAATCATGTTTTAATGCAACTAGAAATCCTGAAAAATTTGTCAAACTATTTCTAATGAATACAGTGACGGAAACATAAGAAATAAACCCATGTGGAAATATTCATTCACATAGTAATATTTATTAATCATTTTTTGTTTTAACTAACTTTGGTGATCTATTATTGTTATGGAAAGGTGTTTATGAAAAACCAAAAAGTCCCCAAGAAATATATAGTATATCAAATACCAACCATAATTAAAAACATAAAAGGGATTGTTTCTATGGATAATTTCAATAAATGAGATTAAAAACATACATAAAAGTTAAAATATAGAAATAGTAATAAATAAATACATAATTCAAAAATTAAAATTATTGTAACGTAATGAACACTGGAATATTATGTCATTTATACCACCTTGATTCAAATTCATGGAAATAAAATCTCCCACTAATTTTATTATATAATGAAAAAATGGAAGTATTAAATAAAAAATTCAAGAAATTAAACTCAACTAGAAAGGATTATATCCAAATAAATTACCGTATAATACTCACAAAAATTGGAAAAAATAAATCCCAAAAAACTATTGGGAAAAATTTGGAAATATAAAGAAAATAGACTGAGAACACCTTTAATAAGGATAAGTATAACATGTTGAATCCCCTAAAAGATTGATTATAACCAATTTGATACTATATATAACTCAAAATCAATGATCTCCCTACTAAAATAGTCATCCGGGTTTAAACCACAATTACTATTGAAAACAATTCCTTGAACAAGCCCTCAACTCTCTAGATCATCTCTTTCTCCTTGTATCACTCACTTCACCCTTCTCTAATCTATAATCAGTAATAGAAAATTTATATACCTTGGGCAGTTAAATATGAAGAAAAAAACTCTCCAACTACTAGAGTACACATGTTAAGTTACAAATCTTGGGGAATAAGATGTTGAAAAATATATATATATAGTTTTACCTACATTAAGGTACACCCTAATGATGTATCATGGTTTTTCACCTTTTATATAAAGATAGTAAGACCCCTCCCACACCCCCTCTAAGGAAAGGTAAAATGACTATTTCATTCAATGTATATAGGGAACATACAGCTTCAAAATGATACCTCATGACACTACATAAAGATAAGATGCGCTTGAAACGTCTCATATAAATTTCATCATTGCCTTACGTAGTGGTAGGTTTACCACTATGTAAATGTTATACGGCCCTCACATGATGTTGGGAACTCATTTCCACCTTCATATAATGGTAATATAAAAACCTCTATAGTGGTGGTAGGACATTGTAGTGGTGGTAGGGGTACTGTAGCAGTGGAATGTATTGTGTGGTACTATAGTAGCACGAGTACTGTAGTAGTAATATTCACAAAATGGGCCGACTGGCCATGTAATGAGCTAAATTCCCACTGGGCCTTCGGGCTATGTAATGGTTCTCCCTCTACCCAGTTAAAGAGGTCATTTCATTTCTTTAACAAGAAATGATGCTTTGGCCCCAACCATTTGAAAACAAATGGTATAATAAAAAAATAAACAAAATCCAAAAATAAAACCATAACAAAACTACAAAATATATTAATGAATGAAAAAAACATGAAATCATAGAAATTAAAAACAAGGAATCAATAAACTAAAGCAACCCCATTTTATTTCTTAACAGAAAACATGTAAAAAATAAACAATTATAATGATTTTTATTATTAGATTAGTTTTTATAAGATTATTAAGAGTGATGCATCATTTTTGTAATAGTAACCATGATGCAAGGAATGTTATCAATATATGATCTCATTTGAAACTCTTCCATTTATTTCTTTCACCATAACTATACAAGTGTCTACTTGGTTTATTTCATAATTTCACATATGATAGTTTTATAGTATACATTTAATGTGTACCAAACTATATGCACAAATATATCATGAATATAGATAAAGTAGTTCAGATAAAGGATTAATATGCACTCACATGTGGAATTAATTGGGACATACATTAATTTGCTATATATTTTATTTACTTTGTGATTATAAAATGATTTTTATATTCCATGTTTCTCTATAAACATTATTTCAATATCAAAGCTTCTACCATTTTTTAAATTAATTTTTAAAAATTAATTTTTTTTATAAAATATATAAATGACATCAATGGAAGTGATACATTAAAGTATGATATTTTTTCAACTAATATACAAGGTAATATCATTATTGGTATCAAGAATTTTCATGCCATTATTAAAAGTAATGTTTTCAATAAAAATAATCTTATATTATAGAAAAAAATATTAAGACACATTTCTAAAGAAATAATTAAAACATTAGTTCATGATGGAGTATTAGTACTCTTGATTTTATCAAATTTGAATCTTTTAAAGATTTTATTAATGGGAATTATACTAATAAATTTAGGAAATATGAAAATAAAATTCCAATCATATTATAAATCATACATAATGATAAATATAGTTAATATATTATTTTACATGGATATGAATATTTCATTTCATCAATATATAACTATTAAATATATATATATATATATATATACTATATTTGTAGTAAAAATGTATCTATTAATTCCTTTAAATTCATTAAGGGTGATGTGGAGAAAAAATGTGGTATGAATATTAAAATAATGATGCTATATCAAGGTAGATAATATCATGAAATATATGTTATGGATGGACTCTTCCATGTTCTTGTTCTGTGGTTTCATTAAGAAAATTTGATTCTTCTTGTAATAGATTTAGTTTTTATGATTACACTCTTAAAATATTTTAAATAATATTTATTTATCTATTAATAGAGTCATCATAGTGTTTTGGATTTTTTAAATCCCTAATGTTGGTATATTGAAAATATTAAATATATTAATGCACGTTCCAACATACTCCTAGAAATTGTGGATTACCTCTTAAATGGTGTATTTTATTTGAAAAATAAGGCCAATGTTGAATCTGAAATTTTTATTGGAGAATGAATTAATATATGATTTTTGGATGAGATATATCTAGAGGAGAGCCTTGGTGGAGAATGTATTAATTGATGATCTTGGATTGGAGAATAAATGATGAAGACATATGATTCATCGATGAAAATATTAGAGCACATGTTATTCTCATATAATTCATCTTTTCTTGAGATAGGGAATAGAAATTTTTGTAATTCCCATTGTATTTAAATTATTTTTAATCTTGATTAAATTTTCCCTTAAGTTTAATATGAATTAAAGAGTAACTTGACCCCATCAACTTCCAATTTTTATTTAAAATTGGGAATTGTGAATGTTGAAATTGAATATTTTAATTATTTCTTGTTTCCTTAATATTTCCCGATAGTAAATGATTAATGATTGGGAATGGTATTTTCCATAACCCATTTTTATGTTTCTTTGGATTTATCAATCAGTTATTCAAGTATTTATCAGCACATTCATTATTGGTAAGTGATTCGACTATCCTTGTGATCCAATACTGTTTTCTATTGAATATCATATCTGATTTCCATTATTTGTGTTTTATAACAATCATGATGATACAATGATGGTTCTTAGAAAATTTTGGAATAATGGGAGATTATGGGATCATAGTGTCTTCAATTTAGTAGTGTGTGTGGTAGTGGAATCATGATAGGAATCCATTACATCAAATAAGGGGAATGAAATAATCATTTTCTCAAGGTATTGATGGTAGTCAACACAGTTTAAAAAAATTGGTGGTGATCACAATGAGAAAAATACAATGGGTGAATCTTTGATAGGAAAATCATGTTATAGAAAATTCATGGCTAAAAAGTGTATTGTTTCTAAGAACACGCTTTGTGTGACTCACAATGTGGTGCTAAAATTTTATCTGGAGTAAAGTATCACATGTTCATGTGATTGATCCATATTTCATATAACACAAACCCAAACAGATCAATATGTTATAGAACAATAGGTCGAGGG
The DNA here is from genome assembly GCA_963277665.1 of Viscum album. Taxonomy (NCBI): domain Eukaryota; kingdom Viridiplantae; phylum Streptophyta; class Magnoliopsida; order Santalales; family Viscaceae; genus Viscum; species Viscum album. Next base: position 403,115,253 of record OY728136.1, on the reverse strand, counting down.
ACCCATGTCTTCCCATACAACATTTGTTATAGGCCATACCCCATATACCCTAAGATGTACATGAATATGGTATAATGGGTATACGTTGAGTTCCCCCTATAGTTATGAAAAATTATATGAACCCTCTACATGCCATGAAGTTGGGAAAAGACATGCCTTGTGGAATGACAGAACATGACATAGGGAATGACATGGTATAACACATTGTGTACATGTTAGAAAAGATCTGTACTTACCTGTGGAATGGAAATTGTTTATTTAGACATTGATTTCCCCCTTATTATTCCTAGGTGGAGTTGGTATTTCACCCATTGGGACTAATATTCTATTGGGATTTCTTATTTAACCCATGTAATCATGGGGTTTTAATCATCTACAAATTAAATTTGATAATGTAGGTACATCACTTATATTATGGGGCAAGGATCTTTTATATTTGGTGTTGATATTTATCATATCTATAGTGTTTTGGAGGGATATAGATCATCGAATAGAGTTTTTGTTTCACCCATAATCATGGGGTCAGGATCCTCCAGCATCATTTGGGGGAATGATTTTCTAATTTTCTTAAGTATTTTTGGTCCAATGTTGGGAATGTAGAACTCTTTCCTTGGATGTGATTCTGAGACTATACTCTTATACTTGGCTACCTCTTATAATCATATCTATGTTTTAATTTACTTTTCCCTATTGGATGTGGTTTTCATCTAACTCTTTCTTTTGATTCTTCACTTTTTAGTTATTTATAGGATTACCGTAGGGTATGTCTAAACTAAAACCCATATAGGATCTATCTACACATGTCATATATTATGCACATGATATGATTTTAAATGGTTATCTAGGAAAACCATGGGTGGGTTTTTCATAGTGGTTGTTAATGGCTATGGTAGTAGGACTACTATTAGACGGGTGGTTGTTTGATAAGACCTATTTCCCCTCGTGCATTTAGGTTAAACCGAATTACGATTTACTGAGCATGTATTTATCCCTCCTTACTTGACAGAATTATTATACATATTTGTGTGGTGTTATAGGTTTTGCAATCATTTATTATTATAGTTATTTTCATTCTTCCATACTCTAGTGTGTATGGAGATATGTGTTATTAGGTATAGGTTTATTAGGGTAAGGCCATTTATATGCATGATATGTATACTTGGTTCTAGACACTAGTCCTCACCCTATTTGAAGAAGTCTTGGGGTGGAACACTCAGTACACCACCTTCCATTTAGGCCTCAGATTATTGGGTCGTGTCAATGATTTATCATATCCTAGGCTACCCAAGAATTTATTTTGGAGATAAATTATTTGTAAGGATTGGTTTAGGATTTAAGGAAATTTTTTTCACCTATCCTAAGATTTTATCTTAGGAAAAATACCCATGTGAGGGTGAATCGGTTAACATATCCATAAAATATAAATTTAATAACACAATTGTTAACTCGAAACACTTTAAACCTAGTTACATGGAAACAATGGTACATACACTATATATATCAGTTATAGTTTCCATTCACTTTTTGACTCATCTCCCTAAATATTCCCTTTTAAAAATTGTACATCTTGTATACACTAGAATTCCTTCATGCCAATAGCTAGACAGGATTCAATGATAGGATCTTGAAGAGGATCATCTTAGTGGTGAGTCATATATTCAGGGGATCATTCAATAGGTGTTCCCTCTAGGCGGAATGTGAGCGGTTTTTCCACCCATCGAGTAGAAATAAACCCTAACCATTGTATATCATTCACATGATTTACCTATTTCTAGACAATATATCATTCACATGGTTTTGGATGTTGACACCAATTATCTAAGCATGCTTCAATAATTTCAGAGGTAGAGGTGTCTATGGTTTTGGGGTGATCCAGACTCACAGGATCTCAGGGACAAGTTAAAGCTTGGGTTCAAGTATTTTGTCTCATCTGGTCCCCTTTAGATTATATGGAAGATCTCCTATGAAGTCATATCCATGTATTATTGGAGTATGGTGGAGGTTGAGGATAAATATCCCAAATGAGTTGACTCTTCCTAGGATCTAGTTCAGGTATATCATTCGGGAGGGTTGTTTCTGAGAGACTCTATGGTTCATACACTTCTAGGAGATTCTCAAGATTCAGTAGTGTTGAATGTTATTGGATGAGTATTCATCAAGAGTTATTGTCCTAAAAAAACACTCTTTGAAGATGGTTTATTATGTGTTTTTGAAAATAAATAAATTAGAGTGTTGTCGTCATCGAGATATTCAATCTTGAGTTGTTCCACTTTATATCCCCACTTATATCAGAGTCTTGAAGTGTTCCCTACATGTAAAAATATTCATGGAAAAATAGTAGTATCCATATGGGGCTGATAAAAATCACCCATGATTAGGGAAATAAATATTAATAGGATATCATCAGGATTTAGGTTAATGAAACACAAAATGTTGTAATTTCTAATCCTAGACTAGAGGTTTTATAGACAATGCTTCAAAATGAGGTTCCAACCAAATGGGGGAGATGAGACGTATTTCCTATGAAGGGAGAGTCAATATATCTTGAGACTACATGACCAACCATTCTGTAGTGGATAGGTTCATAGTGGATAGGTTGTGGGGGTATAAGTAATTATATGATCAAGATGAAAGATAGGTACATAGTCATGGTAGAGGTGTTGGGAGGGATATAATATATGCCCAAATTTCTGATCTGATATTGTTGATGCCACTTATAAGTGATCCTCATCATGATATGGTAGTTAACGATCCATAAAATTATCAGTTTCATATTTTTTAGTCTTATTACCTCTAGGATCCTAACATTATCTATGTATTTTCTACACAAGATTATGTTTTTTAAACAATGGAATGATCCATTCTTCCTTATCTGTATCCCATTTTTCAGAAATTTGTGTTTTAATAGATCTTATATCCCATCCCTTATAACTAAAGACTCTTACTGGATGGTATTATGTGATCGCACTTTTTTTTAGTAGTGTGAGTTGGTTCTAAGTGGATATAGTTTTTCATGGGACCCTTTTGTGGTTGTAATGAGGCTTGATGAATAAAATCTTGACATAGACTATTTATCCATGATACATACTCAGATTAGTTTTATATTTCATATAATGTGGTTTAACCATGTGGATAAGTTGATGTTTTATTTCATTTTAATGATGGAATTTTAGTCATATTAGTATTGGATCATATTCAAGAGACTGAATGAAATTTCCTCTTATTTGGATTGATTAACTCTTAGTGTAGTAAACATTGTGGAAATTTGATTCCCTGTATTTCTAGTGGGGTACTCAGATGTCTTTATTAAGAACAACCCTAGGTTTTATCCTCGTTAGGATGCCTACTTATATGTTGATCTGCATTTACGGGCCACAATGACATCTTCCATAGCATATCAGGTGGATCCTGATTATCATTGATAGTAAAGAATGTTGTTGGAGGATCTCTAGAGGAAAATATTTATCTAACTATGTATGTCCTCTATGGAAGTTCTAGTATTATTCACCAAGAAGTAATATGGTAGCCTAAGGTTATGTGAGAATTATGTTTACCTGATTTGGTTAATATTCAAGAATATTTATCCACTATATGAACCCTCAAATCAATTTCAATGAGGAAGGTGGTTCTCAAAAATCGACCTCAATTTTGGATGTAACCAATTTCAATTATTCATGGAGTACATTCCTAATAATACATTCAGATGTCTCTATAGTCACTATGAGTACATGTTGATTCCCATTGGCATGAAAAATGACCTAGTGGTGTTTATGGGGCACATGAATTGGATCTCATATCCTATCATTGACCAGTTTATGGTGGTATTCGTTGATGAAAATGTCATATACTCAGCATTGGAGGTTAATCATATATATCATTTTAGGATATTTATTTAAAAACAATTAAATTATTAGTTCAATGTAAAAATATTAATGTTTTGGTTATATATTAGAGAGGTAAAAATTTGGAGACATGTAATCTCATAGGAAAATGTAGTTATGGGCCTAAATTTTTTGATTCATATCTAGTTTGTGGGCTGCCCATGATCGTGATGGGGGTGAGAAAATTCCTCAGTTTAGATAGGTATTATTGAGTATTATTTCTAAAATTCTACAAGGTTGTGAATCATGTAAATAATTTAACCCATAATGGTTATAATTTTATCAAGTTTCATAAGATCCATAATTCCTTTGGGGAGTTGTGTCATAGGTTGACTAGTGCTCCTACCCTAATGTTGCTGGAAGATGGGTTTGTGTATTTATTGTAATTTTATTCCTTTTGAGAATGAAATATGTGAATATTAATGTAAATGTGGGTAGTGATAGCCTACAGATCTAGAAATTTTATACCACATTAGATGGACTATAAAACCCTTGATATGGAGCTAAAAGTTACTGTGTTCTACCTAATGGATGAGAAACACTGCATTTTTATTAAGTGGTTTATTAATTATTTTTATGAAAATATTTCCAATTCCATCATTACTCATAGACATCTCAACCTAAAAAAATGTTTGTGGCTAATGTTCCAATAGGACTATGACTTCAAGATATCATATACTTCTTGAAAAATGAATGTGGTTAAGTATTCTCTTAGTGGGGAATCTATTTCCCAGCTACATAGAAATGTGTTTGATCAAGTATAACCATTGAGGATATCCTCTCCAAATTAGGTAGGATAGGCATATCTCTGATATATGGATGTTAACCTTCCACTACTGTTGTATGTAATGGATGCACAACTTTGTGATGTTGACTGTGAGGAATTTCATTAATAGATACTTAGAAGATATTATCTTGATGAATTTTTTAAAGGGGGGATTATGTCATTATCTTTTTAGGGTAGATATTAGATCCAAAAACACATCAACAGGAGGTGTTAATAGAGTTACATACATCTCTCTTAGTGTTACAATCATGAGGGGAGAAGATGGGTCAGGACATTGGGTGGTAGTTTTAGTGGCCAGGGATGCAAAATGTGTTTTGTGGAGTTAATCTCTCAATGCCTCACCTTTTAGTTGATTAATGATGGTTATCAAGAACCAGTGGGTGTGTCACAACGCCTCTATGTACCATAAAAGAAGTGAGTTAGTGTATCTAAATATTTTGTGATGAGAGTTCCTTGGAAAGGGAGAGGTCCTGACACCACATGGGTGATCTTAGATTAACTCATGGTGTATACTCAACGATTGTCTTGGGAAGTGACACACTATTTGTATATTGGTTGTAGAGAGGCTTGTTATAGTATTTGGAGAATCAGTTATCACTGAGAATAGAATTCCACCCTTAGATATATGGCCAGATATAGTGTACCTTTCAAAACCCGGAGGACATGCTATAGGCATTCATGTTAGAAATTAGATGAATTTTGGAGGATCTTATATACTTAATAGGGTTTCCAGACAACAACAGTTATCACTCTACTATTAGTATGGTCACTTTAATATCCCTATATAATAGAGTCTATTGATTATAAATATACTGGTTATAGTTGGGAGAATCACTACTCATGCGTCTAGAGTTAAATTATGAATCTATGGGGAAATTACTGATTATCTAGGAGGGGATGGGGATAGCATAGAGATATCATAAGTCCAATATAGACTGATTAAGGTTACCCTTGGAGTTTAGTGTGAGATAACATGGGTTCCTAAATGTTTCTCTTTTCCATGGTTTTCAGATATTTAGACGATAAGTATATTTATCCCTATTGTTCATTGATATGTTTTAGATTTTATGTTAGATCCATGAGGTTGTATACCATCTTCCCTTAGCTCCATCAGTACAATGAATTCATAAAATATTCTATACAATGCTACAAAGAAATTATGTTCATGATATATTAATTTTTATTGATTGAGGAGATATGGACATTGAAAATGGAGCCCCCATTTTATAATACCCAATGGTGATCAAGGATTGGAAGGATAATATCCTTCATGGGTGAATTATACACCTTGTTTTTTTTCTCTAGCATCATGGTAATCTTCATGAGATATCATGGAAGAGTGATAACCTGATATAGTGTTATAATCCTCACATATTTAAGAAGTCCATACTTTTCAAGAAAAATATACTTGAAGGTGGGTAGAGTGTAACAACTCTGGTGCTTATGATAAGACACTTTGAATAATATATATATATATATTTATATTTATATTATAGAGATATTTTTAGAGTCAACTTAGTGTTATAGGTTTCATAAATCCCTAATATTACTATATTAAATATATTAAATATATTAACAATATTCCATATAAAATATCATAAATGATGGATTATCTCCCAAATGGAGTCTCATATAGTAAAACTGAGACCACTATTGAATCCAAAAAATAGCCTTTACCCTATTCATGACATGAGTATCATTTATATTGGGTATGAGGAAGTCTCAGAGTTACAGGAAGATTAAAAAATATATAATTGATCATTTTAATTTTTCGTTTACCTGGGTATTTTTCTATATAAATCCATAAATATATATTATATAGAGTTATCTGCAAAAGAGTTGGTATTTCACCCATCTATAGAGTTTATACAAGAAAGGGATCTTCTACTGGAGTTATTAATTCACCCATGGTCATGTGAGAATAATCCTCTAGAATCATCTAAGGGAATGATAACATAGGATTCTTGTGACTTATGGGTCATAATATAAGAATGTAGAGTTTTTTGTATGGTTGAGAGTTTGAGTCTCTAATCTAGGACTTGAATATATCATATTATAATATTTGAGCATTCCTTTCCTTTACCCTATTGGATATGGTTTTGGGATAAATATTTCATTTAATTCATTCTTTTTTCAGTGATTTTAGGGATTCTTACTAGGTATGTATATATTTCTCCCCGCTTGGGATATACCTACATATTTCATGCCATATACTGATAATAGGATTATCAGCAAAGATCTAGGGGGATCCGGTGTGGGTGGTTCTTAGTTTCACATAGAAGATTTGGTTCCATGACTACTATCAAATTAATTGTTGTGCTCTAAGACATGTTTCCCTCCTTGTAATAAATTTTGACCTACTTATTGGTTTTTGGGTCTTTATATCAACTATTTTATATCATTATATACTATCATACTCGATTGTAGGATAATAGAGTTTTTGAATTCATTTATTATTCTAATTATTTACTTCCCATGTTACTCTATTGTGTATAAAGAAACTTGTGTCTGTGTAGATGAATTATGTTAAGGCTTGTCATATTTGTGATATGCCTACACAATTCTAGTCACCAACACCTAGCCTTTTGGCGGTGGTCATGGGGTGGCACACTCAGCTTACTTTCAGCTAGCTGGGCCTTGGAGGGTCATGTCTTGTCAGTTCCCCGATACTACATGCCTAGTTTAGTGGACCAAAATTGTGTACATTACATAAGAAACTACACCTTAATGTACATGGTGCATAGTATTCTTTGTAATTCATAGGAAAATTATTCAGGACTAAAGCAAATAAAATATAATGATATATTTTAAATATGATTCCAATAAATTCCATTTCAAAAACACCTTTTGAATTATTAAAGGGTTTCAAACCAAGTTTGTGACATATGTTTATTTGTGATGCACTTCAAAAGTGTGAGTTTATAACCCATTGGAATGTCATTTAGATCTAAGTACCATAAATGGTTTCTTAATAGGATATTTTAAAAATTATAAATGATACTGGTTTTATTATCCATCATTGGACACTAGATTTATGGAATCCAAAAATGAAATATTTCTTGAAAATGCCTTGATTAGCTGGATTGATCTGATCTGAAATTATTTTGAGAAATATTATTCAAACCCCATCCCTATACTTTAGATTATCGATTGATAATTTTTTATATCACTCATATTATATCAAGTGGTTTTCAATTAAATTTTATTCCATAATATGTTTATTTCCAACTTATGCATTAGTTATTTCAAGTATATGAAACTCATGAAAAACCCATTAAACAATATATTACTTAGGAAAAGAAATGAAAAACATTAATATGGACCACTATGATGAAAACATCAAAAATTTATAGTGAACATATATTTTATCAATAAAAATCTGAATATAATATTAGAGCCAAAATTTATTCTGAAACCTACTTACAATCCATGGGTTGTATAGAGTCAAAACTATGACACAATTCAATGAATGAGGGCATAAATTCCATGTAGATCAATGTGATTTAGGTTCTTATTATGCTTCGTATTTTTGAAAAACCTATAGGGTATAAATGGGTCTTTAGATCCATAAAAAAATCATTTGAAAAAATTAAGAGATACAATTCCTAACTAGTTCCAAAATGATCTAATCAATAGTAAGGGATTGATTATACTGATACATTATCATAAATATCTAAAAATGATTATGAAAAGTTTTTATTAGGATTAATGGATTATTTTTATTTGTAATTACAACAAATATATGTGAATACTTATTTTATTAATAGTAGTTTTGATGGGAATGATTACATGAAACAAATAAAAGGGTTCTTATCTAGTGATGTTGATCATTTAGTATGAAAGATTTAAAGGTCTATCCATGGTTTAAAAAATGTATCCTGATAATGGTTTATATGATTTCATGATGTAATTTCTTAATTTTTATTTGAAGAAAACATTATCAATCAATGTATTTACCTCAAGGTTAGAAGGAGTAAAACTATTTTACTTTTTTATTCATATATGGCATTTTACTCACAACTAGTGAAAAGGTATTTCAATATAAGGTCAAATGGGCTATCGCTAAATTGTTTGACGTGAAAGATAGGTATTATACATCCAATTTCATTAGCACTAAAATTAAAAAAACATAAGTTAATAGGAATTTCGAGAGTTTCTCAAAAAAAACCTATATTAATAAAGGTTTAGAGACATTTGGGATGAAATAGTGTGCACCAAGTATAGAACTCATTACTAATGGTGAAAAATTCAATTTGAAAAAAATAATTACAAATGATTTGAAGTGTGATAATTTGAGAATTGTCTCATATACTTCCATTGGTAGTAGTTTGATGTATGTTTAATTTTGTACAAGGCCGAAAATTGTATATGTAGTTGGAATATTGGGACATTATAATTGTGATCCCATTGTAAATCATTGTAAATATCTAATGAATATGTTGATATACCTTCAAGGTATGAAATAATTCATTCTAATGTATGGATGGACTAATATCTTAGTGGTTTCTGTCTATTCATATGCATATGTTTCCATTGTTATTTCATTCAAATCAACATCAAAGAATATCATTATTATATATATTGAAGATATATCATGGAGAACTATAATCCAGACACCAGTATCAATTTTTCGAATGAATGTAGAGTTTCATTCATGTCTTGAGGCAACATTTTACGTTATAACCAAATTTATTTTCATTTTAGCGATGAATGATATGGATTCCATTTCAAATTCATTAGTAATTTTTTTGAATATTAAAATATTATTTTTATATATAACAATGAGAAATCTTACTACCAAAGTAAACTCATCAACACTAAGTACCTAGAAATAAAGTAATGTGTAAATGATTAAAAATTGAATATTCAGCATAGTAGTAATGAATTGATGTTTCTTTACCATTTTAATAAGGGAATGCCTCTATTAAAATTCAACTATATCATAATTTATATGGGAATAAATTTCTCTACGCAATTACATAATTTTATTGAATTTTAAGAAAACCCTATATTTTTATATTTATCATTTTTTTACTACTATTTACACATTAATTACATTGAGAAATATTATGGGTCATTATAATTACACGTGTGGTTGAGGTTTATTCCTATGGTTATTTTAGATTCAAAATACATTATGATTCATGGAACGTAATTCTAATTTATTTATAGGACACACAACTATAAATAATGTGTTATGTTTCTAGCATTAGAGGGATGTTAGATTCATATATTATCAATAATTGGCATAGACCAAGTGGGATAATTCATATAATTAGTGGTCCATGCATCAACCATGCACTACTAACCAGTTGATGTCAATAATGTATTTTCAATAACCAACATGTATCTATTATCTACCAACTATAGGGCTTGGGTTGGATCCTTGATTAAAAATACACCGTATATGGTAACACCCATACACTTAGAGAGACTATGAGATATTCACCATCTTTATCAATCAACTTTGTGTGTATAATTTTATTCCATTCAGTCAGCATCCTTGTGTTTATATTTTTTGTTGTGGTTTCCCTATAATGATCAATAGTAATTTTTTACTTTGTTAAATTTTTTACATAATGATAAGGGTATTCATTTTAATTTTTATTTATTTTTCCATTACTCATCATCTGTTTAATCTAAAATGAAATACCTTAACATCGCATGAAATTGAACTATAATGCGTGGGTTTATATTTTGTTATAAGAAGAGACATTTTATTAATAAATGAATGAAAAAAATATTATTAGAGGTATTAAGTGATAGAAAAATAAAGTGGATGTCTTATAAAGAAGATATATATATATATTGAATTAATATAATTATATTAGTGAATGTGTGAAACAATTTTTTATCAGAAACAATTATAGAGTGTATCATATCATGAAAACTAGATGTGGACTATGTTAGAATAAATTCTAAAAATAAATGTGAAATGTGGTAAAATATAAATTTGTTACAAGAAAATTATTGAGTAATAAATATTTCATTTTTTTATGATATTCAGATGATTTCATTGAAAAATAATTGGAGAAATATAAAAACCAATATTTGAGAGTGGATCATTAATGAGTAAATTAAGGAATCAACATAGAGATTAAATGATTATAAAGACCCATTAGATAATCCTCTCAATTTGGTACTTGGGGAACATAAATTTGATTACCACGAGATACGATGCTAAAATATTAATGTTTTGAATCATTTGTGCTAAAAGTTCTCACTTGATATCATTCTATAAAGTTAAATGATATTCTGATGGTTCCCTAAAACATTATAGGTCCACAACTAAATTTAAGGTAGAAATCTCACAGTCAACATCCAACATTATCATTTTATACATTCATTTGTCTTATTCGTTAATATGTGATTATATAATGTATGTTTTATTAATTTATTATACGTGTCTCATAATATGTTCATGGGGATTAATATGTGATTAATGTAATCTTTTAAAAAAATTACAACAGTTCATTATGAAGATAACTCTTGAAGTTAACTAGTGATGATGCCTCTTATATATTAACTTGGGAAGGTGACATCACAAAAATTTGGGCCATAATAATTCTCATTACTATGTTACTAAATCAATGGTGTCCATGAATTATATAATAATAGTGTTATAATTTGATTTCTAGTAATGACCAGTACTCATATAGTGTACCACTAAAACACTATCTATGAAATCAATAAACATTATGATAGCTCCAGTGTTGTATAGTCATGTCATCCTATTCTCTGAAAGGAAAAAATTTAATAAATGTTTTCTTAATTATATGGGTTAGGTTTTTTCAAATCATTGAATCTAAGTCATCCAAGAATAATATTGTTTTATCCTCAGTCCTTCAAAGAGAGAATAAATTTAGCTAATTATCTCTCTTGGAAAATTGATGTACATCAATTCAATTGAAAATATTCATTCAGTGCTTCAAAATAGAGCATCATTTGAATTGATTCTTAGAGGTGGGCCTCCCCTCTAAAATGGAAGCACCTCCTACACTGATTTTTCATCTCTAACCCACTCATCCCCTACCTTACCATTTATTACCTAGTCAAAATAAATTCCATCTATCATTTGGAAGTTATGTTTTCCTTATCTTTAAATTGTTGAGTTATTTATTCATTTTTTGTTCTATTTATTATTTAATATAATATCTTAATTAATGTTGGATCATTATTTGTATAATATTTTAGTTCACTTGAATTAAAATTATGTCATAATAATTAGGATTGTATGTATAGTAAAATACTTGTCTAATATTAAATAAAATATCTAGTATATTGTTTTAATTATTATAAATTTTTTAAATTCCATGTTTAATATTACTTTATAATGATTAATTGGTGGTAAAAAATTTAAATTGTAAGTATAATTAATTATTAGATATGTTATTAAATTTTATAGTTAATATTAATTATTAATATAAAATTTCATGTTCAATAAAAATGGATATGTTATTGTTAGTATAATGTTATAATTATTAGAATAATGTTTTAATGATTAGGTATATTAATAAGTTGCAAGTTTCGAAATATTACATTTATTGTTTAATAACATTTCATGTAAAATTATTAGTAAATGATTTAATTATTGGTATAATATTTTCATTATAATGTTTTAATTAATATTAATGATTTGTTTATAAGAAATATTATTGAATTTTATTTTTAAAATTAGGACTATAAAAATAAATGAAAACATTTCAGATATGTCAAAACATAGGAAAACATCCTAAAATTTTTGTAAAGTAAATAGTGTGTTGTTTTTTAAAATTATATACCTATATGGATACAAAAATGTGGATGTGGGCTTTAACATAGAATCATCTAGGGGTAATTACATTGAAAATATTGGTTGGGTGTTAACTCAGTATTTAAATAGTGCACAATAGAGGCCAAACTGGACACCAAGTTTTTTACTCATTAGTAATCTACTATGGATTGTTCACATGATCTTTAATCAACCAAACTCAAAATAATTAATATTCTTAGATATATTTAGAGAGAAGATATATAGTTAAAATAAAATATTAGAATATTTAAAACTCTTTTTTTTAAATTAGTTAGAATTAATAACTAAGATTTATTAAAAATAAAAATATAGATGCATATATATTATGAAATAGTAAAATAATTTAAACTAAATATGGAATAAAATATTTTAGAAAAAAAATTGAGTAGTCTTTTTCAGGAATTTTTTAGCATTTTAAGACCTTCAGATAAAAATAAAATTATAGTTAAAACTCATGGAAACCATGTGACGAACTTCAACATTTATAGAAATCGATAATTTAAATATTGGTTGCTACATAAAGACTATCTAATTACTAACTGTGAGGATTGAGAATATTTATTTTCATGGGATAATGACCAACCTAGAGATTAAATGATAATTTTGTATGTCACTATGTCTACTATCAAATATATTCCATCAAAGGTGTAAGTTGGTTCAAAATAACCTCAGGATACGTATTCATATACTCAATATTCAACATCTCACAAAGTGACTAATGTTTTTATGGATGGTCCTCCAAGAGAATTTTTTTTCATTGAGGAAAAATTAGTGGATTACATATGTTCAAAATAATTCAATGATGTTGATGATTCATAATAAGAAGAATGTTTTAAATAACATTCCAAAAATATTATAGTGTCATTACACATGTGTTTTATTAATCCTCCACCATTGGAGTTATGGTCCACACAAGGTATGGATTGCTTTCCAAAAGTATATAGGTGAATTATTAATCCTAGAAAAATAATAATAAATATTTCATGTCTGAATATAGGGTCATATGAAGGTGTTATGTATATTGGAAGAAATTTTAATTTCAATGGATCTATGATTATAGTGAACATACATTATCACATTCAGAGACATTACTATTATGGAATGGAAGAATTAAAGTGAACATATTATATGATAAGTTGTGAAAGGTTTTTTTTCATATTATATAATGTGTGTTCATGATATATTTTATAAAAATTTCAACAGTTTATGAAACTCAAGATTTACTCAACACACATTTATGAACCCAAACCGATCATAGGTACAGATATACAAAAATGATAAATTCATCTTAACTAATATTATCAAAATGATAAGACCATGTTATAATGTTCTAGTAATTTTTGTTGTGGAGAAAATAAAAAAACTTTATAGTTATTTAATTTCTTGCTGGAAGGCATGGACTTCCTGAAAAAGGTTATTATTAAAGTATATGGGAACTAGAGTGACTCCTATCAAGATTCACCACAACCTATGAATCAATTTTTTCACAAAAATAAGTGAGTATTACGGTTACACATGGATAAATATATTATCCCAAAAATAACAAAATTTATTTATTGAATGTGGTATTTATTAGATAATTTTAGACAATCTAACCTTGTCTAGATACTTTTTCCATTATAAGTATTTTATCCATATTGATGGAACATTTATTTATGGAAATTATATTATATGTTATTGTGAAAGTATATGGAAAATAGGGTGACTACTATCAAGATTCACCACAACATGTGTATCTATTTTGCACAAAAATAAGTTAGTATTCCAGTTACACATAGATGAATATATCATCCCACAAAACCAAGTTGAATGATTGAATGTGGTTTTTGATAGATATTTTTAGACAATATAACATTATATGGGTACTTTTATCCATTGTAAGTAGTTTATATAGATTTATGGAACATTTCTTGATGGAAATTATGCTACAAATTATTGACTGATTTCATATAGGATGGAAGTTCTTCTCATCACACCCCAAATTTTTTATTTTATTTTTATTTTACTATTTATTGGATTCGAGTCATCGCGCCAAAGTCCGAGAAGGGTCCCGGATTAAAAAAAATCAACTTACTATTTTAGAGGGGTTTAGATCTCTATGCGGTCACCGCATGGTGGGTGGTCACCACGCGATCACCCCAAGTGTTTGTATAGATTCCCATGTGGTCTTGGTTGAGGCACGTAGCTTGCGCGTGATTTATTAAGTTGTGCGATGAGTGCGTAGTGACTCAGTTCTCAGAATAAAATAAAGGGATTAAATTTTAAAATAAAATAATGTTAGAGAATAATGATAATGTTAAGTTGTTATTTTTTTTATTATTATGATTTATATTAAGAAACCTAAAATTATAAATGATATTATTATTCTTTATGTATTATTTTTATACTTTATATATTATTAATATTCTTTATATATAATAATTATTATTATTATTATTATTATTATTTTAATAATATTATTATTCTGAAATAATGAAAAGAGAAGACCCCCCCCCCCACTAACCCTAATTCCTGGCCGCACCCCCCCCCCCATCCTCATTCCCTATGCGAGCCAGCCACCTTCTCCTTCATCTGCCTATGTGCACCATGGTACCCCCTACAAGCCACCATACATCCCATCTGCACTGGCCTCACCTCACCCTCCTAGATGACGCCCGCTCTCTCCCTCCCTCTGCCTTTCCCCTCACCCCCCACCATGGTCCATTGGACTCCCTCCACACCCTGTTCCATGATCCAATGCCCAGCAGACCTCCTCCCGCCTGCATCCGTCTCACCCAACACCTCACAAGGCACATGTGGCCCATTGTTTTGGCGAGACACCACTCAGTCCAACTTCCTCCTTACTGGAGCTCCGTCATTTCCGTGCCCACACCCCTTTGCTTCGACGACTAGCAACGGAAGACCTGAACCCCTTAAATGACATACTTCGAGTGACCTGAACCCCCTGCACATCCCTTATCGGCACTGAATCCTCTCCTCCGATATATTTTTATCAACATTTTTGTTTTTTCTTCTATTTAATAATTCTTTGACATTTCAATTTATGTTTCGTGATTTTTTCACCATGTCTCAAGTATGCGATCGATGTATAGGGACTTGTTGGTCCATGTTCCGGTATTTGCAGCCAAGGGAGAGATAGATGGTCTTGTCTCACTATGCTACCAATGTTTCATGTAAGGTTCTAAACCTTATTTTTGGTGTCACACCTTTATTTTAGGGTGGTTAAGTGTTTATGGTTTCTTAATAATTTAGTTTTGTGTGAGTTTATCCTCGTTAATGAGTTTTTATGGTCATTGATTTTTTTATAGTGTGTTTTGGCCAACTTTGAAGGTGTGTGCACACATATATTAAGGTTTTTATAAATATAACATATATATTACCTCCATGTACATATTCCTTCATGGCGCGAGGAATACATGGATTGGATTATGGGAATATGTATATATATATATATATAGGTATGTGTGTGCAAGTGAAGGCTAGTTATGAGTGGTCGCTGCCTTTTTCATCAGGTGCCAAAGTTTTCGGCATGACCTAGTTCCCCTTTGAGATTGGTGTTTCCATCCTTTCTCTCTTTCCAAGGTTTTCCATCAGCACTTGCATGATTTCATTTAATTTATAAAAGTTATTCACACCTTTATAATCTAGATAGTTTATTCATTATAGGGTTTTTATTCCTTTCCAATTTGGTTAGAACTAAATGCCTTTATCTTCAAATGGAATTTTTTAATGTATTGAGTGGTTTTTGTGTTGGTCAGTTTTATGAAACTTAGTGCTTTTGTACAAATTATTTCCCATCTCTTTGAATTGGTATTTTTATTGAAACCTAAGTTTTATAAGTTGTTATTGTTTTCTAAATATTGTGGGTCTCTTTGTGAATATCTTTAAATTTGTTTGAAAAAAAATCCATCTGTATATGACCATTTGGTGTTGAAACATTCTTTTGTGTGTGTTTGGAAAGAATAAGGGCTTGTTTTTTAAATATGAAACGTTTGAGTGTGGTTGGTATCCAAGAGCCTGTTTGGAACTTCGAACTTAAAAAGTGATTGTTGACTGATATTTTATTAAAGGATGTGGTTTGGAAAAAAAATGTTCTTGTCGGGTCGGGGATTTAAAATGTTTTTGAAAAAAATGTTTTTGACATGATGTGACATGAAGGAGTGTTTGGAACCTTCAAGTTTAGTATAATATTTGTGTTGATTTTTTGAAATGAAGACATTTTGATTAATTTATGCCCATTTAACAACTTTAGTATTTTGGAAAAAGGTTTCAAATGGTTTTTGATGTTTTCCATGTCATGACGTCTCGGTTGGCACTTTGTTAATGTTAGATGACTGAATGTGTATATGAGGTGATCTTTTCTAGTGTATCCCTTTATGGTTGAATGTATAGGAAGCGTCTGTGTTTTGGGAAGGCAAGTGAATTGAGATGAGTCACACGTGCAAGGTCCTTCCTACCTACACAGTATTATTATAACCACCATGGGTTCCTGGGTTTCTTTTACATGATCGAGTGACGGTTACTGACCAACCCCGACTAGACAGGTTGGTACCCCTAGATTGGTTGTTAGGCTAGGCGGGCATTGGCACTGGATTGGTCAGTTTAGGGAAGCCAGTTGGTTATCAGCATAAGAGTTTCAACATAATCCAGTAGGTTGTTCCAAAACCGATTATGTCCAAGGGTCTTATAGGGATTTTTATGATCAACCATATTCATTGGATTATTTACATTGCTTTATTAATTTTAGTTCCACTAGTTTATTTCCAGTTTTCACTTTACACTTGTTTGCTCTATCCCAGCTTTATTATATTTTGTTTTCTATTTTATTCATAAAATTTCAAACAATTTTAAATTTTTTTTGTAGCATGTGTTGGGTTTTTAAATGGGAAAAACATGTTTCTTATTTTAAAATGTGAAAACACTAATTTTATATTTGTATTTCAAAATTGTTTCATTGGTATATTTTGGAAAAATAGAATTATTGGATTCTGTGGTTATATTTGGCATCCCTACTAAGAATATTGGTGTCCATGCCTATTATATTCTTTCAATTATAGGTTTTTTTCATGTTCAAGTTCTGGGTTCAGCTGCTCAGGGTTGGAGCAGGCTTGGGTCTGAGTTGGGTGGTGACCTAGAGGGTCACAAAAAGGTATGTTTTTTTAATTTTTCTTTTCCCCTACTAGAGTTAGTTTTTGTTGTTCAATTTATTATTGATTATTTATTTATATTTTATGGGCCAAATCATTCCTAGTAATTAAAACTTGATGCCCGACACTAGTTTTCAACCCGTGGGGATTAGGAACTCCCTTCGAGCTATGTCGTAGACTGGATCAGGTGACCAGTTCAGGATCAACCTGGGTTGGTTTGTGACAAAACGGTATCAGTGGAGGTCCTTGTTATTTGGGGTGTCTGGTATATGGAGATTCGGAATTTTGGGACTGGAGCGGTAGGTAAGGTAAGGACGTCATGAACCCTCACCCATTATGAGCCTCAAGTCACCAGGGGTAGTCCAGGAATTGGGTCCTTGTCTCATTTTGGTTTTTTTTGTATTGAGGGATGACAATAGAGGCAATCTGATGTTACATCATGATTTGACATGGATTAGTGACCCATGTTGAGTCTGAGTACATAGTTTAAGTTCTTTCTAGTTGTTAACTCTTACTTGGGGCATGGCCCACTACCATGTCACCAAGTTAAGTGTAACTTCTAGTTCCTCATCCCGATGATTTGTTGTAAGTTAGGTTTTGTTTTGGTTTTGATTGATGTAAGCGTGTTTTTGAAAGTAAAAATGGGAAATGATTTTTGGAAAATTGAATTTGATTTGAAAAGTGAGTTGGGTATTTGGAAAGTGTCCTTAAAGGAAGACAGTTTTGAAATCTAAAATGGAAAGTGGATTTTTAAAGAGGATTTTTTGAGTTGTGTTTGTATTTTATTGTCTATTTTGAGCCTGTTGTTTTGGATGAAGGCACTTTCTTTGATGTTGCTTTAGCTTGATATCAGTTTTGACTCTATGTTTTATATGTTTTTTAAGAAAATTCCACCCAGAAAGGTCTCCAAGGTTTCCGATAAGTCATTCCCAGTTTTTGGTTCTTCTTAGACATTTCCTATCCTTCATAGTGATCGGTGTCCTTTAGAGGTAGTAGGGTGGCATGAATGGGTCGAGCGTGTCTTCAAGGTATTGGTAACTCTCCAAGTTGTCAGAGTGCGTGCTGTTTTGTGCCTGTTCAAAGGTCATGTCCTGTATGAATGGAAGTTTTTTGTCCCGCCATCACTACAAGATGGGATGATGTGGGGTGTATTTAAATCCCTCTTCATCTGATGGTTTATATCTAAAGAGGTGAAGAGGAAGAATAGTTAAGAACTCATGTGTGTTCAATAAGGCCAATGGACGGTGATGGAATATATAGACCATTTCAAGAAACTTGTGTGTTTTTCTCTAGAGGTAGCCTCATATGATTTGATGAAGACTTCTATCTTCATTGGGGGTCATCATCCAGAGATCAAGGAGTGGGTCCCCCCTTCTAGGGACCATCATTTTGAGAAGCTGGTGAATGAAGTTTTCTTAGATGAATTGGTCTATGGAGAACTGGTGCTTGACAATCCATCATATCCAGTTACTCATGAAGGTTCCCCATCTGGCAAGCAGGGTGTGCCTGAGGAAGCTGTTCTTAAAGAGTCTTCTGCAGTGGTTTTCGCTTCCAGTTCGTCGGACCATTCAGTGGTGTGCCACCAGTGTGGTCGGTTTGGGCACATGAAGTCTTCATGTCACATCCCTCGAAAGATGTCCCATCGTGGCAGATTTCTGGTTCATCTAGAGAAGTTATGCAGGAAGAGTCACCTAAAGAAGAAGTTGTGACTGAAGGATTCCAGTGCCTAAATACGAGGCATGAGATGCTTCAGCCATCAGAGCCCCAGCCATAGGCCTTGGGTGAAGCTCACACACAGTCAGGAGTTGTCGGGGATGTGAAACCTCGGTTCGAGTTTGTGTTCCATGTTGGCAGTGAAACATTTAAAGTCTTTTTGTCCTTTCTTTTTCTTCTGTTAATGTTTTTATGTCGCTGTAAGTTCAATGTTTTAATGTTGAGTTCTAATAGTCATGTTCTATTGTAATCTAATAATTCTATTTGCCTGATCATGGTTTTCTAAATTGTCCTCTATTCTTAAATGTGTTTTTGCCCCCTGTATAGGTTTATCTAGGTTTAGAAGTGTTCGTTTGGAGATATAAGTGCCTGCAAAGGTGTTAAGAATTGTGGTTATACTCAGGTTCACTTTTTGATTTAAGTTCTGCTTAGGGGTTTTTTATCAAATATTTGGTGTTTTTGGTCCGGATAGAGAGTTCCAAGATTAATCTAAGGTGTTGTTCACTCATGCTATTGGAGTTATCTTGGATCATTTGTGAATTTTGGCGTCCCCCTCCCCCATTCCCAGGGAGCTTTGGATGGGTGTTAAATTTCTGCATGAGTTGAGCTCTTGTGGTGGGGAGAACCCTCTAGTGTTCTCCATCTCTCTAGTATTGTGGTCTTTTTTGGTTTCAAATGGGCATGGATTCTTATTTTGTCCATAGTTCAGCTGTGTGACTTTCTGGGGGCAGAAATTGTCTATGGTCGGGTGAATTTCCACACCCCAATTTTTTTTTATTACTATTTCTTGGCTCCAGCTCCTCACGCCAAGGTCCAGGCAGGGTCCCAGATTAAATTTTTTTATCAATTAATATTTTAGCGGGTTTTAGATCCGTGCGCGGTCACTGCATGGTGGGCGGTAGTCGTGCGACCACCTCATGTGTTTTGTTAGATTCCCAAGTGGTCTTGGTTGAGGTGCGTACCTTTCGCACGGTTTATTAAGTTGTGTGACGAACGCACAGTGACCCGATTCTCAGAATAAATTAAATATATTAAAATTAAAAAGAAAAGAATGTTAGATAATAATGAAAATATTATGTTGTAATTTTTATTATTATTATGATTAATATTAAGAAGCTTAAAATTATCAATGATATTATTATTTTTTATATATTATTATTATTCTTTATATATTATTCTTATTATTATTATTATTATTATTGGTATTATTATTATTATTATTATAATATTATTATAAAATGAACCCCCCCCCCCCACTAACCCTAAATACCAGCCATACCCCCCCCCCATTCCCCATTCCCTATGCGAGCCCCCCCCCCCTCCCCTTCATCTACTTGCGCACACACTGGTCCCCCATGCAGGTCGTCGCACCTCCCGTCTCCACCGACCTCACCTCACCCTCCTGGTTGACGCCCACTCACCGCCTCCCTCTACCTTGGGCCCTCGCCCCCACCACGGACCGTCAGAATCCCTCTTCACTCCCTATTGCGATCCAATTCCCAAACAACCAACCGGACTCCTCTCGCATGCATCCGGATTGCCCAACACCTCGCCAGCCACCTTCGGCCCACTGTTTCTACTAGACACCACTTTGTCCAACCGCCTTCTTGCCAGAGCACTGCCCTTTTCATGCCCCCACCCCTTTTCTTTAAAGACCAGTAGAGGAATACTCAAACCCCTTTCATGCCTTATTTCCAGCGGCCTGAACCCCCTGCACCACCCCTCCCGGCACAGACTCCTCTCTTCTGTTATATTTTATTACAATGTTGGTGTTTTCTTCAATTTAATCATGATTTGACGTTTTGGTTTGTGTTTTGTGATTTTTTTCACCATGACTAGAGTATGTGATCGATGTATCGGGACCCATTGGTCCATGATTCAGCATCCGCAGCCAAGGGAGAGGAGGATGGGCTTGTCTCGCTATGCCACTAATTTTCTAGGTAAGGTTCTAAACACTATTTTTGGTGTCACACATTTTTTTAGAGTGGTTATGTGCTTATGGTTTCTTAATAATATTTTTGGGTGTGTGTTGATCCTTTTTGAAGAGATTTTATGGTCCTTAAACTTTTTATAGCGAGTTTTGTCCAACATTGAAGGAGTGTTCATGCCTATATTAAGGTATGTATATATATAATACATATATATATATATATATATATATATATATATTTCTTCCATGTATGTATTCCATCATGGAATGGGGAATACATGCATTTGATTAAGGGAATATGTATATCTATATAGGTATGTGCATGCGAGTGGAGGTTGGTTACGAGTGGTCGCCGCCTTTTTCATCTGGTGCTAAAGTGTTCGGCATGATCCGTTTCCCCTTTAAGGTAGGTGTTTCAATCCTTTATCTCTTTTATAATTTTTCTATAGGCACTTGCATGATTTCATTAAATTTATAAATTTTATTCTTGCCTTTATAAGCATGATAGTTTATTTATTGCAGTGTTCTTATGCCTTTCCAACTTGGTGAGAACTAAATGCCTTTATCTTCAAATGGTATTGTTGAATGTCTTGAGTGGTGTTTTCTTATAGAAACATTTTATAGAACTTGTTTATAATGTGTTGGTTGGTTTTATGGAACTTAGTGTTTTTATATAAATGATTTCACATCTCTTCGAATTGTTATTTTTCTTGAAACATCGGTTTTATAAGCAGTTCTTGTATTCTAAATGTTGTGGGTCACTTTGTGCGGCTCATTAAATTGGTTTGAAAAGAAATCAATGTGTATATGCCTGTTTGGATTTGAAACATTCTTTGGTGTGTGTCTGGAAAGAATAATGGCCCATTTGGTAAATATGAAACGTTTGAGTGTGGTTGGTATCCAAGGGCCTGGTTGGAACTTTGAACTTAAAAAGTGATTGCTGGCTAAGATTTTATTAAGGGGCGGGGTTTGGAAAAAAAATTGTGTGTCTGGTCAGGGCATTAAAATGTTTTTGAAAAAAATGGTTTCAACAAGATGAGACATGAAGGCCCGTTTGGCACTTTCAACTTTAGTGTAATGTGTGTGTTGATTATTTGAAATGGTGCCTCTTTGATTACTATATGCCCATTTAAAAACATTAGTATTTTGGAAAAGGAATTAAAATGGTTTTGATGTTTTTCATGGCCTGACGGCCCAGTTGGCACATTGTTAATAATAGATGATGGAATGTGTATATGAGGAGCTCTTGTATAGTGTAAACCTTTATGGGTGAAAGTATAGGAAGCATCCATGTTTGGGGAAGGAAAGTGCAGTTAGATGAGTCATGCATGTGAGGTCCTTCTTACCTACACAATATAATTATAACAGCCATGGGTTCCTAAGCATATTTTAGATGATCGAGTGACGGTTGTTGATCAACCCCGATTAGACGGATTGGTACCCCCTGGATTGGTTGTTAGGCCAGGAGGGATTTTCCACTGGAATAGTCAGTTTGGGGAGGGTAGTTGGATGTAAACATAAGAGTTTCACCATACACCGGCAGTTGGTTTCAAAATCGAGTATGTTCAGGGGTCTTCTAGGGATGTTTAGGATCACCCATGGTCACTAGATTATAGACATTGCTTGTTTACTTTCTGTTTAACTAGTTTATTTTTATTTTTCACTTTACACTTGTTTACTCTAGCCTAGATTTGGTATATTTTGGTTTAGATTTTATTCATAAAATGTCAAATTATTTGAAAAATGGTATGTTGCATGTGATGTGATTTTAAATGGGAAAAACATGTTGCTTATTTTAAAATGTGAAAACCCTACTTTTATATTTTTATTTAAAACTTGTGTCATTAGTTTCTTTTTTAAAAAGGTAATTCTTGGATTCCATGGTTATATATGGAGTCTCGGTGCTCATGCCTATCATATTCCTTCAGTTTTAGGTTTAATTCTTGTTCAGGGTCTGGGTTCAGCTGGTCAGTGTTGGAGAAGGTTTGGGTCTGAGTTAGATGGTGACCTAGAAGGTTGTAAGGGGGTATGGCCGGTTTTATTTTTCTTTTTTGCTGCTAGAGTTAAGTTTTATTGTTGTGTTTATTCTTTTTTGTTTATTTATCTTTTCTGGGACAAATCATTCCCAGCAATTAAAACTTAATGCCTGACACTGTTGTCAGCCCGTGGGGATCGAGAATGCCCTTCGGGCCATGTTGTGGACCGGCTCGGGTGATCGGTTTTGGGTTGACCTAGGTTGGTTCGTGACATTTCTCATATTCCATTGGCCTTTTCTATTGTTGAGAAGGAGGACATCTTGTCTTTGAGTTTTTTTATATATTCACTCTAATAGTTTATGATAGATGTTTCAGGAATATGCCTATTTTTTTATTAGCACCAAGAAATCACAGAATATTTACCTTCATAGGGTCTTTTATGGATACCACCACATGATTATCATTCATACTTTATCAGAAACATCATAAGAAAATTTTTGAATAGAATTAAGGATGATCCCATGATATCATCAAGCATGATATGTATTTGTTTTTTTTTCAAATAACTCTTTTTATATAGTGAATTTTATTATATGATTTCTTATTATTTCTTTTTTTATCATATGAACCAAAAAAATAGGGTGGAGGAGTATTTTTAATGAATTACCTGAGATAACCAATAAATATATAACTACATGATACTAGTTCTAAAGAATATATGGTTGTTAATATATAAATATGGGAGGAAATATAGACGCATGATGACAAACATTGTGGAATTTGTTAATGGAGTCATCAAGGGAGTTTTAAATCTAACTATCATAGCTAATTAAGAATATTAAATTCTATATTAATTAGAGATAGATAAGATTAATTTATTTAATAATTTCATTATATTTAATATTATTTTTTAAAATTAAATTACAAGTCTAGTGAGAGAAAAATTCTACCTCATAGTGATTTTTTTTTGATTTTGGTAATCAATCTAAGGACGGTGTAAATTGGGTGGTGCGATATGGGGACTATATTTTTGGTTCAAGGCTGACAGTATTATTTAAGGGGATACCATATTTTCTATTTTTTCTTTTGACCAAGTTGGGAATATATTTTAGGTTGTTGAGTGATGTGATCATTTGACTGGTAGTAGTGGCCATGTGCTTATTGTTTCACTAGAGTAATTTTATTATGATAGTGAAAAATTCTAATCATTTTGGTATCCTTAAATATATGACATCACAATGTGTGGTTCTGTATAATTATCTTGGTATAAATTTTTTAATTCATTATATTGATCGAAGTGTATTATAGACTATTGTAGTTATCCATGGATTCCCATATTTGAATATCAGAATGTCAGTCTACCCATTAATGCCCCAATTCTTATACCAAAAATGAATAGTTTATACCCAAAAGGGAGTTTGAAGATGAATCACATTTAGAATAATATGTATTAGACTAAGGAATGGAAATCTTCATAGAGTATTGTTTTATTTTTCAGTTAAGGCAACACCCTAACCCATTTACCTAGAGGTATGGACCAATATTGAACATTCCACATGATTGATCTTGTATTATACTTGTTAAAGTCACAGTATTAATAACTATTCATTCTAATATTATTGTAAATAAAACCATCATTTTATTTTATAATTGAATCACCATTTAAAGTTAACATGATCTTCAAATTCAACATAAGGGATATTCCAAAATACCCCTAATTATTTAAAAGGTAAAAATTAATTTTTTTGTAGAAATGTATGAACCACTTTCTCATAATGACATTGACAAATACAACAAATCTAATTGAAAAAAAATCAACCCAAAGAAGCATCACATTTTAATAATTTACTTTTATAGTAATATAATAATATATTTGAAAATTTTAATGATGAAAATAACTAATAGTATTATAAATAATAATATAGATTTCATATATTTAGATATATGAGGTTATCGTACATGCACATTAGTACCATGTGTCATGAAAAATTATAGTGGGGTGATTAGTTTCATATATTTTGGATAAAATATCTCATCACTTCCCCAATGAGGTACCTATAACACCCATTGATCCATTTGACTAATATGATAGATTTTATAGAGTCGCCATGTGTGACTTTAGGACATGTGATCACCATTTTATTGTTGCACTGGTCAAGAGATAGCAACTAGATACACACTATTTATCATCATAAGAGAGATGATGATTACATTAGAGACCTTGTGGTATATTTTATTTCTAAGAATCCATGGGGAGTCCATTATAGATGAAATTTTAGTAAAATAGCCTAAAATAATACATTTTTTACTAGGCATCGATTTCATTATATGAACATGAGTATTTTATAGTTTTTGATAGTACATGGGATTACTTAATGAGAAATTCTCAATGATTCTAGATGATGTCAATGAGAAGACACTGATTTGAAACACACATACTTATATTATACATAAAATTGAATTCTTTTTTTTCTGTTGATTACACTATGACATTAATAAACTTGATTTACTTACCATTACCTGAGAATTTAAACAAGGATGGTTACATACAATTGGGGGTCAATTATATTAACAAATCTGTATAGATGCCTCTATTCATTATATTGAGTAGAAAAACTCCAGATTATAAAAGTTTTCACTATTCTATAGATGTGGATATGTGAGTCTTTTCCATGCATCCCTCCTAGAGTCATCGCCTCACTTTTCCATCACCTTTTATAGGAATGTCCTCAGGGACATTGGTATGTTTATGTTATTAATTTCACTTGTCATAGAATTTTATTAATTGTATTTTAATAAAGTAATAGTATATTACATTTTTTACTAGGTGGTGTTAGGATTAGTATTATATATATCCTAAGGCACAATTTCATTAGTTTTCATATGATTCTTCACTCTATATAGCTAGATAATTTATATTAAGCATCATTTATTTTACATAAGCATTGAATATTTTTTAATTTTCAATGATATTTTAATGATAAATTAGTTATATTAATTTTCCAATTTAATATTACTTTTGAAATTTTTATTTCAATTTTAATGGATCTCATGTACCTAGAATGTCTTCACATTGCTTTAAGTATACTATATAGAGTTGGTTAGAGATCTTGGAGTAGTGGTTTCACTCATTCATTTCCACATCATTGAGTGGCACCATCCAAATCTTGTCATGTTACAATTTGGGTGCATGCTCCACATCCAGAATATACCCCACCAAATTTCTACATTATAATATATTATTCTCATATGTAGGTAGGAAACTAATTAGATATGTTACCATGATTTTTACATTATTTCATGGGACATGTGTGCCTATTATGTTGTAGTTTAGCATGTATATCCCAATTTACAACTTCAGATATCAGGTTACGAGGAGTATGCTTATTTTTTTGTGAATTAAACTATCTTTTACCATATATGCTAAGGGGAAAGCCTTCACCCATCAGTCAGTTTACTAACTTTTTTAGATCTTATATTTCAAAATTTATATTAAGGTCAATGTTATTGATTTTATAGTCACCGATGTTTTAGATGATTATATATATCACCAATGTTGTGGAGGAGGAAGCTTTATGTCATTATATAGTTCATAGAGATCTGGTGGATGTTTTAGATCCTATTGATTCATTATATGAGAGGGTACACTATGAGGAGTCTATGGAATATACTAATCACATTCTATCATTGTGGCAGTTGAGGATGTTGATGTGGTTGATGTACCTGGAAGGTATGATGCATAGTCGTCACCGCCATAAACATAGGATAGAGGAAAGAGACAAGTACTGAGGTGTGGACATAAATGAGGAATAGCCCAATGATTCTTGAGAGAGGCTCCTGTATAGGCTTCTGCACCATATGAAGAGAATTTTATACATAAGGTAGATGATATTTCACAATATAAACTTACTTATTTTTATGAAATATAATCTTCTACTTGGAAAAATACTATTGTCAACATCCATGGTGATCCTAAGCAATGGTAATTCACTATAATATAATAGTTTTTTAGTCCATCGTAGAAACTCTCTCCTACAGGGACTTGTTTGATCAGTTCCCTTTATCATAAACTTTGGGAGATCCTACCAGGAACCCATACTTCTTGGGACATAGATCCACATATTAATTTCTATAGTCCTTTTCATATTACATTAGAGAGTAATCTAATCTGTAGTATGAGGAGGCACCAATGGCACACCATATTGAGGTTCTTGTAATGACAACAAAGCAGTACACAGAGGTAGTAGCGCTACAACTCTATGTGCACCCAATTGAGGCAATGGTGGTGTATGAAAATGTATTTTCTATAATATCTAGAACACCAAAGTGACATTAAAATCGAACCTAATGTAATTGTGATGTTTATACACTGGTGTGTGGTACCGATTGGTGACAACATTAATTTATATTCCACTATATGAAATTTTAAATAAAAATATATAATTTTGTCGATCATTAATATCTTTTTAGAATCTGCATATCTATACTTCCCCTATTTCATGTACCATTACATTATCATAATCTCTATCATTAATTTTTCACTTATTATATAAATTTCATAAATTTTTATCTACTTATATGGATGAAAAATAAAATACTAAGTAATTATTCTGAAAAAAAGTAATATATCCTCTTAATAATAGTAAAATGTATATAAATGGGGCTTGAATATACTTACAATATGTTATGTGTATAAATGATCAATCAACTCAACCATGAATTTTAAATATTCTGATAATTTTGATAAAATCATATTTATGTGTAACTTGAAATTGATCAAACTAGTAAAATTAATATAATAATACCATTGTATCATATACTACTCTTAGAGATCCCCACAAATCACAAACAATTTCACTCATAATATATATATATAGGCATATATATTTATATATCATTTCAATGTTATAATTCCACAAAAACAATTCAAATTCATCCTTATTATGTAATCATTTTATGATATGTTTGCATCCATATACACATTATCATCCCCATTTTCATGTAAAATTATCATTTCAATATTATTATTCCATATTTTTTGGCAAAATAACTTTTTTTAAATATAGTATAACTTTTCAAATTTGTACTCATTTATACTTATTCTATAATTTATATAACCATTAATAACAACCTCAATAAATTATTACATTTTCTAATCTATGTATTATCCATAAATTAATGACACTAAAAAATTCTAATTACATTTATAGTATATAAATATATTTCATAACTAATTTTTTGAAATCAAATTCAAATAAAAAACAAAAAATATATTAGTACAAATATTATATTTCAATAAACCCTAATCAAAAAAGAAACCAAAACCAAAATTCAAAAAAATCTAAATCCAAAAAACATAAACTATAATATATTTATAGAATTTATAAAATTTATATACTATAACAATTAAAAAACAATATAGAAAACCTAAACCCGAAAAAAATTAATATATATATATATATATATATATATTGATGAAATTTATAAAATATTACAAATAAAAAACCTAAACCCAAAAAATAAATTAGTGACCGTCAATCCATTTGATTCTCACTAAAAAAACCTAAAGTAAAATATATTTATAAAATTTATAAAAGTTAACATTTTTAAAATCATTTTATAAAAATTACTAAACCCAAAAAACTCATCAAGGAAAATATACTTATTACATTTTTACCTTTTTTAAAATATAATATTTAAAAAAATTATAAAAAAAATGAACCCAAAATAAAAACAAAAGGTATTTCAAATAGTTATACATTTTAACATTTAAAACAACCTAAAACATAAAAAAATGGGAGCTTTAATACATTTGACGCTCAACCAATAAACTAACACTATAATATATTTATAATATTTTAAAAAAAATATAAACCCAAAAAAACTAAAACTAAAATATAATAAAAAAATTAAAATATAACATTTTAAAAACCAAAAAAAAAATTCCAGCATCAAATGAATTGACATTCACCTTCTAGTTATCCTAGGGTCAAATTAATTGATATTTAGCTAACCCATATTCCATTTTTTTTAAACTATCCCATTTAATTGAAAATCATTTATCCTTTTTTCATTATGAAACTTTTTTTAATGCACCCAGTAAACATGATGCATGTAGGAAAATGTTTTTAACACATACGGTGATTAATACACCGAAAAAGAATTCATATTGATGCCTTAAGAGTAATGATATACTATTATTTCATTATTTTTCATCATTCAGAACCACATGAGTGTTTAAATAGTTTAATTCAAAATTTCCCAAATGAGCATTATACAATGGATATTCCATGTGTATGAAGCTATATACACAAATGAAGCACTAAATCTTACTGAAGTAGTCATAATATAGATTTATAATGATTTGATCATTTACTATATTTTCATTCTAAATAGTAATATTTTGTTTATTGTGAATCATGATTGATGAATCTCGAACAAGATAATAAAAGGTTTTAATATTTCTAAAATACTCAAACAGTGCATGAAAATAAAAAATAATGTGTGGAAAAAGACAATGTTAGAAGAACAAATGTTTCCTGAAGAAATGAATGCATAAAATGTTAGAAAAACACAATAATAGTGGTGTGTTATAATAATAACAAGAGTTTAACACTATTTAAAGAACATATATAGAAAATAATCAATATAATTTTTCATATTATCTATGTGAATTGGAGATATTATTGATCATTAAATACTATATTAAAAAGGAATTATTGAATGAAATAGGGGTTATCTTATCATTTCAACATGACACAGACTATTAGAATGAGTTTGGTGAATAAAGGAGAAATTATGGAAAATATTATTCAGTTGATCCACAAGTTTATAGGTGAGTAAAATATGAATTCATTATATATGTTCTTATATCCATTAAATTTATAAATATTTTGAGAATGATAGAGACTATGATAAAATATTGGATTGATTATAATTAAATGAATAAATAATTGTGGATATTGAATGTAACATCTTGTTACCATTCTATCTTGTACTCCCTTAAACTCATTATGGTTTCCCCCTCTTTTGAGATTGGGAGGATAGCTATAATGGTGAAGTCATATAATTGTTGTTCTTTCAACTTTAACCATCTTTTTCTGTAGGATGAAGAAGGATTTCATATAATGTGACTGGGTAACATGTCATCTAATTGTTATTGGGTACAAGCTGGGAAAGGGGACACATGCTATGAAAGATTACACATTATGAATAGTGGTTTCATGTCGTGAATGTTTTATGTAATGGATTTTCAATAAGAGGCAATGTATTTTTCATCCTATTTGAACACCGTGTATTTCACATCATGTTACTATATTACACATCATAAAATGGAATGTATATAGTTTTAAAATATGGTCCCAATAGTTTTTTGTCGGTTATTTTCTCCAAGCATCATTATTGTCAACCTAGATCTCTCTCTATGAGTTTTTGAGAGGCTTTGCTCCATCTAAATCAATACATTTGGTGTTGTATCTCTGTTACAATTGTGGTGTGTCTCTTTGGGTAAGTGATCTTTCGTCTTCTTCATTACAAGTGATCACGGCATCACCCAAGCATTTTTCTATCAGATTCATTGATCTATGTGTGATTTTTATTCTTTTTTTGTTCTAGATTTGTTGTGATATCTTGTTCCATAGGTCATTTCTTGGTTATTTGTCATTCATAAGACATTCATTCTTAAGGAATGTGGGTTTTCCCTTTTCCACTGACCCCATGCTTTCTAAATTGGTTCAATCCTAAAATGTGGTGATTTGATTCTAGGGACCTCATTAATATTTTTGGATTTTTATGATTTTGGATTCAGTTTTGTTCATGTGCGACATATTTTTTGTGGTAAATGGTTTTATCTTTGGACTATGATAATGGATCTTGTTTTTTTTTCATTAAAAATTTATTCATAATGAAATGTTATCATGATTTTGTGTGTGCTGAGAACATTTTTCAATGAAAAATGGTTTTTCTCTATTTATTGGTAAATGGAATGGAAAAGGGGTATTTTAAAAGCATTGAAATGAAATTTGAAATGGTTTTGAAAGGTATTTTACTAAATTGGAATGAATTTTCAAAAAAAAAACCTTGACCTTGGGTACTTAGGTGGAAGGTTTTTCTTGAGGTCGTCATCTATTATTTTGTGATTATCAAGGATTTTTTTTCTTGAGTATTTCCTAAATTTCCTAGGTCTATTGTTCTAGGGTATCATTGTTGAGTTTGTTGGGGGGGTTTTACTCATGGGGAATTCCTCTACTTCCTAGGTCTGTTGTTCTAGGAACTAGTTTGTGCACTTGATTATTATGGTACGAGTAGTCTACAGTCTGGACCTATAGTATTCTTTGTCGTTGTGATACCTATTATTCTATTTTGTATTTCTTTTCTTTCAATTTTTTCCTTGATATTCATGTTTATTATTGTGAAAAATGGTATGGAAATTGTGTTATGGAATTGATATACCTTCTTTTGTTTAGAATTCTATAAAAATGTAAATGTTTACCATGTTTTCTACAAAACTTTCATATATATTATCATGCCATGTCTTTACATAAAATGACCATACAGAAATTTTATACAGAGTCCTATTATGGAACACCTAGCAGGGATCCTACTGATCCAGTTCGCTCACACCATGCACACCTCTTCGGTGGTGCGTATACCATTATTTTTCTTCCAGTGTAAGAAAAGGCAAGGCGTCGTAGTGATGTAGAGAGTTTTCTGTTAGCTGGTGGGGTATTTGGTGGTGAGATGGTGGGAGTTTTTTCATGTCATAATATAGAGTATCTATTTTTTGGGTCATTTACAGTTGTAATTTTCCTTTATAGATTTTAGGTACTATTTTTGTTATCGGTTTCTGTTATTTTCTTACCATTATCGTATATTTTTTCTTCATCTCTTGTTATTCCTTATTATTTATTATATATATTCCATGTGGTTGTTCAGGTTGGGAGAAATAATTCCCTGTGGTTTTTTGTGTTTGATTCTCAGGTTCTTGTCGCCAGCCCTTGGGGATCAGGAACTCCCTTTCGGGTATGTGACAGATCGGATCAGGTGCTACATTTGAGGATAACCTAGGTCGATTCATTATAATTTGGTATTAGAGGATGTTATTTCCTTCAAATTACCTGTTTTGGGATGTCTATTATAATAGATATAGGTTTGCCGAGACTTGAGAGGTATATTGCGATAAGTGCATGGCTAGCTCTAGTCATGATGATACTCAAGTTTCCATGTGAATTTGGGATATGTGCCTCTAGTATTTGTGTTTTTTAATCTCACGAGAATCCACCATCCATTAATTTGGATGACTGATCCTCAAGAGGTGTAGGATTGTCATTATAGGATCAATCAAATATTTTAATTTCTAGAGACATCTGAGAATATTAGGGTAAATTGTGTAGCATTCAGTATTGAAGGTTCCAGTAAGTGAGGTTGGGGTTTCATGGTCTAGCCAGATAGGCATATGGACTTGGATTGGGATGGGTTTCAAAACCCTATTCTAGTAGTAGTTTTCTCCAGAGTCCCTGGTGTTTGAAAAGTATCTATAGTTCATATCATTACTACAGAATGATTTTTTGGTGTCAGCATACACCAATAGTTTTACTGAGCTTTTCCTTTGTTCCTTGGATGTGGTGAAGAATGACCAGTTGAAGGATCAAAAGTACATGTAGGGTTTGTGATTGGATATAATATTGTAGGTTTTCATGTTGAAACTCTCTAGCTATGTGGATACTGTAGATATAGGTATGATTTCAGAAATGAATATGGAAGGAAAGGTTGGATTTTTCACCTCTTCTCTTTCATCTAGTGATAGCTTTAGTGGCACACATGGTAAGAAGAGGAAGTGGAATGATCATATTAGGAGTAGTTTATGTGGGTATCCGTAGAAAGATTCCTCTACACTATTCTTTACAGTGGGTTAGGTGCCTATGACATGATATCAGTGTGGAAATTTCGTACACATGAAGAGTTCTTGTCCTATTTCCTTAAAGACATGAAAACACTATGGATGAGTTGGTTACCTATGGTTCTTTTTTTAGGCGATGACTATGCCTTGTTATGTTTAGGGTTTTCAACTCCAAAGGCTATTGTAGTGCTGTCAGAAGCATCAAATACTACAGGTCTCTAGCCATATGACTATGTAGTGAAGCATTTTTAAGTACTAGATGTGTTTCTAGTAGAAGTTGATGCAGGTATTACAATAGTGAGAGGTACTATCCTTATTTCATATTTTGTAAAAAATTATTTATTTTAAATTGGTGCCTCTCACAAATTTATATACACATGTTTTTTTAATATTTCTAAACATCCAACTAAACTAATGTCTTTTGAAATAGAGTTAGAAATAGATATTACTAAGAGAAAAGAGTAGGGTCTTAGGTTTCATTCTTATTATTTTATGATATTAGATATAGAGTTGGTCTGAGATTTTATCATTCTTAATATGGATCTATTTGACATCATGATCGGTATGGATTCTCTTTTCTCTCATCAAGATGAGGTTAATTATTCTCATCAGCATGATTCATTTTTGGATGATGATGGGAGCTCGCATGTGTTTCAAGGAGAGTGGAATCTGAGATCAGGTTGGGAAGGTCCATCCTTCCCAAAGATCTGGAGTTTTTTGAATATTTTTATGTTTGAGCATGTTGATGTCTCTCCTATTGTTGATTTTTTCATTGTTTTTCGATACTTTCCATACATTTTCCCAATCAACTTCTTCATTATTCATCTAGAGAGAGTTTGATTTTAAGATTGATCTTGTGCCAAGTACATTGCTTATTTTGATACTTACTTATCATATGGAACTAGTATATCTTAAAGAACTCATGATTCAGTTGGACAACCTATTAAAAATAGTTTCATTCACTCTAGTTTTTCACCTTGGGGTAACCTCTATGCTTTATGCCAAGAAATAAGATCTTTCACTTCAGTTATATGTAGACTATCAGAAGTTGAACCGAGTAAAAGTTAAGAAAAAATTTCCTTTTCCTCATTTGGTTGATCTATTTAATCCATTGAAGGGGTGAATGTAGTTTTTGAATATTGATATTCATTCAGGTTATCGTCAACTCCAAGTTTAGGAGTCTGAAATACTAAAAAAAGCTTTCATGGGACGGTATGGCCATTATGAATATCTTTTATGTGATTCAATCTAACTAACACTCTTTCAGTTATATTGGATTTCATGAATTGTATATTCCATATTGTTTTCACAATTTTTTGGTAGTGTTCATAGATGATATTTTTTTTATTAAAAATATGGGTGCGAGCATGAGAACAATCTATGTTTATCTCTAGAAATTCTGAGAATTCACCATTTATATGGAAAGATTTTGTAAGTAGTTTCTAGATTCAAGAAGTGAAGTTCATAGGAAACAATATTTTTTAACAAAGCTTATCAGTTGATACTGAGAAGATAAAGGATGAATGGTCTAGTAAATATCCATAGAATGTCTTTGAGATATGAAGCTTCTTTGGTCTTGCTGAATATTAGCAAGTTTTTGTTAAAGATTTCTATAATTTGGTGTCACCATTTAATTCTTGTACCAGGTAAAAGGTGAAACTCAAATTGGATTAAAAGTTCCATTATTCTTTCAATGAATTGAAATTAATTCTAACACCATCTTCTATTTTGATCTTACGTGATCTCAGTAAGGGTTACGAGGTGTTTTGTTATGCTTCGGGAGCTGGTTTGGGATCCATTCTTACGAAATATGACCATGTGGTAGCTTAAATCTCCTTTCAACTTTGACCACATGAGAAAAATTACCCCACTTAGTATATAGAGATTTTAATATTCATTCATGCACTAAAATGTTGGTGGCACTATATTTTGTAGGATAAGTTCACCATCTTCTCTAATCATAAGATTCTGAGTTATATATTTTCTCAGAAGGACATGAATCTCATATTGAGATGATGGATTGAATACCTTCTTTAATTTGACATCGATATCACCTATACCCAGGGGAAGGTAAAAATTATTATAGATGATCTTATCTAGAAAGTACCATCATAGTATGTTCTATAACATAAGGATGATTGGAAACTTATGGGGATTTTCGCTCAGTTTCATCTGGATGGTCAGGAGGATGTTTCATGTATGGTTCTGATTAGTGTTCAATTATCATCATCTCTCATGGAGTCTATTTCGTGTAGTTGAAAATAAGATGAATAGTTTTAGAAGACTCGAGAGAAACTTTATGGTGAGGACTCTATTTTTGGTTGGTCTCACTCTTCAGATGCTATGCTCAACTTTTGGGAAGTGGGTTGTCATTCTTGAATCTGTGATAAGTTTAGTCTCATTTTGTTGTCATATATCTTCACGGTTCATTCATCCAATAACTACGAAGTTGTATTATGATATGAAAATACAATTCTGGTGGTTGAGTATGAAGATCGAAATTGCAGATTATGTGTCTCATTTTTACACCTACCAACGGATAAAGGTAGGGCACTTGAAACCTTATGGTTTGTGTCATCCTCTTCTTGTACTGATTTAGATATTGGAATGGGATTTTTTGTGAGATTTCTATAGACTCCCCAAGGGAATAATTCTATCTGGGTAGTTTTTAATCAGATCACAAAGTCTGCTCATTTAATTCTGATAAAAGACACCACTATGGTTGAATATATGGGTAAGATATATGTTAAATTGATTGTGAGGTTACACGGGAGTCCATAATCCGTTGTTCTAGATATGAATACTAGGTTTAAGTAAAGGTTCTGGAGGAGTCTTGAAGAGGCAGTGGGAACTCAATTCAAGTTGATCAAAGCTTACCATCCTTAGACAGATGGTCAAACAGAGTGTGTGATTCAGATCTTAGAAGATATGCTTCACTCATGAGTATTGGATTTTGGTGGATCATGGGATATCCATATAGGATAGGTTGATTTTTTTTATAAAAATATTTATCATTCATAAATTAGAATGTCTTCTTTTGAGGCGTTGTATGTCCACCCATGTAGATCACTTCTTTGTTGGGTGGAGGTGGGCCATGTATCTTCAATTAGAAGAAGTTTTGTTCAAGAGATGTCAGTGAAGATTCTATATGTGCATCAATGTCTGGATACATTCAAGAGTTGAATAAAATCATACAATGATCGACTAAGTCATCCAATAGAGTTTTCTCTTATTGAAATAATTTTCCTAAAAGTTTCTCCTCGGTTGCGTCACCATCTATTTGGAAAGCAGGGAAGGTTGGATCTGAGATATGTTGGACCATTTGACGTCCCTGAGTGGATCATTCAAGTTTTTTATAGATTAGAATTTCTGGTTAAGTTTGTGGGTACTCATAATATTTTTCACAAGTCATATATTAGAAAATACCATCCTGGTCCTGCTCATGTTCAATGTTGTGAATAAATTGAGTTAGATCCAGAAGTTTCGATTTTGGAGAAACCACTTGAAATCATTGACTCTCAAGTGCACATCTTGCGTGGGAAGTCGATTTCATTGGTCATAGTTCTATGGGGACATTGAATATATTCTCATGAGACATGGGAATGTGAATCATTGATAAGGTAGAAGTGGACACATCTTTTTCTAGGGATTACATCTTCCACATGACTTCCAGGGGATGGAAAGTCTTTGTGGTGGGATGTTTGTAAGATCTTATTACCATTTTATTTGGTATGACCTTAACCTCATCTTGGTTTCCTCCTACTTTGATATTGGGAGGATACCTATAATGGTTATGTTGGAGAATTGTTGGACTTTCAACTTTAACCATTTTTTTCTTGGATGAAGAAGGATTTCACATTGTGTAACTAGGTTACACACCATGTAATTATTATTGGGTACTAGCTATGAAATAGGATTCACGCTGTGAAAGATTACACATCGTGAATAGTTGTTTCAGGTTATGAATGATTTAAATAATGGATTTTCAATTCAAGGTGAAGTATTTTTCTATGAATTTGTACATCGGGGATTTCAAGGAATGTAACTATATTACACGTTGTGAAATAGTCTGCGTCTAGTTTTAAAATACACGCAAAACATTTTTTTCTGAATTCTTTTCTCCAAGATTCTTTACACTAAACCTTGATCTCTCCCCAAGAATTTTTTGAGAGGTTCCACTATATTTAAATCAATTTTTTCGGTGTTGGATCTCTATTACAGTTATGGTGCATCTCTCCAAGTAAGTGATATTTCCACTTCTTCATTGCAAGTGATCACGGTGGCACCCTATCATTGGAGTACTAGATCTATTGATATATGTTGGATGATCA
Organism: Viscum album; assembly: GCA_963277665.1. Lineage (NCBI taxonomy): Eukaryota > Viridiplantae > Streptophyta > Magnoliopsida > Santalales > Viscaceae > Viscum > Viscum album. The sequence goes on along the minus strand of OY728136.1, from coordinate 403,077,798 downwards.
TTCTTATATTATTCCAGATCTTTTGTGAAATCTTTTTCTAGAGGCCATTTCATGGTTAGTTGTGGTGTGAATGACATCTATTCTTGAGGTATGTGGTATTTTCCTTTTTCATTGACCCCATTTTTTCTAAATTGAATCAATCCTATGATATGGGGATTTTATTCTAGGGCCTTCGTAGAAATTTTTGTGTTTTTTTTATTTTTGAATCCATTATAGGTATGTGAAACATGAGTTTTAAGGTAGTTGGTTCCGTCTCTAGCCTATGATAATATATCTTTTTTTCTTTACAAACTGATTCATAATGAAAGATTGGCATGATTTTTTTTGTGTATGTTGAGATGTGTTTTCAATGAAAAATGGTTTTTTCTTGGTTATTGATAAATGGAATGGAAAATGGGTATTTTTGAAGCATTGAAATAAAATTTGAAATGGTTTTGAAATGGTTTTCAATGAATAAAATGTAATTGTGAAAAGATCACATCGGTTACCTTGGGAACATAGGTGGAAGGTTTATCTTGAGGCCATCATCCAATATTTTGTGATTATCAAAGATATTTTTCCTAGGGATTTATTCTATTTCCTAGGCCCGTTGTTCTAGGGGACCGATATTAACATTGTTTGGGGGTTTACTCATAGGTTATTACTCAACTTCCTAAGCCCATTGTTCAAGGAACTAGTTTGTGAACTTGATTATTTTGGAAGAAGTAGTCTATAACCTAGACCAGTAGAATTTCTTGGTGTTGTGATACATGTAATTTTTTTTATTGCTTGGATTTCTGAGTTATCCTTGATATGCATGTTTATGCTTGCAAAAAATGATATAGAAAATGTACTTTGATATTGATATACATACTATTATTTAGAACTGTGGGACATGTGAAATGTTTACCTTGTTTTCTATATACTTTACTTACTAATTATCAATCCATGTTTTTAGTTCAAATGACCATATATGAATTTTTAAATATAATCTTTTTATGGAACACCTGGGTGGGATCTTATTAAGCCTGTTATCTCACACCATTTCCACCACTTTTGTGGTGTGTAGGCCTTTGTTTTTCTTCCACTGAAAGGAAAATAAAGGTTCTTTAATGAGGTGGAGAAGTTTTTTCATATGGTTGGGTAGATGGTCGGATTTTTTCCATGCCATAATTTGGAGTAGTTGTTTGGTTTAGATACTTTTTTTTTAGACTTGTCCTTTAGAATTTTTAGCTACTTTTTTGTTGTATGTTACTTTTGTTTTCATGCAATTATGGAATATATATTTTGTTTGTATTCCACTATTCATTTTTGTTTAGTATATATATTTGATGTGGTTATTTAGGTTGGGATAAATCATTCATTCTAGTTCATTATGTTTAATGGTCAGTTGCTTGTTGCCTCTTCATGGGGATTGGGAACGCCCTTTTGGTATGTGACAGATCGGTTCGGGTGCCAAGTTTGAGGAAAATGTGGGTTGATTCATTACATTGAATGACTATAAAGAGACTTTAGATAGTTTTTTATAAAAGGTTTATAAGAAATACAGAAAATATTTCTATAAGATATAATAGTGAGATATTTAATTATTTAATATTTTAGGATAAAACATTTCATTTTATGTCAGCCTAAATTACTTGAGGATATTTTATTGGTTACATGAAAAAATATAGTTTTATAACTACATTGAAGAGATAAAGTTAACGTTCAGCATCTATCATCATCATCTATCTATATTCAATTGTTTTATCATATTATCTTCCTCTATACTATAATTTTATAAGCAACTTCTTATATTAAGTGAGTTTTAATACAACTCATACACTAGTTGAGAATCCATTCAAAAGAATTTATTTAGTTATGCTGGCTTAAAAAATATGTAAAAGGTTGTTCCTCTAACTTTAAAAGGAATGTTTGGTTTTAAATACACTTCATAAATTAGGTTAAGTTTTTTATTTAATATAAAGGTGGTTGGTTATTCCTTTAGGGTGAAAAAGGTGGGAGTTGTAATAATTTTTTCAATCCTTCAAAAATTGGTGAAATAGTTCATTTACACATCTCTCAATGAGTTCAAAATATTATGATGATTTGAATACATATTTTCCCAAAACCACTATAAACAACTTTTATCTTATATTTTTTAATATTCTTTCCTTTATACACATACTTATATAATTATTTTTTACATTAAAGACCAACCTCTTTTTCATATTAGTGTACTTTAATTGTTTAATATATTTATCCCCTACATTAAATTTTTGTAAATTTTTTACTTTGATTATTTTTGAATGAAAAGTATCTCCCCCTTATCTCGTTCTATCAATATTGTGGTATCTAATAGAGTCTTCCTATAAAAGGATCTCCAAACATCCAAATTCAACACAGGGTGACATAAAAGATGCATAACACTAATATAGCATACAAGAGACTAAATTTTGAGTTCCAACATATTCCATGACCTTCTATAAGTAATTTTCTAATCATAAACAAAGAGGATCTAATAGAAAAAGGAGTTATTTGTGTTATTTGAGGGTTTTAAATAAAAAACACTCATGAAATAGAATTTCACCTACTTCTTATTGTAGAACAGAAATATGGTCCCCCATAAAAAACATATTTAGGAAGGAAGGTAAAAACTCAAGGGAACATTAGTCCATCCACTTTATTTCAGCAATTCCCAAGCCTTAAGGGTTATGGTGAAGGAGGATGTCATCATGAAGATGTAATTTCAGACTAGTTATTGACATTATGAGTTTTTGTTTATTCATTTTTTCATGAAAAATTCCACAACTATATTTTTGGACCTTATGAATTGAATTTTCCATATGTTCTTGGATAAATTTATGGTTTTATTTAATGATGATATCCTGATATATTAAAAAAATTATAATGATTATTAAAAACATTTTAGTGTTTTTCTAGAAACATTTAAATAAAAATTTTATCTGAAAAAATTAGTAAATGTGAGTTATTCTTGTGATAGATTTATTTCCATGGACATATTGTAAATAAATATGGAATAACCATTGATCCAACTAAAATTAAAGTAGTGTAACAATGTTTAATACATAAAAATTTCATATAGATTGATAAATTTATTATATTAGAAAGTTACTACTGATGGTTTTTTGAAGACTGTTCCCATTTATCTAGATCATTATATATGTTACCTTGAAATAGAATTAAATTCATCTATATGAAAGAATGTCATTAATATTTCTAGGAATTGAGATGAAGATTAATGAATGATCCAATTTTGGACCTTTCATCCAGAAATAGTAACTTTGTTTTCAACATTGATGCTTCTTTAATGGAAATTTGTAGTTTTATAATATATAATGATCATTAAATTCCTTATGATTCAAATAAATTGAAACCTCGTGACCTAAATTATCCAAAACATGACCTTGATTATTTGAGTGTACTATTTAATTAAAAATATAGAGGCATCATTTATATATAATATAGTGTGAAATGTATATTGATCATAAGAATATTTATATATATCCATTAAAAATAATTGTTCAATAGATAGAGATGATATATGGAACTTATTATGTATCTTGACTGTAAGATTCATTACCATCTAGAAAAATAAAAGAGAATATTTGATCTGCTATGGTGGAAGGATAATATATCATTAACTATGCTATTTTTGGATCATGATCCATTATTATATTATTTAATTATTGTTGATCCAAAATATTTACATGTAGTAACTTCCTTTGTTTTGTTTTAGGATTTGGTGTTGTCATCATTGCCTTAAAAATGAAGCTAACATAGAAGGAAGATATTGTTTTGAAAAGTAAAATAAAATCAGTCTAGAAGTGTATGTTTTATGAGTGTAATGTTGAAAAATAATTTGTTATCATATTTTTAAAGAGTTTATGTGTTCCATATAATTCTCAGTTGAAGAAATAATTTTTGATTAAAGTTCATAAATATCTATTTTCTATTCATTCTTACAGTAAAAAGATGTATAGAGACCACTGAGGATATTTATGTTATGATTGAATGAAAATAGATATTTATAACTTTACCATGAAATACTTAACTTGTAAATTGGTTAAAGAAAAATTTATATTAATGAAGGGGATTCTTCTTCCTTTTCTATATTTGGAGTGGGAATGGGAAAATATATCTATGGAATTCATGGGGGGATTTAAAACGACATCTCCAGGTAAGAGTGAAATTTGGTTTATTGTTAATCATTTACTAAATCTGCACATTTTATTCCTATTCTATATATTATGTCTTTTGACCATCATTGTAAACTATATCATAAAAAGTTATTCCGGTTACATGGAGTTCCACTCTTTATTATATCAAATTATGATACCATGTTTTCTTTAAATTTTTTGAAATTCCCCCATAAGTTGTTGTTTTTGAATTAAATTTTAGTACTTGTTTTTATCCTCAATTTAATGGATGATCAAAGAAAATGATTTAGAATTAGGAAGACATGCATTGATCTAGTTCCTTGGATTATCGGGGAAGTTGGTATCAACAACTTTCATTATCTAAATTTTCTTATAATAGTTTTTTCATTCAGGTGTACATATGGAACATTTCTAGGCATTATAATGAAGTGGTGTTTGGCTCTATCTTATAGGGATAATGTTGGGGAATGAATTTTTTAGTACCATAATTGGTAGAATATATGGTTAAAAATTAAAGATGGTTTAAAAGAATATGAGACCATCGTAGAGTATTTGGAATAGTTATTAAGATAACCAGATAAAAGATCATTTATTCAAGGTTGGGGAACATGTTTTTATTAAATTATCTCCATGTAAAAGTGTTATATTTTTTCCAAAATAGAATGTAATGTCTATGGTTAATCGGATAATATGAAATACTCTGGATGGTTGGATCAGTTTCTTACTGAGTAAACAAACCTTCCAGCTTATCCTAGGTATATGATGGGTTTCATGTCTCATTGTCAATAATATATATACCGTATTCGTCTCTTGATTTTAGCACTAAAGTAGTATAGTTGAAAGAGAATATTTAATATAAAGAACATCCAGTTGATATTTTTGAATATAGATAGTAGGTTTTATGAAATAAGTCAATTCATCAAGTTTTGTTTTTTTATAAAAACTACATTATTAAAGAAACAACATAGGAATCAAAAACTTTTAAAAATTGAAATAATCCCCACTTGTTTACTTAATGAATAAGATTATGAGGAAAAAATTTCAAAAATGAGGGAATAATGTAAAAACAATGGTAATGATAATAGTAAATAAATTTAATGTCTTATTAATATTCATGAATTGTATTTTTATAGAGTTATATTCATTATTGGTATATAAAGTAAATTTTCAATCAAAAATGAAATAGTTTTATTATTAATAATTTAGATTATATGTATTTTATGGTATTATTAAAACTCTTAATTTCTATATTTTTGAATTTTAATTTCATAAAAATTATATCATTTTTTATATTAGTAAAAATATATCATCTTTGAGAGATTTTTTGGGAATTTTCTAAAAATGTTGATTTTGGGGTGAATAGTATAAAATGCCAATTTTTAAGAAAAATATATTTTCTTTTCATGTATTTAAAATGAATCATTTTTTCGATTGGTTTTAAAATATCATAATTTTTTTAAATATAATAAAATTAATTTAAACACAAATTATAATTTAATTTTATATATAGACATTTTTTATACTTAAAAAGGCATTTTTTTTAAAACCAATTTTTTGTCACATTTTTCAAGTTTATATTAAATGTAATTTCACTCACTTATAAAAATTGATTTTAATAAAATATAATATTTAATTTTAATCATAATTTCATTTTTTTTAATAATACCCTCCTCATTTTTTACATTTTTAATTGTAACTTTGGTGAAAAATGCTAGTTATCCTGGTAAGAGTTAAAACGGGTTAAATGGGTTTGAACTAAAATGGTAAGTGTTGATATGACCAAAAAACTTTTATAAATTCAATTTTTTAGAAATATTTTGACAATTTATTTTCTATTATTAGAATATGAAACATTTTTAGTCACTTTTCTTGAGTAATATATTAATATATTTTAATATTTTGAAAATTTTAAATTGTGTTATCTCCTCTACTTTTAAAAGGAAACCCCCTATCCTATTTTCTAAATAGTTCAGGACCATCTAATATCATCCAATACCTACCATGATTCATTAATAACATACCTCTCCATATTCTAGTGATTTTTTATCATAATATCCTCCTAGGAAGGTTTTAGGAATAAACATAAAAAGGTTTTCTAAAGAAGATGTATAGTTCTTAATTGAGAGTTTTCATTTTATATGTTCTTATAAATCATTAAAATATTATTCAAATATTATGAAATAATAACATAATTACCATTGATATATTTTAATATCATTATGTTTATGATATAACCCTTTTTCATCTACTTAACAATCAAAAAAAATTAAAACATATTTTATGTGTACGTGCAGGCTACCTCCTCACGAAACGATGTATATCATTTTTCATCACCAAATTTTATGGTTAGTTATAATAATGGATAAAAATTAAATAAAATGATATATATATATATATATGATATAAATATTATTATATAATGATAGATAAAAATTCTAAATCATTTTTTCTATCCAATGATAAATAAAATCATTGATCATGTGTACATGCAGTTTTCCACTTCACGAACCTATGTATTTTATTTTCCATCACCACTACACATGGATTTAATATATATGTCAAATTATAGAAGTAATATAATATTTATTATATAAAAATTATTATATAAATAGAAAATTAAACTCACCTTTTTCCCTCCTGTTTTTTGAAAAATGTATAATTTTCTCTTGTGTACATGCAGCCTAATGTATCCATTATTGTGATGTAATTAATGTTTCATAACCATATTAAATGGTTACATATAATTTATAATTAATGTATAAAAATATAATTAATAAATTAATAATATACTACAAATTATATAATCCTGATATCATTGACCAAATTCAACATACAAAATTTATTTTGGAATTATGAACCGAACATCCTCAAAACGGTCAAAGTAAACTTACTGAATTAAGTAATTACATTGTTAAACAGATGTAAGTGAACTGAAACTAATAAAAAAAGTTACAATAGTTATATTGAAAATAAATAATTTACATAATATTTTTATTCATAAAGATAAATATTGTACATGACAATTCGGACTCGAGAAAAGGAACACATTGCCTTAAAACGTCATTTCAAATATTATAAATATTAGTTTTCTAAATATTTTCCTTCCATTTAAGTACTCATAAAATTATTTTATGAATGTATTTATATTTTAATAAATAAATTATTAAATATATTTTATATCTATTTTTACTTTCCTTCATTGTTTATAAAAAGGAATCATTTAAAATATTTTATATAGATTTTTTTTGGAAAAAGGAAAAAAGGAATGTTTTATTTCAGAATTTATGAAATTGATAAATTTTATCACTATCATAACTATTATTTTATGTTTGGATCCATTTATAATATTCAATGTTTTTTTGCAAATAAAACCCTTACATTCCTTTTTCTGGGTATTTTATTTTTGAAAATTGAGTTTAAAGGAATGAGACATATAAATATTCTAAATTTTTTAGCTTATGGGTTTAAAAGTACAGTTTTTTGAGTTTCATGATGTAAATGAAATTTTTTATGTTTTTAATGTACGTTATATTCCATGAACATTTTTTATGATGATAAGTTAGCCTGATATATCTCTAAAATGAATTTGGTAATGACTATGTCCTTCAGGGAATTTTGTTATAGTTAACCAAGTAAGTTATTCCATTTCTAAGGACTTAATGAAGATGATTTCACAAGGAACCTATATGAATATTACATGATTGATGATATGATTTCATGAAAATATTTTAATTTAATATGGTAATCTAATAATATTTTGTTTAAAGGAATATTTATTCTCTTTAATGGTAAAAAGGGGTATTTCTTTAAGAAACATAATTTCACGGGTTCCCAAATTTTCTAATAAAACCTCTTTATTGTGATTTTTTCTTCATAATTTATTATAATGTTTTATTATGAAAAAAATGGAATTATAGAAGATTTCATTTGTAATTAAATAATTATTTTATCTCAAGGCTTATTATAGTAAAGGAATACTTTTTTAAATGATCTATTGGTTTTGAAATGGACCAAAGAATTTTTTTTCCTTCTATTTATTATGCCCCTTACTGATTTTTTTATTTTCATCCCACATTATCAAATTCATTTAATAGGGTTGATATATTATTTGGAACAATGATGAATTCATGTTCAAAATAGTTAATATTTTACATGAAAATAAAATGTGTTTCAATTTATAGGTATTATATTATGAAAAAATTAATTCTAAGTGGAATTGTCCAAATTTATATATATTTATTTGTTACATAAGAGTTAGGAGATAATTATAAAAATCTCAAAAATTGAAATTTTATGCAATAATGGTGAAAAATGGTTTCTTTTTTAAAATGAAATTATAGATTTAGTAAGGATTAGTTCTTTATAGTTCATATCATATATGGGATTAGATAATTTTCAAGGTTATAATTTATGTAAGTATGTTCCCATAAGAGATTATAATTTATGATATAGATGTTGACGCAAAAACTCAGAAAAGGGCCACATTGGGTGGATAAAAGAGCAATGAAAGAATTTTGGAGGGCAAGAGAAATGTCCAGGACCTGGGAGGTGGGCACCCGCAAGAGTCCATGGATGCGCAAAAGCAGCCTCCCAGTACACAAAATCTTACGTGTGTGGACCCCCCTTTCCGTGCCCAAAGTGACGTCAACCGGGAGTTTGTGCGCCCGACCCCCCTTTCCGCGCACAAGGCGCCCTCAACCAGGCCTTTGCGCGCTTGGCCCCCTTTCCGCACAAAAGGCATCGTCAACCGGGCGTTTACACGCATGACCCCGTTTCCACGCACTAGGCGTCGTCAAATAGGCATATGCGCACCCAACACCCTTTCTGCTCATAAGGCGACGTCAAGAAGGCATTTGCGTGCCCGACCCTATTTCTTTGCAAAAGGAGACATCAACTGAGCCTTCGCATGCCCGGCCCAGTTTCCACAGAGAAGGTGACGTTCAAAGAGAGTTTTTGTGCCCGACCGCATTGTGTGACGCCCCGAGGACTCTGGCTATAAAAACAAACTATGTCCCCTCCCTTTAGGGAGGGTAATAGAAGAAAAATTGATGCTCTACTGTGTGAAAGCCACGTCTTCCGCAGCCGTGAGAAAAACCTAATGGCCTTCTGGTATGGTATTTTGAGAAACAAATTCCCTAGGGGGTTCCTTCGGGTGGACCCTATGAGGCCTGATCCTCGTGAATTTCATTTATTCCCAAATTAATTTGTGAAAAAGGGGTCCCCTTTTTCACACAATTTTCTCCTGTGTCAGGCACTCATGTGCGTATCCCATCCATCCTAGATTCAAACCATCTGTCTTGCATGCAACCCCTCCATCTTTTCCACAACCAGTTCATCTTATAGGGAAACCTTCTATATTTCCCACAACCTTTACCTCTTCCACGCAACCCTGTCGTCTTACATGCAACCCTTGCATCTTGCGCGTAGACCTTGTATCTTTCCCCTGTCCCATTATCTCACGTGAACTCCATGTGTTTCCCTCACCATAAGGCACCCTGCCTGATCCCCCCTTATGCGCAGCACACCTGCATCATGTTCTCTCTTCCTGTGCGGACCTTCAGGTTTGCACAGAGCAATTTCAAAGTCACTCGGGAGGAACTTTCCATTGCATTTCTTCACATCATTCTCCTTCGCATAAACAAGCTAATGGTTATTTCATCTTTGCATAGCCATGCTAACATGGAACCCCAAATGGATCTCTCTATAACACCCCTTCCCCATGGCATTGCCGATTCCTTCCTTTCCTCAAGGGTGGGTGTGTATCAGTTATGTAAGTTCTAGGGGTGCAGAGTGAACCCACCTCATCCAATCTGCAGGACAATAAACTTCGAAGCACCATTATTCTCAGTGCCTGATATTAAATTGTGACCACGCCCCGTGCGTCCGACGTGGGGTTCCCCCACCTTAGACATTCTGCACGCCCACTAGTCTCCATATTTTTGTTTTCATTCCTCACATGGAATGACAACTTATTTATCGGAGCGATGTCTGTCCATGGGGAAAGGGAAACCTCCATTGTGTAAGCCCCAATATTTTTCTTGCAGGAGGTAGCATCCATGATCCTCCTCTCTTCCTGGGTGCTAAATCCCTATCCCACTGGAATTTATCACCACTCGGGCCTCCACCTTGAAATAAGTCCCAATATCCATCTCCCCAGGCTTCTAACCATGCGTAATCCCTGGTTTCCTCTTTGGGATGCTTAATACGTGTAAGCCCTACTCCAATACTCACGGACGCACCTTTCACGACGTGATCGTAGGTCTTTGTTGCTTCTTGTTTCACCCACCGAGTATTAATCATGTGGGCTTAGAGAAAGCACCGACCATGACATACTCTCTCGGCCACCTTAGAGTGTAAGCCCCCCCCCCCCACACACACCCATTCTGAACTACGGAGACATTGATTCTTTCTAAGGCAAGGTACATAGGAAGCCTCCCCGAGGTTCAAGTCCAACACCCTGTTGGTCCCAATAAATTCATGTTGATCCACCTTCGTCTTGCACGACATTAAACTGCTTCCACCTTCTAGAACTATGTGGGTTTTGATCTTTTTCTCCTGGATAAGGTACGTAGGAAGCCTCCCTGAGGTTCAACCCCATCCAGCGGTAATCCATTGTGACCCTATCTAGTAGTAATCCGTTTTGACCCTATACAGTGGTAAGCCATTGTGACCCCATCCATTGGTAAGCTGTTGTGACTCAATCTAGCGGTAAGTTTTTGCTATCCCATCCAGCGGTAAGCCATTGTGACCCCATCTAGCATAATCTATTGTGACCTCATCCAGCGGCAAGCTGTTGTTACCCCATCCAGCCGGCAAGCCATTGTGACCCCATCCAGCAGCAAGCCATTGTGACCCCATCAATAATTAAGCCATTATGATCCCATCCAACGGTAATATGTTGTGACCCCATCCAGTAGGAAGTCGTTGTGACGCCATCCAACGGAATCCATTTTGACCCCATCCAATGGCAAGCCATTATGACCCCATCTAGCAAAATCCATTGTGACCCCATCCAGTAACAAGCCGTTGTGACCCCATCTAGAAGAATTCGTTGTGACCCCATCCAACGAAAATCCATTGTGAACCAATCCAGTGGTAATTTGTTGTGACCCCATCCAGTGGTAAGTTGTTGTGACCCCATCCAGTGATAAGGCATTTTGACCCCATCCAGCAATAAGCCATTTTGACCCCATCCAGCGGTAAGTTGTTGTGTCCCCATCTAGTGGTAAGTCATTGTGACCCCATCCAGTGTAAATCCGTTTTGACCCCATCCATCAATAATCCACTATGACCCCATATAGCGGTAAGCCATTGTGACCCAATCCAGTGATAAGTCATTGATGTCCCCAATCGACGGTATGTCTTCATCAGATGAACTAAGAGGAATTTGATTCCCTACCACAAGGATACATAGGAGGTCTCTTCGAGACTCAATCCCAACATCATTGTCATCCTCGAGCCAACTTCATCTCATTATCCACCCACTTCACTTAACCATACATCGTCCATTTTGATTATTACCCGGGCCACCACATCCTGGCGGGATCATGTCGCCTTATTCCTCATTCTCTTTAACAACAATCGGGTAGCTAACCACGTGTTCACCCCATCATCAGTGTTCCCTCTAGGGTTAGAACCCACTTTATCCACTCTAGTTAGTGTTTTGATCTTTCTTATCTGTCTCTGCGAGACATTAATCTCACAACATACCCTATGTTAAACATAGTAAGTTGAGGAAAACCTCAGATACATGCCTATGGAATCTAATTCCTTGTATTTGACTGGGGATTCCTAGGGCTTATGCACCCTCGAGAAGCCCTATAATAAGTGGAAAAAAACCTATACATTCCAATGTTTCAGCCTCTAGATATGCCAGTGAGGCCTAAAGTGACTACTCCCCCAACTGAAGGTTACTGCCCTGACCAGACCCCTTAGAATGTCCCGACAGAAGAAGTGTAATTAATTGGTGTCCATGAAGATATGGAACTGGGAAGATTTTTACAAATAGCATCTTAAGTCTATAAGGGAGACCCAGAATCGGTGAAGAGTTCCGAGGAGTAATCTGCAGAAAGAAGAACCAACATCTCATCATCTCGTTTCGATCAAGGAGCAAACTTCCCTGAACAAGGAATGGACGCCGCCCACATTTGGAAAGTGGGAATGCGATGCAACAAACATCATCACCATCCTCGAACAGATGAAAGTGTGTTCCCCGATGGAAGAATAGGAAATAGAAATTATAAACTCTACATGAAGATATTCTCCTCAATATAGAGATTAGTAGCATCCAAGACATTTGTGGATTAGCGTGTCACTGGATCCAGCTATCTGGCGTCGGGTCCTGCCAAGAAAATAGCATTCCTGGCGTGAAACACCCCAAAAGTTGGGGCAGTAAAAACATTGGACATCCCAGTCTATGACATTGTCATCGTGGATACATATTACCAACCCTGGAAGATGGAATGACGTTGGGACATTCATCATCGGTTCCTTTCCATTCAACACTAATGGGTTAATCTCCTTGGTTTTCAGGAACCAAGCTGCTGCATGAATTCAATCACCGCCCACCCACCGATCCAAGGGCAGGGGAAATTCCAACATGGAAGTCACGCCTGGCTCCACCGCTTCGGCGACAATCACCATGCATACAAGCATCGGGCACCCCCCATCTCCCCATCTGAATTCATTGAGAAGAGAGTGATCATCAACCTCGTATGATGATACGAGGAGGAGGGGATTGTCTCGACTCAGGATATGGCCCACCAGGATCTAGAGGTGTCTGTGCCTCATCACCACCGCCACCCTCAAGGGCCACACAGGGAGCCACTACTCTCCACTCCAACATAAAATCATTTCGGAAGCCTCTCCCCGAAACACCTCGATGACTCTCTCCTCTGTGCGAAAGAGGTAGGGGATGCATAGACCAGCCTAGTCGGGATCCTGTTTTAGGGGCCCCTAGGAGGGATCCCACTAGGTCACACTAGTGCTTCCATCCAGTCCCAAGAGTCGAGGAGTAGGTAAGCCATGTTCCTGTACTATTGGACCTAGTCTGGTTGACCCGACACTAGAGTCGGGCAGAGACTGAGGAGGACGCCCTCCATGGGGTGTCAACGTCGTCAAATACTATAGAAAAGTCCACCTCCGACGTATATCATCAACACCTCATGTATGATTAGTATGGAAACTTGTATACCCATCCTTGATCGAAGCCCCAACCTCCCCACAGGTAGGCTGGGTCGACTCTCTCTATCGCCGGTGTAGGTAGTGGATGTCGCCAGTATGGAGGTCCACCTTGTACTGCCACCATAGAGAACGTGGGTCTTCCCCTCTTCCAAGTTTTGCATAAAGTTCCACCTCGTGCTACCCTCAGTTAAAATGAGGGACCTCTCCATGATGGTGACACTAAACACGAAAGCCTCTCATGTGCTTATTACATCGGGTATGGATTCATCCCTCCTACCACAAACCACCGGTGTGGGGACGTTGCGCATCTGGTCGATCTCCAGCATTGGGGATCTCTCCATGTTCTTACAGTAGTTGGTGAAGGTCCTCCTCTCCTCATCAATCATAGGGGTGAAGGCCAGCCTCGCTTCACCAGCACACAGCATAGAGGTCGTACCCGTGTTCGGCTTGACCAGTATAAGGACCTTTCTCACACTGATATTTCCAGATGAAACAATCATGGAGGTCCTACCCGTGCCCCTATCTACTCTAGTGGATTTCCTACCCTCTCCAAAAATTACCACGAAGGTCCTCCCCATTTCCACTTTGATATATGCCCTGGTTCTCCTCACACCCCGGCGTATCCTGGTGGGAATCCTCTCCACCCCTGCACTAGAATGGTCGAAGGTCCTCCTCATGTCGGAAATCTACCCTGTCCTGAAAATCCATCTCGGGGAAGGAGGGTGGGTCGTTTCCACCATAAAAAGAATGCTGAGAATATTCATACTGAGATCAAACTGGTTTGCATCTCATATTCCAAAGTAGAATACGACTCAACAATGGAACCCTCGCCTAGATCCTCCTTGTTGAGGGTCGGGGGAGGAACAAGGCGCATCAGTCTAGTACACCGAGAATGTGAGGTCCATCAAATTCCTTCCTACCTCTAAGGGTATATCCAATATGAAGAAAAGTATTCATCTCCATAGGTTATGGTCATGCAATCATCACAGTCATCACCAGAAGCACTCTCTACCTCGAATAGAGATCACAAAGAGCTATTCTGGGGACCAACGACGGACGATCGGTAGTATTGTCCACCGCCATAAACTATAGTCCATGCACTGGAAACTGTGGTAGTCAGCCCATCATACCGCGATGTCATGACTATGTCACTTCACTCTTTGTAGGACAGTCAGAGATGTAGCGGTTTGTCAGCTCTCTCTCTTTATTCTCCACTGACCAGCCTACCATCCCAGTGGTCTTCTTCGGTACCGCTACCCATTCCCTAGCCACCTCTGGTTGAAGAGTGGGGAACTGAAGAGCCAGACCCTGAATTTGAGCCCAGGGGCTTGTGGAATATCCTCACAGCAGACCACTTTACTGAGATTTTTTGGTTGGTTACAGTGACTAATTTTTGTGCACTGAAAACCCTCACCCAAGAGGAAGTTGAGTGTTTCTGTAAAACCCTCTGGGAAACTCATTTCTATTTTCATCATCAGTGATTGGATTACCTTAAGATCCAAGCACATTTCAAGGAAATGGGTGAACAATGTCGTCTAGTTGATTTGGCCACACTCCATGTGGCCTAGAGCCCTGAGTCACTAGGTCACCATAGGTCCCTCTAGCAACGATGCTTTCCGAGCTTCAGGGTACTTCACAGGATTATCAAAGAGGGTTCTCCACACTTAAAGATCTATGGTTGGGAGTAGTAGGATTCCCTCCTCTTCAGTCCTATCGGTCGACAACCCGATTTACTAGGTGACATATAGGATATGCCTCCAGGAAAATTCATCGTTAACATGGCGGACCTGCCATAGGAAAAGATTGAGCCAGATATTCTTGGGGAGTACCTATCCCCTGAGGGAGTTTCACACTTCATGGAAACATAAGGAAGGATCACTCACCCACATAGAAATCTAATGGGTCATCCTGTGCCCACCGAGGCACTAGTAATGAGCCAGAATCCCAAAAAGGGAAAGGAAGTCCTTGGATTTGTCAAACCCTCGAACCCGTCTGGATCGGTATAGAAGGCAAGAGATGACCCCGAAAAAGCCGGGTTGCATCAGTAACTCGCCAAATAGAAGAAAGTGGTCGATGAACTCCTTGCTGAATGTGATGCAGAGTGAAAGCCAGACTACGGTGATCCTAGTCCGGGGTAACAGAGATAGGCACGGCTTACCCTTAGCGAACTACCTCAAGTTGACCATGAACATCCTACCCATGTAGACAGAGTTGAGGCTAGGACCTACAAAAAGAGGGTGTGGTTTGTCTTATACAATCCTCCTGAGCGGCGTGAAAATCCTCGGTACCCATCTCGGATTCCCCCAGCTGCCCTACAGGTCGTTCTATCTGCCGCTCCACAAGCCATTGGGACACCTTATCATGTTGTAGAACCTAACAACACACTGGTGGTTAGGGAACCCAATCATGATAGGAATCCTTACCTAGATGATCCAATAAAGGCACTCACTGCCCCCCTTGCGGAATTAGAAACACGACAGGTGGTGCTCCCGCCCGATGGCAAGCCTTATCCAGCATGGGTGGTTGATTTTCCACCCCCCCCCCCCCAAGTTTCGAGAATCCCACATTTTCCCCCTTCACTGGGTCAGGGGACCCACTACAGAACCCAGCCCACTTTATCTCATTGTGTGGCCCCATGTTGGGAACTCCTGTGCAGCAGGAAACCGCCAAACTCTGGTGTTTTGTGCAGACATTGGAAGGACCTGCATTTGTCGGGTACAACCAAGTCCCCATCAGATCAGTAGCCGATGGGGAGGACCTTTGTAGGAAATTAATATATCATTTTAGTTCCACCACGTGGAAGACGAGTATTGTGGACCTCTTCAAGACCAATAAGAGGCTTGATGAGCGCATTTCCGACATTGTCTCTCAGTGGAAAGGACTCACATATTCCCCTGACATGCCGCTGACTCAGTATCAATTATTGACGATGTGTGTCGAGAATTTCAAGATGGAGCTAGTCCCCTCTATGATCACCCAGATTTACCCTGGGGGATTTTGAGACTTCTATGATAAGGCCCAATGCCTAGAGAAAGCCATACAACAGGCATGTATGTTTCTCTTGTGATCCCTACGAGAAGCACCTCTAGGGCCGAGCCCACTGTAGTGGCCAAAATAGAGGCCCCCATGCAACTAGACATGTTACCAGTGGATACACCTCTACTGCCTCGTAGAGGCCCCCCACATCATGCGTAGCCACTGGCCCAGCAGTGCCCACCTTAGAATCGGCAGGTGCCTCCACACAATGCGCCGCCACTGCCCAGGCGAGATAACCAAGTTCCACCTCCTCAAAAGGCTTCTCCAGCTCCTCATTAGAGTTAAGCTCCAAGGGCCACCTTTCTAAACAGGAGAAAATAGAACTAATTTTTTAATGAGACACATGTCCTCGATTACTTCTGATGTGACTTGGAGCAGGGGATTCTACGTTTTCATGAGTGCAGAAGGCCGGAAGAGGAAAATATCACTAATATCCCTAATTACTGCCCCTACCATAGGATCCTGGGACACACTCTCAAGAAGTGATATGTGTTCAAATATTGGCTTCAAGATCAGGTAGATAACTACATAGTCTAGTTAGGCCCAGCTTTGGTACATGTGGCATGTACCTTCGTGAGGCCAGACATTAGCAGCGATAGCGAGGGTGTGTGGCACCAGGTTTCCAGCCACAGGTCCCAGAATTATGATGATTGTATGGCTTGTAAAATAGTTCCACATGCCCATGGTGTAATCTAGAAATGTCTAAATTGTTCAGAGCCTTCAGAAGCTACAGCCACTACATCTGCATCGTCGGCTCAGTCGGCCTCTTCTCAGAAGAGCAATCACCGGTGGTGTAAGACAAAGCAAATCCCCCCACTAATTCCATCATCAACATGTTCTCTCGATGAATTAAAGCCCTCATATATGGAAATCCATCCTATAATTCATATATTAGTGGATGAATCTTTGATTAATTATCAAGGGAATGCCTCTGTTAACACCATAGACCTTGCAAATAACTACATGATTCTTGACGATGTGGAGCACCAGGCGGATCTTCCAAAAATCCCCAACTGTCGTCAGCGTCGATGGAGTCGTGGCTATATGGGCTATCGGTGTGCCTTGGTCAACACTTCCAGCCATGCAGTGCATGCTACCAAAACTAGGAAACAGGCTCAGCACAGAGATCATCATGCACATCCTCCTCATCTAGTCACATCAGGCCTGCCTTCACCGTCGTTCGTGTTTCTGGATTTAGCGTAGCCACCCCTACGACGTCGTGACCAGCCACACCCTGCTACAAGATGATGTCAGTTTTTTGGCCCTCATACAATAGTCACTCCACAGGCTTTGACTAGTGAGCATTAGGAAATTCCTAGAACCAGTCAGCCGTCGGTCCAGTATGCAGGGCCCACCATACCTCTTATCATAGAGCGACCTCTTGTAAACAGAAGTTTATGCCTGGAACGGAAGTACAATGTTCTTAATAATATTTCCATAATTCCATCAAGACTCTCCATTATTGAGGCCCTTCGCATGTCGTCAGATTTGCCTGAGGCCCTTACTGAGGCTTTAAAATTCCCCCTCCTGTTTGAGACAAAGGTAGCAACCTCCAAAGCCTTTCATGCTGAGGCGGTCGAGAATGCTGAATGTCATGCCATCATCTCATTCTCTGTAGAAGATGAAGGATCTCCCATATAGGGGAACATTCTTCCAATGTACATCACTAGCCAGTTTAATGGCATGGAGGTCTACTGATGTCTTGTCAACACAGGCTCTGGAATCAACCTAATCCCCACTCAGACACTGTGAACACTGGGATTGTCCAAAGATGATCTGAGTCCCTCTGACCTAAGAATACAAGGTTATGATAGGATGGAATATACACTAGTAAACAAGATCATCTTGAAGACCTTTTTCAGTGGCCTAATTTCTAGAACCGAATTTATGGTTGTCTCCCAGGACATCGTCTACATTGTGTTGATGGGAAGTCCATGGCTCTAACTGCATGTGGCGGTTCCATCATCATACCACCAGTCCCTCAAGTACTCCATTAATGGTCTAGTGGGCATGCGTCAAGGTGATGCATCTCCCTTTGCCTCTTGTGAAGCCCACTATCTAGATGGAGACTACCACAAGAGAAAAGACAAGAAGATTAAAGCTAATGAGGTTGAGCATGCCACGGCTATGACCAACCTGTGGACAGATCTAGATAACGCCTACGTCCTTCGAGTCCACCGATTGGAGGAGACTACCCCAGACATGGTACAATGCTTTGTTGTTTTTCGAATGCTGGGGGGACACATCCCCAGGCCTATGCGACGTTAGAAGATCACCTTGTAATCCTATAAAAATCAGTTAGGAAGAATAATAGTTAGATCAGAGTCTGTATCGACTTTTGGGATCTCAACCATCACTATCCGAAGGATGATTTTCCTTTTCCTGTGATATAATTGTGGATCTACACTAAATTCAGATTCCATGATCACTCTTTCATGGATGGGTACTCTGGGTAAAACCAGATCAGAATAGCCCCCGAGGATGAGGAGTCTACAGCCTTCAGGGCACCGTAAGGTACTTTTTGTTACCAATTCATGCCATTTGGTTTAATGAATGATGGTTCCACCTACCAACGGTCTATGTATCTCATATTTAAGCCAATCCTCGGAACGTTGGTGGAATTCTATGTGGAAAATCTAGTGGTCAAATATCGCCAGTGTTAGGACCATCTCAAAGACCTTTAGAAAGTGTTCAGCTTTTTCTATTCTCGTCACCTGAAGATGGACCCTTTGAAGTGTGTCTTCAGTTTCACATTTGGAAAGTTTCTCGGCTTCATTGTTAGATACAGGGGCATTGAGATCGACCCATAGAAGATCAAGACCATTATCCAGATGTCTCCTATGACAAATATTTGGGAACTTCAAGGCTTCCAAGGCCAGTTAGCCTACAAACGCCGATTCATCCCAAATTTGTCCAACAATTGCAATCCCTTTTCCCAGCTCATGATGAAAGGCACACTATTTGAGTTGGACAAAGAGTGTAAGACTTCTTTTGAGGATATCAAGCAGTATCTACTCCAACCTCAGGTCTTAATGCCACCTATCTCTGGAAAGCTGTTATTCCATTATGTGACTGCCCAGGAACAATCTCTCAGTGTTCTTCTCACCCATAAGAACAATGAGGGGATAGAGAAAAACATTTACTACTTCAACTGCATGATCCTTGATACAAAAACTAGGTGCTCTCATATCTAAAAAAGATTCCTTACTCTGATATTCGCAGTATAAAAATTACGACATTACTTGAAACACCATGAGGTATAGCCGGTGTCCTGAGTAGATCCCCTGATGTACATCCTAAACTGCCCCATACTAACAGGCTGACCAGCTCGATGGGCGGTAATCCTCCAGTAGTTCGACATCATGTTTTTCCTTCATAATGATGTTAAGGGGAAAGTGTAGGCAGACTTCCTTGCTGCCCACCCAGCTCTTGTGGACCAGTCTCTTGATCTCGATTTCCCCGATGAGGTGATCCTCTCAGTATACCAAGCCACACTGTGATGGCTTATGCACTTCGATGGTGCTTCCCAAAGCCCCAAAGGTAGAAGGCTCAATGATCCAAGACTCAATAGAGTAGTCATGGGTATCATCTTTATTACCCTTTCACAAGATATTCTACCTTATTCATTCCTGTTTTCAGAAGGCAGCGCCAACAATGAGGCAGAGTATCAGGCTCTCATCAATGGTCTTGAGTTGGCCCTCGAGATTGATGTGCCCCATTTTAATGTGAAAGGGGATTCTGAACTAGTCATCAAACGGATCAATAGTGACTTTGTCTTCAGAATTCCAGAGCTCGTACCATTGTTGGAGCACACTCTCCAGCTAATGGACTAGTTCTTATCTCGGCCGGAAGTTTCTCATGTCCCTCGATCTCAGAACGGTTGGGTTGACACCCTAGATAGCCTATCTGCATCACTCGTGGAGCTCCAATAGGAAGATATGATTATCCATGTAGCACACCGAAGATTCATTGCTCTCATCACCCCGGATGACGATGATGGCCTGCAATTGAGTCAACATACCACCAGATCCTCCACGTTTGGACTACCAAGTCCCTTGAATTCAATGATTGATGTGAATCCCGATTGAAGATCCCCCATATTTGAGTATCTCTGTAATAGTAATCTCCCAGTAGATCAGGCCGAGCGCGAGTGAATCTGATGTCGCGTGTTGCAGTTCACCCCCATGGACATCCATGGCCATGAGAAGATCCTATTAAAGAGTGGGTTTGATGGGGTTCTCCTATGTTCCATTCAAGGAGGCTATATTTCTAAGGTCATGCAAGAAGTTCACACCAGTTCATGCGGGGCTCATAAAACTGTGCCGAAACAATCTGACCAGATCCATAGGCTGGGGTACTTTTCCCCCTCCATGATCAATGACTATGTCGAGTTTTCCAAGAGATGTCATGCGTGCCAAATTCATGCCATTATCATGCATCGGTCGCCAGATCCTATCCACTCCACCAAGTACTCTTATCCATTTGTAGTGTAGGGACTCGATGTCGTGAGACCATATCCACCGACGACAGCTCGCCAGTGCCTATTCATCCTCACTGATACAGATTTTTTCTCTAAGTGGGCAGAGGTAGTCACACTCAAAGATGTCAAAGATCGCTCCATAGTTGACTTTGTGAGCTCCAACATCATCTACCGATTTGGAGTCCCTAATGTTGTCCTCATTGATAACGGTACGAATTTCAAGGCAGTTGAGGCGAAGAAATTGTACTCTAAGTACAACATATGTTTTAACCATACCTCCCACTATCATGCATAAGAAAATTGAATGATCTAGGAATTAAACAAAAACCTCTCTAACATTCTACCGAAAATGGTTGTACAAAATAAGGAGAGTTGATCAGATAAACTCTCCAATGCCCTCTAGGCATAATGAATGATGACCCGTGATTCCACCTAGGTGACCCCATATTCAATAGTTTATGGGACAAAGGATATCTTTCCCATCTAGATTCAATTTCCCTTATTGCTCACAACTTTTAGCGATCATCACGCACCAGATAAAGAAGCCAAAATCCATCTGGTTGAGTTGGAAGTGCTCGATGAGAATGGTCTTCGTGCCCTGCACAATCTGGAAAGGCATCAAAACATGATAGCTAGAGATTTCAACAAGAAATTTCGCCTCCGCTCCATCTTGCAAGGCTACTTGGTATTGGCCCTGAGGGCCCCAATGATACCAGGAAGGAAACCACCTATGTTGGAACCCAAATGGGAAAGACCTTACATCATTCACAAGGTTTACTCCATTGGCACGTACTCAGTGGTTATAATGGATGGTGAGCGTGTAACTCCTCCCACCAATGCCAAGTTCCTCAAGAAATACTTTTCTTGGGCCATAAGGTCCCACATGACCATAAACTTTACGATCCCGCATGACCCTAAACCGCACGTTGTTCCTACATGACCTTAAATTGTACAGTCCCTCATGGCCCTAAACTGCATGATGGTCCTGCATGACCTTGAACTGTACAATCCTACATGACCTAAAACTACATGTCGTCCTATGAGATGCTAAAATGCATATCCAGAACTATATATAGCTTGATTCCCATCCTCATTAGATACATAAGAATGCTCAGATGCCTCTTCTTAAGTCCATCCCTAGCTTCTTCTTTGACTATCCACTCCTGGGCATAGTTCTTTTGGAGGATCTCTCATGGAGTCGTGTAAGCGTCTTTGGCCCCACTCATGTCAGGGTTACGATGATTGATCCTTGTGGCCTCTTCCGTTATTCTAATCCAAATACATCATACATGGCCCTTTCGGAACTACATGTTGATTGATTCTCATCCCCATGGGATATGCAGGACCGCCCAGACATTTCGTCCATAGGCCTATCCCTAAATTTCCCAAACATGGAGTGTAGTGGTTCATTATTCCCCTCTGTCTCTCCAAATCCTGACCTGCTTCAAGCGGGGGTGTAATTCTAGCTGTTGGACCCTTATGTGATGTAGAGAGCCTTATTCTACTCCTTGATTCCCACAACGAGCATTTCTGACGTGGGATTTGGAGCTATGAAGGCCATGTCCGCATGAGAGGTCATATGGCTATAGTTGTCCAAGACACTCAACCTCAGGTCCTTTGACCCCTTCGTGACCCTAGCCCAAGTTATCATTTAGGATTGGTTGGTGCAGTATGGAATCGTGTACTCATTCACATCAGGATATTTCACCACACCACACATATCCCCTTGAGACATCCATCCCTTTCTTTTATCATCTTTCCCATGAGCTCAGGCCCTTCCATGCTTCGTGAGTCCCATCATTTGGGTTTTATCACCTACTATATCCAAAAGGTCCCCCGAATGGCATGGATTCTTAGCCCAAGGGATCTCCAACCATTATGGGCTAATTCACTTGAGGATTTCAAGTAACAACTTGATACAAGCCCCATTTTGCAAATATGGACAATAATAAATGCTCAATTTTTCATCCCCCCCTTTCTGGTCACACAAGGGTGGATACTGTGTTGTAAACCTGCTCAACAGTTGTCCACTATCATTTTTGCCACTTTGAGGTCTTCCATAAGCATGATTATTCATCCTCTCTATCCCATGCATATGACAATAAATTATGCATCTACAGTCTGAGCTCAGTGACCCTAAACTAAGATCACCTTCATCCTCACTACAAGCTGATAAACTACAATTTGGCTGTCACATTCTGTCTGTGGCACAGCCTTAGGACCCTCGTCCTTTTCGGGCCCCTATCCCAATTTCTCACTTAGGGTTGTACGGTGTGGTGTGGGATTAATTCCTCATTCATGTTGAGTTACTCATTGTTTCGTACCCCCCCACCCCCTTCATTGGGGTATCTTTCTCTTATTGTGTCATCATTTCCTATAGAACTATGTGTGGCTTGATTCTCATTCTCATGGGATATGTAGGATTGCCCGAATGTCTAGTCTTCAGGTCTAGACCCATCTCTTAGAAACCTCTCTATCATTTTGGCCCCTTGTCATGAATTCTTCCAAAAGAGGGCTATATGGTGTGGTATGAGATTATGTCCTCATTCATGTCGGTTTTATAACAACCACGTCGCATACCTCTCTCCCTATCTTAAGTGTCCTTCTCTCCCTTTCCTTTCTCTCATATATTGAGTCGGCTGCCCTTAGGTCAGGTTCCTTGGCCCTCTCCGGTGATTCACCAATTGGCCCATGAGTACTCAGGTCTAGAACCTGGAGTGTCAGATTCTACCTAGACATGCTTTCACCCACTTTTCAGGCTTCGTGGTCCTCTTCATTTTGGCTTCCATTATCCTTCACACTTGAAGGGACCCCTAAATGGCATGTATTCTAGACCTAAGGTCTCTCCTACCATTATGGTCCAATGTCCTCAAGGGTTTTAGACAATAAATCGATACAAGTCCTGCATTTCGAATATGTCCAATGATCAATGCTCATTTCTTCTTCCCATTTCAAGACACATGATATAGATGTTGTGTTTCAAACATGCTCAATAGTTATCCTCCATCGTCATGCTAGCCCCTTCAAGCCTTGAATGTTGGTTACATGATTCAAATTATTTTCCATCCCATCATGTCCAAATGGAATTTCAACACTCTTGGAACTATCCCTCAGTGCGCATTTTCACGTTAGGATGACAAAAGCCGCGGTAAGGCATCATTCGGGGCTCCACACCGACTTCCCTTTGGCGTGTATTCTAGGTATTGAAAAATATCTCTTCTACCCTTGTTTCCCACACCAAGTTTAACTCACGTGGTCTTAAGGATTAGGTTGAGTTCTGCACTTACATGGAAGGATTCTACTTCCCCTTGGTCCGAGCTCTAAGACCTTAAACTAAGATCTTTTTTAGAACTACATACGTCTTGTTTCCCATTCTAATGGGATACGTAGGAACACCTAGACATCTAGTTTTCGGGTTCATATCAATTGGGGGGTAACCTATCCTATCACATAACCTATAACCTTTTCTGGCCCTCTCAGCCTGAGGTTTAACCCTGGAATCACACGCGGTATGATGTGGACCTCGTCCTCATTCACGTTGGGTATGCTTTATCACACCGTGAACATTCCCTCGAGAACCTTTTCTATCCTGTATATGTTTGAGCCATATGACTTTAAACTATGATGCCTAGTCCCAGATGACTTTAAACTGTTACGTCTATAATGCATTACGTTTAAATGCATGGTTAGTCCCATCACATGACCCTAAACTATGACATTATCATCCTGGTCCCATGACGAAAAATGACACTGCACCATAATATCCTTACTCTAGGGGACATCATGTTTGGTATCGGATGCACACCTTACCATTTTTATACGCCTTCATATGGATTGATTCTTATGGTGATGCCTGAACATTCTATCATAGGTCCATCGCTTCACAAATAAAACAAAAAACAACACAAAAATTTCATTCTAAAGGACAAACAAGATATATTAAATGCCGCTTCTTTTGGTGGAAGGGATAGACCCACACAACTTTATTATCTCTAGCACTAGTATCTTACTGTTCCATCCATAGATCTATGTGTGTATTGATTCTCATTCTCATGGGAAATGTAAGAACACTCGTTCACTTTGCATCGGGCCTAGACTAATTTTTTGTTCTGTCCCTGGACCTAAAGCCTCCCTAAGGAACACATAGTGATCTGTACTCCAAGTCCTCATTCATGCCAGGTTTTATAATTACCTCACAATGTGTCTCCCACATTCCCTACAATCTCTCTTCTGAGTTCTATGACTATAAATTAAGATCACTCCACATCCTTACTACAAGACTTTAAACTGCATGAAATCTCATAGAACTGCGTTCATCTTGATTCCCATCCTCATGGGATATGTAGGAATTCCCAGACACATTGTCACCATGTCCAGCCCCAGGAATCTAAAATCTTGTCTCCTCTTTTAGCACCCCAACTTGAGCTCTCCGGGGAACATGTGGGGTAGCGAGTACCTCATGGGTCCTCATTCACGTCAGTTTTTTCAATATTCATACAATGTTCCCCATTTATTTTCTCATCCTGGTCTGAGTTCTATGCCCCTAAACAAAGATCTCACAAGGTGAACTAAACTTTAGGTTCGACTACTTCGCTGCTCTATGCCTAGTTCATAAAATAGATCCCCCTTAATGGCTCATCCTATGACCATTAATATGGAGTCATGTGATCCCAGGTCCCTCATCCTTGGGAAGGGAATCAACTTCCTCTATCTGATAAATCTTATAAGTCGTATTCCGATGTGTTTTGACAATGAGCCTGAAGTGCAGAATTTTCATGGGGACATTCCCCTTGGACCATGTCCAAGATTCATGAGCCCTTCATTCAGACCCTCTTCCTCTTTCACATCTAAGGGAACCCCCATAATAGTATGAACACTTGTCTTATGGCTCGCCTACTGTCCTGGGCCAATGTTCTGGAAGACAAATGGATAACATTTCGAGTCATGCACCATGTTTTGAACATGGTCAGCGGTCGGCCCTCATTTGTTATCCCCATTTCAGACTAACAAAATAGGTATACTGTGTTTCGAACATGTTTAATAGTTATTCTTCATTTTCATGCCATCCTATAGTGTTTTTAATTTTTGGGTATCCTGATTCACACATTTCATTCCCCTAAGTTTGGATTAATTCCAACACCCCTGGCAGTGCCCTGCTTGTGCACTAGAGTGTATTGGGGAAGTGATAGTTCAATTGAACTGAGGATGTTTTCCTCCTGTTAGGTCTTCCCCTTTCTTCTAAGAAGCTTGAAATGGTTGTTTCTACCTTGGATGTATGAAGTGTGATTTTCACTCCCATGCTAAAATGGAGTAATAGCACGAGCATCCCTTATTTCTCGCATAGGGCATGACCCACTTGAGCTTAGGAATGGACCACTATTTACTTTGGGATTGTGGTCAAAGTGTATTAAAATAAACAAGATAATATTCTATTCATTCATACAAATTAGAGTTGGATGTAATAAAGAAGGATGAGTTTAGGGGAGTCAGCCAAAACAGGGCCTTTAAGGATCGACATTTTGGATGGACTAATCCAATACTGCCACCTTCTGAATTGTGGCCTCCAACATTGCTTCCCATCCCTAGAGATCTTTCTCTTCAACATAAGTAGTGGGATGTAACTCATTAGCCTTGTCTTGTTCCCATGATTGTTCGGTCTGGAGCTCAATCATTTGGCGATTATCCTATGCTATTTTCTCTTGAACATCCACGATTAGGTCCTTCAATCACTCAATGAGCTCAGATTGGTTTGCAATGAATGCCTCCCTTTCCTTCCCTTGTTTCTCAAGGCATTGGACCTCCTTCACTGCCTCCAGGAAGGCCTAAGTATTCTATGAATCTTCTTGGCATTGGGAAATTTATGAACGTCGGTCATCCTCCTGTATATTCTCCCCCATGTAATCATGGATCCTTACATGACAACAGAGAGTGTCTACTACTACAACGACGAGAAAGCATAGCCAGGTGTAGAGTGACCCCATTTGGCTTATCCATTCTACTTTTGGTTGGGTGAGAAAGAATCGGATGCACTTCCATGCCTTGTTTCGTGTCATATGGCTCTCCTCTACAATATCTGAGTCAGAATCGTCAATTTATTTGGGTTATGTGGGCCTATCTTTGGGGAAAGAGGCGAGGAGTTTAGCAGCATGGTATTCTTCCGGAACCTCCTCCTCTACAGTGACTTCACTCTCATCGAGATGGAGCTCAACCCTGGCACCATTACCATCCCTCATTGCAATATCCCACTCGTTGAGTACCGGGGTAGGGCCACATAGAATGGTTTCTTCTGTAAAGGCTGATGCAGCCGCTACCCATCCAGATCATACAGATGTCCCTGATCAGATGGTTTGTCGTGACTCCAACCTTGTGATCACTGTATCATGAATTAGGATCTTGGTTAGCTGAATTCTCTATAAAAGAGGAGAACCAATGAGAAAAGGACTTACGGGAGCTGAGAGTGGCAGTTTCCAATGAATGTATCATGGTGGGAGCCACCGCCACAGGGGATCCTTCAGTGATTATCAACTCAATCATTGGATCTAGCTCATATTCAACAATGGGGATGGCAAGGGAATCTCCTTCGACCTCATTCTCACCTACTCTATCTGAAATCGTCACCCCACAATGATCGTTCCCAAGGATAGGCTCTCGAGGTTTCTCCCTGGTCTCTGTAGGCATACCTTCACCCCTTGTGGGGAAGGATTCATGGTGACCCTCAACCATGTGTTGCTAAACAGTATAGGATTTGGTTGATAGATTGAGATTATAAAAGATAAAATCTTGTGGAGATAAGGTTTAAACCATAACTCAGGTTTCTCTTCCATTTTTTCATCGGAGCCAACGATTTCGCCGCTCTCCTGAGAGCTCCGCCGGTGAGCGGGACCTTCTGAAGGCCCCTCACCACTGAGACCTTAAACTTGGTCCTCCTCATCTTATTCATGCCCATATTATTCACCGTGTTTTTTATTCCTCTTCATATTCTTCTTCTCCTTCCTCTAGACTTTCATCCTCGTATGGCAGTTTCTATGGGTCATGCTCTTGTCCAAGCATCACTTTCACCAAGAGATTCGGTTCTTCATACCTCCACCACTGGCATTTGTACATATCCATGGATGTCAGGTATTCATCCTGAAAATGACAATTTACCCTATCCATCATCTGAATGCACCCTATGTCTGGCAGATCGAGCCCGGTGCGCACCAACCTCAACCACAACTCTTCGGCAGATATGGACTATCACTGCGTTATCCAAGAAGACCACAAAGAAGGGAACATAGCATCGGAAGATGCCTTTAGGAGGTACCTGAGTTGCTTTCGTGGGATCTCCCTATCTAGACCACAAGGCCGTTTATGAGACCACCCTTCCCTAGAGGTTGGAGGTGCATTCTCGGCATGTGTTTCCCCTACCGATGAAGTATCAGCCTATGCCATGCTATCTTCCCAACCCATTATTTTCCTCACTTCCCCCAAAGCACCTCATCTCCTCCCTGATCTTCAGGCTCTGCACTGGCCACCATGATCTGCCGGATGCATTTCTAATGAATCTCCTAGGGATAAGTTCTCGTCCAGTGTTCGACATACTATGTTGACAACCCCACACTGACATCGGTGGGGGAGAGTGATGATTTCTCCCAAGCCTAGTGTCATAAACATAAGCAACATCTGACAGAAAATCTAGGGAGGTAGCTCTTTTTAAACCACTGAGTATACTTTATTGTGCATCCGCTGCATGCACCCGAACAGCATGGAGAACCTAGTCAGTACATACAGATCGTAGAAGATTTTTCCATCCATCTGAGCCACCAGCACACTGCCCCAGATTCTCTGCAGGTACTCCCTCTGCTCTAGTCGACCCCGCCCATCTTCTACCATTTGGCCAGTTGGGGTTCAGAATGGGTGGAAGTTGAAGTTGGTGTGGTTGTCGATATTGAGCTTGATTCCCTCGTCCCTGAGTGTCAATGGGTGGATTCTAGTGATGTTCAAGAGAGATGGCCGCATACCATTACCAGGGGTGAATGGAATTCAAGACGTCATACCCACCACAGTGGGATGAAACCCAGCCATGTAGAATCTAAAATGGCCCACATATCCTCTTGTGCGTACTTACCCTCGAGATGCTCCCTAAAATACTATATATCCTAGCCAACACTGGCACCCCTAGGTTAACCTTGTTCTTTGCCGCCATAATCCCAGCCATCACTAATGTCCCTGGGGGGAATTCCATCCTTGTGTCTCTCACAGGAAACAACCATCCACTCAAGAATGCGACAAGAAATCCATCATATCGCACATTTGGGTATCAACCTTCATTAATGCCAAAGCCCCATGATTGGTACTCATCTGTCTCTAAAATCTTCTAATATGATCCCTCTTTTCCCCTATGAGATGTGTTTAGGCATTTCTTCCCTCGGCTTGGCATCTTCACGGTTGTGTCCTGGGTCTGGAATAGACTAAACCACCCTGAATAGGATATGTCCTTCAGGATATATTTTATTTGGAGCTCCTCTTTGGCCAGAACCAGCAGGTGTCAGGATAGGATTGGGGTGCATGTCATATCCCCCCAAACATTCTCCGTCGGGAGGAAATCGTCATACTGATAAAACTCCAAGGGGATTCCCCTGATATAGTGGAAATCCCATAGGTTAATGCCCACCTCCCCATGGTGGAGGTGAAAAGTGTTGGAATTAGGAGACCAATGACTGAACAGCTCTGCTACCAAGTCCTGCTGTCGGTAGAAGTGGAATTGGGACATCCAAACAGACACAAAAAACCCAATTGACTGCAACTCCGGCCCAAATTACTCCCATGTATGACGTATCCAGAACGCCCATGCCCACTCATTGGTAATGTTTCCCCCGAATCTGAAATCCCATTCCTGTCATCCCTTCATCTCATCAGTAATGTTGCTTCTGAAAGTACTTGCACAAATAGTGGGAGATTCCTCGAGGACTGAATCTCTTCCCACAACTATCCTAGTCTTATGATTTAGGACATAAATGGTTGTGTTCTTTGTTTCCCTAGTAAGATGGTTGTTGTTTGTAATTTGGAATTGTGGAAGACTATCCTCGCACATCACCAACGACCACGGTGTGTCCATCTCAAAACCGAGCATCAACACCTCTTCCAGAATACTGAAGTTATATAGTGGTAAGTTATATCTCAGGACATAATCCTTTTGAGCTAGCATATTCATGCCAAAAAGAATTTGGTTATCAGACACACCCCTCCTCACATGAAGAATCTGAGTGTTCCTGATCATTTGGGATCTTCTGGAAGTAGTGGGAGCCTCCCTCTTAGCATCGGTCTGTTGAGATGCCATTTTGTAAATATGAGGGGATCGGTGTGAAAGAATGAAATTTGTCATGCAAAAGAGGTGGCAACATGAAAAAAGGTTAGCGTGCGTGGAAAAATTTGTATGGCGCACAAAATCCGGATTCGGTCACTGAATCATATGCGCGAATCGGGACAGTTTTCTCACGTGAGAGCAAAATGCCTACCACATGGAAAAAGAAAAAGTAGGTCCTGGGGGTTCAGCCTATTTATAAAGCATCGATGCACCTTCCATGTGCACAAAACAAATTTGTGTTCACAAAATGCATTTTTACGCGCCCCTGAAGTGGTTTACCCTTTTTCAGTGGAACCTCAGAATCCGACCGTTGGGTTCTCTTTCAGCTCTGATTCTAAGGGGGGAATTTTTTGACGCTGAAATTTAGAGAAGGGCCGCATCAGGTTGATAAAATTACAACGAAAGAATTTGGTAGGGAAAGAGAAATATCCACAGCCCAGTACTCGAGAATGCGCAAGAGTCTTTGAAAGCACACAAGTAGCCTCCCGACACGCAAAATCTTACACGTGTGACCCCCCCTTTTTGTGCCCAATGTGATGTCAAATGAACATTTGTGCACCCGTCCCCCCTTTATGCGGACAATGTGCCGTCAACCAGGCCTTTTCATGCATGACCCCCTTTCCCCGCACAAGGAGATGTCAAGCGGGCATTTTCGCATCTAGCCCCATTTCTGCGCACAAGGCAACGTCAATCGGGCCTTTGCGCGCCTGACCCCATTTCCATGCACAAGGCGACGTCGACCGGGCTTTGTGCGACTGGCCCCCTTTGTGTGCCCAAGGCGATGTCAAAAGGGAGTTTGCACGCCTGATGGATTTGCGTGCCGGGACGAGGACTCTAGCAATAAAACGAACTGTATTCTTTCCCTTCATGGATGGCAGAAGAAGATGAAGTGACGCTCTGCTATGTGAAAGCCACGTATTCTGCGACTGTGCAAAAAACCTAATGGCCTTCAAGTATGAGATTTTGCACGACAGATTCCCTGGGGGGCACCTTTGGGTGGGCCCTATGGGGCCTGATCCTCATGAATTTCATTGCCTCCCAAATTCATTTACATGCAATGAGTCCCCTTTTGTGCAAAAGTTCCCTCTACGTCAATCGCTCCTGCATGCAACCCGTCTAACCTACACGCAAACCATCCATCTTGCGTGAAATCCCTCCATCTTGGATGAAACCAGTCTATCTTGACCGCAATCCTTCTATCTTGCATGAAAATTTTCCCTCTTGTGTGGAACCCCTTAGTCTTGTGTGTAACCCTTACATCTTGTGCGCAGACCTTCTATCATACCCCTATCCCATTCTCTCATGTGTGCTCTATGGGTTACCCTCACCTTAAGGCACCCTATCTGATCCCCCCTTATGCGCAACACACCTGCGTCACGCGCTCTCTTCCCGTGGGGCCCTTCAGGTTTTCATGGAGCAATTTCAAAGTCCCTTGGGTGGAGCTTTCCATTGCGTTTCTTCGCCTCATGCTACTTTGAATAGGCACACTAATGAATATTTCTTTTTCGCATAGTCACACTAAAGTGGACCCCCCAATTGATCATTCCATAACACCCCTTCACCACGGAATTGTCGATTACTTCCTTCCCTCAAGGGCGGGTGGGTATCGATTATTTTAGTCATAGGGGTGTGGAGTGAACCCACCTCTTCCAAGCTGCAGGACGTTAAAATGCCAAGAACCATCATCCTCAGTGCATGACGTTAAACTGTGACCATGCCCCGTGCATCGGACATGGGGTTTCCCCCACCATGGAAACTCTGCATGCCCACTAGTCTCCACGGGAGTGAGGTCATTCCTCACATGGAATGAAATCCTCTTTATCATAGTGGCATCTATCCGCGGGGAAAGGTCATCCACCCTAGTGTAATCCCCACGATTTTTCTTACAGGAGGTTGCATACCTACTCCTCCTCTCTTCCTTGGTGCCAAATCCCTATCCTGCTGGGCTTTTTCAGCACCCGGTCCTCCACCCTGGAGTTAGTCTCAATCTCCATCTCCCCGGGCAGCTAACCATGCGTAAGCCTCTGCTTCCTCTTTGGGCTTATTAATGCGTGTAAGCCCCACTCCACCTCCCATGGACACACTTTCACAGTTTTATCGTCAGTTCTTTACTGCCTCTTGTTTCTCACACAGAGCATGACTCACATGGGCTTAGAGAAAGCACCAACCATGACATTCTCTTTAGGCCGACTTAGAGTGTAATCCCCCCACCAACCCATCCCAAACTATGGGGACTTTGATTCTTTCGAAGGCAAGGTACGTAGGAATACTCCCTGAGGTTCAAGTCCAATATCCTATTACTCCCGACCATCTTCATGTCGGACCACCTTCGTCCTACACAATGTTAAACTGCATCCACCATCTCAAACTACATGGTCTTTAATCCTTGTCTCCATGATTAGGTACGTAGGAAGCCTCCCTAAGGTTCAACCCCATCCAACATTAAGCCGTGGTGACCCCATCTAACGGTAAGTCATTGTAACCCCATCCATAAGTAAGTTGTTGCAATCCCATCTAGTGGAAATCTATTGTGACCCCATCCAGTGGCAAGCCATTGTGACCCCATCTAGTAGAATCTATTGTGACCCCATCCAACAGCAAGTCATTGTGACCCCATCCAGTGAAAGCTATTGTGACCCCATCCAGGGGCAACCCGTTGTGACCCCATCTAGAGGGAAGCCATTGTGACCCCATCCAGTAGCAAGCCATTGTGACCCCATCCAACGAGAATCCATTGCGACCACATCCAGTGGTAGGCCGTTGTGACCCCATCCAACGGTAAGCCGTTGTGACCCCATCCAGAGAAAAGCCGCTATGACCCTATCCAGCAGTAAGCATTTGTGACCCCATCCAGCAGAAATCTTTTCTGACCCCATCCAGTAGCAAGCCATTGTAACCCCATCCAGGGGAAAGTCGTTGTGACCCCATCCAGCGGAAAGTCGTTGTGACCCCATCCAACAGCATGTCGTTGTGACCCCATATAGCGGCAAGTCATTGTGACTGTTGGAACCATGGTCTTCTATGCATGATTTGGGTTGTGGTTTGTGTTTGTTGTCAATCATCAATTGAAGTTCGGATCGTGTACCATCAAAGAGAGAATACCGTTCAAGCACACAACAGTATTGAAGGTGGCACCGTTTCCGAGTTTTTGCCAAATTTTTGGGGTCCAAAATTTGGAATTTGGTGAGCAGCGTGAAAATAGGATTTCCATGAAGATCATGATTTAATATGGAAAAGGCGTGAATTTCGCGAAGATAGGATTAATGGTTTGGAAATCGCAAAGACCAGAAGAATGGAGGTGGTGAGTCTTCGTGATTACGTCAAGCTTCACGAACGGCAGAGGCTGAAGTGCATCGCGGCGAAGAAGGGATTTGAGAGGGAGCTTCGCGGAGAAGGCACGAAGGAATGTTGACGGTGATTCTTCGCGATTACATCAAGCTCCGTGAATGGAAAATTTCCGGGGTGCTTCGCGATTTGGACAGAATTCTGGCAGGAACTTCGGAGCTTCACGATTTGAGCTGACATGGCGTTGACTTCGCGTGGAAGGGTCGAGGGTCGGTGGAATCTCCTATAAATAGAGGCCGACCCCCTCTAGAGAGAGAGATAATTTCAGAGAAAGTCATTTGCTCTCTGTTCGCAAAGGTCTCTCGCGAAGGCAGTGTGCTTCGCGAAAGAGGAGCTTCGCGGTGGCTATTCTAGCTCCGCGAAAGACGTGCGCCCCGCGTTGGCTCAGTGAGCTTCGCGAAGAGGCAGGAGCTTCGCGATAGCCAAGCATTACGAAGGCTGGAGCATTGCGAGAGTGATTCGCTATTGAGCTACGCGAAATGGCAGGGGCTCTGAGAAGTATTGTTTGAGCTTTGCAAAATTGGGAGCCTTGCGAAGTAGGGTACTTTTCGAAGGCCTTTTCCAAAGGTTGTTTGCCATTTAGAAAAGGGAAAAGAGGGTATTCATCAGTGGATGGAATTTGGATTTTAACAGAGAATTAACTCTGGACTCTGATGCAAGAAAAGTCTCATGCTGAACAGGGGACAATGAACTTCATGGCCATTAATTGAAGAGACCTTCACATCTATAAACTGAGTGTGACTTCACCAACGGTAGTGAGCCAGGGGGAGTCAACGGGAGTGACCTGAGGGAAGTAGTGAGCTATCCCTGAACCTTTGTAAAGGCAGTGAGCCTGGGACAGAGTGACTGTACCCGAACTTTTTTAATCTACCGCTAGTGAAGCATAGTGGATTTTGGTACGACCGACAACCTGTCGACGTATGCTCCTTGGACGTAGCCCTTACTGGTGAACCAAGTAAAAAGGGTTGGGTCTTCTCTGTGCATGTGAATGTTTTCTTTCTAATCATAATCATCTTATAGGTTCAACAAGTTCCTACCAACGTGGGAACAAGATCCATCACATTAAAAGAAAAAGTGGTCACCCTGATTCACCCCTCCCCTCTCAGGGTGTCCCGTGGTCCTTCATGTGGTATCAGAGGGAGGTTGCTGGTGTTGAATCTGACCTTTTTCGTCATGGAAAACGCAGTCAATGTCAGGGGAGTCCCTCACTTCGATGGAAGCAATTTCCAGATCTGGAAGAACAAAATGAAATCTCATCTAAGATCTCTTGGAATGGAAGTTATTTTTTCTTCTGTGCAAGGAATACAAGTCACTGATCCAACAGGCCTGGCTATGACTGAAACAGATAGGAAACTTCTTGATGCAGATGATAAAGCACAGAATGCTCTCATAGCAGCCCTTTCTAATCAGATCTACCTGAAGGTGATGAATTACACCTCAGCAAAATCCATGTGGGATAAAATTGAGAATATTTATGAATGAGATAACAAAGTGAAGGAGGCGAAACTAAAATTGCTACACAATCGGTTTGATGATCTGAAGATGCATCCAGACGAGAATGCAGACTCTTTCTTCAATTGAATTACTGAAGTGGTTGGAGCAATTCGGGGTCTAGGTGAAGAAATCAAAGACATTGATATTGTAAAGAAAATATTAAGAAGACTTCCACCTCTGTATAATGCGAAGGTGTCAGCCCTTGAGGAAAGAGATCTTTCCAAACATTCTCTAGATGATCTACTGAGCAGCTTGGTAGCATATGAAATGAGAGTCAAACTAGAAGATGCTACAACTCGGGTGAGCAAGGAAATGGCATTCAAGGCCATGGATAAATTGAAAATCTCAAAGGATAGTAGCGGTGATTATGACAAAGAGAAAGAAATTATTTCTCTCATTACAAGGAAGTTCCAGAAGGGGAAAGGGAAATTCAAAGGGAAGTTACCTCTCGCATGTTTCCGTTGTGGAAAAGTTGGTCACATTGCCTCTCAATGCTTGAATAATATCAATGATGATGACAGTGAAGATGAAAACTTCAAGAAGCCTCAGAGAAGGTTCATCAAAAAGGGAGACTTTAAATATGGTAAGAAAATGAAAAGGAAGAGTTTTGTCTATGAAGAGGAAGAAAATGAAAATGAATTTTGTGATGAAGAAGAACCAGAATTCAAAACTGGGAACCATGCTTCTATGATGTCCACTGTTGAAAAGTCAGAAGATACTGATGGAGAAAAACAACTGAGAACTTGTGTAGATCCTGAGGTGAAACTTAAGGATGCGGTTAGTAAGCTTAAGATTAAATGTAAGAGCTACAATAAGTGGAAATCAATTGTAGAAGAATCAACTGAATACGTTCATCAACTTGAAGCTGAAATTGAATGACTGGAAGAATTTGTGAAGGTACAGTCTAAAATAATTGAAAGCAATGATGATGTAGTAGATCTGAAGCTGATAATTGAAGAGCAGGAAAAGGTCATCAATGACCTCACATCCAGACTGGATGAAAAATCCAAGACTACTGAGGGTCTTTAGGAGGAATTAGTTACTCTAAGGAGTAAACTGGAGACTGAATCAGTTCCAAAATAATCGAGGAAGAAAATACAGTTCGGAAGATTCTCAGATGCAGAATTACTTGCAAGAGCCAAGTGTGGTTCAGATGGGGTTGGAAAAATCTTGAGTGATCAAAGACCCGCTTGCATGGGAAAGAGTGGAATTGGCTGTGAGGCTGAGTCATCAACTGCTGGAAGTGAAAAGATCCAAAAGAAAGATAAGATGAAAGTTGAACATACTGAAATGTTACCTAGAGTACTGAAAAAGGAACCC
Source organism: Viscum album (assembly GCA_963277665.1). Taxonomy (NCBI): domain Eukaryota; kingdom Viridiplantae; phylum Streptophyta; class Magnoliopsida; order Santalales; family Viscaceae; genus Viscum; species Viscum album. The sequence goes on along the minus strand of OY728136.1, from coordinate 403,041,455 downwards.
TCAATCCGAACTAAAAGGAGACCTGAAAATTATCCTCAAACTTTAAAAAATGACAGACAGTCTTACTATTCTCCCAAGGAAGAAGGTATAAGGAGAAATTCAAGTGAGAAGACATTTCCTCTCATGAAGTGTCAGTTTTGTGGTTATCTGGGCCATACCATGTCATATTGTGAAGAGGCAAGAAGCTATCTGAATGGAGAAGATATAAATGCTCAACAAAGGAGACCAATCTCATATCCTAATTCTTATAGAAGAAATAATTTCTATGGATATTGTTTTTGTTGTTCCAACTTTGGTCATAAGGCCGTTAATTGTAGGCAGGGAATGGACATAGACACCTCATACTGAAGTTCAAGACAATTCAAGTCTCGTCTGCAAGACAGTGTTTCTCTTTCAAACAGGTTCTCACCTCTCAAAGAAGACTTTGACTATGAAGAACCTAGGTATGCAGAACAGATAGTTGAAAGGCAATCAGTTCTATATGCTCAATCTAATGTCTCATGGAAGGAAAGGAAGAAGATTGAGAAATCGAACCTTGCAGTGGTAGCCCTCAAAGCTACAAAGAACAACAGTACCTGGATTCTGGATAGCGGTTGTTCATCTCATGTGATAGGTAATGCCGGCCTACTAACAAATATCATAAATAATGTTGATGGTACAGTAAGATTTGGTAATAATGGGGATCTGAAAATCAAAGGGAGTGGCAGTACCAAATTAGCTAATGGAGAACTAAAGAAGACTGAAGTCCTTTACGTAGATGGACTACATCATAATCACCTCAGCGTGAGTCAACTCTGTGAATCAGGACTTGTAGTTACATTTAATCAGAAAGGCTGCACTATCAAGGGAAAAACTGACAATTCACTTATGAAGGGATGCAGAACAAAAGGCAACTTGTATCAGGTTGATAGTGAAGAAAATGTATGTTACATGACTGTTGAAGAAGAAAACAATTTGTGGCATCGACGATTGGGACACATCAATCAACAAGGCATGGAGAAAATATCAAAATTGAGAATTGTCATGGACATCCCCAACCTGAAGTGTGAGCGTGAAAAATCTTGTGATTCTTATATTCGTGGGAAGCTGGTCTGCAGTTCATATCGGCCAAAGAAGAAAAAGGTGTCTCACCTTCTTAATCTGATTCATACAGATGTTTGTGGTCCAATAAATGTTGTCGGAACACATGGAGAAAGGTACTTTGTCCTTTTCATAGATGATTACAGTAGAATGGCATGTGTGATGGTCATTCATAGGAAACGACAAGTCCTTGACTGCATGAAAACATATCGGTGAATCGCCGAGAATGATACTGGATGAACAATCAAAGTGTTGTGATCTGACAATAGAGGAGAATACACGTCCATTGAATTTGAGAATTATCTAGAGAAGCATGGGATACAGCATAAGGTAGCCACTGTAAGAACTCCCCAAAAAAATGGAGTTGTTGAACTTAGGAATCGACAGGTGAACAACATGGAATGAACTATGCTGATTGCGAGTCGTATTCCACGACATTACTGGAAAGAGGCTGTTTAAACTGCAGTGTACATTCAGAATCGAACAGGACTATATATGTGTGAGACGAAGACACCGTATGAATTGTGGCATGGATGGAAGCCTTCTCTAAAATACTTTCGTGTCTTTGGAAGTAAATGCTTCATCAGGAACAAAGAAGGAAATCAAGGGAAATATGGCGACAATGCAGATGAAGGAATTTTCCTTGGTTACTCAATGAACAGAAAAGCCTACAAATGTTTCAAAAAGCGTTTGGGAGGAATTGTGGAAAGTAGTGATGTTAAGATAATTGAATAGAAAACCACAAATTCTTCAAGGACGCCATATGATGATGTGATAGAAAGTTAGGAAGAATGTGAACGTGAAGAAAATACAAGTGCAGAAATAGATGAAGTTGTTCAAAACACTCAGCAGTCACATCATGATGTTGACTCAGATGAAGAATCTGAAGAAGAAACTATGGCTGAAGAAAATTCTACTGAACCTCACAGGAGAAATCGAAGAGCTGAGATTGATCCATCCAACATAATTGGGGACAAAAGTGCACCCACTCAAACAAGGAGGATGAGGAATAACACGCAGTCTGCATTTCTATCAGTTGTAGAGCCATCCTCATTCGAAGAAGCTGCAAATGACGAATCTTGGGTGAAAGCCATGAATGATGAATTAGATCAGATTGACAAGAATCAGACATGGGATCTTGTCCAGAGACCCGAAGGTCAGAATGTGATTGGTACCAAATGGATCTTCAAAAATAAGTTTGATGAGCATGGAAGTGTCATCAGAAACAAGGCACGACTGGTATGTAAAGGATACTCTCAGATTGAAGGCATTGATGTTGAAGAAACATTTGCTCCAGTGGCTAGACTGGAGTCAATCAGGCTTTTCCTTTCCATGGCACTCCAAAGAGGATATAAAGTATATCAATTGGATGTTAAGACAACATTCTTGAATGGTGTACTCGAAGAAGAAGTCTACATTGAACAACCAGGGGACTTTGTCTTGGGTACCGATGAAACAAAGGTCTGCAAACTGAAGAAAGCTCTATATGGTTTGAAGCAGGTACCACGGGCGTGGTACTCACAACTAGATTCATATCTCAAGAAGTTAGAATTCAAAAGAGGAGGAGTTGATCACAATCTCTATGTGAAGAATTCTCCAAAAGATCAATTCATGGTTCTTGTCTACGTTGATGACATCATATTTGGTGGCAGTAGGTAGAAATCAGTGGATGAATTTGCCAACTACATGAAATCAGAATTTGAAATGTCTATGATTGGGGAGCTCACATATTTCTTGGGGCTACAAGTGATTCAAAAGAAGGAATACACATTCATTTATCAGGAAAAATATGCAAGGGAGTTGCTGAAGAAGTTCAATATGCAAGACTACAAACCAATGTCAACTCCGATTGTAGTTGGAACTAAACTTGGAAATCATGAGGATGGGAACTCTGTTGATCCCACCATGTACAGGAGGATCATTGGAAGCCTACTGTACCTGACAGCAACAGGGCCAGATATTGTCTTTTCAACATGCCTTGCGGCCCGTTTTCAGAGTAATCCAAAGGAGGAACATGTGGAAGCAGTAAAAAGAATCATGAGGTACATTCAAGGTACACATAACTTCGGGTTATTTTATGCTGCAGGCAGGGACAATGAATTATCAGCGTTTTCTGATGCTGACTGGGCTAGTGATGTAGTAGACAGAAAGTCCACTAGTGGTGGAGCTTTCTATATTGGGCAGAAATGTATTGTCTGGTTGAGCAAGAAACAAGAAAGTACTTCTCTTAGTACTGCTGAAGCTGGGTATATCTCCGCCACAAAGGCATGTACTCAACTGCTATGGATGAAGCAGCAATTAACTAATATTTGGGATGAGGTGATGCAACCAATGGTGATTTACTATGACAATAAGAGCGCAATTGAACTTATGAAGAATCCTGTCCAGCATTCTCGTACAAAACACAATGAAATCAGGTATCACTTTATCAAAGAGAAAGTTGAGCAAAGCGTGATTAGATTGGATCATGTGGGAACAGATGAGCAAGTGGCTGATATCCTGACAAAGCCACTGTCAGCGGCTGTTTTTGAGAAGCATCGGTTGAACCTCAGTGTTCGACCACCTCCCAGTGCATAAGGAGGATACGGAATACCCCTCTCCCCGTTGTTTTAAATTTTTTAATCTGATTATGGATATGATGCTGGTTTATGGGGGAGATACTATCCAGGGGGAGTATGGTTTGAGCTGAACGTGAAAAAATTTACTAGTCTTTGGATTTATTGTCGATGGGGGAGAAAAGAGAAGTAATAAATTCAGGCAACTTCTGTGATGAGAAGAATGAGAAGGAAAACATTGGAACCCAATTCAAGCCTCCTCTCTTGTTTTCTACACCGAGCATTGCTCATGTAGACTTAGAGTGTTGGATGGGTTGATTCCTGCATTTTTTGGTTTTCACATAGATGGATATCTATTGAATTTTTCTTCTGATTGCCAACAAACCCAAAGGGGGATATTGTTGGAACCATGGTCTTCTATGCATGATTTGGGGTGTGGTTTGTGTTTGTTGTCAATCATCAATGGAAGTTCGGATCGTGTACTAGCAAAGAGATCATACCGTTCAAGCACACAACAGTATTGAAGGTGGCGCCGTTTCCGAGTGTTTGCCAAATTTTTGGGGTCCAAAATTTGGAATTTGGTGAGCATCGCGAAAATAGGATTTCCATGAAGATCATGATTTAATATGGCAAAGGCATGAATTTCTCGAAGATAGGATTAATGGTTTGGAAATCGCGAAGACCAGAAGAATAGAGGCGGTGAGTCTTCACGATTACGTAAAGCTTTGCGAACGGCATAGGCTGAAGCGCATCGCGGAGGAGAAGGGCTTTGCGAGGGAGCTTTGCGGCGAAGGCTCGAAGGAATGTTGACGGTGATTCTTCGCGATTACGTCAAGCTTCGCGAACGTAAAATTTCCGTGGTGCTTCGCGATTTGGACAGAATTTCGGCGGGAACTTCGGAGCTTCGCGATTTGAGCTGACGTGGCGTTGACTTCGCGCGGAAGGGTCGAGGGTCAGTGGAATCGCCTATAAATAGAGTCCGACCCCCTCTAGAGATAGAGAGAATTTTATAGAAAGTCATTTTCTCTCGCTTCGCAAAGGTCTCTCGCGAAGGCAGTGTGCTTCGCGAAAGAGGAGCTTCGCGGCGGCTATTCTACCTCCGCGAAAGATGTGCGCCCCGCGTTGGCTCAGTGAGATTCTCGAAGAGGCATGAGCTTCGCAATAGCCAAGCATTGCGAAGGTTGGAGCATCGCGGGAGTGCTTCGTGATTGAGCTTCGCGAAATGGCAGGGGCTCTGCGAAGTCTTGTTTGAGCTTTGAAAAATTGGGAGCCTTGCAAAGTAGGGTACTTTGCGAAGGCCTTTTCCAAAGGTTTTTTTCTATGTGGACAAGGGAAAAGGGGGAATTCATCATTGGTTGGAATTTGGATTTTAACAGAGCATTAACTCTGGACTCTGATGCAAGCAAAGTCTCATACTGAACATGGGACAATGAACTTCATGACCATTAATTGAAGAGACCTTCACGTCTATAAACTGAGTGTGACTTCACCAACGGTAGTAAGCCAGGGGGAGTCAACGGGAGTGACCCAAGGGAAGCAGTGAGCTACCCCTGAACCTTTGTAATGGCAGTGAGCCTGGGATAGAGTGATTGTACCTGAACTTTTGTAATCTACAGCTAGTGAAGCATAGTGGATTTTGGTACGACCGACAACCTGTCGGCGTATGCTCCTTGGACGTAGCCCTTAGTGGTGAACCAAGTAAAAAGGGTTGTGTATTCTCTGTGCATGTGAATTTTTTCTTTCTAATCATAATCATCTTACAGGTTCAACAAGTTCCTACCAACGTGGGAACAATATCCATCACATTAAAAGAAAAAGTGGTCACCCTGATTCACCCCTCCCCTCTCAGGGTGTCCCGGGGTCCTTCAGTGACCCCATCCATCGCCAAGACGTTGTGACCCCATCTTACGGTAAGCCATTGTGACCCCATCCAGTGGTAAGACTTTGTGAACCCATCCAGTAGTAAGTCGTTGTGACCCCATCCAACGGTAAGAACTTGTGACCCCATTCAGTGGTAATCCATTGTGACCCCTTCGAGCGGTAAGCAGTTGTGACCCCATCTAGTGGTAAGCCATTGTGACCCCTTCCAATGGTATGCCGTTGTGACCCCATCCAGTGGTAAGTCGTTGAAATCCTCAATCGATGTTAAACCATCATCATAGGAACTATGAGGACTTTTATTCCCTACCACAGGGATATGAAGGAGGTCTCCTTGAGAATCATGCACAATATCACTGTCATACTTGAGTCAACTCTATCTCATTCTCCACCCACTTCACTTTACCATACGTCATTTATCTTTATTCTTACCCAGGCCTCCTCATCCTATTTGGATCATACCACCGCATTCCTCATTCCCTTTATCAAAAATCGGGTAGCTAACCACACATTAGCCCCAACATCAGTGTTCCCTCTAGGGGTTTCACCCACCTAATATACTCTAGTCAGTGTTCTGATCAGTCTAATCCATCTCTTCTAGACATTAAACTTGTGGCATACCCTTTGTTAAACATAGGAAGCTGAGGAAAACATCATATACATGCATATGGAATATAATTCCCCGCATTCAATGTAGGATGCCTCGGGCTTCTGCGCCCTCGATAAGCCATATAATAAGAGGAAGAAACCCAAATGTGCCAATGTTCAAGCATACAGACATGCCAGTGATGTCCAACGTGACTACTCCTTCGACCGAAGCTTATTACCCTGACTGGACCCTTTGGAATGTCCCAAAAGAAGCAACGTAATTAACTGGTGTACATGAATATATGGAACTGGGAAGAGTTTCACAAACAACTTCTTAAGTCTATAAGGGAGACCCGGATTAGGTGAAGAGTTCCGAGGAGGAATCAACGGAAGGAAGAACCGACATCCCATCATCCGGTTTCGATCAAGGAGTAAACTTCCTTGAACAAGGAACAGACACCACCCTCCTTTGGAAAGTGGGAATGAAGGGCAACAAACAATGTCATCGTCCATGAACAGACAGACGCATGTTCCCCTACGAAAGCATCAGAAACAATATAATTTTAATGTTAACATTTTATTTCATCTATACCTTTTCAATTACAAATTTTTTTTCTATAGTAAAAACATGGGAGTTGAAGTACGAAGGTTCCATGAGGAATATATATTTCCAAATTTGCAACCCAATAATGGTTGGAATTATAATAGAGTTGTTTTTCCTACTATGGGTTGGTCGATGCGTGATATTAATGGTGGTTGTATCCATGTGAGATTAAAATCATGTTCACCATAGAGGATTTTTTCTATAGTAGATAATTCCATGAAACAACACCCTCTATAGTTTAATGGATCTTATAACTTAGTCATTACTGAGAGTTGTATTAATGCTTTAGAAGATATATTTTAATTCAAGGGATTTTTAGAGTATTAAAATGTAATTATTGCTATTTATTTATTTGATATTGAAGAAGAATGCCAGTGGTAAATGGTAAAGAATATTAGAAAAATATTAGGGAATGATAACATATAATGGGATAAATTTAATAATATCTTCCTTGATAAATTTTTTTTCTAAGGATTTTTGACATATGATGGAAAATAAATTATTAGAATTGAGGTAGAAGGTGGAAGATTCTGTAGGTATGTATAAAGGAAACTTCACCCGATTGGAAAGTTGTGAACAAAATTGTGTCCATGATATTGATAGTAAAATTAATCAGTTTTAATTATCATTTAATATAATATTTTTAAGCTCATTATATTATCATGAATTGAAAATTTATAAGAAATTTTTTTGATATATTGATAAAGTATTAATTGAGTTTTTTAGTGATCATGTGTCCTTTGAAAACCTGAAGAAAAAGACGTCCAAATGGAAGGTAATGGAGAAAATTTCATCAAAGAAATCCAGTAGTATAAAAATTAATATTCTATGTTGTGATACATGTGGTAAAAATCACCCTAGTGAATGTCTTATAAAATCTCTGAATTTCTTCTGATTTGGTAGGTTTTAACATGTTTCTAATTACTACAAAGAAAAGGATCATAGTAATGATCATACAAATAATTGAAATTTTGGAGTAAGATGTTTTAATCGTAATGAAATGGGTCATTATAAAATTACTCTTCCAAATATGTTAATAAATGATCTAAATTTAAAGAATCATAATTTGAAAGGTGTATATAAATCCTTTGTGACTACTTTAGTAGATGATAGTCTTTCCATTGATGTGGTTTCAGGTACAACATTTATTAATTCATATTATACTAAAGTTTGGTTTGATTCATGGTCTAAAAAATTTTTCAGTGAAATTTGATGATAAATTATTAATTTAACCTTACTAAATGATGCCAAAACATTTATTAAAAACACCTGGGGTTAGTGTTGAGTGAAAAATAAGTTATAAGAATCTTCTAATTTTTCTATATATAAAGTATTTACCTATAATACTTATTATATTTCCCATTATATACTATAATGTTATTATGGGTTTGGATTAACTTTCTATTTGTCTTGATAAGATATATTTTAGAGCTAAAGAAATTGTTTTCTGGAATATTTTTCAGTAGGTATAAAAGAATGAATTCATACCTTTAACAACTTATCAAGAAGTTGAGTAATTGATTAAATATAGAAATGAAAGTTATCTAAAAATTATTTTTATGAAGAAGGAGAATTTTCAAATTGATTAGGTTCATGTAGTAAATGAGTATCTAGATGTATTTCCTAATAAATTTCCAAGCATTATACCTAATCATGAGACTGAATTTATTATTGATATAGTGACTGATGCGAATCAAATTTAAAAATATCCTTATCAAATTGATCAAGAAAGAATTTGGAATTTAAAACATGGTTACATGATTGATTGATAAATGATCATTCGTCTTAGAAATTAACTATGGGGTACACCAGTTTTTTAATAAAAATAAAAATGTTTTCATGAGTGTTTTCATTAATTATAGATCAATGAATAAGATCTAAGCTGAGAATAAGTATTTCTTTCCTCATATAGATGACTTGTTTGATCAGCTCTAGGGTGCTCATCATTTTTCTAATGTTTGATCTTATGTGAGAGTACCATCAGCGAAAGGTGAAGTAGGATAAAATTATAACAATTGAATTTTAGACTAGGTATGGGAATAATGAGTTTTTTGTTATTCCATTTAGTTTAAAAAATTCTCCAGAGGTATTTATGAACCTTATAAATAGATTTTTCCCTTAGTAATTGGATAAATTTATTATTATGTTTATTTATGATCTCCTGAAAAATTATAAAAGTTATTCTAGTCATTAGAAAGATTTGAGGTTTTTTTTATAATCCTTGAATGAAAGTATGTTATATGGAAAATTTAGTAAATGTGGATTCTGGTTATAATAGATTTATTTCCTTGGAAATTTTGTAAATATAGAGGCAATAACTATTGATCTAGCTAAAAAAGTGGTTTAAGAGGGTCCAAGACCTAAAAACATCATAGAGAATCACATTTTTCTTGGATTATTGTGTTACTGTAGATGGTTCATTGAAGACTTTTCTCAGATATCAATCTCATTAATTAAGATTACTTGAAAACAAGTTGAATTCATCGGGATAAAATAATGTGATGAATGTTTCCAGATATTGAAAGGAATAATAGTTAATGATCCAGTTCTGGATCTCCCATACAAAAATGGTGACTTTGTTATCTACAGTGATACTTACTTAAAAGAGATTCATTATGTTCTAATGCATAATTATTAGTTAGTTTTCAAAGTTCATGTTAATCAAAACCTCATGAGTTAAGTTACCCTACAAATGACTTTTAACTAGAAACTATAATGTTTTCATTAAAAATATAGAGACATCATTTATATTGAGTAAAGTGTGAAATACATACATATCATAAAATTTAGAATTACATATTCACTCAAAAAGAGTTGAACATGGGATAGAGAAGGTGGTATAGACTTATTAAGGATTATGACTACACAATTCATTATAATCTTGTAAAAAATAGAGTATCAAAATATTTATGTCGGAAAGACAAAGCATTGTTATCTATGATATGTTTAGAACAAGACCCATCAAAAATGATTTAATGAATTTTGGTCTAGAAATTGTGCATGCAGGAACTTCATCGATTTTGTTTCATGTGTTAGTGAAGACTTCTTTGTTAGATAGAGTTAAAAAATCTTAGAATGAAGATATCGGTTTGAAAGAAAGTGTATCATTAGTCAAAAACGGTGAGTTTCTTGATTGTAATGCTTAAAAATAAGGTTTTATCATATTTCAAAATAATTTATGTGTTCCAATTGATTCCAAATTGTGGAAAGAATTATTTAGTGAAGCTTGAATATCTTCATTTTTTATCCTAGAAACACTATAATATATAGAGACCTTAGAGATTAGTTCTTGTGATTGTAAATGAAAAGAGATGTAGATGAATTTAATATGAAATTTTTCACTTATCAATAGGTTAATGTACAATGGTAATTATCAAAGGGGAGGATTTAGCCTTTTCCAGTACTAGAGTTGAAATGGAAAAATATATCAACATATTTTGTGGTGAGATTTACAAAGACATATTGAGGTGATAATTCAATTTGGGTTGTTATTGATCAATTAACTAAATATGTACATTTAATTCCATTGAGAGATACAAATTCTTTATAACAGTTGTATCAACATTATATCAAGTAAATATTTGGGTTATATATAGTTCCTATAATTATTATAGTTTAATGTGCTCCCAGGTTTACTTCTAACATCTTGAAAGGCCTTTAAAAATCATTAGGTAATCAATTAAATTTCCGTTTATATTTTCATCTACAATCTGAGAGATAGTAAGAGTGAACGGAATAGAAATTGGAATTAATTCATTAATATTTTTCTATTGATTATCAGGAAATTTTTATTAAAATATTTCATTAGTTGAATTTTATTATAATAACAATTTTCATTCCTATATACAGATGGAACATTTTGAAAAATTCTATGGAAAGTGGGGTCACACACCAACTTATTGTGATGAATTTTGTGAAATAATTTTTTTAAGAAATGAATTGGTAAATGATATGGTTGAGAAAATCAAGGTGATTCAGTAGTATATGATGGCATATCAAATTATCAAGAAACTTTTTGTAGATATCTGAAGGAAGTATATCTTATTCATGGTAAGTGGACATATTTTCTTAAACTTTTTATTTGGAAAAGTGTTTCAAATTTTAGTAAAAAGTGAATGTTAATTATTTGGTAGATTGGAACATAGATAACTTGGGGAATGTTGGCTCGGTTTTCTACCATGTGTCCTTGCCTCTGATTTTATCTCAAGTATGTGATGCTTTTCTTGTTTCATTGATAATAAAATATGTACCATATGCATCTCATGTTTTGAGCCCTAAAACAGTGTAATTGGAACTAAATCATAAATATAAGGAACATTCAGTTCATATTGTTGAAGAAATAGAGTATTTGTTACAGAATATATTGATTAACAAGGTTATCATTTTGTGTGAAAACCATATGTTTGATGATAAAACATGGGAATCAGAAAATAATATGAGGGAAAATATAACCACTTGTTTAAGTATTGTCACACCCCGACCCGATGCTTTACTTCATTTTAATTATTTTGGGTCTTTATTTTTAGTTGCGGTTTGAATCGGTTCTATTTTAAAATGGATTTGGGATCTTATATGGGTGTGCGCCCGTACGCGCGACCGTCTGTAGCACCCAATCACGTTTAGACAATGTTTTATTATTAAATGTGTCATTATTGGGGTGCGCGACCTTGCCTGCGACTGTGGTCGGTTCCCATTCTTAATAAGAGACTATTCTATTTTATTAAATTTATTTTTACATGGCTGTGCAACTAGGCGTGCGACCGCGCACGCAACCGATCATGCACTGCTCTAGTGACCGGGCGTGTGACCGTGCATACGACCGGACGCGCGACCGCTCACGCGACCATGCGAAGTGTTTAACTTCAGTTAAGAATGATATTATTTTGGTTGGTTTTATTATTTTATTTTTATTATTAGTATTAATATTAATTAAGTTACTATTTTAATTAGGTTATAATTTTAATTATTATTTTTCAGCTGATATTTTGATTTGGACGTTAATATTAAAATTAATCTTCCAATTATAAAATAATTAACGTACTATTAATGTTACCATCATTTTTTTGAATTGTGTATCGGATACTCTATGATGTTTTTAAGTTTCATTTCATTATCTATTTCTTTATTTATTTATTATTATTTTCCCCCCATTTATTTCTTTTTTCTCGATTTCTTTTTCTCTCCTTTTTTTCTCTCCTTTTTTCCCCTCCTTTTTTTTACTCCCTCTTCCTCACCTGCTCCCGCTTTTCCATCGTGCTACCCCTCTTCCCCCCTAGCACCGAACCCTAAACCCTCCTCCCTCTCTGGCTGCCGCCCTCGTCACGCCTTCTGCCCTCGGCCATCCGCGCGCCGACCCGCCGCCTCGCGAACCCCCCCCCCCCCCCTCGTTCGCCTGTACGCACCCGGTGCCCAGGCCGTCTCCCGCTTCGGCCACGCCGCAACTCCGGCCGGTTGTCTCACCCCTCTGCGCTTGCCCGGGACCTCGCACCGCCCTGCCTCCCGGCCTCCCTCTATGCAGCCAGCCGCGACCTCACCTTCGCCGCACTCGGACCCCCCCTTGCGTGCATGACCCCCGACATGGGTTGTCTTCTTCCTGTAGTAGAGTTGCAGATTATGGTTTTCAATTTTTATGCTTTCTATTTTTTGTTTTATTTTGTTGATTTTGGTTCAAACGTTTGAATTAGGGTCAAATTGTGGTTTCTTGTGATGCATTTGGCGCACGATCAAAGTTTCGCATCAGAATTCGAAGATTCGACACCGACGGTATGTGTCTCCGCATATAAATTTTGTTCGATCAATTAATTTGTTTGTTTAATTAATTTATGATGTTCTTTAATTAATTTTTTTAGTGTTAATTGTGTTTATTGATGAATTAGTTTCCTTGTTTAATTAATTTTTCATGTTCCTTAATAATTTTGTTTGGTGCGAAACTAATTTTTAAAATAATTTAGTTTTTGTTTGTTTTGTTTAGCGGTGTGTTATTATGGTATGAGTGTGTTTCTATTGAGAACATTGTATCTGGTCAATTGATAGTGTTTTGTAAGTTGTGCAGTTAGTTTATTAATTTGTGTAGGCGGTGCAAAGTTTTCTTTTTATTTATAGCGTTGTGTGCGTTGGTTTATCAAAGTGTGGAAAGACTGCAGTTAGTATTTTGGTATGGTTTCAATGTGCGCTTGGTTGTTCAAGCTGGATTTGGGTGTGTTCTTGATAAAAAAAGTCTCATATTGTTATTCTTAATTGTTTCATAAAATGTTTTAATGATTTGTTAAGTTGTAAAGGAGATGCAAATTGTGTTTTGGAGTTCTTTTGGTGTGTGTATTTTCTCAAAATGGTATCCATGTGTGTAAATGATGGTTCTTGGGGTGCATCATATCTTGTTTTATCTGGGTGCGTTAATGTGATGTGTTTTTCTGAAATGTTTTATAGATTGTTTATGTGTTTATTTGTTTTATTAAATTATATGTGTAGTGTGTTGGGCTGTGCGTGTCGAGGAATCATACATGTACATGCATAAGGTAAGGCATGTACATATATATGCCCTCTTTGTACATATTCTCTCATGGCGCAGGGAATATGTGCAATGCAGCTAGGGGTGTGTATATATATGTATAAATGCATGTGCGTGTATGTGCCGAGGATCAGTTTGAATGTTCGTCTTCAAGCAGCAACATGTTGAGGTAGGTCCCCTATGCCTAAGCTTTTAATTTGAAATTCATAATTGCTTGAAGATTTTAAAAATATGTTTTACACTATGCTATATACACATGCTATGGAATCTGATTACGGTTACTAGAAACTATTAAGCCTTGTATTGGGAAAATTGAAATGTATTTTAAAGCCGTTGGTCTTAAGTGACTTTTCTTGAAAAATTGATTTCTTAAGTGGTTTTGAATTGGTAAGGTGTACTTCCAAAGGTGTTTGTCCTTTTGGCCGGTTGATTGTAAAAAGTGTTCCCTTTATGTAATTACGCATGTTTGGTATCTTAAGAATGTTTTATGAAATAGAAAAACCTCTATTGAGGCTCGTTTGGCACTTTAAGATTTGGTTTGCGAAAATAGAAAACCCCTTTTGAGTCATTCCCCTAAGTTTGAAAATAAAATGTGATGCAAGTGTTAATGAGTGGTTTGTGATATGTGCCTAGTGTAAAGGTTTGTGCGTGTTTGTGTGATGTAAAGAGGGGGAATGTACTTAAGTAGGGAGTGCGGTGGTAAAAGGTTGAATGAGTTTAGATAAAGAAAGTGTAACGTACTTGTTTGATTGCTTGATAAAGAAAACTCACCTCCATTTGAAATAGAGCATAATGGGAAACCCAGGTATCTAGGGGGGTGACCAGGACTAGTACGCTAGATGACACGACAGGGGTTCATCCTGGTTTGTCTAGTAGGATTGACGCAACAACACTAACTAAACATGTGAATTTCTGAGGGTCGTGGTCTTCTAAGCCACGTTTTCTGAGGGTCGTGGCCTTCTAAGCCACGTTTTCTGAGGGTCGTGGTCTTCTAATCCACGTTTCACTGGGGTACGAGATCTTTAGGTTCCCACTTGTTCTAGCTACCTATAGGGATTACCCCTAGTGCTCATTTGTAACATGTTGCTTTTGATGAAACTTCCTTTTCATTTGTTTTATACCTAATGTCTTGTTTGTAAAAATCACATTTTATTCCAAAATGGTTTCTTTTCTTTTTTAAATGTTAATGCACGCTTGGAACCTATTTTGAAAATGTAGTAAGAGTGAAATGATTTATTTTAAAATGAAAACTCATTACTTGAATTTGAAAAGAAGGGAAAACATTATTTTATTATAACCTAATTTTCAAACTGGCATAGTTGGATTTCTTAATAAAGGCGGAGGCATAGGACGTGGTTATTTTTGGCTTTCCTACTGAGCATCTAGGTGCTCATGCCTACTTTACTTTTCAGTTGCAGGTTTCAGTCTTGTATCCCTCTTGGGAGCGAGTGTGGTTGTCGTACCGTGGTGATCCACGGGGTCACCTGAGGTATGTCACGTTTCTTTGTTTATTCCTTTTTCTGTTGCCACGTCGTTCAGTTTGTTTTCCTTTATTTATCTACTTGTTTAGTTTATGATTATTTGTCTTTTTCATGGGCCAAACCGTTCCCAACTGGTTTGTTTTGATGCCCGGCACTAGTTGCCAGCCCGTGGGGATCGGGAACTCCCTTCGGGCCATGTCGCGGACCGGGTCGGGTGCCAAGTCGGATGACGATCCGGCCTAGTTCGTGACAAAATGGTATCAGAGCTGCCCTTGTTATTTGGGGTGTCAAGTAGCTTGGCGATTGGGTGTGTCGGGACTCGAGAGGTAGGTTTGGTAAAGACACCATGAACCCTTGCCCGTCCTGAGACTCGAGTTTCCAGGGATAGTTCGGGATTTGAATTTTCTTCTTTGGATTGGTATGTGTAGATGAGGGATGACAAGGGAAGTGATCCGATGTTACGTGATGAGCCTGCATGGAGTAGCGACCCATGTACGGCTCGAGTGCACGGTTCAAGATGCTTCATGTGGTTGATGCTCGCTTGAAGCATGGCCTGCTAAGCCATGTTACCGGGTTGGTGCAACCACTAGTCCCTTATTTTTTGGATGTTTTAATGTGAGTTATGTTTAACCTTCATTTTGGTTGGTGTGAGTAGACCTCAAAAATGAAAACGGATTTTTGTGAAGGAGGTTTCAAATGGGAATGTGGTGTTAGAGTGGAAAAGTGGTTTTGAAATGGATTTTTTTTCTTTTAACGAATGTGTGGTTTCAAAAGGGAAAATGGGAGGTGTTTCGGAAGTTGTTTTGGAATCTCAGTAACACTTTTTGGAATGTGAATTGGAAAATGTTTTGGAAATTGGAAATGTATTGATTTAATGATAAGTGACTTTCTCAATTGGTTGGGAATTTGTGCTTTGTGCTTAATGGTCTGTTTTGGAAATGAGAAGTGTCTTGAATTGACCCTTGGTATTCCTATGAGTGATCACATACATTGAGGTGCGCATGTGGGAAGTGGGAAATTGGTGATGTGAGTGGATGGGTGCTTGAGCTAGCACATGGATATGTATGTGTGAGACTTCATGGGATATCAACGGTGGATATCTAAGTTTTTTTGTTTTCTGAAAAATGGTTTTCAAAAAGGTTTTTTTTCAAATATTTAGAAAAGTGATCGATGAATTGTTTAGCGTCCTCTTTTCGTGTTGGGTATTCTTTTTCATGAGTTCTTGGTTTTGACATATTGAATTGTGGTTGGAATAGTGATTTGAGTTTGAGTTTTCGTTAGTGATTGATGTGTGGAATTTTGATTTATGATGAGTCTTGATTCGGATTTGTGCCCCTTGTTTTTGAGTATGCTGCCCAGAAAAGTCCCAGATGTTTCTAGTTAGTCACTTCTAGTTTTTGGTTCTACCCAGACTCATAGCGGAGTGGTGGAATTGAATTCTTTTCGGTTATTTTCCAGCTTATGTGGTGATCGTGATCTATCGAAGGTAGAAGACTAGCTTGGTGAAATCGTTGGTGTTTCCAGGTTATTGGAAACTCCCAAAACTATGAGGGTCCATGTTGGTTTGGGTTTGTTTGAAGGTGAAACTTTGGATTGGTGGAGGAGATAATCCCTGCGTCGTTGCATGATGGTATGTCTTGGAAGGTGTTAAAGACGACTCTTGTCGGATGGTTTATACCCAAGGAAGTGAAGGCGAGGAAAGTGGCAGAACAAGTGGGTGTCGAGTAAGGCCAACAAGCTGTGAAGGCCTACGTGGGACATTCCAAGGGGTTGATTCCATTTTCTCCAGAGGTAGTGTCATGGATCAGCTAAAGTTTCTCTTGTGTGGGGTTTTCGTCCAGGGTTCCAGGACCATTTCTTTTTGGTGCTCGGGAAGGTTTCCCATCCGGTGATGAGTGAGAATCAGAGGAACCTGTCTCAGAAAAGTCTTCTTGTCAATCCCATCCTCTATTAGTTGGACGACCCCCTTCGCTTCTTGTGTGCTCGGTTTGGGTACTTTAAGTCTCATTGTCATCATCCTTCGAAGACTTTCCGTCGGTGTGCCATTTGGGAAAAATAGAGAGTCTCCGCTAGCGGCTTCATCAGGAGGAGTCTCGACAGGAGAATATCATCTCCTGACTGCGGGGCAGCAGATGCTTCAAGACATCAGAGCTCCAGCCACAGGTCTCGGAGTGAAGCTCTTCACGCAGTCAGGAATCGTTGGGGATGGGGCACCTTGGTCTAATTTTTGTCTCCAATGCTGAAATAGGGACGGTCTGAATTTCCCTGTTGTAGCTCTCCCGTCTTTGAAGGTTCTATTTTGCTGTAAGATGTGTAAATGTTTTTTTTCGTTACGGTCTTTGTTCTTTGGATACCCCACCTTGGTTGTAATAAGGCGTGGTGATCTCTTTTTCTTGTAATTATAGTAGTTGTGCCTCCTCAAATATGAGTTTTGAAGTTTGTCTCTCTCATGTGGCTAGCTCCATTGGTAACCCGTTCGTGTTTTAGGATGCACTCGTTTTGGATACATATGTGTCTTGGGAGATAATGAATAGGGGTTTGGTCCGCTACTCGGTTTGGGGTATTTCGTCGATGACCCCATGTGGTGGGGGTCTGGTTTATGTAGAGAGTTCATGGGTCGGTTTGTGCTGGGATTCTCATATTAATTTGTGCGAATTGGATTTAGCTGGTCAGTTCTTAAATGGTGGGGAGACCCACCATGAATCTTTTCGTGCCTTTTTCGAGGTTTGGTCTGTGTGGCGGTTCCCTCGTGGATCAAGTTAGCAGTTCCAGAGTTAGTTCATGCTAAGAGTCTCAATGTCGGTTGTGTTAGTCGGGTTCTTGTGGTGGGGAGAACCCTCCTATTTTCCTGATGGTTCTTTTCTTCTCAGTTTCCCTCAGAGTTGGTCGGGTGTGACTGATGGAGTGAAAAGTCATACCAAGTTCGTGATTTTGTTGGCCTCGTTCAATTTCAAACTCGAGTTTGATTCCTCGTTTGGCTGGGTGACTTTCTGGGGGCAAAAAGTTTTTATGGTGGGTAGAATTGTCACACCCCGACCCGATGCTTTACTTCATTTTAATTATTTTGGGTCTTTATTTTGAGTTGCAGTTTGAATCGGTTCTATTTTAAAATGGATTTGGGATCTTATATGGGTGTGCGCCCGTACGCGCGACCGTCTGTAGCTCCCAAATCACATTTAGACAATATTTTATTATTAAATGTGTCATTATTGGGGTGCGCGACCTTGCCCGCGACTGTGGTCGGTTCCCATTCTTAATAAGAGACTATTATATTTTATTCAATTTATTTTTACATGGCCGCGCAACTAGGCGTGCGAAGGCGCACGCAACCGAGCGTGCAATGCTCTAGTGACCGGGCGTGTGACCGTGCACGCGACAGGACGCGTGACCGCGCACGCGACCATGCGCAGTGTTTATCTTCAGTTAAGAATGATATTATTTTGGTTGGTTTTATTATTTTAGTTTTATTATTAGTATTAATATTAATTAATTTACTATTTTAATTAGGTTATAATTTTAATTATTATTTTTCAGATAATATTTTGATTTGGACGTTAATATTAAAATTAATCTTCCAATTATAAAATAATTAACTTTCTATTAATATTATCATTATTTTTGTGATTTGTGTATAGGTTACTCTAGGTTTTTTTTAAGTTTCATTTCATTATCTATTTCATTATTTATTTATTATTATTTTCCCCCCATTTATTTCTTTTTTCTCTATTTCTTTTTCTCTCCTTTTTTCTCCCCTTTTTTTACTCCCTCTTCCTCACCCGCTCCCTCTATCCCGTCACGCTACCCCTCTTCCCCCCCACCATCGAACCCTAAAACCTCCTCCCTCTCTGGCCGCCGCCCTCGCCGCGCCTCCTCCCTCTCCGGCCGCCGCCCTCGTCGTGCCTCCTCCCTCTCCGGCCGCCGCCCTCGTCGTGCCTCCTGCCCTCGGCCAGCCGCGCGCCGACCCACCACCTTGTGAGCCCCCCCCCCCCCCCTCGTTCATCTGTACGCACCCGAAGCCCAGGCCGTCTCCCGCTTCGGCCACACCGTAACTCCGGCTGGCCGTCTCGCCCCTCTACGCTTGCCCGGGACCTCACACCGCCCTGCCTCCCGGCCTCCCGCTATGCAGTCAGCCGCGACCTCACCTTCACCGCACTCGGACCCCCACTTGCATGCGCGACCCCCGACACGGGTTGTCTTCTTCCTGTAGTAGAGTTTCAGATTATGGTTTTCTGTTTTTATGCTTTCAATTTTTGGTTTGATTTTTTTGATTTTGGTTCAAACGTTTGAATTAGGTTAAAATTGTGGTTTCGTGTGATGCATTTGGTGCGCGATCAAAGTTTCGCATCGGAATTCGAAGATTCGACACCGATGGTAAGTGTCTCCGCATATAAATTCTGTTCGATCAATTAATTTTCTTGTTTAATTAATTTATGATGTTCTTTAACAAATTGTTTTAGTGTGAATTGTGTTTATTGATGAATTAGTTTCCTTGTTTAATTAATTTTTCATGTTCCTTAATAATTTTGTTTGGTGCGAAACTAGTTTTTAAAATAATTTAGTTTGTGTTTGTTTTGTTTAGCGGTGTGTTATTATGGTATGAGTGTGTTTCTATTGAGAACATTGTATCTGGTTAATTGATAGTGTTTTGTAAGTTGTGCAGTTAGTTTATTAATATGTGCAGGCGGTGCAAAGTTTTCTTTTTTATTTATAGCGTCGTGTGCGTTGGTTTATCAAAGTGTGGAAAGACTGCAGTTAGTAGTTTGGTATGGTTTCAATGTACGCTTGGTTGTTGAAGCTGGCTTTGGGTGCATTCTTGATAAAAAAAGTCTCATGTTGTTATTCATAATTGTTTCATAAAATGTTTTAATTATTTGTTAAGTTGTAAAGGAGGTGAAGATTGTGTTTTGGAGTTCTTTTGGTGTGTGTATTTTCTCAAAATGGTATCCATGTGTGTAAATGATGGTTCTTGGGGTGCATCATATCTTGTTTTATCTGGGTGCGTTAATGTGATGTGTTTTTATGAAATGTTTTATAGATTTTTTATGTGTTTATTTGTGTTATTAAATTATATGTGTAGTGCATTGGGCCGCGCGTGTCGAGAAATCCTACATGTACATGCATAAGGTAAGGCATGTACATATATATGCCCTCTTTGCACATATTCCCTCATGGCACGGGGAATATGTGCAATGAAGCTAGGGGTGTATATATATATATATGTGTATAAATGCATGTGCGTGTATGTGCCGAGGATCATTTTGAATGTTCGTCTTCAAGCAGTGACATGTTGAGGTAGGTCCCCTATGCCTAAGCTTTTAATTTGAAATTCATAATTGCTTGATGATTTTAAAAATATGTTTTACACTGTGCTATATACACATGCTATGGAATCTGATTACGGTTACTAGAAACTATTAAGCCTTGTATTGGGAAAATTGAAATGTATTTCAAAGCCATTGGTCTTAAGTGACTTTTCTTGAAAAATTGATTTGTTACGTGGTTTTGAATTGGTAAGGTGTAATTCCAAAGGTGTTTGGCCTTTTGGCCAGTTGATTGTAAAAAGTGTTCCCTTTATGTAATTACGCATGTTTGGCATCTTAATAATGTTTTATGAAATAGAAAAACCTCTATTGAGGCCCGTTTGTCACTTTAAGATTTGGTTTGCGAAAATAGAAAACCCCTTTTGAGTCATTCCCCTAAGTTTAAAAATAAAATGTGATGCAAGTGTTAATGAGTGGTTTGTGATATGTGCCTACTGTAAAGGTTTGTGCGTGTTTGTGTGATGTAAAGAGGGGGAATGTACTTAAGTAGGGAGTGCGGTGGTAAAAGGTTGAATGAGATTACATAAAGAAAGTGTAACGTACTTGTTTGATTGCTTGATAAAGAAAACTCACCACCATTTGAAAGAGAGCACAATGGGAAACCCGGGTATCTAGGTGGGTGACCAGGACTAGTACGCTAGATGACACGGCAGGGGTTCGTCCCGGTTTGTCTAGCCGGATTGACGCAACAACACTAACTAAACATGTGAATTTCTGAGGGTGGTGGTCTTCTAAGCCACGTTTTCTGAGGGTCGTGGCCTTCTAAGCAACGTTTTCTGAGGGTCGTGGTCTTCTAAGCCATGTTTCACTAGGGTACGAGGTCTTTAGGTTCCCACTTGTTCTATCTACCTATAGGGATTACCCTTAGTGTTCATTTGTAACATGTTTCTTTTGATGAAACTTCCTTTTCAGTTGTTTTATACCTGATGTCTTGTTTGTAAAAATCACATTTTATTCCAAACTGGTTTCTTTTAATTTTTAAATGTTAATGCACGCTTGGAACCTATTTTGAATACATAGTAAGTGTGAAATGATTTATTTGAAAATGAAAACTCATTACTTGAATTTGAAAAGAAGGGAAAACATTATTTTATTATATCCTATTTTTCAAACTGGCATAGTTGGATTTCTTAAAAAAGGCGGAGGCATAGGACGTGGTTATTTTTGGCTTTCCTACTGAGTATCTAGGTTCTCACGCCTACTTTACTTTTGAGTTGTAGGTTTCAGTCTTTGATCCCTCTTGGGAGCGAGTGTGGTTGTCGTACCGTGGTGATTCATGGGGTCACCTAAGGTATGTCACGTTTCTTTGTTTATTCCTTTTTCTGCTGCCACGTCGTTCAATTTGTTTTCCTTTATTTATCTGCTTGTTCAGTTTATGCTTATTTGTCTTTTTCATAGGCCAAACCGTTCCCAACTGGTTTTTTTTGATGCCTGGCACTAGTTTCCAGCCCATGGGGATCGGGAATGCCCTTCGGGCCATGTCGCGGACCGGGTCGGGTGCCGAGTCGGATGACGATCCGGCCTAGTTCGTGACAAGTATTGAATAATATTATAAGGTTGAAATTTATAAAAGGGGGGAACAATGTACCAACCTATTTAATTTTAATAATAACATAATTTTATTCAATATTAATATTCATGAATTATAATTTATAGAGTTATATTCAATATAAGGATATTATGTAATATTTCTATCCAAAAAGAAAATGTTTTATTCTTATAAAAAAATTATATGTATCATATAGTTTAATTTTAAATATTAATATACAAATATAAGAATTTTAATTTGAAATAATTATATAATTTTTTATATCTTTAATTCAAAATTATGTCTGAGTTATTTTGTATGATTTTTTAGAAAAATGGATTTTTGGGTGAATGGTAGAAAATACCTATTTTTATGAAAACTCACTTTTATGTTCGTGTATTTAAAAAATATCATTTTATTTTTTTATTGTTTTTAAAGATACATTAGTTCTTATTTATTAAAAATAATACAATAAATTTAATTATGATTAATATTATAATTAAATTTGGTATAAAACCATTTTTATACTTAAAAACATTTACTGGAAAAATTGTTTTTCATCGTGTTTTGTATGTTCATTTTAAAAGTAATTTCTTCTATTTAAAGAAATAAAATTTGACAAAATTGACTACATGTTTTTTTTTTCATAATCTATATATTTTTAGTGATCTGAATTTCATTTTTATCATTATTACTAGTGACTTTGGTTAATAATTTAATTACCATGATAAGAGTTAAAATTAGTTAAAAGGGTTAAAACCCAAATTATAATTGTTAAAATGATGGAATAACTTGTTTAAATACAAATTTATTACCAGATTAAGACCATATATTATCTATTATTTGAATATCTGTCATTGTTGATCCATTTTGATTGAGTAAGACTTTAATATATTTTTATCTTTTGAAACATTCCAAGTGTTTCCTCTCCCCACTTATAAAAGGACACCCCCTCTCCTCTCTTATATACACTTAAAAAACATATTTTATAATCCAAGACCAAACAAAGTACCTTCATAAAATCCATACCTATATACTATTGTTCCTTGCTTGATCATAATAAAATCATAAGAAGGCTTTAGGTATAAACATACAGTATTTTTTGGAAGAATAGGTAAAGTTCTTAACTGAGCATATTGTTTTATTTTTATTTTTACCACCATCAAATATTCTTCAAACATGCTTCAATAATATAATAATTATATTAAATAGAAATTAATGATATTATCTGGATTATATAATACTTTTTCATCAACTTAACCATCTAATGAAAAATAAAAACATCGCTCATGTATATGTGTGTTCAACCGCATTACGAGATGATGTATTTCATTTTTCATCACCGAATTTAATGGTTGGCAATAATAATAGATAAAAAATTAAATTATATGATATATAAGATATAAATTTCATTAAATAATGGTAACTAAATATTATACCTCCTTATTTACCTTCCAAGGATAAATAAAACATTGCTTTTGTGCTTGTGTGGATGACCACCTCGCAAACAAATGTGTTTTATTATTCTTCACCTCCTAACATGACTCATATATATTTGTTTATTTAACTAAATAATGTTATATTTTTTATGTATTCATAATAATAGAAATATAAATTTATATTTACCTTCTTCCCCTATGCTGGTTGAATAATGGAAATGTTACCCATTCATACGTACAACCGACCCTCTCCAAGATCATATCATAATTCATTTTTGGATACCATCATACATAGTTGGTTCTAAAAGAATAATTAATGCATATAAAAAATAATTAAAACATGATTATGGTTCTAGAAATGTTATATTCATCATCCATTTGACCAAATTCAACCTATTGATTTTGTTTCAAACAAGTAAACCAACCTTTCTCAAAAAGAAAATTTTTCAATATAGAGTAAAATAAAAAAATCTCATTATAAGGTTGGGATGAAACATTTTCCCAAACTACCATTGTGTGCGGGGAGCAGTCTCGTAGAAGGAAGGGAACCTCTTAAGAAGGCGCCTTCTATGCAAAATATTTAAAGAAGGAACTAGACAGAAAAGCACCATCATTAAAGGAACAAAAAAAAGGAGCCTACTAATAAGGCACCTTCTTTAGATTTTTTTTAAAAGGAGCCTACTCAAAAGGCGCCTTCTTAAAAAAACATTAAACTTGGTGTCTTTTCAAAAGGCGTCCACCCTTTTATTTTTTTCAAAAAAAAATTATATGTATTAATTTGTTTTGTGAATATATAATGTGATGGATTATCTAAATAATAATAATAATTTGACTATTAATAATTTCTCATATTAAATATAAATAATTTAATAAATTATATATATATAATTCGAAAGGCATTGACCCTTATATAATTTGATATTTTGTGTTTTGTTTATATATAATATGATGGATTATGTAACTAATAATAAAAAATATTACTATTAATAATTTCTAATATCAAATATAAATAATGAAATAAATAATATATAAATTTTGACATCTAACAAATAGTAATAATTAATAATCTAAAAAATCATAATTATTTTATTATGATTTTATTTAATCATAATATTATTATTAAATATAAAAATATATAAAAATAGAAAATAATAAAAAAATTATTATTATATATAAAAAAATAAATTTTTATTTATTAAAATAATTAATAATAAATCATAATATTATTAATATTAATATGAATATGAATATTAATATTAATATTATATAAAAATATTAATATTATATAAAAATATTATTAATATTAATATTTATATTAATGATTATTAGTATTATCAATACTATTATTAACATTTTTATAAAAAAAATATTATTATATTATTAATATTATTAATATCATTATTAATATCATTAATCATATTATTAATATTATTATATAAAAATAAAATAATTAATATTATTATATTTATAATATTATTATTAATTATTATGAATATTATTATATTATTATTATTAAATTATTATTATTATAAATTTTATATAATATTTATTATTATTATTATATTATTATTATTAATGTTATATGTTATATTAATATTTATTAAACTTTTTATATAAAAATATTATTATTAAAATTAATAATAATATTAATTATATTATTAATATTAATATTATTATTATTAATATTATTATTAATATTATTATAAATATTGTTATTATTATTATATTATTAATATTATATTATTATTATTATTATTATATTATTATTATTAATAATATTAATTTTATTATATTATTAATACTATATTACTATTATTATTAATAATATTATATAAAAATATAATTCTTATTATTATTATTTATTAATGATATTATACTATTATCATTATTATTTATTAATATTATTATATTTTTAAAATTAATTATATTTTTATATAATATAAAATTAATTTTTCTTAATATTATTAATATTAATAATAATTTTATATAATATTAATATTAATAATATTATTAAAATTTAATATTAGTTATTTTTATGAATAATATTTTTTTATATTTAATTACAATATTTTTATTATTTTCTATTTTTTTATTTTTTTATTTAAAAATATTATTATGATTTAATAAACTAATAATAAAATAATTAATATTTATTAGGTTATTAATTATTAATATTTTTTAGATATCACAATTTATATATTATTTATTTTATTATTTATTTTATTATTTATATTTTCTATTTGAAATTATTAATATTCATATTTTTTATTATTAGTTACATAATCCATCATATTATATATAAAATACAAGAAATATCAAATTATATAAGGGTCAACACCTTTTAAATTATATATATTATTTATTACATTATTTATATTTAATATGAGAAGTTATTAATAGTCAAATTTTCTATTTTTTCAAATATTCTATCACATTATATATAAACCCAACAAATAAATACATATAAGAAAGATTTTTTTTTGATAAAAATACAAGGGAGGACGCCTTTTGAAAAGGCACCTTGTTAAATGTATTTTTTAATAAAGTGCTTTTTGAGTAGGTGCCTTCTTAAAATATTTTCTAAAGAATGTGCCTTATTAGTAGGCGCCTTCTTATTTGTCCCTTAAAAGAAGGCCCTTTTCTGTCTAATTCCTTCTTTAAATGTTTTGCACAGAAGGCGCCTTCTAAAGGAGGTGTTATTCCTTCTACGAGACTGCTCCCCACACACAATGATAGTTTAGGAAAATGTTTCATCCCAGCCATATAATGGGAATTTGTTTTTAATTTTAATTTATATCAGAAACTTTTCCATTCTAAAAACATTCTCAGTAAATTTAATCAATTAAGTAATTAAGTATAAATTGGATATAATTGAAACAAAATTAATAATAAATTTTAAAATGGTTAATAATAAATTAAATAATTAACATAATTATATTATTCAGGATTGTAATGAATATATAAAATAATTTAGACTCAAGGTAAGGGACACATTACCTTAAAACTTCATTTTAAATGTTTTGGTGGTAAGTTTTTTATATATTTCCACCCATGTCAATATTTATAAAATTATTTTATAAAATAATTTAAATGAACATAAAATAATTAAAAATAATTTTTTTTTTCATTTTCATTATCTTTCAACGTTTTCAAAAGTAATATTTTTAAATATTTTATACATAACATAATGAACAAAGGAGAAAAGAAATCTTCTATTTTAATGTATAAAACATCAATGGATTTTCCTTCCAACAGAACTATTATTTTATTTTTGGATCCATTTAAATGAATCCATGATTTCTTAAAATAAAACCCTCTATTCTATTTAATTGATGTATTTTATTTATGAAAATTGTGTTTTAATGGAAAGGGATATATCAATATCCAAAAATATTTTGATTATGGGTTAAAAAGTTTATTCTTATCCTTTTTATTATAAAAAAGAATTATTTTATGTGTTTTATGTATGTTGTGGTTGCTAGAATTTTTTTATGATGATTTTTGATCCTATAATAACTCTTCAACGCATTGGGTAATGATTATGTTCTATGGAGAATTATGTTGGAATTAACAAAGTATTTTATCTAGTATGTAAGGGTTCTATAAAGATAGTGTTCCAAGGAACCTACATGAATTTTATATGCTTTCTAATGATTTTTTAAGGGAAATTATTTTATTTCATAAGTTAATCTAATAATATTTTATTTAAATGAATTATTATTCAATTTTAATGTTTTTTTCATGGAACTTTTTTACTTGGAAATTTTTAATTTGTTTTATGGTTTTTTTATTTTATGTTTTTTAGAAATTATTTTTCATGGGTTCTCGTAGTTTCTAGAAAACCATCTTGATTATGATTTTGGCATTAAAATTTTTCATATAGTGTTTTTATGAATAAATTTGGATAGAAATCTGATTTTATGTGTGTGTAAAAAAAATTGAACTCAATGTTTATTATGATATAGAAAAACATTCTTATATGGAATCATGTGTTTGAAATGGACTAACTGGTTTCTTTTCCATTTTTTTATTATCACTTACTAATATTTCTTTACTCATCCAATGTTTTTGAAAAAAAATAAAAGTGTGTAAGGTTTAGTTAAAAAAAAGATGAATTCATGTGGTATATTGTGAAGATTTTTCATGGAAAGAAAATGTGTTTCATTTTTAATGTATAAAAATTTATAAAAATGGATAATGAGTGGAAGTGTTCAATTTCTAATGCCTGGTTTTGTTATGAAATATTTGTGACCTAATTCTATAAAACTCTAAACGTAAAAATAAATTTAGGAATTAATAAAAATATTAAATGAAATTATGGGTTGGATAAGGATTAGGGCCTTAAAACAATATAGTCCTGGATTATAAAAAAAATATACTATTTGGGATGGCTCTACCTCATATCCTCTTGATTTGGACATACATACATTCATTTTCCAATTCAAATGAGGCATATGATAGGTAAACATTAGGAGAAATTAGGGGACCTAATAGTAAATACATTACATATAGAAGAGTTTAATTGACCATAAATTCTCACTTGTGATACAAAACTGAAGATTTTCTTTTCTTTTAATTTCATAAAAAAATAAAATAGCTTATCTTGATAATATTGAAAGATATGGTACGTGGCATAAGTGGTTTTGATAATAACCAATTATAGAAAATTTTATAATATTTTGGTTTCTACTGAGAACTAGGAATATATAGACCCTGATATCCTTAAGATAAAATCATCACATATAATTTAAAATTTATTTATTTAAATAAATTATTTAATTACAATGAAATTATTTATTAATTAATGAATCAGATGATTATTTCACATCATACCATCATTATATCATAGGATTAAAGGGTATAAACCATTTATCAAGGATCCATACATGCCCCAAAAACCTATAAATGTCACTGTATAAATCTTCTAGTACTAGCAAGGGAGATTAAAATTATTTTACAATTCATTATTGATCACCATAATAATCGCATAGGATGTAAGGGCTCTTCTTGTTCTCTCTATAGTTTAGATGATGGTGTAGGATGATCTCTCTTCTTTCTTGAAATAGTGTAGGAAACATCTATAGCTTGATAATATTGTATCGAATATTTTGTGCATAAATATTATAATGACTATATCTAGGTTATGGAATTCCATAATAGAGTTTAAATAAATATAAAGTTAGAGAATAATAATTTATCATAGTCGATTATGATTCTCTTAGTCCCTGAAAAACCTCATATCTACATATTACTATTATTATTATTTATTTAACATGTTCTAAACTTTCTGATAAATAAATATTATTTCCTTGAA
Source organism: Viscum album (assembly GCA_963277665.1). Classification (NCBI taxonomy): domain Eukaryota; kingdom Viridiplantae; phylum Streptophyta; class Magnoliopsida; order Santalales; family Viscaceae; genus Viscum; species Viscum album. Next base: position 403,013,159 of record OY728136.1, on the reverse strand, counting down.
TAAATAATTTAATATTTAATCAAATAATATTTAATATTTATTTTCTCAGGGAAAAATTATACTCAATTCTCCAATGAACTTGAATATTAATAAAATCTTGAACAATGACTATTTATTTAAGTAAATAAATATCATTTTATTATTTTTAGATAAACAAATAAATGTTATACTCACAAAAATGTTAAATAAATATTTATTAAATGTTTAACTCAAATATAACATCTCGAATACCTGATGACTGAATATTCCTGATCAAATGATCATGAATAATTATAAAACCATATACGAGAATAATATGTATCTAACACGTTAAATTAATATAAAATTTAACTCGGGTTCTTAATATACTTAGTGTGTGACCCTCTAGGACTTTTTCTTAGTGGAATTATGAAAAACTACCTAATGTCCAAGGTTCGAGTCTACTAACATGTCAATACACCCATAGAGAAAGAAGTTTATTCCATGATGACGTAAAACCTCATATGAAAATTACTTATGTTATATAATTCATTTATCTATATACATATATATGTATATATATATTAATCAAGAAGGTTGTATAATGTTTTTATAAACCTATGTGTTTCATGACAATTTCATTTAATTTCATGAAATGAACTTTCTAATAGAGTACTATGACTTTATAATTAATCAAGTAGTTATATTCCCATAATCCTTCCAGAGATATCAACTTCCCTTAAATAATAAAAGGTAAAAAGTCATTTCTTGTATTATTTATTAATTAAATATCACTCATTACACACCCAACATATCCTACCTCACATCAAGTATATATCATTACATATGTCATTAATACATCAAAGTACGTAACTCATGTCATATATTAATAATAATATGAAAGTCTATGTACTATTAAACATGTTAATGGATAGGAACATTTGATGGAAAATAAAATCTGGATATCCTACTAGTAGTTCAAGTTCTCATAACCTCTTTTCTTGATATTACCAAAGATAAAATTCATGAGATGAAGTAAAATTGTATTATAAATCCCATACCCTTGATAGTGGGAACCATTACTATTCTGTAAAATGACATCATCTATCCCTAGAATATATATTTAATAATACTTCAATTACACTAACTGGTTTTCATAATTACAGGGAGCATATATAACATTTTATTGAAATAGTTACCCTTACGAAATTATCACATAAAATTTCTTACATAAGATGAATCATGGTGTGATAAGAACTTCAATAGTATTCAAAACTAGCAGTATTCTTGAAATATAATATTAAAAGAGGTTGGTTCGAGGAACAATCTCTAATAGAATCCAACTTGAATTAGAGATAACTGATATCAATCAAATTGGTTAGCATCCATGGAAAACATGATGTTTCTGAGATATGGTTATAGCTAATAATCCCACCACACTATGCATGGTTTCTCTTTATACTATGACCTTATAGATTTGGTAAAATCCTTCATAATATAGTTCCACATAATCCATACCTTTTGTACCAGTTTATTCCAAATATACTGTAAAATACTATAGTTAAGAATCATCATAATTTAAATGAGTTTTAATATCCAAGTAAAACTATAAAATTTTGATCAAGTCATTTATAAACCTTATTAATTCATATTAGAGTTCATAGCATGATTATTTGAAAATAGATATAAAAACCACTATCAGAAATAATCCTTACCATTGCATATCACCTTTGAATTATTGTGATTCTAGATAAAAGTTATATAAATTTGGAAATTTTCATCTCCCCTTAAATATTTCCTTTTTTATTTCTTAAATTAATTTTAACTCATTCAACTTTTCTTTCTTAATAACTGTCAGATAGTTCTAGCTGTTGGCCTATGCAATTCTCATTCGATTATTTTATTTTTACTTTATATGATTTACACTTAAGAAATATCATACCTAAGTATATATCATAGCCTATGAGATATATTTATAATGTAATATTAAGTATATGTAGACTATTAATCATAGGAATACTTTGTTACACTATAAACAATTCAGGTAAATTATTTCATCCTTTAATTTTCAATACCATTTCAACTATGTGATATGAATCGGATTATAAAACATATTGATCTACGATATTAGATCCGTAACCTTTTAACATTTATTTATTCATAAATTATTTTAGGATAAATTAACGTTTGTATTAATGAATATGAGACTAAGAAAATATTTCTACAAATTCTGCCAAACATATTTATTTAATAAAACTATAGCTCTCTCACTAACCACTTATATACAACTGGAAAATTTTCATTTGAAACAAATATAGTATTATTATTATACATGTTTCAATTAAAAATGGTTACTTGAAACTATCCTTATCTATTGGAATTATTAGATTTCATAAAAAATTCTAGTCACATCATATAGAAATGTTTTATAAAGTTACCTCCAGGGGAGGTGTCTTTGGAAAATGATGCCTAAAATAATGATAATAGAATCTATGATAAGTCGAATTCAATTTCATTTAAGCATTATTGTTTGGTATAACTAAATGATACTTATTAGTACTTCATTTATACTATGCATGTGAAGTTATTGTTGAATACCTAACCAAGGCATTACATTAACCACCAATATATAGATTAAATATTTGTATAAGGAATCCATTTTGAAATCATGTGAACATGTCAATCATAGCTAGTTTATATTTACTACACACTATAGAATGATTTCTATATCACCCACTATGGTGAATATAAAACCACCATTATGGTTTAAACATCCTACATAGTATGTTACTTTGGAATAATTCCTCCAATTGACACTCATGGAGTATATCATTCTTATGGTAACTTATATATTTGAAGACAAGATTCATCTAAGTTATTATTTTCTCCCACAATATGAATATAGATGTAATAACCACATAGGAATATAGTTTATATGTTTTAATAATTTTTCTATATTAGGTTTTTTAATATCCTTAGTATAAATTATATTATTTACTAAGATGCACCTCATGTTTTTATAAAGTACAATTGAAACTTTCACGTGATTTAAAAATATATTCCATCAAACAGATATGATTTTGAAATAATGGAATTTCTTCATGTCATAAATTATATGAAATACATTAGTCAATTTAGTTATTATATGTTTAGCTATTACATTATTATTTGATAAATAAATCTTGAAAGGAACCAAGAACGACTATAATACATATATAAGACTCCTTATCGACTTTCATAATTTCTATGATGTTAATATGGCTATTTTAGTTTGAAAAAACCCACACTATTAATTAAATGATTTATGAATAATTGTATAAGATATACTGTAAAATATAAGCTCGTAGGATCTAACATCCTTTACCAATTTAGTTCATTACTTTACTTAGCATTCTAAAAAATATTAAAATTGTTCTTATAGAGTACATGAATTTACCTCTAACTTCTCCATTGGATTAGTTTAGTCCATTGGGATTATACTGATTCTAGAATAATTGTGGATCACCATTATATATAGAGGTTTCTAATTTTAAAACTTAATTATTTTAAATATATAACACTCAAATATTTTATAAAATATTTTTTAAAAATATATTAATTTTTTTTTTTGAAAACTTGTGTTACACAAAAACACTAAATTTTCACGAACAGTGAGATAAAATTAATATTATTATTTAAACATGACCATTATAACATATCCATTAATAATTTAGGTATGAATATAACTAACTAAATTTTTGAAATTAAATATAATTTTTTTTAGATAAATAAAATATAATGATAAATACATACTTGGTATTTGGTAAAGTCTTTATATGCCCTAGAAATAAATTTTTCTTAAAAATATGACCTTCATTGATTTTTGTGGCAAAATGATAAAATTATTTTCTGAAACTATAATTAAATTTATTTAAAAAACTAAAAAAAATGGAATCAACATGTAAAAATTCTCTTAAGTTGAATTTTTTTTCAATTTTTTTAAAAATTAATTTTTTAATAAATAGTGAAAATACTGATTATTATTACAAAAATGTCTTTTCATTTAATGAATTTACAATTTAAATTTTTTTAGTATGGTTTGAAATTAAAATAACATTAATTATGTTATTATTAATCCAATTTTTATCATTGTAATCAATTAAATATTGAATTTTGATGTTAAAACATTCTATACTTATGAAAACTTTTTCCTGGGAAAACCATTTTTCATCATGTTAGTAAGTTATTTTTAAAATTATATTATTCAACTTATGTCAATTTAATATAAAAAAATGGACTCCATATTTGTAATTTGAATAATTTATGATACAAAATAATTTCAACCTAATTTATTAACATAAACAATAGTAAAAATAAAAAAATTAAATACCATAGTTAATGTTAAAACAGGCTTATCAGGGGTTATACAAAAATGATAAGGGTTAAGATGAAATAAAAACCCATATAAATTATATCATATGACCATGTATCTGCCTTATATATTATAGGGGTTGATAATGATCTATTTTAGAGCCTTTTGGGATCCATAAAACATGGGTATAACATTCTCTTTTCAACAATTCCAAGTGTGTCATCTCCCCCACTTATAAAAAGGAACCCCATATCCTCTCATATTTACACATCCTAATATTTTTATTAGAAATTCCATACACAAATACCTTACATAAACCCATATCAATTTATTTTATACCTTATTTTTATTACTAACCCTCATAATATTGCTTCTGGTACAAACCAAGGTGGTTGTCTGAAGAAAAGGTTTTGTTCTTAACTGATCATTTTTATTTTATTTATTCTTCCACTTCAAGAAAATAGTATTCAAATATTCTGATATAATAACAAAATTATCTCAAATATAATTATATTTTATTATTTTTAGTGTATTACCCACATATATCTCTTCTGCCATCAAATAAGAAACAAAACTTTTGACCATGAGTATGACAGACTATTGCCTTATGAACCGATGTAAATCGGTTTCCATCACCTCCTCTCACGGATGGATAAAATGATGTATTTAAATTTACATATTATATTTAGGAAATAATTATAAATCTATAATTATGATATTATATCTACATTATTACTATCCAAGATATTTAAAAATGATAATGTCGATCGTGTGTACGTGTGGACGACCACCCCTACGATGAAATGTGATTTCTTTTTCATTTTATTTTGGAATGGATGGTAATGGAGATATATTTAATTAATATATATTACATATATTGTATAAAAAAAATTCTTAAATGTTGAATTAATATTTACCATTCTTTTATTTTGTCCTTCATGAAAATGGAAACAACATTCATGTGTTTGTGTGGTCTATTGTCTCTATCAATAGTGCAATTAATTTTTTAATCTCTAAATTTAATGGATGACAAAAAAATGTATATAATGAGTATATATTATATTTACATAATTATTAATATTATTTATATAATTTATCCATACTCAAAATACATGTACTTAAAATACCGAACCAAAACGTACATGAAAAACAAAGAAGATATTACCCGGATGAATGACTTTAACAAATAATTAGTAATGAAATGGTGATAAAATGGTATAAGTAAATAATATATGGAATTATATATATTATTATTGTTCTAGAATAAATTTATAATAAACCCATATTTTTATAAAGTAATTTTGTAAATGTATGTATAATTTTGATACTTGAGGTAAGGTATTTTTGTCTCAAATTGTATTCTTTAGTACATATGTTATGTTATGAACCTATCTTGTTTTATGAGGTGTATGTACTACCAATTTGATATGTTATATCATGAATCTCAATATATTTATTATATATTATTTTTTATTCGAGGTTATTTCATTCATGGTATTTATGATCCAAAAGTTACCAAATCATGCAAGGGATTTTCATCTCACTTTTATTTATATCTGACACAAGCCATATTCACCATTTGTTTCTTTTTTGTCATTTATACACTAACCATGAATTACTATTATGATATCTATCATGAAAATTATTTTATATAAATATCCATCAAAGGTTCTTTGTTTCATGGGTCTTATGATTCAAACATTACTAGTGATAAAGGTTTCTACTACAATTTAAGTGTTTATCGATATTATTTATGATTATACATATGATGATGAAATATTATGAAATTTATCTCAAGAAACTCATTACATTAATTATACCCTATTTATTTTTTGAGAATACATGTTTCCCTTTCATTTTCCTCTCTTTGTGTACTCAAGATACTAAAACAACTTTTTAATAAAAATCATCATTATCTATCTTTGGTCAAAAATCCTTCTTCTTATATGTTTATGTTTTCAAAAATGTTTTGAAGAAATATTTTAAAATTATCCAATGATCATATAAATAAATTTTAACCCCTATTTTAGTTTTCAAATAATATTTTAAATCAAATATTATCATTATTTTTCAGACAATACTCTTTTTACTTTTTATCAAAAATGTGAAAGGAATCTTCATTTTAACATGTATGGCATGAAAGGTATTTTATAATGTTACGAACACACAATCATTTAAATATTACATTAAATATTTACAATGATGTTTTCATTTTAAATAATTTATTTAATATTTTATAAATTTCTTGATTTTAAATAAGTATTTTCAAAGTGGAAAGTTTATTTTCTTCATGAAATTTTTCAAATGATATTTCAAAATAATTTTCCATCTTAGATTACATCATTTAATGTTACTTAAGATTTACTGGGGATATAACCAAATGATACCATAATTATTGTTTATAGAGATGGTTTATTTTTATTATTAAAATATATTTATGAAACATATTCCTCTTCCATTGTTTATGCTATGTTAAAAAGATGAAATGCCTATGAAACCTATTTATTTTCAACAGGTTATGATATGATGAAAAGATGAAATGTTTATGAAACCTATTTGTTTTATATGGGTTAGGTCTGGATGAAGTTTTTATAAAACCTATTTCTTTTCATAGGTCCTGATATGATGAATTTTTTATAAACTTTTCGAACACATATGGATTGTTTTTATTCTGTGACAGGTTGAACCTATATCTATATCCAGTGCATTTGGAAAATATTAAAATTATATGAGATAAATAGGATTGGAATTGGGTTTGAACATAATTAATTAAGGTAATTTGTCCACAATGATATTCTTTGGATTCAAAGTTGACTACTTTTATGGTTTAGATGGTAAAACCATTCCACTATGATAGCCTACGAAATGATCCTTGACTACTAAGGAAATGATTTTCTATGCTTATGTGTAGCCACAAATCTATATCTTATACTAATATTATACTCCTATGGATTAATTATTTTAATTAATTTATGATTCAGGTATTATGAACTACTAATATGTATTCCATGACTTAATATTTTGATCTTTGATATGAAGGGTATGGTTTTTAAATGTTAAGATCATTTCCACATACCCTTTTTCTCATGTTACGTTGATATATACCTTTTTAATCCTTGCCAAGAATATGATCAGACACTTTCTTATATTTCTTTTACCTAGGTTATAAATAAGACTATTATGTATTATATGACTAAGAAGGGTTATGATTATGAAGAACCTATTGAGAGATTTTGTGGTTCACTTATGAACCTATTGTTCATATATCCAAGTTTACAAAGACACTGAACCTTTACATTCCTCAGGAATGTTTATATAAAATGAAATGAGTATTCATATATTAGGATGTAATATAAATTTTGAAAAAGTATGGGTTGAAATATTTTGTATTATAGGATATTTTTAGTTAACCTTCAGATGTTAGGATGATAATACTTTAGTGAGAACCATTTTTATAATTCTTGAATTTTTGTGATGGATATAATGAGTGGTTTCCAAGAAATTATATCCATGTTTGGATACTAAAATCGATGTGGCTCTGAAATAGTTGTATATATGGGTAATAACTTATATTTGAGTGAATTTCAATTTTACTTGGTCATCACCCTGTGCTTGAAAATGGACTTTACTACACACCTGGTTTGATACTCTTTGGGGATATGTTTGGAAAATTAACAAACACATTACAAACCATAATGAATTATTTTAATACATAATGATCATGAATTAACTACATAAAACTTAAGGTTTCTTATATTTAAAAAATTAATCCATGATTTAGGCATCCCATAATTTATTTTTCATGATTATGTGGTTTTCCACTGTGATTAATGTTTATCCAACCTTATATTTTGGTTTTATTAAATGGTTGGAACCCAAAAGAACTATGTTAATGAAAAATACTATATAAAATAAAATGATTTTACTCTTAAGAAAAAAACTATTATGGGGTCTATAATGAAAAATTCCATTTATATGATCATAAAACATCCTCAATCAATGAGTCATGTCAAGATTGTAAATGAGCAAAGGAGGGAACAACATTCCGTTGAGTCCTTTATGAGGATATTCTCACCAAATTTTAGTGGGTATATTGACCTACTAGTTTATATGAAATGGATCAGTAACATTGAAAATCTATTTTCCTTTTCATATTTTTCTGGATATGAAATATTAATTTTTGTTATCTGTCTTTTGGAAGATGGAGGTGGTCATTACTGGACTCATATTAAGAATATGAGGAAAAAATAAAAAATTGACTCTTTGAAGAGTGAAGACTTCAAGATATTTTTTCTCAACAAGTATATTCCTTGTAATTATTTATACATAAATATTAAATTAATTCCTTGATCTTATTCATAAGAATGATGAATCTATTTTTACATATGAGGAAAGTTTCACAAGGCTTCCAAGGTATGCTTCTAGTATTATCATCTAACCTATAAGTATGGTAGATCAATACTTCAGTGGATTAAACCCAAGTCTATGAAATTATTTATCCATAAGTGAAATCAATAGATATGAATAAATCATTCATTGTGATGTCAAGGTGGAAATTGAAACTAGATTTAACCATGAATCTTAGGGTTTTGACGAGAAAAAATAGAATTCAATGGAAATTCAAATAAACACAATGACAAGAAGATGAGACATCCCTTCTACTCTTTGTGTGTAAGGAATCATGGTGAATATTTTTTTAAGGTGGTTAATCAATTTTTTATGGGTTATAAGGTAAGTAAATTAAACAATCGAATGTTGATGTAGTGGGAAGAATATATTTAATGGTTCAAATAGATAGAAACCTCTATAGAATACACCACCCACTCTCTAGATTTTTTAATGTGAGGAGTATGGAAATTATTCTAACTAATTTTCAAATAATAAGGTTAATAAATTTAATAGATTTAAATAACCTATCAAACCCATAGATAAAGGAAATATCATGTGATCACTATTTTATGTGATCACTATTCATAGAATGGGCCTTGGGACAAAAAATTGGGCCTACGGGACATGTAATGGGATAAATGCCCATTGGGCCATCGGGCTATATAATGGGTCTCCCTCTACCCAGTTCAAGAGGTCTTTTCTTTACTTTAATAATAAATGAGTCTTCCTCCCCAACATTAAAAATAATCTCATGTATATTATTCTTCTCCAGTTGAATTTTATGGGAATGTACGTACTGAAAATCTTTTTATTCTACCTCGAGTTAAATTTAATGTTATCTTATCCATGGATTATGTATCCATGTATAAATCCCATATTATATTCTGATGAAGGGAAGTCATGATTGATATTACAATCCAACCTGTGATTCTCTATTAGTGTGATGAAAAATATTATGTTCCAATATAGATCACATCCATTGTATATTTCTTGATTCCTATTCTAAATGGGTGTTTAGCTCAGATGGTTGGGGAGAAACTCAACATCGATGAAATTATGAATACATGGTAGTATGTTGATTTCTTTATATATGATTTATCTATTGTTATATCTATTAATGATGATTATTTCTCAATATAAATCATACCTAGTGATACACCTATTTCAGAGACTCCATATATAACATAACTAATTGAGTTTCAAGAATTAAAGAAGTTACTCTAGGATAATCTTGATTTCGGATTCAATTGTCCAAACCTTTGGATGCACCTATCCTTTTTTGTTAATAAAAATGATGGATAAATATTAATCCTCTAAGATTATTGGGAACTTAACAAGATCAAAATCAATAACAAGTTTCCCATGTCCCATATTGAAATTTTTTTTGAACAAATGTGTATATATTAATACATTTCATAGATTAAACATAATTTTGGATATTATCAATTGAGTCTTAAGAGGAAGGATATACCCAAGAAAATATTTATTCCAATATATGGGAACTATGAATATATACTGATTATATTTGTTATCACTAATTCCCCCACTATCTTCATTGATTTAACAAATAGGAACTTTAGATAATACCTTGATCAGCTTTTGGTAGTATTTATAGATGATATTTTTATCTATTCATAGGGAAATTTAGAGCATGATTATCACATGAGAATTTTGTTAGAGACCATAAGAGAGGAAAAAATACTGCAATAAATTTTATGGTGTTAATTTTGGATAAAAATATGTTTCATTTATTGGTAATATAGTATCAAGTGAGGCTATATCGGTAGATCCATCGGAGACAAAGGCAATTGAATGTTGGCTTGGACCAAACATAGTGATAGAAATATATATTTCTCCTAGTTTTTCTTGATATTATCACTAAATTTTGTAAAATTACTAATGTATTTCCAATGCACTCCCCAGTTTAACTTCGAATTGATTCAAGTTCCTATGGATAAATCCATGTGAAGAAAATTTCAAGGAAAAAAAGAGAAGTTTAGTTAGTGCACTTGTGCATACATTTCTTCGATGTGAATGACCAAAGCAAATACATACATGAAAAACAAAGAAGTTATTAACAAAAACAATGATTCTGAAAAAGAATTATTGATGAACAGGAGACAAAAGTGTATATGTAAATAATATATGGTATGAAATTTATGATTATAGTTCAAAAATACATATACAATAAACCAATATCCATTATACAAGAGGTTAAAATGTTTATGATGAAATTTGATAATTGAGGTATGATATTTTTGTCAGAAATTATCTTCTTTGAGACATATGTTATGTCACACAACTATATTATTTTCTAGGGTGTATATACTGACCCTTGGAGATTTATATGTAATGAATATATTTATATTCATGATATTTTATGTTTTATTTGAATTACTTTATTTCATGGGACTTATGATCCAAAATTTACTAAAGCATCTAAGATATTTTTGTCTCATATTTATTTTTATGGGACACAATCCACATTCACCACATGTTTCTTTTTTGTGGTGTATATATTTCCTATAAATATATTTTATTATTATTATCATTAAAATTATGGGATATATATATCTCTATTTGTTTAGCTCATTCATTGTAATTATTATTAAACCATTACCAAAGAAGTAAATTTTTTATGTTATAATCACATTATTTATGGGGAATGTTATTTATTATTATTCTAGTGATGAAAAATTATAATTTATATCTAAATAAACTCATGTATTTTATTATCATATGGTTATTTATAGTTAATACATGTTTCCCTGACATTTTTTCTCTCTTTAAGTACTCAAGATAGTAAAAGGATTGTTTTAAGAAAAATCAACATTATTTCTCTCTTAAGTTGAAAATACTTTTTCTTTCATGTCTTTGTTATCTCTAAATGTTTTAAAGAAATATATAAAAATTATAAAATGATTTATTAATGAAATTTTTGCCCATGTTTTTACTTTTTATGAATTTTTTTAAAAGTATTCTTTTCATAATTTTTCACATAAGGCACTTTTCAATTTTTACAGAAAATATGAAAGGAATTTGTATTTAAACATGTATATAATGAACATTATTCTCTACCATCATGAACCCTAATTGATTGAAAGCTTCCTTTATAAGTATACAGGGATATTTTCAATGAAAATTTTCCCTTTAATATTTTGTAAATATTTAACTTTTAAAAAATTATTTCAATATAGAATGGTTCTTTACCTCAATAAATGTTCCAAATGACATTTCAAAATTATTTTCCATATCAGATGAAATAATTTGATGTTACTTATGATTACTATGAATATAATCCAATTATAAAATATTTATTCTTTTTCTAGATTTTTTATATTTATAATGAAAAGATGTTTATGATACTCATTCATCTTCCATGGTTTATGCTATGATGTAAAGATAAAATATTTATGAAACTTATTTATCTTGCACAGGTTATGGTATGATGAAAAGTAGAAATGTTTATAAAACCTTTTTATTTTCCATGGGTTATACAATGATGAAATGTTATGAACCCCATTTATTATCATAGGTTCTAATATGATGAAATTTTTACAAACATTTGGAAAAAATATGTATGATTTTCATTATGTGACAGGTGGGAACTATATATCCCTCTAGTGCGTTTGGTAAAGATTGATATTTAATGAGATAAAAATGAGTGGAATAGTGATTGAACCTTGATAATTATGGTCCTCCATCCACTGTGATATTGTTTAAATTGATCCTTGACTACTATAATGGTTTGTATAGTAAACCCATTACACTATGATGGCCTTGTAAATGATACATTACTACCAAGGAAATGATTTTTTCTACTTATGTGTATATAAAAAATTAATGTCTTATTCCAATGTTATGTTCTGATAGATTATGTCCTTTTATTACTTTATAATTCATTTCTTTTGAACTCTAGGAATTATTGAATGACTCAATATTATGATCATTGATAACTAGGGTGTGGTTTTTAAAAGTTAAGATCATGTTCTTATACCCTTATTATTATTATATGGTGATATCTCCCTTTTTTACCCTTACTGAGAATCTGATCCTAACATTTCTTATGTTTTTTCCTAAGGTTATGAATAATGTTATTATGTATGATATTTCTAAACATGGTTCTAGTTTTCAAGAACTTAGTGGGAAATACTGTAGTTCACTTATGAACCGGTTTTTTAGGTATCCAAGTATCCAAATACACTAACACTTTATGGTCCTTAGGTGGGTTTATGTAAATTTAAATTAATATACATCTATTAAGATGTAATATCTATATATGAAAAGTATGGGTCACTATAATATACCTAATAGTTTTATCCCCAAATATTATAAGGATCATATTGGGTATATAAATCATAATCAATAGTTTTACATGACTAATAATTATCATTCAAAAATTGGGTATATATCTTATAAATATATTATTTGAAGTGACATTTAAATTTTTTTTGTGTTTTTTTAAATTTTCATGTCAATAGTTTTCAAAAAGGCATGGGTGATAGATTGGATTAACCATATATTACAGATACATTTAAAGTTATTCCCATAGATTATTCCAAAATAAATAATTATAATGTTGTAAGTGTAATATAAAGAGAGTCTCACATGTTAGAAAAGAAGTTGAATTATTTGGTTTCCTTATAACATATAGATGTATAGGATCTCAAGACTTTCCAATAAAAATTAGATTATTTAAAGGATTTATCTTCACAAATAAATAAAGTTAAATAATAGTGGAGTGATTCCATCCTTGTCTTATATAGTATATAGTAGATGACAATATGGGTAAAGTAAAAAACTAGAAGATATGTTATAATCAATGTTAATAATCTAACTGATTGGAGGTTTTGAAGCCCTGATATTTGGTAGAAATATTTCCTATTGTGTTATTTATTAGGACTATTGAAATCATTTTGTACAATACTTGGATGATGTTTTAATAATGAATTGAGTTTAAATGAAGTAAAGTATCTAAGAATACTCTAAAATGGGTGTTCAATATGCTACAAGTTAATGGGAATGAAGTTTAATATACTCCCAAATGTGTTATTGAGTCAATGGAGGGATTTTGAATAATATATAAGCTTAATTATATATGTTCTAGACTAATACATATAAGTGAATAAATTTTCTATGTTTCACATCTTACGGTTGATCAACAAATCGCATGGGCGATTATTCATGTGGTCAATACTCAATGTCCAGAATTATGTCCACTTACTCGTGATAAGTTGAAGCTTATAAGTGCATTATATTCACTAGTCTAAGCATTTGATTCAATGCCTTATGGTCACTTTCCATAGTAAGTGTTTTGTTTGTGGGTTTAATCAATTGAAAACACGGTCAATTGGTCATGAAGTTGATTATTAAGTCATGTGGTAAATCCAGGTCCTTTATGTGGTCAATAGGTTAGTAATGTAGTCAACCCATGTGCTTCATGTAATTGATATATTCATTATAAAGATAATACACCCATGGTTTCTTGTCTTTCTTCAATGTGTGTTTGATCTGACACTTAATGAAAAAATAGAGAATGAATTGGACTGAAAAAAATGATAATTCTATATGTCCAATGTGAAGAAGAAATTTATTCAGATAATTCTTATGTTATGTATCAATGATAAAAACATCACAAGATACATCGGATACATGAATGAAGTTGATGTGTGATTCTCTTCAAGTTTATTAAAATAAAATCAATACATGAGGTATTCTGTATAATTAAATGGTGAATTAATAAAGAAATTTTAGAATTAAGTAAATTTAATTTCTCTTAGTGATTATATTGTTGCTTACAGATCTAAATTTAATTTATCTATTAAGTGATATTATCAAAGCTGGTTTTAATTGATTCAAATAATGTGATGAATTTATGTGAAATAAATTATGTGTGAATCCATTCATACAGGTTTATCCAAATAATAAATGAAGAGTTATATGAATATGAATGTGATGAACTATGATGTGAGGAAGGACTACAATGATGATTTCATGAGGCATCTGAATATGGCTTCTGAATGGGGAATGGCCACCGTAGAGGAGGACTCCTGTGTTGGGTGTGATGATGGGTATGGAGATTATGGTTTTTTGTTCTTGTCGGTTGATCTCGGTGTTTGTTTTTTTGTTTTGTTTTAGATGTGCTTTGTGGGATTCAATGTGACTTTGGGTTTCTCACTTTTCCTAAAAGTGTTTGGATAATAATAAAAAAAGTATTTCAGTATTATTATTGATTTAAAAAAAAGTATTACATTCCTTAATTTCAATATGAAATGGAAACATTAAAATATATGGGCTTAAATGATTATTAAGGATAAGTATAAGCAATAAAATTCAAATATCATATGTGACCATAAGATGAGAATATTGTTGTGAGAATACAAAAAATGAAAATTAATATAATATATGGAGTTCATACCAAATAAAACATGGATCATAATCCAAGAATCATAATATGAGACTTTCGAATAAAGAAACTAAAATCAAATGAACTTTTCATCATAATATTATATCAATAGAATAATACATGATATCATTATCCGAAGTCAGGGTTCACTCCCAATACTATCATCCCATAGTAGACAATGTACAATATTATACAAGTTTAATTCATTAATCCCATACATATCATCTCGTGAGATATAAAGGTTTACCCAATGCATTGGAGGTCTGTATAATTTTAAGCACAACTCTTACACAATATAGTGTTCTTAGTATAATTGTCCATACAAAATACACGATATTTTATGTGATTAAAACATTATATAATTCATTAGAGGGATATATAATTTTGGTCCCACCCATTAAATCCTATTATTTATATTCATAATTATTCCACATAGAAATGAAATATATAATTTAATCAATGCAATAATAACTCAAAGAATAAATAGGTTTTATGATTATTTATCTAACACATTACCATAAACTATACAGGGAAATAATTTAGGTAGTTAAATATAAAATATCCGAGGTTAAAAAAAGAAACATTTGAGGATAAAAACATTGTTGGAAAAACACACTTTCAAAAATAATGTTTCAAATGGTGTCATGTATGAAGGGATCAAGATTTGGATTTTTTGACACCATGAGTTCAATCCCACAAATGGATAATTATAAATAATATTTAAATAATTAAACATGAATCCTTAGATGGTAAATACTTTTTCAAAATAACAATGAAAACGTAATTGAAATCCTAAAATTGATTATTAAACATTTTTATCATTGTTGTAAAAGATAATATTATACATTATTTTCATATTTCCATTAAAAAAATTGAAGTGTGAACATTGAAGCCATTTAATTTTAAAATAATATCTAATAATGGATAAATTAAAAACATATAAAGTTATCTAAAGGGAATGTTTTCTGGAGTACAAAACATTTTATCAAGGAAAAAAATATTTTGATATTTTAAAAATACATTGGTTGAAAACACACATTATAAAAGGTGGTAATAAAACTTATTTTTTAAGTAAGTTAAATAAAGATATGATAGTTACAAAATATAAATTGGGAGTTTTGTAAGGGAGAGGAAAACATAAACTTGGGTAATAACCCATCATTTAAGAGGATGGAAATTATTATTTAAATAGTTTATTTTTCAGGATGTAAAAGGATTCATCAATAAAGATTATTTGATAAAAATTTTATCACCCAAGATAGAAATAAATCTACCATATGGAATGATATATGCACCTTATGGGGAACCATTACTACTCAAGAAAAGAGATTGTGTTATGAAAAAACCCTTATATTTTATGGAAGATACATAGCCCTAAGTAAGGAAGAGCATGACTAGATGTGAAGTTTTCAAGATCAAAAATAAATTAATATATTATATGTTAAGGGTAAATAGTCACACAATAAAAATAAGATTCATGTATAATATCCAAAAATGACTCAATAAAGGGTTATAGATATGGAATCCCTTACCTTTAATCTTTATTTTCCCCAATGATCTCTAACCTAATATATAAAAAACATAACTACACTAATATTTTATTTTAGAATCATATTCATAGCTATTTACTATTATAGTCCTCATTTTTAGTCATTCTTTATTAGTATATTAATTTATTATTACCTATTTTCAACATTCGGTGGGAGTAATAATGATTATTTTGAAATAGTTTTGTAATATACCTATTTTTATCCATTATTCTTATAATTTTCATCATTATCAGATCATTAATTATACTATAATTTATGTTTTATAATTATTTACAATTTTGTAATTTCATTTATAAATTATTTTAATTATTATTTTGGATGATGAAGTTGGTGAAAAACATGTTTTGTAATTTATAATGAATAAATGGTGTGGTCTTTATTAATGGGTTAAATATTTATATAACCAATAAAGAAACAAAAAAATCATTATTCAATTATTAATATCCAATATTAAATTTCAAAACCCATCCTTGATATAAATTGTTATCATTGATCCAAAAAGTAGTTAAACTGGACCAATAAGAACATGATGCAATCTTTATGTTATTATGACTATGGAAGATAATCATTTATTATAATATCTTAATCATAATAGTATAATGAAATTATTTAGATTTTATTAAGGTTAGTAATAAGAATTGGGAAGACTTATGAGAATAAGGTAAATAAAAAAAATCACTTATAAATAAATTATTTTTCCACTTCGTATGTTCTTTTTAAGTAGTTAGTTTTATAGTGATTAATTATTGATAATAAAACATATTGGGTTCTTAATTTATATTTATATAATATAAATAATAGCATACATTACATATCAACTTACTAAACTTATAACATATCAATTGTTTCTCTGTTATACATTGGAATATATGGAAGAGTATTTTCAAATCCAGGTGTTGAGATAGTGTGAGATTTTGATTCCCAGAGAGCATCGGAAATAATATATTGAAATATTTAAATATATCAAAGTAATAAGGTTTTTATTTTCCAAACAAATGGTTTTCTATGGATGGGAAAACCTTTTAAACAGTTGTTTTTGAGATGTCGGGCTAACCTTGGGCACGACCTAAAGTCGGCTAGCATCGGGCACTCGATGGGAGGTTTTTTGAGGTGCAACAAAAAATTAATTTATTTAATTAATCAAATAGATAAATAAAACAACTCCCCCGCCTAATTATATCCTATGAACAAGGGATGGTGGTTTTTTATGTCCCATTCTCAACAAACAAATTGAGGAGAAAGAGAGGTGCCTCCAGACTCCATCCTTGACAATGATTGAGACATGATATAGGTGTAGCAGCTTCTCGGAGTTTTTGTGGTCCCAAAGCATTAGCATTCATTCCATGAGGTATGAGTATTTATTTAGATACTCATACTTTTCATAAATAGATATCAAATCTTAATAGATAAAAAACATTTACATAACATAATGATCCATTCAATAATTGTATAGGTCTTGTGACTTTGGAAACTCAGATAGATAAACAACTGGTTTTAAAATATCATAAATTTATTCATAACTAGAACTCTTATTATACATATCATATTTATTACCTTTCTTCAAAACATGGAGAAATAAAACATAAAAATGATTGAGATCAGATGTTTAGTAATGGTAAATAAGGGATATATCAATGATCACTGGACTATAACCTAAACGTAAGGGTGTGAGAACATGATAATAACATTTAAAAATAATAACTAGAATATCGTAGATAATAAAATTGATAGCTGGAATAAAACATGGATTTTCATAAGACATATATTATAAAGTAAACAAATAGCATAAGCCTTATAAGCATTACATTGAGATATGACTTAGAATTATGGAATACACCTAAGTATAGGAACCCATCTGAATCCAGCTTCTGAATGGGGAATGGCCACCGCAGAGGAGGACTCCTGTGTTGGGTGTGATGATGGGTATAAAGATTATGGTTTTTAGTTTTTGTCGGTTGATCTATGTGTTTGTTTGCTTGTTTTGTTTTGGATGTGCTTGGTGGGCTTCAATGTGACTTTGGGTTTCTCACCTTTCCTAAAAGTATTTGGATAATAATAAAAAAAAATATTTCGTTATTATTATTGATTTAAAAAAAGTATTACATTCCTTAATTTCAATATGAAATGGGAACATTAAAATATATGGGCTTAGATGCTTATTAAGGATAAGTATAAGCAATAAAATCCAAATATCATATGTGACCATAAGATGAGAATATTGTTGTGAGAATATAAAAAATGAAAATTAACATAATATATGGAATTCATACCAAATAAAACATGGATCATAATCCAAGAATCATAATATGAGACATTAGAATAAAGAAACTAAAATCAAATGAACTTTTCATCATAGTATTATAACCATATAATAATACATGATATCATTATCCTAAGTCAAGGTTCACTCCCAATACTATCATCCCATAGTATACAATGTACAATATTATATTAGTTTAATTCATTAATCTCATACATAGAATCTCATGAGATATAAAGGTTTACCCAATGCATTGGAGGTCTGTATAATTTTAAGCACAACTCTTACACAATATAGTGTTCTTAGTCTAACTGTCCATACAAAATACATGGTATTTTATGTGATTAAAACATTATATAATTCATCAGAGGGATATAAAATTCTGGTCCCACCCATTAAATCATATTATTTATATTCATAATTGTTCGACATAGAAATGAAATATATAATTTAATCGAAGAAATAATAACCCAAGGAATAAATAGGATTCATGATTATTTATCAAACACATTACCATAAACCATACAGGGAAATAATTTAGGTGGTTAAATATAACATATCTGAGGTTAAAAAAACATGTGAGGATACAAACATAGTTGAAAAAACACACTTTCAAAAATAATTTTTCAAATGGTGTCATGTATGAAGGGATCAAGATTTGGATTTTTTGACACCATGAGTTCAATCCCCCAAATGGATAATTATAAATAATATTTAAATAATTAAACATGAATCCTTAGATGGTAAATACTTTTTCAAAATAACAATGAAAACGTAATTGAATTCCTAAAATTGATTATTAAACATTTTTATCATTGTTGTAAAAGTTAATATTATGCATTATTTTCAAATTTCCATTAAAAAATTTGAAGTGTGAAAATTTTAGCCATTTAATTTTAAAATAATATCTAATAATGGATAAATTAAAAACATATAAAGTTATCCAAAGGGAATGTTTTCTGGAGGACAAAACATTTTATTAAGGAAAAAAATATTTTGATATTTCAAAAATACATTGGTTGAAAACACACATTATAAAAGGTGATAATAAAACTTATTTTTGAAGTAAGTAAAATATAGATATGATAGTTACAATATTTAATACATAATAAGGCTTCAAAATATAAATGGGGAGTTTTGTAAGGGAGAGGAAAACATAAACATGGGTAATAAACCATCATTTAAGAGGATGGAAATTATTCTTTAAATAGTGTATTTTTCATGATGTAAAAGGATTCATCAATAAAGATTATTTGATAAAAAGTTTATCACCCAAGATAGAAATAAATATACCATATGGGATTATATATGCACCTTATGGGGAACCATTACTACTCAAGAAAAGAGCTTGTGTTGGGAAAAAAAACCCTTATATTTTAGGGAAGATACATAGCCCTATGTAAGGAAGAGCATGACTAGATGTGAATTTTTCAAGATCAAAAATAAATTAATATATTATATGTTAAGGGTAAATAGTCACACATTAAAAATAAGATTCATGTATAATATCCAAAAATGACTCAACAAAGGGTGATAGATATGGAATCCCTTACCTTTAATCTTTATTTTCCCCAATGATCTCTAACCTAATATATAACAAACATAACTACACTAATTTCATATTTTAGAATCATATTCATAGCTATTTCCTATTATAGTCTTCATTTTTAGTCATTCTTTTTTAATATATTAATTTATTATTAACTATTTTCAATATTCGGTGGGAGTAATAATGATTATTTTGAACTAGTTTTGTAATATACCTATTTTTATCCATTATTCTTCTAATTTTCATTATTATAATATCATTAATTATACTATAATTTATGTTTTATAATTAGTTACAATGTTGTAATTTCATTTATAAATTATTTTAGTTATTATTTCGGATGATGAAGTTGGTGAAAAACATGTTTTGTAATTTATAATGAATGAATGGTGTGGTCTTAATTAATGGGTTAAATATTTATATAACCAATAAAGAAACAAAAAAAATAATTATTTAATTATTAATATCCAATATAAAATTTCGAAACCCGTCCTTGATATAAATTTTTATCATTGATCACAAAAGTAGTTAAACTGGCCCAATAAGAACATGATGCAATTTTTTTGTGAGTATGACTATGGAAGATAATATTTTATTAAAATATCTTAATAATAAAAGTATAATGAAATTATTGATATTTTATTAAGGTTAGTAATAAGAATTGGTAAGACTTCTGAGAATAAGGTAAATGAAAAAAAATCACTTATAAATAAATTGTTTTTCCACTTCATATGTTCTTTTTAAGTAGTTAGTTTTATAGTGATTAATTATTGATAATAAAACTTATTGGTTTTTTAATTTATATTTATATAATATAAATAATAGCATACATTACATATCAACTTAATAAACTTATAACATATCAATTGTTTCTATGTAATACATTGGAATATATGGAAGAGTATTTTCAAATCCAGGTGTTGAGACAGTGTGAGATTTCGGTTCCCAGAGAGCATTTGTAATGATATTGTGACAACCGGGCCCCGGTGACAGCACAGCTACCCCGCCTTTATATGGCCGTCGGGTCCTGGCCCACCAGTTACCACCAGTTGCCCCACATACACGTGGGGCCCACCCCAGGGTCCACCCACATGCCCGAACGGGTCATCCGACTAATGATAGTCCCCACAAGCCAACACATGTCTTTTTCAGTGTGCTTTGTCCCAACTCGCACACATCCTGGGGAACTTCCCAGAAGGTCACCCATCCTGATCACTACTCCAGGCCAAGCACGCTTAACTGTGGAGTTCTAATCAAACAGGCTCCCGAAAAGGAAGGTGCACCTTGTTGACATGAGTCATATCATTTAGTCATTTAACCCTTTATCATTTGGGGATGTTACAATCACCCCCCTTTAGAGCACAACGCCCTCGTTGTGGGCCCTACATCTCAACCCAGGCAGTGCACCGCGCACTTAAGGCTGGGTTCCTCCTCTGATACCAAATGTGACAACCGGGCCCCGATGACAGCACAGCTACCCCGCCTTTATATGGCCGTCGGGTCCTGGCCCACCAGTTACCACCAGTTGCCCCACATACACGTGGGGCCCACCCCAGGGTCCACCCACATGCCTGAACGGGTCATCCGACTAATGATAGTCCCCACAAGCCAACACATGTCTTTTTCAGTGTGCTTTGTCCCAACTCGCACACATCCTGGGGAACTTCCCAGAAGGTCACCCATCCTGATCACTACTCCAGGCCAAGCACGCTTAACTGTGGAGTTCTAATCAAACAGGCTCCCGAAAAGGAAGGTGCACCTTGTTGACATGAGTCATATCATTTAGTCATTTAACCCTTTATCATTTGGGGATGTTACAGATATATTGAAATATTTAAATATATCAAAGTAATAATTTATTTATTTTCCAAAAAAAATGGTTTTATAAGTCCCCATCCTTAAACCATACTTAATCTTGAGTTATTTCAAGATTACACATTGAGGAACTTTTCAGGTTTAGAGTTTTAGAGAATTAGATCATAAAACATGCATTACATTCCACATTAAACAAAGTGGTTACATAAAAGACAGTATTCATTTTTCCCATCAACAGAAACCTATTTAAAATAAAACATGGATTCTTTCTTGACACTTCATTGTCACTATCATCACATCATGTACTTTTCCCCTGACCTGTGAAAAACATTTCAAAAACTTGGGATGAGCATAAAAAGCCCAGTAAGGGATATAAAAATATGGAAAGGAAACATGAGTACATATATATATAAGAATGAAATCATACTTTACCCATAAAACATAATCACTTTAACATACCTCATCAAATCATGAATAAATCATAGAAATCATAAGACATAAAGGTAACTTGAGGCATTCATAACATTCTTACGTAGGGAGTAACCCTCTTTGTTACGTTTGGAATACCCATCACAGTATATTCCCAAAATCTCTTCGGATAAACCTCAACGTTTAACTCCTTCGCGTTACCCAATGCATTGGAGAGCTATATCGGGCTCACCCGCCCTTAGTTTATCACGGAACCACCCGTCTTCATAATAATTCCCAAGAACCATAACATAATCATATAACATAAAACATGCATAAAGGAAACATAACATTTCCACTTTTCAATCACAAGATATCAATACAAGACATTGATATAAAAACATTATGAAAACCATTTTCAGTACCAAAATAAAAGAAAAGTAAAACATGGTATTTATTTTTCTTTTAAAAAAATGTATGGCTTGTAGAGAAAGATGAAACTCAAATAATGGTCACGGTGGCGGAGAAGTCATTATCGCCGCATACGTACGACAAAAACATTCCCTTTTGTCGTTTAGTAAAACGCTTCATATAAAAAATATTCTTTTTGGATAAACTTAAAAGTCAAAGTGGTTTATACACTGTATAAAAGAAGGTTCTGTATAAAACAAAATATGCCTCAATGAAAGGAGATTGAGACGAAGTCCCATACCTCGGGTCCGACTTGACTCGATCGTTCTTTAACATCCTGAATAATAAACATGAGTTAATTTCTGCTTGCTTAAGAACCTTTTTCAATTTCATTATTCCTTTTATATCACTTATTACCATGTTATGAACACTATGTAATTATTTAAGTTAATAACAGTCGTTTTAACGATCATTGGTACTTGAGTCAAAAATATGCTCTTTATAATTACAAGTTGTTAATGTATCCATTATATCTAGATTTATACGCATGATGTATATATCATATATATCATATATGTCCAGTATATATATGAATTTATAATATTACATAATCATTTAGAGGTAAGAAATGAAATGCACCGTTCATGGAGACGGTAAGCCGTACGTACGCATGAATGCTACTTCCATTTCTATTTCATATTTAATGGAATTAAAACATAATGATACATAATAGTATTATAATTCCAGTATTTAATCATATATAATATCATTCAATCTATCCTTTATACGTACCACATATGGTATTAACGAATCAAATCACTTTGAGGGGGCGGTAGTCCGCACTTCCTAAAATGAAGATATCACGTTTACCCATAATGGAAACCATAATGGCATAAATGAAAAAATACAGAAGCTTAAGGAAAACATAAACAAATCATATATCATATATAAATATAGTGACATCTTAATGGCCACCTTTTAAGGTGTTAAAAGAATATTAAACAATCGTTGTTTCGTGAGGTAGAAATTTTCCATCCACGGAAACAGTATGTTCGTTAACAATTAGATGTAGGTGTGTGTAAGTGTAGCTCAAATCATTCTTATAACAACATCCATGTATATGGAAGATACTGGTGTTGTTACAAAAGAAATGAATAAAAAGATTTTAGGGGGTTGGAGAAGCAAAATGAAACATAAGAACACAAGAGAATACACTACCTTTAAAACAGGTAACTCTTTTTTATTTGAGCTCAAAGGCTTCCTTGGGAAGACTTCTGCCCAAAGTGAGGCTTCTAAGAGTTATATAGGGATGTGGAGAGACAAAATGGGCAGGTTTTGGCCGAGCCAAAGGCTTTAGAGGTGTGGGTAAGGTGGTTTAGGTGGGGGCTTTTGATAAGAGGAGAGGAGGGGCACTCTTGGAAAGTTATAAAAGGTTACTTTTTATAAACTTCTTTTCGAATTTAAAAGGTCCCAAAATTATATATTTCCAGGATAAGGTGCTAAGTGTTAGAAATACACCCATTCAATAGATTTTTGACAAGTTTAGGTCTTAGATTTTACATTATCTTTTGATTTTCTTTAAATCGTTAAATAATGAGGTAATCGCTGCATCATCATGGTGTCATAACTAATTTATTTATTTAGTGTCTAAAAATTATAAAAAAAAATTTCATGATGTAGAAAATGTTTTTATCTTTCTAATGAATATTTATAGTCAAAAATATGACTTGTATAACCCCATTTAAAAATTGTTTTAGAAAAACAACTCATGTTTGTGAGATTTTTATTTTAACTTTAAATAAAAAGGTATTAATGTCATTTTCCTACCAAAGTGGCTCCATGGGGTACCCAAGTTGACCCATGGATTTTATTGGTCTTCCATGACACATCCAATAGGGTTAGGACATGTTTCTAGGTCATTTCATATTATTAAAATATTATTTTTACCTTAAACTACACTAATTACCTCTAATCGTGATTAAAAACTTAAAAGTTACTATTCACCAAAAAAATATTTTAATCCCATTGAACCACATTTTACTTCTTAATTACAACCATGTGTGTCGGATTTTTGAAATTCAAAACACAGAGGTGGTAAAATTTCATTTAAACGGAAAAATCAGTTTTTATAAGTACCACTTAGTGTTTTCACTATTCATCAAAAATTGAAGTTTTTCAGAAAAATACCAAAACTTCAACCGAAGCTATATTTGATATTCCGAATTCAAAAATGATGTCTATTTTAAAAAATTCACAACATATAAGTTTCATTAATTAATTTAATAATTAATTCCCGCTGTTAGAGCAAATAGCGTGTTTTTATGAAACAATAAGTATCAAAAGATTGACACCAATTTATGTCCAATTTCAAAGTGAAATTAATTCCAACGACCGCTATTGGATTAAATGGTAAAAATATATTCTAATTTCACTTTAAAAACAATTAAAAATATACTCTAATCATATAAGAAAATTAGATCAAAAATAGGTTTTGAATTAAAATACAATATTTTTCACTATTCATTAAAAATGAACTTTATCGGAAAAATACCAAAAATTTACACAAAGTAAATTTTGATGTCCCGATTCTAAAGAAGATTTTTATTTGGTCTAATAGAATGTATAATAGTGACCAAAACTATATTTAATGATGGTTCTCCATCAAAAGGCGATAAGTGAACCTTTAGTGAAAATTAGGGTATATATGCTTAAAATTGAATTCTTTTCATATTTTAAGCCTTTATCTTTTGTTGGATAAATGTAAAAACATTTAAAGAACATATATAATCATATTTTAGTTATTTCTATTCATTCCCACCAATATAATGGCTATGTGTTAACTACCATTTAAAATAATATTATTTTATTACTAGTGTGCAACGTAAGATTTCAAAGAAACTCTTTGTTGCGTATCGGGTACGCTATCGAACATAGAAACCTCTTTAAAGTAAAATTAATATTTAATTCATAAATATTAATAAATATGAAAAAGTTTTATTCTTTATTTACCTGGTATGTTACATCCTTCCCCCTTTTGGGAATCGCGTCCTCATAATTTTATTCACTTATCAAAATAAGTTGGGGTATTTATCCCTCATAGCATTTTAAGATTCCCATGTCGCCTCTTCAACCATATGATTTTTCCACAAAACCTTTACCTGGTGAATTACCTTATTTCGCAACACTTTCTCTCTTAGGTCAAGAATCTGGGCCGGTTGTTCCTCATAAGATAGGTTCTCTTCCAGCTGAACTACCTCTGGACTCAAAACATGAGATGGATCTGGCATATACTTTCTCAACATCAAAACATGAAAAACATTGTGTACCTGAGATAAACTCGGAGGTAAATCCACTCGGTATGCAACTGATCCAACTCTCTCCAGAATTTCATATGGTCCAATGAACCTTGGACTCATCTTTCCTTTCTTACCAAATTGCATCACACTTTTCCATGGTGATACTTTGAGAAAAACATGATCACCTACCTCAAAAGAGAGATCCTTCCTCCAGTTATCCGCATAACATTTCTTCCTGCTCTGAGCTGTTCTCATGTGTTTCTGTATCAACTGAACTTTTTCTACCATCTCTTCTACCAATTCTGGTCCCATCAACTTCTTTTCACCCACTTCATCCTAGAAAGCTGGAGTTCGACACCGCTTCCCATATAATGCCTCAAATGGTGCCATCTGTATACTAGAATGAAAACTGTTATTATAATAAAACTCAACCAAAGAAATATGTTGGTCCTAACATCCCTGATAATCCATCGAACAAGCACGTAGCATATCCTCCAATGTCTTAATTGTTCGTTCTGACTGCCCATCTGATTGAGGATGAAAATTTGTACTAAAATTTAATTCAGTACCCAACAACTTCTAAAGGCCTTTCCAAAAGTTAGAAGTGAACCTGGGATCACGGTCAGATACAATGGAGAGATTAACTCCATGTAACATAACTATCTCTTTAAGATACAAACGGGAAATTTGAACTAGGGAAAAATTATCTCGTATAGCAAGAAAATGAGCAGATTTAGTCAAGCGATCAACAATAACCCAGATTGCATTATTACCTCGATATGTCTTTGGTAATCCCACAACGAAGTCAATGGATATATTTTCCCATTTCCACTCTGGCACTGGAAAAGGTTGAAGCATCCCTTTTGGTAACTACCGCTCTGCTTTAACCTGTTGACAAGTCAAACACTTCACAGTAAAATCAGCAATATCCCTTTTCATTCCATCCCACCAGTAATACTCCTGAAGATCTCTACACATCTTAGTACTGCCATGATGGACTGAAAACGGAGAACTATGAGCTTCATATAACAACTCTATCTTCAAATGTGAATCACAAGGCACACACAGTCTCTTCCCAAATCTCAAAACACAATCATTATCAATGCTGAATTCAAGCAACTTACCTTTCTGAACCAACTCTACATTTTTCTACAACTCACTGTCTTGCTTCTATGCTTGCTTGATTCTGTCTGATAGAGAAGATTTCACTGATATCTGAAACAAAATAGAAGTACATCCAACACCAACAACTTCTATTCCAAAGTTCATCAAATCCTTAACCAAAGGATCATGTTCCAAACGCAACATTACTAATGAAGCATTACTTTTTCGACTCAAAGTATCAGCCACTTTATTTGCTTTTCCCAGATGGTAATGAATTGTACAATCATAATCCTTGATTAATTCTAGCCATCTCCTATGTCTCATGTTCAATTCTTTCTGAGTGAATATATACTTTAAACTTTTGTGATCGGTATACATTTCACACTTTACTCCATACAAATTATGCCTCCAAATTTTTAAAGAGAAAACAACAGCAGTTAATTCCAAATCATGTGTAGGGTAATTTACCTCATGATTGTTCAACTATCATGAAGAATAAGAAATTACCTGATCATTTTTCATTATAACGCAACCAAGCCCCTTCAATGAAGCATCACTGTAGATAACAAACTCACCATTCCTGGAAGGTAGTGCCAAAACTGGAGCATTCACCAATCTTCTTTTCAATTCCTGAAAACAATCATCAAATTCTTTTTTCCAGATAAACTTAACACCCTTTCGAGTTAGCTTAGTCATTGGAATAGATAACCATGAAAAATTTCTAACAAACCATCGGTAATAGCCTACCGAACCAAGGAAACCACGAATCTCAGTTACATTTGTGGGTCTTGGCCATTATTCAACAACTTTTGTTTTAGAAGGATCAACAGTTATGCTATATTTTGAAACAATGTGACCAAGGAAAGAAATTTTTTGTAACCAAAACTCACACTTGCTGAATTTTCCATACAGTTTCTTTTCTTTTAAGGTTTGCAAGATAACCCTTAAATTAATTTCATGATCCTCTTTACTTTTAGAAAACACAAAAATATCATCGATAAAAACAACCAACATTCTTCACCTGAGTCAACTGAGTCATCACTGCAACAAACTATTTAGTTCTGATTCTGACCATCTCAGGATACTGATTTGAAAGGTCATTTCCCTCTGTATGCCTTCCCAGAAAATCTGTTTTGTTCCCTCTATGAAAAACTATTCTTAACACAGAAATATCTTTGTAGAAGCAACATGGTAATCTTCAAATGCTATATCATTTCAATCATACCATAAATTAACTTATAATTTAACACTTTTCTAACTCTTAAAGTTGTCTAAACTGACCTCTGATACCAACTATAAGGCCCCAGCCCTGAACCATACTTAATCATGAGTTATTAAAAGATTACACATTGAGGATCTTTTCAGGTTTAGAGTTTTAGAGAATTAGATCATAAAACATGCATTACATTCCACATTTAAACAAAGTGGTTACATAAAAGACAGTATTCATTTTTCCCATCAACGGAAACCTATTTAAAATAAAACATGGATTATTTCTTGACACTTCATTGTCACTATCATCACATCATTTACCTTTACCTTGACCTGTGAAAAACATTTCAAAAACTTGTGATGAGCATAAAAAGCTCAGTAAGGGATATAAAAATATGGAAAGGAAACATGAGTACATATATACAAAAGAATGAAATCATACATTACCCATAAAACATAATCACTTTAACATACCACATAAAATCATGAATAAATCATAGAAATCATAAGACATAAAGGTAACCTGAGGCATTCATAACATTCTTACGTAGGGAGTAACCCTCTTGGTTACGTTTGGAATACCCATCATAATATATTCCCTAAATCTCTTCAGAGAAACCTCAACATTTAACTCCTTCATGTTACCCAATGCATTAGAGAGCTATATCAGGCTCACCCACCCTTAGTTTATCATAGAACCACCCGTCTTCATAATAATGCCCAATAACCATAACATAATCATATCACATAAAACATGCATAAAGGAAACATAACATTTCCACTTTTCAATCATAAGATATCAATACAACACATTGATATAAAAACATTATGAAAACCATTTTCAATACCAAATTAAAAGAAAATTAAAACATGGTATTATTTTTCTTTTAAAAAAAGGTATGGGTTGTAGAGGAAGCCGAAACTCAAATAATGGTCACGGCGGCGGAGAAGTCATTGTCGCCGAATACGTACGACAAAAACATCCCCTTTTTTCATTTAGAAAAACGCTTCGTATAAAAAAGATTCCTTTTGGATAAACGTAAAATTCAAAGGGGTTTATACACCATATAAAAGAAAATTGTGTGTAAAACAAAATATGCCTCAATGAAAGGAGATTGAGACGAAGTCCCACACCTTGGGTCCGACTTGACTCGATCGTTCTTTAACATCCTGAATAACAAACTTGAGTTAATTTTTACTTTCTTAAGAACATTTTTCAATTTCATTATTCCTTTTATATCACTTATTACCATGTTATGAACACTATGTAATTATTTAAGTTAATAACGGTCGTTTTAATGATCATTGGTACTTGAGTCAAAAATATGCTTTTTATAATTACAAGTTGTTCATGTATCCATTATATCCAAATTTATACCCATGATGTATATATCATATATTTCATATATTTCTACTATATACATGCATTTATAATATTACATAATCATATAGAGGTAAGAAATGAAATGCACCGTTCATGGAGACGGTAAGCCGTACGTACGCATGAACGCTACTTTCATTTCTATTTCATATTTAATGAAATTAAAACATAATGATACATAATAGTATTATAATTCTAGTATTTAATCATATATAATATCATTCAATCTATCCTTTATACATACCACATATGGTATTAACGAATCAAATCACTTTGAGGGGGCGATAGTCCGCACTTCCTAAAATGAAGATATTGCATTTACCCATAATGGAAACCATAAAGGCATAAATGAAAAAATACAAAAGCTTAAGGAAAACATAAACATATTATATATCATATATAAATATAGTTACATCTTAATGGCCACCTTTTAAGGTGTTAAAAGAATATTGAACAATCATCGTTTCGTGAGGTAGAAATTCGCCATCCACGGAAACAGTATGTTCTTTAACCATTAGATGTAGGTTTGTGTAAGTGTAGCTCGAATACTTCTTATAACAACATCCTAGTATATGTAAGATACTATTGTTGTTACAAAATAAATGAATAAAAAGAGTTTAGTGGGTTGGAGAAGCAAAATGAAACATAAGAACACAAGAGAAGACACTACATTTAAAACGGGTAACTCTTTTTTATTTGAGCTCAAATGCTTCCTTGGGAAGACTTCTGCCCAAAGTGAGGCTTCTAAGAGTTATAGAGGGATTTGGAGAGACAAAATGGGAAGCGGTTGGCTGAGCCAAAGGCTTAAGAGTTGTGGGTAAGGTGGTAGAGGTGGGGGCCTTTTATAAGAGGAGAGGAGGGGCACTCGTGGAATGTTATAAAAGGTTACTTTATTATAACATTATTTTCGGATTTAAAAGGTCCAAAAATTATATATTTCGAGGATAAGGTGATAAGAATTCTAAAGCAACCCATACAATAGGTTTTTTACATGTGTAGGTCTTAGATTTTACATTATCTTTTTATTTTATTTAAATCGTTAAATAATGAGGTAATCGCTGCATCATCATGGTGTCATAAATAATTTACTTTATTTAGTGTCTAAAATTTATAAAAAAAATATAATGATGTAGGAAATCCTTTTAGATTTCTAATGAATATTTATATTCAAAAATATGACTTGTATAACCCCATTTAAAAATTGTTTTAGTAAAACAACTCATGTTTGTGCCATTTTTATTTTAACTTTAGAAAAAAAGGTATTAATGTCATTTTCCTACCAAAGTGGCTCCATGGGGTCCCCAAGTTGACCCATAAATTTTCTTGGTCGGCCATGACACATCCAATAAGGGTAGGACATGTGTCTAGGTCATTTCATATTATTAAAACATTATTTTTACCTTAAACTATACTAATTACCTCTAATCGCGATTAAAAACTTAAAAGTTACTATTCACCAAAAAAATGTTTTTAATCCAATTGAACCACATTTTACTTCTTAATGAAAACCATGTATGTCAGATTTTTGAAATTCAAAACACAGAGGTGGTAAAATTTCATTTAAACGGAAAAATCAGTTTTTATAAGTACCACTTAGTGGTTTCACTATTCATCAAAAATTGATGTTTTTCAGAAAAATACCAAAACATAAACCTAAGCCATATTTGATATTCTGAATTAAAAAATGATGTCTATTTTAAATAATTCACAACATATAAGTTTCATTAATTAATTTAATAATTAATTCGCGTTGTCAGAGCAAATAGCGTGTTTTTATGAAACAATAAATATCAAAAGATTGACACTAGTTTAAGTCCAATTTCAAAGTGAAATTAATTCCAATGACCACTATTGGATTAAATGGTAAAAATATATTCTAATTTCACTTTAAAACCAATTAAAAATATAATCTAATCATATAAACAAATTAGATCAAAAATAGGTTTTGAATTAAAATACAACATTTTTCACTATTCATTAAAAAATGAACTTTATTGGAAAAATACCAAAAATTTACCCAAAGTAAATTTTGATGTCATTATTCTAAAGAAGATTTTTATTTTGTCCAATAGAATTTATAAGAGTGACCAAAACTATATTTAATGATGGTTCTCCATCAAAAGGCGATAAGTGAACCTTTAGTGAAAATTAGGGTATATATGCCTAAAATTGAATTCTTTTCGTATTTTAAGCCTTTATCTTTTATTGGATAAATGTAAAAACATTTAAAAAACATATATAATAATATTTTAGTTATTTCTATTCATTCACGCCAATACAACGGCTACGTGTTGACTAACATTTAAAATAATATTATTTTATTACTAGTGTGCAACGTAAGATTTCAAAGAAACTCTTTGTTGCGTATCGGGTACGCTATCGAACATAGCAAACACTTTAAAGTAAAATTAATATTTAATTCGTAAATATTAATAAATATGAAAATGTTTTATTCTTTATTTACCCAGGATGTTACCAGTTTTCTAATTGTTCTGGACCACAGATGGGAAAACCTATTAAACAGTTGTTTTTGAGATGTCGGGCTAACCTTGGGCATGACCTAAAGTCGGCTAGCATCGGGCACTCGATGGGAGGTTTTTTGAGGTGAAATAAAAAATTAATTTAGTTAATTAAACAAATAAATAAATAAAACAACTCCCCCACCTAATTTTCTCCTATGAACAAGGGATGGGGGGTTTTTATGTCCCATTCTCAACAAACAAATTGAGGAGAAAGAGAGGTGCCTCCAGACTCCATCTTTGACAATGATCGAGACATGATATAGGTAGAGCAGCTTCTCGGAATTTTTGTGGTCCCAAAGAAATAGCATTCATTCCATGAGGTATGTGGATTTATTTAGATACTCATACTTTTCATAAATAGATATCAAATCTTAATAGATAAATATTTATTACATAACATAATGATCCATTCAATAATTGTATAGGTCTTGTGCCTTTAGAAACTCAGATACATAAACAACTGGTTTATAAAATATCATAAATTTATTCATAACTAGAACTCTTATTATACATATCATATTTATTACCTTTCTTCAAAACATGGATAAATAAAACATAAAAATGATTGAGATCAGATGTTTAGTAATGGTAAATAAGGGAGATATCAATGATCACTGGACTATAACCGAAATTTAAGGATGTGAGAACATGATAATAACATTTAAAAATAATAACTAGAACACCGTAGATAATAATATTGATAGCTGGAATAAAAAATGGATTTTCATAAGACATATATTATAAATTAATCAAATAGCATAAGCCTTATAAGCATTACATTGATATATGACTTGGAATTATGGCATACACCTAAGTATAGGAACCCATTTATTTAGTAATAAATGATCATTGAAAAGAATATTATAAAGGATTTATTTCACTCCCCAAAACATCATAGTATCCAAGGATCACTCCCATGTGTAAAATAGTGGATTGGGTTCACTCCCATGTCTAAAATAGTCGATTGGGTTCACTCCCTAAACCATCGTAATAGTCATCGTTAACTCCCACAACTATCATAGGGGATAAAATACCTTACTAAAACGATTTCACTTCCCATTGAAATAAATTTTATATCATGATATATCAATATTTACCCAATAAAATTTATGTAGATATATGTCTGATCCTTCCTCGGTTATAATGTGACAAATGTCCTTGGTTATAACGTAACCATTATCCCTGGTTATCACTTAACCACTATCCTTGGTTATAAAGTATCCATCATCCAAAGTTATATCATAAACACCATATTTGATTATAAATTAACCACAATAACATATGAAAAACATACATATTTGTTTCACAAGATTATAAAGCATTCATTATATCAGCACATTATAAATTTTGTAAATAAAATGGGGATCATAAATATTTCATCTATTCACCATAGCATATCCCATGGTAAATAAATGAGTATATCATCAATATAATAATTAACCACCAAGAGAAATAATATGGATGTTTCCATTGTAGCATACCCATATTTAATCATAACTAAAATAAAAATATGTTATCATATATGAAATTTTTTTGAAAGATCACTAACATATTTCATGAGGAAAATAACCTTACCATTTTGAAAATAACTTTTACATTACACATATTTCTAAAATATTAATGAAAACATTATAATTCAAAATAAACATGTTAACTTTTAAAAGGAGACTTCAAAACATTTAGCATTCGTGTTGGAATCAAATTTTGTTTATACTATATAAGTTAAAAAGAAAACAATACATTCACATTTTTGGTAAAAAAGTCAAAAAGTACCTCATTTGGAAAAAGAAAATAAGACTCTTTTCTAAAAAATTAAAATTCAAAAATTAATATAAATCAATTTAAAAAATCATTTTATAATAGTAAAAATATTCTTGAAAACATTTTAGAAAAACGTTGATATAGAAGAAAAAGGTGTTTTGAACAAAGATGTAAATAAATTTGATTATCTTTGAAAACATATTATTAGTCTCTTAAGTACATATGGTGGGAAAAATGAAATAAAAACATGTAGTATATATAAATAACTTGAGTATAAGAAAACTCATTATTTTTTTAATATATAGATCATAATATTTAATCAATTGAACATAACCATAGCTAATCCCAATAAATAATGTGATTGCAACATAAAACCATACCACTTTGGTACATTTTGAATCATAAGCCCAATTAATAAAATAAACTTATATAAACGTCTAAATCAGCACTAATTTAATAATAATAATCATAAAACACAATAATGGGTAGTATATTCACCACAAAAAGAACTAAGTGGTGAAAATGGATTGTATCTCAGTGAAGTAAAAGGTTTACGAAAATCCCTTGCCTTAGGTCTGACTTCCTTCATATGTGTTAGAACCTCCAAAATACTAGATATAGATTTATTTTACATATATTAAAAATCCATAATCATATATGTACTACCATATATTATTTATATGTAACCTTTTATTACAAGTTTTTTAAAACTTCTTTATTAAAATCATTATTTCAGTTGATATATGCTTCCTTTTTCATGTATGTTCTAGTTTGATAGTATTGGTCCTTGTATCTTTATCATGGTTTCAATATATCCAGAATATTTATAATGATATATATATTATATAGATATATTAATTATTTACATGTTTATAGTCATTCATCAGATTAGAGATATGAATTGAATTACAGTATTCATGGAGACGTTAAGTTGTAGGTAAGCATTAATGTTGTTTCCATTTTTCGATGGATGGAAAATAGTAAGGAAAAAATAAATCAACTGTATAGAATAATAATATTATCTAATATCTAATATATATTAATTAGAAACATCATTACTACCATCCAAGTAAAACAAAAATGAAAAATGAATCACATCCCTTCATAGAGGTGTTAGTCCACACGTACACACAGTCAGTGTAATTGTTTTCCAACCATTTGGATGGTAAGAAGGTGCATATTTTATTATCATAAAATAATTATAATTATTCAAATAGTTTCATATATAATCACTAAACCCAATATAGTACCCATCCATAAAATATGGTGATGATAAATTGATCTTATCACTATGTGGAGATGGTAAGTCGTAGGTACGCATGAGAGATATTTTCACTTCCCATTTGATGGGAAGAGGCCAGATAAAGGGGGTTTAATAATCATAGTAAAATTTAATTATTTTTTCTACTCTTAATTTATTATTTTATTAATATTAAGACAGATTTATATTACATAAAATATTAGTTAAAAAGAAAGTTGTTGATTAGTTACCTCTTCTTTGAAAAAACTCCTTGAGATCTTCTCTTAAGGGTGACAGGGTTGGTCTTTTTAGAATACCATCACCTATAGAATGTGTCTCGTTAAATGGAAAATATAAATTGATAGATTTATTTGATGTAAAAGGAACAATGTTGCGTGAATAATAGAAAATATGGGATCCCTTTTATAATTCAGTGGAGGGCATATTTATAATTTCTTAAAATATTAAAATATATTAAATTCATTCTCACCATAAATGGTTCAAAATATCAGATTAATAATAAATATATGAAATTTTAAACCATATAATATCTCCAATACCTTATTTTATTATTTTTAGGAATTTTAAGTATTTTAATAAAATATTATTTTCATAAAATATCATTATTTTCAATTTAGACACTATTTATTTAATATGTCCTAAAAGACATGAATTCCATGTTTGAATTAAAATATAACAAATTAATATAAAACTAATATTTAATACTATTCTAAAAACATTTCATGTATTAAATATCTCTAATTTTATTACATTTAATATTTTTATAATCAATTATTATATTTTTTTATTAATTAGAGAAATAATGCAACAGTGTTACATAAGCATTTATGGTTACAATATAATTACTAAAAATTAATATATATATATATATATATATACATATATATCATTAAAATAAATATAGACATTTATATTCATTCATAACATTATTCTTTCTCGATGTGGATAGAAAGTAGATATTTAAAACTAAGGGAGTGATATTTTATAACTTTTTTACATTAAATATCATATAGGTCATTTTAATGGACAACTATCCACTAAAAACTCAATTTTGACCCTATGGTGATTAAAGTAGAATTAAATTCATAAAATAAAAAAATGAAAACAAATTTTGTTATCAGTTCGTTTTAATCTAGATTAACCTAATTTACTGTTTACCGATATGATAAATTTTGTCCTGGTTTCTATCCGTATTGACCAAAAATAAAAGGGGAATATTTACCAAATTTGATAATCATGATTCCAAATCTAGAACCCATATTATGAAATTAATTTTCAATAATAGTTAGAAATTATTTTTAAAATATGGTTGCAAAAATCAATGAAACCCACTTATAGAAAAATATACTTTTTAAGCATTAAATTGTATTTGTTTGTATCCCATGCATAGTGAAAATATTAGATGAATTTTAAAATATTTGATTGAATATATAATAAATATTTCATTAATATATTTCCTCAATATTTTTTAAATTTTATTTATTTTTATAAAAACATATTGCATGCATAAAAAAATCTTTTCAATAAAATGATTTTTACATATAAAAATGATTTTTTAATACTAAATTAAAATAAGAAATTGATTTTAATGATATTAGTTGAACAATTTAAAATAAAATATTTTTTTAATTTTAATTTGAAACACTTTTAAAACAAAAACAGATCTTTTAAAATTCAAAAATTATAAATATATTTTAAATAAAAATTAGTATTTTCACTATTCATTGAAAAATTAATCTTTTCTAAAAAATCTAAAAAATTCATCACAAGCTAATTATGATACGATAATTTCTAAAATTTAGTTAGTTTTATGAAATAAAATTATTAATTGTTTAATTATTAATTATAATATTTTTTCAAAAAAACATTTTGAAGAGAATCTATTTTTTAATAATAATATAACTTTTCTAAAAACATGTTGAATTTTCTATTTCCAAATAATTAATCAATACATTTATATTTATTTGGATATTTTTATATAACTAAAAATTTATTTAATATTACTCGCACCCTTGAATTTAATGGCTATGTTATAATGGACACCTAATAATATTTTAATAATATATCATGGTATGTTTAAACTCAATGTTGTGTGTAATGCAACCTATCAAAGAAATTAAATCTATTTAAAAAATGTATTGAATCTCATGGTTCTAAATTATACCCCCCATAAAATAATTTTTTCCCTCAAATCCATCACACTAATATCAAAAAATGAGGATTGTTTTTTTATTACTTCCTCGAGATTCCATATTGCTTCTTCGAATTTGTGATTTCTCCAAAGTAATTTAACTATGTGAATAGTGTTGTTCCATAGAACATTATCTCTATGATCCAACATGTTTAATATTTTTTCTTCATAATAAATATCATGTTATAATGTTATGACCTATGATATTGGTACATATTATCGATAATATGTGTATTTCCTCATGAGATATACATGGAACACATCGTGAATATGATAAGATACCCTCCCTACATGATCAAGAATCTGGAAATGGAAAATATACTGAAGGATTAGATTTCCCTTATATCTGAATCTCATAAACATTTTCAAAATAGAAGTTATCAGATAAACCTTCCCACCAACTTTGAATTCTGGTCCACACCGATGACTGTGAGAATACTATTTCTATATACTCTAATCTGAATTGATGTGCTATAAAATGGAACTAATATTCTCAATAATTTCCTTAGTTATCTCAGAACCCAATATTTTATTTCTCTCATCTTATCATTTGGTTATTCTTTTATAAATTTCTATTTAATATATTAATCTACTAATTAAATATTTAATATTTATTTTTATTCCTGAAGCACAAAAATTATTTTTTAATGAATCATAAGATCCATAAGTCGTTCCTTAAACCTCTAAATATTTACCAAAACCAAAATGTCTTGAACAGGTTATCCAAGGTTCAACATAATTCATTATATAAATTGTTTACCATAAGGGTCCTTAAAAATATTTCTAACTAAAATTGAATCCCAAATATTGGAATGATTTGACCTCATATCATTCCATGATCAACTGAATTATTATCATGAAATAAATTTAATTATTCATGATGTCTCATAAAAAAATTTATAAACCCTAATAATTTCCCAAAATGAATTCACAATAAAGTCATATATTCTTTCAAAATATATGTAACATGTTATTTCATAAATAATCTCTTTTCATAACCTAAAACATTTCCATTGGAAGGTTGGGTTCATCCTTGCACTAATAGGTGATCATTAGTTGATTTAGAATATCAAATATAATTTCTTTATTCCATAATCTATGTAAAGACAGCTAATAAATTCTCAGAATCACATCAAATTTCCCAAAAGGAGGAACAAAAATATTTTCATAGGGAATATTTATACAAATATTAATATGAAATCATCAAAAATTGAGTGGAGGCTAAATATGTCCTAATTGTCATGATTCAATTCAACTATTGTGATTTCATAAGATTTACCTTTATCCTTTTACTGTAAATGTTTTTTGTATTATTATCCTTATTATCCATTATATTTTTTCATTAATTCACATAATTACCAAACTCATTGATCCATACCACTAGAGTGTTAATTATGTATTCAGTGTAGTTTTCTCTCTATTCATCATCATTATATATCTTCTTCCCACCACTTTGGAATTCGATTGTTTTATGACCTTCCATTACACACTTGGAACATTAACATGTTCCCTCAAGAAAATTTCCACTAGTTTCCTTCCATGCATTGAGCATAAAGGAAGGATCGTCTTCTTTTCTTAGTGGTTTTTTATAATTCATGTTGAATTCCATCTTTCTTCTCTTGTAAACACCATGAGATTCATGGGTAACTTATAAAACCCCTAGATTTTTTAACAGAAATTAGGTTTGATAGAATATATTGCATGGAAAATTGATATTATAAGAGAATGTAACACGTTGATACTTTATGATATATTTCTTTTTAATCAAATTTGATCTCTTTGTTAGCAGGTGGAACAAGCAACTATGTTTCTAAATGGATTGTAATATAGTGTATCATTATAACAAAGTAGTTAAATTCGAGATCATGAATGATACTAAAAAAATTTAAAAATTATATTTTTTACACATGTATAAAATAAATTTAATGGACATAGATTTATTATAAACAAAATTAGAATCATTAGAAATAAAAATAAAATGTTTTATCAAAAATTGTATTTTACAAAGAAAACAATTTTTTTCCTATTACAAACATATTTTTTTAATACATTTAGTTTGAATTTAGAAAAAATATTTGGAAAAAAAAATTAAAATTTTAAATCATAATATAAAAAATATCTTGGACTGAACTTTTGATAATTTTTTTAAAGGATGAATTTTTTGGAGAATAATGAAAATACTAGTTTTTATTAATAATTCAAATTTATTTTAAAATTTAAAAAACATAAAAAAATTAGTGTGGTGTTAAATGTAAAATTATATAAATTAAAGATCTATTAATATATTTAAATCATTGGAATCAATTTCATATTTAATTTTCATATAATGTTTTTTAAACATCTAAACATTTTCTCTTTGAAAACCCTCTTTATCATCACATATGTGGTTTTCATTTTAAATTAAATTATATCAAATATATCAGTTTAATTCTAAAAAATGGACCAAATATTTGCAATCATAATTATTTATATTATATAATGTGGTAAAATTAATTTTTTACCGTATTTAACATTAAAAATAGTAAAAATTATTTATCATGGTGAAGCTAAAAATGTGTATACAGGGGTGTTAAACTAAAAAGATAAGATTGAAGAAGTCCCCAACCTTTTCTAACACACATTTTCAGAAAGTATTTATATTTTATATCTTCTACTGTCTATTATTTCAAATTTTGGATCCTTTTGGAAGGTGATAAATGTGGGTACACCTTTTTATTTTCAAAAATTACAAGTTTGTCATCCACCTCAGTTATTAAAGGCCACCTCCTCTCCCATACTCTTCAGACTTAAAACACATTTTGGTTCTACCAATAATTAAAAAAATAAATTAATTACTTCCCTACCAACATACTATATCCATTTTTTATCATAAATCCAACCTCGTAAGGCTTTTGGTTCTAACTTAAAAATCTTGTCCAAAAATGAGGTAACTTTCTTAAATGAGTGTTTATATTTTGTTTATTTTTCCACCTATTAAAATATTATTAAACTAAATAAATCATTATATTAAACATAATTTTATTTTATCATGTTATTTTAATGACCTATGTACATCTTATCTTCCAAAAAATTGGAAATGAAACTATCGATCATGTGTATGACGGACAATCACCTTGCGAACAGATGTAATTTATTTTCCATAAAAACCATTAAATGATGAATATAATTACAGATTTAACATTTTTATATACTATTTTAGATATTATTATACTTATTTTATATCAATATCATACATACTTTCTTACGTTCCATTCTGTTTAAATTTTGATAATGTTGCTCGTGTGTACATCAGACTACTGCCTTGCGAAGCGAT
Source organism: Viscum album (assembly GCA_963277665.1). Taxonomy (NCBI): domain Eukaryota; kingdom Viridiplantae; phylum Streptophyta; class Magnoliopsida; order Santalales; family Viscaceae; genus Viscum; species Viscum album. The sequence continues at coordinate 402,972,021 of OY728136.1, read as the reverse complement.
GTGATTCGTTTTTCACTCTCCTTTTACATAGAATTTAATAAGGTAAAATTTAATGAATATATTTGATATATATTAAATTATATTTATTTTTAAATATTAATATTTCACTTAATTCCTTACCCATTCACTCATTAAGGAAAAGATAATGTCTCTCGTGCGTACGTACGACCTACAATATCCTCAAAGTTATGTGATCTATTATTCATTTTAAATTTCAATAATGATTATAAATATATATCTAATGAATAAATGATATTTATAAAACTAGTATAAATTTATATATTATTTTAATATATGATATTCTCAAAATCCAAAACATTTAAGACAAAACATAAAGGATAAAATAAGCCAATTAACACCTAAAATAATGAAAATAATGAAATATTATTAACAATAGTGTGGTAAAATGTTATAAGACGATCATATATGATATTATAAATATGAATATAGTGATTTTATAAGTTAATAATAGGTTTCAAACCATAATAAATAGGGTCAAATCCCTGTTCAACAAAATTTATGCTTGAGGTAAGGGACTTCATCTCAATTTCCCTTCATTGAGCCATATTGTTTTGTTATGCACCTAACTTATTTTTTATGGTGTATATACTACCTATTTTAAATGTAATATAATGTTCCTAGATAATTAATGGTAATTTATTTCTCAATTTTAGTTATTTTATTTAAGGGTCTTTGACTTGAAAATTACCAAGTGGTAAAGAATTTCATAATCCAGATTATTTTTATTGGGTTATATTACTTCTTCATTGTCCTTGACATGCTATGACTATGTGTGTAAATAATTTTGAATATTTTATGTTCTGATCATTATTCTTTATGGGGATTTACATTTTTTACACATAATTTACTCATTGATTAATTCTCACTTCAATGTTATGATCTTTGTAAGTGTTTATTTCAAAATCTCATTTTAATCCAAATTGTTTATACTTGAATTTCCATTGAAGAGAATTATTTGAAAACTGTCTAATAAAACAATTTCTGTTTTTTCTCTAAGGGTTATTCATGAATTTTTCAAGTGATATTTCTATATTACTCTATCTGTAACTTAAAATTATTGAGATTTTTTTTGAAATAAAATACAACATCTTTTCTCCATTCTGTTAAAAATCATTTTTATTCTAAATTTATGTTTTCTAAAAAAGTTCTAAAAAATATTTTCAAAATGATTTATTAAATATATTTTTACCCATTTTTGAATTTAAAAAAAACAAACTGAAATTAATCTTCAGGTATTTTCCAAAAAAAATCACATTTTCCTTTTACTAGAAATGTGAAAAGAAATTTTTTTTTCTTCAAAATATACATCATGTATGGAATTTCATAGCATCCTAAACAATCAATGTCTTAAATATTATTTTACAATTTTACAATGTTATTTTAAAAGAAAATTATTGTCAAAATGTTTTCTAAATATATAGTTTTAGACGATTATTTTCAAAATGAAAAGGATATTTTCATCAAAAAAAATTGAATATATTTTTACAATATTTTTATTCATCAATGAAAACAACCCATTATTTTAGCTCCAAGTATATGTTGTATTGGTACCATAAGTATTATTTCTATGGATGTTTTATATTCATTTTGACCATGGAAATTATTGAAGTAATCTTTCATGATTCATTTTTGTAGTCATTGACTTCCCCTTCAAATATTCTATTTCCCTTTATTATTGTACATTAAATATATCCTAAATACCCATATTATTTATCATGGATATACTTATTACTTACCACCATATATCATTTATACATATGGAATTTTACTTTGAAAGTTATATGAATATTTGGGGAAATAATTATTAATTCATATTCTTTTGAAACCCCACCCCTGGACCCATCATGTATTAAATCGATTATTCAATATATGATTAAATATTTGGACATGCTAATATCAGTAGGGTCAAGATATATATTTCCCTTGATGAATCAGTATTATGATGAGATTTATTAGTTAGATAGACTAAGTAAAATTTGTTTTTTATTGTATACCTACCCATCAGTTTTAAATTATCATGAGAAAGGACCTGATAGTATAGGTTTCATGATTAATTTGATCATAACACCCAATAATTAAGTATTTCTATAATCAGAAATTAAATTATTATTATCCATGATGTTTTTATAATTTTATTCTTTCTGTATACATTTCATTCTCAATTTATTAATTAAATTTCATGTGTTTTTAGTTATTTACCTAGTCATATTGATTATACATTATCAAGTTATGGTAGACATATTATTAATTAAATGGAATGTGTTTTATGTTATATAAATTTCCTTATTTATTATGCAAGTCAAATTATTTAAATTTTGTGTGTCTTCAGTAATTTAACTTTCCATGATTATTCTTATTGATTCATGATAGCTTTCATTGTACTTAACCTTTATTGAGCATTTGATCTAACCCTTTTTTGTCTCCTTTCCCAAGAATCTAGGAAGTGTATTATGAATCATATGTAAGGATATCCTAGAGGGAATAATTATATTATCGAAAAAAATTTGGTTGTAATTTTTATGTTCAAATATATTATGGGAATCATGTATATATCTATCTTAAAAGGACAACTAGAAAATCTGGTCCTTCGGGAATGATTCCATGTATCCTAATCCAATGTAATAATTTAATACACTAGCTCTGAGTTACTGGATTTGGGGTTTTCAAATAACTACAACATCCATATCCACCTTAATGGAATATAAAATTATTTCTTCATAGCAACTTATTTCCCTTAAGGAAATGAAATTCTAAGAAATGGTATTAAGACACTGAAAAATCGATCAAACGTGCTTTCATGTTGGATGATAATTTCATAACCATATCAAAAAAGTCTAGTGAAATTTTCCTATAACACCCCAATCTTTCACGGTATGCTTCTCTTTGAATAATAAAATAGCTTTTGTTGTACGCAACTTCGAGTTCTAACACACCACGACCAATCAAACTAGTTGTTATGAATTGTAATACCCACTTTTTGAAATTTTAAAAAATTTATTTTTCAAAATAGACTTCATTTTTTGATTTGGAATATCAAATTAGCATAGGGTGATTTTTTGGTAATTTTCTGGAAACTTTTCATTGTTGATGAATAGTGAAATCACTGCATTATTGTTTAAAACCGAATTTTTATTTAAATAATTATTTATATTAATTAAATTTATTTTAGGTAAAAATAGATACATAATACCTATGTATGTTCAATTTAATTCATTAGAGTCATGTTATAATAATATTAGATATATAAAATTTTATTGAACCTTTTACTATAATTTACCCACCTTCAGGCGCATTTGAAAATTTGCATAAAACATAATTTTAATGCTTTTATGAATTGAATTTCAAAATTACGGGAGAACCAGTTGAAATTAGTAAGTAAAATGTGGTTCAATAAGATGAAAATAATTTTTGGTGAATACTGACTTTTGACTTTTATTTACCACAGTTAAAAGTAAATAAGGTAATTAAAAGTAAAAATGATATTATAATCACCATAACACATGTCATAATTCTATTGGATAAGTGTATTTATACCAAAATAAACTTTATGAATAATATATGATCCTTTTCCTGCACTTTTATTAGATTAGGAAATTTATTATTATTTTATTTAAAGAAGAATAAAAAGTGATAAATTCCAAGTTTAATAACTAAACCATTTTTAATATATGGTTATACATAATACAAATTCTACTATAAATATTCATTAGAAATCTGAAACAATTTCCTAAATAATGTTATTTTATTTGTAATTTTTAGACATTAAATAATTGAAATTATTTATGACACAAGGATGATGTAGTAATTACCTTATTAATGAAAGATTAAAATAATTGATATTATAAATATCCAAATAAATGTATATTCAGACTTTTGATGAATTAGACTAAATTTATAAGTTAATATTACATTTTAGGGTTGATTAAACAAATTTTTTTCTAGTTGATAAAGTTTTTATGACTTTCACAGAAACAAAATACCAAATAATGTCAAAATTGCCATAAATGAGTTTATAAAACAAATACTACATTATTAATTGATATTATATTACTAAAAATATAAAGTTCTTATAAAGGAATTATATAAGTTAGGATATGTCAATAATTAACCACATGTGGTTCTATTGGATTTTTTAGTAGGTTTATTAACCATTTATTATAATAATACAAGAATACACGGTAAAAGTTAAACTATTTAACTAAGAGTAAAATCTAAAAGGAAAAGTTAATATGGTAACCTAAACCTATCCAAAACCTATTGTTTGAGGTTTTGTGTGACCCATCACCACCTTATAATAGAAATAAATCTTTTTGGAGCCATTATAAACCGAATATGATTGTATAATAAAATAATATTTCAAGATTTTTCTAAAGTGACCCTCACCTCTCTTATAAAAGGTTACTTCCCCTTCTCTCAAAATCACACCACCAAAGCCATTTGGCTCAGCCAAAACCTACTCTGATATCCTCCCAACTACCCTCACTTATACATAGTGGCCTTAAATTGATCATAAATCCAACCAAAGGATGCCTTTTGATCAACTCAAAAGGAAACACCCGAAGAAGGGGTAATAATTTCACCACCTCTTTCAACGTTCTTTTCTTCTTCCACTTCATCTTTATTTGTTTTTTCCATACCAAAATAATAACTCTAGTACCTTATACATACTATAATGCTATTATAAATATTTTACAACCATATTAATTATTCTATCCATCCTATGAATGACAAGTCGCCATACGTGCATACGTACGACTTACCGTCTCCACGTCGTGGTGTAGTTTGTTATTCAGACACATCATTATTTAGATGGGTATAATAATGAGTATAACTAATGTAAATAATAAATATAAATTATTAATGATTCTATATATATGATATACCATCCAATTACATACTATTTCACCATCAATATAATGATATTGTCGCTCGTGCGTACGTACGAATTACCATCTCCACGAACGCGATGAAATTCATTCCCCATCATAACCATTCAAGAATAATTTTCATTTTATGATTAAAAATAATCTTTAATAACTAAATATAATTTTGGATATGAATCAAATACATTCTATTCATAACAAACAAGGCTTACATAACTAATTATATAAATTAAAACAAATTAGTTAACACCCAAAACAATGATATTACTGAAATAATATTAACAACCAATATTATAAGATCAAATATGATATCATTTTTATTTATGTGGTTCTAGTATAATTTAATAAAAATTATTTAACTATTATAAAAGAGGTTAACGTACCTTCAATTAATGAAAAGTAAAAGGTAAGGGTTAATTCTACAATCTCTTCGTTATCTGAGATTGTTTATGTAACACCCCAAGATTTAATAGTGTGTTATTTCTTCAAAATAATTCAATAACTTGCACTACAAGCAACACCGAGTTCAAGAACACCATGACTTACGAAACAAGCCGTTAAAAAGAGGTTATGAATAGTATTAACTAAATTTTAAACTTTATATAATCCTTATAATTTTAGAATCCATATTATGAGTTTCTTAGACATAATGTAGGAACAAATTCATTTTCAGTATTGCACTTTTACCATCTTTTAATAGTGAACCCTTTTTAAATCCAATATTTTAAACTTTTATATATTCAATTTGACTAAAAAATTTACATTTTAGAATGGGGACATCAAAAATTTACAATTAAACATCACATGCTTCCACGATACGCTTTCCTTTGAATAATATAGTATTGTGTGTTGTACGCAACTTCGAGTTCTAACACACACCACAACCAATCAAACTAGCCATTATGAATAGTAATACCGACTTTTTGAAATTATATATATATATATTATATTTCAAAATGGACTTCTTTTTTGGATACGGAATATCGAAATTATCGTAAGTTGAATTTTTGGTATTTTTCTGACAACTTCCAATTTTTATGAATAGTGAAAAATACTTAAAAACAACTTTTTTATTCAAAATAATTTATAGTGATAAATTATATTATTGAGTGGTTATAAAGTATAATTAGAATATATTTTTACCATTTTATCCAATGGTGTTCATTATAATTAATTTCACTTTGAAATTGGACCTAATCAATTGTCAATCTTTTGATATATATTGTTTCTTAAAGAACACGCTATTTATTGTGACAGCGGGAATTAATTATAAAATTAATTAATGAAACTTATATGTTTGGAATTTTTTAAAATAGGCATCATTTTTGAATTCGGAAAATCAATTATAGCTTAGGGTGAAATTTTAGCATTGTTCTGAAAAACATCAATTTTTGATGAATAGTGAAACTACTAAGTGGTAGTTAAAAAAACTGAATTTTTCATAAAACATAATTTTATCCATTCTGTAAATGGAATTTTGAAAATCTGAGAGACACAGATAATATCAAGAAGTAAAATGTGGTTCAATGAGATTAAAATAATATTTGTTGAATAGTAACTTTTTACTTTTATTTACCACGGTTAAAAGTAAATAGGGAAATTAAGGGTAAAAATGATATTAATATTACTGTAACACATGTCCTAATTCTATTGTACAAGTGTATCTCGACCAAAAACAACCTTAGGAATAAAATATTATCATTTAGGTCCACTTGGATTAGATTAGGACATTTATTATTATTTAATTCAAAGAAAAGTTAAAAGATTTAAAATGAAAGTTTATTTACTAAAACATTTTTAATATAGGTTTATAAATAAGATAAATTAGATTTTAAATATTAATTAGAAAGATAATAATATTTCCTACATAATGATATTTTATTTATAATTTTTATACATTAAATAATTTAATTTATTTATGACACAACGATGATGCAGTAATTTCCATAATAGTGAAAAATTAAAATAATTGATATTATAAATACCCAAATAAATATAATTTGAGACTTTTAATGAATTAAACTAATTTTCTAGGATAATATGACATATTAGGATTTATTTAATGGACTTTTTCGAATTAATCATTCTGTTATGAGTTTTACAAAAATCAATTATTGAATAGTGTCAAAATTAACATAAAAGAGTTTTTAAAACAAATATTATATTATTAATTGATATTAAATTCCGAACAATCAAAGGTTCAGCGAAGAGACTTATATCATGATATTTGTATCATTAATGGACCACTTGGGGGTCTCTTGGATGTATATATTATGATTATTAACCATATAATATAAAAATACAAAGAGACATTGTAAAAGTGAAACTAATTAACTTAGAGTTAATACTTAAATATAAGGTTAATATAGTAACCCAAACCTGTATAAATTCTATTGGTTGAATTTTTTTCGACCCATCACCACCTTAAAATTTAAATAATCAACTTTGGAGCCATTAGAAACCGAATATTAATTTATTATAAATTAATACTTCTATCTTTTCCAAAGGTGCCCCTCACCACTCTTATAAAAGGGCACGCCCCCTTCTCATTACTTCACACCTTCAAAGACTTTTGGTTCGGCCAAACCCTGCCCAAATACTCTATAAACTTCTATCACTATAACCTAGAGGTCTTAGTTTGATCAGAAAGCCAACCTAAGGAGCCCTTTTGATCAAATCAAAAGGAAGAACCCGAAGAAAAGGTAATGATTTCACCACCCTTTTTCAAGTTCCTTTCTTCTTCCACTTCCTCTTACTTTGTTGTTACCATTCTAAAATAATAACTCCAGTATCATATATATAATGTGATTTTATTATAAATATGGTACAACAATATTCAGTATTCTATCCATCCTTTGAATAACATGTCACCATACGTGCGTACGTACGGCTTACCGTCTCCACATCGTGGTGTAATTGTTATTCAATAAATTATTATTTGGATGGGTATAATAATGATGTGTAAATCATGTAAATATTAAATATAAAATGATAATGATTCTTTATATATGATATACCATCCAATTATATATTATTTGAATATCAAAATAATGATATTGTCGCTCGTGCGTACGTACGGATTACCGTCTCCACGAACGCGATGAGATTCATTCTCCATCGTATCCATTCAAGTATAATTCTCATTTGATGATTAATAATACACTAGTAGAAAAATAATTTTTAACGTCGTCAATTTGACGTCGGTTTATTATAAACCGACGTAAAATATTTTTGCGGATAAGTTTTGGCGTCTGTTTTTTAAAAACCGACGCCAAAAACTAAAAAAAATTAGTTTTGGCGTCGGTTTTTAAAAAAACCGACGCGAAAAAATAATGAAAAAAATGATTTGGCGTCGGTTTTTTTAAAAACCGACGTGAAAAAATAAAAAAAAGTTATGACGTCGGTTTTTTGAAAACCGACGCCAAAAAATAATGAAAAAAATGATTTGGCGTCGGTTTTTTTAAAAACCGAAGTGAAAAAATAAAAAAAAAAGTTATGACGTCGGTTTTTATGAAAACAGACGCCAAAAATTTAAACAAAATTTACAGACCTATAGATAATTCCCTAAGTTTTGATTTGACTGGTCATGGAGAAAAAACGGAGTTACGGATTAAAAGTTATGGATGTTGGAAGTTGAACTTCTCTAAAAGAAGTGTTAATTAAGTCCAACTTTCAAAGGCCATAACTTTTAATCCGTAACTCCGTTCTAGCTCCACGACCAGTAAAATCGAAGCTTAAGAAATTTTCTAACACATGGTAAATTTTGTTTTTATGTTTTGATGTCGGTTTTCATAAAAACCGACGTCAAAAAAACTTTTTTGTTTTTCGCGTCGGTTTTTAGAAAAACCGACGCCAAAAATATTTTTTTTTACTTTTGGCATCGGTTTTTATGAAAACCGACGCCAAAAATGTAAAAACAATTTACAGTCCTATAGATAATTCCCTAATATTTGATTTGACTGGTCATGGAGCAAAAACGGAGTTACGGATTAAAAGTTATGGATGTTGGAAGTTGAACTTCTCTAAAAGAAGTGTTAATTAAGTCCAACTTTCAAAGGCCATAACCTTTAATCTGTAACTCCGTTCTAGCTCCACGACCAGTCAAATCGAAGCTTAAGAAATTTTCTAACACATGTTGAATTTGTTTTTATGTTTTGACGTCGGTTTTCATAAAAACCGACGCCATGAAAACTTTTTTGTTTTTTGCGTCGGTTTTCATAAAAACCAACGCCAAAACTGTTTTTTTGTTTTTTTCGTCGGTTTTTTTAAAAACCGACGTGAAAAACAATTTATTTTCACTTTTCACGTCGGTTTTTAAAAAAAACCGACGCGAAACATATATTTTTTTATCTTTTTAGCATCGGTTTATTTAAAAACCGACGCCAAATAGTATTCACTAATACGCGGGATCAAAATTTCAATTTTTTTCACAACGCGCGTTTAACTTTTTAAAATCCTGCCTATATTTTCATACAACTCAATCGAAAATATTTTCATTTACTATATATAAATCTGTTTGTCCTTCATTTATCATTTTCATCCTCTTCGATTCAATCATGTTTTCAATGCGACATCAATCATTAATTTGATTACGGTACGTATTATATTCATTCATTTTCATTATTATTAATGTCATTCATTTATAAACAACTCGACTAGATTTCAAATAATGATGATTTACTTTTTTTATTGTGTTAAAAATATAAAACGTTCGGATGACATTTACCAAGATTGGTGTAAGTTTAATTATCGATCGTCGTTTTTATTATCACATGAGATCTACGCTAAATATAAGAGATATGATGATAAACAACATATCATTTCAATGGAAGATCGAAAAATAATCAAAATGTGTTTGAAGTATTATGTATATTTTATATCATTTGGTTTACGTGATTTTAACTTGTGTTTATCTTGTTTTCTTTAAAACATATTGTATCAATCGATACTTTGACATGTTCAACTTCTGACGGCCATAACTTTTGATCCGTAACTCCGTTTTAGCTCCACGACCAGTCAAATCGAAGATTAGGAAATTCTCTAAAACATAGAACAATAAAAATTGCTTTTTGGCGTCGGTTCTTGTAAAAACCGACGCCAAAAATAAGTTATGTCCATTTACGGCGTCAGTTTTTTTCAAGAACCGACGCCGAAACTATTTTTTAAACCTTTTGGCGTCGGTTTTTAGGGAATCCGACGCCAAAAATGACGTGGATGAGTTTATTTGGCGTCAGGTTTTTACAAAACTGACGCAAAAAAGCAATTGAAATTTGTTTTTGGCGTCGGTTTACAAAAACCGACGTAAAAAGTCATATTTTTTACGTCGGTGACTTCAACGTCGGTTAAAAACCGACGTAAAAAATAAAAAAAAACCTACGTTAAAGACCTTTTTTCTACTAGTGATAGTATCTAAGGACTTGATATCATTCTAGATATGATTAAGATACAACCTATCCATTACAAACATGGCTTACGTAACAAAACATAAAAATGAAAACGAGTAAGTTAACACCCGAAACAACGATAATACTAAGATATTATTAACAAATCAATGTTAAAAGATCCTATATGATATCATATTAATGTATATGATTCTTGTATAATTTAATAACAATTATTTCACCATTATACAGGAGGTTAACCTACCCCAACCAAGGAAAAGTACAAGGTAAGGGGTTTTCATCTCACTCCTTATTCCCGTGAGATTCATGCCATATTGCCACAATTACCTTCTGTGTGGTGTATGTACTTCCCATAATTGTATTATTTGGGTAATACACTTTAATTTATGTGTATTTACATATTAATTGTATGATACCTCTAGCATGGGTTCTATGTTTTGTAAGTTACAAAATTGGTAAGTGTTTATTTCACAATCTCTTCATTATCTGATGTTGTTTATACGTAATAATCTAATTGGATCTCTTTATCATCCACATCCATGTTTCTTAAAAATGAATTTCAAAACTTTTTTACTATTTACTGGAATATGGGTTATAGTCATTTATACCCTTGTTTGACTTTTTATAAGAGGTTTATAAAGGAATCTTTCCGTCGTTTTCCAAACAAGGTGCTTTTTAATATTTTCGACAAAATTAAGGTAAGAATGTTTTTTTAACTTATACGGAGGGTGTGGCTATTTTCTGCCATTATAAAATTTTCAAAGCTTCCTTTAAAAGCTTATAAGAATAATTTCAAAGAAAATGTTTCATTTTATATGAATCTTAAATGATTTCAAAATAAAAAGAGATATTTCTCTAAAAAGAGTTTTGATTTCATCTATGTCAACATCCTTTGATGGATTTTAAGCTTATTTGGAGATTATTTATTATGAAACAAAACTTCCATATTGTATAGAAGGTTTTGTGATATGTTTGACTATGGATATGTTATTTTCATGGTTTATGGATGAAGTATTTACATTTCGTATGCTAGTTTTAATATGAATGCTTATGTTATGTTTTAACCTTTTTATATGAGAATGAATTGGACTTAATATGTGACGGGTGGAGCCCGCTATAGCTCCTCGATGCATCGGTAGGTCTCATGAGACAAACTAGTGTCTTGACACAAGGCCTTGACAAAATTTTATTTGTAGTCTTGGCACGAGGCCTTGGCTATGTGGTTATGATAGTCTGGCATTATGCATTCCATCATTATGAAAGTGGTTATTGATATTGCATGTGATTATTCGATTATTAGAATATCCATGTGAATAAGTAAATGACATTATTTCATTTTATTTTTTCCATAATATGTTGTTGTTCAAGTTTAAAAGGCTTCTGTTTTAGTTATACATTGCCTTAAATGTTTATTATTATTTATGAAAGTTTCCGCTATATTGTTATCCTTACTGGGCATTTGAGCTCACCCCTTTTCTATGTTTTATTTTTCCCAGGATATGAAGAAGTAAATTATGAATGACCTGCAGGGATAGTATGAGGGGATAAGAGTGTGGTCTATGGAGACTATGTTGTTTTAGTTTTCATTTTTATGATGTAAAACTTTATGAATATATCTAGTGTTTCCAAGGCTACTAAACCAATCAGTCTTTAGAGATTTGATCTTTCTTATGATCATGCCAATGTTATGTAATAATGCACCGACTCTAGGTAACTCGGGTCGGGGCATTGCAGTTGGTATCAGAGGAAGTTTAGTACAAACCTTGGAAGCTAGATTTAGATAAACTCTGATTATAGCACATAGATTTAAGATGGAATTTGAGGTTTAGTGTAGAAGAACTTCCTAGATTTTTGGTATTGTAGAGATTTTGTGAGTTTTCCGAGCAATACATCCCTGTCTGGATATGAGCAGGTAGAGGCAGCTCTTGAACAGAGGTACCTAGGGGTAAAACCCGAAAACACCGCTTTGAGCTGGAATCGAACGGGAACTGGTGCATGACAACGGGCCTTGCTGCACACTTAGTTACGACACTCCCAGTGGATATGCTTAGGATAACTCTCATTTTCTTTACAAATCATTTTGAAGGGTTTATGAGTATATACTTCCTCAAAGAAAACATTCTTATGATTATGGATTATATCTATAAATAGTTCAATTTATGTTAAGTGTTTTGTAAGTATGGGATTATGTATTTTGATTCAAAAACTGATCTAGTTTATACCATTGTTTAGAAATGGCACCCAGTAGAAGGAATGAGAACTCCAGCAATTCACATGATCCAAAGAGAAAGAAGGATCATATCTTTCATGGTCTTAAGCCAGAATTTATAAGAGAAATAGTCTCCCATGTATTATCATCATATAAAGAAATAATATCATGTGTTGATAAGATAAGTAAATATTTTACTGAGTCTTATGGATTTGAAGGGAAGCAAGAGAAGAAAAGGATGGAATAGAGAATGATGGATAAAGGGAAGAGGGGAAAGAAAAATTTTCCCATATGTGATAACTATGGGAAGAAATACCCTGGAACTTGCCTGAAAGGAATGAGAGTTTTTTATAAGTGTGGAGGAAAAGGGCACAAAGTACATGACTGCAAGGGTAAGAAAATGGTTTCAAATGTACACTGCTTCATTTGCAAGGAGTTTGGACAGTACGCGAACCTATGTCTCAGTCATCAGACTATGCTGCAAATTATTCTATTGGATAATAATCAAGTTATTATACTAGCATAGATGAAGATGAATGATTAGAGTTCTTATGTTGATTATGTCATCTGAGTGTTGTATCAACAATGTACTTGTTATAATAATTATGGAGTATATAAGGATTTCACTGCAGTACTATTTCATTATGGACTTGAGATTGTGTGGAACAAAGAAAAGTGACTCAATAGCAGGTTAAATTTTTGGAAAATATATGGTTAAGAGAAAGATAAACCATAATATGGTTCTGATACCGAGGTAGTGATTTTAGAATAATACATGATTGATTTGGATAAATAATATTGGATATTATTGACTACCTTGAAACTGATTAATGATTTGTATATTCCATCATTGTTGGGGTTTACAACATTTTTGGATTGGAGGAGTATATCTATTATTCTATAAGGAATAAGGGATCATGAATGTAATCAATATGGTTTTATGGTAATTCAGGATGTTGTAGTGTTTTTAAAAGAATACATGATGAAGGTGATCACATGTTATTACACGGCAAAAAAAGGATCTCCATTGTGTTTACCTTCCTTATAAATTTTGGACTGAAGTATTTTGGATAGTTCTAGTTTTGATTATTTTGGATTGCCATAAAAGGACAACCCGGAGGTCGGGCGGCAACCCGTCGCGTCCGGCAAGGCCGCGAGACTTGAACCCACAACCGAAGGGCAACAAGGGTGTATCACCTACCACTGACCCACGTGATGTCCTGGTTTGAATAATTTCATTTTTTAATGGTTCTTCTAGATGAATTATAAATTCATTTTTTTAACCCTATATGAATAGGATAAATAGAATATTATTTTTAAGTTCTATTATCTTTTAGAGTAAAAGATGAGTTTGTGATAGAACTTAGTTAAAGGTTTAGATTCTACTTGTCAAGTATATATTTTTCTTCTTCTCTTATTCAATGAAGAAATTAATTCTTATTCTTTAGTGAAGGGATCTTAAAAAATATGTTATTTTAATACCATATGTTTTTCTGAACCGATGGTATTTTAAATCATCATAGATTGATGAATTTAAGGCTCTAAATTTTACACTTGTTTGTGATTGATGACCTCAATCACTACCTATAAATAATTACGTTTTCCTCCAATTATATGTCTCTAATTACCACCAATGTTCTCCGAATAGAGATCATAATTTGGTGGTGACCCTTTCATTTCTCTTTTCCTCATATTAAGACTAAATTTTAGTAACCCAATTTCCGATGTCGGTTTTCCCACAAAGATATTTTCTATTTTCAACCTTTTATTTTCGAATAACAATTTCAAATTGCGAGGACTCAATTTATTTAAGGAGGGGAGAATGTAACACCCCAAGATTTCATAGTGTGTTATTTCTTCAAAATAATTCAATAACTTGCACTACACGCAACACTGAGTTCAAGCGCACCATAACTAACCAAACAAGTCGTTCAAAAGAGGTTGTGAATATTATTAACTAAATTTTATACTTTATATAATCCTTATAATTTTAGAATTAATTTTATGAGTTTCTTAGACATAATGTAGGAACAAATTAATTTTCAGTATTGCACTTTTACCAACTTTTAATAGTGAACCCTTTTTAAATCCAATATTTAAACTTTTATATATTCAATTTGACTAAAAAATTTACTTTTTAGAATGGGGACATCAAAAATTTACAATGAAACATCCCAAGCTTCCACGATACGCTTTCCTTTGAATAATATAGTAGTGTGTGTTGTACACAACTTCGAGTTCTAACACACACCATAACCAATCAAACTAGCTGTTATTAATATTAATACCTACTTTTTGAAATTATATATATATTATATTTCAAAATGGAATTCATTTTTGGATACGGAATATCGAAATTATCCTAAGTTGAATTTTTGGTATTTTTCTGACAACTTCCAATTTTTATGAATAGTAAAAAATACTTAAAAACAAATTTTTTAATCAAAATAATTTATAGTGATAAATTATTTTATTTAGTGGTTTTAAATTATAATTAGAATATATTTTTACCATTTTATCCAATGGTGTTCATTAGAATTAATTTCACTTTGAAATTGGACCTAAACAATTGTCAATCTTTTGATATATATTATTTCTTAAAGAACACGCTATTTGTTGTGATAGCGAGAATTAATTATAAATTTAATTAATGAAACTTATATGTTTGGAATTTTGTAAAATAGAAATTGTTTTTGAATTCGGAATATCAATTATAGCTTAGGGTGAAATTTTGGCATTGTTCTGAAAAACTTCAATTTTTGATGAATAGTGAAACTACTAAGTGGTAGTTAAAAAAACTGAATTTTTCATAAAACTCAATTTTACCACTTCTGTGAATGGAATTTCAAAAATCCTAGATACATGGATAATATCAAGAAGTAAAATTTGGTTCAATGAGATGAAAATAATTTTTGGTGAATAGTAACTTTTTACTTTTATTTACCACGGTTAAAAGTAAATAGGGTAATTAAGGGTAAAAATGATATTAATATTACCCTAACACATGTCCTAATTCTATTGGACAAGTTTATCTCGACCAAAAACAACCTTATAAATAAAATATTATCATTTAGGTCCACTTGGATTAGATTAGGACATTTATTATTATTTAATTCCAAGAAGAGTTAAAAGAGTTAAAATCAAAGTTTATTTACTAAAAAAATATAATATAGGGTTATACAAAAGATAAATTAGATTGTAAATATTCATTATAAAGCTAATAAGATTTACTACGTAATGATATTTTATTTATAAATTTTAGACTTTAGATAATTTAATTTATTTATGACACAATGATGATGCAGTAATTACCATAATAGTGAAAAATTAAAATAATTGATATTATAAATACCGAAATAAATATAATTTTAGACTTTTAATGAATTACACTATTTTTATAGGATAATATTACATATTAATATTGATTTAATGGACTTTTTTCGAAGTAATAATTCTGTTATGAGTTTCACAAAAATCAATTATTGAATAGTATCAAAATTGACATAAAAGAGTTTTTAAAACAATATTATATTATTAATTGATATTAAATTCCTAAAAATCTAATGTTCGGTCAAGAGACTTATATCATAATAGTTGTATCATTAATGGACCTCTTGGGGGTCTATTGGATGTATATAGTAAGTTTAGTGACCATATAATATAAAAATACAAAGAGACATTGTAAAAGTGAAACTAATTAACTTAGAGTTAATACTTAAAGATAAGGTTAATATAGTAACCCAAACCTGTCTAAATTCTATTGTTTGAATGGATTTCGACCCATCCCCACCTTAAAATTTAAATAATAAACTTTTGATCCATTAGAAACCAAATATGAATTTATTATAAATGAATATTTCTAGCTTTTCCAAAGGTGCCCCTCACCCCTCTTATAAAAGGGCACTCCCCCTTCTCATTACTTCACGCCATAAAAGCCTTTTGGTTCGGCCAACCCCTGCCAAAAAACTCTATCAAATTCCCTCACTACAACCTAGAGTTCTTAGTTTGATCAGAAAGCCAACCTAAAGAGCCCTTTTGATCAAGTCAAAAGGAAGAACCCGAAGAAGAGGTAATGATTTCACCACCCTTTTTCAAGTTCCTTTCTTCTTCCACTTCCTCTTCCTTTGTTGTTACCATTATAAAATAATAACTCCAGTATGATATATATACTGTGATTTTATTATAAATATGGTACAACCATATTCAGTATTCTATCCATCCTTTGAATAACATGTCACCATACGTGTGTACGTACGGCTTACCGTCTCCACGTCGTTGTGTAATTGTTATTCAATAAATTATTATTTGGATGGGTATAATAATGATGTGTAAATAATGTAAATAATAAATATAAAATGATAATTATTCTTTATATATGATATACTATCCAATTATATATTATTTTAATATCAAAATAATGATATTGTCGCTCGTGTGTACGTACGGATTACCGTCTCCACGAACGCGATGAGATTCATTATCCATCAAATCAATTCAATTATAATTCTCATTTTATGATTAATAATAGTATCTAAGTACTTGATATCATTCTGCATATGATTAAGATACAACCTATCCATTACAAACATGGCTTACGTAACAAAACATATAAAAGAAAACGAGTAAGTTAACACCCGAAACAACGATAATACTAAGATATTATTAACAAATCGATGTTAAAATATCATAAATGATATCATATTAATGTATATGATTCTTGTATAATTTAATAAAAATTATTTCACCATTATAAAAAATTTTAACCAACCCCAACCAAGGAAAAGTACAAGGTAAGGGGTTTTCATCTCACTCCTTATTCCCGTGAGATTCATGCCATATTGCCACTATTACCTTTTGTGTGGTGTATGTACTGACCATAATTGCATTCTTTGGGTAATACACTTTAATTTATGTGTATTTACATATTCATTGTATGATACATCTTTTATGGGTTGTATGTTTCGTAAGTTACCAAATTCGTAAGGGTTTATTTCGTAATCTCTTCATTATCCGAGGTTGTTTATACGTAATAAACTACTGGGATCTCTTTATCATCCACATCCATATTTCTTAAAAATGAATTTCAAAACTTTTTTAATATTTACTATATTATGGGTTATAGTCATTTATACCCTTGTTTGAATTTTTATAAGTGGTTTATAAAGTAATCTTTCTGTTGTTTTCCAAACAACGTGTTTTTTAACCTTTTCGACAAAATTAAGGTAAGAATGATTTTTTTAACTTATACGGCGGGTGCGGTTATTTTCCTCCATTATAAAATTGTCGAAGCTTCCCTTAAAATCTTATAAAAATTCTTTCAAAGAAAATTTTTCATTTTATATGACTCTTAAATGATTTCAAAATAAAAAGAGATATTTCTCTAAAAAGAGTTTTGATTTCATCTATGTCAATATACTTTGATGGATTTTAAGCTTATTTGGAGATGGTTTATTATGAAACAAAACTTCCATATTGTATTGAAGGTTTTTTGATATGTTTGACTATGTATATGTTATTTTCATGGTTTATGGATGAAGTATTTACATTTTGTATGCTATTTTTAATACGAATGATTATGTTATGTTTAAACCTTTTCATATGGGAATGCATTGGACTTAATATGTGACAGGTGGAGCCCGCTATAGCTCCTCGATGCATCGGTAGGTCTCATGAGACAAACTAGTGTCTTGGCACAAGGCCTTGACAAAATATTATTTTTAGTCTTGGCACGAGGCCTTGGCTATGTGGTTATGATAGTCTGGCATTATGCATTCCATCATTATGAAAGTGGTTATTGATATTTCATGTGATTATTCGATTATTAGAATATCCATGTGAGTAAGTAAATGGAATTATTTCATTTTATTTTTTCCATACTATATTGATGTTCAAGTTTAAAATGCTTTTGTTTTAGTTATACATTGCCTTAAATGTTTATTATTATTTATGAAAGTTTCCGCTATATTGTTATCCTTAATGAGAATTTGAGCTCACCCCTTTTCTATGTTTTATTTTTCCCAGGATATGAAGAAGTAAATTATGAATGACCAGAAAGGATAGTATGAGGGGATAAGAGTGTGGTATATGGAGACTATGTTGTTGTAGTTTTCATTTTTATGATGTAAAACTTTATGAATATATCTAGTGTTTCCAAGGCTACTAAACCAATCGGTCTTTTGAGATTTGATCTTTATTGTGATCATGCCAATGTTATGTAATAATGCACCGACTCTAGGTAACTGGGGTCGGGGTGTTACAGTTTATACGTGAGTATCTACTGGGACCTCTTTATCATCCACATTTGTGTTACATAAAAATATTTTTCAAAACATTTTAACTATTTCCTAGACTATGTGTTAAAGTCATTTGTACCCCTATTTTAATTTTTATAGAATTTTTATAAAGTAATATTTTCTTCATTTTCCAAATCAATTCATTTATGATCTTTTCGAAAAAAATTAAGGAAAGAATATTTTTTAACTTATATGATGAGTGTGGCTATTTTATGTAATTATAACATCTTCAAAGCTTCCCTTAAAATCTTATAAAAATATTTTCAAAATAAATGTTTTCTTTTATAACTATTTTACTTTTAAATTATTTCAAAATAGGAATATATATTTCTCTCTAATATTTTTGATTTCATCTATGTCAATATCCTTTGATGGATTTTACACTTGTTTAAAGTTGATTTATTATAATACAATCTTCCATATTTTATTAAAGGTTTTGTGATATGTTTGACTATGTATGTGTTATTTTTATACGATTCATGATTTATGTTTAAAGTATTAACATTTTTTATGCTAGTTTTAATATGAATGTTTATGTTATGTTTAAAACTTTTCATATGAGGAATGCATTGGACTTAGTAAGTGATGGGTGGAGCCTGTTATAGCTCATCGATGCATCGGTAGGTATCATGAGAAAAACTAGTGTCTTGGAACAAATATTGAAAAAATATTATTTGTAGTCTTGGAATGAGGCCTTGACTATATGGTTATGATATCCTACATTATGCATTCCATCATTATGAAATTTGTTATTGATGTTACATGTGATTATTCGACTAGTAGAATATCCATGTGAATAAATAAATGGAATTATTTGATTTATCTTTTCCATATTATACTGAAGTTTTAGTTTAAAAGGCTTTTGTTTTAGTATTATACATTGCTTTAAATGTTTATTCTTATTTAAGATAGTTTCTGCTATATTGTTATCCGTACTGAGCATATGAGCTCACCCCTTTCTTATGTTTTATTTTTTCCAGGATTCGAAGAAGTATATTACGATTAACCTGCAGGAATTTTATAAGGGATATAAGAGTGTTCAAAGGGGAAAATGTTTTTTTAATTTCATGATGTAATTTAAATATTATGTATGTATCTAGTACTTCAAAGGTTACTAAACTGGTCCGTATTTTGAGACATGATTCCTTGTATCATGTCAACATTATATAATAATGCATCGACACTAGGGAACTAGGGTCAGGGAATTACATTTCCTTGTAGGTACCAAAAGAACCATCATCCTACCTCTTTAGATGAATTAATTCCATCTCCATTTTCATATGATGAATATGAGAAAATTAGATATTAATGAATATTCTATTAAACTCATCCAACTCTACGGACTCTATTTCTTCCCATAGACTCATATTATTGATAAGAGTGCCCCATTGATCTATTTCACCTTCCAAATTATAGATATACAAAATGAATTTTTAATGTTCTAAACATTGGAAGAAAGAAAATATCTTTTCAATGGTACTAATCTATTTCTCAACAACTAGTGGATTCACAAAACCACTAAAAGAAGGTGTATATTTCCTTAGAAAGGACTCAATAAAATGATGTTTTGTCCTTTTCTTATTTGAAAGTTCATCATGATTCATATATTTAAAATGTTGTGTGAGAATAGAAATCATATTTTGTATCCCATATCCCATAATATTTGGTTTCTTAGGAGGAAAATCATTTCTTTTTCAATCTCATTTAACATTAACATGATTTCTTTAGTTTCCCACCATTGACTAAAACTAAAAACAAAGTGTGAAAAACAATAATCATACTTTAGAACCACATAATCATGAAAAATAATTAGTATGATGTCTACATAGTGACACATTAATTTATGAAGCATTATTTTTAACCTAGTTTATTTATGACCATTTCCAAAACATTAGGATTTTATGATCTAATTAGACATATCCCCAGGGTTCTCATTAAAGTTATCTCATCCTAGTTTCCAAAGGTTAATTGAACATTGATCTGATGCTAATTATAGAAATACATAATTATTATACACATATATAATATCATATTAGAAGAATATTTGTTACATATCATAATAGTCCATTCCAAAATGGTATAGTTCTAGTGCCTTTGGAAAATTGTATACATAAACATTTAGTTCAAAACTGTTCTACATCATGTCCCACTAAGTTAATTGTAAATAATACCCTTATTAGGAAGATCATAATTAATACCTTTCTTCATAACCTAGGAAAGGGAAACATAAAAAAGGGTGATCTTGTATTCTCAATAAGGTTAAATAAGGGAGATATCAAAGATCATTTGAGTATAACATGAACATAAGGGTATGAGAAAATGAACATAACATCTAGAAATCATACCCGAAAAAATATAAATCATAATAATGATTCATGGAATAAAATTTTTTCCATCATAATACATGAATCTTAAAGTAATCACATTACATAATCTATATTATTATAACATTAGCATAAGATATAAACATTTGGAATACACATAAGAATAGAAAATAAATCCCTTAGTAGTCAAGGATCATTTCCAAGAATATAATAGTGCATTGGGTTCACTCCTTGAACCATTATAACTGTCAAGGTATACTCCCAAGACTATCACAGTGGATGGGTTCACTCCCCAAACCATTGTAGTAATCATGGTTCACTATCATGACTATCATAGTGGAAAAATCCCCTTACTAAACTAGGTTCACTCTCTATTCCAGTCATGTTCATATAATAATATTTCATTCATTATCCAATGAATTGGAGGGATATTTAGGTTCCACACATTATTTCTTATAACATTACCATTTTCCATGGTTATAACATAACCACCATCCTTGGTTATAACGTAACCATCATCCTTTATTATAATGTAATAATTTACCTTGGTTATAATGTAACCACCATAAAATTATCAAAATGATAAATATGTGTTCCCCAATATCATAAAACATTAATCATGTCATCACATTATAACCCGTTTAAATAAAATAGGTTTCATAAAACTTTCATCCATTAATCATAGAATAACCCATAAAAAATAAATTGGTATCTCATCAATATAAACATTAACCACCCAGATAATGAATAAGTATGGTTCCATTGGATCCTATAACAAATAATTTAAATATCAATGGATGATATTAAATATGAAAATTTATTTAAAATATCACTAAAATATTTATTTTGGAAAATAACATTTCCATGTTGAAAATAAATTCATAAAATTAAAAAAATCTAAAATATTACAAAAAAAATTCATAAAAAAACATGGAAATGTTTTAATTGTTATTAAAAACATTTATTGGTCATGATGGTGTTAAATTTTTCTCATTCCGTATAAGTTAAAATAAAATAGTACTCTCAAATTTTTTGTAAAAAGTCAAAAAGTACTTCATTTTAAAACAATAAAAATATTCCTTGTAAAAAAATTCAAAAGTAAAAAATGAGTAAAAAATACTTTTAAAAATTATATTATAATAGTAATAAAAATTAATGAAAACATTTTATAAAAACATGGATATTGAAGAAAAAAATTTAATAGAGAGATAAATAGTGTTGATTTTCCTTAAAAACATATTTTTTTCAATTGGGTATTTAAGGTGATAAAAATGAAATTAAAACAAATATTATTAATAAATAACTATATTAGAAGATAATTAATTAGTTTATTAATATATATTTCATCATATTTCATCACCAAAATTTATCCATAAACAATCAAGATAAATAATTAAATTGTAACATAAAGCCTTTTCCACTTTGGTAATAAATGAATATTTGTCCCCATGAAAGAAATACTGTTAGATTTATTTTTTAATACACATAAATTTAATAACAATAATCCTAAAATACATTCATGGGATTTATATATACCACCTAAAAGTAGAAAGTGGTGTGTATGACATGTATATCCCTAAAATAAAAGTGAGACAAAAATACCTTACCTTAGGTCCCCTTACTTTTTACAAGTTAGAAACTTCTATATAATAATTAATTATAAGTATATTAAAGAACCATACACATATATATCATGCCACATATTATTTACTTATAACCTTTTATTAGTTTTTTTAACATATACATATTAAAATCATTGTTTCAGGTGATATCTGCTTTGTTTTTCAAGAATGTTCTAGTTCATTTGTATTATTCCTTGTATTTTGATCATGGATTCATATTATTTATAATATTTATCAATATATAAATATCATATATATTAATTATATTAATATTTTATTCATTAATAAAATATATAGATAGAAAAAATTTATTACACCATTCACAGAGATGGTGGGTTGTACGTAGACATGAACAATGTTTCCGTTTTTTAAAATATGGATTGAATGAAAGGTAAATAATGACTCAACTTTATAGAATAATTATTATATAATATATATTAATTAAATACCACCTTATTTCCATCAAATTATATCAAAAATGGAAAATGAATCACATCACTTTGTGTACGTGTAGTCCACAAGTACGCGTGATGGACATTTTTAGTTACCAATGGTTTGGATAGTAACAAGGTAGATATTATATTATAATTAAATAAGTATAATTATATCATAATTATCATATATAAATACTAAACCCATTACAATACCCATCTATAAAATGGTGACGAGAAAAGAATTGTATTGCAACTTGGAGATGAGAAGTCGTACATACACATGAGCGATATTTTCCCTTTACATTTGATAGAAATAGGATAAATAAAGGTAGTTTAATAATCATAATAATATTTAAGTATGTTAAACATAATTATTTTAATTTTTATGAATAATAAAAAATATTTTTATGGGGAGAAAGAATAATTAAAAAGAAAGTGATCAATTAAGGCGATTACCTCTTCTGTGAAATAACTCCTTTAGATACCCTCTTAAGGGCTATAGGGTTGCTATATTGGAAAGAAAAGAACAAATAAAATGTATATAGTGGATAGGATAAGATATAATGGAATAGGACTATATAGAATGAAGTCACAATGTTGTGTTAATAAGAGAAATGATGGTGACCTTTTATGATTGAGGAGAGGGGCACCCTTGGAATTTATTAAAATATTAAAATATACTAAATCCATTATCACACAAAAATTTGTCAAAATGAACTATTAATGGTAAATGGATGGATTTTTCAACCATATATTATCCCAACTGTATAATTTTAATCTATTTATTATTTTTTAGTAATTTAATACACTATTATTTTCACAAAATATCACTATTTCTAATTTAGACAATACTCATTTAATTTGAATTAAAATACATAAATAAAATTTTTTAATACAAATTTCATCCTTTGACATAAAACAATGTATCATATTCATCTAAAACATTTACTTCACACGTTGACTCACTCACATTTTGTTATTTTTAAAAAATTTAATATAATTTATTTTATTTTTTATTAATTGGAAAAATATTACATCTCTGTTCTGTAAGAATTTTAGGTAATTATATAATTAATATAAAATAGAAATAAATTTTTATCAAGAAAATGATTTCATTAATATCAAAAGAAACACTAAGATTCATTCATAACATTGTTTTATCTAACTTGGAAACATAAGATATATTTAAAAGTAAAAGAGTGACATTTTATAACATTGTTTGATTAAAATATTATTTAGGAAATTTTCATAGATATGTGTCCATTAAAAAACCAAATTTCTATATTAATGATATAAAGGTATAATTTCATTAATTCATTAAGAATTATGATGGAATCATACATCCTTATCATCTAGTTTTAATCTAGATTAACCTGATTTACTCTTTGGCAATGTGATAAATTTTACCATGGTTACTATTCATGTTAACCTAAAATAAAAGAAGTGTCTTTTCCATAGTAAATATATTATTTCCAAATATATAAACCATTTTATCAAATTCAATTTATATAAGTGTAAGAAATTAATTTTAAAGTATGTGTGAAAAACATGAGGAAAACCACTTTAAAAAAATACATTTTTTAAGAATAAAATTGGACTTATGCTTATCCCATTCATAGTAAACATATTATATGAGGGTTTAAAATATTTAATTTAATATATAATAAATTTATTTCCTTAAAATAATTTAATAATAGCGATTAGTTTAATTTATTAATATAAAATAACATTATATGTATTAAAATATTTTTTTATGGAAAATGACTTTTTATATAAAAATGTTTTTTAACACTAAATAAAAAAATTATATTGATCCAAATGAACTAAATTGGATTATTTAAAATAATAGAGAAATAATTTTACTATGAAATAGTTATAAACCAAAAATGGAACTTTTAACATGCCTGAAAAAAAATACTATTTTCAATAATTACTTATTTTAGAATCTTATTCCTAACTTTTAATATTTATCCTAGTCATTTGTAATAATTATTTACGTGTATATTAGTTATTTAGTATCTACTTTAAATATCATTAGTGATTAATCTTGATCTCTTTAAAATAGTTTCATAATAGCAGTGTTTTTTCATTATTTTCCCATGGTTCATCATTAAAATACCATACAAGGTACTATAATTTATTTTTGTTGTTATTTATTATTATATAATTTCATTTGATAATTATTTTAGATATAATCAATGATAAAGTAGTCATTGACGACCCTAATGTTGTATTTTATAATGAATTGATAGGGGTGTCTTAAATAGTGATTTAAATCATTATATTACTAATCCATTACACAAATAAACATTAATTATATATTAATATCTAATATTAGATTTCAAAATCCATCCTTAATATAAATTCAAAGCATTATTCACGTGGGTGGTTAAATTGACCCAAGAAGAACATACTACAAACTATGTGTAAGTATGGTTAAGAAAGAAATAATTTTTTTTATAATATCACAATCATAAAATTATAATTAAATTACTTATATTTTATTAAGGTGATGAATGAAAATTGGGAAGAGTTATGATAAGAAGTTAAATGAAAAAAAAAGTTATCACTTACTAGTAAACGGGTTTCTTTATGGTATGTCTGTATTACGTGGTTAGTTTTACAATAATATATTATTTATACTTTTAAATATATATACCTAATTTATATTTCCATAATATAAATCATGACATAATTAATATATATTCACTAAAAGAATTTCTAGAACTAGACTCGAATGGTGGTGATGAAAAAACAAAATGTGTTATTCGTGGAGGCGGCGGTCTGCACACACACATGACAGAATTTTTTATTTTTTTGATTGAATTAGAGGGGGATATATAATGGTTATACAATAAATATAATTGAATTAAATTAAATTTTTTATAATGATGTCAGTATATACATATTATTATAATGTTTCGATGTATTTTATTCACAACATGATAATATATCACGCAAAATCAAGGAATAATTTTTGATATTATGATCGGTATACAAGAGTAATTGTGGAATGGGTATAATGAGATACAAGGTAATTATCTCATCAATATAAAATTATTTTTATAGTAAAGGATTGATTATGACCATATATAATCATAATCATATTATATAAAAAGTTTTACTATATTAAAATATGACATAGAAAATCCAGGAGTGATTTTAGTATCATAGAGAACTTACAATAGGGAGTATGGATTGGGATTAATGAGAAATAAAGATATTGTATCATAAATAAGTCATAATTTATATTGTAATATATTGATTATGAACACATATAATCATAATTAATTGAAAATTAAAGTGATTATTACAAAATAATTTCTTGAATCAAAAAATAGGAGGAGGATCCTTACCTCCTAGGTATCTTCTTAAATCTTGGGAGTACTACATATAACTTTAGAAATTCCTTTGGAGGGATTAATATATAAAAAGGTAAGGTAAATCCATGATCAATTTCTTTGGGGTGTATATGCATGAAATAATGTGAGGGAGTGAACTCCTTTTATAAGTGAAAAGTTGGTATTTTCCATGGAAACTTAAGTTAGGTAAGGGGTATGAATGGTATCATATGGGGTTTAGGTGGGATTTTTGAGTTAGGTAAGTTAGGTGGGAAAATTTTGGTGAGGAAAGTTGGTATTACTTTAGAGACTAAAATTTGTATTATAAAATGTATAATTTCCAAATTAGATTTGTAAAATTTGATCCACTTTGCATTACCCATTTTAACACTTATTAATCTAGATTTAATATTAATCTTAGTAACCATTCTATCAACTAAAGTTATAAGATTTTACTTATTAAAAAAAAATTATGTTTTGAATCATAATTTAGGATCAATTAATCTAATTCAATTTATAATCATAGGAAAATTAATTTTTAAATTAAAACATATAATGTGTTGAAAAACATTTTTTGTAGAAAAATATCATTTTAATTGTTATGTTTTCTTAATATTATTTGAGATTAATTATAAATTAAATGAGTGTTAATTAATTTTTATATATTTATAATCATAATATTAAATACTATATTTTAAAATAGATCAATTTAATTTAAAATCACATCATCTATAAATGTATTATTCCTTGAAAAATTATGGTTTTACTATGGTAAATAATATTTATCTTGGTGACATAATTTTATGGCTAAATATGAAATTAACCCATTACCTACTTTTAAAATTTAGATTAAAAATATTCATATAATTGTATATTACTCAATTTATAATAGTGATAAAAATTAAATTAATTTAATCATGTGTGACGTATAAAAAATTGTTTTAATAAACGTGTATTTTTAAAGAAAAAAATTATTTTCTAGTTTATTAATAATAACTATTAGAATAATTATAACTTATATAATTTCATATATTATAAATAATTCCCATTTAATGCCTTATTTAACTATTATATAATAGAAATCATAGCACATGAAAAGTAAAATTTTATGAAAATATATTTTTACACATAAAATGGTGTTTTGTGTTATTTAACCATACTAATTGAATTTTATCAATGGATTAGTATTAAAAATTTTATTTGTGCATATATTTCATAAATTATTTACCTTTATATTTACTCATCAATTAAATGAATACATTTTAATGATTTCATAATGTTCTTTGATTAATTTTGGTTCAGTGTTGTGTGTGCAACAAGCTATTGAACTGTAACACCCTGAGATTTTTTGAAATATATTTTTTTTAATAAAATTAATGTTTTCAATATTTTTTTTAGATTCAATAATGATTGTGTCTTATGTTTCATACAACAATGACTTGAAATTTCCATACACACAATACTGAGTGTAAACAAAATATTACATACAATTAAAATATTATTGTTTAATATGATATTTATCAAGTAGTTGTTGGAATAGTGGGTATGAATAAGATTAACTAAATATATATTTTACACATGTATATATATTGAATTATTTAGTGACTAATTAAAATGAAAAATATTTGAAAATTAATGAAATATTATTTATATATACTACTTTTATACCCACACATGTGTTTTACCTTAACAAATTAATCAAATCACTTTTGTTGAATGACTTTAATAAAATTTAGAGGCTATAAATTCTATAAAATGTTTAAAATTAGTCTTATATGTTTTCTATAAAATACATAATATTAAATTCAATTTTATGCTTAAAAACTATATTTTTATAAAAAACGGATTGGTTGCATTTTGCATACTTATTTTTAAATTATTTTTTTCTAATTTTATAGAAAAAAAATTAAATGAAATTATTTTTTTAAATTAGTATGTCAAAAATATATTAGTGTGAATTATTGAGAATTTTATAAGAAGAATTGTTTTTTGATGAATGGTGAAATTGATGGTTTCTATTAAAAATGTGTTCTATCATTAAAGAAAATTACAATATATATTTTATTTTAATATGGATTTAAAAGTAAAATTAGTTCAATTCTACATCTACTAGTAAAATTTTGGTTATTTAAATCAATTTCATATTGAATTATGGCATAAAAAGTTTAAAAAAAATTAGGATTTTTTCTTTGGAAAATAATTTTTTTATCACATCTACAGGATTAATTTTAAAAAAAATTCCAATTCTGTAAATTTAATTTGGAAAAATAGATTCCATATTTTGAATCATAATAATTTATAATATATAATGAGGTCTACGTAATTTATTATGATAAGGAATAGTAAACACATTAAAAATTATTTATTATGGGGGTTAAACTAAAAATATAAAGGTTAAAATGACCTATAAACTTTTCAAAACCCTATTTTATTGATAAATTTAAAGTTTATAACCTATAAGGTTCATTAATGGATCATTGTTTATCCTTTTTTCATGTGAAAAATGTTTTTACAACTTTTTAGTTTCAAAAAACACAAGTATCTCACTCACCTCACTTATAAAACACCACTTACTTTACACTCCTCTTAAAATATACATCACCATTTGGTTAGAAAAATAAGTAACCAAACCATATACTTAATTCCCTAATATCATCCGATAAGAAAAATTTTGGTCAGAAATCCATTCTAAGATTTCTTTTGGTGCAAACCAAAAGAAGTTGTTTGAAGTAGAGGTAATGTCCCTAATCGAGTGTTTTATTTTATTTATTCCTCCTCCACATTAAATTATTATTCATTTTTTTTAACACCACCTATCACAGTTGGATATAATGATAGATTAAATGGTTATATATTATATTTATGATATTATTATAAATATAAAATTATTAAATCAAATATACCTTCTTACTTCCCATTCTGTGGGAATATTATAACATCGCTATTGTGTATGGCGGGCTACCGCCTCGTTAAGCGATGTGATTCATTCACGCTGTAAATAAAAAGAAATAATGATCGTTTTAATGAAAATATGTGATATTTATGAAATAAAAATTATTATATAATGATAATATATTATTTATCTTTATTTCTTTCAAACCATCAACAAAAATAAAACATTGTTCATGCATATATATGGCATGTCCTCTTCATGATCAATGTATTTCATTCACTATGTCAATCTTTTTTTAATTAATCTAAATAAATATATGCTAAATATATATGATATTTATATCATGTATGAAAATTTTGATATTATGGAACCATTATAAAAGTAATAGGACCAAAAATATCTAATCAAAACTTACATAACTAAGTAGTTATTGTCTGAAATGTGAATTTAACATGGAATTGTTAATAAATGTGTAATAAATGTCATAATTAAATCATATATGGAATTATATATATGATTATGGTTCCATAATAGATATTTAATAATGTTATATTTATTATAACATAGTTTTTAGTGTTTACAAATGAATTAAGGACTTAAATAAATAGATTTTCATCTCTCTTTTTTACTTCTATGAGACACGTGGAATATTCACTGCATATTTCTTTAATGTAGTGTATATATTACCCATGATAGTAATTTATAATTTTTTTTCTAAAAATCATGTGGATTAAAATATCTATTAAATCATATCTATTTTATAGTTCTAATGATTCGATGTTACCAAAGTGGTAAAGATTTTTCACACAAAAAATCTCAACGTTTATTAGAATTATGATTATGTTTATAATGATAAATTCATATGATAAAACTCTCAAAAAACAAATGAATTTTATTATCCTATAGTTATTTTATGATAATAAATGATATCTCTTAATTTTCCTCTCTTTATTTACTCAATATGCCTAAATATGTTTTTTAAGAAAAATCATGGTTATTTCTCTCTTCAGTCGAAAATCTTTGTTCATCTAAATACATGTTTTCTAAACCAAATTATATTTTTTAACATTATATAATTGATTCATTAAATATTTTTTACCCATTTTTTAATATTTAAAAAGTTTTTTAAATATAATATTCTTGTCAATTTAAAAAAAATATCGTTTGTATTTTATGGAAATTTTGAATGGTGTCTTTGTTTTAATGTTAGGGAATGATCAATATTTTCCAGTTTCATTACCAAATCATTATTTTAAAGAATAATTTTTAATTTTTAAAGTATAATTTCAATGAAAAGTATTTCAAATTTTTTTATGAATTTTAATTTTTAAAAATTTTTTTTCCACAGTGGAAGGATTATTTTCCCCAAGAAATGTTTCGAGTAATCTTTTTAAACAATTTGCATCTAAGATGATGTCTTTTAATGTTACCTATGTTTTACTGGGGATAATATTGAATTAAACCATCCTTATTCATTCTCTATATGGTCAATATTTATATTACAAAAATGTTTATGAACCCCCACAAGTAAAAAATGGTCTAAAAGTCGATGTTTTAACGTTAGATATTAGAGACCGATGTTAATAATATTCCATAAGGACTTTTGGAATTGGTTTTTTATAAATATAACACTAGATAATTTTTATAGCTAATTTTTTGCATCATATTTATCAAAATACTACATTAAAAGTATTAATTGAGTAATTTTGGTATCGTTTTTTGTATAAAATCGATGATAAATCATTTTGACCACTGATTTTTTGCATTAGTTATATCTAAAAATGATGCCAAAATAACCAAAAAAATACATTTTCACAGAGGTTTTCTTAAAAACACCAACATAAAATATTATTAAAAAGATTAAGTATATTTTCCAAGATTCTAATTGACTGGTATTTTAGCTAAAATGGAATTATGTATCAAAAGTTATGGATGTCAAAAGTCGAACTTCTGTAAGAAAAGTCTTAGAGAAGTCCAACTTTCAAAGGTCATAACATTTAATCTATAACTCCTTTGATATCAATGATCACTCAAATTGAATCTTAGAAGTACAAATAAAATTTTTTAATTCTTTTTTACATTTTTTTCATAAAAATTAATGCCAAAAGGTATTTTATTAACATTTGGAATCAGTTTTCATAAAACCTGATGCCAAAAGTTACACAAAAATAATTTTTAAAATGGTTTTTTTCAAAAACTGAAATCAAATATTATTAGAGAGGTTTATTATTTTTAGTAAGCTTCAAATTGAGTGGTATTTGACTAAAACATTCTTACGGATCAGAATTTATTGATGTCATAAGTTAAACTTCTCTAAGATAAGTCTTAGAGAAATCCAACTTTCAAAGTTCATAAATTTTGATCTATAAGTCTTTTGGATCTCAATGTCCACTAAAATTGAAGCTCAGAAGACAAAATAAAACTTGTTAATTATTTTTAACATCAGTATTTTGGAAATATAGATGCCAAAAGAAAAATTATTTTCTTTTAGTGGTGGTTTTCATAAAAACTGACGCCAAAAGTTACACAAAAAACCATTGTTTTTGCCAGTTTTTGTCAACAACTGATGTTAAATATTATTACAAAGATTTATTATATTTATGAATCCTAAAATTTAGTAATATTAGAGCTAAAAAGGACTTATGTATCAAAATTTGTGGATATTGGAAGCTGAACTTCTCTAAGATTAGTCTTCGAGAAATCTAACTTTTAAAGGTCATAACTTTTGATCTATTACTCCATTTGATCTCAATGACCACGAAAATGAAAGCTTATAAGAGAAAATAAAACTTTTTAATCCTTTTTAATATTCTTTTTTTTATGAAAAAGCAATCCCAAAAGCTATTTTTTAAATTTTTCTGGTGATATTCTTAAAAACTAATAACAAAAGATACAAAAAAAATACATTTTTGGGTCGGTTGTTAAAAAAAATCTATAAAAAATATGATTAAAAAGATTTAATATTTTTCCTAATCTTCAGATAGAGTTTTCATGGAGCTAAAAATGACTTACAAATCAAGAGATATGGATGTCATAAGATGAACTTCTCTAAGAGAAGTCTTAGGAAATTTTAACATTCAATGGTCATAACTTTTGATATATAACTCTGTTGGATCTCAATGATAACACAAATAGAAGCATAAAAGATTAAATAAAACTTTTTAATCCTTTTTTATATTGGTTTTTTTCGAAAAACTGATGAAAAAAATGTATTTTTAAAAAAAAATTAGCATCAGTTTTCATTAAAAATGACGTTAAAAGTAAAATTTCAAATACATGGGATCCGTATTTCAATTATTTTCACAACATGATTTTAATTATTCACAATCCCAAGTAAATTTTAATAAAATTAATTCAAAAATATTTTCATTTACTATATATAAATCTATAATCTCTTTCTTTCATCATTTTCTTAATTTTGGATTTAATCAAACTTTCAATGTTTCTCCAATTGATGATTAAACATGGTATGTTTTCTAATCATGTTATTTATTTATTATTATTTTCTTTCATTGGTAAACATATTACAAAATTTCCTTATACTGATTCATTATTCTTATGATCTAGTTATGAATATAAAAATCCTAATTAGATTTACCAACCAAGGTGTAATATTCATCATCGATCACCTGTTTCATTTTTGGATTGAGTTCAACCATAAAAATAAACAAAATGATCAAAACCAACTTATCAATTTCAGAGAAACTTCTAAATGAATTGAAATATGTTTTAAGACTTTTTTTATTTTTTTTATTTGGTGTATGTAATTTTCATTAATGTTTCACATGTTTTCTTTGAAACGAGTTATATATTTTGAAACGTAGAGAATTCCAACTTATGACAACCATAAATTTTGATTTGAAACTCTATTTTTACTCCACAACCAGTCAATTAAAAGCTTATGAAATTATCTAAAACTTTTTGGTCATTTTTTTCATCGGTTATTTGAAAAATTGATGGCAAAAATTAATTTTAACATTGGTTTCTCAAAAATACTGATGTTAAATGTCTTCAAGGAATGTTTTTAGCATCATTTTTTCAATTATTGATGTTAAAAAAAGGATTTTAACATTAGTTAATGAATAACTGATGTTTAAAGACTTCTATTGGGACATTTAATGTTGATTTATATCAAAATATTATGTTATAAAACTTATAAAATCAAAAATTGGATGTCGTTTTTTTAATAGGACATCGAAAGATAAAAAATTTAATTTTTTACATCGGTTTATAAAAAACGATGTTGAAAATTCCATTTTTTTGCATCGATACCTTAGACTTAGGTTAAAACTAATTGTTAACTTAAAAAAAATATGTTAAAGACCATTTTTCTACTAGTTCCCATTTATTTTTCATGGGTTATTCTATTTTGAAATAATGAAATGTTTATGAAACCCATTTTCTTTTCATGGGTTATCATATAATGAATGTTTTATAATATTGTGGAAAATATATGTATGTATTATGTGATTTTTTGGACCTATATCTCTCTTCAAATAATTTGGTAAATATGAATAAATCATGTGTAAATGTGTTATATGTGAACTTAAATACATGTTCATAATGTTATTTATAAACCTGATTACATATTCACAATGTTATTCATGAACCTAATGACATGTTCACAAGGTTAGGTGTGAACTTGATGACATGTTCACAAAGTTATATGTGAACCTAATTACATGTTCATAGTGTTATTCATTGACCTGGATTTCATGTCTATAAATATATGCTTTTACCTGGTTGTGTTTCCATATTTTTATGCGAGGGCCTAATTCCATGTCATTGACTTCATGAGTGAACATGTTTCTATTTATATATGTTCGTAATTTGATAATATTATGTGTATTACAATGTTATTTTCTCATGGATAATGTTTTTTGATTCTATTATGATTCATGTCTTATAAAAAAATAATATTTATTTCATGAAACAAGATTCTGATCTTTGATATATAGGGTATGGTTTTCATATCTTATTATCATGTTCTCATACCCATATGATCACATTATGTTTATGTATTCCAAATTTTTTCTTTTATTATGCATCTAAGATCACCTTTTTCTTAAGTTTCCATTCCTGGTTATAAAGAAAGGTTTTAATTATTGTATGTTTATTAAGGGTATAAAAAGGGGGTAATATTTATGGGAGATGTTGAAATACTTTAAATAATAAGATTATGTACCTTAAATCCAAAGGCACTAAACAATTATGACCCTCAGGCATGTGTTTCTGTAATGTAAGGAATATAAATCTAAAATATGTAATATCTTTGTATGGGATGTTTTGGTCACTATAATTGGAATCAAAGGAATGGATTTTTTATCCGTTTGAAACTAAGATCACAAAAATTTTGTGATATCCCTAAGGATATCTCTAAGGATAAGTATAAGGATAATTCTAAGTATAGGAAAATAACCTAGAATTTTGGTGAAGGTTGGAGAAAGTGGTTTCCATAAAATTATAACCATGTCGGGATACATCAAGAAGCCATGGCTCTGGAATAGATATACCTATGGGTAATAATTATAAAAAGTTCACATTTTCATGGACTAGATCATCACCTAGTGCATGAAAATGGGCCTTACTACACACCTATTCTGGCACTCCTAGGGGATATTCTTTGTAAATTCATAAACCATTTACGAACCATCATGAAGGGTTTGAAAAATGAACATGAATGGACAAGGTTAAGACTAAGTTGTTAAGGATTAAAAAATAAGGTTTCATGATTTTGACATCACACAAGTGATAATTCATCATTATGTGGCTTCCCACTATGATTCGTGTTTCTTACACTGTGATTTTTTGTTTTAGTTAATGGTAGGAACCAGAATGAACTGGGTTATCATTAAATTTCATAGATAATGTGTTGATGAGAAACCAAATTGGATGATGACTAGAGTGAAGGATATTGTAATTATTCCTAATTAGTTATAAGGATATATGATTAAAATATTTCACTTTAACCAACTCTATGACTCACTAAAGGAGATAAGGATAGAGTTTATTGTGAGTTTAGGAGGTAGAGACCATAAAGGAAAAGAGATTTAGTTTTCTATATATCGAGAAGTTGGGAAGAATCACTCCATGTAATGTATCAATGGAACGAGAAGATGTTTTATGTGTAGAGAAGAAGAGAATAGAGAAAGAAATTTATAATAAAATTAAAAGTTATCTTAATTAAATGGATGACAATAATGGTTTCCCTAAGGTATTAGCAGTGGTCAAATTTCATAAATGTAGAGAGTATGAGAATTATAAAAATTGATTCCCTGGGGGGGAAAGCCCATGAAGAAAATCAGCAAGGTAATATGTGTCGTGGTTATACTTTTGATGATGAAGAGACCATGAACAACATATGAAATGAAAGAGGTATTAAGGAATAAGATAATGAATCCTAGTTAGTGGTTTAAGAATAAAGTATAATGATTATTGTATTTGTGTATGGTAATTAAATAATTTTGTTATATAAAACATGAAATATGTAGGATTGTTCTATAGAATTTTTATATTATTGATTTGAATGAATATGTTGAATGGTATAAATTATCTAGAAAATATATTTAATGAAAAGGTGATATTTTATGGAAAATACAATATTTAGGTAAGATAACCCTTAATATGTTCCTCATGTCTAAAAAATGGTTTTTAGTTTTGATACTGAGATGGTTGATATGGATAAATTAAACTAGATAGTATTGATAACCTTGGTACTGATTAATGATTTGTTGAAAATTGTTATATGTTATAAATGATGGAGTTTACAAAAATTTTTAATTTACAGAATATACTCTATAATCTATGTATTTATATAAGTAATGATGAATCATGTATGTTTTAATTATGTTTTTAAGTTAATTTTGGTTATAACCAAAGCTCATGAGAATATATGACCTTGGTATTCACATATTTTTCATGTGACCATTAATATCTACTTAATGATATTTTGGGGATTAATATTAAGTTTATATTGGGAAATTTAGTGACCTTTTATATAAATATTTAATTTTTTAAGGGTCATAAGGTTAACCATTTATAGAATGGTTTAAGTTGAACTTTGGATGAGGTTTATGAAATTAATGTATAACGTCACCTTATAAATATTTAAGCATATTGGAAAACTACTGCTAACAAATTTTTATGATTATAATTGGAAATAAAAGGTATATCTTTCCATTAAATTATGGATTTTTTGATCTATTAGTTATTTTGGAATAATAAATTCATCCTTAGTTTTTGGAGTAATAGATGAAGTGTAAATTTATTGAAGTAGAACCAAAATATAAAATTGTGTTTATGATACATGGAAAATCTAAGCACTAAGTATATCAGGGACTTTAAAATTAATTATTGTGTCACGATTGTATCATGTCTATTTTAGAATCCACTAAACCTATATCAGGTACATAATGTATTTTATGTATCTCTTCTGAGGAAGTATTTGTCTGATCCTTCACATGTACTGAACTAAGAGATCATACTGTTGCAGCATGATCTTTCTTATGAGGAACTATTTATAGACATTCTTAATCATACATTAAAAGATCTACAAAATAGGACTACTCACCTAGTTAATTTTTTATAGTGAAATCACCATCTTCATAAAGTTACATGGAAACCTAAGGATGCAATGAGGTAAAATTATCCATAGTTTTTTATATAAAAGTGAAGAATTTTTAGGGAGAAATTCAACTTAAGGGGTGTATAATATAAACCCTTTGAGATTTTGTGAAATAGTTTTATCAAATAAATTTAAATGTTTTTATATTTTTCACTACATGAAACAATAATTTTATCTTTCATTACATCCAGAACTAAGTTTATCTTGTGTTACATGTAACATTGAGTTAAAATAGAATGTGAAATACTCTTAAAATATTATTTTTTAATATAATAATTATAAGCTAGAAATTTTAGTAGTGTTTATTAATAATATTAAATGAATATATGGTATAAACATGTATATAAAATTAATTCTTTGGTGGATAATTAATTATAAATTATACAAAAATCTATTTGAAAATAAAGGAAATATTTTGCTGCAAAACTATTTGTATGCACACAAACATATTTACCTTAATTAATTTTAAAAAAATATATAGAATTGTTTTAATGAATATTTTTTATTATATATTCAATAAAATGGTTAAAGTTTGTCTTGTCTATTTTCTATACAAGATATAAGAATAAATTCAATTTAACACGAACAACTGTATTTTTCCAAAAAAAATAGTTTTTTCCTTTTTTACACTTATATTAAAATCAATTCTTATCACTTTTAAAAAAGTTCTTTTTAGAAAAATGAGATTAAATTTTTAAATCATCATTTAAAAATTATATTATGGTGTATTTTTTTATAATATTCTAATAACATAAATTTTTGATGAATAGTGAAAAATACCTGTTTTTATTGAAAAACAATATTTTCATTCAAGGAATTCACAAGATAAATTTTTAATAATATGGTTTTAAAATTGAAATTAGTTAAATAATATATATATTAATAATTTTTTTTATTTTAATAAATTTAATATTTAATTTTTATAGAAAAACAAATTAAAATTTGGAAGATTTTCTCTTTGGAAAACTGTGTTTTATTCCCATCTGTGGGTTTGATTTTATATT
Organism: Viscum album; assembly: GCA_963277665.1. NCBI lineage: Eukaryota > Viridiplantae > Streptophyta > Magnoliopsida > Santalales > Viscaceae > Viscum > Viscum album. The sequence goes on along the minus strand of OY728136.1, from coordinate 402,933,971 downwards.
AAAATTTTCAAATTCATTGAGATGAATTTTTAAAATTTGATTCCATATTTGTAATCATGATAAAATATATTATCTAGTTATCTAAACATAATTTTTTACTATAATTAATAGTAAAATAGTTAAAATTATTTTCCGTAGTTAAGGTTGGAATGGGTTTATTGGGTGTTAAACTAAAAACATAATGAGAATGTGACCTAGAAACATTTCCAACCTTAATTTTCAGGTTATTTGTAAAACCTATCACATATAGGGTTCTATAAAGTCCCATTTTTTATCCTTTCTCAATGTTAAAAGCCTAGGTAAACCTTTTTATTTTCAAAAATTATATGTGTCACTCACCTCACTTATAAAAGGAAACCCCATTTCCTCTGTTATTCACAATTAAAAAAATCATCTAATTAATACTGATTTTAATTACATAATTATATTATATCATCCTAAAATAATTTTTTTGTTCAGAAATCGAACCTATGAATCCTTTTCGTGTGAACCAAAAGAAATTATTTGAACATGAGGTAACATCCCAAACTGAGTGTTTTAATTTATTTCTTCATCCACCTTCTGCATTTATTTTTAAAACATTATGATATAATAACATCAGTATATTATATATAATAAAATTATTTTATATTAATTTAATAACCTAAATCTTTCCCCTATTTCATTTAATGGGTTACTAAATCTTCAATCGTGTATACGGCGGACTACTGCCCTGGGAAACAATGGTATTCATTTTTTCATCACCACCTCTCTTGGATTGATATAATTATTTATTAAATGTATTATATATTATATTTGTGATATTAATTTAATTATTAAATTATTATATCACATATACCCTCCTACATACCATTTTTTTGGGTATATAATAACATCGCTCATGTGTATAGTGGATTGCCGCCTCCCGAAGCGATGTGATGCATTCACTCTTTACATAGAAGAAAAAAAAGGATGGTTTTAATGAATTTATTTGATATATATGAAATAAAAATTATTATTTAGTGGTAATATATTATTTTTCTTTATTTATTTCAATCTATTGAGAAAATGTAAATAGCATTCTTTCCTATGTACGACCTACCATCTCCATGAACGGTGTATTTTATTTTCTATCTCTTAATAAAAGGTCATAAGTATATCAGATATGGTATGATATATATAAGTATGGTTATTTAATTGATTTTTAATAAAACTATATCTATTAAACATGAGGTTTTAATGTGTTCTTAGGAATTTGAGACTTAAGGTACGGTATTTCAATCTAACTTTTTTTCTTCTGTGAGACACATGCCATATTTACCACCAATTTCTTTTATTTGGTGTATATAGTACCCATGAATGTATTTGATGATGATTTTCCCTAAAATTATGGTGATTTAAATATGAATTTCCTGATATCTATTTATGGGGATAATTATTAAATGTTACTAGAGTGGTGATGGTTATATTAATAAAGTCATATCATTTTCCAGGGTCATTTATGACTTTGTTTCTAATGATGAAATATTTTGATCCATATCTCAAGAAACATATGAATTTTATTCTTCTTTGGTTATGTAATGAGAATAAATTATCTCCCTTTATTTTCCTCTATTTATGTACTCAAGAGGTTAAATAATTTTTTTAAGAAAAATTGTCTTTATTTGTCCCTTCAGTCAAAAATAATTTTTCTTCTAAATCCATGTTTTCTAGAAAGATTTTCAAATTTGTTTTCAATATTCACTAAATTATTTATTGAATACATTTTTACAAAAATTTTTAATTTTACAAATTTTTTAAATGGAATCTTCATGTCATTTTCAAAAACAATTCCTTTTTTCTTTTATTAAAAATATAAAAGGAATCATTAATTTAGGGTGTACAGCATGAATGGAATTTTCATCCATCATGTACAAATAATTTCATTATACTACCTTTATGAGTTTAAAATTTTATTTCTCAAATAAAATGATTCTTAAATCTTTTTATGAGTATTTAGTTTTAAAAAGTGATTTTTAAATTGGAGGGGATATTTTACTCAAGAAATGTTCCAAGTGATATTTAAAATTCATTTTCAATCTAATATGACTTCCTTTGATGTTTCTAATAATTTATCCAGGATAATATTTAATGATACCATCCTTATTATTTCTCTAGAAGGTTAATGTTTTTTTATGAAATTTTTTTTAAACCCATTTATTTTTTATTGATTATGATATGGTGAATTGATGAAATATTTATGAAACCCACTTTCTTTTCACGGGTGAAAATATAATGGATTTTTTATGATCATGTGGCATGTATATGTATGGGTTATATAATTTTTGGGACCTATATCTCCCTCCAATTCATTGGGTAAATATGGATAACTCATTATTAAATATGTTACGTGTGAAACAGATTACATGTTTACATTGTTATGTGTGAACCTAATTACAAGTTCACAATGTTATGTGTGAACATGATGAAATGTTTAAAATGTTATGTGTGAACCTGATGAAATGTTCACAATTTTTTTCAAGAAACTTATTATATTTTCATATTTTTTTGAGTGGATCTGGTTTTCATGTCCATAATGTTATACATTGACCTGGTATCATGTCTTTAAGTTTATAAAAAGGTCAGATTTCATATCCTAAACATAATAAGTGAACCTATTTCAATTTTTATATGTTCAAAATGTGATAATATTATGTGTATGGCACAAATATATGTTTTATACTAATGTTATCTTCTTATGTCTCATTTTCTTTGATCCAATCAGGATTTATATCTTATGAATTACCAATCATTATTCTATGACACTTTATTCTACTTTTTGATATGTAGGGTATGGTTTTTATATATTATGCTCATGTTCTCATACCAATATTCTCATGTTATGCTTATGTATTCCAATATTTACCATTATTTATCATTATATCTCACCCTTTATTATGTTTCCTTCCCATTTCAAGAATAAAGTTTTGATGTAAGGTATGTTTATGAAGTGTCCAAAAATTTGAGGATATTTATGGGAGATATTGAATACCTTTCACTAAATAAGAATATTTTTCACCTAGTATCCAAAGTAACTAAACCATTATGATCCTCAAACATGTGTTCATGTATTTTAATGAATATTCATCTAAAATATTTAATATCGATTAATGATAAGTTTGGGTATATATGTGAAGAAATTTGGTTTTAATGGAAGATATATATTTTAAAATATCAGGTTGTTAGATATATACATGGTTTATCAAAGAACTATTTCATGAAAAGTCACAACCAGTTGAATAATATGATTCCATAGAAAATTAATTAGCCAAAAAATCTCGAAGATACATCATAATATCCCAAATGGTGAATGTTCAGGGAGAAACAACCTCACTTTTCATTGAAAACATGTCAATAATTGATGAAAAGTAGTAAAGAATATTTTTTGAGAATTAAGTGTTTAAGGCTATTATGACTAAGCTATTACGTGCATTAGATATTATACACGAGGTAACTATGATATTCATGGATGCACAGTTGAATGTGAAAGATAAAAGAATTCAAAATCCTCATAGTTCTCACTAATAGATAAGTAAGATGCATGATGAAGAATGTGAGAAGCATAAGAGAAATTGGGAAGTCTAGTTTAGATTAGTAGACAAAATATCACCCTAATCCTAAAGTTTCTTGAGTAGGACATTAAAATTAATTAACTAGAATCTTTCATGATGGACCTTATCAAATATCTAAAAAGAATAGGAACACTTATATATCAAAAGTCCACGCATGCACTGATATTGGGGCATACTTCAGTGTGCCCAATAGCACACTACAACACCAGTGTAGTTCTTTGTAACAGCACACCACAACACCAAAAATACCAAAAAATCATAAAAATCAAGTACGAATACATAAATTCAATTAATATAAAACAATATATTCTTGTTTACTCAGTTTTGGTGATGTGATGTGTGTTTTAAACTGAATTGATACTTACATATCGAAACAAAACACACAGTTGGAGTCCTACTAGTTACACTGTGTGTTGGATTGTGGTGAGTCCAATTATTACACATCTATAATAAATTATAGATCATTTTCTAAAAGTATCAAAACAATCCAAATTTTGTTTCTTGGTTTTGACTACGTTGCTTGTCTTTTTTACTAAAATGTCATTTTAAACAGAAAACACACAATTTGACTCATACTGGTCATATCATGTGTCAGTTTCACATGATACTAATTCCTACACATCACAAATGACTTAATAATCATTGTCCTAAATTATAAAGACAATCTAAGCACATTTTATTGGTTTTCAGTGACACTTTTTGAACTAAAATGTTGATTTGAAACTGATAATGGACACATTGGGTCATATCAGACACATCATTTATTAGATTGTGGTGCAGCTGATTCCTACACATTAAAAATGACATATGGTTCATTTTACAAAATTATGAAAATAATCTGAATGTATTTTCTTAGTTTTAAGTAGGTCAATTGTCCTTTTTATTAAAATTATTGTCATTTTTAAATCAAAAGATGCACTTATAGTCATATCGGTCACACTGTGCATCATATTGGGGTTCGAATGATTACTACCCATTAAAAATGTCATATAAATAGTTTTCTTAAAGTATTAAAATAATATGAATAAATTATCTTAGTTTTGAGCAGGTAATTCATTCTATTTATTATAATTGAAGTCATTTTTTAATAAAAATTTGACCTTGGAGTTATTCTGGTCACACTGTGGATCGGATTGAGGTGTGAATGATTTTGACATATATAAAATTCATTGTGTACTGTTTCCCTAATGTATCTAAAAATTATGAATGCATTTTCTTAGTTTTGAGAAGGTCATTTTTCCTTTTCATTAAAATTGATATCATTTTTTAATAAAAAAACACACTTGGAGTCATACAGTCCACACCGTGCATCAGATTGAGGTACGGATGACTCTTACACATCTCAAATGAATTATAGATCTTTTTCCTAAATTATCAAAACTAACTAAGTTCATTTTCTTTGTTTTTAATAGTTCAATTATCCTTTTAATTAAAATTGATGTCCTTTTTCTATAATAAAAAGCACTTTGTGTCATACCGGTCACACTGTATGTCAGATTGAGGTCCAACTGATACAAGTGTGTTTTCTTTGTTTTCATTGAGTGAAATACTTTGAACTAAAATGTTGAATTCAAACTGATAATGGACACATTGAGTCATAGCAGTCACACCGTGTGTCAAATTATGATACGAATGATTCCTACACATCTTAAATGACTTATGGATCATTTACCTAAATTATCAAAACAATAGGAATATTTTTTCTTATATTTTATTATATTAAATGTCCTTTTTATAAAAATTAATTTTAATTTTAAATAAAAAGAATCACTTGGAGTCATACAGGTCACACCGTGTGTTAGATTTAGGTTTGGTTGATAGCTACACATCCCAAAGTCTCAAAATATTCATAACTACCAATGTTACCTCATTTCCACTGTCTTTATATATCTAATTGACAACAATGAATATTGAATAGATGTTTTTAGTGGAAAATAATTTCTCATTGTTTAAAGTTAGAATACCAGAGGCTTTAAACAATGAGAAAGGTTTTTTGTGTAAGAATATAAAAATCATATATCCAGTGTTTGCAGTTCAATAAATAAATTCACTAAAAATAGAATGTGTGGTAACATTTGAAAAATGATCTTTTTATCTATTCTATAGATTGTTGTAAATAGTTGAAAGAAAAATATAACATCCCGAAAGATCTCTAAAAACTAAATAAGTATTAGATACAAATGATAATAGAATTAACTTATAAATATTAGACAAATGATGAAAAAATTAATTAAATAAGTAGTATGAATTATATTTTTCTTGATGGTTGTATGCATTCTTGATGCATTTCCATGTTTTAATTATTTGAGTTACAGTCTCGAACAAAAGAATCCACCTACACAAGAATAAAATTATTATTTGGGTAATACTAAAAATAAATAAATTAAATATAAATATGAGACAATAAATTAATTCTATGGATAATGATTTTACTATAAAAACATTTTTGACCATAAGGATATGTCGATGGTAAATCAGGAATGATGATAAAAACACAAATAGATCTCTCTAAACAATAAATCAAAGATTGAGGAGGATAAAGACAAAATAAGATACATTGGATTGAATCTTTTAATCGTCTAGGAGAATGTAAATATATCATATTGGGTTTATAAAATAATAATTTTTTATAATAAATAAATACATACACATAATATATTGATTTTAAAAGGTTAATGTCTCCTATTTGTGAGAATTACATGGTTGGTAATCAGAGATTCCTAAGGGTGGAACCAAAAGGAAAAGTAAAATAATGATTTTTTTTAGATGGATTAATTTAAAACATACATAGTGTTTACTAGATGTGTGATGAAATAAGTGATTTTATTTTTCAAAGGAATTAATGAGTGGTTTTTCATTTCAAAGATGCTAATATTGTTATCCACTATAAGAAATAAAAACATGGCTAAAATCAATGAATAAAATTTCATTGGATTCAGGAGAGTTTCGATGAAAAATTGAAGGAGTAAGACTCTATAAAAAACATATTTTTCCCAAGTAGATCCTAAATCATTGGGAGAGGCTGAAAAGGATGATAATTGGATCAAATCTACGCATGAGAAGCTTAATATGAATAAGAACAAGGTGAAATGAAGAGTTTGATCTGAATAAATGAAATAATGTCTTCTTATGGATCATGTTGTTTCATATATTGTTCCAAAACATTTCCACTATTTTAAAATTACATGAGTTTTTTAGTTAATTTTGTATCCTAATTCTATAAAACTCATAACATAAAAGTTCATGGTAATTTATTATAATAAAACATTTTTTAACTCTTATAATTGAGATGGTCACATGTGTGTGACATCATATTACCACTATGACATACAAAATGGATTTAATTTTATGTTAGTATAACATAAAATTCAATAGAAATATGAACCCATAGTGAACATATCATGTCATTAAATTATTAAATCCAAAAAAATAAAGTTGACTTGAAGTGGGATTCTAAAGGTGTCATGATTCTACCCATGAAAATAATTTTTATTTCAACCAAATAGATTCTATTAAAACTTATTTATTAAATTTACTTCAATAAATGTTAATATTTTATTTTGTCAAAAATAGGCTAATCTAGTGGTATAATATTTATTCTTGAATGATTTAAAATATGCTTTAAAATATTAATAATAGAAAACTTTTCTCTTTAAATAGGTTAATTTTTATATAAAATATCAAATTTTGAAAAACTTTGATCAATAATAAAGGATTTAGAATAGTAAATTCTATCAATAATGTATCCTTTTTCTGCACCACATAATGAAATAGTATTTTGTTTCTTAAAAAGCCATGATGCTGAGGTATTTACTATAAAATGACTCATTCTAAATTTTTATTTTCTGTGTATATTTCAACATCTAAAATAAAAATATCAATTACATTTTATTTCAAAATAATTTTTTCCTATATAATATAGTCTAAGGATTATAGAACCTTAAACCTCTTTGATTTTTATTTTTATAGCATTCAAGTCATATTATTTAACTTCAAATTAAAATATTTCAAAAATAAAAACTGAAAAATTTATTTCATTTCAAGAAGTATTTAAATAAATAATACAATAAATAAAATATAAATAATATTCATATAATTGATTCACAATAGAATAAAATATCCCAATTATGTCAGATATTTCATCATTTAACTGATTTGTAATGTAATAGTCCAAACCAATGACAACACTGACCGTTGTATGGATGAATTTTTTAAAATTTCAAGATTGCAAAGAAGTAGATGTCATGGAATATAGGTATTGGGACTCTATACTACCTCAAAACAACATGACCCAACATTGGGTTAGATATATTTCTAATCGCATAGTACAAATGTTGTCCTAAGGAGACCCACGTGATATCAGGGAAGACGATACTTCAGTATACCTAAAATCAATGAATTTTGGTTTATTTTATAATAGTATAGTGAAACTAAACATATTGGGATAAATTGATGTGAGATGAGAAGATTTAGTGGATAACTGAGGGAAATTAGTGATATCGAAAAACCTATATTTTGTTTGATCAGTGGTTGCGTTCTACCCTTGAATTGCTCGAGACTAGGATTCTAGCCTTGGCATACTTGGAGACCTAATTCTATCCTAGATTCATGCTTGGATTGACAATGACGAGTGCTGGCAGTGGGTTGCTTCTGTGGAGATGTTTGGATAACACGAATTGGTTCGCGATGGTGAGGGTTCTTAAAATAGATCATGACACTTTTATCAGCACTTCAAAAAAAGTGATAATAAAGATACCTTTTATCAGTGCTAATTTAAAAAGAACTGATAAAATGCATCTTTATCAGTGATTTCTTTAGTGCGATTAGAGATTGATATTTATCTGCACTAAAAAAGTGATGATACATACTTATAATACTTTTTAAAAAAATAGTACTTTTTAAAAAAATACATTTTTTAAAAAATTATTATTATATATAATTATAATACATAAAATAATAATTTTTATAAACTAATCATTTTTTAATTCAATTAATTTATAATTATCTATTTATAATTATATAAATACTTCTTAAAAATATAATATTTATATCATTATATATATTTTTATAATTATATATATATAAACATAGTAAATATATTCATTATTCAAATAATTTTATTATAATTATATAATTAATTATTTATAATTATATAAATACTATTTAAACAAATATTTTTTATTTATTTATAATTATAAATGTATAAAAATAATCAATATACATTTACAGTTATATTTATTTATAAATATATTTTTTCTTATGTATTTTTAACGTTATTAATGAATATTAAATCTTAAGTTCATGCATGTTAAAATTGAGTGAAATTCATTAATTAAATGAGTACAATATTGAGAATTTAGAAAAGTTTTATTAATATAAATCATTAAATAAATGGATATATATTGAAATAAATATGAATAAATATATTGAAAATATTAAAACATGGTAAATAAATATTTAAAAAATATATTATAAATTTATTAAATTCCAAAAAATTATTTTTCTATGTGCATATGTATATAAAAATGTATTACTTATGTATATATAAAATCAATATAATACATTTTACTATAAATTGAAAAATCAAACAACATTAAATTATGTCCATTACTAAATGAAATTATTCAGTATTTTTAATTAATATTAATTTTTAATGATGAACCATTATTCACTAAATATATGACTATTTAATGTAAAGTTTAAATAATATTTTTTGATATATAAATCATATTTATATACATTAATATATATCTATATATTTAATATATGTTATTTATTAACATTATTAATAATCATTTAATTAATAAAATACTTAATATTTCTCTCAATTTATTTATTTTTAATTTTAATTTTATTAATATCCATTTTATATATAACTATATATTTAATAAATACTATTTATTAGTATTTAAAATTTATATATAGTATAATCAATTTATACGTTTTTATCAATAAATATTTAATTAATAAAATTTGTGATATTTTTTCAAATAAACTCATTTTTTATTTTTTTTATTTTTTATTTATTATTTTTTTAATTATTTTATTTTGTTTATTCGGACATTTATTATCACTAAAAAATCACTGATAGGGGATTCCTTTATGATTGCTAAAAAGCTAGTTTTGATAAAGGGTATCCTTTATTAGCGCTAGAAATAAAGTAGTGATAAAGGATATCATTTATCAGTGCTAAAAATAAAGCATTGATAATGGGTTACCCTTATAAATGCTTGAAAAATATCAAATAAAGGGTCCCACTCTTAGTGCGAAAAAATCACTGATAAAGGGTTATATTTATCAGTTCTTTCTTTAGCACTGATAATGATTCCATTTATCTGTGTTTTTTGCTAGCGCTGATAAATACCAGCATTGCTAAATTTCAGTTTCATAGTAGTAAAAATAGGGAGTAAATAAATTAGATATATAAAAATATTGTCATTGTGGATTAAATTACTTACCATGATACTGAATGGATTCTGAAGAAGGGCATGTCAAATCAGATGAAATCATGCATGAAAGGTGAAACTTTTCTAGACATGCTCCCAATAAGTGTTTGAAATTTCTACCTGGTCAAAAATAAATAACGGGTTAAAATGGATTTAAATATTAATATTCTAATAGTAAAAAAATTAAAACATTTTTAGGAATCATAGACATGAAAGAGAAATGATTTTAGACCAAATAGAGAAATAAATCACTTTTTATTAAAAACATTTTCTCAATTATTTTATGTAAAAAATAGAGTAAAATGGTAATATTAATTAGAAAATTATTGAATAACCATAGTATATAAAAATATATTCGTTTTAATATATAAATATTAAACTACACCCCCATGTGAGACTTAAATATAAACAAACTCTAATAATGTTGAAATTGTGAAATAAACCCTTATTTCTTTGGTAACATTTGAATCATAATCCCCATGAAATAAATAAATTAAAATAAAACTTTTAAATATTATAAATATATATAAATTCATTATATAACATATCAAATATTATTTATAAAAACCATACAAAATAAATAAGTTGTGAATATTGAATATGTCTCACAGAAGTAAAAGTGACATGAGAAACCCAAACCTCATGTATAATTTCTTTCATACATGTCAGAAACTCATGTATAATAAATATAGATTTTTTATAAATACATTAAATAACCATAAAAATATATATCATACCATGTATTGTTTTATTATAACTTTTGACACTCTTTTATTAACAATTCATTATGGAAAACACTATTTTAGGTGACAAATGCTTTATTTTTCAAGTATGTCTTGGTTCGGAAATATCAGTCATTATACTTTGATCATGGTTCCATAATCATAATAATGTTACCCATAATATTAATATCATATATATATATATATATTAATTATATATATTATTCATAATATTCCATTAAATTTATAGATATAAAAATGCACCATTCCTATTGATGGTAGCTCATACGTATGCATGAATGTTGCATTCATTTTCCTAAAAGATGGAATAAAAGAAAGTTAAGTGTTATTTTACCTTAAAATAATCACTAATATATCATATATATTCATTAAATATATCCTTACTACCATCAAAATCAAAATAAAATGAAAAATGTATCACATCGCTACGTGGAAGAGGTAGTCCACACATATGCCCGAGCGATGTTATCGTTTTCCAACGGATGGGATAGTAAGAAGGTAGGTGTGATAATATAATTTTAGATGTATAATTATTTCATAAATATATTATATATATACACACACAAAAACACATTAAATACATCATTCTATCCATTCGTGATAGGTGTTGATGGAAAACAAATTACACCGGTTAGCGGGGAAGTAGTCTGTCATACAAATGGTCGACGGTTTAGTTTTAATTTGATGGAATAGAGGAGGGGTATTGGTAAATACATTAACATAATAACATATCAGTGTATGGGAGTTTTTTAATTTTATATTTTCATATTTTATGTATATTTTAATGAGTTAAAATAATAAATTAAATGCAAATGCATGGTTAAAAACTATACCACTTCTTCGAACAACCTTTTTAGGTGTAAATGTAAATCCTTCCTATATTGGTTTTATGATCAAAAAAATAAATCTAGGTAATTTTTAGGTATTTACATAAGGTATTTTTTCATGTATTTTTTAAACCAAATGGATTTTTAAGTAAGATTAGGAGAGGAGAGGGATGCCCTTTTATAAGTGGGGGTAAAGAAAAACCTGAACTTTTTTAAAAGAATAATTTTTACCCATTTATTTTACGTTCTAAAAGGATCAATAATTGATAATTATCAAACCTTATATGATATAACCTCAAAAAATGTTCATAAAATAGGAATTTTACAAGTTATTATATCGTTTTGACTCTTATCTTCTAAGTTTCAACCCCAAGTAAACATTTTTTAACCTTAGTCATGATAATTAATTTTTACTATTTTATTATTAATTAGGAAAAAAAATTAATTCAATCTTATTATATAATTATAATTATTCTTATTATAAATATGGAATAAATTTCTTCATTTTAAATTCATATGTGAGCGAAAATTTAATATAAAATTAAAGCCGTGAATGCGAAGAAAAAATTGGTTTTCCAAATGAAACGTTTTCAAATGTTTAAAAAGATTATGTATCATAATTGAAAATATAATTCATCAATATGACCGAAATTGTATTAATTATAATTTAATTGAACTAATTTTACCTTTAAAATAAATTTAAAATAAAATATAACTTTTAAAACCAATATACAAAAATGTTGTTTTCAATAAAAATCTGTATTTTTCACTATTCCTCAAGAAAAATAATATTTTTTGAAAATTATCAAAAAAATAATTCTAAGATAATTTGAAAATTATAATTTTAAAAATTAAGTTTAATTTTTTAAGTAAATTTTATAAAATTAGTAAAAATTAGTTTCAAAATAAAGGTGTAGAACACGACAGAACCGTTTTTTAGAAAAATATTCTTTTAAGCATAGAACTAGATTTATTATTATCCATGAATACAAAAATATAGATGAAAGATGAAAAAATTTGTTCAATATATATAATATATATTTCATCAAAATAATTTAACAATAGTGAATAATTTAATTTATTAATATAAAAAAACATTGTGCATGTAAAACCTATTTTTTTGAAACATATTTTTTTTACTTTAAAATTTTTTTTATTTTTATTTCTATGTGATTGATAACTAATGAATTTATTTTATAAATTTTTAAAACATATAATTTTTATACTCTAGGGATTCATTTTTATACCAACCAATTTAATGGGAATGTTATAATGGACATATTAAAATAATATATTTCACGGGATGTTTAACTTCGCTGTTGTATGTCATTTACACAATCAAAAATAATGTTCTTCTTTTAAAATAATTGTGTGTTACAAGAAGTATGTAAATTAAATAACGATTCAAGAGTTAAGAAGGGTAGACATTTGAGATCTTCAATGAAAAATGAATTTGGTTTAAGAAAGAAGTTCCAACCCCTGTGTTACAGCTGTGGATATGATGAAGTACACCTTATTCCCAAATCAACTATAACTGTGTTTTAATTTTGGGGATTGAATATTAAGTTTTAAGGATATATTTGATACATATACATCCATGAATTATGAATATCATTGTTGTATGAAACTTCAATTGTCATTTATCTCCAATTGGTATCAGTCACCAACTAGTATTAAATAAATGGAGTATATTTATAGAAGAAAGTAACCATGGTGATTAAATTAAGAGTGCACCTATTGAGGGGGAGAGAATAAATAATTTACTACTAATATATATTTCTTATATTTATAAAAAACAATAAATATATAACACTCATGCATTAGTGAAGTGTGAGGTATGATATTCAATCTAATTTCTTAGTTATGGTCTATATTTGTTATATTCTACTAGGGGTATTTTTCTAATAAAAAAAAGGATATGTAGTTTATTTGCACTTGAAATTTCTGATGTTTTTTGTGAATATGACCAAATAGTTAAAAAATGTTTGTGAAAATATTATTTTTATATCTTTTGGGAATTAAATACTTGATTTGTAACTACATTGATAATTTTAATGGATGGATTTGGTGTCTAGGCTATAATCTCATATTTTCTACAATAGTCTTTCCCAAGTACCCTTTGAGTGATTAATTGATGACACATTTCTAAGAAATCTATGTTTTCTACCTTCTCTTAAGGTATTGTAAGATCATGAAGAAAATAATCGTAATTTCATGTGAATGATATTACCCTTAAATTAATGGGGATAAAAAATTCTATTCCATACCATTTATAAGGGAGAGAATAAAACATAACGTTTTCTGTACATTGACATTAATCTAAAGTATTAAGTTAAAAATGTTGAAAAACAAAATCTAAAGGGGGATAATGAAGTTCTATTTGGATTGTGTTTGTCTTTATCTATAATTCCCATGTAAATAATTATTAAGGATACATGGGTGATAGATTACAGTATCCACTCGTTACATGGAGATAAAAGGCCATAAAAATAAATTGTGAGAAAAAGAGAATCATGATGCTATATTTTTTATATAAAGAGTATCACATGTTAAAAAATGATGTTGGGAGTATTGAATTCCTTGGAACATATTGTTGGATAATTTTTCATTTAAGACCATATAAATAAGATAGTTAAAATGACTGGTCTTCATGAATAATACAAGATAATAGCTAAAGGAGTGCTTATATCCTTGTCTACAATAGTGTGAGGTAAAGGAAAAGATATATTAATAGAAAATCTATAATATTATTTATAATAAATTCTAATAGGCTAGTTTATTGGAGGTTTTGAAGACCTAGGAGTTGGTTAAAATCCAACCTAGTGTGTTGTTGTAGGGGATTACTAAACTCAGTATATAAAACACTTTGGTAAAATTTTAATAATTAAGGGAGTATATATATAGTAAAGTATCTGAGAATAATATACATAGAGTGTTGAATATAATAAAAGTTCATGGGAAGTAATTTGAATATAATCCCAAAGGTGTTTTTAAGTGAATGGGGGGTTTTGAAGAATCCATAAGATTAATTGTTTAATTTATAAACATGTATTTTAAAGTAAATAACTTACATAATCCTAGAAGCTTACAATAAATCAATTCAATTCATAGTAAATTGGTCATGTGATAAATCTACTAAGTCATGTGTTTGATCCACTTACTCATGTTTGACTAAATTTTATATGTGTATCTGATTCAATAATTTAGGTGGTCAATCAATTTTCTTACATTCCTTTTCATAGTTATCTAATGTGTTTGTGTGGTAGATAAACTGAACACAAAGTCAATTGGTCATTTGGTCGATCATTAAGTCATGGGGTTGATTCCAGTACTCAATATCGTCAAAAGGTTAGTCAAGTGGTTGATCCAAGTACTTCTTGTTAATAGGTTATCTATACGGTCAGTCCATCCAAATTTACTTATCTTCCCTCAACGTGTCATCGATCTAACACTTAGTGAAATAATAGAGAAATTTTCAATCTAAAAATACTAATAATTCAATATGTTCAATAAAAATAAGAAATTTAATGAGATAATAGATAATCTTATTTTAAATGATCAAAAAGTAACATGATATGTGTGATAAATGCTTGGAATTGACAAGTACTAATCACAAAGGTTATTCAAGAAATATTAAAGAAAGAAAAATTATAGAATAATTACATGCTGAATTAATTAAAAAATTCTACAAATGAAGAATTTTAATTTTTATTAGTGTTTATGTTATTCCTAATAATTATTAATATTGTGATACTATTAGGATCCATTTTACAAGATATTTTTCAGTTAATAGAAGAACATAATGAATTCATATGAAATAAATTAAGCCTAAATTTTTTTTTCCAAGTATAGAAAATATATAAATGAAAAGTAATATAAATATACTTGGGTTATACAACAATTATCTATAAACATAAAAAGAATTTATGATACATTCTTGAAATTAAGTTAGAAATGTGTCAATATAATCTATTATCAGAATGTAAATATTATTTCAATATATGCATTATTATTCACTAAATCACTTAATATGAAGTAATTGAATCCATTCCAACCATTTTAATGGTTTTATATTGATACAATTGAGGGTAAAATGTTATGTATGTAGCTGATAGAATAATTCTATGAGGGTGAGAAAAATAATAAGTTTGAGGGGTCTGAGTCCAAATTTTAGAGAATATATCTTATATCTGGTAGATTTGGTTCTGTAGTGAAGAGTTGAATATTTCTATATATTGAAGATTAAAATATCTTTTAGGTTAATTAAGAAAGAAGAATATGAGATAGAAAGAAGAAGAGATCCCATGTTTACTAGAACACTTCAGAATAGTTTCTTTTGGCCGATAGAAAAATGAGATTTAAATTTTAAAGAATAAATTAATGGGTATACTATAATTTATTATGAGGAAACCGTTGTTAGAAAAAAATAATGATATCCTGGGAGGAAACTCACATATGAATAAGTGAAAATGTTACTGGAGAAATAAATGGGTTCATGGGAATTGAATTAAATGGGGATATTAGATATTTCAAAATAGAAGACCTTACTTCTTGTTGGCCTTCATATAATAAAAAAAGGAAATAAATTGGATATATATGTTCGCAAGTACATTCGAGAAAAATATAAATGGAAAAAACACTATATATCTCAATGAAAAAGAATAAGAAGATGGATCTCGTCTTATACTGAGGATTTAGAACATTTGGTTATTGAATGTAAATGAATAGAAGAGGTTCCTTTGATAGTCATGGTTTTAAAAAATTGATATTAATAAAATAGAGTAAGAGGTTGATCTAATTTTAATGTATTATTTCATTAATGTTGATAATTTTAATAATATGATGAGATATTGGATTATACGATCATAAGAGCTCCGTGAGTGATAAATACATTGAAGCTAAGTTTCATGAAGTGACTATGTTTCATAGTTTTCTTAATGATATTTTGGCATTTTAAGAAGCTTTTTTTGAGTTTAAATATATATATTACATTAACACAGAATCTTTCTATTCATAGATGAAAATATAATTCTAAGAATAAATTCAAACAAACACTTTCATATATATAGTGGGACATTATAGAATCTATGTGAATTAAGGTATATAGGGACATCACAATGTGACCTTATAAAAATAGTATTAATTGTTAGAAGAAATTTATATTTTAGATAGGCTATTGTAAGTACACTAAGACCTCTAGTTGTGAAGAAGTGAGAAACACCACCACTTATAGTCAACATCAAATTATAGTGGAGAATAATTTATTTGGTTGAACAACCAATCAAGTCAAGGTGTGGTTATTTATACCAAACATTATAAAAATATGGAATTACTCTTTATCTATTTACTTTTATGAATGTTATTGATTGTTTTTAGGTAAAAAATTTATATATATGTTTTCATTAACTAAAAATGTAGGTTAAATTATCTATGGGGGGTTAAAGAATCATAGGGAACTTTGTCATTTATAAAAAAATCAAAACCTAATTCACCCCCCCCCCCAAGTGTCTATGAAAATCCTTTGGGTAATCACATTAATAATTTATTTCCAATGATGAATATCTAATATTCTATTTTTATTGAATTATTAAGTATAGTGTACCATAACAATATCAATTTAAAAATAAATAATGTCTTGTTTTATTCTAGTATAATATTTGGATAAATGTTTGGTAATACTTAAATAAATATAGTTCAACTAGGTTCAATCCATTATAAAGTTATAAGTTTTTCATTTTTTATTATTTACATAGGAATCAACCCTTTTCATCAACTGGAATATAGAAAATTACTTCTAAATTCATGTGTTTCTCAGTTCTAACATTGGAATTACCCTTTCTCGTCTATTGGGAGAATTCACCTGACTTCAAGTAATGTCTCAATGTGCTTCTTATTTTTAGAATAGGAATCACTTTGTTTTATCCAATAAGATAACACACCTTAATTATTTGGTCCTTTTATTAAAATGGAAATGTATTACACACCCATGAAGTAAAATAGAATCATGATATACTTTGATGAATATATTCTTAAAGTGGATGTAATAGTTTGATTTTTATTCAAATTATTATATTTCCCTTTTCAAATGTACTTTCACTTCACCTTGGAAGAAAATTGGATATTGTTCAGAACACTACATCTAAATCTTTTGTCTCTCTATAATTTTTTATAAAGGCACCATTGACCTACAATTTTTCAAGGGATTTTCAAACATACATTTTTCATCTAATTCATCATAAGGATTTTAGACCTATTTCCATTCAACTCGTATTAACCTTTTAAAACTTAGTCAAAATATTAATTAGTTGTTCATCTATATTATTCATCCCATAATACTAGATAAATAAGGATCACTTGGAATATAAGGATGATAATATGAGATTAATAGATAATTTCATATCCCTATGGAAGACTAACATTTCTAAGTGGTTAATGTAATTTAGTATATTTAAGATAAGATCAATATCTAAGTGAATACTTCCTGTTTACACAAGTATTGTGTAGTTATAATACCATTTTTAAAAATCTTGTCTTTATCTTTCTTAGGGTATAGTAGATGAGATATAATGGTATAGGCATTGGTGTCCTTGTGTTTCATTATCTATTCTCTGGATATAACTAATATATCAATTCAACAAAAAGTTGAAGTATTCATATTCAACTCTAGTATTCCTACTTATTTCCTTTCTTGATTGTGGTGGTGGCTAAACAAGTGTAGGTAATTTTAGTACACAGTTTAAATTTTTCTATAGTAGTTCAGTGTATGAAACAATTGTACCACCCTTAGAAATAAATGTCACTGAAGAGATGTTCAGTGTTCTATATGAAAAAAACAACGATTTATCTTAGAATATTATACAAAATAAATAAAAATAGATTTTTGTTCTATCTTTATTACAAAAATATGTGATGTAATATATTTACATCTATTAATCTCCCCCAATTTTAATTAAACCCAATAGCCCTCACCCTCAGTTTTAGAATATCTTGTCTTGTAGATATTTTATTGGAAAGTATCCATAATGCCTCATATCTTAACCTAGATAGGGAATTAATTGTACATTTAAAGGTATTTAGGTAAGTGTAAATTTCAAACTACATTAACACAGATCTCTTTAATCCATTGAGCAGAATCACTATTCCTAAAATATCGGACTTGGATTTTCTCAAGATTGGATTAATAGTTTCACTAAGTCTCCTAGAGGTGATAAAACTTTAATGAAAACTAGTTAATGTTGACCAAAAAATCAAGTTATAAATTCCCTGATAATTGAAACAACCCCAATAGTTGGTGAACAAATATATCAAATTATGGTTTATCTATAACCAAAATAGTGGAATTATTTTGACTTAATGTTTGATTTGAGGGATTTTCTAGCTTTATGTGTAAACCGATCATTTTATCATATTACATTCGTGTTAATATTATGTAGATTTTACATGACTAATTAACAATTTTTAGAGAAAATATATGCATAATCAGGTTATTCTAATTATATATTTCATACTTATTAATTAATTAACATTCATGGTTATGATAAAGTATCTATAAAGAAATTAATAGTGAAACTTTACATAAATAAAATAATAAAAGTTGTAAGATTATGAGATTTAGTTTTTAATGCATATTTTATACATTGTATAATAAATTAACCCTCTCCCTTAGGGTAATAACACCTTGAACCACCACTCAGTTCATGATGTAGTATTCCACCTGTCAACCTATGTATCTCCTTGATTTATTTTACCCCATCTCTGAACCTGAATAAACTCCACTAGTTTTGGATCTACATCCATTGCAAAAGCTTTACATAGTCTATATTTTCCATAAATGAAACATTAACACGTGTAATTTATGAAGTGTGTAATGTTATTAATGAATGTGGATTACACAAAAAACTAATGACCATATACAATAAGTTATTTAGAATTTAACACATATATAAATTTAATTTCTAGTTTATAACCTCCCACATTCAGTGTATTGTTAATAAATTACACATGGATACATGCTGAAAAAATTAATTATACAATTAATTTTCTCTATGTGTTATGTTAATTATATGAGTTACATTAGATTACATGGTGTTTACTAGGGATACACATCGTGAAACATCTCCCACCATGTCTGTAACATATTCCTAGGGATTGAGTGTGTTTTTCAATCAGAGATGTTTATGAGGTACATAGTATTTATTTCTACCACAATCCATGTGATCTCAAAGATTCATAGTTTTGATTCATATGTATTGTGTAATGCATTCATGATTCATCTTTGACTATGAGTTTTTTGTAATAAAAAGTGTGGACTAGGTCATGTGTATGAGGGTCACACATCGTTTTGTCCCTCATGATCATTTTCCATCTTGGCCTAGTTGACACATGATGTTCATTAATTCACTTAACATGTATTTAATACATGGAAACCCAAATTTCTTATGTTCCATCCTTGTGAAGTGTAAAAATAAACATCGAATACAAAAATAGCTTACAGGTTGTGTGGTATTGATCTATCTAGAAAAAATCTTCAACACCTCCTGATGGGTTATTTAGGTGTTCTTTTGGAATTTATAAACATATATTTGTTATATTAATGTGATAGATAAATTATAAGAGAGGATTGTTTAAATTTAGATTTAAATAATGAATAATCCAAAAATAAAAAATAACCAAAATTTCATAACATCCATCAATGGTTAATAAATAATTTTTAATTAATTATATGACTATATTGATACCACTTAAAGGTTCTTGGTTGAAATGGAAGTTTTGGAGATCTACCCAAGATTTGAAATCCATAAAAATATTTATATTTATACTTAGAAATATAATAATATAAATATAACAATCCATGAGATAGGATTATAAAATATAATTTATAATTAATTTTTTTAAATAAATAATTTCCTTGTATTCGAATTATTTCTTCATTGATTAATTAAATGATGCTATCATGTCATAACATCATTGAATTAGAGTATTTAATTGTATAATACCTCTATAGGTGATCCACATATTTTCCAAAAACCATTGAACATTTTTTTCAAAATATATGGGTGCTAGGGCAGAAGATCATAATGCTTGCATCGTTTATCATTGATCACTAAAACAATCTTTCTGGAATGAAGGACTCTTATTTTTCCCTCTATACTTGAGAGGATTATAGAGGAGGGTCACACTCCATTATTGAGAACGTTATAATAGAGTATCTCTCTAGATCATGATATGATTCTATAAAATTTGTTTTGTGAAATGATTATACTATCTAGGGATAGTTTATATAATGACTTAATTAGGTTTAAATAGGTATAGGGTTAGAGAATAATAATTTCTCATAGGAACTTATTTTTCTCTTAATCATCAATAAACCTCATGTCTAAATTATATTGTCATTATTAATATTTACTTGACATATTCTAAACTCAAAGATAAATAAGTATTATTTCCTTAAATAAATAAATTAATATTCATTAAAATATTATTTAATATCTCATTTATAACAATACCATTAAATGGGGTCTACAAAAACACCAAGATATTTATTGGATCTTGAAAATTATTAATTATTTAAATAAATAAATATCATGTAATTATGTTCTAGTAAATAATTAAATATTATATTCACTAAAATAGTGAATAGATATTTATTAAATATTGAACTCACATGTATACTATTGAATAATTGGTGATTGAATAACCACAAACATAAAAAACATGAATATTTATTAAAATAAATACAGGAATAATATGTATCTAACATGTAAAATTCATATAGTATTTAACTTGGATTTTGGATACACTTAGTGTATATGACCCTCTAGGCCTCTTTCTCAATCACATTGGCCAAACATCATAATGTACATGGTTTTCCCCTTGCAACACACAAAGGAACACATAGATAAAAAATTTAAAATCATAGTAACATACAACCTCCTAGGAATATTAATTGTATAATATAACCCCTTTATATTGATATTTATTTATCAAGCTGGTTGTATACTAGTGTCATCATCCTATATGATCAATTTCTCTTTCATTGACATTCTATAAATTAAATTTCCAAAATAACTCCATGAAAATTGACTTAATAAGGTAGTTCCATACCCATTAAACAGTCGTATATATCAACTTCTATTAAATAATAAAATGGATAAATCCTTTTAATCATTATTCATTAATACAATATCACTTGTGATGCGCCCAATATATCATACCTCATCATGAACATATGTCATCATGAATGTTTTCAATAAATCAATGTATGTGACTCATGATACATGTTAATAATAATAATAATATTAAATTTTAAGGACCATAACACACATCTATGGATAGGAACATCTAATACAATATATAAATATTGATTTTCTACTAGTGGTTGAAGTTTTTATAACCTCATTTCTTAATATTTCAATAGATAAACATAATGATAATTAGTATCAATGTCTTATGAGCTCGTACCCATGATAAATTATATCATTTTTTTTAAAAAGTTGATATCATCCAAAATTAAAACATATATTTAAGAATAATATCATTAAATTATAGGTTATCATTATAGAGGGGAACCTCTATGAACTTTAAGTGTGCTATGTAACAATAGGACATTATCATGTATCATTTCACAAAAAATAAAAAACATAATGTGATAAAAACTTAATGAATATTAAAAAATATGATTATTTTAGTAATATAATGTTTAAGGTATTTGGTTATAGGGCACCAGCTCCTATAAATATACCACAAGGAATATGTCCCCTCGCCAGTATGAGGGTAGTCACATGGTAGTTAGGGTTTATATAAACCACTGACCAATGGTATTCCAAACTAATTTCATTATTGCTATTGAAACAACCTAAACCTCAACATACCAATGGATGGTATCTCCCTCCAAGATCCTATAGTTCTAAGTGGTGAATTCCATAGTACATGAATACCACCAAAAAAGAATAATTATAACCTTAGAGATGGTATGTGCTTGTATGGTGGGACTATAACCATGGAGACTGGTGCAATGATGATTGGTTAGTAGGGTATGTGCGTCCCCATCATAACATTAAAAAACTTTGGGATTCGTTCCCTATATAGAGACAATTCCCATATACCTTACCTAAAATAAATTGAATATGATACCTCATACATCTAAAAAACTACCACAATTATGTATAGGGGGTACTAACTAATATGAGTTTTCATCAACATCATACAATCCCAACTCCACAATATAATACATAATATGTCGTTCCATATTCTATCATTCAAATATGAGAACCCAAAAGGAAATATCTCTCAGGGAAAATAACTATCAAGCTATATGATTAGGTTTATAATACTTCCACTTATTTTATCACCATGACTCACCATCAAATAATTACTATGGAATAGGGTAACCTATTTGTCACCATAAAATGGAATCCCTTAACATCTTTGAGTTAAATGTTAGTGACTACATCAATTAATTCATCCCACGTAAATGATGGAAACTAAAAATACCAAGGTCCTCCCTATTGTAACATGTCAAGAAACACTATAGGTCCTCCCCAAAGTACTCATCATGAATTTTCTCCCAATAATAATATAAATATAAACCACATAGGTCATATCTATGTAAATCACTAAGAATTTAGTAACCAATGAGGTATTCCCAATTGTAAAGACCAAACGGGAGACTATGGAGGTCCTCATCATGGTACATATTTTGATGGTCCACTCTATGAAAAAATATCTTGACAATTAGGATTCCTTCTCTATAAAAATAATTAAATAATAAAAAATTATGATGGTTATACCCACAGTTTTGAGTGGCTCCTAAAAATATTTAATGTTTCAATAATTACAAAACTATATTTGTTTTATTCTTCTGAAATTATGAAACTATAATTATTATCTTATGTATTGATTAATTTATTCTTAAACCTTGATATTTCATTACTTAAATATTTTTTTATTTCATGTTTTGATAGTTCATAACATGTTCTAAATGTTTCACATTGAGGTCTTAGTATAAATATTCCATTTCAAATCTCTTAATATCATCGATATAGGGTTTTATAGTGTTTTGTAAAGGTTTATCTAAGTTTATATGGGTTTAATTTTTTTGTACTATTTTATAATGGTGGCCCTAATTTTGTTGTGGTTAAAAAAGAGTAAGTGTTGTTTCATAGTGTTGTGTAAAGGTAGTTTTAAGTTTCTATGAGTTACGTAAGGGTAAGTGTTGATTTATAGAGTTGTGTAATGGTACTCCCAACTCATGTAAAGGTATATCTCTCCGTTTTTTTCATTAAATGGTACCCCATTGTCATGTAAAGGTTTTCAAAAAATTCATAAGCATACTGTAACATTTTCAATACTTGTGTAAGGGTACCAGTGCATTTCCAATACCCAGATAAGGATATCATGAGTCACATGCAAAGGTAATTTGGGATATCCAATACCTATGTAAGGGTAGTAAGACATGTTAGTGTAGAACTATGTTAATATTAGATAGTGGTTATGTATCATGTTAGGGTAATGGAAATTTGATTATGTGGTATTGTTTTTTTAAATGGTAAAATTCAGTTATGTGAATTGTTTTAATTACATCAAATTCTATTACATGAGTAGTTTTTCTTTCATAAAATTCAGCTACATGAAAAATTTTTCTCATCTGAAATCAGCTGTGAAAAAATAACCTACATATTCAGATTAATATATATAGTTATGTAAGTTTCTATATTATGTTATAAACTTATAATTATACTCTTCTTTTATATTATATCTTTTTTTATTTTCTTCAAGTTAATTATAAATATTATTATTGTTTTATTTATACTAAAATTATGAATTTGTTATCTATAAGTTATTTAAAGAATTTTTAGACTATTTTATGATAAATTAAATGAAAACTCCATGGTATTGAGTGTGTATAGATATTCACACTTAAATTTGGGACTTGAGATATTCAAATTCAAACTAGTACAAGAGTTATTATCATATATTATCAAGGAGTTTTAAAAGGATATCATTTATTATTATTTACTACTATATTAATTGTTCTAATATATTACAATATAAAATTTGTTATTTTGTTTTTCAGAGTATCGTGATTAACCCATGTAAATATTTCTTTTTATTTATGAAATATTTACATATGTAACATTATATGGGAAATAATCATGGTCAAATACAAATTAATTTGTTAAAGGTACATGATCAAATCTTTATTTGATAAAAACAAATTTGGAATGTCCTTAAAATTTAAAAAATGTTTTACATGAATAAAATATATATATATAGTTCACACAACTAGTGAAAGTAAAGAAATAATTGATGATACAAGAATTGTGAATCTTTTCAACTTTCCTACACTGTATGTGATCATTGAAATTCTGATCGATTTGCTGGACTTTACCATTTGACTTTCATTTTACTAGATTGATCAATAATACCTCAACATTCACAAGCTTTATTTTTTCAACTTGTTTCAATGGAACTTTAATTCATTTTATTACTATTTTATATACCATGTGTGGGTTATAATACTCATTTAAAATGTATGTGTGTGTGGTTTATAACCCCCATATAAATGTTATTTTGGGTTGTGTATATATGGGAAAAGGGAAGGACTATTTAGGTTGTGAATCCATGTTGAAAAGAGGAAAGTTAGTTCTGGGTTTAATCTACTGGGGAAAGATGATTTATAATTGGGTTGTGACTCCAAGAGTGTAAATTTATTGTAAGATTCTATATTTATTGGGTGTCCTGTCTCTATATATTATATAGGGGTGAAGAGTAAAGTTGGATAAATTTAATCTAAACTACTATAATTATCTATTGTTCTTTTTTATTTTATTTTTATAGTATTTAATTTAAAACTTAGATATAGTATTTAAATTTATTTAAAAATTACAATTAACCACCCCCCCTCTTTTAAATTATACTATCTTCCCTTTGGGACTAAAACTTTTCATCAGAGCTTGACCCCTACTTTGATATATTGTTGTTTTTTCTAACCATTTCTTGAATTGAGTGTCTTGGGTAAAATATCTATTTGGGATAGAAGGAACAAGTTTCAATGATGGTTCGATACATCAAAGACCGACTCATTTTTATGGTATTGAATAAGGATACAGGAAATATCAAATAGAAGCATTATTAAATAAATATAGCATCGATCACTAGAAAATCAAGGAAACCCCATACAAAATTACAGAATATGAACTTGAGTCATTAGTTTTTAATGATTCGGTGAAGTATGTGTTGAATTACGAGATTATGAATATTTTATGCTGTACAATAAATATAAATGTGTATATTCATGTATCAACATGTAAAATTACACATGAAATTTGGAAAATATATAAATTTACACATCGTTCCTTGGATAAGCTCATTAGAAATAATTTTGTCATATTAAGATCATGATATAATTAAATGGAAATAGGTGAAGAATAAATTGTTAGTCACATGTTCCATAGGTTTTATAGTATTGCAAATGGTATGAGTTATTTAGGATAATTGCAGGAAAACCCTATTATTATTGAATGATTTATTAGAGTACTTCCTAATAACTTTTATGCTAAAATTGTTTCTATAGATAAAAGTAATAACTTCAAAAAATACACTTGAAGAGCCTTTAAGATCATTTTTACAATATAATAAAAAGCACAAAAATCTTACTGGAGAATATAATATAACTAAAAATGGAATTTATTTTTAATTCAAATTATTTTACTTAATCATCTTATTATGAGTTACAAAGTAGTGATATGAATAATACTACATATGTCATAAATACAATAAAATAATAAAATTTTATTTTAAAAGATTTTAAAAATATTATCCTTAATATGATTTCAATGAGAATAAAAAATACGATTTTATTTCCATTGATGATGAAGATTTAATCAAATATGAGTGAATAAAATAGGTAACATCAATAATTATTACACAATATTAACGAATTAAAAAAAATAAGATAAATTTCTAAAAGAATAACAAGAAGAAAATTGAAGCCATATAAATTTCCACTAAGGATTCAAATTCTAGTGAAAAATCTATTTCAGAAAAGTATGTGGAAATTTTTTTTCTTAACGGATTCATTAAATCAAGTGAGTGGATATAATTATTATTCTTCCTCGGAATTTGATCCTAAAGACCCATTTTAGAGGAACTTCATAAAGAGGCTGAAATAACTGATCATAAAGTTGAGAATATCAATTGTTTATATAATAACCATAAGATTCAAAATAAGAATGTTTTTAAACAAAATGAAAAACATTATTAACATATCTAGGAAGACTTAAAAATGTAACATACATATTTTAAATCTTGTAAAGAAAATTCAAAAACAAATCTTCATAAAAATGAAAAATTAATGAGAGAAATTAATTTCATGTAAAAATATCATAAAGTAAAAGCAATTAATTTTGATATTGTTCTTAAAGAGAATGAAAAACTCAGAAATGAAATTAAAAGATTAATGTAAAATGTGCCCACTTTTTTTAAAGGTAAAAAAATGTGATAAAATGATGATTTTAAATAAAATGAACAAAAATCATATCAGGTCTTGGATATGAAATAAATTTATCAAAAATGTATAAGACTTTCTTTTTTAAGAGAACTAATGGAAATACATCTACTTCTGCATATTTTGAAAGTTAAATGAGAGAGAATTATTAAAATTATTTCTCCTTTAGATTTCCCCAATATCTTGTATATACTAAGGATTTCCTTTATAAATATTAATCTTCTCGATTACCTATAAAAGAATTTTGAAATCAATTTTCATTCCGAATAATTCATATGTTAATCCCATTGGAACCAAAATTTTAGGGGTACCAAAACTCTCATAAATATGTTTTTATAGTAAATGACTCTTGTAATAATTTAAAAGGATGTTAGGTGTATGAAAATTAGATACTCATGATATAATACTTTTGATATATCAATTGTTATATCATTAAATAAATGTGAAGGAGGTAATGTTACTTTTAGGGATAATTCTAAAGGAAATGTAAAAGGTTTCAGTGAGGTTGGAAGAAAAAATTCTATTATTATTTATAAATAACTATATGTTTATGTATTAAAATATAATTTAAAAAACATTTAAATACTTTTTGATGATGGAATGTGTGTTTAATTTCAAAATTATAAATGCATTGAATTTAAAGATAAATTTGTTTTTTTATAAAAACAGAAAAGGTAATATTTATTCAATTAATTTTTATAAATTTAATGATTAAATTATAAAATGATTAAATTATCCACAATATGATAAATTCTTGTGGTTTAGGAGGTTGGTACATGATAATTTCTTGTAGATTCACAACCTTTACATGAACTAAATAATTTTTTAGTTACGTAAAATTAAAGAGGATAGAACCATTGTTTATAAATCTTACTTGAAAGGTAAATACCAAAAAAATGTTTAAAGGAAATTAAATAAGTATAAACTGTAAGACCCATTGATCATATTTATTTGGACTTATTTTGTTATATCAAGCCTAATATTTTGGGTTATAAGAGATATTTTTCTATCATTATTAATTTTTTTCTAGATACACGTGGTTTTATTTTCTTAAAATCAAATTTAAAAATTTATCTAAGTTTTTATATTTTTGTAAGTTGGCTCAAAATGAGAAAGTATATTTAATAAAATCAGTTATAATCAATCATGGTTCTTAATTATAGTATATTTAATTATTCGGGTTTGTGAATAAAATGGGTATTTTCATGATTTGTCAGCTCTTAGAACACCACAACAAAATGTAGTAGTGCAGAGGGAAAATATAACACTTCAATAAATGGGTAATACCCTGTTAAATGAGTTAAATACACTAAAAGAATTCAGGGATAAGAACTGAATTCATTTTTTTATTTTTCTGATAAAACTGTCCAAGGACATTTGTTGAAAAAGTCACTATATGAGCTTTATAAGGGGATAAAATATAAAATTAGCTATTTTAGATTCTTTGGGTGTAAAGTTTTAATTTTCAATACTAAGGATGCTTTAAATAAATTTTTTGAAAAATATAATGAAGTCATATTCTTAGGATATTCAATCTATAGTAAGTCATGCATAGTTTATAATAAAATAACCATGGTTATTTAAGAATCAATTCATGTTATGTCTGATGAATAATCTTTGAATAAAATGGATAATGATATAGATAAACATGAGGATGAATTTAGATATTTAAATTTTTAAGTGGAAGAACCTCAAGTTTAATATGAATATATTAAGGGGGAGAATATTTATTCACAATATTAACCAATTCATAAAATATCATAGAAGACTCATATTGATCATCTTATAGATAATTTTATCAAAAATGTTAATTAAAACGTTAAAAAAATAAAATATATTACAAATATTTCTATTTATTATTCTTTTATTTTTGGTTCTGTACATAAGAACATTGAGAAAGTTTTAAATAATTTTAATAGGATGTTGGCAATGAAATAGGATTTAAATTAGTTTACTAGAAATAGTGTGTGTACATTAGTTGGTCCACCAAATTCTTATCATATTATATGAAAAAAATGGATCTTTAGAAACAAATATAATGAATTTAAAAATATAGTTATAAATTAAACTATATTAGTTATGCAAGGATATTACCTAGAAAAAGGTATTGATTTTGAATAATATTTTTCACCTGTTTATAGATTATAGAAAATTATAATATTATTATATTATAATTATGTTCAAGGATTTAAGTTATTTCAAATGGATTTAAAAAAATATTTTCTAAATGGTCATATTTATGAAGATGTATATGTTATAAAACCCCCTGGTTTGAAAAAACAAAAGCATCTTGACCACGTAATAAAACTAAATAAGGCTTTATACGGTTTGAAATGAGCTCATTGAGCTTGGTATGAAAGGTTAACTAGTTTTATTTTGAAAAAATAATTGCAAATGAAAAGGTTTATCCTACTTAATTTAATAATAAAAATTTTAATGATATATCAGTTGTGAAAATTTATTTTGCTGACAATATTTTTGTATCTTCATATAAAAATATTTTTATGAATTTTTAAATTTAATGAATTTTGAATTTCATATGAGTATGATGGGAGAATTAAATTATTTCTTGGTCTATAAATATTCATAATAAATTATGGTATTTTTAGATATAGATACAAGTATACTAAATATCTAGTTAATATATTTTGTTTAGACTATTATAAAAGTGAAAATACTCTCATGAATACTATATGAAAATTACAATTATATATATTTGAAAAATACATTGATATTTAAACTTATAGAGGAATGATTTGAAGTTTTTAATTCATAACTACTTCCAGGACAGATTTAATTTTTTTCATTTTTCATATTTTTTTGACTTTAATGTGATGCTAGGTAAAGTCACATTTAATCTAATAAGATAATTATTTTACATTTTAAATAAGATTTAAACCTTGAATTATATTACTCAAATAAAAATAATTTTGTTTTTTATAAACTATTCTGATTCTAAAATTTGTGTATGTATGATGGATAGAAATAGTACTTCATGTTTATTGTATTTACATGATAAATATTTAATTACATTGACCTAAAATAAACAAAATTTCCTTTCTCTTTCAGCTAAATAATTTGAATACAAAGTTTTTGCATCTTATTGTTCTCAATAATTGTATATTAAGAAAAAACTTTTAGATTTTTGTATTTATTTTGATAAGATTTCAATATTATGTAGAAATAATTCTGCTGTTTCCATTTCCAAAAATCCCTTACAACACTCTAGAAGTAAACACAATAACATTAAAAAAAATTATTAAGGATCATTTTCAAAAAAAAATATAAATTTGGGATTTATTTTTATAGAAAATCATCTTTTTGATATATTTACTAAGCACCTAGACTATGAAATGTTTTTAAAAATCAAGTTTAAAATTTTTTATGATGGAATCATAAAATATTTTAGCATGAATTTTGGGAGAGTTTGAGTATTTTTTTTATGAAGGAATATTCATATTTACGTGAAATCTATAGAAATTTGGAATCTATTTTTCTGTTTACTAATTTTAATTTCGTTATACATTTGTTTATTATATTAAAATTTAATTTTTCTCATACATACTCGATGATGTAAACTTACTATTTAAACATTTAGTTTGCAATGATATTTTATAAAGGTTTTATTACTATATTTTAAAATTTTCTGAATGTATACAACTCAAATTTCTAACAATGGAAGGCTTTATAGTGGCTTCTTAACACATGGTTTCAAATATGCATGTTTAAGAAAGTTTTATAAAATATTTATATTAATTTTTATATAATTTTCTCTTGAAAAGTATACTTATAATGTAAATTTTTTTTATATATCGATCATGATTAAATTTAGGGGGAGTTATTTTTTGACTATATACCTATGTAAATGTAAAATTATGTTAAATAAATAAGGGAAGAAACATTATCATTTAAAATAGAGAATTTCTTCTTTTAAAAAATATTATTCTTGATAATTTCAAAATGTGGGAGAAGCATTGAAATTTTATAAGGATTTTTAATTATCTAAAAGGGGTGAATGGTGAGTGGACGCTTGAACTACTTATGTTTTGATAATTAAAAAACATTATTTGTTTATTTTCTTTGAATTTTGTAGATAAAATTATTATCTTATGGGTTGATTAATGTATTATTAAATTTGTTACATAATTTCTTAAAATATATTTAGATTTCACATTTTGGTTTTAATAAAAAGTTCTATATGTTTCATATTGAGTTCCTAGGATAAATACATAGTTTAAAATCTTTAAATATCATTGATATATGTTGTTATAGTGTTTCCCAATGAAATCTCTAATTTTATATGGGTTTTGTGATATTTTAGAGTGTTTTTTAAAGGTATCCCCAAGATTATGTGGGTTAATTAAGAGTATGGGTTGTTATATAGTGTTTTGTAAAGGTATCTCTTAGAATGTATGTGTTACATAATGGTAAGTGTTTATTTTTGGAGTTACATAAGGGTACTCCCTACTTTCATAAAAGGAAATCTCCCAGAATGTTTCATGTAAGGGTACCTCCCTACACATGTAAAGGTCATCCATACTTTCATTGGATATCGGTACATTTACAATATTTGTTTTAGGGAACTATTTCATTTCTAATACGTGTGTAAGGGTATCAACATATTTCCAATACCCACATAAGGGTAACCCAAGTCTCATGTATAGGTAAGAGGATATATCCAATAACTATATGAGTGTAGTAAGTTATGTTATGATAAAATTATGTTACTCTTACATAGCTTGCATGTCTCAAATAAGTGTATCATAAATTATCATTTGTGGTAAAAGTCTATTACGTGGTAAAATTCATCTATATGTTTAGTTTTTCTTAAATAAAATTTGGTTACATGAATAGTTTTTTGATGTAAAATATTTTAATGTGAATAGTTTTTTTAAATAAAATTCATCTACATGAAATGTTTTTCTTATGTGAAATAGTATATATAAAAATCACTAGGATAATCAGATTCATCTATATAGTTATGTGAGTTATTATATGATGTTATAAACCACTAATTACACATATGTTTTCATATAGTTTCATATTTCTATTGGCTACAAGTTTATTTCGAATATTCTTACTTTTTATATATTCTAAAATTATGAATTAATTATCTAGAATCCATGATAATTTCTTTTAGATTATTTTTTGATGAATTAAATGGTATCCTTATGGGATGAAGCATGTAGGGTTATTCACATTGGAATTTTGGAATTTGAGGTATTCAAATTCAAATCGATTGAAAAATTGGTCTCACATATTATCAGGAAGTTTTACGAGGACATTAATACTTATTATACACTAATATATTAATTGTTCTAATATATTCCAATGTACATGGTTTTTTTTATAGAATATCGATAAGAACCAAACAAATATTACATTTTATATTTGAATTATTTACACATAGAACATTATCCAAGAAATAATCATGGAAATTTTTAAAGTAGTTTGTTGAAGTTACATGCACAACACTTTCTTCTAGAAAAATAGATATTCAACATTCATCAAGTTTGAATGATTTTTTTCATGAAGAAATTATATATATAGTTTGTAAAACTAGTACATGTAAATTAATTATCGAGTATATAATAATTTTGAGCACTTTTACTTTTCTACACTACAAGATATCATTATAGATCTGATTAATATTTTGGACTTCATAATTTGAAATTCATTTACTGGAGTGATCTATACTTCCTGTACATTCACAAGATTCATTTTTCAACTGGTATATTTGGATATTTAATTCTATTTATTATTTTTTGTTAATTATTTTGTGGTATATACTAACCTATTAAAAGTTACATGTTTTTCGGTTCTGACTCCCCAAATAAAGTATGTTTGGGTTGTAACTCCAAGGGAAAAGGGACAGATTGTTCGTGTTTTTCCTTGATGTATAAGAAGTAAATTTAGTATTGTGTTTAATCATATAAGGAAAAGGAATTTATAATTATATTGTGAATTTTTGTGTGAAAAAAATCATTTTAATATTCCATAGTTAGTGGGTTTCATCTCTCTCTATTATTGAGTGGGATGGATAGTAGATTACGATCAATTGGATCTAAAATACTAGAAAAAAATCATCTGTCGATTTATTTTATTTCTACTTCATTAACTTTAAAACTATAATATAATCATTAAATGTAGTTTAAAAGGTAAATTCACCCCAATCTTGGATATTATTTTATATTCCCTTTGGGATTAACACAAATTACACATCCAAATGGTCCTCCCTATAGTAGAAAATCTAAATGACATAGAGGCCCTCCTCATAGTGGAAATCATGAAATTTCCAATAATAGAGGTCATCCACATGTTATCTAACACATATTTCCTCCTCCTTCCAGCAATAAATAATCCAAAATATTTTCATATCCTTCTTAATGGATCCATAATGTAGTTATTCCATGATAAAATACCTAAAAACTACTACAAAGGTCCTCTATATGGTACCAAGAAATCGATTAGTCGACTAAAAATACCTATGTTAAGATCATGAAAATATTTTATCAATATTTCTAAACCACAAACAATAGAAACACTCTAAATTTTGGAATGTGAGTGTAAACTTCATAGATAAGATGTCATGATATGCCTTAAGCTTGACCACTAGTATATTATTGAAAATATAGGCCCCTACCTCAAAAATATGATGTATTAAATCATATGAATTCTTTTACAACAAGACTACCCATTTTGGATTCCCTCTAACTCTCTAAAGAACTCATAGATACCTTAATTAAGGATTTTTTAAATCCCTAAGAATTTGGTATGGTAGTGTTTAATGCCAAAACATATCTCATATTGACTAGATTAATCAAATTTCATGTGGTCTTTTACTTTAAAGAACATGGTTGAGAGATAACTCTAGAAGGTCACATCAGATCCTAGTATAAACTTGATCAAATCAATGTTAGTATAGCAATAGTATATAAAGGTTCATGAATCAACCCCATTCCTGCACAAACCCTTCATCATTTGGGATATAAGGAAACTAATATTTTCCCTTCATATTTGATGATCGAAGTCTATGAAAAAAACATAAATAAACCCCTATTAAGATCATGTTAAAGATTTAATTTCAAAACATTGTGTATTTTAATATTTTTATAGTATTTCCTCAATAAACTACCATCAATTCATTTTTTTGGACGGCCATGGATTCATGTACATATAATAATGACTTATTCATACAATGAATGCCTAAAATATTCTAATTATAAATATGTAATTGTGATTAATGATGATAATTACTAATTTGATTTTAATGAATTTTGATACATTGATGTGGGGTACTAAAAAAGAAAACGGAAGCAACCACCGCTAGAAGATTTCCCATATATCGCAAATCTCGTATATCCATGGAATAAGAATAAAGGATTTTTTATACTCTATATAAATCATATTTAAGAAAAAAAATCAAAATTTAGGTAATCATATATTTCTTATGGAAAAGGGTAAGGATTATCATGTCAATTTATTACATTATAATGGAAAATAAAATAAAATTATTATATCATCTCTATCTAGAAAAGGATTTATTCTTATATAACCAATGTATATTGATTATTTCATTAAGAAGGAAAAAAATAAATATAGGAAAACATTGAAAAATTTATGCACATGTTTATAAGTGAGTAACGAATAAATTCCATTAATTATGTTATTATATGAATTACATTTACTGAACAATGTACAGATTTATAAACAATGATGAAGGAGTGGATTTTTCATGGTTTTTTTAATGGACTGGTCATGGGGATTTAATTATTTAAAAGTAATATTGGGAAATTATCTATATAATTGTTTTGGGAAATATATTGAAGATTAACATAAAATATAATAATAATATATCAAAGGTTTGAATAATTTGTGCTAAAATGTTTCACTTTATATTAATAAGAATTAAAAAATTAAATTTTTCTTTGTCACAAAATACTTCATAGTTCTACAACTACATTGAAGGTTCAAAGTTCATTATCAATATCATATATCATCATATATCTAAATTAAAGGGTTTTATCATTTTATCTTCTACTAGAATATAATTCTATAAGTGATGCATCTGTATTAATTTATTTATAAAAAAACTCACACATTGGTTGTGTCTCTATTAAGAAGTAGTGATTTCATTATTCATATCTAAAAATTACATGTACAAGGTTGTGACTCTTGTTGTAAAAGGAAACTTTGTTGTACCTATACATCAAATGGTAGGGCATGATGTTTCATTAGATTAAAGGTAGTGGGTTATACCTCCAAGGTAAAGACAGTAAGAGTATTAATATGTTTTTTACAACTTTTAAAAGGGAGGATATAGTCCAAGTACACATATCTCACTGAGCATGAGATTCAATTACTAGTAGATTAGGGATTTACCCAATCCACTATAAAATTACTTTTAATTATATTATTTAAATTCCTAACCTTCATATACTTGGTTGTTTCATTATTTTTACTTTTGAAACCCACTACATAGTCACATAAGTGTTCTTCAATTGTTTAAAATTTTTATCTAACACATTCCATGTCGATTATTTTATTACACTAATTGTATTGGATTGAATAGTCACCCCTCTTGTCTCTTTTAATATATAATGTGGAACCAAATAGAGGTTTCTTATAAAATGACCCCACTTCCTATAAACTCAAAATGTATAGATATATAAGATATTTAACACCACTAAATCACACTATAGCTCTACTTTAAGATACCTTTAATTCCAAGAACTCCCACATGTGATCTTTGAAACAAATGGAATGTGATGGAAAAAATAGATATTTGATTCATCTAATGGTTTCATTTACACAAAACTTGTGAAATTATACTTTAGATAGTTTTTAGAATAATCTGGGGAGAAAACCCTTATCACAAGGATATATAGAAAAGATGGGTGAAACACCATGGAAACTGAGTCCTTTTAGTTTAAGCCTATCATTCCCATCCATCAATGGCTATGTTGAGAACCCCACTCACCCTAGTCTTATAACTAGGTTATGTTACTCCATTTCTACTATGTGGCTTCCAAAATATTATTAGAATCCTTTCAAATTATTCAATCCCTTGAGAATCCTACTTCACCCAACCCTAATAGTTGGAAACCCAATGTACATGACAGGGTAAAATCTTATATTAATCTAATCCTTACAATATTGAATTCCATTGATAAAAAGAATTTTGAATATTTTATAATATTTACCACTTTGAATTCCTCCCTTTATTGTAAAATCTAGAAACTTCTACCAATTATATATCCCTTTTATAATAGGTATCCCCTATATTAGGGAAACTATTAGCATCATTTCTTTCCTAGTATACCCACTTATGTTTCACTTCATTAGTACCCAAAAAAATTGTGTCCAATTAATGATAAATATGAATAAATAGGCAACTAATATAGTGTGAATACCACATATTCACAAGGATCATATGTCAAAATAAGTGAAAAAAATATTGATTGTGTGTAAGTACTATATATAAATTATTAGAAAAGGAATATCTCCTAGTTTTCCTAATCATATAACCTTAAAATATAAGTCACAATGTTCCAAGAATCATATCACTAAAATATAAAACATTATTATTTGATGTCTTTCACCCATGATCTCTTATCCTTAATTATTTTGAGTCAGGTGTGGCCTTAATTTCCAATTTTAGGTATCACTAGTATTTCACTAGGGAAACTTTGAATTGGGTGTTTTTTCAAGGGGATGGTAGGTTGAATAATCCTTTAAGATGCCTTATTTACTATTTAGAAACTCTATTATAAACTTAAAAAAATGTTCAAGAAATCCTTCCTGGTGGTGAAAATACTAGTTACTTCTGTGAGAGTGATCAATCCATACCCTGCACTAATGTGAACATTTGTTTGTATTAATGGTTCTACATCTATCCTTTACTTATTGTTTATAATATGGTTTAAATCCACGTAGTCAGCAACTCTCTAATTTATCACTAATAAAATATTTGGTAGGTGTTGGGGAGTTGATATCGATCCCATGAGAGGGGATTTATAATTATCCCTATGAAGGGAGTCAAAAGCCACATAGTTCAGGACTTCTAAGAAAGACACATCATACCAATAATGTTCATGTGACCAGGAAAAATGGTGTGGATTTTAAGGTATTACATCTATGAACAAATGATATAATATTTAAGGTTGTCTGTTCGATCTGTATTCCTATAATTCTAATATCACACATAACAGACTACTAGGTTAATGGGTGTAACACCTCAATATTTTAAAATATATTTTACTTTGAAACATTTAAACTTTCATATCTTTTTTCACACACAACACCAAACCACAATAAACCTTTTAACAATATATATTCATTAAAATATAGAAAAGGATTTAGCGGGTAGAAATAGAGATAACCAAATTACTAAATATATATATAAATAAAAAAATAAAGCACAGTATTAATACTATGTCATTGATAAAATTCAATTTGCATAACTAAATAACTAATAAAATTATTTTATAATAAAAATGTATATTTTAATAAAATTTTCATTTTATACATCTATTTTAAGAAATTAAATATCTTATTGACAAAAGATATTATTTATAAAAATAACATATTAATACAAATTTTATTAGTAATTTATTTGAAATAAGAATAATAGTAGTTAATATTTTAAAATTTTATTTTCCTATAAAACGTTTTTCATTAGGTAATTATATTTTTATATAAAATTTTAAGTATCAAAATTTACAACAATTATTTGAAAAAATTAGGTTCATTTTTTAATTTAGAATTATAATATTATCTTAGGATGATTTTTTGATATTTTTTGGAAAATATTTAATTTTAGATGAATACTGTAAAATACATTTTTTATATAAAAATTCATTTTTATGACATTATTAGTATTTAAGTATTACTGGTAAATTTATAAAATCATTATCTAAAAAAATATGTGTTTAAAAATATTTTTAATAGTTAAAAACCTATGTTTGATATTTTAGATCATTAGTCACACTATTCTCTAGACCTGTTTTAAATACATTGTACATTCATTATTTTAAAATTAATTTTTATCACTTTTATAAATTGAATATAATAAAATTTATTAAAAAAATTAATTATAATGTTCATATTATTTAATATATATCATTTTATTTTTAATTATAAAAAATTAATTACATAGGTAAAAACTAGTTACCACAACAGAATCCAAAATGGTAAAATTGGTTAATCAAAGAGGTAAAAAGAATAAAATGTTAAAAACATGTTTATAATTAAGAGTTTGAGGTTTTCCATTACCAAAAATTGTACTCACTCTATTATTGTCCAATTTTAGTCTTCTTGACATGTGAAACATGTGCTCTCTTTATATTAAGATGAAATATCTAAAAAAAACTCATTCTCACAACTCATAAAAGGATCTTATCATCACCCTTCTATACCAAAACCAAATTTCAGTTTAATATTGAATATCTCCCCTTTTTTGTTACCCTAGAATCCTATTTCAATTACCTAAGCTTTTAAACATTATATTTTTTCCTAGGTCCTCTATTTTCATGGAGTCCACCAAGGGAAGCTCAAATTTCTCAACATAAGTACTAAATTTTCTCTAACATTGTTTCTTTTCAATAGTTTGATTTCAACTCTATTTTTCCTATATTATATTATTTGTAGCATCCCTCCCCATGTTCCATTTAACCGGGCCCTAAGATAGTGGGCCACAAGACCTCAAGAACATCTCCCCAAACGCTAGAGGCTACTAACTAGCAGTGTGGGCCTTAGGTGTGTTTGTTGGGAGATTATGCCCTCATAAAATTATGTATAACACAATGGTAAAAATATATATAATAAGTACTAAAATAATAATAATAATAAGACAGTGGCAGAAGAAAATAAATAACCCATGAAGATTAAATAGTCAAATGTGGAAGCTAAATAATAATACTAGATACAAAAATGATTATGATGATATCATGAGTCAATAAAAAATAGGATTATAGGGGAACATGGTACAAGCATATACATCATGCTATCAAAAATTAAAAAAAAAAGTAGAAAAAAAACTACAACAGCATATCGAGCATAGGTTTGGTCCTGTCCCCCCTATATTTATCCTGAGCAGCATGAAAACACTCAAGCATCAGAAGAATAATGCTTCCCTTTATCCATACCTATGAGTATAAACTCTACTCAGGTTCCAAATGGTACCTGAGTAGGTTGTGACATGTAATATTCATATTTTGGAACCCATGATATCTATACCTTTCCATTTCATGTTGTAGATAGATAACAATGGGAAAAATATAATAAATTCTAGAATTTAAACAAATAAAATAACTACAACTTGGTCTAGGTTCCCAAGTGAACAGCTACCATA
Source organism: Viscum album (assembly GCA_963277665.1). NCBI lineage: Eukaryota > Viridiplantae > Streptophyta > Magnoliopsida > Santalales > Viscaceae > Viscum > Viscum album. The sequence continues at coordinate 402,894,505 of OY728136.1, read as the reverse complement.
TACCACCTGCTTTGACCTAATTCATAATTCTAAATAAAGTATATGTTAAAGGAATATTCTGTATATAAGGGATAAAGTAAACATGGAATTCCCAGAATTCATACCTCAAGCTTGTTCTTTGTCTTGGGGTCTATTTCATTTGTCATCACCCAAGTATGTTAACGATCAAAAGGGTTGTGTCAATAAAGAATACACAATTTCATAAAAATAATTATAGATTTATCCCATATAATTCAATCAATTCAATGAAGTCTATCATTTCTAGTGGCGGAGTCTAAGCTTGTCCCTTGAGATCTAAAAAGAATCTTAGGTATCACTATTATACATCTGATATAATCCAATACCAGTAACTCCATCCATGGCAATCCTTTCAGAATCCCAAGTATCACTTGAGGCATGGAGACTAAGAGTTTGTCCTAGGTATCTCACGCAGGGGACTAAGTATCACCTTAATAATAGCATATTCATCTTTCCAACATATCCATCCATGGTTTCTCTACAAGGGAACCGGTGTTCTTATAAAGTATAATACTACCCAAAAATCCCTCGCTTGGCAATCCAAAGCACCACCCCCAGCACATCGGGTCATAAACCACCAAGCATGAAGACTACATACATGATTCCATAAAATAGAACCCATGTTCTCTACGCATACCATATCAAGTGAATCAAACAAAAATGTCACATGTCGAGGAAAAGCATAAATATATAATTATATTCTGAAAAATAAGCATCTCAATGTCACATGCTTACCAGTTAATCCACCTGTGCAATTTAAGCCAATAAAAAATGACACAATTTATATTGTAAGGAAATAAAAATTTACCATAATAAAGGAATGAATGACAAGAATAGAATTTAAACAATTTCATGTCATCACATACAATTAAATATAACAATCTAAGAAGTATACCATTTAATCAAGCTTTTCAATTTAACCCAAACAAAAATGTAACAATTTATAATGTAAGGAAACCAAGCATGTCTAATAACAATAATCAATATTTTTAGTTTATAAGATAGTGAACCACCATCAAGGGTTTTTATTATAAAATCCTAACATTATTCATCAACAATTCATTTATTCATATTTAAACATTTAATATGTGATAACAAGTTTCACCAGAAGGTTGAAATGAGCGATACAATGGTCTGTTGTCAAATAAGTCATGAAATGATGGGGAAAAAAGAATAGGAACCCTTCCTCGACGTCTTAATACTCCACATGTTAGGAAATAACCCTTGATTCAACCTATAAGAGAAGAAATTGATGGATTTTAAAAAACCCACAAAATAGGGGGAAAACTCTTCTCACCAAATTAGCATGATAGACGATGGAGGAAACTGGATATATAGGGGTTAGGGAGAGGGAGCATGGTGAGATGAGTACATTGATCCCAACAACAATAAAAATTAAGGTGATTTTAGGGGTACGAGATCAAAACCCCAAGGAGGGAGGATGGATCTCACGCCACTCTTGGAGGGGAGAGAGCTGCGCTCCACACCTGGAGGAGGTGAAAAAATAGTTGTAGGATGAAAATAGGAGAAAAGGTAAACAAAAAAAAAGAAAAAAATAAAGAATATAAAATGAAATAAAGGAAAAAAGAAATGGGGGAAACCCATTTCATTTTTACCCATAATTGCACTTCACACGAGCAAGGCATGTGGTTTAAATAACTATGCATCTACCCACTACCTGAAACCTACAACAAGACCTTTTAAGGAATTAAAATAAAAAATTAAATTGTCCATACCATTAGATAAGGATGAGATGTTACAAATTATCCTCCTTAAAACAACCCATCCCTGAGTTTCCCTTATGAGGGTGGTAGAATGTCTTCTGAGAAAATCTCTAGCCATTGCGCATGTACATTGGTCTCCCACTCCTAGTTCTCATCCTGAACACGTCTATGCTACCATAGAACCCGAACTAGAGGAACAAACCTACCTCAGAGAACCATCATGCTATGATCAACATTTCAAATTGGATGCTCCTCAAAGGAATAATCTACCTCAAGATCTATATCATTGAGATCAAACTAATGAAATGATTCTGGATGATACTATTGAAGTTGAGATGTGTGAAAGATTTCATGGATGGCATAGTACCTCTAAGGTAATAGAAACTGATAGGCTACCTGCCCAACTCTCTCTACTATCTCGAATGGCCCAACATATCTCCGTGAAAACATGCCATGTCTCCTGATTCGTCTATGACCCAACCTAGGTGTAACACACAAAAAGACCTGATGTCCTACTATGAACTCTAGAGGTATATGGTGATGATCTGTATAATAATTATTCCTAAACTGAGTTATAGCCATGCACTTCTGAATCATCTATACTTTCTAAGATATCTCCTAAACAAGATGAGGACCTGGTTGAGCTAGATCACTTTACTCAAGCCAATAAAGAGGTGAATAGAAGGGTATACCATATAGGGCCTCCTACAAAACCATCTGAATTATTTTCTAAAATCTTTCATTATTAGAAAACTCAACAATAGGAATATGCTTCTCCTATGAACCTCTAAAATCAAGGATATAAGCCTGTATGATATCCTCTAACACCTGAATCATCCTCTCAGACTGCCCATCGGTCTAAGGATGATATGCAGTACTCAGTAGCACCTACAAACCTAGTTCCTTATATAACTCTTTCCATAACCACGATGCAAAGTGGGAATTTCAGTTTGATACGATAGAATAGGGAATTCTATAAAGTCACACTATCTCCCAGATATAAATCTTCCCTAACTCATCAATAGATAAGGTCTTCTAGATAGGTAGGAAGTTCAAAAATTAGGTCAACCTATCGATGATCACATATACCACATTGCTGCCTAGAGGAGATCTCAGCAAAATAGTAACAAAATCAATGGTGATGTAACTCCATTTTGCACTTAGTAATGGATTGAGGTTGTATAAGTCCAACAAGTCATGGGTGCTCTGTCTTCACCTGCTAACAGGTGGATCACTAAGAAATAAAACCCATTATTTTCTTCTTCATACCTGGACACTAATACTGATGATGCATATATTTTTTCATCTTGGTAATCCCAGGATGAACTGACCAAATAGAGGCATGGGATTCCCTCATCATATAATCATGTATCTTTATAAGAACCCACACATGGACATGGTAGAGTAGGGTTTCATTATTATCCATAACCCAACCAAAAGGTGGGTTCTCTCCTATGATGCTTTCCCTCAAGACAAGTCCCTCCGGATCAGATAACCATTGCATGCATACTCACTCTATAAGAGAGAACATCACTACAAGAGCTGGTAGAACCAATTTCCCCTATTGTTTCTAAACCTCAACATGCAACTCATAAAATAAAGCCATTATTTTCCACTCATTATTGGCCACCTAGAAGGATTGTATCTATGTATTGTGTCTCAATGCATCATCCATAGAATTACCCCTACTAGGGATATAAAAAAGCTCAAAGTCAAACTACTGTAGGTATTCCACCCACATGCCCTACCTTAGATTCAAGTCTCACTATGTGGAGATTTATTTAATGATTTTATGATCAAAATAAACAATAAACCCCTCACTCAATAGATAGTGTCTCTAGCATCGTAGATCATTAATCACTACTATTATCTTGAGATCATGTGTAGGATAGTTTTTCTCATTAGGCCTCAGCTGATGGCATCCATAAGCCATGACACTATCACCTTGCATTAGAACTGAACCTAGTATGACTTTTTAAGAATCATAGTAAATAGTATAACTTCTTCCCAACATAGTCTGAATCAAGATCAAAACTAAATTGATTCTTCCCTTTAACTCTTAAAAATTTTCCCACAAGATTCAGACCAGATGAATTCCATGCCCTTCTTATTTAGAACTATAAGAGGAACTAATATATATAAGAAGTACTAGATGAATTGCTTGTAATAGCCAGAAATCCCTAATAAATTGCATGTGTTGAACACATTCTTGGAATTCACCATGGAAATTATGGTTCTCACATTCTCTTGGTTAACTGATAATCCTGGCTTAGAGATGATATGACCCAAGAAGTGAAACTTACTAATCCAAAAGTGTCATTTTCTAAGGTTCACATATGGCTAGTGCTCTCTCAGATATTCATCATGATCTCAGTATTATTGGTATGGTCATGTATAGAGGATTAATACACCATGATTTGATCTGGAAATACTACCATAACAGAATAATGATATGGATGGAAAATTTAATTAATCAAATCCATGAATACTATTAGCGCATTAAGCAAATAGAATGGAATATCCAAATATTCATACCAGTTGTACCTACTCTGTAACATTGTATGTGGTAGGTATGTTGGTCTCACATAAACCTGCTGATAGCCCAACCTCAAATTGATCTTAGATAAAATAGTTTATCCTCACATATGGTCTTAGTTTACATCAATACAAGGTAATGGATATCGATTATTTACCATAAGCAGGTTCAGTCGATGTTAATCAACACACATTCTTAGGGTATCATCATCCTTCTTGGAGAAAAGGACTAGTGAGCCATATGGAGATGTGTTGGGTCTGATAAAACCTTATCCTTTAAATCTTCATGCTACTTCTTGATTTCCTGGATCTCTGTAGGTTCCATCCTATAAGGAAGAATGAACATTGTTGCTACACCTTGTACTAGATTTAAAATGAACTCAACCTATCTTATAGGAGGTAATCTAGAGAAATCATCAAGTAATAAATCCCTAAAACAATCCAAAATAGGAGGGAATTCCACTAATAGTGTTCCCTAATTTCTCATAAACAGACATTCTAGCTGAGCGGTAACTCTACCCATCCCTAGATGAATGGGTCCATCTCGATCCAACAAGATATTATATTCTAGCTTGTGTATATACGTGTTCCCCTCAGGTGTTTTAAAGGATACTCGATGGTGATATAAATCCACTTGCGCATGATAAAGAGTGATCCAGACCATACTGATAATGATGTCCAAGTCGGTTATCTCAAGGATGAATAAATTCCAAAGAAATGGTACTCTCTTATCTATAGGGGAACTCCTAGAACTATCATATTCCCTTTTATCTGACACATAGTAGAGTGTTGAGGTATATAACACCATAGAATTACTCGATTTCCAATCCAAGACTACCCACAATAGCCATACATATAAAATAGTGTGATGCACCTATATCAAAAAGGGATGAAAATAAAGTAAAGGCTACTAGAATAGTACCTATAACTATATATGGCTCTGGACTTTTCTCCTTTGGTGTTGGTTTCACTGAATACATATGGCCTGAACCATGGCCTTGAGATACTACCTAACGATCCTGAGTAGATATACTTTGTTTACACTGATGTTCTAGAGGCTGACTTCCTCATCCACAGCCTCCTCTACCTTAGCCTAATCGACCAGTTGAAGACCAACTCCTAGCCTGATGTGGTGTCATGGATCCCATACCTGATAAAGGTGTTGGTACGAATACCATGCCATTAGATTCTAGAGGAAAACAATAGAATAAGCGATGTAGGTGATCCGTCCTATCAAAAGCTCAGCATTCCATCGGGTTCCTCATGAATTGGGGCCTTTTATACTTTATCCTTCCACACTGATGAAATATGATAGAGATATCAGTATGTGTTATATGGATGACACTACCCCCATGTGCACCCTAAAAACGAAGCTTTTGACTACCTAAAGAACCATCACCCTAACTAGAAATTAGACTGCCCTTGCTCAATGTACTAGCTTCTCTGATATTTCATTCTATAATAACAGGCTAGTTCACTATATTTATAATGTTAATAAACCAAAAGATGCTTACCTTTGATTGGACAGTATACCTAATCCCATCCTCAAATTTCCTCACAATTGTCAATTCATTATTGGTCAGAGATAGAGTGAATCACTAAATCTCTATGAAGAGAACATAATACTCTATCACCATCATGGATCCCTATTAAAGATTCAATAACTCCCCAGCATGATCTGATCTCAGAGTGTATGGGAAGAAGTGATCATATAAATTCATCTATAAGTCTACCCAAACCATGTCTCGATAACTATCTAATTAAAAAATTACTTTCCACCAACACTTATCGGATTCAAGAAGCATATAAACAGCAAGATTGACCCTCCACTTTAGTGGCGTCTCAAGATGGTTGAAAATGGATATCATAGATTCTATCCATGACTCTCATCATGAGGAATTCCATCCCCTTAGAAGGTGGGAGTATGTTGTATCTAAAAGTCTTTGGTGAGATCTTTCATAGTCAGGGCAAGCCTGGGAGCACTCTGAACATAATTCATGAAGCTGAGAAATCTATCTCTGAACTGAGCATTAGAGCCTAGTGAAAGATTAGTAGAAGGGGCCTCATGGGAAACTATAGGATGTACTATGGGTGGATCGGGGCCCACCACCTCTAGAGTGTGATCATCTTTACACTCTTGGCATACAAAATGAGGATTGTTTGGTGGAGTATCTCTATAATTTCAAAGAAAACACCATAGACAAGGTGTTATAGTAGATATATCAGATATATAATGAAAACAATAAGGAAGACAGGAACATGGAATGCCTTTTAGTATAATGAAACTAACAGCCTTATTTAAGTGTCATGTATAGCCAAGAAGAAAAGACACCAGAAAGATCAAAGAGACACAGGTCCCATAACCCATTTATAAGGTAAATTAAATTCAAGGAATCACATTTCTTATATATAAATCCATTTTGTTTAAATAGGAGGTATTTATTTCATTTAAAATTTTAATTCCCTTTAAATAAAATGAATCAGGTGGATTACATTTCTAGTTTATAAGGTCTCATACACCTTATAATTTGAAATTGGATGTCCACTTAATCCAATTTATAATAATCTCTTGTATAATAAACATTCTCAATTCTATATTTATAGAAAAATAGGCACTACCAGATATAACAGCTAGGAACAGCATAAATCACATAAAAATAGGAAGTGCATGATGAAAATAGATATGGCATGGAAATATACATGAAATTTTAATTCCTATAATTAATACTATGATATATGTATTTCAATGGTGAATTCAAGTCAATGAAAATTTGCATAATCAATAATTGAAATTCCCATCCCAGTCAATTTGGGGTTCCCATGTACATGGGTTTTCTATGTCCAAGAACAAGGTAAATTCTATATTCCTATTTCCTAGTCTCTTATCAAACTCAAATAGTGGGAAAAAGTAAGATAATTTTCTCATTACACATTTTATCATCCCTCCATAAGTGCCACTAAACCGAGCCCTAAGATAGTGGTCCACAAGACATCAACCACATCTCCTTGAATACCTGAGGTCGCCAACTAATAGTGAACGACTTAATTGTTTCCATGGGGAGAATATTCCATCATAGGATTTGGTATAACATAGTAGAAAACAATATATAATAAGTAGTTTAAGATTAATAATAAATAGAAATCAGGGAGAGAAAATAAATAACCCAAGAAGAATAAACAGATAACTGTAGAAAACGGATAATAATACTGCATAAAAAATGATGATGATGATGTCATGAGTCTATAAAAAAATAGGTGTGTAGGAGAATAGGGTTACAAGGATATACTAAAAAAGAAGAAAACACTACTTCAATAGAATCTCTATCATAGGCTCAGTCCTCAGCCCCCAATCTCCATCCTAAGAATCATGAAAGCACTCTAGCATTGGGAGCAGCATGCTTCCATTAATCCATACCTATGAGCATAAAGTCTACTTAGGTACCAAATGGTGGTCGATCAGGGTGTGATATATAATCTCATTTGTTCGACACCCACGATTTCAAGACCTTTCCATCTAATGTTGTTGACAAATAATAGTGTTCTAGATATAATAAATGTAAGAAGTTTAATAAATTAGATAAATGCAACTTGGTCCAGGTTCCCAAGTGGAAACTCATCCCATAGCACATACTTTGGCCGAAGCTATAAGTCTGAATAAAGTACCTATGCAATGAAAAATATCTATAAAAGGTCCAAATAAAACATAGAAAGCTAGGAATTCATACCCCCAAGCTTATGATTTGGCTTGGTGTCTATTTCCCATGTCATCACCCATGTGTCAAAACAATCAAAAGGAACGTGTCACTAAGGCATATGAAATCTCATAAAAATAATAATAGATGTATACCATATAATTACATAAATTAAATCAAGTCTGTTAATTCTAATGGTGGAGTATGAGCCCATCTCTAGTGATCTAAAAAAATATCAAGTATCTCTATAGTACATCATATATAATATAATACCACCGAGTTTATCCAAGGTGATCCTTTTGGAATCCCAAGTATCACTCAAGGCATGGTGACTTTGAGTCCATCCTAGGAATCTCATGTAGGGGAACAAGTATCACTCGAGGAATGTCACAGGCATCTATTCAACTGTTCTATCCACAGTTTCTCCCTTAGGTAACTGGTATCACTTTGGATTATAATAACCGCTCGACCTCACCTAGAAATCCAAAGCATCAACCCTGGGGTGTCAGTTCGTAACCCACCAAGCATGGAGATTACATACATTTGTCCATAATATGGAACCCAGGTTCTCTCCCTAGCCCGTATCAACTGAACCAAATATGCAAGGCACATATCGAGGAAAATCATAAATATATAATTTCATGCTAACAAAGAAGCATCTAAGTATCACATGTATACCATTTAATATATCTATTAAATTTAATCCAATCAACAATGAAATAATTTATATTTCAAGACAATAAAAAATTATCATAAGAAATGCATAAGTGACAAGCATACCATTTAAAAAATTACATGTCATCATAGGAAATTTAATATTACAAGCTAAAAATATTAGCATTTAATAAAGCTTTGAAATTTAACTCCAACAACAAGGGAACAATTTATAAGTAAATTCATCCAAGAATGTCTAATAACACTAATAAATATTTTTAGTTTAAAATACAATGCACCTCTATTGCGGGGTTTTATTACAAAATTGTGATATTATTTATCAACAATTAATTTATTCATATTTAAACATTTAGTCTAGAATCATAATTCATAACTAATTAGATTCCAAGAACATCACATTGCATGAATATAAGAAACCACAAGGCATTAAGCATAAGATAAGGCTTAGAGCATAAGGAGCTTATCATAGCCTTAAAGAAAGCAAATGAATATAACATAAAGCAAGGGTTACAATACTAGCATGATAAGATTAAATATATAACATGTTAAATTCAAAAAGAAAATTCAAGTATGCCCAAGTCATAGAGAATTAAAGATTGTCCAAACAAAAATAATTAAGCATAAAAATTACCAAGGGATCTAAATCATTGTTCATTAAACTTGTTAAATTAATCTACCAAAATAAAGGATTAATATGAGGTGAAATTCTACCCAAGGAAATAGGAAATTTAGGACAAAATTGATGGTGCGCCCAAAAGGGGTGGCCTAAGCCAGGGAGAGCACCCTATGAATGGGTTTCCCCATAATAAATGATCACTATGGATATTGAAAACCATCCTGAACAATTTAATATGTGATAATAAGCTTTTATAGAAGGTGACACCATGAAGCACAATGACGGGTTTTCAATTAGGCAATGAAATGATAGGAAAAAGGTATAGGCACCATAACTTGACATCATAGTACCCCAAATTTCCACAAACAACCCTTGATTAAACCTAAAATGGAACAAATCAATCGATTTTAAAAACCTCCCAAAATTGGGAAAAACCCCATCGCACCAAAATAGCATGATGGGTGATAGAGGAGACTCAAAATAGAGGGTTGCATGAGAGATAGTGTACTGAGAGGAGTCTATTTATTTTAATGGAGTTAAAAACATAGTAAATTTTAGGTTTGCAAGATCAAACCCCCATGGAGGGAGTAGGGAGATTGTTCCATGTTTGGAGGAGGAGGGAGTCACGTGTCACACTTGGAGGACAAGAAAAAAAACGGAGGAAAAAAAGAATATTAAAATAAAATTAAAGGAAAAAAAAGAATAAAAGAATAAAAAATGGAAAAAATAAATAGGGAAGACCATTTCATTTTTACCCACAATTACATTACACACGGGTAAGGCGTACTGTTTAAATAATTGTATGCAAATTGTTTGTCTACCCACAACCTATAACCTACAACAGGCTATTTTGGTGAATTAAACCAAAAAATTAATCAGTCTAAACCTTTGGATAATGTTTGGATATTACATGATTTATTAATTATTTGTATTATACTTAAGGATTTTATATTATGGGAATAATCATTAACCACCTTTCCCCTTATCCATTAAGAAAAATGAACATTTCATTCGTGAGCTTGTGTGGACTATAGCCTATATGAAGTAAAATATTTCACTTTCCATCTAGTTAATTTAATATTTATTAACAAATATTAAAATATTAGTAAAAACATTTAAAATAAATAAATAATATAATTATTCTTATATAATTATGATATTATTCTATAATAAACCACTTTCATAACCATACACGTCTATTAATTATTGTATGATCATTTTTCAGTCAGTCAAACCATAAACATGAAAAATTCTATAAAATAATATCATCGATAACTATTGGAACATAATTACTAATAATATATTATATAAATAAGTAAATAATTATTTTATTTTTATTCTGGATTGTTAACATTATTTTTAAACTCAATAATTAGGATACCAACATTCATTTTTAAAAAATCAGAAAATCATACTCCTCGTTGATTTCATATTTAAGGATCATAATCCAAAATCCCATAGAGTGAAATTATAACATTATAAATAGTTATAAGTAATTAATTAAAGTACCTTATAGGATATTTTAATGATGAAATTCAGGATAATAATGGGGAACAAAACTATTTTTATGAAACTATTTCAAAATGATCATGATTACTCACATATGATATCGAAAATAGATAATAAATAACTAATGTACATATTGAGAATAATTATAAATGGTTATTATAAAAGGTTATACAAAATGTGGTTATGAAATATCTAATTAAGGTTTTTTTATATATTATATTTAGGTTCTTTAGTGAAAGTCATGAATTAAGGTTAGGGTCTTTTGTCTTTAATTTTATTTCTTGAGACATAATTATTATTGTGCACCATGATATCTTTAATTTAGTGTGATTACAAACAAATTAATGGTTTTTACCAAATCAATGTAATACATGGGATTTGAAGAGCCATGTCATGTTATTTTTTCAAATAGATTTTGATTCAAAACATACCAAATTTGTAAGGGTTATTTTTAAATATTTTCAATCCCATGAGACTTGTTTGATATTACGCACTATAATATCTGTTATATGTTCACTACCCTATTTAATTAAATTCTAATGAATAAATTTAATTTCATTATATTTTAATGTTCATTTCATTGAGACCCTATAATGTTATTTTGATTCTTTCGATACCATTACCACAACAGTTTCTTCTTCAATCTCAATTTCAAATCAGGATTGTTTTTGAATTATAATCCATATATGGAATTTGTATGATATTTATTTATAAAACCCAACATAATTTTATTCTCCTATGGTATTTTTATGGTTTTACATATCTTCTCACCATTTCATTTTCCCCTTGGCTCGTAGTTTATTTGATAAAAGAGAAACTGACCTCACCTCCTCTTTTTGGTCAGGTATCTTTCCCTCTGATTTCATTTTCATTATATGCTTTTCAAGATGTCCTTATTTATGCCTTAATTATTAACCAATGCAATTTTATACAATTTTTAAATTCTTTAAAAAGTTTTTAAATTAATATTTAATGGTTTTCATATGGATCATTTTTTCTAATTTCGGAAAAAGAATCTTTTAAAAGTTTTTGTGTGAAAACTTTTTTCACCATTTTATTTTTTATATAAATATTATTCTCTATATTTTTATTGTTTATAAGAAAATATTTTCTCCCAATTTTATAATATATTTTTATTTAGATAAATTTTTTCAAAAAGTTCAAAGATATTTTTTATTTCCAAATCAATTTTTTTAATTCTCTTAAAGAATATATTTTCATCTAAGTCTACATATATTGATATATTTTATACTTGATCAAGTACATTATTAAAATGATACCATCCACCTTATTTCATGGGGTGGATTATGTAATTTTCTTTTCAATTAGAGGACTAATCTATCACTTCCTTTATCTTACCTAATCATCCAAACTGAATAAATATGAGTTTCATCCATGGAAATTACTCTATAAACTCTCTATATTTTCTTTATTTGATTAAATGTTGTTTAGTTTGATGTCATACATAGATTAATTGGGAAAATTTTTGAATTAACCATTTACCATAGATCTATACAGTGTTAGTTTGGAGGATGATTATGTAGAAATATATTCAATTTATTTATTGGAGAAATATTGACAATCAATATACTTTTCATTTCAATATGAATGTTTATTGATTATTAAGGAATAATGTTTATGTATCGTATAGTTGATTTATTGCTTCATATAATTAATTCATTAGACTTAATTAATGGTTTATGAGGCCCATTATAGCCCCTCTATACATAATTAGGTATCGTGATACATACTATCATTGGTATTTAGTGTATCCATACTGATTTATTTTTTTGTCTTGACTACAGTCTTGAAAACAAGTATATTTCTTGGCACAATGCCTTAACATTATGTAATTTATTATCATAAGACCTTGACTAGTCCATCATAATGAATTCCATAACTATGAAATTATTCATTATTTTCCATGTGTTTACTAATTTTTTTAACCATGAATTTGTTTCAAGGTCATCTAATAAGTTATATATCATTATTTTATTTTGTTTATTTACTGAATTATTATCGGTGCCTTCCATATTTTAAGATATATTATGGTATAATATTTACTCCACTGATCGTTTGAGATCACCATTCTTATGTTTCCATTTACCTAGCTTATAAATAAATGTATTACACGTGATATGTGTTAAATAATAGCATGGTTGGATAATTTTTGGGAGAATTAAAATATTTATTATTCATTTATTACATTCTTATTTAGTGGGAATAATTATTCATTGTTTGATAAAGACAAAGGATTTGTTAGTTAATGATTTTTTAAGTTATCTAAATCTATAAATTTAAAAGGTTATGGGAATTTATTGTAATACAGTGTTATATTTATGTCATGTAATTATCAGAAATTTAATTATAGGGTGATAAAGTTGGTAGTATAGTAGGATTTAGATAACTTTAGTAAGTAGAATATTATCATATGAGGATTCAAATGTCATAAAGGTGTGATATGTTACGTATTATCATAATTTCAATGGTATAGATAACCCTTTTAGTTAATTGAGGTAATAATGGTTATTTTATATTGTTTACAGATTTTGATAACATATCATTAGTGAAAACATTAGGGATACGTCTATGGGATATGTCTAAGTATTGGATTACTTTCTAAAGTTTTACTAAAGTATACATTTTGTAGTTTCTAAGAAATTAAATCTGTATATGGATACAATAAAATGAATCTGGTTGTAGCACAAATTCACCTTGGGATAATTACCTTTAAAATCGATTATTTGTTATAAACCTAACCTTCACTCATATGTATGATGAGTGGTACTAATGTCACACACCTAGAAAAAAACTCTCAATGGATTTTTTTTTGAAAATATTCTATTTACGAACCATTATGTGGAATTTGAAAATATTTAGGTTAGATAACCAAATAGGTAAATTACCATGGATAACATAGATTGAAATGTTGAGATTCATAAGTTATGGTAAATATTGATTGATATGTTATTTTATGGATAATGGGTGAGATGAATTTTGGGAGAATAGATTTCAATGATTCTCAGGTTTAAAATATTTTTATAAAGTTCATGATAATTTTGGACTTCTATTTTGGATATTAGGTTGAGTTATAATAGATAACAAACTCAAATTATGTCCGGTAGAGTCAGTTGAGTTTAAACCAGGGTATGTGGGACCCTCGGGCTGGGTCGGTTGGGTCGGTTGGATCGGGTCGGACCGGGCCCAGACGCAACTGGTCCCTGTTTACTAAAACACTTGTATCTTGCAAACCGCACATCTGATTGATGAGATGTTTGCAGATTTAGGACCCTATAGATGAGGAGGATATTTTTCCATGCCCTAAGGAGGCTTTCATGGATGTTGATATGTGACTAATTTCTAGAGAAGTGGTTCTCCCAAACGTGCTATGTACAGAACCCTGTGGTTGGCTCAGTCCTAAAGACTACTGACTTTTGACTCTGTATGATTCGATTATGGCCCATTGGGAAGAACCTATGTGTAACTTCGTAGACCCATGGTGATAAAAACTTATGTGTGACTCTATTGTCCCACGGTACGCGATGAGGAGGAGTACCTTAGTTGGCCAAGATTAGTAGGAATCACTTCTGTGTGACTTTTTAGGCCCACGGTACATGATGAGGAGGTATACCTAAGCAGTCCAAGGTTAGTGGGAAGAACTTCCATGTGACTTGGTAGGACCATTGTACTCGATTGAGGAGGGGTTCTTCAGCAGTTGAGGTGTTTGATGATGTGACTGATGATTCTTCTATCCCTACCCTAAATGTATACCTAGTGTGATATGTATTATATTTTGTGATTTACTTTGAGGATTGTTGTGTGGTAATTAATTTTTGTTTGAGGATCCCTACTGAGTATTTTGTTACTCACCCCTGCACATGTTTCTGTCACATGTATTCTGTCTGGTGCAGATGATTGATGTTTCAATAAACACTTTGGTAGACCGGGACCTAGAGTTGTTCAGGGTAATAGGACTGATAGATGCTATGATGGTGGATATAGCGGCCTATGACCAGGAGGGACCCACTAGGATCTAGTGGACAGGACATTCTAATTCATCTTCTAGTATCTACACTACTCTCATGATCAAGTGGGGTTATTCACGGATGGCCCTCATAGTTTTCTTTTGTGTATGTTTCCATTTTTAGTTCTTTCGTTGGGTTTTTATTATGGCCAACTTTTTTAGTTATACTCAACTTTGTTTTCTATGATACTTGTTCCTTGGTCAGTGTGTGTGACTTGGTTGGGCATGTGTGTGCATATGGGTACTTAGGAAAATTCCTCCCACATGTATGTTGATGCCTTCGGTTCTAGTCACCAGCCCTTAGCCTTCAAGAGGAGGGCTTGGGGTAATCACAGCACGGGCCCCATGGGACGGTTCAGGAAAAAGTGGTATCAGAGGTTAGTTGTTCCTAACACAAAGACCGGGATTCTATTGTTTTGTTTTGGGTAAACAGTCTTAAGTGTTGTGAGTATGACTTTTAGATTCAAGGAGTCCACTATTGGTGCATCGATCGACGTATCCATACACCAGGACCTTGAATTATACTTTTCAGCTCTATACATGAAAAAATTGTTGCATAAGTGTATCCTTATGTTATTTTGAATAAAAAGTCATCTCACTAGGTATAACCTTCTGGTCGTGGTATATATTGATCTATCTCAGGATGCCTCTACATGGAAGACCATTTAGGATTCCGATACGAGGTCGTGAGGAAAACCCCCTTAGCGATGAGGTGTCCATTCAGGGACCAGTTCTAGAGATTTCCCAAATGGATGGCGCACTAGTGCTACCACCACCCAATGGTTAGCATTTACTGTCATAAATTCTAGTAGAGGATGTGAGCAGTCTCAGTGCCCTGCATGAGTTTCAGAGATAGATACCTCCTAGGTTTAGAGAAGAGATAGATCCTCAGGTCTCTAAGGATAGACTGGAGGTAGTGACGTGGGTCTTCTACATAGGGAGTACATCACCTGATCAGATGGAAATCTAGGTAGTGATCCATCTCCAGGGATCGGCAGGGATATTGTAGAGCTTGACCACCCAGATGCATGATGAGGAGATCCTCACCTAGGATGACTTCAAGTGGCCTTTTCGAGAGGATTTATTTCCCATGACATTCTGCTCTATGATCATTCAGGAGATGTTTCACCTACAGTAGGGTAGCATGATGTTGGCCGAGCACTCGGCAAGGTTTACCGAGATTTCTCTCTACTCGACAAATATGGTGCAAGAACCTTTCTTTATGGATTGAGCCTTTGAGTTGGGACTCAGGTGAAAGATTAGGGCATCTGTTTTTTCTCTAAGCATCCCTACCCAAGTCGGATTGCTGGAGAAAACCCTTATGGTAGAGAGCTTATTGGCAGAGCAGGAATCCACAGCTAGAGCTACAAGAAGACCCCAGGTGGAAGAGTCTTCAGTAGGTAGTAGGCAGCAGACACGAGGGCCAAAGAGGGCTAGGTCCTTCAAAGGACAACCCTATGACTCAGGGTTGGAAGTGTGGGGCTCACAGACCAGAGGGAGTCAGCTGAGAACCATGCTTTTCTACTCTTTTGGGGGGGAAGGGGCACATGGCTCGTGACTACCCAACCTGTCATGTAGACAATCAGTAAAATGTTGGGGGACCACCGAGACAGAGGCAGCGGTTAGAGTGAGGAGGTTTGTAGGGTGGCGAATGTGGTAGGGGAGAAGTTCAAGCAGTAGACGGTGTGTGATGGTTCTAGTTATTACCACCACCACCCCCATGTGGTCTACCCCAATCTCAGGGAGTAGGTGGACAGGGGAGAACATAGCTTCAGGAAATGTTGGATTACAACCATAGTGCTCTAGATATGATATAAGGTATGGTCTATGTCTTCTCTACCCTAGCCGCAGTTCTTATAGACACAGGTTCTAGTCGCTCCTTTCTTTCCATGACTCTTGTTTGGAGCTCAAAGATTCTAGTGGAGCTGTTTTCTCAATCTTTACAGCTAGAGACTCTAACAAGAGGGGATTCGATGATTACACACTGCTTTCGGTAGTGTGATCTTACTCTCAGAGGCGAGATATTAGGCAGGGATCTCCTAGTAGCAGCGTTGAGGCCTTACGATGTCATCTTACATATGGACTGGTTATCTACAATCCATGCATAGATCAGCTGTTTTAGAAATATAGTACAGTGTGTATATGGAGATGGGACCAGGTTTTCCTTCACTAGTGAGAAGGAAACCCTTGCTGCATAAGATAGACTTTCTCATAGGATGTTGAAGAAGATTACTCAACATTTGGCTAATCTCACCCTCAGTGTAGTGGATGAGAGGAGTCTAAGTTTCCCTGTAATGGTGGATGAGGGTGAGGATGTTTTTCCTGAGAATGTTTCGGGACTACCTCTTCATAGGGAGGTAAAAATTTGCATTGACCTATACCTCGGTATGGAACAGATATCCACACCATCATATCAGATGGATCCCACGGAGCTTCGCGAACTAAGGGTATAGCTAGAGGATTTTTAAGAGAAGGGGTTTGTAAGGCCCAACGTTTCACCATGGGTATCCCCGGTGCTTTTTTTTCAAGAAGGAAGATGGTAGTTTGAGGTTGTACGTGTACTTCCAGCACCTGAACCAGGCAATCGTGAAGAACAATTATCCACTACTAATGATCAAGGACCTCTTCAACCAGCTAAAGGTAGTGAGGTGGTTCTCAAAGATAGACCTCAGATTGGGCTATCACCAACTTCGAGTACGAGATGAGGATTTACCAAAGACTTCCATCAAGTGTAAATATATCAACTAAAAGTTCATAATGATGCTTTTCAGAGTGAAAAACTCCCCAACAGTGTTTATGGGGATCATTTATAGAATCTTCTAGCTTTAGCTTTACCAGGTTGTTGTGGTCTTCATTGATGAAATCTCGGTGTACTCAGCGATAGAGGAGGTTCATGCTACACACCTACATATTGTAATTGATACACTATGAGATCACTATATTTATGTAAATCTCTCAAAGTGTCAGTTTTGGATTTGGGATATCCACATTTTGGGACACGTCATCTCAGAGGCTGGAGTTGCAGTAGATCCAGCGAAGATAGAGTCGGTGCTTTCATGGGAGCCACCCGGGGGCATGACTAAGGTGAAGAGCTTCTTGGTGTTGGCTGGTTACTATTGGAGGTTTGTGCCCGACTTTTCCAGAGTAGCAGCACCCTTATCAGCTTTTACATGGAAGGGACAACCCTTTTTGATGTAGAAATGTCAGCAAAGTTTCTAAGAGTTGGGGCAAAGAATGACTAGATCCCCCATATTGAGACTTCCATAGGAGGTAATTGGGTATGTAGTTTACTACAACGCATCTGGGACCAGACTGGGTTGTTTCCTAATGCAGGAGTGAGTAGTGATCGCCTACGGATCATGAAATTTTAGATAGCATGAGTAGAACTATGAAAACCATGACCTAGAGTTATCAGTAATGGTCTTTTCATTGAAGATGTGGAGACACTACTTGATGGGTAAACGGTTTATGGTTTACTATGACCACAAGAGTCTCAGGTATATCTTCTCCCATAAGGAACTAAACCTCATTCAATGGTGATGTCTAGAGGTCTTCTAGGACTATGACTTTGAGATAGTCTATACTCTTTGAAAGGGGAATGTGGTGGCAGACGCACTTAACAGAAGGACCAGTTTGTAGCTGTTGAGTGAGGGAACTGTGCAGTTGGCCACGATGTAGATATCTTTTGTGGATGATGGTGATGCTACTTACCTTCAATTTATGACTATTACTCCCCCACTCTTTTAGTGAGTTATGTAGGCACGGCTAGTGGATGTTGACTGCAATGCCCATTGAGCTCATTTATCCGTAGAATGGGCTCTAGATGTATTTTTGATATGTAGGGAGAACTTCATCCTTTTGAGAGGGTGCACTATAGTGCCATTGGAATTGAGAGAGGAGGTGTTGAGGGAGTTTCATACATTCCCTTTTTTGGTACATCATAGTGTGGAAAAGATTTACTTGGACCTTCGACGTCAGTATAGGTGGTCGGGGATAAAGAAAGTGGTGGCCAAGTTCGTTTCACGATGCCTCACTTGTCAACAAGTGAAGGCAGAGCATCGGGTTTTAGGAGTCTTGGCCCATCCACTTGAGGTACTGGAGTGGAAATTGGAAGGTATATCAATGGAATTTGTGATGGGGTTACCACGTACATCCAGGTGCCATGACTCAATCTGGGTGATCGTTGACTGACTCACCAAGTGGTCTCACTTCCTACCCATCTGGGAGTATGGACCGGTAGAGGGATTGGGACGCCTCTATGCCCAAGAGATAGTACGGATTAATGGGGTTCTTTTGATGATCATCTCTGATCATGACAGTCACTTTACATCCTGTATGTGGAGAGGATTACAGGAGGCATTCAGAACACAGCTGGTTTTGAGTATAGTTTTTCATCCCCAGACAGATGGTCAGACGAATCTGACCATACAGACCTTGGAGGATATGCAACATTCTTGATTCTTGGATTTTGTTCATAGTTGGGAGGACCACCTACCACTGGTGAGGTTTTCATACAAAAACATTTATCACTCCACCATTTGAATGGAATCATTCAAGGCTTTGTACGAGTGGCCTTGCAGATCACTCCTATGCTGGAAAGACCCATGGGAGCCGGCACTCATGGCTTCAGAGCTAGAATGGGCTACCACCAAGAAGGTGAAGATCATCCAGGAGTGGGTGAGGACTGCACAGAGCAGGAAAAATTCTTAAGATGATAGGATATAGAGACCCTTAGAGTTCAAAGATGGAAATCATGTATTCCTTTGGGTCTCACCCCAATGAGAATTGCATAGATTTTTCCAGGGTGGAAAGTATCATTGAGGTTCATCGTACCTTTTTAGATCTTGATCAGAGTTATTTAGGTGGCGTACCGCCATGATCTTCCCCAAAAAATGCACTGGTTTCATAATTTTTTCTACATGTCGCAGCTGAGAAGGTACGTGCATGATCCATAACACATCATCGAATGAGGACAGCTAGACATTGACGATGGGGTGACATTTTCAGAGTTCTCGGTGGAGATAGAGGACGGACAAGAGAAGGTCTTATGTGGGTGGTCGATTACTCTGGTGTACATTCGATGGTAGCACAGGAATCTCCAGGAGAGCACATGGGAGCGGGAGGCTAAAATTCGTGCTCAGTACCCCCATCTACATGATTATTTTTTGTTTCGGATTTCAGGGATGTAAATCCATAATGTGACGAGAATGAAATGTCTCATAAATTTCATCTAATTTTTTTTATTATATAGAATTATTCTATGACCACATTCTTTGATGGCACGTGATTCCAAGGCTTGGTGAGCCCAAAATTGAATTTTGATCTTTTTGTAAGGTACATTAAGTAAACATTCAAGTGGGTCTTTCTAACTTTTGAACTGGTGCTCAGTTCAAAAATCTGAGGGCACCATTGAACTTGGAATGCCAGGATTCGCATATAAATGACTTAACTTCGGTAGGAACGGGGCGAGTGGAAATGTTTTTTTTTTACCTTTATAAAAATAATAAAAAACTTTTAAAGGTTATTTTATTTTTTTCACACCTTTGAATGGCGGACGATGATGTAGCAGTAAAATGACAAGGATCATTAATGGAGGGTCATTAATGGATTTTTTATAACTACGACATTGTTATCTTAATGGATCATTAATCATGTCTCATTAAATGTGACTAATTAATGAGCATCGTTAATGAGTGAAACATCTATACGCATCTTTCTTTTAATATTCAATCGTGTTGGAGTTTGGGGATTAACAAACACATGGAATCTCGGATGAACTGCCATCGGAATCCCTCCCCAATAAATAATGAAGAATCAAGAAACAAACATTAGAGGATCGGATTTGAAGGTTGAAAAGTTTTGATAGACACTAATGACTACGGATCAACGATGATACAAATTGCATCCTTCTTCATCATTGAATCCAACAAATCTAGGTAAGGGTTTAATTTGTGCATGTTTTTTGCCATTATATTCTAGAAACGACGAACGCGGATCAACCCACGAATAGGTTGATCTTCGAATTGTGAATTTATGTGGGAGGGTAACATTATTTGGGGGATTCTTTATCCAGGATTAGTTTATCTTTTACAATGATTGACCATCTCCCCTGAGCCTCTCTAGTTTTAAAACTTTTAATGTGGAGGGCACGGGCTGACACAAACAAAGGCCCAGACCCCTCCACATGTGCACTCCTTGTAAACATATTTTCGAAAATGGAGGAAAGGCGTGTCTGAGACCATTTTAGTGATGGGAGTTACCCGAGAGGCCTGTAGGTGTAGATGGATTGGAAAATGGACCATCAGATAAACTCTGGTGGCCCGCATAAGGTGTTGTCGACGCGGTACCACCGGCGCAATGGCGTCGGCAACCGGCGGTGGTAGCATCCATCCCACGTCGGCTAAGTGGAAGGGGTGGCGTTATCTATCATTGTAGCAGAGGAGGTGGTCGGACCTCACTGGCCGCATAGGAGGACGGCAACGCACCGCGGTGCTTACCGAGCATCACGTGGAAGGATGGCCTGCATTCATGTCATCGGGGTTCTTCGGCAAGCTGTGGTCACTCGACCACGGCAGGAGGGGACCCACGCATCTATGAGGCTAGCGGGGGCCAGACATGGCAGTCAGCTGCATCTCGGCTAGGCGGTGGAAAACTGGCATGCACCGCGCATGCTAGGCTTCGGGCTAGGAGGTCGCACCCCCAGCTTGCGTGTCGGACCCGCACACAGCGGGTCGGAACCTCGGCCAAACCCGACCAGGTTCAACATGGCCCATTGGGCCTGGCCCACTGGTTATATAATGCCCCTACCCCAGTTACCCAGAGTCGGTACATTATTACAAAACAATTTCATGATACAAGGAATCGTGTCTCGAAAGACTGATCAGTTTAGTAGCCTTAGAAGTACTAGATACATTCATAAGTTTTACATTACATCATGAAATAAAAACATCAACAACATTTTTTCCACTTTTTAAACACACTTATATCCATATTCTATCCTTGTAGGTCAACCATAAAACATTTCTTCACATCCTGTGAAAAATAAAACACAGAAAGGGGTGAGTTCAGATGCTCAGTAAGGATAACAATATAGCAGAAACTTTCATAAATAAGCCTAAATAATTAAGGCAATGTACAGGACTAAGACATAGGCCTTTTAAACATAAACTTCTGTAAAATTTGGCTAATATAAATCAAATAATGTCATTTACTTATTCACATGGATATTATACTAGTCAAATAATCACATGCAATATCAACAGCTAATTTCGTAATGATGGAATGCATAATGCCAGACTTCATAACCACATAGTCAAGGCCATGTGCCAAGACTACAAATAAGATTTTTTCAAGGCCTTGTGACAAGGCACTAGTTTGTCTCATGAGACCTACTGATACATCAAGGAGCTATAGTGGGCTCCACCCGTCACTTACTAAGTCCAATGCATTCCTCATATTAAAAGGTTTAAACATAACATAAACATTAGTAATAAAACTAGCATACGAAATGTCAATACATTATCCATAAACCATGAATGGTGTAAAAATAACACATCTACAGTCAAACATATCAAAAAACATTCAATAAAATATGGAAGATTTGTATAATAATAAATCAACATCAAACAAGTTCAAAATCCGTCAAAGGATGTTGACATAGATGAAATGAAAACTATTTAAAATAAATACCTCTTTCTATTTTGAAATAATTTAAAAGTCACATAATTATAAAAGAAAAAATTTATTTTTAAAATATTTTTATAAGCTTTTATGGGAAGTTTCGATGATTTTATAATGGTATAAAATAGTCACACCCTCCGTATAAGTTAAAAAAGACATTCTTACCTTAATTTTGTCGAAAATGTCATAAAGTACCTTGTTTGGAAAACAACAGAAAGATTCTTTCAAAACATATATGGACTAGTAAGGGTATAAATGACTTTAAACCATAGTCTAGAAAATAGTAAAAAAAATTGAATTACATATTTAAGAAAACACGGATGTGGATGATAAAGTGGTCCCAGTAGATACTTACGTATTAACAACCTTGAATAAGTAAAGAGATTGTAGAATTAACCCTTACCTTGTACTTTTCCTTGGTCAATGTTATGTTAACCTCCTGTATACTAGTTAAAACATTTTTATTAAATTATTCATGAATCATATAAATAAATATAATATCATATATCATCTTATAATATTTTTTTGTTCATAATATTTTAGTAGTGTCATCATTTCGGGTGATAACTGATTCGTTTTCCTTTATATTCTTGGTTACGTAAGCCATATTTGTTATATGTAAGATTTATTTTATTCATATAAAGAATGATATTATGTTCATAAAATTTATTTTTAATCATAAAATGAAAATTATTCTTGAATGATTAATATGGGGAATGAATCTCATCGCGTTCATGGAGACGGTAATCCGTACGTACACATGAGCGACAATATCATTATATTGATAGTGAAATTATATGTAATTGGATGGTATATAATATATAAATAATAATTAAAATGTTATATTTATTATTTACATCAGTTATATTCATTATTATACCCATCCAAAATAATGAAGTGTTTGAATAACAAACTACACCACGACATGGAGACGATAATCCGTACGTACGCACGTATGGTGAATTTGTCATTTATAGGATGGATAGAATAATGAATATGTTTATACCATATTAATAATAAAATAACATTACATATAATATACTGGAGTTATTATTTTATAATGGAAACAACAAAGAAATAGGATGTGGAAGAGGAAAAGAACCTAAAATAGGTGATGAAATATTTACCTCTTCTTCAGGTTCTTCATTTTGATTTGATCAAAAGGAATCCTTAGGTTGGATTTATGACCAATGGAAGGCCTCTAGGATTAAGGGAGGATATTTGGTAGGATATTTGGGTAGGGTTTGGCCGATCCAAATGGTGTGAAATTAAGATAAGGGGAAGTACCCTTTTATAAGAGAGGTGAGGGTCACTTTAGGAAAAGCTTGAAATATTATTTTATAATAAATTCATTTTGAGTTTCTAATGGTTCAAAATGAATTATTTATAAGATAAGGTGGTTTCATTTGAAAAAATCTCAAACAATAGGTTTTAGACATGTTTAGGTCACCATATTAACCTTATCTTTTAGATTTAACTCTTAGTTAAAAATTTTGACATTTACCATGTCTCTTTGTATATTAATATTATATGGTTAATAAACATACTATAACAAGCCCAAAGAAACCCATGTAATTAATTGTTAGTATATATAACCTTATCTATGTCCTTTGGATGATCCTTATATTTTTAGGAATATTAGATCAATTAATAATATAGTATTTGTTTTAAAAACTCAATTATGTCAATTTTGTCACTATTTAGTATTTGGTTTTTGTGAAAATCATAACAGCATGATTACTTCGAAAAAAATTATTTAATAAAACATAACATGTCATATTAGCCTATAAAATTTGTGTAATTCATAAAAAGTCTCAAATTACATTTATTTGGATATTTATAATATCAATTATTTTAATCTTTCATTAATAAGGTAATTACAGCATCATCATTGTGTCGTTAATAAATAAAGTATTTAATGTTTAAAAAATATAAATAAAATACCATTATGTAGGAAGCCTGTTTATATTTCTAATGAATATTTATAGTCTAATTTATCTTATGTATAACCCTATATTTAAAATGGTTTAGTTATTAAACCTTGAATTTAACTCTTTTAACTCTTCTTTAAATAAAATAATAATAAATTTCCTAATCTAATCCAAGTGGACCAAAGGGGGTCATATTTTATTCATAAGGGTGTTTTTGGTCTAATTACACTTATCCAATAGAATTAGTACAAGTGTTAGGGTAATTATAATATCATTTTTACCCTTAATTTCCTTATTTACTTTTAACTGTGGTAAATAAAAGTAAAAAGTTACTATTCACCAAAAATTATTTTCATCTTATTGAACCACATTTTACTTACTTTTGTCAACCGTGTCTTTTGGATTTTTGAAATTCAACTCACAGAAGCCGTAAAATTATGTTTTATACAAAATTTACAAATACTCTTATGTGGTGGGTAAAAGATGGTAAAAAGTTTAATAAAATTTTTTTATATCGAAAATTATTATAAAAAGGATCCAATGAATTAAATTTAACTTATATAGGTATTATGTATCTATTTTCACCTAAAATAAATTTAAATAAAATAAAAAATTATTTAAATAAAAAATTTGGTTTTAACTAATAACCTAGTGTTTTTCACTATTCATCAAAAATTAAAAGTTTTCATAAAAATACCAAAAATTCACCCTAAGCTGATTTCGATATTCTGAATTCAAAAATGAAGTCCATTTTGAAAAAATATAATTTATAAAATTTCAAAAAGTGGGTATTACTATTCATAACGGCTAGTTTGATTGGTCATTGTGTGTTAGAATCTTGAAGTTTCCTACAATGCAAGTTGTTGCATTCTTCAATGGGAAACGTACCATGGAAGCTTGGGGTGTTATATTCTCCCCTCCATAAAATAATTTCGTTCTTGAAATTTCAAAAATACTACTGCATAAAAAGATTTGGGTGGTTCTTCATCATAAGTTCCTCGGGTTCCCAAGTTGCCTCTTTCATCTTATGATTTCTCTATAGAACATTTACCAGACGAGTCATCCATTTTCTCAGCACTTGTTCTCTGGTATCAAGAATTTTGATAGGCTCTTCACAATAAGATAAATCAGGTTCCAATTCAATTTCCTCAAAGGTGAGTACATGCATTGGGACAAGCATGTATTTTCTCAATAATGATACGTGGAACACGTCATGAACTTTAGAGAAACATGGAGGCATTTCCAAACGGTAAGCTACAACCCCAATTCATTCTAGAATTTCAAAAGTTCCAATGTACCTGGGACTTAATTTACCCTTCTTACAAAATCGTATAACTCACTTCCATAAAGATTCCTTCAAGAAAACATAATCACCTACCTGAAATTCTAAATCCTTCTTTCTGTTATCGGCATATCTATTCTGCCTGCTTTGAGATGCTTTGATGTGGTTTTGGATAACCTTAATCTTTTCCATTGCTTCCTCAACAAGTTCTGAGCCTATGAGTTTTCTTTCACCAACATCATCCCAACAAGTTGGTGTGCGAGATCTCTTGACATATAACACTTCATATGGTGCCATCTGAATATTTGAATGGAAGCTATTGTTATAGGAAAATTCTACCATAGGTAAATATTGATCCCACATACCTTGAAAGTCAAGTGATAAATATATTAACATGTCTTATAAGGTTTGAATAGTCTGTTTTGATTGTACATCAGTTTGAGGGTGGTAGGAAGTGCTCAAATGAAGTTTAGTATCCCGGGCCTTCTGAAGACTTTTCTAGAATCTTGATGTAAAACAGATATCATGATCAGAAATAATTGATAGGGGTACTCCATGAAGTCTTACAACTTCATTAATATATAGTCTTGTCATATGTTCAAGTGGTAAATCTTCTCTTTTAGGAAGAAAATGGGCTGACTTGGTAAGACAATCAATAATTACCCATATTGGATCATTCCTTATAGGAGTCTTTGGTAGCCACATGAAAAATTACATCATAATATTATCCCATTTCCACTTAGGTATGGAAAGAGGTTGCATGACTCCTCCAGGCTATTTCCTTCCATCTTTCACCTATTGAAAAAACATACATCTTGATACAAAATAAGCAATCTCCCTATTCATTTTGTCCCACCAAAAATGTTCCTTCAAATCTCTGTACATATTAGTGATACCAGGGTGTATAGAGAAATTGGAGAAATGATCATCATCCAACAATTACCTTTTTAGATTTGGTATATCGGGAACACAAAGTCTCTTCACAAATTTCAAAATTCCATCTTCATATATGAAGTCACTCAATCACCCATCATTCATAGCTTTAATATTCTTTTGAAACTCCTCATCATTAGTCTGAGAACTCTTTATCCTTTCTAGTAAAGATGGTTTGGAAACCATTTGAAAAATTATTGTTGTTTCAACTTCGATGGTTATTCCCATATACGTATTTTCTAGATCCATGAAAATAGTATCCCTTTCAACTCTCATCTAGTTCAAAACTCCATGATTATTTCTACTCAAATCATCTTCCACCTTATTTGCCTTCTTTAGGTGGTAGTGTATAGTGCAATCATAATCCTTGAGTAGTTCAATCCATCGCCTTTGCCTCATGTTGTGTTCTTTTTGTGAGAAAATATACTTCAAACTCTTATGATAAGTATAAATCTCACATTTTTCACCATAGAGATAGTGTCTCCATATTTTCAAAGAAAATATTAGAGCTGCTAACTCAAGATCATGAATAAGATAGTTTTGCTCATGAATTTTTAGCTGTCATGATGCATTGGAAATAACTCTATCATTATTCATAAGTACGCAACCAATTCCTTTCTTTGAAGCATCACCATAAATAATAAACCCATCATTCCCTGATGGTAGAGTCAAGATAGGATAATTGACTAATATTTTCTTCAGTTCTTCAAAACATTCTTCACACTCTTTTGTCTAATCAAATTTAACCCCTTTACATGTGTTCTTAATTAATGGATTATCCAACCAGGAAAAATTCTGGTTGAAACATCAATAATAACCTACTAAACCAATAAAAATGTGTACCTCAATTATACTCGTTGGTGCTGGCCATTCTTGTATTTCCTTGGTCTTTGAAGGATCAATAGATATTCTATCCTTAGAGACAATATGGCCAAGAAAATAAATCTCCTAATTCCAGAATTCACACTTTCTAAACATCCCATATATTTCATTTCTTCTAAGATTATTTAGAATACTACGCAAGTAATTTTCATGATCTTCCTAGATTTTGGAGTATACATGATATCATCAATAAATACCACTATAAAGTCATCAAGATATTCCTTGAAAACTCTATTCATTAGATTCATGAAGACAGAGGGTGCATTAGTCATTCCAAAAGGCATTACTGTAAACTCGCAATGCCCATACCTGGTTCGGAATGCTGTTTTCGGAATGTCTTCCTTCTTCACACACAACTGATGATATCCATATCAAAGTTCAATCTTTGAATAATATTTACCTCCATGAAGTTGGTCGAATAAATCATTAATGCGATGTAGAGGATACTTTTTCCTTATTATTATAGAACTGATCTCCTTGTAGTTAATGCACAACCTCATAGATCCATCTTTCTTCTTAATAAAAAGGACAGGGTCTTTCCATGGAGAAACACTAGGGTGAATAAATCCTTTGTTACTCAATTCCTCTAGTGGTTTCTTTAGTTCCACTAATTCCACAGTGAGTATTCAATAAGGGGTCTTCGATGTGGGCATTGAACTAGGAATTAAATAAATGGAAAAATCAATTTCTCATTCCGGAGGATGTCCAGGTAAATCGTCTGGAAACACGTCAACATATTCTTACACAATAGGTATGTTATCTATTCAAACATTCTTTTCCTCACCCATAGTTATTTCATTTTCTTCCTCCCCAATAATTGAATTTAGTAGAGTTACATGGGGTGGATAAAGATAAGAATCAGGTGGTGACGTTTCATCTCTAAAGATAAGGTACTCTTTATCATCATCGAAAACTGTAACCTCCTTCTTTTTACAAAAAAAATTTCCATAACGGCCCGAAAGCCAATCCATTCTCATGATTATATCAAATTCAATCATGGGTATGACGAAGAGATCAACAGAAAAACAACATTTATATGCTCTAATGGGAATGGATTCACAAAACCTTGTTGCAATGATAATTCCTTTAGGTGTTTTGACTGACTACTCCCTTGTTAATTCAAATTAAAAATATCTAATTTTCTTAGAAAACTGGGAAGATATGAAACAATGGGATGATCCAGAATCAAATAAATCATTGGTTAAACTTGAGGAAATCATTAAATTACCTGCTACCATGTCTTTCGGAGCTTTATCCTTGGCAGTAGTGGTCGCATAAGCTTGGCCTTTCTCCCTTTTCCTTTTCTAAGGAATGTTCCCTTGGATCTTAGGAAATTCATTTGCATAATTCCCCTTTTCTCTGAAATTATATCATTCAACATTGATAGCCTCTTTCTTCCCCTTGCAATCACGAGCGTGGCGGTCATTTTCACCACACTTGTAAAAGACTTCCATTCCCTTCAGGAATGTTACAGGGTGTTTCTTCCTAAATTTACCATATGATGGATATTCAAATTTTCCCTTCTTCCCCTTATTTCCATTTCCATAGTGTTCAGCATATTTATTTTTCTCTTATTTTTCTTTAAAGTCGTAAGACTTAGAGAATTCTTTTTCTGTCTTGATAGTGCATGATACAATATCTTCATACGATGAGAAGGTTGGGAGACTAATGATCAAAATAGAAATGGTTTTAACCCATCAAAGGATCGATCAATATTACTCCTTGGGTTACATATATAATCTTATGTATTCCTTGATAACCTTGTAAATTTAGCCTCATACTTTTTGACATTCTCATCCTCCTTTTGCTTCAGACTCAGAAATTGTCTTTCCAAATCTTCTTGATGGTCACGAGGAAAGTATTTTTCTAAGAAAATATCTTTAAACTCCCTCCATTAAATGTTAGATACTTCTTCATCTTCCTTTGTGTTTTGGATTAATAACCACCATTGATCTGCATCTCCTATGAGGCGATAAACTACCATGACAACTTTTTCCCTTTTTCTACTCCCCAAAGCATGAAATATTTTCTCTAAGGAAATTATCCATTGCTTAACTACTAATGGATTTGTACTCCTATTAAATGTTGGTGGTTTTTTCCTCATGAAGAGGTATAACATTGATCCTCTATGTTGTAGATCATAGTGCTCCATATGGGTAAGGTTATTATTCATAACCTGAATGAGTTGTCCCAGTATGGTGATAAGTTGATCAGTACCAGTTTCATTGACACCTCCAGTATAAGTATCTTGAGTAGAAAGGAAATACCGACATGGATTACGTGTGTGTATACAGTTTCCATTCCTTCCACTAGGATTCATTTTTAAACAATGTCATACACTAGATTATTTTATGAATCGTAATACATAATTCCAAACATGTAAAAATCTTAACATAAATTGAACAGTTTATGGATATAATCCATATTCATAAAAAAAAATTCTTTGAGTAAGTATATACTTATAAACCCATCATAATGGTTTGTAAATAAAATGATAATTATCCTAAGAATATCCCCCGGGAGTGTCGTAACCAAGAGTGTAGCAAGGCACGTTCTCGTGCACCAGTTTTCGTTCGAGTCTAGCTCAAAGTGGTGATTTTGGGTTTTACCCCTAGGTACATCTGTTCTAGAGCTTCCTCTACCTTCTCGTATCTATATAGGGATGTATTTCTTATAAAACTCACAAAATCTCTACAATACCAAAATTCAAGGAAGTTCTTCTATATTAATCCTCAAAGTCTATCTTAGGGTAATGTTCTCTAATCAGAGTTTTTTCCTAAATCCAGCTTCCAAGGGTTGTACTAAACTTCCTATCATACAAACTATAATGCCCCAACCCTGTTTACCCAGAGTTGGTGCATTATTACATAACATTAGAATGATACAAGGAATCATGTCTCGAAAGATTGATCAGTTTAGTAGCCATGGAAGTACTATATACATTTATAAGTTTTACATTACGTCATGAAATAAAAACATCAACAACATTTTTCCCCTTTTTAAACACACTTATATCCTTAGACTATCCTTGTAGGTCAACCATAAAATATTTCTTCACATCCTGGGAAAAATAAAACATAGAAAGGGGTGTGCTCAGATGCTCAGTAAGGATAACAATATAGCGGAAACTTTCATAAATAATCATAAATAATTAATTCAATGTACAAGACTATAGCATAAGACTTTTAAACATAAAATTCTACATAATATGGCCAATATAAATCAAATATTTCCATTTAATTATTCACATGGATATTCTACTAGTTGAATAATCACATGAAATATCAATAGCCAATTTTATAATGATAGAATGCATAATGCCAGACTTCATAACCACATAGTCAAGGCCTTGTTCCAAGACTACAAAAAAGATTTTGTCAAGGCCTTGTTCCAAGACACTAGTTTGTCTCATGAGACCTACTGATGCATCGAGGAGCTATAGCGGGCTCCACTCGTCACTTACTGAGTCCAATGCATTCCTTATATGAAAAGGTTTAAACATAACATAAACATTAGTATTAAAACTAGCATAGGAAATGTCAATACTTTATCTATAAACCATGAATGGTGTAAAAATAACACATCTACAGTCAAACATATCACAAAAACTTCAATAAAATTTGGAAGATTTGTATCATAATAAATAAACTTCAAACAAGTTTAAAATCCATCACAGCATATTGACATATATGAAATGAATACTATTTGAAATAAATAACTCCTATTGTTTTGAAATAATTTAAAAGTCACATAATTATAAAAGAAAACATTTATTTTGAAAATATTTTTATAATCTTGTATGGGAATTTTTGATGATGTTATAACGACAGAAAATAGCTTCACCCACCATATAAGTTAAAAAATACATTCTTACCTTAATTTTGTCGAAAATGTCATAAAGTATCTTGTTTGGAAAACAACGGAAAGATTCCTTTCAATAAATATATCATCTAATAAGTTTATAAATTACTTTAACCCATAGTCTAGTAAATAGTAAATAAAATTTGAGTTACATTTGTAAGAAAACATGGATGTGGATGATAAAGAGGTCATGGTAGATACTTACGTATTAATAACCTCGGATAAGTAAAGAGATTGTAAAATTAACCCTTACCTTGTACTTTTCCTTAGTCAATGGTATGTTAACCCCATTTATAATAGTTAAAAAATTGTTATTAAATTAAAAAAGAATAATATACATAAATATGATATCATATATGATCTTTTAATATTTCTTTGTTAATAATATTTTAGTAGTATCATCGTTTCTGGTGTTAACTGAATCATTTTCCTTTATATGATTGGTTACATAAGCCATGTTTATTATGGATAGAATGTATTTTATTCATATACATAATGATAATATGTTCATAAAAATAATTTATAATCATAAAATGAAAATTATCCTTGAATGATTATGATGGGTAATGAATCTCATCGCGTTTGTGGAGACGGTAATCTGTACGTATGCACGAGCGACAATATCATTATATTGATGGTGAAATCGTATGTAATTTGATGGTATATCATTTATAAATAATCATTTGCATGTTATATTTATTATTTACATCATTTATATTCATTATTATACCCATCCAAAATAATGAAGTGTTTGAATAACAAACTACACCACAACGTGGAGACGATAAGTCGTACGTACGCATGTATGGTGACTTTGTCATTAATAGGATTGATAGAATAATGAATATGGTTATAAAATATTTATAATAATATCATACTATATATGATATATTGGATTTATTATTTTATAATGGAAACAACAAATAAAGAGGAAGTGGAAGAAGAAAGGAACATGAAAGAGGTGATGAAATATTTACCTCTTCTTCGGGTTCTTCCTTTTGATTTGATCAGAAGGGATCCTTAGGTTGGATTTCTGACAGAAAGAAGGCCTATAGGATTAATGGAAGTAAGTTGGGAGGACATTTGGGCAGGGGTGGGCTGAGCCAAATGGATTTGGAGCTGTAAAATTAAGAGAAGGGGAAGTACACTTTTATTAGAGAGGTGATGGTCACTTTAGGAAAAGATTGAAATATTATTTTATAATAAAGTAATTTATGATTTTTAATGGATAAAAAATGAATTATTTCAATTATAAGGTGGGTATGGGTCGAAAACCTCTCAACTAATAGGTTTTAAATAGGTTTAGGTCACCATATTAAACTTATCTTATAGATTTAATTCTTAGTTAAATAGTTTGACATTTTCCATGTCTCTTTGTATTTTTATATTATATAGTTAATAAACATACTATAACAAGACAAGAGAACCCCATGTGGTTTATTATTAATATATATAACCTTATCTAAGTCTTTTTTGTGAATCTTATATTTTTAGAAATATTATATCAATTAATAATATAGTATTTGTTTTAAAATCTCAATTATGTCAATTTTGACACTATTTAGAATTTGGTTTTTGTGAAAATCATAACAGCATGATTACTTCAAAAAAAATTATTAAATCAACCCTAAAATGTCATATTAACCTATAAAATTAGTTTAATTCATCAAAAGTCTCAAATTACATTTATTTGGATATTTATAATATCAATTATTTTAATCGTTAATAAGGTAAATACAGCATCATCATTGTGTCATAAATAAATTAAATTATATAATGTCTAAAAATTATAAATAAAATACCAGTATGTTGGAAATATTTTTTTATTTATAATGAATATTTATAGTCAAATTTATTTTATGTATAACCAAATATTAAAAATGGTTTAGTTATTAAACATTGAATTTAACTCTTTTAACTCTTATTTAAATAAAATAATAATAAATTTCCTAATCTAATCCATGTGGGCCAAAGGGGATCATATTTTATTCCTAAGGCTGTTTTTTGTCGAATTACACTTATCCAATAGAATTTGTACATGTGTTAGGGTAATTATAATATCATTTTTACCCTTAATTACCTTATTTACTTTTAACCGTGGTAAATAAAAGTAAAAAGTTATTATTCACCAAAAATTATTTTCGTCTTATTGAACCACATTTTACTTTCTGATGTCAACCATGTCTCTCGGATTTCTGAAATTCAACTCACAGAAGAGGTAAAATTATGTTTTATGCAAATTTGCAAATGCTCTTAGGAGGTGGGTAAAAGATGGTAAAAAGTTCAATAAATTTTTTATATATCTAAACTCATTATAAAATGAATCCAATGAATTACATTGAACTTGTATAGGTATTATGTATCTATTTTTACTTAAAATAAATTTAAATAAAATAATTAATTATTTAAATAATGAATTTTGTTTTAACCAACAACGTAGTGTTATTCACTATTCATCAAAAATTGAAAAAAATTAGAAAAATACAAAAAATTCACCATAAGATAATTTCAATATTACAAATTCAAAAACGAAGACCATTTTAAAAAATAAAATTTCAAAAATTTCAAAAATTGGGTATTACTATTCATAACAGCTAGTGTGATTGGTTGTAGTGTGTTAGAATCTCGAAGTTGCGTACAATGCAAGCTATTGCATTATTAAAAAGGAAATGTACCGTGGAAGATTGGGGTGTTACATTCTCCCCTCCTTAAAATAATTTCGTTCTCAAAATTTCTATAATATTACAACATAAAAAGATTTGTGTGGTTCTTCATCATAAGTTCCTCGGGTTCCAAAGTTGCCTCTTTCATCTTATGATTTATGCATATAACTTTTACCAAACGAGTTGTCCAGTTTATCAGCACTTGTTCTCCGGTATAAAGAATTTTGACAGGCTCTTCACAATAAGATATATCAGGTTCTAGATCAATTTCCTCGTAGGTGAGTACATGCATTGGGTCAGGCATGTATTTTCTCAATAGTGATACGTGGAACACATCATGAACTTTGTAGAGACTTTGAGGAATTGTCAAATGGTAAACTACAACCCCAATTCTTTCTAGAATTTCAAAAGGTCTGATGTACTTGGGACTTAATTTACCCTTCTTACCAAATCGTATAACTCCCTTCTAGGTAGATACCTTCAAGAAAACATGATCTTCTACCTGAAATTCCAAATCCAACCTTCGATTATCTGCATAGATCTTCTGCCTACTTTGGGATACTTTGATGTGGGTTTGGATAAGCTTCACCTTTTCCATTATTTCCTCAACAAGTTCTGGTCCTACGAGTTTTCTTTCACCAACATCATCCCAACAAGTTGGTGTGCGACATCTCTTGCCATATAAGACTTCATATGGTGTCATCTTAATACTTTAATGGATTCTATTATTATTGTAAAATTCTACCAGAGGTAAATATTCATCCCACATACATTGAAAGTAAATTGATCAAGATCTTAACATGTCTTCTAAGGTTAGAATAGTCCATTCTGATTATCCATCAGTTTAAGGGTGGTAGGCAGTGCTGAAACAAAGTTCAGTATCCAGGGCCTTCTGAAGACTTTTCCTGGATCTTGATGTAAAATGGGGATCATGATCAGAAACAATCGATATGGGTACTCCATAAATTCTTACAACTTCATTAATATATAGTCTTACTATACATTCAAGTGGTAAATCTTCTCTTATAGTAAGAAAATGTGTTGAATTAGTAAGATGATCAACAATGACCCATATTGCATCATTCCTTATAGGATTCTTTGGTATCCCCATGACAAAGTCCATCATAATATTATCCCATTTCCACTCAGTTATGGGAAGAGGTTGCATGAATCCTCCAGGTTGTTGCCTTTCAGCTTTCACTTGTTGAAAAACCATACATCTTGACACAAAATCAACAATCTCCCCCTTCATGTTGTCCCACCAAAAATGTTCCTTCAAATAATTATACATCTTAGTGCTATGAGAGTGTATAGAGAAATTGGAGCTATGAGAATCATCCAATAATTCCCTTTCTAGATCAGGTATAGTGGGAACACAAAGTCTCTACCCAAATTTCAAAATTCTATCTTCATATATAAAGTCACTCAATCTCCCATCATTCACAGCATAAATCTTCTTTTAAAACTTCTCATCATTAGTCTGATAACTATCTATCCTTTATAGTAAAGATGGTTTGGAAACTATTTGAAAAATTATTGATGTTTCACCTTCCATGGTTTTTCCCATATCCATCTTTACTAGATCTATGAAAATAGGATCCCTTTAAACTCTCATCTTATTCAAAACTCCCTTAATATTTCTAATCAAAGCATTTGTCACCTTATTTTCCTTCCTCGGGTGGTAATGTATAATGAAATCATAATCCTTAAGTAGTTCAATCCATCGCATTTGCCTCGTGTTGATTTCTTTTGGTGAGAAAATATACTTCAAACTCTTGTGGTCATTATAAATCTCACATTTTTCACCATAGAGATAGTGTATCCATATTTTAAGAGTAAAGATTATAGTTGCTAAATCAATATCATGATTAGTATAGTTTTTATCATTAATTTTTAGATGTAGTGATACATAGTAAATGAATATATCATTCTGCATAAGTAAACAACCAAGTCCCTTATTTGAAGCATCACTATAAATAACAAACCCATCGTTCCCTGATGGTAGAGTCAAGATAAGAGCATTGACTAATCTTCTCTTCAGTTCTTCAAAACATTCTTCCCACTCTTTTCTCTAATAAAATTTAACCCATTTACATCTGATCTTAGTTAATGGGTTATCCAACTGGGAAAAATTCTGGATGAAATGTCGATAATAACCTACTAAACCAATAAAACTGCATACCTCAGTTATACTCATCGGTTCTGGCCTTTCTTGGATTTCCCTGGTCTTTGAAGGATCAATAGATATTCCATCCTTAGAGACAATATGGTCAAGAAAAGAAATCTCATGAAGCCATAATTCACACTTTCTAAACTTCCCATATAATTCATTTCTTTTAAGAGTCATTAGATTACTCCACGAGTTATTTTCATGATCTTCGTAGCTTTTGGAGTATACCATGATATCATCACTAAATACCACGACAAAGTCATAAATATATTCCTTGAAAACTCTTTTCATTAGATCCATGAAGATAGAGTGTGCATTAGTTAATCCAAAAGGCATTACTAAAAACTCATAATGCTCATACCTAGTTCGAAATTCTATTTTCGGAATGTCTTCCTTCTTCACACACAACTGATGATATCCAGATCAAAGTTCAATATTTGAAAAATATCGAGCTCTATGAAGTTGGTTGAATAAATCATCAATGCGAGGTAGGGGATACTTCTTCTTTATTGTTATAGCATTGATCTCTCTATAGTCAATGCACAACCTCATAGATCTGTATTTATTCTTAACAAAAAGGACAAGGGCTCCCCATAGATAAAAACTAGGGAAAATAAATCCCTTGTTACTCAATTATTCTAGTTCTTTCTTTTGTTTCACTAATTCTACAGTGGTCATTATATAAAGGGTGTTTGTTATGGGTCTTGAACCAGGAATTAAATCAATGGAAAACTCAATTTTTTGTTCCGGAGGATGTCCTAGTAAATCATCTGGAAAGACGTCAACATATTCTTCCACAATAGGTACGTTATCTATTCGAACATTATTTTCCTCACCCATAGCTATTTCATTATCTTCCTCCCCAATAATTGAATTTAGTAAATCTACTGGGGGTGGGTCTAGATAAAAATCAGGTGGTGACGTTTCTGATCTAAAGATAAGGTACTCCTTATCATCATCGAAAATTGTAACATCCTTCTTCTTACAAGAAATTTTTGCATCATTGTTTGAAATCCAATCCATTCCGAGGATTATATCAAATTAAATCATGGGTATGATGATGATATTAGCATATAAAGAATATTTATATGCTCTAATGGGAACGGATTCATAAAACTTTATTGTGATGATACTTCCCTTAGATGTTTTGACTGACAACTCCCTTGTTAAGTCAAATTGAAAATATCTAATTTTCTTATCAAACTAAAAAGATATGAAACAATTCGATGATCTAGAATCAAATATAGCATTGTCTAAACTTGAGGAAACCATTAAATTACCTACCACCGCGTCTTTCAGAGCTTCAACCTCAACAGTAGTGATCGCATAAGCTTGGACTTTCTCCCTTGGCCTTTTCTGAGGTATGTTCCTTTGGTGATTAGGACATTCATTTTCAGAATTCCCCTTTTCTCTAAAATAATATCATTAAACATTTATAGCCTCATTTTTCCCCTTGCAAATCACGATCTTGGTGTACTTTTTCACCACTCTTGTAACAGACTCACATTCCCTTCAGGAAAGTTCTGGGTTGTTTCTTCCCACATTTACCATAGGATGGATATTCAACTTTTCCCTTCTTCCCCTTATTTCCATTTCTAGAGTGTTCATTAGATCTCCTTTTCTCTTGTCTTTCTTTAAAGTCGTAAGACTTAGAAAATTTTATTTTTGTCTGGATAGCACATGAGACAATATCTCGGTATTATGAGAAGGATTGTGAGACTAATACTCGATAGGGAAATGGTTTTAACCCATCAAATAATCGATCAATCTTACTCCTTGGGTTACGTATATAATATGCTTCATGCCTTGCTAACCTTGTAAAGTTATCCTCATACATTGCGACATTATCATCCTCCTTTTGCCTCGGACTCAGAAATTGTATTTCCTTATCCGCTCGATGGTCATGAGGAAAGTATTTTTCTAAGAAAATATCTCTAAACTCTATCCATCCCATGTTCGATACTTCTTTATCTTTCTTTGTGTTTTGGATTAATGTCCACCATTGATCTGTATCTCCCATGAGGCAGTAAACTGCCATGACAACTTTTTCCCTTTTGTTACTCCCCAAATCATGAAATATTTTCACTAAGGAATGTATCCATTGCTTAGCTACTAATGGATTTGAAATCCCATTGAATGTTGGGGTTTGTTTCCTCATGAAGTGGTCTAACATTGATCCTCCGTGTTGTGGATCAGGGTGCTCCATATGGGTAAGGTTATTATTCATAACCTGAGTGTGTTGTCCCAGTATAGTGATAAGTTGATCAACACCATTATATTCACCAGCTCCACTATAATTATCTTGAGTAGGAGGGAAATCCCTACATGGATTGTGTGTATTCATATAGTTTCCATTCCTTCCACTAGGAACCATTTCTAAACAATGGCCTTCACTAGATTAGTTTATGAATCGCAATACATAATTCCAAACTTGTAAAACATTTAACATAAATTCAACAGTTTATGGATATAATCCATAATCATAAAAAAATTATTTAAGGTAGTATATACTCATAAACCCTTCATAATGGTTTGTAAAGAAAATGAGAATTATCCTAAGCATATCCCTTGGTAGTGTCGTAACCAAGAGTCCAGCAAGGCCCTTTGTCGTGCACTAGTTCTCATTAGAGTCTCTCTCAAAGCGGTGTTTTTGTGTTTTTCCCTAGGTACATCTATGCCTGAGCTGTCTCTACCTGCTCATATCTAGACAGGGATGTTTTTCTTGGAAAACTCACAAAATCTCTACCATACCAAAATTCAAATAAGTTCTTCTATACTAATCCTCAAAGTCTATGTTAGTGTAATGTTATCTAATCAGATTTTTTTTCTAAATTTAGCTTCCAATGTTTGTAATAAACTTCCTCTAATACCAAATGTAACGCCCCGACCCAAGTTACCTAGAGTTGGTGCATTATTACATAACATTGTCATGATACAAGGAATCATGTCTCAAAATTCCAATCAGTTTAGTAGCCTTAGAAGTACTAGATACATTCATAAGTTTTACATTACATCATTAAATAAAAATATCAACAACATTTTTTCCCCTTTTTAAAAACACTTATATCCTTAGTCTATCCTTGTAGGTCAACTATAAAATATTTTTTTCACATACTAGGAAAAAAAACATGAAAAGGGGTGATCTTAGATGCTCAGTAAGGATAACAATATAGCATAAACTTTCATAAATAAGCATAAATATTTAAGGAAATGTACAAGAAAATAACATAAGACTTTTAAACATAAAATTTTGAATAATATGGCCAATATAAATCAAATAATTCCATCTACTTATTCACATTGATATTCTACTAGTCGAATAATCACATGCAATATCAATAGGCAATTTCATAATGATGGAATGCATAATGAGAGACTTCATAAGCACATAGTCAAGGCCTTATGCCAAGACTACATATAAGATTTTTTTCATGGCCTTATACCAAAAAACTAGTTTTTCTCATGAGACCTACCAATGCATTGAGGAGTTATAGCGGTCTCCAGCCATCACTTACTAAGTCCAATGCATTCCTCATATGAAAAGGTTTAAACATAACATAAACATCCGTATTAAAACTAGCATATGAAATGTCAATACTTTATCCATAAACCATGAATGGTGTAAAAATAACACATATAGTAACATATCAAAAAACATTCAATACCATATGGAAAATTTGTATCATAATAAATCAGCCTCAAACAAGTTTAAAATCCAACAAAGGATGTTGACATAGATGAAATGAAAACTATTTGAAATAAATGCCTCATTCTATTTTGAACTCATTTAAAAGTCACATAATTATAAAAGAAAACATTTATTCTGAAAATATTCTTATAAGATTCTATGGGAAGTTTCGATGATGTTATAATGGAGGAAAATAGTCGCACCCGACGTATAAGTTAAAAAAGACATTCTTACCTTAATTTTGTCTAAAAGGTTATAAAGTTACTTGTTTGGAAAACAATAGAAAGATTCCTTTAAAAAAATATGGTATAATAAGGGTATAAATTACTTTAACCCATAGTCTAGTAAATAGTAAAAATGATTTGAATTATATTTTTATGAAAACACGAATGTGGATGATAAAGAGGTTCCAGTTGATACTTATGTATTAACAACCTCAGATAAGTAAAGAGATTATAGAATTAACTCTTACCTTGTACGTTTCCTTAGTCGATGGTATTTTAACCTCATGTATAATAGTTTAATAATTTTTATTAAATTATAAAATAATCATATAAATAAATATCATATCATATATGATCTTATAATATTGGTTTGTTAATAATATTTTAGTAGTATCATCATTTCGGGTGTTAACTGATTTATTTTCCTTTATATACTTGGTTACGTAAGCCATGTTTGTTGTGGATATGATATATTTGACTCATATACATAATGATATTATGTTCATAAAAATTATTTTTAATCATAAAATGAAAATTATTCTTCAATGATAAAGATGGGGAATGAATCTCATCGCGTTCGTGGAGACGGTAATCCGTACGTACGCACAAGCAAGAAAATCATTATAATGATGGTGAAATCGTATGTAACTAGATGGTATATCATATATAAAGAATCATTAAAATGTTATATTTATTATTTATATCATTTATATTCATTATTATACCCTTCCAAAATAATGAAGTGTTTGAATAACTAACTACACCATGACGTGGAGACGGTAAGTCGTATGTACACACGTACAGTGACTTTGTCATTTATTGGATGGATAGAATAAAAAATATGGTGGTACCATATTTATAATAACATAATAGTATATATAAGATAGTGGAGTTATTATTTTAGAATGGAAACAACAATGAAAGAGGAAGTGGAAGAAGAAAAGAACTTGAAAGAGGTGATGAAATATTTACCTCTTCTTCCGGTTATTCCTTTTTATTTGATCAAAAGGGATCCTTTGGTTGGATTTATGACCAAATTAAGGCCTATAGTATTAATTTAGTGAATTTAGGAGGATATTTGGGCAGGGGTAGGCCAATCCAAATGGCTTTGGTGGTGTTAAATTAAGAGAAGGGGAAGTACCCTTTTATAAGAGAGGTGAGGGCCACTTTAGGAAAAGCCTGAAATATTATTTTATAATAAACTCATTTTCGTTATCTAATGGCTAAAAATGAATTATTTATAGGATAAGGTGGGTATGGGTCTAAAAACTCTCAACCAATAGTTTTTAGACAGGTTTAGGTCACCATATTAACCTTATCTTTTAGATTTAACTCTTAGTTTAATAGTTTGACATTTACCATGTCTCTTTGTATTTTTATATTATATGGTTAATAAACATACTATAAAAAGCCAATAGAACCCCATGTGGTTAATTATTAATATATATAGCCTCATAAAAGTCCTTTTTTTAGAACATTATATTTTTATAGATATTATATCAATTAATAATATAGTATTTGTTTTAAAAAATCATTTATGTCAATTTTGACACTATTTAGTATTTGGTTTTTTTTGAAATCATAACAGCATGATTACTTCGAAAAAAAATATATTCAATGAACCCTAACATGTCATATTAACCTATAAAATTAGTTTAATTCATTAAAAGTCTCAAATTACATTTATTTGGATATTTATAATATCCATTATTTTAATCTTTCATTAATAAGGTAATTACTACATCATCATTGTCTCATAAATAAATTAAATTAGTTAATGTATAAAAATTATAAATAAATACAAATATTTAGGAAATTTTTTTATCATTATAATTAATATTTATAGTCGAATTTATCTTATGTATAATCCAATATTAAAAATTCTTTAGTTATTAAACTTTGAATTTAACTCTTTTAACTCTTCTTTAAATAAAATAATAATAAATGTCCAAATATAATCCAAGTGGATTAAAGAAGATCATATTTTATTCCTAATGTTTTTTTGGTCGAATTACACTTATCCAATAGAATTAAGACACGTGTTAGGGTAATTATAATATCATTTTACCCTTAATTACCCTATTTTCTTTTAACCGTGATAAATAAAAGTAAAAAGGTACTATTCACCAAAATTTATTTTCATCTTATTGAACCATATTTTACATACTGATGTCAACCATGTCTCTCATATTTTTGAAATTCAACTCACAGAAGCAGTAAAATTAATTTTTATGTAAATTTGCAAATTCTCCTTGGAGGTGGGTAAAAGACAGTAAAAAGTTCAATAAAATTTTTATATATCTAAACTTATTATAAAATGACTCCAATGAATTACATTGAACTTGTATAGGTATTATTCATCTATTTTTACCTAAAATAAATTTAAATTAAATAATTAATTATTTAAATAAAAAATTTGGTTTTAACCAACAACGTAGTGTTTTTCACTATTCATCAAAAATTGAAAGTTTTCAGAAAAATACAAAAAGTTCACCATAAGCTAATTTCAATATTATGAATTCAAAAATGAAGTCCATTATGAAAAATAAAATTTCAAAAATTTCAAAAATTGGGTATTACTATTCATAACAGCTAGTGTGATTGGTCACGGTGTGTTAGAATCTCGAAGTTGCGTACAATGTAAGTTATTTCATTATTCAAAGGGATATATATCATGGAATCTTGGGGTGTTACATTATCCCCTCATTAAAATAATTTCATTCTCAAAATTTCTATAATATTACAACATAAAAAGATTTATTTCGTTCTTCATCATAAGTTCCTTCGGGTTCCCAAGTTGCCTCTTCCATCTTATGATTTTTTTCATATAACTTTTACCAGACGAGTTGTCTAGTTTCTCAGAACTTGTTCTCTGGTATAAATAATTTTGACAGGCTCTTCACAATAAAATATATCAGGTTCCAGTTAAATTTATTCATAGGTGAGTACATGCTTTTGGGTTAGGCATGTATTTTCTCAATAGTGATACATGGAACACATCATGAACTTTGGATAGACTTGGAGGCATTGCTAAACGGTAAACTACATCCCCAATTCATTATAGGATTTCGAAAGGTTTGATGCACCTGGGACTTAATTTACCCTTCTTACTGAATTGTATAACTCCCTTCCATGGTGATACCTTCAAGAAAACATGATCTCCTACCTAAAATTCCAAATCCTTCCTTCGGTTATTGGCATAGCTCTTCTGCCTACTTTTTGCTGCATTGATGTGGGTTTGGATAACCTTCACCTTTTCCATTGTAAACTCAACAAGTAATGGTCCTATGAGTTTTCTTTCACCATCATCATCCCAACAAGTTGGTGTGCAACATCTCTTGCCATATAATTCTTCATATGGTGCCATCTGAATACTTGAATGGAAGTTATTGTTATAGTAAAATTATACCAGAGGTAAATGTTGATGTCGGATACCTTGAAAGTCAAGTGATCAAGATATTAACATGTCTTCTAAGGTTTTAATAGTCCGTTCTAATTGTCCATGAGTTTGAGGGTGGTAGGCAGTGCTCAAACGAAGTTCAGTATCCAAGGCCTTCTGAAGACTTTTCCAGAATCCTGATGTAAAATGGGGATCATGATAAGAAAAAATATATAGGGGTACTCCATGATGTCTTACAACTTTATTAATATATATTATTTCCATACATTCAAGTGGTAAATCTTCTCTTATAGAAAGAAAATGTGCTAACCTGGTAAGACGATCAACAATGACCCATATTTCATCATTGCTTCTAGGATTATTTGGTAGCCCCATGACAAAGTCCATTGTAATATTATCTCATTTCCAATCAGGTATGGGAAGAGGATGCGTGACTCCTCTAGGATATTGCCTTCCACCTTTCACTTATTGTCAAACCATAAATGTAGAAACAAAATCATTAATCTCCCTCTTCATGTTGTCTAACCAAAAACGTTCCTTCAAATCTCTATACATCTTAGTACTACCAGAGTGTATAGAGAAATTGGAGCTATGAGATTCATTCAATAATTCCCT
Source organism: Viscum album (assembly GCA_963277665.1). Classification (NCBI taxonomy): domain Eukaryota; kingdom Viridiplantae; phylum Streptophyta; class Magnoliopsida; order Santalales; family Viscaceae; genus Viscum; species Viscum album. Next base: position 402,850,383 of record OY728136.1, on the reverse strand, counting down.
TTTTAGATCAGGTATATTAGTAACACAATGTCTCTTCCCAAATTTAAAAATTCCATCTTCATAAATGAAGTCACTCAATCACCCATCAATCACAGCTTCAATCTTTTTTTGAAAATCCTCATCATCAGCTTGAGAACTATTTATCCTTTCTAGTAAAGATGGTTTGGAACCATTTGAAACTGTATTGATGTTTCACCTTCCATGGTTATTCCCATATCCATATTTACTAGATCCCTGAAAATAGGATCCCTTTCGACTCTAATCTTATTCAAAACTTCCTTATTTTTTATAATCAAAGAATCTGCCACCCTATTGTCCTTCCCTAGGTGGTAGTGTATAGTGAAATCATAATCCTTGAGTTTTTAAATCCATTGACTTTGCCTCATGTTGAGTTATTTTTGTGAGAAAATATACTTCAAACTCTTTTGATTAGTATAAATCTCACATTTTCCACCATAGAGATAGTGTCTTCATATTTTTAGAGCAAAGATTACTGCTACTAACTAAAGATAATGAGTTGGGTTTTTTTGCTCATGAATTTTTAGCTATTGTGATGCAAAGGCAATAATTATACCATTCTACATAAGGACACGACCAAGTCCTTTATTTGAAGCATCACTATAAATAAAAACCCCATCATTCCCTGATGGTAGAGTCAAGATAGAATCATTGACTAATATTTTCTTCAGTTCTTCAAAACATTCTTCACACTCTTTTGTCGAATCAAATTTAACCCCTTTACTTGTAAGCTTAGTTAATGGGTTAGCCAACCGAGAAACATTATGGATGAAACATCGATAATAACCTACTAAACCAATAGAACTGCATACCTCAGTTATACTCATTGGTGCAGGCCATTCTTCGATTACCTTGGTCTTTGAAAAATCAATAGAGATTCTATCCTTAGAGAAAATATATCAAAGAAAAGAAATTTCTTGAAGCCATAATTCACACTTGTTAAACTTCCCATATAATTCATTTCTTCTAAGAGTCTTTAGAATACTACACTAGTGATTTTCATGATGTTGGTAGCTTTTAGAGTATACCAAGATATCATCAATAAATACCACTAAAAATTTATCAAGATATTCATTTAAAACTCTATTCATTAGATCCATGAATATAGAGTGTGCATTATTCAATCCAAAAGGAATTACTATAAACTCGTAATGCCCATACCTAGTTCGAAATGTTGTTTTCGGAATGTCTTCCTTCTTCACACATAATGGATGATATCTAGATCGAAGTTCAATATTTGAAAAATATTGTACTCCATGAATTTGTTCAAATAAATCATCAATGAGAGGTAGGGGATACTTTTTCTTTATTGTAAAATCATTGATCTCCATGTAGTCAATGCACAACCCCATAGATCTTTCTTTATTCTTAACAAAAAGGGAAGGGGATTCCCATGGATAAAGAATAGGGTGAATAAATCCCTTTTTACTCATTTCCTTTAGTTGTTTCTTTAGTTCCACTAATTCCAAAATATCCATTATATAAGGGATCTTCGATATGGGCCTTTAACTATGAATTAAATCAATGGAAAACTCAATTTTTCGTTCCATAGGATGTCCATGTAAATCATCAAAAAAAACGTCAACATATTCTTGCACAATAGGTACGTTATCTATTTGAAAATTCTTTTCATCACCCATAGTTATTTAATTCTCTTCCTCCCCAATAATTGAATTTATTAGAGCTACTCGGGTTTTATCTAGATAATAATCAGGTGGTGGTGTTTTTGCTCTAAAGATAAGGTACTCCTTATCATCATCAAAAATTGTAACCTCTTTATTCTAATAATAAATTTTCACATCATGGTCCAAAATCCCATCCATTCTGAGGATTATATTAAATTCAATCATGGGTATGACGATGAGATCATCAAATAAAGAACATTTATATGCTCTAATAGGAACGTATTCACAAAACTTTGTTGAGATGATACTTCCCTTAAGTGTTTTGACTGAAAACTCCCATGTAAATTTAATTTGAAAATATCTAATTTTCTTAGAAAAATGGGAAGAAATGGAACAATGTGATGATCCAAAATCCAATAAATCATCGACTAAACTTTATGAAACCATTAAATTTCCTTCTACCACGTCTTTCAGAGCTTCAACCTTAGCAGTAGTGATCGCATAAGCTTGACCTTTCTCTCTTGGACTTTTCTGAGGTATGTTTCCTTGGTTCTTATGAAATTCATTTGCATAATTCTCCTTTTCTCTATAATTACAACATTCAACATTGGCAGCCTCTTCCTTCCCCTTGCAATTATGAGCATGGTGTCCTTTTTCACCACACTTGTAACAGACTCCCATTCCCTTCAGGAAAGCACCGGGTTGTTTCTTCCCACATTTACCATAGGATGGATATTCAAATTTTCCCTTCTTCCCTTTATTTCCATTTCCAGAGTGTTCAGCAAATTTCTTTTTCTCTTCTTTTTCTTTAAATTCATAAGACATAGAGAATTATTTTTTTATCGTGATAGCACATGAGACAATATCTTCATATGATGAGAAGTATTATGAGATTAATTCTCAACGGAGAAATAGTTTTAACCCATCAAACAATAAATAAATCGTAATCCATGGGTTATGTATATAATCTGTTTCATGCCTTGATATCCTTGTAAATTTAGCCTCATACTTTTCGACATTCTCATCCTCCTTTTTCCTTAGACTTAGAAATTGTCTTTCCATATCAACTCAATGGTCACAAGGAAAGTATTTTTCTTCGAAAATATCTTTAAAATACCTCCATTAAATGTTCAATACTTCTTCATATTACTTTGTGTTTTGGATTAATGGCCACTATTGATCTGCATCACTCATGAGGCGATAAACTGTCATGACAACTTTTTCCCTTTCGCTACTACCCAAAGCATGAAATATTTTCTCTAAGGAATTTATCCATTTCTCAGCTACTAATGGATTTTTACTCCCATTGAATATTGGTTTTTGTTTCCTCATGAAGAATTATAACATTGATCATCCATGTTGTGGATTAGGGTTCTCCATATGGGTATGGTTATTATTCATAACCTGGGTGAGTTGTCCCAGTATGGTGATAAGCAGATCAGCACTAGTTGTTTCACCATCTCCACTATAATTATATTGAGTTAGAGAGAAATCCCTACATGGATTACGTGTGTTAATATGGTTTCCATTCCTTCCACTACGTTCCATTTCTAAACAATGGCATACACTATATTAGTTTATGAATCGCAATACATAATTCCAAACTTGTAAAACACCTAACATAAATTGAATAGTTTAGGAATATAATCCATAATCATAAAAATGTTTTCTTTGAGGAAGTATATAATTATAAATCCTTCATAATGGTTTGTAAAGAAAATGAGAATTATCCTAAGCATATCCCCCAGTAGTGTCGTAACCAAGAGTGTAGTAAGGGCCGTTGTCGTGCACTAGTTCCCGTTTGAGTCTAGCTCAAAGCGGTTTTTTTTTTGGGTTTTACCCCTAGGTACATCTATTCCATAGCCACCTCTACGTACTCATATCTAGATAGAGATTTATTTCATGGAAAAGTCACAAAATCTCTAAAATACCAAAATTCTAGAAAGTTATTCTATATTAATCCTAAAAGTCTATCTTAGGGTAAGGTTCTCTAATCAGAGTTTTTTTCTAAATCTAGATTCCAAGGTTTGTACTAAACTTCCTCTGATACCAACTGTAATGCCTCGACCCCAGTTACCAAGATTTGGTACATTATTATATAACATTGTCATGATACAAGGAATCATGTCTCGGAATACCTATTAGTTTAGTAGCCTTGGAAGTACTGGATACATTCATAAGTTTTACATTATATCATGAAATAAAAACATCAACAACATCATGTACCCTTTTTAAACACACTTATATCCTTAGTCTATCCTTTTAGGTCAACCATAAAATATTTCTTCACATCTTGGGAAAAATAAAACATAGAAAGGGGTGAGTTCATATGCTCATTGAGGACAAAAATATAGCAGAAACCTTCATAAATAAGAATAAATAATTAAGGCAATGTACATGACTAAAACATAAGCCTTTTAAACATAATCTTCTACATAATATGGCCAATATAATTCAAATAATATCTTTTACTTATTCACATGTATATTCTACTAGTCTAATAATCACATGCAATATCATTAGCCAATTCCATAATTATGGAATGCATAATTCTAGACTTCATAACCACATAGTCAAGGCCTTGTGCCAAGACTACCAATAAGATTTTGTCAAGGCCCTTTTCCAAGACACTAGTTTGTCTCATGAGACCTACGATGCATCTTGGAGCTATAGTGGGCTCCACCCGTCACTTACTATGTCCAATGCATTCCTTATATGAAAAGGTTTAAACATAACATAAACAATCATATTAAAACAACCATACGAAATGTCAATACTTTATCTATAAACTATGAATGAAGTAAAAATAACACATCTACAGTCAAACATATCACAAAACCTTAAATACAATATGAAAGATTTGTATCATAATAAATAAACTTCAAACAAGTTTAAAATCCTTCAAAGGATGTTGACATAGATGAAATGAAAACTATTGGAAATAAATACCTCTTTCTATACGGAAATCATTTAAAAGTCACATAATTATAAAAGAAAACATTTATTTTGAAAATATTATTATAATATTGTATTGGAATTTTTTATGATGTTATAACGGTGGAAAATAGTCGCACTCACCGTATAAGTAAAAAAAAGACCTTCTTACCTTAATTTTGTCAAAAAGATTATAAAGTACCTTGTTTGAAAAACAACAGAAAGATTCATTTCAAAAAATATATGGTATAATAAGGGTATAAATGACTTTAAACGATTTTATAGTAAATAGTAAAAATATTTTGAATTAAATTTTTAAGAAAACACATATGTGGATGATAAATAGGTCCCATTAGATACTTACGTATTAACAATCTCGGATAAGTAAATAGACTTTAGAATTAACCCTTACCTTGTAATTTTCCTTAATCGATGTTATGTTAAACTCCTGTATAATAGTTAAAACATTGTTTTTAAATTATAAAAGAATCATATACATAAATATGATATCATATATGATCTTATAATATTTCTTTGTTAATAATATTTTAGTAGTATCATCGTTTCCGGTGTTAACTGATTCGTTTTCCATTATATGATTGGTTACGTAAGCCATGTTTTTTATGGATAGAATGTATTTGATTCATATACAGAATGATATTATGTTTATAAACATTATTTTTAATCATAAAATAGAAATTATTCTAGAATGATTAATATGTGTAATGAATCTCATCGCGTTTATGGAGACGGTAATCCGTACGTATGCACGAGCAACAATATCATTATATTTATGGTTAAATAGTACGTAATTGGATGGTATATCATATATAAAAAATCATTAACATGTTATATTTATTATTTACATCAGTTATATTCATTATTATACCAATCCAAAATAATTAAGAGTTTTAATAACAAACTACACCACGACGTGGAGACAGTAAGTCGTACGTACGCACGTATGGTGACTTTGTCATTTATAGGATGGATAGAATAACGAATATGGTTATACCATATTTATAATAACATCAAAGTATATATAAGATACTGGATTTATTTTTTTATAATGTAAACAACAAATAAAGATGAAGTGGAAGAACAAAAGAACTTGAAAGAGGTGATGAAATATTTACCTCTTCTTCGGTTTCTTCCTTTTGATTGGATCAAAATATCTCCATAGGTTGTCTTTATGAACAAATTAATGCCTCTAGGATGAATCTAGGAACTTTGGTAGGATATTTGGGTAGGGTTTTTCTGATTCAAATTGATTTAGAGTTGTGAAAGTAAGATAAGGGGAAGCACCCTTTTATAAGAGAGGTGATGGTCACTTTTGGAAAAGTTTGAAATATTATTTTATTATAATATAATTTTAGGTTTCTAATGATTCTATAATTAATTATTTCTAGGATAAGGTGGGGATTGGTTGAAAACCTCTCAACCAATAGGTTTTAGACAGGTGTAGGTCACCATATTAATCATATCTTTTAGATTTAACTTTTAGTTAAATAGTTTGACATTTACCACATCTCATTGTATTTTTATATTATGTGGTTAATAAAATTACTATCACAATCCAAGAGAACCCAATGTGGTTAATTATTAATATATATAACCTTATATAAGTCCTTTGGCCGAACCTTAGATTTTTAGGAATATTATATCAATTAATAATATAGTATTTGTTTTAAAAACTCAATTATGTCAATTTTTACACAATTTAGTATTTGGTTTTTGTGAAAATCATAACAGCATGATTACTTCAACAAAATTGTTAAATAAACCCTAAAATTTAATATTAACCTATAAAATTGGTGTAATTCATCAAAATTATAAAATTATATTTATTTGGATATTTATAATATCAATTATTTTAATCTTTCATTAATAAGGTAATTATTGCATCATCATTGTGTCATTAATAAATTAAATTATTTAATGTCTAAAAATTATAAATAAAATAACATTATGTATGAAATATTTTTAGATTTATAATGAATATTTATAGTCGAATTTATCTTATGTATAACCCTATATTAAAAACGGTTTAGTTATTAAACATTGAATTTAACTCTTTTAACTCTTCTTTAAATAAAATAATAATAAATGTCCTAATCTAATCCAAGTGGACCAAAGGGGATAATATTTTATTCCTAAGGATGTTTATGGTCGAATTAAACTTATCCGATAGAATTTGGACATGTGTCAGGGTAATTATAATAACATTTTTAACCTTAATTACCCTATTTACTTTTAACTGTGGTAAATAAAAGTAAAAAGTTATTATTCCCCAAAAATTATTTTCATCTTATTGAATCAAATTTTACTTACTGATTTCAACCATGACGCTTATATTTTTTAAATTTAACTCACAGAAGTGGTAAAATTATGTTTTATGCAAATTTGAAAATGCTCCTAAGAGGTGGGTAAACGACGGTAAAAAGTTCAATAAAATTTTTATATATCTAAACTTATTATAAAATGACTCCAATGAATTATATTGAAATTATATAGGTATTATGTATCTATTTTTACTTAAAATAAATTTAAACAAAATAAATAAATATTTAAATAAAAAAAATTTGGTTTTAACCAATAACCCAGTGTTTTCACTATTCATCAAAAATTGAAAGTTTTCAGAAAAATACCAAAAAATCACCCTAAGAAAATTTTGACATTCAGAATTCAAAAATGAAGTCCATTTTGAAAAATAAAATTTATAAAATTTCAAAAAGTGGGTATTACTATTTATAACAGCTAGTTTGATTGGTCGCAGTGTGTTAGAATGTCGATGTTGTGTACAATTCATGTTATTGCATTATTAAAAGGGAAACATAACATGGAAGCTTGGGGTGTTACATGTTCGGATGGACCAGAGTGACCCAGAAACTAACCGTGTCAGGTCGAGTCTATCGAGTTTAAATGGGGGTTTGTGGGACCCCTGGGCCAGGTTGGTTGGGTCGGTCTGACTGGGCCTAGACGCAGTCAGTCCCTATTTACTAAAATGTCTGTATCTTGAAAATTGTGTGTGTGATTGATGATCCTTTTATGAAGTTGGGACCCTCTTGATGAGGTGGATATTTTGAAATTCTCTAAGGAGGCTTTCATGGAAGTTTATATGCAAAAAAATGGTTTGATAATTGGTTCTCTGAGGTGTTCTACATACGGAACCCTAATGTTGGATGAGACCTAAAGACTGCTAACATTTGACTCTATATGACTCGACTATGGGCCATTGCGAAGCAAATTTGTGTTACTTTTCAGGCCCATGGGTGGAATCACTTCTTTGTGACTTTTCACTCCCAAGGTATGCGACGAGGAGGAGTACCCCAGTTGGCCAAGATTAGAGGGAAGCACTTTTGTGTGACTTTGCAGGCCCACAGTACGCAATGAGGAGGTCTACATATGCAGTCCAAGGTTATTGAGAAGCACTTATATTTGACTTGGCAGACCCACTTTACTCGATTGATGAGGTTTCTCTAGCAGCTGAGGTGTTCGATGATGTGACTGATAATTCTTCTATCACTGCCCTAAATGTATACCTGGTGTGAGTTGTCTTGTGTTTCGTGCTTTACTTTGAAGATTATTGTGTGGTCATTTCTTTTTGTTTTGGGGTCCCTAATGAGTATTTTGTTACTCACCCCTACATGGGATTCACCCGCACGTGTTGTGTCTGGTGCAGACGATCGATGTTTCAACAGAGACTTTAGTGGACCGGGACCCAGAATTGCTCAGGGAGACAGGACCGACAAAAGATATGATAGTGGATTCGGTGTCCTAGGACCAGGCAGGACCCAGTAGGATCGGATGGACAAGAAATTATACTTTGGATTCCAGTAGCTACACTACTCTCACGATCAAGTGGTGTTTTCTACGGATGGTCGTCAGAGTTTTCCTTTGTTTACTTTTCTATTTTTAGTTCTTTATTTGGGTTTCTATTCTGGATCACTTTTATTAGTTGTACTCTAAATTTTTTTTAGTGTTTCTTATTCATTGGTCAGTGTGTGGGACTTGTTTGGGCATGTGTGTTTGTAATGGTACTTAGGAAAATGCCTGACACTTGTAGGTTGATTCCTTTGATGTTAGTCACCATCCCCTGCCCTTCAAGAGGTGGGCTTGGGGTAACCACGGCACGGGCCCCAAGAGATGGGTCGTGATAATAAAAATAGTGAATTTTATGACATAACAGTATATGTATATTACATGGAAATTTATAAAACCCGATACTAAAAAAATATTACATTTTATAGAGATATTTTAATTTTAAAAATATTTATTTAAATTAGAAAAACTATGTTTGATATCTAATAGGTTATGTTATGTTATTCTCTAAAACTATTTTTAATACATTATAAATTTATTATTTTAGAACTTATTTTTTCCCTTTTTGAAAGTGAATATAATAAAATCAATTTAAAATTTTGAATTTGAAGTTCTATATTATTTAAAATTACAATTTTAATTTTAGTCATAAAAATGAATTTCTTCGGTAAAAACTAGTTAGTGCGGTAAAATCCAAAAGGGTCAAATGGGTTAAACAAAGTGTTTAAAGGGTTAACATGTTAACAAAAGTTTATAATTGAGTTTTTGAGTGTTATATATACCAAAACATATACTCATTTGATTATTTTCTATTTTTGATTATTTTATATGTTTGAACAATGTTCTCTAATTTTATTAAGTTGAAATATTTACAAAAAATCCATTCTCACCACTTTTAAAAGGAGGCTCTCACCTACCCTTCAAGACCACTCCCAAATTTCGATTTCCCCTTGAAATTGTACCTTAATTCCTTCCCCTATAATCCAACATCACTTAATTATGTTTATGGACATAATATTTTTTTCTGCGTCTTCCCTTTCCAAGAAGTCCTCCAATGTAATAACAAAGTTCCAATGTAAGTTCTAACATTTCTCTAATATTGATTCTTTTATACCATTTTTTTTTAAATATTATTGGTAACATCGTAAGATTTTATGAAAAATATTACTTCAAAATTATTTAAATTATTTCATAGCTTTAGTGACACGTAATTCATATTTTAGATTTAATTATACACAACACCAAGTTAATCTTTCATTGCATGTAACATCGAGATTCTTAGATAACTTGTGTTACACGCAAGGTCGAGTCTTACTGAACAATAATATAATGTTGATATTATTCTTTAATATGGAATTTATTTCCTAGAAATTAAATTTTAAGATGTTAATAATAATAAATATATTAATTTTTACAAGTTTATATTTTCTTCATTAGTCTAATATATTTTATAGACTTAAGATAAGAATAAATCCAATTTAAGCATAAAAATATGTATATTTTTTAAGGGTAGTTTTACCACCTAGTAATAGAGAGCCTATATTAAATATTTTTTTTGACACATTTATTATTTTTATATGAAAAATTAAACTTCATTTTTTAAATATTTATTTCAAAATTTACATTGGGTGAATTTTAGGTGTTTTTATGAGAAGTTTCACTTTTTGATGAATAGTAAAAACACTACATTTTAATTGAAAAATTATATTTTGTCTCATTAATTTTTGTAGTTAAATTATATTATAAATTTTTTTAAAGTAAAATTAGTTCAATTATACATAAATAAATCCAATTAGGTCAATTTATTAAATTTCACAATGAAATTGGACATAAAAACATTTCAAAATTTTTAAATTTTCTCCATAAAAACCCGCTATCTCGAAGCATCTACAGGATTAAGCTTAGATTAATTATAGCCACTTATATAAATATAATTTGGAAAAAAAAAATATACTCATTTGTAATCAGTATAAAAATTTTGTTCTGATAATATCAACTTAATTTTTTGATCGAAATTATTAGTGAAAACGGTTAAAATTAATTATAGTGATTAAGGTAAGAACAATCTTACTTAATGATTAAAGTTAGAATATATAGAGTATAAATTACCCAAATATTTTCCAACACCCATTGTATGGACATATTTAGACCCTAAAAATCTTATCCTCTATTTTTAGGATTTATTGTGACATTATTCCATGAAATTGACCAATATAAGAAGTTAAGTAAGGAGAATGACAAAAAAAGGAACCTTATATGCCTTTAACAATTATAGATCTTTGAAGTTGGGAATAATCTACATATTTCTGGTTATAAATATTATTTTCAAATATAAATGAGTTATTATTATAATAATAATTTATATTTAATTTTTATAGATGATATAATTATAATAATTCTTAAGAAAATCTAACGTATGGATTATTTAGTTAATAATTAAATAAAATTAATGATATTTTATTAAATGATATAAAATTACTAAAAATATTACCTTCTGAAAAGTTATGTTTTTGTTTTAATGAATATTAAATATATTCCATTCCTATTCCAATTTATTTTTTATAATGAACATATTTATCCATAAATAGTAAAAACATTATTAGCATGGTTAGGATTAAAGTAGTGTTTTTATATGGTACATGCATTTCTGTTAAAATTAATTTCCAAAAAATATGTGTTTTTTATTTGATAATTTATATTTAATATTTTAGAATCATTAGGTGTAAATTTTCTAATAATTATCACTTTAATTTAGACTTAATGTATGAATATGTAAGGTAGAAAACTAGCTACCTAAATGAAAAACCAAAATGAAAAAAAAATAAGAGAAATTAAAGACTAAGGAACAACTGATAAAAATGATTTTATTTTTGTGTGGTGTAAGTGTTTCTTGAACATACATCCCATTTAATCCATTATTTTTCATTTTTAAATCATATTATGTAAGGGTGACCTCCATATATTTGTTTAAATTTTTGTATTTATAAGAATTCCACTCCTCCATAATAAAAAGGAATTCAATCGTATCTTCTCTTCACACTTATCAAGCCTTTTGGATCACTTTATCCTTGAAAAAATAAACTCCCAACATAAATCCTCTTATCCTATAAGCATAACTTTGTGCCTAAATCCAACTAATGAATTCCTTTGGTGCAAACAAAGGGAAGTTTTCCGAAAAAAGAGGTAACATTATTCAACATGCATTTCTTTTTTATTTCTTTCTCCACCCATTAAATTATTATAATTACATGATTATATAATAAAATAAGTATCATAAATATACTAGGATGTTTTAATTCTACGTTTTATACCTTCACCTACACACACTTCCATCAAATGGGTGATGAAATTATTGTTCGTGTGTATGGCGGACTACCGCCTCACGAAATGATGTTGTTTGTTTTTCCTTTACCACCTATCATAGATGGGAATTGTTATAGCAATAATATTTTTATATGATATTTATATTTTATTAATTCTTATGGACCTTTTATATAATACATACCTTCATTATTTATATTTTTTTGTAAATATGATAACATCATTTGTGGATGTGTGGACCACTGCCTCCTCAAAATGACGTGATACGTTCACACTTAACATGGAATGTATTAATGATTAGTTTAATTAAAAATATGTGATTTAAATGAAATATATATGATATTATTGAAATAATTAAATTTCTATAAATATAATATATCATTTTCTATAACACATTTTCACACAAAGAAAAGGTAATAATGTCGTTTGTGGATGTGTGGACTACCGCCTCCTCAAAGTGTTGTGATTACTTTTACATCACAATAATTATACATATAAGTAAATATTATTAAATAATATGGTATTTATGATATTATTTTTATTATATAAATATAAATTTTACTTTCCTTCTTTGCATAATGATCATTAAAAATGGGAATGTTACTCATGTGTACATACAGCCTACTGTCTCTATGATTGTAACATTGGTTGATTTTTCATAATCATATTTCATGATTGGTTTTCAAAGTATAATTTATTTATAAATATGATAATTATTTCAAGATTATTATTATGTATATGTTTTTTTAATGATATCCTTGACCACAGTCATCCAACCTTAGTCGTTTTGACACATAAACCAAATATGTTCAAAACCCCTAACGTAAACTTAATTGATTATGTAGTTCTATAAAAATAGTAATAAGTGAAATAAAATTAATAATAAACTTTAAAAAAGTTCTAAAAATAGATAATTAACATTAGTTTATTATTCAAGAAGATAAATACACAAGTGACAAGTCAGACTCAAGGTAATGGATTTCTTCTCGATCTCCTTTCATTGAGTCATGTTTTGATGTCATACACCCACTATATTTTATGATAAGTATATAAATCCTATTTCACATATCATATCATGAATTTTCTATTCTCATACTATTTAATTTTTTTAAAAAATTTTTCTTTCATGAGGATTATGATTTAAATGTTCAAAGTGACATGGGACACTTTGACTGTTTAAATATTGAATTTTCAAATCTTTTTCTCCATGTCAATATTATGGATATTATTTTACATATTTATTTATATGGATATAAAAGGATTACAAAGGACATATTATGTATAATTTTAATTTCATTAATAAAAATTCAAAAGGAATATTTTTATGTGTCTTAAAAGAAATGCTTTTATAAATGAAAAATAAAATGTCCCACTTTTTAAGTACGGTGATAATTAAATTTCATGTCATCATGAATTATATTTTATTTTTAACGTCATTTGGAAGCATAGATGTTTTATTAAACAAAAAATGATATTTACTTTTATTTGGTTATTTTGGTATTGAAAATGGTTTTCAAATAAAATTGTGTTTTAGTATTGAAAATGGGTTCTCAAAAGATAATGGTATTTTTATCTGAATGTGTTTTCATGTGGATTTAAAAATAGTTTTTAAAGGGTTTTATAATGAGATTTTTTTACTCTTAATATGGTACTTGAGAATTATTTGAAACGATTGATCCTGATATAACTTATACATGTTGGATCTTAATGTATATTATTTATGGATAAATACATGGTGGTGAATTGTTTGTATTAAAAACTTTCATTTTTAACCTTAAAGGAAATTAGTTTAAAAGTATTTAAACTAATCGTATTCAAAAAAACATCTTTTGTATTGAAAAGTTGACCGGAATTTTCTATTGGATCTGATTGAAAGTAAATCATAATCATAATGGTTGGGATTATATTAAAGTATACAGATAGATTACGGTTCTATCTTAAAAGTGTATAGAATCATTATCTGAGTAATATTATCTTGATGAATGAATTAATCAAAGTAATATAAGTGTATCATATTTAAATATATTATGATGAAAAAGATATAAACATAAATATGAATATAAAATAATCACTTTCTATTATATTTAGTGGAAATTAAAGACTTTTAAGAACCAATTAAATGAATATGAATAATTTTATCCTAAAGGAAAGGTTATCCAATAACCTAGGATAAAGGCCCCTTGATTTATACTTATAATAAATCTTGTCTACCTATCCTTGGAATCCCTTTATACGATGATCAGATTATTTATTTCTATCCCTGCAATCCATCCATATGATGATTATTCGTTACTCTATCTACTAAGCCTTGGTAACCCTCGATACGAAAATCACTCTATCTCTCTATCCTTGAGATCCCTTGATATGATTATTAGATTTTATCACACTATCCCCATGTGACCTTGATCTTGTTGATCATATTCTTCGTCTTCCTAGCCTCAAAATCCCTCGATCGTATTCACATAAATAAATGCAAAATTTATAATGCAGAAAAACTATAAAAAAATATAATACATGGAACAAGCAGTTAACTTCTTGAAATTTCAAGTGATCACACATAGCAAAAAAATCAGTAGAGTTTTCACTCAGTGTGGTGCAGTGTGATACTTCTAACTCTTTTAATGACAAGGTATTTATAGGAAACTCTCCAATGGTCATCTTTATCCTCTAATGATCATATTTTCTTAGATTTTTCCATGAGTACTTAGATACATGGAACTTCAATGATCATATTATAACATAATGAATGACATCATTTTTATATACACCATTTGAAATATAAAAAAGTATTCTATTATGATAGAATAGATTTCCATATTTATGATTTAAACATATATAAATTTGATAAATTTTCTTATATAATTTCATTACAATATTATTTTATGAGTATGATACTGATGTTATCGATTATGATGTCAAGCCTAATTATAAAACATTTTCAGTATGAAGAAAAGATAGAAAGTCCATAAATCCAATTTGATAAGTTGATTCTGATCATTATAGGATCCATACACATTATGATAATTGTAATAAATAAAATAGGTTTATATTCATAAATACTTTAAAATAATTCTAAGTATGGTAAAACATATATTTTTCTACAAAAACATTCTTAAAATATTTTGGACATAAAAGAGTTAGTAATTTAGTATTTAAGAAAAATTTTGTTATTTTAAAAATAAAAGGAATGAAAAAGTCAAAAACAATTTTTTGACTCAAAAATATCCCCCTTTTTGAAAGAAAAATCCAAAAGACATAAATGAAAAATTACTTAGAAAAAAATAAGTCTGTTAAGTTTTTAAGAACATCATATCCAAAATTAAACAATGATACCTATCTCCCCCTATGTTAATAACTCATATGAATACAATGGTAAATGTGAATAACTCCCCATTAGGATAAGAACATCCCTAAGGATCTTATTTACGTATGTTATAAGTATTTATCCCCCTTAATTAAAACATATAACATTTCTATAAGATTCTACCCCCTTTATGATTTTCAAAAAGGAATAGTCTATATATTCTTAGTATCCCCCGATGTGATGATCAGATTCTGTCCTTCTATCCCAGAAATCCCTCGATATAATGATCGGTCTTTACTCTATCTACCAAGCCGTATTAACCCTCAATACGAAGATCAGTCTATCTGGATATCATCATGAGACCTCAATATGATGATCGTATTCTGTCACACTATTCCCCATTTTTACTTGACTATATTGATCAGATTATCTTTCTTCTAAGCCTTGGAAGACCACAATTGTATTCACACAATTTGATGTGACAATTAAAATTCAAACAAAAACTCTAAATAATTACAATACTAGGAAGGAGTTGGTCACTTCCTGAAATTTCTAAATCTCTCACACATCAAAAAAATCAATATATTGTTTTCTCAGTGTTGAGATGTTTCATAATTCAAACTCTTTGAATGGATAGGTATTTATAAGAAACTATCCATAGTCATCTTGATCCTACAACAGTCGTATTTTATCTAAGTTTTCCACTAGGACTTGGACACCTAGCACTTGAAAGGAAATATTATAAAAGAATGCACGACATAATTTTTACATAAACCATTTTCAATGTAAAAATTTATTTTATTACAACATAATAGTCTTCCATATTCAAGATCTAAATCTAGATAAATCTGATAGATTTTATTACATAATGTCACTACAATTTTCTTTTATGAATATGATACTAATGATATTGATTATGAGGTCAAGTACAATTATAAAACATCTTTAAATATGAAGATAAAACATAAATTCCTTAAATATGATTTGATAAAGGTGATTTCAATCATTATAGGATCTATATTCATTATGATAATTTTAATGAATAAAATAGGTTTATATTCATGAAAACATTAAACAAATTCTATGTATGGTAAAATATATGTGTTTTATACAAAAAAATCATAAAATTCCTTGGACATTAAAGAGTTTGTAATTGATTATTTAATAAAAAAATTAGGATTTCTAAACAAAAGGAAAATTGATCCCCATTATATCTCACAGGTAATCGTGACATAGCTTATACGAAGGGTTGATCCCAATTATAGCTCGCAAGAAATGAGTAAGCACAATATAGCTTATACGAAGGGTTGATCCAAATTATAACTCACATGTGAGCCCAATATAGCTTATACAAAGGGTGATCCCCATTATAGATCTCTAATGAATTGGGTATGGAAGTAGACCTTATGTTTATTCCATTTATAAGAGTGAAATGTGTGGAAGTAGGATGTACAACTAATACAATCAAAAAAAATTTAAAAGGGGTTAATGAATATTATTCTCTAAGTCACAAAAATATTTTTAATTGATTTTTATGGATTTTAATGATTTTAATTGAGAAAATTTGTATTTTTTATTCATGTAAAAAAATTATTTAATTTTCTTGAGGAACTTTGAAGATAAAAGTAAACACTATATGACTTTTCATGTTTTTACCAAACTAATGGTTTCTTTAGTTTTTATATCCCTTACTGAGATTTTGTTCACAACTCATGTTTTTAAAATGTTTTCAAAGGTTGTAATGATGGGTAAGGTAAAGGAATAAGTCAAGTTAGAAGTCGTGGATATTTCCCATGAAAAGGATTCACACTTTATTTAAAAAGTTTTATATTATGGGAAAATGGATACTGGTCAGAAGTGAAATATTTTTATTTTATGGTTTTTTATGTATGATTTTTGTCCTAATTATCTAAAACACTAAACCTAAAAAGATCTTCAATGTGAAATAAATTAAAATTATTGAATAAAAATCAATGTTAAGTGATGTTTAAGGCTAGTTCTTAATATTGTTTCAATAATATTATTTGATGAATTCTGTTTTTATAGTATACTTAATATTGTTATATTATGGGAATAATAATTAGGCTTTCTTCCACTTTTCCATTAAGAAAAACTAAAATTTCATTTGTGTGTTTCTACGGACTGTCACCTCTACAAAGTAACATATTTCATTTTTCAACTACTTCATTTATTATTTTGTGAACCCTATTATTATATTATTCAATAAACTAAAAATTTATAAATAATATCCTTATTATTATATAATAATATTATTATCATTCCAATATAATACACTTTCATAACCATACTCATCCATTAATTATGGTATGTTCATGTTTGGGTTGGTCAAATCAGCCACTTTAAAAATGCTATAAAATAATGTCTTGGATGACTATGAGAACTTAGTTAAAAATAATATAAGAAATAAGTAAGTAAGTAATTATTTAATTTTGGTTCTATAATGATAATATTAATATTAACCTCATTAATTAATATTCCAACATTTTTTTATTAAAAATCACATAAACATGTAAATTGCTGATTTCATCTTTAAGTATTGTAACCAAAAATACCATAGAATGAAATTATAACTTTATAAATACTTATAAATAATCAATTCTAATACCTTTTATAATATTTAATGATATAATTTGGTAGAAAAATTAATATCAACCCCACTATTATGATACTAGTCCAAAACAATCAAAATTACACACACTTGAAATTGAAAATAGATAATAACTAACTAAGATATGTAAATAAGCTAATTAAAAAATAAATTTTATAAAATGTTCTAGATATTAATTGGTTTTTGAAATAGGTTATTAAGATAGTTATTTTTTATATTGGAGATTCAATTTCTTTAGTGGAATTCATCAATTAAGGCATGGGGTTATTTGTCTCAAATTTAATTTCATGAGACATAATTATTATTATTCACCTTAATATATTTAATATGGTGTTATTACAACCAAAGTAATTTATTTAATAATAATAATTTAATTCCTGGGGTTTTCAATTTATATATATATATCATTATTTATTCTTATGTATTTTCATTTAATAGATACCAAGTTTTCTGGGTTATTCGTCTCTATTTTCAATTCCACGTGACATGTTTGATTTTGTAGACAATCATTTATTTTAAATGATATATTCACTACCTATTAACTTTAAGTATAAAGAATATTTTTAATTTCATAATATTGAAATTTCCATTTCATTATAGCCCTCTTATATTATTTTTATTCTTATGTTACCATTACCGTAAGGGTTTATTCTCTAATATTAATTACAAATAGGGATTATTTTTTAAATATATTATATCTAGAAGATTTGTATTATATTTCTTTATAAAAGAACCCTATAATTTTATTCTAATATATTATTATTTTGTTTTTAAAATTATTCTCACTATTTATTCCCTTATCTCATATTTTACAAGTTATAAGAGAAACTGACCCCATCTCTTCTTTTTAGTTGGGTATCTTTCCCTTATATGTATTTATTCATTGTATTCGTTCATAGATGTCATTATTCATTTATCAATTATTAAAAAGTTTAATTTTATAAAATTTGGAAGTTATTTAAAAAGGATTACAATAAATTTTTAGTTTTTTCTATATGGTTTATTTTTTATAAGATTAAAATATTCCCTTCTAAATGTTTTCATGAGAACACATATTTCCACATTTTTTTTATAAGAAACTTTCACTATAGATTTTAATATATTATAAAAGAAATTGTTTCTCTTATTTTTATAAAATATTTATATTTAAATAAATTTTTTCAAAAGTTCAATGATATTTCTTATTTACAAAGCAGTTTTCCTAATGCTCCTAAAAAATATTGTTCATTTAATATTATGTCTTTTGACATATTTTATGCTTGATCAAGGAAATTATTCAAATGATACCATCCACCTTATTTCATAATATGGATTATGTAATATTCATATCTATTATAGGAATGATATATCATTTCCTTTTTCTTTCATAATCACTCACTATGTATAAATATGAGTTTCTTCCAATGCATTTCCTCAAGATATACTATATATTTTCTATCATTGATTAAAATGTGTTAAACTTGATGTTATATGTCGATTATGCCACAAATTGTCCTAGGTACCCTGATAACTCGATAACTGAGACAGCCCTAACATATCCGGAAGGGAGTTCCCAATCCCCAAGGGTTGGATACTATCACATGGAATCATACAACATGAAAGAGGGAAAAAATTCCAAAAAACATAATGGAGGGAAAAGAAACAAGATATTATGCATAACAATGGAAAATCCACTAGGGGTAGTGTACCATAATTGAAAAAGTCATAGAAATACCAAATTACTACAACTAAAGTACTAAGATAAGAAAATAGTCCAACTCCCTAAGGACACCACTCACCAAGACCAAGGTTAAACAGCTAAATCCACCTCCAAGTGATCATTTCCCATTACTCGAACCCGGAATAATAAATTCAACAATCACCTGAAGTTAAAAGTATGGTGTGAGCCAATGAAATGTAGGATTTGAAAAAATATTCCATAACAGATTCCAATAATAAATTAAATAAGAAAATCTTTCAATTTTAAATAAAATAGGGTTAAAATTTTAAATCATATTTAAACAAATCATTCTATCCGTTTAAATTATTGAAAAATACATTAATCAAAGGCTTTAAAAATGATGGAATATTTCTAAAATAATAGATTAAATAAAACATTTATATAAAATAGTTTATATAAATCCATAAGGCATGTTAATCAGTTTAAACAACATTGGCATATATTTATATCTCAAATATAAAAAACAGAGTAACATAGTCATCTACCAAATGATATGACAGTATTTCCGGCTATATGAATTTTCACTCTCTAAGTGATCTTAGGAAAATATGTATATACACTTCCCCCTAACATTGTCCAAAGGTGACTCATCATAATTCCATTAGATATGTTACACACTGAATGTATGTTTTAGAGTGTTGTAATACCATAGTGTGTTTCCAAATAACTCATCAACTACCTAAGTCTTTTATGTGATATTATAGAATCAATTATGGGAAATTTATTTTAATACTTCATAAAATATAATTAAATATCATTCTTACATTTCAAAATCCAATTTTAAATTTTTAAAACTAAAATTTCTTTAATCAAAAACATTCCTCTTTAATAAGATAAAACCACTAGGTTTCTATCAAAACTTTTTTAATCCATTTTCCACAAGTTTGAAACCCATTCGAAACCAATTCCATCAATTTAAAAATTCATTTATACAATTAAATAAATTAATTTAATTTAAATAATTTCCATGAAAACTCCAATTTAAATTAACCAATTTAAATTAAACAATTACATAAACATACCCCAATTTAATGGAATTGGGGGTTTTCCCAATTCCCATGTCAAAACCATTTCAAATATCTCAATTCACTATAATTGTATTATATCATATCAATTGAAAGATAGTTAGAGAAATTGAATTTCAATCAGCAATTGAAATAAATTAGGCAATTCAAGGTTAATCAATTTGGCTAATTGGGATAGAACCACTTAGCATTATTATTAAAACTCAACACTCACAACAGCACCCATCAACAAGAATGAACATGTAAAAGACCTGAAAAGATAATCTATATATGAGATCTATCAACACATAACATAGATCCATCAAACTATAAAGGAGGAGAAAGAGATAATGATGAGTAACAAGATAGAACGCTTACATGGGAATCACACTGCAAGTGCCACAATGATTGAAAACCAAATGAGAGGATCTGTAAGGGTTTGAAGGCTCCAAGATCATCTTGGTAAGGCTTTGGGTTGAGAGAGAGATAACTGGAGAGGATTCAATAGGAATAAAATAGTCACATTGACTATTTAAAAACCAAACTCAGGGTATTACATGATGTGTAATACAAATACATGTTGTGAAACCTTTAATTTTCATAAACACTAAAAAATACATCGTCTTGCATTAAAAACTAATGATCTAATTGAAAAAATAGTCTTTAACTCATTAACGAAGTGTAAAGTATCTTAATGATGTATACCCTCCACAACATTAAGCATTTCACAATATGTACATAGAACCCTTACATGATGTGTATCTTTGTTAAACGATGTGTAACCCTTCGACAACCTGCAAAAAAAGGTCAGTTAATGCTGATTGTCCAAAAAATATCTGAATTCACTATTATAGGTATCCTCCCAATTTATTTTGAACCTTACCCAGCCAACAAAATGGAAAAACCAAGATAATGTTATTGAAGTACCTTTCAGATCTGTAGCAGTATGTTTCAACCTCCCCACCATAAAAACTTTTTGTCCCCATAAATCTTATTAAAAGGTTTTCATGCCAAAAATATGAGGAAACTACTCTCTTATTAGTGTCTCGTGTTCCCATGTCTCGTGATTATTAGAAAATATTTTCCATATCACACGAACCAAAGGTATAATCCTCCCATGAGGTGACTTGGTCTCAAAATTGACTATCCTAACTAGTTTTTCAGTTAAAGATAAATCAGTTTCAATCTCAAGATCACTCTAGCTCAAAAGAAGAGATGGATTTGAGAGATAATTCATTTGTTTTGATACATAGTATACATTATATATCTAAATTAGCTACAGTGGATATTCTAAACGGTATGAAACTTTCCCTACATGTTCAATAACTTTGAAAGGTCTTACAAAATGAGATGAAAGTTTCCCTTTCCTCCCAAGTCATCAATGACTTAATTAGGGTGAAACATTCAAGAACACCGTATCACCAACTAAGAACTCCAACGGTCTATGGTGGCGATCATCATAAGACTTAAATAGGATATGTGTTTTCAACATTCTATAATAAATTAACTGAATATTTTCAATCCTCTTATTCACTAAACATGGTCCAACCAAGGAACTTTCACCAAAATCTGACCAACACAATGAAAATTTATAATGCCAGCCATACAAGGCCTCAAAAGGTGCAATTTTGATCATAGACTGGTAACTAATGTTATAAGAAAACTCAACCAGTCCCAGGTGATCATTCCAAGCCCCACTGAAGTTAATAACACAAGCATGAACCATATCATCAAGAATTTGTATAGCTCCCTCAGTCTGGCTATCTGATTGTGGATGGTAGGTCATCCTCAAATAGAACTAAGATCCCAGTGCCTCCTAAGGGCCTCTCCAAAATCAATATGTGAATCGAGTATCCCTATTAGAAACTATATAATATGGAACACCATAATAACATACAATCTTTTTCATGTATAGTTTTCTCAACCCCTCAACTTTTTTTATCTTGAATGGGTATGAAGTGAGCTGACTTGGTCATCCTATCGATCACAACCCATATCACATTCTTCTTTCTATAGGTATAAGATAAACCAACCACAAATTCCCTAGATTTTTCATCCCACTTCCAAGTAGGGACTATAAGTGGATGTAGTAAACTCAAAGGTTTATGGTGCTCAGCTTTCACCTGCTACCATGTATAACAATGAGAAACAAACTCATCAATTCCACATCTCATACAAGGCCACCAAAACTAATACTACATATCATAGAACATTTTAGTGGTTCCAGGGTGCATAGCCCACTAATAATTATGGAAATCCCCTATTATAGACCTTCTTGTTACTAACGGCACAATGAAATGATATCGATACCATATGACACCCTCTTTGGATAAAAACTACTAGGAAATTATCTCCCCATTATAAAGAAAGTCACTAACTCTATAGAATTCATCATCAAGCTCTTGATCCTGAAGAATCATCTCGATAAGAGAGGATTTCAACTGAACACTAGATAAAAAATCTTCAGCCTCTTTCACCAGACCTCCAATATGAAACTGTGAAAATAGAGCTATCAAATTCCACTCTTTTGAAGTCTCGTTCACTCCTTAGGTTGGAATTTTTCTGCTCAATGCATCAGCAATGACATTCCCTTTCCCTAGAGTGTAGTTGATGTCAAAGTCAAAATATTTTAGGTAATCCACCCAATGCCTCTAGTAATGATTAAAAACTATTTTTAGAGAATATATAACTCAATATTTTCTTCTCTGAATACACCATAAAATTTTATCCCAAAAGTTTATTCCGAAAACTCTTAATTGTGTGCATCACAGCTACAGGTTCAAGGTCATGAGGATGATAATTCTTCTCGTGTGGCCTAATCGGATTAAATCCATAAGATACTACATGATCAACTTGTATAAGAATGTATCCCAAGCCTGAACTTAATGCATCACAAAATACCTCATAGCCCTAACCATCCTCTAGAAAATTCAACACTGGCATAGTAGTCAAAAGAAATTTTAGAACATAAAAAGAATTCTGAAATTTTTTAATCCAAGAAAACTTCACCCCTTTCCGAATCAGAGCAGTCATCTGAGAAGTCAACTTCAAGAATTCCTTCACAAACTAGTGATAATATTCATATAATCCCAATAATATCCAAATCTAGAATATATTATGTGGTTTCCCCCAAGTCATAATAGCCTTCACCTTCTCAGGATCAACTAATATAACCTATTTATACACCAAATGTCCCAAAAAATTACTTCGAGAATCTATAAATCAAACTTTGAAAGATTTTCATAATGTCAATGATTTCTTAGCAGACTCATAACTATTCACAGATGATTCACATGATCCTCCTCAAATTTAGATTATTTGAGGATTTAATCTGCAAAGACTTCTACAAAGGTACCTAGATACTCATGGAATATTTTTTCATCAAATACATGAAAACAATAGGATAATTTTTCAGACCAAATGGCATAAAAACGTACTCATAAAGGATATACCTACTCTGAAAGGTGGTTTTCTAAATGTGGGATTATTTTATCCTCAATTTATTGAAACCATATCAAATTTAGATGTTTTAAAATCATATAGTTCCTTTCAACTAATCAAATATATACTAAATTCATGGGAACAAATATTTATTCTTTACTGTAACTTGATTGATCGTTCAATAATCAACACATGAGTGAAGAGAACCATTAGATTTCTTGGTAAAGAGAATCGGCACCACCTAAGGTGAAAAACTTGGGTGTATAAAATCTTTCGCTAGAAGACCATCCAATTATAACTTTAGATCTTTTAGTTCAGATAGATACATTGGTAAGAAGAAATTAAAACTGGTTGAGTAACAGGAATAAAGTCATTAGAAAACTCATCCTCTCTTACTAGTGGAAGACCAAAACAATCATAAGGAAATATGTTAGGAAACTCGATGACAACTGGAGGGAGATAACCATCAAAGATTCCTGATCCAAATAAAAATAAAACACTGATATTAGTTTTACTATCCTTGAATAAGAATTTCTATATCTGCTCAACCTTATGTCCTATTCTCCATGAAATCACAAAGACACACAATTGGGTTTAGTAAAGTATACCTACTAAAGACAACAATAAATCTGGGATTTATTAGCAATAAGCTAATCCATCCCAAATATTATTTCATGATATTTCGTGTCAAGGACCAGAAAACTCCAATCTAGCTCAACATATGATAAAGAGAAGACATAAGAAGGACTATGGAGACCCTTCTCTCTCTTTATACCAAGGGGTGTAGTAATATCCATTTTACAAGATAAAATATCCATATAAAGATTTAGAAGATTAACAATAATGGTTGAAATAAATGATTGAGATGAACCATAATCAAAAAGAGAAGTCACTAATGATGATGTTATAATAATGGTACCTATCACAATAGTTGGACTTATGTTTGCTTCCTATGAAGATTATTCAACTGCATTAAGTATCTTTGTTTCAGATGATTGTGGTTGGAACCCTTATATACCTGAAGATTCTAATTTCCCCATAGTTTTAGGGGGATCTGATAATATTGTTACACTATATAAAGTAGAGAAGTTATGGAATAATATATGTAAGTTCCCAGAACATTTTTGGGGGCTACAGTGCAAACCCTCAGATAATGTCTGGGATTTCGATAATGGTAGAAAATAAAAGGACTTCCTCCTAGTGTTGTAGTAGGTCTAGAATGACTTTGCCTTCAAGAACTAACTTGATAATCATAACACTTATATTTTCCCTAGAATGAACTTAAGTTGCCATGAGGATAATAAATAACTCTCAATAACCCTAGAATTCCCTCCAAGTCTATCTTGACAATCATCAGCATATCTAGTACGTCAACATAGGTGGGAAGATATAGAAATAAATCCTATGAATGGATATCTGATTGAATTCCATGATCAAACCCTCAATCCTTCATACTTTCATTAGAAAAAACCTCAGGTTCAAATAGTACCATCTCAACAAATTGATTTGAATACTCAATCATGGTTCTTTTAACCTGCACAATCTTGAAAAGCACCACATCCTTAGCCAACACCACTAACTATGGAAAGAACCTTTATGTCTTTCCATACTAATACCTCATGTTTATTCATTGTTACCATCATGTTCCATTATATCCTTCTTGGTCCTTCTAGCACGAAGGTGGCACACTTCACCATGATCTCATCTAGTGTCTCCAAGAACTCAAACAGATGGTACATCTTGTCCAACCATTCATCATCATGTTGAGGATTGGTGCATACTTTGAAAACTGAAGTCTTATGGATAAGGTAATATTAATAATGATTCTGAATAACATCTATATATGGAACCACAAATGGAGCCTAAATGGGAACTTGAGGTGGTTCTTGTCCAAGATCTTGGACAGTGTGCATGATCAATTATACCATATTCAGATCTAAAAAAGGATTTTCTTACTGAGTTTCATCATCAAACTATTCCTATATTTGATTCATGCACCTTCTAGGAGGCATTATTCTACACAAAATCAGCAGACAATAAGGAAGACGTTAGATTAACACTCAAACTCAACAACAAGGGAAATTACTCCCAATAGATAGAACAAACAAGATTTGGATTTCACTCTATCCAAATTAGAATATGGAAAAGACTAAAACTAATCCACAACACATATTTCCCTAACCACCCCTATAGACTTAAGGTTAATTGTGGTGAGATTTTTTTAGTCACTCAATCGTAATTACCTCCTAATTCACAACAATATTTTACAAATGAAAACTGACTTTAAGACAAAATATCAATAACTACCTTCCACTCATATAAATTTATCAAAAACCATCTTGGGTACCCTAGTAACCCAATAAAAAATCCATCCCTAACATAGCATGAAAGAAGTTACCAATCCCCATAGGTTGGTGACTACAACCCAGCATTATAAAACATGCATTTGGGAACAAATTTTCCACAAAACATAGAAGAAGAAAAAGAAACAAGACAGTATGCATAACAAAGGAAACTCTACTGGGAGTTGTGTACCAGAATATAGTAAGGCATAAAAAGACAAAATTACTATAACCCAAGTACTAATATAGGAAAATAGCCTAATTCCATAAGTACACCACTCACCAAGGCTAAGTTT
Source organism: Viscum album (assembly GCA_963277665.1). Lineage (NCBI taxonomy): Eukaryota > Viridiplantae > Streptophyta > Magnoliopsida > Santalales > Viscaceae > Viscum > Viscum album. The sequence goes on along the minus strand of OY728136.1, from coordinate 402,823,927 downwards.
CAGGAGCTGGTTCCACCTCCAAGTGATATTTTCCCCTTTCTTGAACATTGAAGAAGAAATTCTACAAACACCTGAAGGTAAATTTTGTGTGTCAGTCAAAGCCTAGTAGGATTCCACCAAAGATTCCATAATAAATTCCAATAATTAATTAACCAATGAAATCTTTCAATTTTTTAAAAAAGATTTGGAATTTTAAAGCATATTTAAAAAAATTATGTTATAAAGTTCTGGTGATGGAAAAACACTTTAAGAAAAGTCTTTACAAATGATGAAATATTTCTAAAACAATATATTATTTAAAACATTTATATAAAATACTTTATATAAATCTATAAGGGATTTAATTAAGTTCAAACAAAATTATCATACCTTTATATCTCAAATATAAACAATAGAGTAACATAGTCATATTACAAAATGAATTATAGTATTTATGGTTATAGGACTTTGTACTCTCTAAGTGATCTCAGAAATATGTGTATACACATGTCCCCTTGAAACTATCCAAAGGAAACACATCACTATCCCATTGGGTATGTAACCCACTGCATGTATATTTTAGAATGTTGTAATAGCATAAAGTGTGTCTAAATAACTCACCAACTACCTAAGGCTTCCATGTTCTCTTACATAGTCAATGATGGGAAATTTATTTTTTGATGTCTTAAAATAAAATTAAATGTCATTATTCCATTTTAAATTCTAATTTTTCATTTTTAAAACCAAAATGGGTGGTAATAAAATACATGCCTCTTTAACAAGATAAAACCACTAGGTTTCTATAAAAATATTTTAATCCATTTTTCATATGTTTTAAATCCATTCAAAACCAATTCCATCAATTTCACATTTCATTTCCATAATTAAATTCAATAATTTAACTGAATTAATTTCCATAAAAACTCCAATTTCAATTAAACAGTTTAAATTAACCAATTTCCATAAACACTCTCCAATTAAATGGAATTGGGGGTTCTCCAAATTCTCATGGAAAAAAATTCAAATCTCATAATTCACCAAAATTGAATTTTATCAAATCAATTAAAAAAAAATTTGAGAAATTGAATTTAAATAAAAAATTAAAATAAATCATGAAATTCAATGCTAATCAATTTGGATAATCAAGATGGAACCACCTATCATTATTCCATAAACTCAACACTTGAAACGCCACCCATCAATGAGATAGAAGGTGTAGAAGACCTTGAAAGACAATATATATTTGATATTTTGAAACATAGTACATAGATCGATCAAACTTCAAAGGATGAGAAAGAGATAAAGATGATGAACAAGTGAGAATGATTACCCAAGAATTACATTTCAAGCACCATGATGATGAAATGCCAGACAAGAGGATATAGAAGGGTTGGAAGGCTCTAGGATTTCCTTAGAAAGGCTTTGGTTTGAGGGAGATGAAACTGGAGAGGAGACAAAAGGAATATAACAACAAAACTGCTTATTTAAAACCCACATTTTTGGTATTACGTGATGTGTAATACCAATACACATTATGAAACCTTTAATTTCTATAACCACTGAAAAACATGTCTCCTTGCATTAAAAATCAACACTCCAATTCAAAAACTGATCTGTAACTCATTCACGAAATGTAATGGAACTTCATGATGTGCACCCTCCATATTTTAAATCCTTTCACGACTTTTACACAGAACCCTAACATGATGTGTAACTTTGTTACACGACGTGTAACCCTTAGGCAACCAATAGAAAATGGTCAGATAATGTTGAGAGTCCAACAAACATCTAACTTCACCATTATAGGTATCCTCCCAAATTATTCTCAACCATACCCATCCAATGAAAATGAAAAACTGTGATAAGGTTAAAGATGTACGTGTTAGATCAGTAATGGAATGTTACAAAAACCCCACCATAAAAACTTTATATCCATAGAAAGACTATAAAGAATCTTCCATTCCAAAAAGATGTGGCCACTACTCTCTTAGTAGTGCCTTGTGTTCCAATGTATCATGATTATCAGAACCATACTACCATAGCACACGAACCAAAGGTATCATCCTCCCATGAAGTTACTTGGTCTCGGAATCGACTATCCTAACTAGTCACTCAATAAAAGATAAATCAGGTTCAATCTAAATATCCCTCTATCTCAAAATGTGAGATAGATCAGAGAGATACTTCCATAGTGGTTCTTGGGATGATCACCTGGGGATAGTTAAGTTTTCTTATAACAATATTTACAAGTATCTCTCAGGTTCATTATCAAATGGACCTGAGATCCTGATGCCTCTTGAAGGCATCTCCAAAAGAAAGAATTGAACTGAGTATCCCTCTCAGAAGATATAGAATATGGAACTCTATGAAAATTTACAATCTCTTTCATGTAGAGATTTCCCAAATCCTCAACTTTTTTTGTATCTTGAATGGGTATGAAGTGAGATGAATTGGTCAACCTATTCATCTCAACCCATATCGCATTCTTCTTTCTCTAGGTATGTGGTTACCTAACCCCAAAGTCCATAGAGATTTAATATCACTTCCAAGTAAGGAGTAGAAGTGGTTGAAGTGAACATAAAGGTTTCTGGTGCTCATGTTTCACCTACTGAATAGTATAACAATGAGAAACTAACTCATCAATGCCATGTCTCGTACTAGGCCACCATAACTACCACTTCATATCATAGAACATTTTAATGGTTTCTGGGTGTGGAGCCCATTATGAATTATTAAAATCCACCATTTTATATTTTCTTGCTGCTAACGGCACAATAAAGTGATCCTAATACCATAGGATACCAACTTTAGAGAACAACCATTAGAAAATTGTCTCCCTATAATAATGATAGTCTCGTATTATACGGAATTGATCATCAATATATTGATACAAAATAATCATCTTGATAAGAGAGAAAGTCAAATTAATGTTGGCTAAAGAAACTTCAGCCCATTTCTATTGAACTCTAATATGAAACTGTGAAAAAGATAACTAACAACATTCTTGGTGAAGAGAACTGGAACCACCAAAGGTGACACACTTAGGTGTACAATTTTTTCTCCAAATGATTGTCTAACTGGGAATTTATCTCTTTTAGTTTAGATTTTGTCATTCCGTAATACGGAATTGAAACTAGTTGAGTACCAGGAATTAATTCAATAGAAAACTCAACCTCTATTACTAGTAGTAGACCAGAGAAATCATAAGGAAACACGTGATGAAACTCAATGACAACTAGAGTAAGATCGCTACTCAAAGATTCCCACTATAGATCGAAAGTAAACACTGATATTACTTTTCCCAACTTTGGATAAGAAGGTCTATATTTTCTAAACCTGGGGTCTCATTCCCCTTGAATGACCAAAGACACACCATTGGGTGTAGTAATGTAGACATGCTGAATATAACAATCAGTATGGGATTTATTATAAATAAGCCAATAAATACTGAATATGATGTCAATAGATTTCATGTCGAGGAATAAAAAACTACAAACCATCTCAACATCTGAAAGTGATAAGACACTGACAGGACTATGGAGACCCTTCTCTCTCTTCATACCAAGGGGTGTAGTAATATCCATTTCACAAGATAAAATCTTCATAGGAAGATTTATTATATTAACAATACATGTTAAAACAAACAAATGATATGCACCAATGTCAAAAAGAGATTTCACTAATGATGATGTTATAGTAATGGTACCTCTCACTATTGTTAGACCAATATATGCTTCCTCATGAGATTCTTACACTACATAAAGTAGCTTCATTTTGGATGTTTGTGGCTATAATCCTTTTATATGTCAAGAACCTAATTTTCTCATAATTTTAGGAGGATATAATTATTTTCTTCCATTATGCATAGTATAATAGTAGTGGTAGAATCTTTATAAGTGCCTTGAATATCCACAAGAGCGATAGTTCTTGGTTACCTCAGTGAAAAACCTCTTTGAATGTCCTAGATTTCTACACTGGTAGAAAATTCAAGGAATTCCTCATAGATCTATAGGAGGTCTAGAATGAATCATCCATCAAGAACTACTGCGAGAATCATCATTATTCTGTTTTCCCTTGAAGTAATAGACACTACCACTAGAAAAATAATGAACTATTGATAACCTTGACTTTCCTCCTAGGTCCATATCGACCATAATCTCCCTATCAAGTACATTAGAATTAGTGGGATTATTTAGAAAGAAACCCTAATAAATAATATCTGATCAAATTCACAACTCAAGCCATAAATTTATCATCCTTTCATGAGATAAAATATCAATTGAAAACTATACTAGCTCTACAAAGTAATTTTAATACTCATTCACGGTTATTTAGACCTGCTCAAGCTTGAATAAATACAAATATTTAGCCAACACCATTTAATATAGATAGAACTAATTAGTTAAAATAACCTTGAATTATTTTTATAATAATCCCTCATATTTCTTCATAGTTACCATCATGTACCACCATCTCTTTCTTGGTCCTTCCAGCATGAAGGTGGCACAATTCACATTGATCTTGTCTGGTGTCTCCAAGAACTCAAATAGACATTCTATCTCGCCCAACTATTCCTCATCATGTTGAGGATCGGTGGAGCCTTTAAATATTAGTATATTCTAGAGAAGGAACTCTTGATAATGATTCTGAAAAACATCCCCATGTGGATCCACAAATGGAGCCTAAAGATGAAATGGAGGCAGTTCCTATCCTGGAGCTTGGATAGTGTTCACAATCACCTCTACCGGATTCAGATCTACTATAGGATTTTCTTACTGAGTTTCAGTAGCAACCTATTCCTGGATTTGATTCGCATGACTTCTTGGAGGCATGATTCTATAAAACATTAGCAGATAAAACGGAATACATTATATTAACACGCAAACTGGACAACAAGGGAAATTATTCCCAACTAAGGAAAAAAATAAGGTTTGGAGTTCAATCTATCCAAATTAGAATAGGGAAAAGACTAGAAATAATCCACAAGTTGTCTTTCCCTAACCACCCATGAAGACTTAAGGTTTATTACAGTGTGGGGTAGCTAGGTGCTTAATATCAACTGCCTCCTAAGTCCTGACAAGATTTCACAAATGTATACTGACTTTAAGATAAAACATCAACAAATACCTACCTCTGATACCACTTTATCATGAACCATATAAGGTACCCTAGTATCCCAATAACTGATCCATTCCTAACATAGCCTAAAGTCTGTTCTTGATCCCTATGGGTTGGAAACTAGAACATAGCATCATACAACATGCAAGTTGGAATGAATTTTCCACAAAAAATAGTGTAAGAAAAAGAAACAAGACAGTATCCATAACAAAAAAAAAATCGCTGGGAGTGGTTTACTAGAATACAACATGCCATAAAAAGCCCAAAGTACTACAACCTTAAGTACTAAGATAGGAAAACATCTCAAGTCCCTAAGGACACCACTAACCAATAACATGGTTCAACAACATGATCTACCTCCATATAATCCTTTCCCCTCGCTCAAACCTGGAAGAAGAAAGTCTACAAACACCCAAAGGTAAAAGTAGGGTTTGAGCCAAATCCTAGTAGGATTCCACCAATGATTACATAAAAATGATAATAATAAATTAACCAAGGAAAATATTCAATTTTAAATAAAACCTTTTTTCATTTTAAATAATATCTAAACAAATCATGTAATATTATTCATATGATGGAAAATACTTTAAGTAAAGGATTTAAAAATGATGGAATATTTCTTAAATGAAGGATTTAATAAAACATTTATATAAAAAAGTTTATATAAATCCATAATGCATGTAAATTATTTCAAACAACATTGGATTAATTTTATATCTCAAATATAAATAAGCAAGAAACATGGTCATCTTCCAAAAGGTATGATAGTATTTCTGGCTATAGGACTCTACACTCTCTAAGTGATCTTGGAAATATATGTATACACACTAATCCCATAAAATGGGCAAATATGACTCATCACCATCCCATCATTGATGTGACATATTGCATGTATGTTTTAGAATATTGTAATAGTGTAGAGTGTGTTCAAATAACTCACCAACTACAAAAGTCTTGCATGTTCTCCTATACAGCCAATTATAGTAATTTAATTTTTAGACTAATTAAAATATAATTAAATATCATTATCTCATTTCAAATCCCAATTTTCCATTTTTAAAACCAAAACAGGTTTTAATCAAAAAAATGCCTCTTTAACATGATAAAACCCCTAGGTTTCTATCAAAACATTTTTAAGCCATTTTTCACAAGTTTGAAATCCATTCAAAATCAATTAAATAATTTTCACAATTCATTTATCCAATTAAATTCAAAATTTTAATTGAAATCATTTTCATCAAAACTCCAATTTAAGTTAAAAAATTTAAATTAAAAAATTTCCATAAAGACACCCCAATTCAAAGGAATTGGGGGATTTCCCAATTCTCATGTCAAAACCATTTAAAATCTCCCAATTAACTATTATTAGATTTTATCAAATCAACTTAAATCAATTTGATAAATTTAATTTAAATTAAAAATTGAAATAAATAAATCAATTCATTGTTAATCATTTTGGCTAATTGGGATGGAACCACCAACCTTTATTCCCAAAACTCAACACTCTCAATGGCACCCATTAATGATAATGAAGGTGTAGAATACCATGAAAGACAGTCTAGAGATGAGATCTAGAAACACATGGCATATATCCATAAAAATACAAAGGAGGTGAAAGAGATAAAGAGGAAGACCAAGAGATAATGCTTACCTAGGAATCATACCACAAACACCGTGAAGATCTCCTGACAAATGAGAGGATCCGGAAGGGTTGGAAGGCTCTAGGATCACCTAAGGTAGGATTTTAGTTGAGGTAGATGAAACTGGAGGGGATCCCAAAGGAATAGACTAGCTGGACTACCTTTTTAAAAACCATAGTATGGGTATTACAACACATGTAATACCAATATAGGTCATGAAACATTTAATTTTTGTAATCGCCAAAAAACATTTCGCCTCGTATTAAAAATCGATGTAGTGATTGAAAAACTAATCTATAACTCATTCACAATGTGTAAAGGCTCTTCACAATGTGTACCCTATAAAGTGTTTATCCTTTCACAACTTGTTCATAGAACCCTTACACGATGTGTAGACCTTCAAAAACCTGATGAAAAAGGCCAGTAAATAATGAGAGTCCAACAAATCTCTTACTTAGACATTATAGGTATCCTTATGATTTATTCTCAATCCTACCCAGCTAATGAAAAGGAAAAATGATAAGGATAAATATGTACCAGTCAGATCGATAAGAGGATTTTATGGACTGGTTAGGGAAGTTATTGACTTAAACATATACCATTAATCTATATGGTTTTAGTTTTAGGGGTTCTTACATAGAAAGATATTATTTAAGAGGATACTTTATCCATGGTTTATCAGGCTCATTTATTGAAGAAAAAATAGTTTACAACAGTATAAATGAAGGGACTTTAAAATAATCTATATCAAAAAGATGAAGAAAATATGAAGAAGTTCATCCAACAAAGTGATATCCATTCTGATTACATTTTTTTCAATCCTATTTGCTATATAATTCACCACCTGGTAAACATGTGTGATAATGAATTTAATGTCATAGAAAAATATCATTCATTCTATCCATCGAGAAGTGAGAGTCTAATAGAGATGTAGTGTTCCATTTATAATGTCTTGAACAATGGTTGTTGAGAAAATTTACACCATAAATTGTTCCAACCATTGGATCTAGAAAAAGATACCACATTTATTACTATAATAATTTTATCCTAAAGAGAGAATTTCAATCCACATAAACTATAAAAGAATCTAAAAACATTCCCACTGTGATCATGAAACATATCACCACGTCTTAAGGGGTTCGTGTTACCTTTGGAAGCAACATACGAGTCAATTGTGATCCAATTATAGAGAGTATGTTTCTAAAAGGCTTCAACTGTGCTAGCCAGTGGTTTGAAGTTTCCAAAAATTTCAAGACTCATCGAAATTGTGAATCGTGATTATTATTTTGACAATAAAAATTTTGGATAGAATTGGTTTTCTCAACCAATAGAATAACCTCCACAATGTCTGATTGAAGATTAAAGGAGATATGATGATGGATAATATCATTTCATCCCAACTATATTGTTTGAAATAGGTCATCCAATTCTACATGTAATAGGTTTCAAATTTACAGTGATAAGGAAGTGATAGTTCTGAAGTGGAGTAGGAGAGAGATCAAGTCTATGGTCAGTTATGGGATTTCAAATTGGTCAAATACCACATTCCACATGGCTAAAGTTGTAACACAGCTAAGGAAGAGGTTAATGGAATACTCCATGTGATGGTTTCACAGAAAACACTTGGAAAAAATAGAAACACCAATATTTTATATATAGTTATCTATAGGGATTCTATTATGTACCAGACTCCAAATTAGAGTTAGAAATGGGGGCCTAATCTAGGGATTGATGAACATTCAGATCCAAACTTAGTCTTAGTTTACACCAACCACAAGAGACTACTAATATAGTTTTATATTCATAATATCGGCCTTAGATGGTTCTAAAACATGGATTTATGCATGTATATAAAATACATAGTAATTTCTGATGTAACTAACATCAATCTATAATTATGGGTGATGCGTAGAAAGGAAATCCGTGATCGAGACAATAATGTTCAAGGAGTATTCTTGTGGATGATGGGCGGTGATGAGAGGAGGTCTATTCAAGTTATCAAACTACAATTTAAGAGAGGAATCCTTGTTGTAAATCCATCTTGAGTGATCCATAATGTTAGATAATGAGTCATTAATTACTTTCTAGATTGATGAGTCCGTATACTGATTGTTAACCTAGTTAAATTTTACTTGGAAATTAACTTTAATGAATTTCAAGGTTGTATAGTTGTTTTTATGAGATTTCAAGTGAACAAATACTAAAGAGATTTATTGAATAATTTAGTGTTTTTTATTCCCATGAATCCATTGTTATAAATCTTGAAACATGTTTTCCATTGAATAGTTATCATTTTACATTTAAAAATATTGCCACTCCAAGAAAAAAGATTTAATATAGACATTAATATTTTTCATAAACTCCATGGGCTTTTGTAGATCATGAATTAATGAACCTGTTTGGAAATGATTTTGGATTTAATAAGGAAAATCTAACCAACTTTTGAGAGACTCTCATATCCAAGCTAAGAGTTGGTTTTTGACCTAGTCGGTAAGCCCCAAGAAGTTTCTAACTATAATGAACCCAACCCTAGTATCCCAGAGTCATTGGTTACTTTATTACATTGGTACTAGATACATGGAATTTTATCCTGAAGGAAGGAGTAGTTTAGTAGTCTTGGAAGACTAAATACATACTTGAAACTCATATTATAATTTAAAAGTTAGAATACAACGTATACTTTTATTTTGAAATACCATTATTCCATTTAGTGTATATTTTTATATCCATAATAACAAGATTATTTCCATACTAGGGAAATGAAACATAATAAAGGGGTGATCTATAATTCCCAATAAGGGTATGTGTTCAAAAAAATCTATCATGAATAAATAAGTCATAATCAATATGGAAAGATAAATAACCAAACCACGTGTAATTTAATCAATAACTTTAACATAAAGAATAAATAATGATCAAATAATTACAAATAAATAATCACATGCACTTGATAATTATACATAAATATTCTAAAGAATAAAATAATCACATGGAAATCAATAACTAAACTTTTATTGATGGAATGAATAATTTCATACATCATAACCATACCATCAAGGCATCATATCAAGACATAATATATAAATGGGTAAAGAATCAGCCAAATACCTAATCTATTTTGTCTTGGTAGACTTACCGATGCATCTAGGGGCTAGAGTGGGACCCTCCCATCACTAAATAAGTCCAATTAAATCATCATATAAAAGGGGAAAAACATAATCGACGTAAACATTCATATTGGAAAACTAGAATACAAATTGTTAATAATTTTCCCAATAAATAAATATAATCAATATAAATATTCATATTAGAAAACTAGCCTAAGAATTTTAATACTTTCCCTAATCAATAAACATACTTATAAACCATCCAAGGTACTATGGTGAATGGAATCAAACATCATAGACAACCTGATCATAAACCATCAAGAGATATAATAAGGATGGTATCGTTACAGCATATTATCAATGGATAATATGGTATAATGGGTTTTTTTTCATTGATGAATATAAATTCCATAAAAAAATCATTAAAATAATTCATGAGGAAAATATCCTTTTCACATTGAAAATAACTTTCAAAAACTAAAAAAATACAGAATATTAGAAAAAACATTTTATTTGAAAATGATACATGGAAACTTTTAATAAAAGATTCAAAATAATGATTGGTCATGATGGTAGATAATTATTTATATTCCATATATGTTAAAAAATCATTCATTTCACATTATTGTAAAAAGGATAAAAAAGTACCTCAATTAGAAGATGATAAGAAGATTCTATTCAAAAAAAATGTAAAAAGTAAAACATGGATAAAAATATCTTTAACAATTCTTTTGTAGAATGTTGAAAAAATTAAAAATATTTTTAGAAAACATGGATATGGATTGAAAAAAATGGTTTTAGAGAAAAATAAAGTCATATTTTCTTAAAAACATTTTTTATATAATTTTAAATTTAAAATAGAGGAAATTGTACTATTAATTTAAAAGTTCCTGAATAACTGTATGAGAATAAAATTCATGAGTTTCTTAAGAAATTTATTATAGTGACCCAATCATTTTACACATATTATTCCATTATTTTTAACATAGACATCCAATAATTTCATCCCAATGATTGTGAGGCCCATAGATTTTAGAAGACTAGGTACATAAACATTAGAATAAACTAAAACATAACATCCTTATTTGTTTATTCTCCTTAGTGAGCTCCTAAAACTACATATGAAGAACTAGGGAAATACATAAAAGAAATGGGTTGTCTAAAAAATCCATTAATGGAATAAAAATTATAATGAAGAATAACTTGTGAGTTAAAGTAATTACATGAAATGATAATAAAGAAGACTTAAGATTAATCACATTAGAGCATAACATTAAAGAACATGGTATCATAATATCATGAAATCATAGGAAAGTTTTTCAGCAAAAAAAACATGAAATAAACTTATGTCAGTTTTAAAAATTGAGAAAACTTCACATAGTAGAAATTTTACCATAATGGGTTAGGTTCACTCCCTAATACAATGAATGAAATCTCATAAGACTAAAACATTACCCAATGCAATGGATGGAAATATAATTCTTGTACCACCTATCACATTCATATTATATAGATTTATATGTGTACCACATAATTAAATAATTAATAATGAATAAACATAATTATTACACATGGAAGGAAAATGGGTTGCATAATCTTGTCCCACAGCATAATCAAATGAAATTTCATAATGAAGGAATTTGAGTAATGAATATAAGGAATGTATTACCTTATAAATGTATGGGATAATATACTATTTATATATGTGAGAGTCATATATACATAATTTTTATGTAATCCATAACATCAAATGTTATTGTAGTTGATGAAAATATCATTAAAATATTAAATAGAATATTTTATAAGAAAAATATTCTTTTCACTTTGAAAATCCTTATTAAAAATTAAAAATTTAAATGAAAATATAGAAAAAAATCTCTTTAAAAATAACCATTGAAACTTATAAAGGACCATTCAAATAATTGAGTGGTCATAACTAAAAGTAATTATGTACATGTTGTATAACTTAAAAATCATTCCTTTCACATTGTTGTAAAAATGATAAAAAGTCCCTCATTTAGGAAATGAAAAGAATATTCCTTTAAAAAAATTTATAAAAAGTTAAACATGGGTAAAAAATTATTTAATAAATAATTTTTAGAATGTTAAAAATTTTATTTGAAATATTTTTTGAAAACATGGATATGGAAGGAAAATGAATTCAAACCAAATTGAGAACTAAAGTCATCATTTATTAAGAACACTTTCATAATCATTTTAAATACCAAAGAGAGTGAAATGGTACTATTAATTTAAGATTTACTGAATAAACATTTCAAAATAAAACTAAATGGTTCTATTATTCAATGATTAAATAATTTCCTATAATGGAAAATCAACTGTGAACAATGCAGATTAAAATGATATTGAAACATAAACCCTTACTACTTTGGTAACTTTTGAATCATATTTCCCATAATTCAGTTAAATTAATTAAGAAATAGGATATCATGAATTATTAGGTATTTATGATACGATATTTGAAAGGATATTATATACACAATTTAAAATAAATTAGGTTCATAAAAGAACATGTAGCTCAAAGAAAGAATTTTTAAGATGAAACCTTTACCTCGATCCCAGACATATCGTGCATGTAATTTATCTCCTATATAGTACACTTATATTAATTATGTTTTCCATTAAAACCCTTTTACAGGTTTAATACCTTATACATAAATTATTTAATTCATTTATTTTAATTATATATTTAATTACATAATCAGTTATGTTTGTGTCATACTGTTTTGAGGTCGCTTGGTTCATAAATTTCAAAATGGCATCGGTGTGTTGACCATCGTCAAATGGTTCATTATTACATAATCTACCAAATAATAATACTGAAATTTTTATCATTTTATTAAAGAAATTATGTTTTGAAAAATAACAATGAATTATGGTTATGAAAAATGAACTATGTTACAATCATGGAGACAGTATGTCGAACGTGCGCATGTATAACGTTTCCATTTTTCAACAATAATGATAGAAAGAAGTTAAATGTTATTTTATCTTTACATAAATATAATAATATCATAAATTTGAAATTATTTTTTAAATACACTTACATATATCATCTATTTTATGTGGTACTAATAAACAAATCACATCTCTTCCTAAGGCGGCAGTCCACTGCATACACAAACGATGTTATCATTTTTCTAAGGATAGAAAGGAAAGATTTTATTTGATATATTAATTTTAAAAATTATAAATATTTCATTAATATCATATATAAATATTAAATCAAACATCATAAATGTTCATGATAGGTAATTATGGAAAATGAATTCCACCTGTTTGTGAGGCGGTAGTCCACCGTACACACGAATGATGGTTTAGTTTTCCATTTGACGGAAGATGAAATGAATAAATATTATTCAAACAACATAATAATATATATTTATATGGTAGATAATTATACTATTATATTGTAATTTAAATGCATAATTTATGGTGGAAAATAATACGTAAAAAAGAAGTATCGTGGTGAAGACGAGTAACTTCTCTTAGAGGAACCTCCTTTGGATCCCTTATTTTAGACATTATGGTTAGTCTTTTGGGGACAATGGAATATATATAATGTGTTTTAAGTATGTTTTGTATAGATTTATGAATGGAATTTTTTAGAAAAATGGCATTATATCAATGAATAAGTGAGGTTATGGGGTTCCTGTTTATAATTAATAGTGTCATTTTTTAAAATACCAAAAATATTCAATAAAGGGAATTCACTCACAAGAAAAGTGCCACAAAAATTTAAAATAAATTATTGTAGTATTTATAAGAATGATTAAAACCTAAAAAACTAAAAATAATAATTTTTCAAAAAATTTATCCCTTTTACCTCTAAGTTTTCTCACTTTGACCATTTTAATTTTTTTACCATGGTAACTAGTTTTTTATTATTACTATTCATTATTATAGAAAATTAATTTGAACTTATTATATGATAAAAATTATGATTATTAAAAATATTGAAACCATTTTATCAAAATTAACTTTATATAATTGGAGGCATGTAATTTAAAATAAAACCTACTAGCATGAAGAGAAATCTGCTTTTCAAAAAAATGCATTTTTCAAGGAAAGAATGATTTTACATTAACGCAATGACTAGTAATACTCATTATATGAATCTAAATTCATAAAATATGATTTATAATATATAAATAAAATTTAAATCATTCATATTTAGGGTTTATTTAAATTAATTAAAATTGGGAAACATTATTCACTTTAAAAAAGTTTACAAAAAACGTGTATTTAAACCTTATAAACTTATACTAAAATATGGTATAAAGATGATTAAAATGTAATTAATTGGATTAAATATAACTTAATAATAATTATGTTACTTTAAAATAATATTTAAATAATAATGGGACTTTTAAATTATATAATTTATTAGAAATAAATGACAATTTTACAAAAATCTGTATTTTTCACTATTTACTAAAAAACATTATTTTCTCAAAAATACTAAACTGTAATCGTAAGTAAATTTTGATGTGATAGTTTTAAAAATATTTTAATTTTATAAATTAACATTTCTATAATTTTTATAAATTAATTATAACATTTTCTCACAAAAATTATTAAAAATTATTTTTAAGGAAACATATTTTTTATAGAATAAAATATCTTTATTAACAATTAAGTGGTTATTAAGAATTTATCAATAAATTTATAAATAAAATTTTATATATATTTCATAAAGAATTTAATATTGTTCATACCCACCAATTTAATTTTCAAGTTAAATCATCTATATTTATATAACAATATTTTAATATTATATCATGGTTCATTTAAACTCATTGTTACTTGTTGAATACACTATCAAATATAGTGACCTTTTAAAATATGAGGGTGTTAAATTATACAACCTTAAATAAACTATGTCCTTTAAATTTGAACTTTTTCAAAGTAATCAAGGCTTTGATATTTGAAAATTCCCTTTATGGAAAACCGACATTGTAAAAAGGGTATATAAAACTTCCTTTTAAGAGTGGGGAAGGTAAATATGAAGGTCAGTAGGAATAACGCATGAATAGGTTTCCAAGTAGGATAAAATTAGTGGGAAGTGAAAATATAGAAATGGAATAAGAGCATTAATATGTATGAAGAGTGATGGATACCATTTATCATAATAAAGTGAATGATCAAGAGAATGTTAACAACCACAAAACCATAAATCTAGTATGAATTAAAAGATCATTGATTCATCAAATATGATGCTAGTAGGACAACATTTTTGTTTCAATATAATTTTCTTGAAGTTGATGGATTATTTTACTATAAATATATAGAACACTAGAAAATATAAATATTGGATATCTCTTCATTTCGAAATAATATTTCATCATTTCATTGTGCTTCGATCAATTTCCACTTCACCTCTTACTCTATAGAATGAATATCAAAGATAAATGTTTTATGCCAAAATCACTAAAATTAACTTTTAATATATCATAAGATCTATAAAATATAAACAATATATTCCTCTTATCTTCATTAAAACCATAAATGGCTAGCACAAAGTATGATAAAACCCAAAATGAATATGAATATATTAATACCCAAAATTATTAAATGAAACCAAAGGTTTCATATAGACCATTTTTTAAATAAATTAACCTATATCCCAAATAAACATTATAACCTCGACATAAAAGAAGTTTATAACCTCAAAGGTTATCTCATATCGATTAACTTACATCACCAAAAACATAATATCATTATTCCTAAATAATCCTTTATGTTAAACATAAAGGTTATATATATATATATTAACCCAATAAAACATTTCCCAAAATTTCATCAATCACCTAAAAATCCTAAAAAATCAAAAATATTTGATCCTATAATATGTTTCACAAAATCAGCTTGAAATTTATACAATAAATTTTTTATGGAAAAACAATTTCATACTAACTATTACATTGTGTACTCCTTTAGTAGTTATTGCAACCTTATCACACTTCTATTGGGGGTTCAATCCTTATGGCCTTTCCAGATGCAATGAGTTGTAACCCTATATATGGATTGTCCTTTTTTTGAAACTATATTAATATAATTCTTATACCATTACCATAAATGTGATGAACATCCTCAAAAATAACATTGATCATCAAGTTTCTTTTCAATCCCATTGGAATTTATATGATAAAACATGTGCTCACAAATTTTAATAACTCATAATTACCTCAGCTTCAAATACCATATAATCTCTAAAGGTAACTAATACCTAAAAATTTATATCCAAAAAAAGCAGTATTACTTAAATAAATTTTCACCAAAAAATATATTGAACAAATGGGTTGTATTCCCATAAATGTCTCCAAAAATACTATTATTCATCCTATAATTCCATAACTTAAAACCTAAAATGGGGTATTTATTCGTTTAAACATATGATAAACCTTAGAATTATCAACCAAAGACACTTTATTTTCATCTTAGTTCATTCATGACTATCATTTATTCAATTACTTTAAGATAGTTCTTAAAGATTCTATGAATTTCCAAAAAATATCCCCTATGAGTGTCAAAATAGGTTTGTAGTAAGGCAAGTTTTCATGAACCAGATGACAATAAATTAAAATCCAAATGATCCCTTTTTGGATTGAATACCCCTGGGTACAACTGTTCCAGATCCCCATGAACTTTTATTATAAATACACGAATTTAATTTCTTGGAAACCACTCACTTTAAACATCACCAAAGTTACATGATATTTTCCTATAATTAGACTTATCCTTATACTTATCCCTAGGGTTCCCACTAAATTTGTCTCATCCTTGTTTATAAATATTAACTAAACCTTGTATTTTATACCAATTATAGTGACCCAAACCTTTTACACATATTATTACATTATTTTGAACACAAAATCAAATAATTACAACCCAATTATTATGAGTCCAAGTGTCTTTGAAAGACTAGGTACATAAAATATCAAAAGAAACTAAACAATAATAGATTTTTTTAATTCTCTTTAGTGAGATCATAAATCCATTTTATCTCTTAAAACTATATAGGATAACTTGGGTAAATACATAAAACAAATGGGTGATCTAAAACCAGTAATGGAATAAGCATAATAAGTAATAGTAACATGTGAGTTAAATGACTAACATGATATCATAAAATAGTTGAATCAAGAGTAATCACATGGGATGATAAAAAATAATATATAATCATAATATCATGTAATAATAGTAAAATGTGGTGGAAATATAAAACAAGACATAAATATAAGTCAAGTATAACCATCAGGACAACATCACATAGTATACAAAGTCCCATAATGGATTAGGTTCACTCCCTTACCCCACACATGAGGTTTCATAAGACTAAAACTTTACCCAATGACTTAAAGGGATATATGATTTTGAACCCACTTGTTATATTAATATCCTATACATTCATATGTGTTCCAAATAAGGAAATTAATCATAAGGAATAAATATAATAATTACCCATGGAAAGAAAATTTGTTGCATAATCTTGTCTCATATCATAATCAATGGAAATTTCATAATTAAGTCATTTTAGATATAAAAATATGGTATGTATTTACCCAAAAAAAATATAGGTATGATAATATAGGTATATATATGAGAGAAATATATACATAAATTTTAATTAATCCATAATATCAAAGGTTCTCATCATTAATGAAAACATGTTTAAAAAATTAAATAAAATATTTCTTGAGAGAAATACCATTTTAATTTTAAAACACTTATTAATAATATAAAAATTTAAAAAATATTATTGAAAACATTTTTATTTAAAAGAACTATGGAAACAAATAAAGGAATCTTAAAATAAAAAAAGTGTTCAGGATTTTTGGTATTTCATACATGTCATGCAAGTTAAAAAAACATTCCTTTCACACTATTATAAAATTCTTAAAAATTACTTGATTCAGAATATGACAAGAATATTAAATTCAAATCATTTTATATAAATAAAACATGGGTAAATATTTTTTTTATTAAATCATTTGGATAATGTTAAAAATATTATTTATTTTTTTAGGAAAACCTGGATATGGAAGAAAAAATATTTCTGACCAAAGATAGAAATGATGTAAAGTTTTATTAAAAACATTCTCTCAATCATTTTAAGTATGAAAGTGAGAAAAATGGAATTATTAATTTAAAATTTTATAAATAGATAGAGGATAATAAAATTAATGGGTTTTATTATGTATTTATCAAATAACTTCCTTCAATGGAATATCAAGCATAAATGATCCAAACTAAAATGAGATTGAAACATAAACCCATATCGCTTTGGTAATATTTGAATCATAACTCTCATAAATGAAATAAATGAGTTTTAAATTAAAATATCCATAATTATTCAAAATTAATGATATAATATTTAAATCTCTATTATATACACAATTTAAAATAAATTATTTGAATAAAAGAACATGTTCTACAAAGAAGGTAGTTTTGAGATAAACCCCTTACCTCGAGTCCAAACTTATCGTGGATATCCTCTATATCCTATATAATAAACTTATATAAATTTTTTGTTTTATTAATAAAATTTTAGAGTTTTAATTAATTATACTTAAAACATTTACTTATTTTATTTTAATGAAATATCTAATTACTTAAATAGTTATATCTACATCTAGTGTTTTGAGGACGCTCAGTTCATATATTTCAAAATGTCATCGGTGAGTTGACCATGGTCAAAGGGATCATTATTCCATAATATATAGAATAATAATAATTAACTAATATTATTTTTTATAAATAAATTATAATTTTAAAAATAACTAGGGATTATTGTTTTTAAAAATAAACTATGTTACAATCATGGAAATAGTAGGTCTTATGTGCGCAGTGTAACGTTTCCATTTTTCAATGATCATGATGAAAATAACATAAGTGTTATTTTATATTTTTAAAATTATAATAATATCTTAAATATAATATTAATCATTTAAATACACCTACATATACATTCAATGTGATGTTGTAACAACAAATAGATCACATCGCAGCACCAGGTGGTAGCCCGCCGTTCACACAGACAACATTATTATTTTTCTATGAATTGTAAGGTAAGAAATTTTAGGATATATTAATTTTAAAATATGATTAATCTTTCTTTAATATCATATATATATTAAATAAATAATTATAAATATCTTTGATAAGCGATAATGGAAAATAAATTACATCGGTTCACGAGTCAGTAGTCTGATGTACACATGAATCATGGTTTAATTTCCCATTTAATGAATAGTATGTGGATAAATATTATGAGATAAAAATAATTAAATATAAATATACTATAGATATTCTTTATATTATATTTTATTCTTAATAAATAATTGAATTTGTCAAAAGAATAAGTAAAAAAGAAAGAACTTACTGAAGACAATTACCTTTTCTTATATGAACCTCCTTTGGGTCTCTTATTGAGGACCCTAGGGTTGGTATTTTGGGGAAGCAAAAAGATCTATAAGGTGTAAAAGGATTTTTTAGAGATTTTTTGGTATGTTTTTTTCAATAAAAATCTTTTTATTGGTGTCAATAAGTGAGGGTAGGGTGTTCCCTCTTATAATTGAGGAGGAGTGTTATTTTTTGTAAATATCCAAAACTATTCAATAATGTGAAGTCACTCTAAAGCCAAGTGCCTCCACAATTGAAAAATAAATTATTAGAGGATTAATAATTATGATACAAAACTCCAAAACTAAAAATAAAAATGTTATAAATATATCATCCTCTTTACCTCTAAGATTACTCACTCTTACCTTTTTTATGATGATAACTTGTTTGTTTAATGTTTTTACTATTCATAATGACAAAAAAAAATTAAGTTTACATTATTATATAATGTAAATTATGTTGAAACCAAATAAAAAATACATAATATCAAATTCAATTATCAAAATTGGAATAATTTTATTTAAAAGAAAACCTACAAGTGTGATGAAAAAGTTGTTTTCCAAAAAATGTATTTTTCAAGGAAAAGATGATTTTAGATTAATTCTAGGACTAGTGATCATCATTATATGAAGTCTAATTAATAAAATTGTTTTTATAATCTATAAATTTAATTTAAAAAATTCCACTTTATGGTTTATTTTATTTATCTAAAATGGAGAAACATTATGCACATTAAAATAGTTTTCAAAAAAATGTATATTTAAGCCTAAGAATAAACTTATACTAAAATATGGAATAAAAATATCCAAATGTAATTAATTTTATTATTTTGAAATAAATAATACTTATGTTAATATAATATAAAATTAAAAGAAATATGAGATAGTTAAATACCTTAATTTATTAAAAGGAAATAATCGTTTCACAAAAAAAATTAGTATTTTTCACTATTCTCTGAAAAATCCTAATTTTCCAAAAACCCCAATATTTTACCTTACTTAAATTTCGATACAGTGATTTAAAAATTTATTTTCATTTTATAAAATAAATTTTCTAAAATTTCAATATATTAATTATAATATTTTCTCACAAAAAGAAACAAAAAATAATTTTTGAAGGAAATGATTTCTTCTCTAGATTAAAATATCTTTATTAAAATTTAAGTGATTATTGAGAATTATTATCCATAAATCTATATATAGATTTTATTTATATTTTAAAACATATTTAATACTATTCATACCCACCAATTTAGAAGCTAAGTTAAATCAGACACGTTTATATAATAATATATTAATATTATACCATGGTTCATTTAAACTCATTATTGTGTGTTAAATACACTATCAAACATAGTTTTATTTTAAAATATCAGTATGTTACAATGATCTTAATATTTCATCATCATAAACATAATCATTAACAATCCCGATAAATGATGAAATTGTAAAATAATCCCTTATAACTTTGATAACTAGTGAATCATAACCTCCATAAAATAAATAATTTCAAATGAAACTTAACATATCATGAATATAAAGATATTAGTTATATATAATATAAAATAGGTAGTATATACACCAAAAAAATAAGTGGTGAATATAGAATACGTCTCACAAAAGTAAAAGTGAGACGAGAAACCCTTAACTCAAATCTAATTTCCTTCATACGTGTTTGAACCTCATGTATAATAAATATAAATATATTATAAATATATTATAGAAACTATAATCATATATATTATACAATTTATGGTTTTATTATAACTTTTTATCACTCTATTATAAACAATTATCTTTTAAAAACACAATTATGGGTAATAACTACTTCATTTTACTTGAATGTTTTTTTCAACAGTTTTAGTCCTTGTACTTTGATCACAGTTCCATAACCTTCATAGTATAACACATGATATAAATATATTATTTATTAATTATATAAGTCTTGAAAATACTTTTTAAATTTTAGAGGTACAAAAATGAGTTACATCGTTCATAGATATGGTAGGTTGTACGTACGCATGAACGTCATTCTCACTTTTTTGACGGATGGAATGAAAGAAAGGAAAATAATATTTTACCTTTCCAAAATTATTATTATAACTTATATATTATATATATTTTTTAAATACATCCTTATTACTATCAATGATAAAAATAAGTGAAAAATTTCTCACATTGCTTTGTATAGGTGGAAGTCCATATGTAAGAATGAGCGATGTTATCATATTCCAACGGATTAGAAGGTAAGAAAGTCAATGTGATATTATAATTAAATAATTTTAATTATTTCACAAATATAAAATATATATACATTAAATTTATCATTATATATATATCTGTTAGAGGTGGTGTTGGAAAATTAATTACATCAGTTCGTAAGGTGGCAGTCCGCAGTACACATGATTGAAGATCTCGTTTCTCATTTGATAGAATAGGATATTAATATTGGTTATATAATTAACATAAAAACATATAAGTATATTGGATA
Source organism: Viscum album (assembly GCA_963277665.1). Lineage (NCBI taxonomy): Eukaryota > Viridiplantae > Streptophyta > Magnoliopsida > Santalales > Viscaceae > Viscum > Viscum album. The sequence continues at coordinate 402,802,167 of OY728136.1, read as the reverse complement.
TAGTGGTTTAATAATTTTATTTTATTTTATTGAGATTTTAATTATTTAAATGAATAAATAAAATAGAACTGGATGGTTAAGAGTTATGCATCTTCTTCAAACAACCTCTTTAGGTTTATGCCTAAAGCCTTCTTAAAATTATTTTTCATATCCCAAAAGGGACTATAGGTAATTATGGGGGATTTGAGAAAGGTTTTTGGATACTTATTTTTATAAAAACTTATTTTTATGTGTGAATAGAAGAGGATAGGGGATTCCCTTTTAGAAGAAGTTTGAAGGACACACATAGAATTTTTTAAAAGAATAATTTTTAACCACCTTTTCACATGCCAAAATGCTCAAAAATGGATCATTATAGAACCTTATATAATATATGGAATAAATATGGACATAAAATATGAATTTTACAAGTTTTATATGATTTTAACCCTTATCTTCTTACATTAACACCAGGTAAACTCATTTATCCTTGATCATGGTAATAAATTTTTAATATATTTACTATTAATTATGACCAAATATTATGTTGACCTTATTATATAATATAAATTATTATGATTCCAAATATTGAATCCATTTTTTTAAATTCATTTTACAAAAGTGTCAAAATTTATTTTAATGTTAAAACCACATACGTGACGAAAGAACTATTTTCCAAAGGAAATGTTTTCAAAAGTATAAAAAATTTGTATATTTAAATTATATATATAATTGATTAAAATGACATAATTCGATTAATTATAGAATAATTTTACTAATTTTACTTTTTATATCATCTTAAACACAATTTAACTTAGTAAATTCCTTATATGAAAAGGGTGTTTTAAATAAAAAAATATTATTTTCCATAATTTAATAAAAAATTAATCTTTTCAGAAAATCCTCAAAAATTGACACTAAGATAATTTTGACTTTATAATTTCAAAAATGATGTTATTTTTTTCAAAAAAATTATAAAAAATGGGGAAAATTAATTTTAACATAAGTTTGAAAAACGTGACGATATCATTTTTTTAAAAAATATTATTTTTTCGAAAAAAAAGTATTTTTCTTTCAAATGATTATTATTTTTAATACTAATAAATTTATAACCAATAAATTTCTTTATTCATGTGTAAATAATATAATTTTAATAATTTATTTATTCCTATTCATACCCACCATGTTAATGGCTAGGTTATAAAGGTATATAATTTTATGGTTCTTTTAAACTTCAGGTGGCGTGTATCGCAAGATATAGAACATAATGTACTTATTTTAAAATCTTGGGATGTTACATTCTCCCCACCTTAAATAAATTTTTCCCTTGTAATTTTAAATTTATCACAGTATTCAAAGTTTCATAATTTTAAAATACCATTCTTGAAACCCCATATCACAATAAGGGTTAATAAAACTTCCTCTTGAAAAAAGGGAATGGGAAGTATGAAGGTCATATAAAAAAATAACTAGGTTTCCAAGTTGGAAACAATTTATAGGAAGTGATGATATTTTCATGAAAGAAAAATGTAAATAATTGTGTAGAGTGATAAATATCATTTATCACAATAAATTGAATGGTATTTAGAAAGTTAATTACCAAAAATCCATAAATCTTTGATGGGTGAAAAGACCATTGAATCATAAAAAATGATGGTACTGGGCTAACAATTTTGTTTCAAGATCCTTTCCCTTAAGTTGAATAATTTCATCACAATATAGACTAATATATTTTGTAAATATAATTGACAAGTATAATTTCAACCTTTAATATATTTCCACCATAATCACATATTTTTATCCAAATGATAATTATTCAAGATGAATTATTCATATTTGAAGAACTAAAATAAAATTTTAACATATAATAAGATCCATAAAATAATAAAAATTATTTCGTCCTATATCTATATGTTTTATAAAACCACAATAGTTCAAAAAAGTTATTCAAAAATACATTAACTTCTAATGTATCAAAAATATCCTCAAATATTAACATAATCCAGTTTATAAATTGTTAAACTTAATACTCCTCCAAAATATGTATGACCAAATTCAATTTCTAAAAATTAAGAAGGAAGGTCACTAAATTTCAAAAATGAACTTAACATTTTATTCCACAAATAAAATAAAGTATATCTTAATGTCACATAACAAATATATAAATATCTTAATCATTCTAAATCCTTAACAATAACTTGTGTGCTTCAAAAAAATATTTCACTCTTTATTTCTAAAATAAAATCTCAGATTATCGAATATACTCTACTATTCCAAAATTGTGGTAAACTTCATAATAAACCATAAAGTCACTAACCAAATTCGAGGTCGCTAATATTATTCTATAAACATATCTTTATAATTATTATCTAATAATTGGGTACATATTAAGGGTTATCTTCCCCCAATCATGTGTTTTCATAAATGATCATCATTCCATAGAATCACTTTTCTTGGTCATCAGTACCATTAAACAAATGTTTTGAAATACATATAGAAAAAATACTATAGTATAATCTATATAAGTTTCATGACTCTTATAATGAGAATATCATTGATAAAATATATCTATAGTATAATTATTTAGTCTAAATAAATAAGAACATAAATCATTCACTTTGGTTGTATTAATAGTATAATCTTGACTGTAATCCCTTTTCTTCTTCTAAGATATCGTCCCTTAATATTGGGGGTGATTTTTTTCTTAGTGCCTCATATCCTTAAAGTTAAAACACAAAACATTAGAGGTTTATTTCTTATCCTTTCATTCATGCATCTGATTTCCTTTCTCCACACACATAAAGAAAACTCACATTCCCTTCATGAAAATACTAAGATGTTTCTTTCGAAAATTATCACATGTGGTAAAATCTATCTTTCCCTTATCCCACTTATCAATTTTTTCTATTTCATCCCAATATTCTCTTTATTCCCTTCAAAACCATAATACTTGTATAATTATTTCACAATCTTTAAATAATATTCTACTATGTCATCAATTATGAGAAGGTTTTGGATACTAATTCTTTTCAAAGGATTGGCTTATGCCCATAAAATAAATGATAAATCATTATATTATTATTATTCACATATTCTACAACATTTTTTGATAACCATATAAATTTATATTCAAACTTAGAAACATTTTCATCTTTCCTTTGGCTTAGAATTAGGAATTTTCTCTCCATATTCTCTCTTTGATTGCAAGGAAAATATTTTTCTATAAAGGGTTACTTAAAATTATTCCAATCCTTATTTTCAATTTCTACTTTATCATTTGTTTTTTATTAACAACCACTATTTATCATAATAACCTAAGATATGATAAACTGGTATAAAGAACTTCTCATGTTCATTACTTCCCAAAGCAAGAAATGTATTCTCTAAATAACTTATCCATATGTAATCTACAAATGTATTAGTAGTCCAATTAAATAGTGTAGGTTTATAACATCCCTGACCCGATAGCCACTATATTTTGTGCCCCGAGCTAGGCCTTCTCATAACCTCACGTGTGCTTCTTTGTACACCAGAGGATGTTCACTAGTAGTGTGGGTCTATGGAGAATCATTGGAGATAATATAACAAATTATTTGATTAATTATATAGAAAAAAATAATATCTATCGATACAAGGACCAAAACTGAATCATAAATGAACATCATGTAACAAAGGCCAAAAAATAATAGAGGTAAACATGTTATAACAATATGAAGAGTACTCTACATGTCAGGTAGTAATTCAAATAAAATCTAAAAACCCAAAACTACCAAAAGATTAGGGACATGGACCTGAGTCTCTATATATTCCAGATATCCCAAGCTCCAGCCAAATAGCCCATGCATGAACCATACATCAAGTACATGTCTTAAACCTATACCAAAAAAAATTAGCATCTTCTCAGCTGCCCAAGTATTATAGAGGCCAGAGAAGGGTATGAGTACAACTCAGTAGGCCACCACCAACAGTGTCTACAAAATATCCAGTCTAAATAGATAGTGCATGCATGTTCTAAATAAAAAAACGAAAACAAAAAAGACAACTCAGGTGTCATTAATTAATAATATTCATTTTAACCATTTACATTATTATTTCCATTTTCATTACTTATATTGAATTCATCACTTAATTAAATTTCATCACATTATCCATGGGTTAGGAAATTATATCACTTACACAACAGCTTAATCCAGTCAAAAATTATGAATAAGGGGATAATTAAAGTTACATATCTCACTAGGGAAAAGAATTTCACAACAATCCATTATATATACCTTGGATCATCGGTCCAGGTAGTCTATCACACTTGACTTGGAGAATCGGTCCAGGTAGTCTACCACACTAACCTTGGATCATCAATCCAGGTAGTATCATCCAATGCATTTTTAGGGGCATATATCTTCAGTCCGACACCCTAACCCATGCATTCTAGGGTTGGAGTTTAGAGCCTCAGTCTAATCCGACTCGTGGGAGGAACCTTAGTCCATTATCCCATACCACCAAGGCATGTTCACATTCTTATTCATCCATTTACCACATATATAATATTACAAATCATGGACAATAAATACACATAACCTTAAAATTTCACATCTCATTCAATACATGAAACATCATCGAGCCTTGTCTATTTAGCACATTTACCATTTATAATTCATTTCTCATTAAACCATTAAAATTGTTCCAAATTATCCATTATACCATATTATTAATTAACTCCATTAAAATCAAATTCATTTTCATTCTATGTTAAACAATTAAACACCATTCACATTCTATATTCATTTGACATGTAAACCATCATCAATCCCTAACCCATTAACAAATTTAACATTTACATTCCATAGCCCATTTAACCCAATTTCATTTCTCATACCTTAACCCATTTAGCATTTTCAAAAATTATAATTCATTAACCAATTTAACATGTTTTCCAATTCTCATTCCATAATCCACTTACACATTCTCATTTACATACCTTAACAAAATTTACCTATTTATCATTCACATGCCTTAGACATTCAACCAAATACTCTTCACAATAAATCACTAATTTTACCCATTAATATTAAAAAAACAACCCCTTATATCATACTAACAACTAAAAATAATTACCATTAGTACCACTTCTTCATTGAAACTAATGTTTCAACATATTCACCATGGGCTCTAATTTAACACAAATCACCTCTATTCTTAGCATTACAATTTTCCATGTTTGGGAATATTGGTTCACCCCATGGGTGGCCCTAAATTGGTCTAATTATCCTTAATGAATCCCATGGGGATCATGAGGGGTTAAATTCATCATTAGCCAACCATTTTACCAAATATCACTAAAGGAATTAATTTCACAACAATAAAGAACCAATAATACAATTATGAATTCACAAATCTACATTAAGACTATGGAATATAACATGTATATCACCTACCTTGGTTATAAAGATAACTTCATTCTCTACCTTGTACCTTGACTGAGATTTGAAAACCCTTCTAAACCTCAAACAAAGATCCACAAAAAAAGATAGGCCTTTCAGGTTTTGGAAGAATATGAGAAACTGCACAAGCCCTCATCCAAAAAATAGAGGAAATGGGAGGATTAGACTCACCCGGATCTTTGGTTCGCACTCAAACACTCTCAAAACGGACGATAATCAAAGTAGAACCATCACTTGAAAGTATATTAGGGTTTTTTTCACCACCCAAGATGATGGAGGAGGAGTAGGGAAGAAATTTGGGTTAGATCCTTTAAACCCTGAGAGTGGAAAACTAGAATTTTTCACTTTTTTAGGGCCGCACATTTTGGCCACACCATTATCCAAGCCATGTTCAAACAGTTCATCTCCCTCTATCCAAGAGGGGTCAAGCAACACATTTTCTTGGAAGCACCCATACGGTTTGGAAAACCATGTAGTAACTTTGTGTCAACCTCTCTTCGAAAGGGTCCCCAAGCCCTATATTTTCTAGGGTCAGGTGCACAGTTTACACTAATCATCTTCCAATTGTGGGATTCACACTGTTTGTCATTTTTTCTCCTCCTTCCATGTCTTGCACACCTAGAATACCCCCAAAACCAATCATACATCCCAAAACAACTTCACTAACTAAAATAATTTTACTGATATTTAAACATGGATGAATCTCCAAGAAAGTTTGGGATCTTACAAACTCTACACCTTATAAAGGCTCATCCTCGAGCCACAATACCAAACTTTGCCAAGAATCCATGACCAATGTTTGGGCCTCGGGTCCACCTATCAACTTCATTTCCCATGATTCCCCCTGAACATGGTCATACAATAACAACACTTGAATCAAAGAAACAAGCATAACCTAAAGAAACTTTCACCACTGTAACAACAACTACAAACTTGATTCCCCTCAAGGACACATCTACCTCATACTTACAATCAAAAACATCAAACATAAGAGAAAGGTATGGGTAACACCACTAAACCACCACACTAAAGGATACTGATGGGGGACTATATTACCCAAGAAGATCTAAATGGAACACCCTTGGTCTGATTCTCTCCATAATTCATTTCCCAAATCACTTGGAGACATCTCGCCCCAATAATTTCAAAGCTCCAACAGTGACCCAAGTCGGGCATCAATCGGAGGAACATCCAAATTTTAATTATGATTCCTCTTCTATAAAAATCTGCATGTTGATAACCAATAACCCCACACCATAACTAAACACTTATAGAAAACCCCAAGAAGAACCTTCACCTCATGGTACTCAACTGATCACAACTCGAGCCAAAGCCCATTACCAAAACTGAAATATCAAGATGAATTTTACCTGATTCCATCCAACTCGAAACACCAGTCACGATAAGGTTCTCCTCAAAATGTGCCTTTGTTCATAATGACCATTTCTCAGTGTTCAGCACCTCCAATGTTGATAAGGATTCCAATGAATCCTCAACTCGACAATAAAAACTCTCCCAACACATTTCCCGACTCACCATTTCCAAACATCTATGGAAATCCACCAAAACCTAGATTCTGACCTTATCATCGAAACCACCCATAATGAATATGCACACTCTATCCCTTTGCAGACTAAGAACAATTTGAACTCTCTCAAGTTCATCTCCGTTTCAGAGACACACTTTCCATTACAACATTGAACTAGAGGTGGCCAATACTTACCAAGAATTTTCACTTATGGAATACCACCATCATATGATACACCCATCAGATTCGTTCCGGAATTCCATTGAAACATTACCATCAGGGTATCCACTACTCTCTAATCCATAATAATGATCCATGGAACCTATCAACTTTTGTGACCCGACACCTTTGTTCCTCACACACCAACTCAAGAAAACCTGGTCCTTACTCAAAACCAATTTCCATTAACAGAGTTCAATTGTCATCCCAACATCATCTGGAGGTGTCTTATAGTCTATCCCATCCATTCTATTTTTACCCAACTAGATATTCCATCCAGCCAACTCACTCTATTGGCGCCTAACTTCAACTGTTTGTGTGCCACTACTTCAAATGTATTGAATTATATTCATACCAAATGACATTTTCATGTCATCCAAACATACTTATCCAAGTCCATTCCAAAAATATGGTGGGTTCCAACACCCAACCTCTATTACCAATAGTTGTCTTCATGGATTGACTCTCCCGTAAATGACTCTAAAATAAGAATCTCGAATTTATCTTTAAACCACACTAAGGCTAAAGATAATGCTTGGCTTGATCAACCACCACATCTAAGGCCCACCTATATTTCCCCGAGGAACCGAAACAAGTCCAATATAGGTTTTACATTAGATAACTCGATTCCCAACATTCACTTCACTGCTTTCTCTACCCATCCATGACTAACATAACCCTCCCCACCTTATGAGTTTCATTTTAAATTCTTTCCTCAAGAAAGTTCAGCCACTAAGGATAAAATTTGATCACATGCTAAACCCCAAAATTTAGATGTGGTCGTCCAGCTTCTACTAGAACTAAAAAAAACAAACACTACTTTCTAATTTTACTCGGCTTCTAATAATGGTACTCAAGGTATTTTTCAAAACCCGATTCATCCCGAGGACCTCTCCTGTAACTGTATGATAGCGCACTTCCCACCATCCTACATCACCAACATCGCTCCTTGAGCATATCCCTATGAAGCTCCATTTCCATCCAAAGCACATTTAGGTACATAGGCTTAAAGCTAGTGATATCTTAGCATACCCAAGACTATGTAAATATATTGGGAATTATTATCACTAGATAAAATTATTCTAAGAAGTTGTCAACAAATGCCAATACAAACTATCCATCACTGTCATAACATTACACCATAGGGACACTTAAACTTTCCAAATTATCGATATTTCCTACCCTCAAACTCCTCATTAACACCAATTAACTAAAACTCAAGTGGGATGTCGACCAAAATTTCCGCCACTTCATGACTCCCTACCATGTATTCATGATAAACATTTCATGTGGTTCCATCGCTGCCACACCTATCTGGGTCTACCAAAACAACCCTGATGATTAACAATAGATACAAAACAATTTACCATATTGTTCAAAAATTAAATGGTTTCTCACACAACCCTTCCTCCCACTTTACTTTCATGAAAAATGACAGGTTCTCATCCATATCCACCTATTAGCCCATTCCCATGGCATTGTATCTTCCCATCACATGCCTAGAGTTGGAAATCACTAGATCCCTCAAGGCCTCACCCTCTCCAATGACCACACACTAAACCCGATTCAAGATCACATGGGTTGTACATCACCAGATCTAGCCCCAAATTCCCACTCACATAACTAACCATGCCACCTGATTCTTCAGCTTCAACAGACTTAAGGATTTCTCAGCATCACACCCAACATCCAGACTATCCATACAACCAAACCTAACCACATTACCACCCTCACCCCAAGTGTACTCTATAAAAAATCATCCATTCATACTTTTCTCTACCTTTCCTTGCCTGCCCAAAACCAACATCTACGTCCACATCAACATCATCAAAACCATAGGGTCAAGTCTCTAAATGATCTTACCCTTCACAACAACCTTTTCAACCAAATGTTAGAACTCAAGTTCTTCCCGGATACGAGATTGAGACATAACTGTTCACTTTTTCCAAAACAATTATAGCACCCATCATGCGTCAATTCCACCTCCAAATAAATCCCTCATGATTCTCATACCTAGGCACCAACAATGTGGTTCTAACCTCTCCCAAGGGATAACCTCGATTTTTCCAAGACCATCAACCCACATCCACATCTCGGGTCATATCTGTAAAACCATTAACCTTTTTCAATTATCCCTCTAAGATAAACCTACACTAGGAAACATTCTCTGTGTTATATTTTCAAAGAATAAAATGTACACTTGTTCCCTACCCACCCAAAGATACTCATATCCCGGCTGACCTATCTCAGAGTCACCCTTGATGGTCAAATGACACCAACTCCCTAAACTCGAGTCATGCCTAACAAAGGCCATTGTCTCTCCCTAGAATCCAAACACATCAATGATTAAGAAAACCAATACACATAGACAACAACCCTACCCTCATTCCAAAAACACTACGTCTAATGAACCAAGCACCCATTTACTCTATGTTCCACACTAAAAAAATCACACACATACATCAGAACCTCAATTGAAACGCCCACTATTGGGTCCAAGACACAACTCACATGGTTACCACCCACAAGATTTTTCACACCCATAATACAAGACAACATCTCATAGCTCAAATGAAACATACTTACTAAGGGTACAATAAGGGACAAACCTCTACCCATACATCAAAACCAATCTACGACTCTTGACTCATAACCAAAGTTTCAAACTAGGGAACTCTCACTACCTAAACCACACATACACTGGGTTATTAACCAACATAAATGATACTCACCAATGATTTCCCTAAAAGTATCATAATTTTCCCACTTCCATTATTAATTAAACCTTACTATTTAAAACCCAGAGATTCAAATTTCAAAACATTCCATTTAAAAACCCAAACATTTACACTTTAAGAAACCTTTTTGTTAACCCAACATTTCAAAAATCCATGATTTATTCAAATCACATTTCAAAACATTTCCCTTTTTCCAAACCTCATGATTTACTCTTCTCAAAACCCTTTTAACCCAATTTTCAACACTCATTGTTTCATTCAATTTTAATTTTTATACCCATTTGGTTCATCATGATGTCATTCACAAGTCCATCACAGGAAACATGTGGATGACCTATCTATCCTATGTGCCTAGAATGATGCATGAACTCAAAGAGCCTCTCTTATCGTGCCAAGCCAAGAGAAAAAATCCCATAAATCAATAACATCACATACAAGTATGCCACCCATGGTGGAAATATCAACCTACTATAAAACCCCAAAATAGAACATCATTTCCCACCCCGGGAAACATGAATTTTCCCTCATATGTAGGGATGTAGGCACCTAGTCACGAGCTCATTACCAGGGTTCGATAAGATCTGAGTCTCTCGTCTACCATTACCAAATAGTAATACAAAAGATGGCCTACTATGATACCACTTTGTAACATCTCTGGCCCAGTAGCCACTATATCTTGTGCCCCGAGTCAGGTCATCACATGACCTCAGGTGCACCTCTATGTATACCAAAGGTTATTGACTAGCATCATGGGTCTATGGAAAAACATTGGAGAGACTATACCCACTTATCAAAGTAATTATACAGTAGAAATAATATCAAAAGATAGAAGGACCAAAACCAAATCATAAATGAACATCATTTAACAAAGTCCAACAAATAACCCAAGTACGCATGCTATAACAATATGATGAGTGCACTAAATGTTAGGGAGTCATGCAAATAAAATCCAAATCCCCAAAAAAACCAAAAGAATCCAAACATGAACCTAAGTCCCAACACGGTCTTGACATCCCAATCTCTAAACAAACTACTAATGCATGAACCATACAGCATGTCCCTATCCAAAAACTATACCTAAAAATAAGTAGCATCTTCTAAGTTTCCCAAGTTCCATGGAATCTCGAGAAAGCTATGACTAAAACTCATTAGGTTACCACCAATGGTATCTGCAAAACATCCACTCTAAATAGAAATTTCATGCACATACTAAATAAACAACAAGATGAAAAAAAAAAAGATAACTCATCTGTCATTTGTTAAGAATGTTCATTTTAACCATTTCCATTATTATTTTCAATTTCATTACTTATACTGACTTAATCAATTAATTAATTTTCATAACATGTTCCAGGGGTTAGGTATTTACATAATTTACACAACATCCTAATCCATACAAACATTATACATAAGTGAATAAGTCAAGTTCCATATCTCACAAGGGAAAATCATTTCACAACAATCCATTAGACATACCTTGGAGCATCAGTCTAGGAAGTCTATCACACTTTCCTTAGAGCATCCTTCCATGCAGTATATCACACTTATCTTGGAGCATTATTATAGTTAGTATCATCCAATGCATCCATTATGTCCATAAAGCCTCAATCTGACTCTCTAACTTGATCATTCTAGGGTTGGGGTTTAGAGCCTTGGTCTAACCCGACCCTTGGGAGGAGCCTCAGTCTATTTTCCCATACCACCAATCCATGTTCACATAATTATTAATTAATTTACCACATATAAAAAATAAAAAATCATACATAATCAATATAAATAACATTCAAATTTCACATTTCATTCAACACATTAAACATCATCAAGCCTTATCCATTTAGCACATTTACCATTTACAATTAATTTATCATTAAATTGTTAATGTTTTTCCAATCTCTATCGTATTCCATATTATCAATCAATACCAATAACATGAATTTCATTTTCATTCCATGTTAACCAATTAAACACCATTTGAATTCCATATACATTCGACATGTAAACCATCATCGAGATCTAACCCATCAACACATTTAGAATTTATTTCGCATAGCGAATTTTACCCAATTCCATTTATCATACCTTAACCCATTTAGCATATTCAATAATTCTCATTCATTAACAAATTTAAAACATTTACCAATTCACATTCTTTAACCCACTAACACATTCTCATTTACATAACTTAACCCAATTTGACCATTTATCATTCACATACCTTAGACATTCCACTGAATACCCTTCCCAATCCATCACTCATTTAACCCAATAAAATTTAACCAAAACAGCCCTTGTGTCATACCAACAACTATACATAATTATCATTAGTACATATTTGTCATTCAAACTAACATGTAAAAATATTCACCATGGGATCTAATTTAACCCAAATCAACCCTATCCTTATCATTACAATTTCACATGTTTGGGAATATTTTCCCACCCCATAGGTGGACCTAAACCGGTCTAATTATCCCAAATTCATACCATGGGGATCATGAGGGGTTTAATTCATCATTTAGACAACCCTTTTAGCAAATATCACTATAAATTAATTTAAATATAATAAGGAATCAATAATATAATGGTGCTTGCACAACTCAACATCAATACCATGATATATAACCTATAAACCACCTACCTCGATTCCAAAGACAGTTGCATGCTTAACCTTGGCCCTTGAATCAGATTTGAGAACCCTTTGAAACCCAAACCTAAGATTAAATGGAAAAGAGAGGGCTTTATGTATTCAGAAGAAGATGAGAAACTACACAACCCCTAATCCAAAAAATGGAGGAAAGAGGAGGATTATACTCACCCAGATCTTCAGTTATCACCCAAACACTCTCTAAATAGAAAAGAATCAATAGAGAATAATCCCTTTAAATTATAGTAGGTTTTTTCTAATCATCCAAGCTACTAGATGAGGAATAGGGAAGAAAATCAGGTTAGAACCCTTCAAGCACGAGAAGGAAAAACTAAAATTTCCCACTTTTTTAGAACCACACGGTTTGGTCGCATGGTTATCCAAATAGTTCACCAACCATGTGGCTTAATATATCCAAGAGAGGCCTTGATTCATGGTTTCCTAGAATCACCCACATATTTTTTTCAAACCATGTGGTAACTGTGTGCCATCCTCTATCTAAAGGCTCCCCAAGATACATGGTTTCCTGTTTCGGGTGCCGGGTTTACACTAACTGTGTTCCAACTGTTCCCTTCACACTATTTAGACTCTTTTCTCTTACTTCCATGTCCCACACCCCCATAATCCCTCATACAAGACAAAACCACTTCATTAACCCAAAAAATGAAAGTTTAACTGAGATTTAAATAGGGAAATATATCTTTGCAAGTTTGGGATCTTACAAGTTTACCCAGACAAGAAATGGTCTAACTTTGTTATACCACATTTTGGATCATTAAAATTCTCCATATGGTCATTTTTATTATATATAACCAAAATTAGATACCCTAAATTAGTTATAATTTGATCAGCACTATCTCTATCTTTATTATCTTTCCGAGGAGGGAAATCCCTTCAAGGATTATGCATTTTGATACAGTTTTCATTCCTTCCACTAGGATACATTTATAAATAATGGAATATACTATATTATATCATAAAATAAGGAATCATAATTTATTATATCAAAACTAGTGAAACACTTAACTTAAAATGAATAATTTATGCATTACTAATCTCGTAATCATAAACTGCTTTTCATTGTGAAATTTCCCAAATCATAAAAATATTTTCAAATAATTCATAATGGTTTGTAAAGAAAATTTGAATTACCCAAAGTATATCTTATATGAGTGTAAAACCAAGTATCCATAAAGCTATGTTATCATACACTAGGAGATGATCAAGTCAAATCCCAATACATCCTCTTCGGAGTTATTACCCCTATGTATTTCTTTTCTAAATCCATATCTACTTGTATTATCCAAACATGGATACATTTCTAGGAAATAAAAATAATCTCTACCTTAAAAAATATTAGAATGTTAGCTTATTCTAAGACTTATTCACAAAATTTGAAATAGGGTTATATTCTATAATATAGTATTTCTTAAATATATCTCCCAAGGTTTCTACTAAATTTCCTCTAATACCAACTATAAATAGACCATCCCTCATTGCCTAGATTTGGTGGTTACTTTATTACATTGTCACTATATAAAAGGAATCACATCTCGAAGGTCTGAATTGTTTATCAGTCTTGGAATACTAGATACATACTTGAATCTCATATTACAATTGAAAGATTAAAATAAAACATAGTATTTTATTTGAGAGAAACATTATTCCCTTTATTATATCCCTATATATAAATCGTGATACACTTCTTCGTGCCCCGGGTAAAGAACACATAAGAAAGTGGTAAGATCTAATGCTTAGTAATAGTTTTCATACACTAGAAGCTATTATTAATAAATAAGGAACAATAAATATAGATTGGAAAATAACTGAAAAACATGTTGTTTAATCAATAACATGAACATGAAGATTAATATTTATAGAATAAATGATGGTCAAATAATTCCATATAAATAATCACTTGCGTTTAAAACTTATTCATGGATATTCTAACTATTCAAATAATCACATGGACATCAATAACTAATATTATAATGAGGGAATGCATATTTTTGAACATCATAACCATACCATCAATTCTTCATTCCATAAAATCTTACATAAATGGGTAATACCTCATCATAAATAACCAATCAAATTTTTTTCATGTGACCTACCAATGCATCGAGGGTTTATAGAGGGCAATGTCTATCGATTACTAAGCTAAATTAATTTTATATATGAAAGTTGAAAACTTAATCAATGTAAAATTTAATATTAGAAAAATTTAATACAAAATGTTAATAATTTCCCCAATAAATAAACATAATAAAAAAGAAAAATCATATTGGAAAACTAGCATATTAATGTCAATGCTTTCCCGAATCAATAAATATAATAAAAAACTATCCAGAGTACTATGGAGAATGGTATAACAATAAATATACCCCAATCAAACTAATCATAAACCACCCAAATAAATATTAATGATGGTATCATTACAACATATTCCAAATTTATCATATGAAAAAATGATGGTTTTGTCTTTAATGAATAGAAATACTATAAAATTTTAATTAAAAATATTTTTGAGGAATATATCCTTTTCACCATGAATATCACATTCAAAAACAAAATATTTATAGAATATTAGGAAAAAAATTCTTTGAAAATAGATTTAGAAACATGTGATTAAATCTTCAAAATAATGAGTGTCCATGATGTCATGTAATTATGTACATTTTGTATAAGTTAAAAACAACATTCCTTTCACACTATTGAAAAAAGATTAAAATGTACCTCATTTGGAAAATGACCAAAATATTCCTTTCAAAAAATTAAAAAATGTAAAAATTAGGTAAAAATTTATATAATAAATAATTTTTAGAATGTTAAAATTATTATTTATTTAATATTTTTAGAATAAATGGATATAGAAGAAGAATAATTTTCCATCGAAGAGATAAATAAAGTCGTCTTTTCTTAAAAAAATCAGTAATTTTAAGTGATAAAAAGATGAATATTTCACTAATAAAATTAATTATTTTCTTAAGAGTTATATCATAAGATTTCATCATCATAAACTTAGTCATAAACAATCCCAATAAATGGTGATATTGTAAAATAAACCCTTACCACATTTGTAACTTTTCAATCCTAACCTCCATGAAAGAAATAAATTCAAATGAAGCTTCAATATCATGAAGATAAAGATATACATGATATAACATATAAATGGTGTAATATATACATCATAAAAAATAAATAAGTGGTGAATATGGAATATGTCACACATAAGTGAAATTGAGATGAGAATCCCTTACCTTAGGTCCAATTTCCTTCATATCTATCTGAACCTCATGTATAATAAATATAGATTTATTATGAATATATTATACAAAAATAATCATATATATCATACCACTTATGATTTTATTATAACTTTTTATCACCCATGTATTATCAAATGTTTATTAAAAACACTACTCCAAGTGATAACAGCTTCATTTTTTCAAGTATGTTTTTATTTAGTAGTTTCAGTCCTTGTAATTTTATCATGGTTACATAATATATATAAATATTATCATTATATAAATATAATATATATTCATAATATAATTATTCAGAATAGTCTATAAAATTTAGAGGTAGAAAATGAGTTACAAATTCCATGGAGATGGTAGATTGTACGTGTGTGTGAACATTATTTTAATTTTTTGGATGATGGAACAGAAGAAAGGTAAATAATATTTTACCTTTGAAGAATAATTATTATATCATATATATTAATTAAATCTATCATTATTTCCATCCATGAAAAAATAAAATTAAAAACGTTTCACATCGATTTGTGGTGGTGGTGGTCCACGCATACGCACGAGTGACTTTATCATTTTCCAATGAATTGGAAGGTAAAAACTTATATATGATATTTTAATTAAATAAATTTAATTATGTCATAAAAATAATATATATACATTAAATCCATCATTATATTCATCCTTGATAGGTGGTTATGGAAAATGAATTACATCGGTTCATGAGGCAGTAGTCCACCGAACACACGATCAATAGTTTCATTTCCCATTTAATAGAATAATAGGTGAATATAGGTGATGAAGTTAACCTAATAAAATCTCATTATGTTTTATATACATATGTTATCATTTTACTATATTTTTTTTATATTTTATTGAGTTAAATACTAATATAAAACTAAAATGTATGCTAAAGAGTCATACCTCTACTTCAAAAAACCTCTGAAGGATTATACCTAAAGCCTTCTTAAAATGGTTCTATGATCAAAAAAGAGACTCTAGGTCATGGTTAGGTATGTAATTAAGGTACTTGGGTAGGTATTGTCTAATATAAAGGGATTTTTAAGTTTTAATTAGAGAGGAGTGGGGGTGCCCTTTTATAAGTGAGGGGAAGGACATACTTGGAATTTTTGAAGACAATAAATTGTACCCATGTTTTTCACATTCTAAAAGGCTCAAAATGTCTCATTATAGAAACATAGATATGATAATATCTAAATATTTCTATAAAATAATATTTGTAAAAGTTTTTAGGTCATTTTAACCATTATCTTCTTAGTTTAACCGCCAGTAAACCCATTTTAACCTTAACCATAATAATTAATTTTTACAATTTTTACTATTTATTATGAAAAAAAATTAAGTTGGGATTATTATATAATTTTAATTAAAATTATTTATAATATTTAATCCATTTTTATAAATTCAACTCATATAAGTGTTATAATTTAATTTAATGTTAAACCCAAAAACGTGATAAAAATTTGTTTTCCAAAGGAAAAGTTTTCATAAGTATAATATTCTTTAAAATTAAACATATAGTTTAATAAAATGGAAAAATAGATTAATTAAAATATTAACTAAATAATTTAACTTTTTAAGTAAAATTAAAAAAAAAAATGACTTTTTAAATGCTTTAGATGAATAGGAATATTTTAATAAAAAATAGAATTTTCTCTATTCATTGAAAAAATAATCTTTCCAAAAAATATAAAATAATTCACTCTAAGGTAATATTTATATTATTATTTAAAAAATGAAAATAACTTTTTAAAATACATTTTTTAAAAGTGTTAAAAATTAATTTTAACATAAGTGCACAAAACATGATGAAACCGAGTTTTATAAAAATATATATTTTTTCCAAAAAATATTTATTTTTATTTAAAATGATTCTTATTTTTATTTATAATCAATTGATAACAAATAAATGTATTTATACATTTTTAAACTATATAATTTTCATAATTTATTTAGCCTTATTAATACTCACCTATTTAATGTGTAGGTTATACGGTATACTATTTTACATTTCTTTTAGACTCAGGGTTGCATTTATTATTATCTATAAAACATAATGTTATTATTTTATAATTTTTAGGTGTTACACTAACATTAGTCATCCCATGGAACATTGAAACCCCAATGTAAGTTAAGGTAATGATCCCCAATATAATTCCCATTTCTATTGAGATTTTATCTTTTCTAGCAGGGGGAACCTCTTCCCAAAGTAAACAAAGGACTTATCCATAATATTAGTTTTCCCCATGATTTTTTATAATGATGAAGAGAATACTTGAGGTTATGAATGTTCCACTAACCTCCTTAAAATGAGCAGATGATTTCACTAGAATAAATAAGACATGTATGGACAACAAGGTACTTGTATGCTTGGATAGTTTTGATCTTGCCTTGGTAAATCATTTGAGTAAGTAGTCTGGTGAGTCAGTCTTCAGAAAGGAAAAATATTGTTTTTTAGAGTGGGTCAACTAGCCTAACCCACCTAGTGAATTTGAATTATTCATTAGAAGATCCATTAATGAGCACCAAGATGTAAGTAGAATAAAAAAATAGATTTTATCCAACTGGTAAAGAAGGTATTAAAACTAAAACTATAGAAACCTAGACTTATCATACAAAAATATTACATAATTTTCTATGAATATTCATTAAATTACACAAACACAATCCTAAGAACCATAATATATTAGTGTCTTTAGAAATTTGGAAACTTAAACAACTAGTCCATAGGTAAAATAAATCATCTTCCACTATGACCATCATATCAATAACCCTTCTTAGATATATCATACGTAATAAATTTCTCCATAACCTAGGAAAAGGAAACATAATAAAATGTGAGTGGTAAAATGAATTTTTATTTACATATAAGATTCATTTAATTAAATATTATTTGTGTTTTATTCAATAATGCATCAGTTTTGTGTTTGTTTTTTTAGATAATAGGTATCGAAGATCCCAAGGAAAAAAACTATCAAAAATGGATATAGGAGGACATTACACATTGTGAAACACTTACAAATTGTGTATGCATCATTCACTTCATGTCTGAAAGGGGTATCACAAGTCATGAAGAAATTACAAGTCATGAAAAGAGTACATGATCTGAATATCTAATACTCATCATGTAAAATTAAAATTCCAATTCCCACTTAAAGTTCAAGTTGTGAGATGAAGCATGTTTTGAGTCCCTATTACACATCATCAACCAAGTTGTATCTCTGAATCCTGAAGATTCGGGCCATGAAAGGCACCAGATCCAAAATATGTAGAGAAAACCTATGATCGATATTACATGATGTGATAAAATTAGACATCATGTTATTCATTCATATACTTCTAGGAAGACGGTTTTTCTCTCATTATCTCTCATTTTTTTGCCTCTATTTTTCTTATAAATCTACATTAAAAAATTCCTTTAACCATTTTAATTAAATACAAGTTTATTTGATCAATCTTAAAATTTGATTCATATTTCCCTTCTCTCTTTATCATTCCAACATTTGTTTTCCATTTCTGTACTTTTTGAAAGTGGATACAAACCATGTTCTTGATTTTTTCCCTCTCATAGTAAGTGTGTGATAGATTTATTAATTTTTTTGTTACAATCTACTTGATTCCTAATCCCTTAATTGAAAACTTTATTATTCCAACTGCTTTATTAACCTTCCAATCATGTCTACGATTGTTTCTCTAATTTTGATTAATATCATCATGAGACGCTAAACCAATTAGGGTAAGGGTTGAGGGTAATAGTTGTTCTAAATTTAATGAATCTATAAACAGAAACTTAGTAACCCTAATTCTATTAATCAGGTTAAATAATAATTGTTTATTCAATTATTTTATACAACCCTGACCATGGGACATTTAAATGAATGAACTTGAACTGATTGGAGTTAAGAAGGCTATTACCATTAGCCTATGATGAATTTTTCCATATAATCTAGGAATAATGCATTCAAGTTGTTATCTATTTATGAACTGAGTAATAGTTTTATATAGAATATATCTAGTTGATTTGAACATAATTAACTAGTTCTTTATGCACTATTTTGTAGCCCAATCCCTAGGACTATTCCAAGTTAGGAATGATATTTTCCTTTTTACCTGAACCCTAAAATTGACCATGATCCCTATCTTCCTCCTAAAGCTGAAAATAATATCAATAGAATTAATGTAATCCTAAACTTGAATCAAATGTTGAGGACTCCTACATATAGGGTTCGAAGTCATCAGTTTTCTGTCATCTATCTTTTCCCTGTCGGTTCGACCCCGCACAATAACTCTACTATGCCATTGTAGAAAGTGTATTTTTGGATAACAAAAATTCTAATATGGTCACCTCCTGTGTGAATTAAACTATGTGTATGGTCACATTAAATTTTGGTGTTATTACTAAGGACGTTTTGATGTGCTTAGGCACAGGGACCTTTGTCATGAACATGGGATTACCTCACCCATCCCACTTTTCTCTTTTAATTTTTATTTCCCTCTTCCAAACACCATAGTTTTCTTATTTTTTTAGGCCTAGTGTATACATCAGGGCCCCATGACTATTTTAAAGTCCCAAAATGGTCAAGAATTTCTCACTTTCATTCCTAAGATCAAAATATATCTCTCTTCACACCACCATCCAAGTATGGAGGACCGTAGTAATCCAATGGGTCCTAACCCACCCAATATGCAATATATTCCACCTTCACTACACAGAGATCAACCATTTCCACTAGAGTACACCATAATTGATTACGTTTTTCCATTTAACAATGGTACCACACCCAACATAGTTCACCCTCATGTTCAAGCACATAAATTTGAAATAAAACATGGAATCTTTAGCATGATCCAGACTATGGAAGAGTTTACCAGGTTATAGAGTAAAGACCCTCATGATCATATCTATAACTTCCTAGAAGTTTGATATAAATTTCATAACTAGGTATTGTACTCTTATTCAATAAAATTTTGAGTTTTCCCATTCTCTTGGTGTGACCGAGACAATTATTTTCTAAAAAATCAAGCTCATGAGTCAATCATGACTTCAGATGAATTAGCCAAGGAGTTTCTAGATAAGTATTTCCCACCTATAAAAACTTTAAAACTCCATAATGAAATCCAAAACATTACTCAGATAGATTTAGATTTTTCCTGAGAGTCCTAGTATTACTTTATGGAACTTACATAGAAGTTCCCACATCATGGACTTGATGTGTGGCTTCAACAGAAAAATATCTACAAAGGTCACCCGCTAGCTACTCGGAAAATGGTATATGATTCCACTAATGGTTTTATAATGATGAGAACACACAAAGTATTCTAAGAACTTCTATATGAGTTTTCAAATAATTCTATTTTTTGGAAGAGCGATCATGGACCTCCTCGGTGTAGAATCCACCAGGTTGAATAAAACATTCATCTAAAAGCATGAGTAGAGGGCCTTACTAAGAAGATGGAAACCTTTCATCTACCTATTACACCATTACCCCCTCCTACACCTATGATAGAAATTTAATATTTTGAGGTGTGTGGAGGAGAAAACCCATACCAAGACTACAAGGTAGGATTATAATAACAGTAATTTCAATATTTTAATTACATTAATTATAATCATTAAAGACAACAATTTTAGAAACCACAGCAGTACTATCAATAGAGGTCAGCTCGATATCCACCACAAAATAATCAAGAGTAATATCAATAGAGAAGTGTTCAAGAACCACCTAGGAACCAAGGAACACCTAGATACCCTCCTATGAATCGTGTTCCTCAACAAATATAACAAGTACCCCAACAACCTTTTCCTCCTAGAGCCCAGTAACAATTTCAACCAGCTCCTCAAAGACCTCCACAACAAGATGAACCTCTCCAATTCAATATGGAGATTCTTTTCACCACATTTCTCCAAAAATTGGATTAGAGTATTACCAACCAAGAGGAAAAAATTAAAATCAAAGTGTGTCCCTCCAAAATATTGAGCACAAAATGGTTCAAATCTTAATGACCTTTTTAGAAATATTTTTAGGTATGTTTCCTGGCAATACTGAGACATACCTAAAGGAATTTTAAAAATAAGTGGTCTTAAGTAGTGGAAAAGTTTTTTATTTTCATAAATTCTTTGGAGGAGAGTAAAATAAGCCTGATGATCTCAATAAACATACAACATTAGTTAAATAAAGTGAAGATGAAAGTGGGAATGAAACTGAGTATGAGATAAATATGAAATCATCACCTCCTATAAAATCTCCAACACAAGATCAATCTAAATAAGATATTTACATAACACAACCATATTACCAATCACATCTCTCATTCCTGAAAATAATAAATTAGGGAAATATTGAATGGAAGTACAATGATTTTTTTTTAATGTTCAAGAAATTGCATATCAACATCCCATTTGTTGAATCTATTGCTCAAAATCCTACCTATAAGAAACTTCTCAAGGAACTACACTCCAAAAATAGGAATATGGAAGGAATAGGTTTCATCTATATAAATGAATAATGCTCTGTAGTTTTTTAATAGAAGATTCCACCAAATATGAGATATCCTAGGAGTTTCTCAATTCCCTTCACCATAGGAGCTTAGAACATTGGAAGATACTTGTGTAAGTTATGATCTTTTATTAAACTCATGATAATGAGTGTATTCCACAATATATGACCAAATTAAATAAATAAAAATAGGTAATTTAAGTATCCTTGAGGACTTCTTGAGTATTTCTTAGAAAAAATCAACATATTTATTTTTCTAGCAAACTTCCTCATTTTGGTCATGGAAAAAGAAGGAGACATTTCAATTATCCTAGGAAAACCATTCATAGCCACAAGGAAGGCACTAATTTATGTGAATAAAGGGAGAGATATATGTAAAGTAGGTTATGAACAAGTTTCATTCAACCTAGTGAATGCTTTTAAACAAATAGATGATTCTTTTGATTATTGTGCTATCAGTATCACTAAATAGAGAAATGAATACATGGTCATAAAAGACGATAGTGTTCTGATGTCTTCTACAAGAAAGGATATAGCGACCCATACTATACATACATTGATATTACTTTAAAATTGAATTATATTCACTAAAATATATAATAAATACATGATAGAACCATATAGGTATAGTGCCTTTAGAAACTGGGAAACATAAAAAACTGGTTTATAAAACATCTACGTTGTCTCCCACTTATTTCTTCATAACTAGACTCCATTTTGGCATATCATACTTAATAACCTTCTTCATGGACTGGGGAAAAAATATGAATGTGTGAGCTCAAATTCTCATTAAGGTTAAATAAGGGATAAAATTAATCATATCACAATCATGAGTCATAATAACATAACATTTGGAGGTATTATCCTACACATGAAAGAACATGATATCATGTCATGGGATAAAAGTTCATGAGAATTAATGGAAATAATACCAAAAGTAAAAAAATAAGATATGAAGTTTTTTGGAATAAACATAAGCATAGAAAATAATTTCATATTAGTCAAGACTCATTTCCAAGACCGTTATAGTGGAAAAATTCCATTATTGAACTGGATTTACTTGTCGTCCCAGCCCTATATTACTGAACCGGATTTAATTTTCATTCCAGTCATGTTTATCTCATGAGATATAAATATTCACCTAATACATTGGAGGGAGATATAGGTCCTACCCATCTCATAATGAAATAATTCTTTTTTGTGCCACGAAAATATAAATCATAGCATAACCCACAGAATAAAATGAGTTTCTTAAACATCTTTCCATCATAATTCATATAAAACAAATGGAGTTTATAAATAGTACTCCATCATAAAAACAACACAAATAATTGTGATAATAGTTATATAAAAATAAACTTATTTAAATAATTTCATCTTATATGTAAAACAATTTTGATAAAACACTTGAAATTAATTCGTAAGGAAAATATCCTCTCTTCTTCAAAAACATTTTCTTTTCTCAAAATTACAAGAAATTTTAAAAGAAAATAATTTAATTTAAAATACACTTGAAATCTTGTAAATGAATCTACATGTAAATAAGGTGTTAATAAAGCATAAAAATCCATTCATTTTGTATAAGTTAAAAAAAAGCTTCTCATACTCTTACCATAAAAGTCAAAAGGAACCTCGTATAGAAAAGGAAAGAAATATTCCTTCCATTTCATTTAATAAAAATTCAACAATGGGTAAAATTGAATTTAAAAAATAGAATAAGAATAGAATTAATATTTTATATTTAGGAAACATGGATGTTGATGATAAATATACCCCAGTAAATACTTATGAATAAACAATCTCAGATAATAATGAGATTGTAAAATTATATCTAACCTTAGGTCTGATATCCTTTGTATGTATCTGAACCTCGTGTATAATTATTTACATAATGTCATTGACTTATTTCAGAATCATAATCATTTTTATGATATCAAATATGATAATATTATCATCTGTTTGTTAGTAACATTTCATTGTCAGTTGTTATTCTGATATTAACTACATTATGTTCTTATGCAAGTTTAGTCGGATAAGATCATGTTTCAATTTTTGGATAAAAGTTATATCATTTACAGAATGATATTAGTATAATATATATAATATTTATTCATTCCATTCATGTATGTAATTGTTGTTTAATAAAGATTATGTAGAATGAATCACATCACATCGTGGAGATGGTAGGTTGTATGTACACACAGGCATTGATATCATTCACTTAATGGTTAAAGGATATGGAATTGGATGGTATATTAATTATACAGAATAATTATCATGTTGTATTTGTTATTTAAATCCATTATACTCATCATTATACCCATCCAAATAAAGTATTGTTCAATAACAAATTATACCATGGCGTGGAGACGGTAAGTCGTACGCACAGACACATGGTGATATTGTTATTCATATGATGGATAAAAGGAGGTATAAGGTTGTAATAACCTGGACCTTATTTTTAGGAATGTTTTTCCTTTTTCTAGAGTTTTTGAGAAAAGATGAGTTTCTGGAAAAATTTTAAGTACACGCCATGTACTTCCTGAGTACACATCATGTATTTCATTGCCACTCAAGGTCGTGTGCTGGCCGTGTCATGGTCACACACACGGCCATGTAGGGGTGATGTGGAGGCCACCTAAAGTGGAGTACAGAAAAGCCTAGTACATGCCGTGTACTCCAAAAGTACAGGCCATGTACTTTCTTTTTTTTCACTAAACAGACCAGGGTCACGTCTTAACCCCAGAATCATCTTCGTCTCCAGCTTCTTCGACCAAAGGTGTCCTGTACGGTTGTGAATCTCCTTCGAGCCCCCAAGACTCCATCTGTTCTCTGAATCAACCGTCGTCGATTGCGTTGGGACTATAGCGGTAATCTCTTCCTTCTCCTAGATCTTTGTTTTCCAATTCCTTCTCTTTTGCAAGTTATCATGGGTTGAATGTTTTATGCATTTTCATAAATCTACAGAGTTAGAAGGAAATTCAAGCCTCACAGTTCAAGTATATCAATCTCCTAGCATCGAGGTAGGTGGTTTGTTCCTTTCTGTATGAAGTATTTGAATATTTGTGCAAATTCCAACAATTCCCTTAAACGGGGTATTGCGTGTTTCCTGTTTTTTCCTTTTTATTTTCCTTCTTTTCTTATATGCTTGAGTATAGGTTATTGTTTTTGAATAGGGTAATTTACTATGCTTTGGATGCTTTTCCCATGCATTTTTTGCCTATTTAAGACTGTTTTTTCTATTTTTTTCCTGTTAGGCTATTGCCAGTTCCATGCCTATTTTGTAGGATGGTATGACTGTTCTTTCATGTTGAGATATTGTAGATGCTATCCAATTAGTTCTTGAGGATACTTTGGTCATTATGAGATGCGATACTTTCTGACTTTACATAGGGTCGTGGGAACCTAGTGTAGTAAACCATAGGAAGAATGGACGTAAGGGCTTCTTCATAGTGTCTTTAATTTAAGATGCGAGACCACAGGGGGAATTGACGTTGAGTTCTTCCTCAGAGAGTCTGTAGTTCCTCGACGCGGGCACAAGATGAATGAGATGTTGAGTGCTTCCCCAGATCATCTTTAGTACGATAAGAGACTATAGGGGGAATTGACGGTGAGTGATTCCTCAGAGATTCTATTCTTTAGCTGAACTAGAGGGGTGAGACTGTGTATGCCTCCCAGAGAGTTTCTAGTACTTGTAGGTTGAACCATAGGGGTTAGGCTGTGAAAAATACCCAGAGTGTTACCTATTTGTTCTTCTTACTTGAGTGGCTACTTACCTGTTTGTAGATTACATGATAGAAAATGTGGATTATTTTCTATTTGGTACTTCCTTGTTTACTGCTTTCTATACTTTTATATGTCATATATTCACTGACTGTTAGGTACAGATCTTCATGTGGTTTCCTACTGGGACTTTGTCTCACACCCTGTTTGGGTCAAGCTTTTGGGCCCAAATAGATTATGTTGTTGTAGGTATAGAGAAGGGAAAGCGCCCTTCTACTTCAGGTTCTTGATTGCACTGGA
Organism: Viscum album; assembly: GCA_963277665.1. Lineage (NCBI taxonomy): Eukaryota > Viridiplantae > Streptophyta > Magnoliopsida > Santalales > Viscaceae > Viscum > Viscum album. The sequence continues at coordinate 402,775,823 of OY728136.1, read as the reverse complement.
GCTGGAGATCATGGGACCAAGCTGAGGCTTGCGATGCTACTGGAGTTACTGTTTACTTTTTGTAATTTGTTTCTCAGTTGTATTTCAGCACATTTTTGTGTTTGATGATTTCCTTAGATACTTGTACATGCTGCATCATTATCATCATTACTATATATTCATTGCTTCCGCTGTTTAGTTTCAGTTATTGTATGATGTTTACTGCTTCCTCTATGGACTTTTATTTCCTTTTTCTTGTATACCTTACCAAATGAGGGCATAGTTTCCCCAATGACTCACCAAGGCCCTCACTGCTAGTTGGAAGCCTCTAGTGTTTGGGTAAATGCACTTGAGGTCCTATAGCGAACCGAGTACGGGGCACCATTTGAGTGGATTCGGATCTGGGACATTACAAAGTTGTATTAGAGGGTATCTTTTATCTTGACTTACCATTTGGAGACTATATCCAGGGATAGGACAGAATAGGTACTTGGTAATGAGTTGTACCCGGGAGTAGCTAACACGTGTATAGGGGAAAATCCATAATACATCAGTTATTATAATTTTACTGGTTTGCAATGTTACAGTTGATTTGATTACACCGTTGGGTGATTCACATGCTTTGTGTTGTTACCGTTGTTGTTATTATGGTTCAATTTCTGTCGCAGCCCGATGAGATGAGGGTATGTCATCTCATGCATTATATAGGAACTTGCTGAAAATCACATATCATGCATTCTTGACATGTCATCTAGGATGAATTAGCAATTTCATGTTGTTGTGATAGATGTTGTGTAGATTATGCATGCTGTTGTCATAGATTCTTTGATAAAATATCTGTTGTTGATAGAGGATTTGTTTGTATAGTACTTTTCTTAAATGGACACCAAACATTGGTTCTTGAGGTGTTATGGGCCCTCATTGACCCGGAATTTGGTAGATCATTGACCTGTTTACCTTGTTTGTGACTTGTATGAGATGCCAAAATTTGATTCTCAGGGAGTGTGGGCCCTCACGGATCAAAATTTGGCACCTTAACGTGTTTTTTCCTGTGTTTTCTAGGCTTTGGAGCAGTTCTGAGCCTACTTCCTAGAAAAACCCAGATTACACGGCATTTACTTTATGAATACACACTATGTAGTTTTTAACCATGTCACTGACTGTGTGGGTAGGGACACGGGGTTATGAAAAATCCTTTTGTAACACGTCGTGTACTCGTTTAGCACGTCGTGTAGTATGAAATAGGTAACTCGGCCATGTCATGAACAACACGGGTCGTGTTATCTTTTCACATACATGTCGTGTCTTAATTTTACACGTTGGGTAGTATAATCTAGGTACCCGGCTGTGTCACAAACAACATAGGTCTGTGTTAACCTTTCTCATACACGATGTGTCCATATGGAACACGCCGTGTAGTGTCATCCATGTTTCAGGCCGTTTCTATAACAACACGGTCCAGGTAATGCATGTCTAGTACATGCCGTGTCTGTCCTGAATACGCCGTGTAGTTTTTTCTTAGGAGAGTCGTGTGGCTTAGTTGTGTAAAAGGACTCGGGTAGGTAATAAGATTCAAGTACACATTGTGTGTTTTGATAACACACTGTGGGTTTGGGGTGTTACACGACCTGTTGAAAATAAGTACAAGCCCATGTAAATGGCTTAAGGGAACACGTCGTGTAATCTTTACACACACCGTGTAATCATGTTTGTAAATTTTGAATGCTTTTTTTTTCATGTTCCCTTCTTACATTCCAAGTTTTCAGTCCCTGATAATGTTGATCTAAGGTGTTCATTTGAACTTGCAGAGTCATGGCACCGAGACGTCCTCCGATTTACCATCCGTCGTAGGGGAGTGATTAGACGCCCGATATGGATGATCAGAGACTTCCTGTAGATCCTTCTATTATTCCAGCCTTGGAACCAGTATTGATACCAGTTTTAGGTGCCAATTCATAATTTAGGTAAGGTTTTATGAGGATGATGCAGACTTACCAGGGAGAACTGCCTCCTACCTCGACTATGGCAGACTTGATGCGGGTTTTCTAGCAGCAGCACCCTCCCACCTTCTCAGGGGAAGGAGGACCGCAGGCTGTAGAGTCATGGCTAGAATCCATGATGATGATCTTCGAGCATCTAGAGATGCCTCCATAAAGGCGGGTCAATCTCTCTACCTACATGCTATGAGACTCTGCCAATAGGTGGTGGGACGTGATCTCACAGGCGGGTCATCAGCAGGTTATGGCATGGGAAGAGTTTCAGTGTGTCTTTTATGAATACTTCTATCTGGAGAACTTGAGGGCCGACCAAGACCAAGAGTTCATGAGCTTAGAGCAGGGTACTCTTTCTGTCATGTAGTATTCCTCTCATTTCACCGAGCTTCATCATTTCACACCCCTCCAGAGCGCATATGGGTTGTTCTTGGAAAGGAAGTTTGAGGAAGGCCTCATACGGGAGATCCACTCCCATGTGAATATCTTTAGGCTCACTTTCATCACTTCCATCATCAACCATGAACTGATTGCAGAGCACAATCTGAGAGATTCTGGAGTTGAGAGCCAGGGTGGTTCCGTTTCCAGGTTTAGTGCTTCACCAGCTGACAGCAGGAAGCGTCGTAGTGAGTCTACGTGCGGTGATCCGAGGCAACTAGATGCATCTTCAGGTAGCCAGGTGGTATGCTACCAGTGTGTAAGGGATGGACATATGAGACCGCAGTGCCAGAGAGACCCAGTGGAGTGCTGATCTTGTGGCAATATGGGTCACCTTCAGTGCTTCTGTCAGGTTTTCTCACCAGCAACTAGTGACAGGGGTTCATCCATGACTCCTCATTCAGGAGCAGTGCCACTAGTTTCTCACCAGTCTGGGAACTGGAGTTCTTTCAGCCGTTCAAGCCGAGGCAGAGGTCGTGGTCGGGGTGGTCAGTCGTCGGTCTATCAGTGACAGCAGGGCGGATCAGCTCGGAGTAGTCAGGTAAGGCCACAGGGTTGTGGTACAGGTCGGGCTTTTGTAGTGGAGCAGACCCAACCGAAGCAGGATCTCAGACCCTCTACAGTTAGAGGTACGATCTTAGTAGCCTCTGTTTTATATTCTAATCTTTTCAATACAGGGTCTTCCCATAGCTTTATCTCTATTGCTATTGTAGAGATCCTTGGGCTCTGCATCTTCTCCTTTGATGATACTTTGACCCTAGACACACTGTTAAGGACTAGAACAGTTAGTGTACGTTAGTTCAGAGAGTGCCCTCTTGAGTTTGTGGGGTGTCACTTCTTATGGGATCTCTATTTCCGGGAGATGACAAGCTATGATTTCATTCTCGGAATGGACTGGCTAGTTCCCTTCTAGGCAGTCATCGACTGTTATCGTCGCAGGGTGAGTTTTATATCACTAGAGGGTGGATCTTTTCTTCATAGAGGTGAGTGGGATGTCCAGGCGAGTAGAGCAGGACCTGAGCATCATGGTATAGGAGGAGTTACGGCCCAGATTACTAGTCTATATCTGGATGACAAGGGGACTTCACAGTGATAATTTCCTCCAGTGGTGGATCGTTTTAGAGAGGTCTTTCCAGAGGAATTTTCAGGTTTTCCACTAGAGTGTGAGGTAGACTTCTCGATTGAGCTCATGCCAGGAGCGGCACAGGTGTCCATTCCTCCTTATAGGATAGAAACACCTGAGCTATAGGAGCTCAATAATAAGTTGGAGGAGTTACAGGAAAAGGGTTTCATCCAACCTAGTACTTCTCCTTGGTGATCGCATGTCCTGTTTGCGAAGAAGGTAGACGACACCCTTAGTATTTGTGTGGATTATTAGAAGCTGAACCAGATGACGGTCAAGAACTTATATCCATTGCCTAGGATTGATGACCTCTTTGATCAGTTTCGATGAGCCTGGGTGTTCTCGAAGATCGATTTGAGGTTCAGTTATCATCAGTTGCGCGTTAGACCATTAGATATACCTCTTACAACCTTCAGAAGCAGGTATGGTCTATACGAATGTACAGTTATGCCGTTAAGTCTCGCGAACGCGCCAGTAGTTTTCATGGCACTGATGAACCGAGTGTTCTATCCATACTTAGACTCTTTTGTGGTGGTCTTCGTGGATGATATCTTGGTGTACTGTCACACTTGACATGACTATGCCACACATCTTGAGATCATTCTGAGTACACTGAGAGAGCATCAGTTATATGCTAAGCTCTCAAAATGCCACTTTTGGATGGATCAAATTCGATTTTTCGGTCACGTTATCTCAGAGACAGGAGTATCAATAGACCCAAAGAAAGTGATAGTAGTAGTTTCTTGGGAGCAGCTGAAGAACGACTTTGAGTTGCGGAGTTTTCTAGGGCTATATGGATACTACAGACGCTTCATACGATACTTTTCACGCTTAGCAGCACTATTGACAGGTCTGACCAAGAAAGGGGTGAAGTTCTTATGGTCATATTCTTGTGAGTCAGCCTTCCAGGAGCTGAAAGGGAGGTTAACTTCAGCACTGATACTAGTATTGCTAGAGCCGGGCAAGAGTTACACTATATACTATGATGCTTCAGGTATCGAGCTGGGAGATATAATTATGCAGGGAGATGGAGTGGTTGCGTGTGGCTCTCGGCAGTTGAGGCCACATGAGAGGAAATACCTGACGCATGATCTCAAGCTGGCGGCATCTGTTCATGCCTTACGTTGTTGGAGACATTATCTTCTGGGAGAGCACTTTGTGGTTTTCACCGACCACAAGAGTCTCAAGTACATCATCACCCAGCGTGATCTGAATCTGAGATAGTGTAGGTGGGTTGAGTACCTACATTCCTTTGACTTTGATCTTTCCTATACACCGGGAAAGGGAAATGTAGTGGCTGATGCGTTGAGCAGGACTCAGCTAAAGGTAGTTCAGGAGGCCAGTAGTGAGTGGCAGCTTATGGCTCTGTTTTCTGAGATGCATTTGGAGGTGCACAACAGACAGGTGCAGACTTTTCTATATTCGGTAGCTGTTACATTTAAACTTCTTGATTAGGTACGGATGAGGTAGCTATCAGACTCTGAAGGCCTAGTCCTATGGGAAAGTGTGTTAGAGGAGGACCCTATTCCTGGACGGACCATAGGCGAGGATGAGATCTTTCCTTTTAAGGGACGTGTATGGGTGCCAGCAGACATAAATAAGGAGCTTATGCGGGACTTTCATTCCTCAGTTTGGGCAGTTCATCTTGGCATCACCAAGATGTATCATGATCTACACCGCCAATATTGGTGGCCAAGTATGAAGAGAGATGTTGATGGTTTTTTCATGAGTTGTTCCACTTGTCAGCAAGTCAAACTAGAACATCAGCGGCCAGCGGGTCTTTTACAGCAGTTACCCATTCCCGTGTGGAAGTGGAATAACGTTGCAATGGACTTTGTGACTGGTTTTACGAGATCACCTTGAGGTAATGACGTTGTATGGGTTGTCATTGACAGACTCACGATGGTTTCTCACTTCTTTCCGATCAAGGAGACCTTTAGTTTTGATGAGCCGGGACAGTTGTACATACGAGAGATAGTAAGTCTTCATGGAGTTCCACCCTCCATCGTTTCAAACAGGGATACTTGTTTTACTTCTCGGTTCTAGCAGAGGCTTTAGAGGGCTTTGGGTACACAGGTGCTTTTGAGTACAGAATACCATCCCCAGATTGATGGCCAGTCTGAGCGTACGATTCAGGTGCTTGAGGATATGCTCCGAGATTTCATTCTAGACTTTGGAGGTTATTGGGAGAAGCATATACCTCTTGTGGAGTTCTCCTACAATAATAGTTTTTAGGCGACTATTAAGATGTCACCATAAGAAGATTTGTACGGTAGGCCATGCCGATCACCTTTATGTTGGCTGGAGGTGGGATAGGCAGCTTTTCTAGGGCCTCGTCTTGTTCAGAAGACCTCAGAGCAGGTATAGTTGATTCGGAAGAGAATGGATATGAAACAATCTCAACAAAAGTCTTATGTTGATCAGCGGAGACTGCCTCTGGAGTTCGAGGTTGGGGATCAGGTTTTCCTATGTGTTGCACCGTGGTTTGGACACAAGAGGATTTGGAGACAGGTTAAGCTTTCACCATGGTACGTCAGGCCGTTTGAGGTGTTGGAGATAGTTGGGTTGGTTGCCTATCGGATGCAGTTACCTCAGAGGTATCGGGCTATGCACGACGTCTTCCATGTTTCTCAACACTGACGTTACTTTTCAGACATGTCTCATGTCTTTTAATCTGAGGAGGTTGAGCTTAAATCGGATGCATCGTTTAAGGAGCGTCCTATCTGGATTTTCGATCACAGTACAAAGGCTCTCCGTGGCTGGTCTGTTCCTCTGGTACAGGTGTTATGCCAGCACGGGCAAGTATAAGAGGAGACTTGGGAGAGGGAGGTCGATGTATGATCGCAGTGGCTGGAGCTGTTTGGGGTTTCTTCTTTTATGCCTCTCTAGGGAAATTTGGGGACGAATTTACTTAAGGGGGGAAATTTGTAAGAACCCGGACCATCTTTTCAGGTATGTTTTTCCTTTTTCTGAAGTTTTTGAGAAAATAGGAGTTTCTGGAAATTTTTGAAGTACACCTCATGTACTTCCTGAGTACACGTCGTGTACTTCATTGCCACTCGAGGTTGTGTGTTGGCCAGGTCATGACCACACACACGGACATGTAGGGGTGATGTGGAGGCTGCCTAAAGCGAAGTACGGAAAAGCCTAGTATATGGTGTATACTCCAAAAGTACACGTTGTGTACTTTATTTTTTTCACTAAACAGACCGGGGTCACGTCTTAACCCCAGAATCATCTTCTTCTCCAGCTTCTTCGACCGAAGGCATCCCGTACGGCCGAAAATCTCCTCCGAGCCCCCGTTCCTCCATCCGTTCTCCGAATCGACTGTCATCGATTGCGTTGGAACCACAGCGATAAACTCTTCCTTCTCCTGGAGCTTTGTTTTCCAATTCCTCTTCTTTTCCAAGTTATTGGGGGTTGAATATTTTATGCTTTTTCATAGATCTACAGCATTATAAGGCGATTAAAGACTCATGGTTCAATTATATCGATCTCTTAGCATCGAGGTATGTGGTTTGTGCCTTTCTGTAAGAAGTCTTTGAATATTTGTGAAAATTCCACTAATACCCTTGAACGGGGTATTGCGTGTTTCCTGTTTTTCCCTTTTTGTTTTCTTCCTTTACTTATATGCTTTAGTAGAGGTTATTGTTTGTGAATAGTGTAATTTAATGAGCATTGGATGCTTTTCCCATGCATGTTTTTCCTGTTTAAGACCGTTGGTCTAGTTTTTCCTATTAGGCTATTGTCAGTTCCATGCCTAGTTTGTAGAATGGTATAAATGTTCTTCTATGCTGAGATAATGTAGATGCTAGCCAAGTAGTTCTTGAGGATACTTTGGCCGTTACGTGATGTGATACTTGCTGACTTTACACAGGGTTGTGGGAACCTAGTGTAGTAGACCATAGGGAGAATCGATGTAAGGGTTTCTCCAGAGTGTCATTAATTTATGATGCGAGACCACAGGGGTAATTAACATTGAGTGCTTCCTCAGAGATTTTGTAGTTCCTCGACGTGGGACACAGGGGGAATGAGACGTTGAGTGCTTCCCCAGAGTTCCTTTAGTACGATACGAGACTATAGGGGGAATTAATGGTGAGTGATTCCTCATAGAGTCTATTCCTTAGCTGAACCAGATGGGTGAGACTGTGTGTGCCTCCTAGAGGGTTGCTAGTACTTGTAGGTTAAACCATAGGGGTTAGGCTATGATAACTACCCAGAGGGTTACCTGTTTGTTCTACTTGCTTGAGTGGTTTCTTACCTGTTTGTAGATTACATGCTAGAAACTATGGATTGCTTTTTGTTTAGTACTTCCTTGTTTACTGCTTTCTATATTTTTACCTGCCATATATTCACTGACTATTAGGCATAGATCTTCATGTGGTTTCCTACTGGTACTTTGTTTCACACCCTATTTGGGTCATGATTTTGGGCCCAAATAGATTATATTGTTGTAGGTATAGAAAAGGGCAAGCGCCCTTCTACTTCAGGTTCTTGATTGCACTAGAGCTGGAGAGCATGGGACCAAGCTGAGGCTTGCGATGATGCTGGAGTTACTGTTTACTTTACGTACTTTTTTTCTCAGTTTTATTTCAGCATGTTGTTGTGTTTTCTGCTTTCCTTAGATACGTGTACCTACTGTATCATTATCATCATTACTATATATTCATTTTTTCTGCTATTTAGTTTCAGTTATTGTATGTTGTTTACTGCTTCCGCTATGGACTTTTATTTCCTTTTTCTTGTATACCATAACAAATGAGGGAATAGTTTCCCCAATGACTCACCAAGTCCCTCGCTACTAGTTAGAAGCCTCTGGTGTTTGGGAAAATGCGCTTGAGGTCCTGTGGCGAACCGGGTACGGGGCACCAGTTGAGTGGCTCCGGATCTGGGACGTTACAAAGGTTGTCCCATAATTTTAATAACATATCAGAATGTATAAGATAATGGATTTATTAATTTAGTACAAAAGTAACATAATAAAAGGAAGTATAAGAAGAAAATAATTTTGAAATAGGTGATAAAACAATTACCTCTTTTTTTATTATCCTCTTTTGATTTGCACAAAAGGCCTTCTTAGGATGGATTTCTGCCCAAAGTGTGGCATTTAGGATGAATTTAAGAAAATTGGGAGAGGTAATTGGTAGGTTTTGGCTGAGAAAAATGGATTTATAGGTGTGATTAAAAGAGAAGTAGATGTTCCCTTTTATAAGAGATGGTAGGGGCACCTTTGGAAATACCAAAACTATTAAATTTATATAAATTAATTTTAAAATTAAAATGATTTAAAAGTGGATTATTTAGAAGATTAAAAGAGTATGGGTTGAAATAATCTTAACTAATAAAATATATACATGATTTTATTTTATTTCAAACCTTATAATTTTGATTTATCCTTATTTAATCTATATAATTTTAATTAGGTTAATAACATTTTAAATATTTATTGGTTATAAATATTTAATTATATGGTGAAAATTTAAAATAAATGGATATTTTATGAAATTTTAGACCTTATAATTATCACTTCGTAATTTTTAAATATTTTTATAATTTTTAAATAATTTAATAAAATGTTATTTTTATAAATTATAAATAGTGTCAATTTTTACACTATTCATTTTTTTGATTTTAAATAAAATCCAAAGAGAAAATAACTTCGAAACAAAACATTTAATATACTAAAATAATGTCAAAATAACCTATAAAATTCATTAAAAATATTAATTAATTAAAATTATATTTATTTTAATATTTTTAAAATCATTTATATGATATTTCTATTAATAAATAATTTATGTGTCACTATTGTGTCATCCTTAATATTAATTATTTAATTTCTAAAAAGTATAAATAAATTTTTACAATGTAGGTAATTAATTTTTCTTTAAAAATAATATCTATAGTCGGTATTATCTCTTGTTTATACATATATTAAAACTAAAATACACATATAAAATAAGATTGTGACATTTTTTCACATTCATTAGTTTTTATTATATTCATGTCATATTCATAGGAAAGTTTCCATTAAGTGATTCCATTTCTAAAACTAGATGATAAGGGTCTAATTTGTTTTCCAATAATATTTTTATAGTCGTTAAGGTAATTTTATAATATTATTTTTACATTTAATTACCTGATTTACCTTCAACCGTGGTAATAAAAAGAATTACCAAAGTTACTATTCATAATACCCAAAAATAAAAGTAGCCTATTAACATAATTTGTAATTACTAATTCAAAATATGGAGTACATTTTTAAAAAATCAAAACACAGAAGTTGCAGTAGTTAATTTAAAATTAATCCCATGTTAGAATGAGAGAACGAGTCTTTTAAAAGTTAAAACATTGCAAAAGATTGAAATGTTTTTACGTATGAATTCAATGTAAAATTAATGATAATTAAATACATTATATTTAATGATAAAAATATATTTTATTTATAATTTAAACCCATTTTATATTATAATTTAACTATATAAATTATCTCAATGAAAAAATTTGTTTCCACTTAAAATTTTGTGTATTTTTACTATTCATCAAACCTTGAATGTTATCAGAAAATATCTTAAATGCATCCAAATTAAATTTTTATATCCCTATTTCAAATAACATATTTATTTTGTCATATAAAATTATTAATGTGTCAAAATATTAATTTAAAATGGTTTCACCATTCAAAGGTGTAAGATTACCCATTAGAAAATGCAGCTTTGTATACAACAAATAGGTTTTATTCACACCCTATGATTAAAAAATCCATTGGATGAATATAAAAAATATTTTAATAATCATATAACATATATATATCATTAATTTCATTAATAATTGTAATTAACTCAAAAATAGAAATATCTGATTTTCATTTTCATAAATAATTGATAGTCAATGAATTCACAATGCATTTTCATAAGTTAGTTATAATTATTCCTGCTAATCTAATGGCTAGGATATAATGGTAATTTTATACTATGGGAATCTTGAATTTAGTGTAAACTCAAAATTTCATGCAACATAATCTACTGAAGAATAAAAAATATTTTAAGAAAAGTTTTAATAAAAACATTCGGGTGTTACATTCTATCCCCTTTAAACAGAATTTCTCCCTTAAAATTCATCACTTGGAAAAAAACAAATGATAATACCTCTCCCTCATCATATCCTCAAGTTCAAATATAGCTTATTAAAATTGGTGGTTCCGCCATAAAACTTTAACAAATGGAGTGGTCTTATTTTGTATAACTTTTTCGTTACCATCCAGAATCTTTATTGGTTGTTCTTCATAAGAAAGATCTTTCTCTAGTGGTATAACTTCTAAGTTTATTACATGTAAAGGATAAAGTATATTCATTCTTATGAGAGATACATGGAACACATCATGAAATTTAGAGAGATTTTGTGGAAGCACTAATCGGTAATCTACCTTCCCAACATGATCCATAATTTCAAAAGGACTGATATACCTAGGGCTCAGCTTTCCCTTCCTTCCAAATCTCGTTACTCTCTTCCAGTGAGATATTCATGAAAACACCTTATCACCCACTTCAAACTCTAGGTCTTTTTTTTGGTTGTCAGCATAAATTTTTTGTCGACTCTAAGTTTTTATTATGTGTTGTTGAATAGATCTGACATTTTCTTCCATTTCATCAACAATATTAGGTCATAATAGATTTATTTCCCTAACCTCATCCCTGCAAGTTTGGGTTCTGCACTTCTTTCCATATAGGGATTCATAAGGAGGCATCTGAATATTGGAGTGAAAGTTATTACTGTAAAAAAAATTCCACCAAAGGTAGGTGTTAATCCCAAACACCTTCAAAATATATAGAGAAATCTCTCAGCATATTTTCCAAAGTTTGAATTGTCCACTCTGACTGACCATATTTCTAAGGATGAAAAGCAGTACTGAAACATAACTATGTATCCAAAGCATTCTAAAGACTTTTCTAGAACATCATGGTAAACCTCGGATCCTGATTAGATATAATGTAAAGTGGTACTCCATGAAATATTACCACTTACTTTACATATATCTTGGAAATATTATCAATAGATAAATCCTCTCTAATTGCAATGAAGTGTGCCGACTTCTTAAGGCGGTCAACTATAACCCAGATAGAATTATTTTCATTGGATGTTTTGGGAAGTTTGATGAAAAATTCCATAGTGATGTTTTCTCATTTCGATCCTAGTATGGGTAATAGTTGTAACATCCCCTTAGAATTTTTTCTCTCATCCTTAACTTGGTGAGAAACCAAGCATCGAGAGACATATTCAGTGACATCTCTTTTCATGCCATCCCTCCAGAAGTACTCTTTCAGGTCCATGTACATCTTTGTGCTTCCAAGGTGAATAGATAATAAAGAACTATGAGACTCGTCCAATATCTTCTTCATTAATTCTGGTATGGGAGGAATACAAACTCATTTCCTAAACCTTATTATTTCATCACAATCAAGGTTGAATTTAAGAAAATTTATCACCTTCTTTTATAGCACTACATCTTTGTTCTGCACCTCCTTAATCTTCACTTGAATTGATGTTTGAGAATTCATTTGAGAAAGATAATATTTACCCTCTTTAAAATTTCAAGATCCATCATTTTCAAATACATAAATATTTGATCTTTTTTATATGTATCATGGATATTCTAACTTGGTTTTGTCGACTCAAATCATCTCCACTTTGTTTGCATTCCAAAGGTGGTAATGTATTGAGAATTTGTAATATTTAATCAACTTCATCCATCTTATATGGCATATATTCATCTCTTTTTTTGTGAAAATATACTTTAAACTTTTATGATCATTATAAATATCACACCTTTCACCATAAAGATAATGCATCCATATCTTTAATGCAAAGATTACCACAAATAACTCAAAATATTGAGTTGGGTAATTGTGATCATGTATTTTCAACTGATGTGGGGAAAAATCTATCACCATATCATTTTTCATGAGAATACATCCCATACCCTTCTTGGATGCATCACTATAGATCACAAACTTTTATCCACTATAAGGCAGTGTGAGCATAGGTGCACTGACTAAACTTTTTTTATCTCTTTGAAATTCTCTTCACATTATTTCATCCATACGAACTTAACTCCTTTCTAAGTCAACTTCTGTGATCGGATTAGATAATTGTGAAAAATATTTCACAAAACATCAATAATATCTAGACAAACCAAGAAAACATCAGATCTTGGATACTATTTTTGGTATCAACCAACTTTCAATAACTTCTATTTTTTATGGATCCACAGATATCCCATCTCTTGATATTATGTGACCCAAAAATGAGACATTCTAAATCCAAAATTTAAACTTGGTAAATTTTTCATAAAGCTTCTCTTTTCTCAGGGTCTTCATAACAATTCTCAAGTGGTCTTTATGTTACTCCTTACTCTTAAAATAGAAAATAATATCGTTTATAAAGACTACCACAAACTGTTCAAGATAGTATCTAAAGACTCTATTCATTAGATCCATGAAGATAGTGGGGGCATTAGTAAGACCAAAAAACATCACTATAAATTCATAGTGTCCATACCTTGTATGAAATTCCATATTTTGTATATCCTCCTTTTTTAACCTTAATTGATGATATCCTAAATGAAGATCAATCATGGAAAATTATCGAGCTCTGCGTAGTTGGTCGAATAAGTCATAAATGTGGGGAAGAGGATATTTTTTCTTGATAATGATCTTGTTAAGTTCTCAATAATCAATACAGAGTCTCATTGATCCATCTTTCATCTTAAAAAATATAATAGGTTCTCCCCAATGTGATGCACTAGGGCATATGAATCACTTATCAAGATTCTCTTGGAGTTTCGTCTTCGATTACAACAACTAAATTGGGACCATTCTATAAGGTCTCTTTAAAAAATTCATAGTACTAGAAACGATTTCTATTGAAAACTCAACTTCACGATTTGGTGGAAGACTTGGAAATTTCTTCAAAAAGACATCATGAAACTCTCATACAATGGAAGTATTTCTAATCATGAGTTTATACCCAACCATTTCAGATAAATAACCTTTGTTTATAGGAATCAAAACACATAAGATAGAATAAATTTATATTTTAAGGTTATATAAATCCTTTCATTGATAGATGATCATAGATTTTTTTTGAATATGAAATTTTACTTCCCTTCCTTGGAAATTGATATGATATCTATATAGAAAAATTCAATACATGCCAAGAATCACATCAAATTACACTATATAAAGGATCCCAAGATTTGCAGGAAGCACTTTCCCAAAAACATTAACTGGAGAAGAATTATAAAATTTTGAAACAACTTTTGTGCCATTAGAAGTCATCACAGCTAACTGAACATCTAATTGTTGAGGTTAAATGGAGATACCCTTAGAAAATTATTCAGAAATAAAAGAGTGGGTGGATCCAGAATCAAATAAAACATTTTATACATTAGATTATTTGGTAAGTGTACCTTTCACCACTTAATTATTGTACTCTACTTCATTGATAGTGATTTCATGTTAATTTCTTTTTTATTTGTCCTTAATAATTTTTTTACATTGATAGGCATCAATAACCCCTGGATTAGAGCATTTATTGGCTTAATTCCCCATTTACTTTCACTTGTAGCATTGAAGTGTAGGAGTTGAATTCTATGTAGTCTTTTATTTGTTCTCATTATTAGACATATTTTCCCCAACACTTCATCATTTAACGACCCGGTGACCTTTTTTTCCACACTTAAAACATTTAGTATTCCCTTTAATAAAATCTCCTCCATGTTTCTTTCCACACTTTTAGAATAAGTGAACACTCATATTCTTTTCAGTGTGGTCTTTAGATTATCCTTTGAATTCCATTTTTCTCTTCTTATCAAACCCATATGACTGATTGGTTACTCCAATATCCCTCTCAACCTTGAGATTACATCAAACTATTTCCTTTTAGCTATTAAAGTCCCTTATGGATAATTCCCTTCAGAGACTCAGTTTTAAGCCACTAAAGAATTGATCAATTTTACTCTAAGGTTGGATAATAATTCCAAAATCATACCTTGAAAGTCTTGTAAAATATTCTTTATAGGTACCAAGAGATTCATCGTCCTTTTTTAAGTTCAAGGAACTCCTTCTCCATCTTTGTTCGAAGAAAATGAGAAAATTACTTATTGAAAAATAAGTTCTTGAACTCTTCCCATTACATGGACTCAATTTCATCTCTTTTCCTTATATTATTGATAAGATTCCACCATTTATCATCTGCACCTTATAAATGATAGATTGTTAAGATGGATTTATCATGTTTAGAACATTTTAGAACTGAAAATCTCTTTTCATTGGTACTGATCCATTATTCAGCCACTAATGAATCAGAAGACCCACTGAATGAAGGTGGACACTGCCTCATGAAGGACTCAATAGAAGTTTTCTCTCTCATTCGCTCATTTGGAAGTCCTACATGATTCATATCTTGTGAAATTTGTGTGAGCATGGATACAAGATTTTTCATTCTAGCTCCCATAACATTTGGTTGCTCAGGGGGACAATCATTGCATTGCTCATCGCATTAAGTATTAACATGGTTCCTTTAGGTACCATCCATTGACTAAAACCAAGAAGCATAGTGTGAACAACACTAATCATAACAGGAAAACCACATAATGAAGAATAAAATTTTAATTTTGGACACTTTAGGTTTTATCCTCGGTTATTCATGGTAATTTTTAAAACACTGGGATTGTATCCTATACTTAGACATATGCTTCAGGTAATTACTAAGGCTTAATTATCCTTGTCTCCAAAGGTTAACTATACCTTTCCTCTGATACCAAATATAGTGACCCATACTTTACATACATTGATATTACATCGAAATTGAATTATATTCATTAAAACATATAATAAATCCATGATAAGACCATATAGGTATAGTGTCTTTAAAAAATATGAAATATAAACAACTAGTTCATAAAACATCTACATTGTCTCTCACTTATTTCTTCATAATAAGACTCCTTTTTGGAATATCATACTTAATACCCTTCTTCTTGACCTGGGGAAAAACATATGAAAGGGTGATCTCAAATGCTTAGTAAGGGTAAACAAGGGATAATATCAACCATATCACAATCATAAGTCATAAGAACATTAAATTTTGAGGTCTTATCCTACATGTGAAAGATCGTGATATCATGTCATGGGATAAAAGTTCATGAGAATTAATGAACATAATCCCGAAAGTAAAAACATAAGACATGAAGTTTTTTTTAATACACATAAGCATAGAAAATGATTTCATATTAGTCAAGGCTCGTTTCCATGACCATCATAGAGGAAAAAGGCCATTACAGAACCGAGTTTACTTGTCATTCCAACCCTGTATTACTGAACCATATTTACTAATCGTTCCATTCATGTTTATCTAATTAGATATAAATCTTTACTCGATGAATTGGAGGTAGATATAGTTCCTAACCATCCCATAATGAGGTCATTTTTATGTTTTCCAAAAAAACATAAATCATAGCACAACCCACAAAATGAAATGAGTTTCTTAAACATCATTCCATTATAATCTATATAAAACAAATAGAGTTTATAAATAGAATTCCATCATAAAGACAAATAAAATCATAGTTATAATAGGGATAGAAACATAACCATATTTAAATAATGTCATCTTTTATGGAAAATAATTTTGATAAAAAACTTGAAATAAATTCCTGAGGAAAATATCATTTCTTCTTAAAAAACATTTTCTTAGCTCAAAATGCTTTGACATTTTAAAATAAAATAATTTAATTGAAAATATACTTGAAATACTTTAAAGGAAGCTACATGGAAATAAGGCATTATGAAATCATAAATATCCATTCTTGTCGTATAAGTTAAAAAAATTCTTCTCGTACTCTTTCCAGAAAAGTCAAAAAGTACCTTATATGGAAAATTAAAGAAAGATTCCTTTTATCGCATTTAATAAAAGAGAAGGAGATGTTCCCTTTTATAATAGAGGGGGATGGTACCTTTGGAAATACCAAAACTATTAAATTAATATATATTAAGTGGATTATTTAGAATATTATATGAGGATGGGTCGAAATACTCTCAACCGATAAAATTTAGACATGTTTTTGTTTTATTTTAAACCTTATAATTTTTATTTATCCTTATTTAATCTATTTAATTTTAATTATGGTAATAACATTTTAAATATTTAATGGTTATAAATATTTACTTATATGGTGTTAATTGACCATAAATAGATATTTTATGACATTATAGACCTTATAATTATCACTTTTTAATTTTTAAATATTTTTATGATTTTTAAATAATTTAATAAAATGTTATTTTTTTAAAATATAAATAATGTCTATTTTGACACTATTCATTTTTTTTAAATAAAATCCTCAAAGAAGATAACTTCAAAAAAACATTGACTATACTCCATACATGTCATAGTCACCTATAAAATTCATTGATAACCTAAATTAATTCAAGTTATATTTCTTTTAATATTTTTAAAATCATTTATTTTATATTTCTATTAATAAATAATTTATGTGTCACTATTATGTCATCCTTAATGGTAATTATTTAATTTATAAAAATTATAAATAAATGTTGGACTCCTCATGTGTTAATCATGTTTTAATGATCACAAATCTTATTCATTGTATAAAAACTTGTTAATCTGGTGTAATTTATCTTAAGTCATGTGTACAGATGATTAGTATCTTTATGCTTTAAATAAACCTTGTGCACTGTATTTAATTTACATTATAATTATTTTTTTCATGAATGATTAATTCTAATCCATTCTATGAATATGAATGCTTACATCTGAATACAGATATTTGGATAAGTCTGATATACCGTGAGTTTTCCCCCGGTTGTGTTTTTCTTGCAAAGCAACTAGACACCATGACTATCCAGACACTGTGACCATCCAGACACCATGACTCTCCAGACACCATGACCATCCAGACACTATGAAGATCCAGACACTGTGACCATCCAGACAGCGTGACTATCCAGAAATTGTGACCATCCAGACACTGTGACCATCCAGACATCGTGACGATCCAATCAGCATGACCATCCATACACTATGACCATTGAGACATCGTGACCATCCAGACACCATGACCATCTAGAAACCATGACCATCCAAACGCGGTGACCATCTAGACACTGTGACCATCCAGAAACTGTGACCATCCAGACACCATCACCATCCAGACACTGTTTCAATGAGACATTGTTTCAATGAAGACACTATTTATGGACAAACCGTGACACTGTTTCTTAATCTGTTTTTTCATTTTTCAATTTAATTTATAATGGTCATATTTTAAGCTTTTAAATACACTAACATAATTAATATTTTTTTTTAAACATATTATCTAATAGTACAAGGTACGTGGTGTAGAATACATGCATCATGTCAGCTCCAACACATGCACTCCAAGAATAAAAGAGAATTGTGTCCTAAAAAAAGATAGAGCGTAATAACAAAGTACACATGAGTTTTTCTGGAAACAAGAACCAACACATGAAAATAAACATTCTTGAAGAACAAACAAATAATTCTTGAATGAAAAATCTGGGCACCATAGATTATAATCGTCGAGAACATCTTCGCATTGTCAATACCACGAAGAACACAAGCCAGATCTAGCTGACTTATGATACTCTATTTTCCAGGAGAGGAATCCATTTCTGCATCTTCTTCATCCCATAAGTCCAAAGCTGCATAGACTAACACTCAGAGAACTTCTAAACTTATCTCATCATTTCTACTCTATTGTGTATTATTTTTATCTTTTGAGTAGTGTGTGTGTCTATATAAAAACACACATTTCCTCCTGCATCAAAATTAAGGATACAAGATATATTTTATCTTATATATTTTTACACCTGTTTACTCCGACAGATAAGTGTTGAATAAGTATTTGTGTGACTTGTTAGTGTTTACCGATGAAAAATTATGGAAGAGGTCGTGTGATCTGGATAGTCTTGTGTGTTGTTGTTAACCTCAATCTAGGGTGTAGATCAAGTTTATTTATATAAACTGATTAGTATAAGGTGATCACCAAGTGGATTGGATTAGGTCTTGGCTTGATATTTAACCGCTTGTTTTATATCCGCTGTTTTGTTTACTTTAGTTTTCTCTATTTTACTATTTAATCCAAAAATAACTAAATTTACTTGGATAGTTAATCTTGGAAAGATGTTATAATTTTTTTTCCTTATTAGAATAGCTTCAAAAGTAATGTTAAAAATTTTAATTAGGATTACTAAAAATTGATCAATCTTCTAAGAAGTTATTTAAATATTCAAAATTTCATAACAGTATAACTTTGATTAATTGGGATGTATTTAAATATTGGGGAACCTTTTTAATAATACCTTTTTAAACAATTTTTTTTTAGAGATACTCAATTCACCCCCCCCCCCTCTTGAGTACTCTACTCCGACCAACATTTGGTATTAGAGGGTTTTTTGTTAATCTTATTAAAACTTTGTTTTTAACCCTATTCAACTTTTATTGTAGTCGTACTTTAAAAATCTGTAAATTTCTAACAATTCTAAATTTCTAGCTCTTTTAAGTTATTTATTTATCATGGATAATAGATTGGAAGGTGTTGTAATAAAAAAACCTCCATTATTTAATGGAACAAATTATGCTCAATAGAAAATTAAAATGAAAATGCATTTAGAAAGTATGAGATTTAAAATCTGGTCTTCAATTATAGATCAATATAAGATTCTTGCTACTGATAGAATCACTTGGGATGAACCTACCAAAACTTCCTACAATAAAAATTGCAAATCTATGAATGCTTTATGCTTATCTTTAAGATATGAGGAATTTAATAGAATTTCTTCTTATAAAACTACCCATGAAATTTGGGATACCTTATCTATTTCACTTGAAGGAATATATAGTGTGAAAGAAATGAGACTTAATAGCTATACTATTAAATATGATAACTTTAAAATGAAACCTGATGAGCCTATTTATGACATGTATCTCAGGTTCAAAAAAAGTGTCAACATAATGATTTCTCTTGGAATAGAATGCACTGCTAAGGAACAGATCATGAGAATTCCCAGATGCCTACCTGATAGATGGAGAGGAACCTCTGTCTCTATTATAGAATCATGTGATATTATCAAGATACCTTGAAAATAAATCATTGGGAAACTGATTATGTATGAAGAGGAGCTGAATGTCAACAAGGAATAGGAGGATGAACCCAAAAGAAAATCTGTTGTGTTTAAGACCACCACCTATAAACATAGAGAAAAATGGAAAGTGGAAGTTTTTGTAGAAAGTTCTAACAATGAAAAATCATCACCTAATAGTGATGACAAGATGGAAAAATTATCCAGAAGGTTTAAGAGATTCTAAAAGAAGAAGAACTTTTTTAGAAAGCCTAACATCAAGGGGAGATATGATCAAAAAAGAAGTTGAAAGAAATATTGGAAAATAAGTGACAGGTCTGATGAGATTTTCTTCTATGAATGTAAGAAAAAAGGACATACCAAGGCTGACTTTCCAAAGCTCAAGTATAAAAATAGATTTGAAGAAAAATATAGAAAGTATAAAAAGTCAATGAAAGAAACATGGAGTGCTTCTGAGGATAGTTTAAATGACTCATAATCTTCACATGATGAAAAGGATAACAAAGACAATATGTGTTTTATGATAAAGACATCTAAGGTAACACTGGAATCTTTTGTACACAATTCATACTATTATAGAGATGAGAGTGACTCTAAAAATATGTCTAATGAAGAAATGTTTTAGTACTGTAATATGTTATAAGATACATGCAATGAACTAAAATATAAATACAATTCTTTGAAGAAACATCATGCTCTTACCTCAACTGTTAAAAATGAACTCACTGTAGAAAGGGGGAAAAAGTTCAATTACTCAAAGAGAACAATGAACTAAAACTATAAAATGAGCGGTTGAAGAAAGACATAGAAAAGTTTAACAATGGTAAAAATACCCTTACTCAAATTCTAGGTAAACAAATTTCTCCTAAATGTACTAATGGCATTGGTTATCAACCTGGTAATAGAAATTTTGGAAGAAATAATTTTGTTTCTAAATATTGGACATACAGATTTACTCCCAGTTATAGAAAATATTCAACTAGTTCAAGTTATGAAAATATTTCTACTGTTTCAATCTTTTCTGGACCAAATAGAGTTTATTTTTCAAATACATTACATAATTCTTATAGGAAACCTATGAGGCAGATATGGGTTCCTAAAGAACTTATCACTAATATTACTGGACCCAAATAAGTGTGGGTACCAAAATCTATTTTTATTTGACTATTTATTAAGAAATCTACTTAAATAGTTCTTGTAAGAGCATATAGTACTTGGACAGTTGGTGTTCAAGACACATGACAGGAGACTACTCATGCTTCAAGAATTTAATAAAAATTGATGGAGGACATGTCACCTTTGGTGATAATTCTAAAGGAAAGATCATTGGAATTGGACAAATTAGTAACTCAAACTCATTTTTGATTTCCAAAGTACTTTTTGTTGATGGATTTAAATATAATCTGCTTAGTATTTCACAATTATGTGATGATGCATTTCATGTTAAATTTGAAAATGATGCTTGAAATGTTTTTAATTATAAAAAGGAATTAGAGTTTTCTACATTAAGAAATAAAAATGTTTATTCTATTAACTTACATTATTTAGCTTCTCAAAATTATTTATTTTTATGTGTGTTTCACAAAGAGTCGTGGATTTGGAATATAAGACTACGACACTGTAACACTCACTCCCTTAGAAAGTTTACTAGAAAAGGCTTAGTGAAAGACCTACCCAAACATGAGTTTCCAAATGGTAAAGTGTGTAATCATTTCAAAAAGGAATGCAACACAAAATTTCCTTCAAACCAAAGAAAGAAGTGTCAACTTATCAACCTATCGAATTGGTTCACATGGATTTGTTTGGACCATCTAGAGTTTCTATATTAAATGGAAAGCACTATGTTTATGTTCTTATAGATGACTTTTCTAGATATACTTGGACTTTCTTTTTGGCCCACAAAAGTGAAGTCTACTCTCATTTTACCAAATATGCCAAAACTGTATAAAATCTTAGTGGACATAAAATTAAATAATTAAGAAGTGATCATGTCCATGAGTTTGAAAATCAAGAGTTTGAATCATTTTTCTAACAAAATGGCTATAGTTATAATTTTTCTGCCCCTAGAACACCTCAACATAATAAAGTTGTTGAAAGATGAAATAGAACCCTATAAGAGATTTCTAGAACCATTCTTAGTGAGTATGACCTACCTATTTATTTTTGGGCTAAATTTGTAAATAAAACATGCTACATAATCAATAGAGTGTTGATTAGACCAATTCTTAAAAGGACTCCTTATGAGTTATGTAACAATATAAAACCCAAAGTTAGCTACTTCAATGTTTTTGGTTGAAAAGTCTATATCCTTAATACTAAGGAAAATCTTGTAAAATTTGTATCCAAGAGTGATGAAGGAATATTATTGAGATATTCAATTTCTAGTAAAGCCTATAGAGTGTTTAATAAATGAACTAAATGTGTGGAAGAATCTATCCATTTCAAATTTGATGAAACAAATCCACATGATCCTAAGACCACTCTAGAGAACTTAGAGGATGATGTATCAAATAAGGAACTTAATTCAAAATCCCCTAACCATCCTATAAAATAATTTGTGAAAACTCCATGTTCTAGAAATTCATTAGATTCTAGTAACAATGAACCAGATCTTGTTGAAGAACCTGAAATCACCAGTGTTTCTTTTTCTAGAGTTGTTAGAACTCCTATGAACCATCCTTTAGATGTTGTTATAGGAGACTTAGATAAAGGAACTCAAAATAGAGCTTCTCTTAGAAATGAGGTTGAATATAAAGTCTTCTTGTCACAAATTAGACCTAAAAACATTAATGATGCTATCAATGATTAAATTTGGGTGATTTATATGCAAGAAGAACTCAATCTATTTGAAAGGAACAAAGTTTGGAAACATTTTTAAAGACCCAAATACACATTCACAATAGGCACAAAATAGATGTTTATAAATAAGGTAGATGAAGCTGGTAACATAGATATAAACAAGGAAAGATTTTATACACAAGGATATAGTCAAGAAGAGGGAATTGACTATGAGGAAACATTTTCACCAGTAGCCAGACTTGAATCCATCAGAATTCTACTTGCTTATACTGCACATCTGAATTTCAAACTGTATCAAATAGATGTTAAGAGTGCATTCCCATATGGGTACATAATTGAGGATGTCTTTGTTGAGAAACCCCCTGGTTTTACAAATCCTCATTTTCCAAATCATATTTTTAAATTATCGAAATCTTTATATGGTTTAAAACAGGCTCCAAGACCTTGGTATGATAGATTAAGTACTTTTCTTATTTTCAAAGGTTTTACAAAAGTAATAGTTGATACTAACCTTTTTATAAAACTAATTTCCAATGATATTTTATTAGTTCAAATTTATGTAAATGATATTATATTTGGATCTTCAAGAAATTCTTTATGTATTAATTTTTCGAAAATAATGCAAAATGAATTTAAAATGAGTTTAATGGGTGAAATAAAATTCTTTCTTGGATTTCAAATATTGAAAAATGATGATGGTATCATTTTAAATCAAATAAAATATACTAAAGATATTCTAAAATGTTTTGGATTGGATAGCACTAAAAGTAGTGAAACTCCAATGAGTACCACTTGTAAGTTGGATCTTGATGGAGATGGAAAATCTGTTGATCAAACCACTTACAAAGGAATTATTGGAAGTTTACTCTATTTAACTGTTATCCGAACTGACATTATGTTTAGTGTGTGTATGTGTGCTTATTTTCAAGTAAATCCTATGGAATCTCATTTAAATGCTATTAAGATAATTTTCAAATACCTCAAGCATACACCCAATCTAGGAATGTTCTATCCTAGAAGAAAATAATTTGAATTAGTTAGTTATTCTGATGCAGAATTTGGTGGTTGTAAGTTAGATAGAAAAGGAACCTCTAGAACATGTCACTTTTTAGGCAAGTCACTAGTATCATGGTGTAGTAAGAAATAGAATTATATTGCATTATCTACTATAGAAGATGAATACATAGCTGGTGGTAGTTGTTGTGCACAAATTTTCTAGATGAAACACACAATACTAGATTATGGATATCAATTCAGGTATGTACCTATAAATTGGGATAATACAAGTGTTATTAAAATCTCAAAAAATCTTATTTCACACTCTATGACAAAACATATTGATGTAATACATCACTTTTTGAGATATCATTATCAAAAAGGTGACATCACTTTGGAATTCATTGGAACTGAATATCATCTTGCTGATATATTCACCAAACCACTAAATTATGAAATAATAGATTAAATCATACATGAATTGGGTATGATAAATCTTAATTAGTTATCTTATGGTTTCATATCTTACTGTTTCATATCTTACTATTTTATATCTTATTGTTTCATATCTTACTGTTTCATATCTTACTATTTCATATCTTACTGTTTCATATCTTACTGTTTCATATCTTAATGTTTCATATCTTACTAATTCATATATTATTATTTCATATCTTACTGTTTCACACTTTACAGTTTCAAAAATCATTATCTTTATATTATTGTTTAACTCTAACAGTTCTATAATTTTACTGTCTCAAACAATATAATCACATAGTTTAGAAATCACACTGTTACAGTCTCACTATAAATTCCTATTACTATCTCACCGTGAGAGTTAGTTACTGTCTCACTATAAATATGATTTATTATTTCATTTATAAATTAGAACCTGTATCGCAGTTATTACTTATTTTACCCTTTTACTTTCTCACGCTTTTGTTTTTGCGACGATTTGTATTCCTAAATGATAAAAAATAAAGAAGTTTCACTTTTTCTTCACTAGATATCTCTTATTTGAAACTTTAACCCTTCTCCCAGTCCTTTGGTTTTCCCTCTCTCTCTCTCCCTTGAACCCTCAGTGAATGCCCAGGATGAAATGCCCATCATCGTCAACTCCTGAGAAACGCAGTTCAAAGAAGAAGAGGAAAATCGCACTGAAGATAGCACCTGAAGGTCCTCGAAATCTGACTCTAGTAGATAGAATAGTGGTGCCTGAAAAGGAGATTTGCCTCAAGTGGCTCATGTTAAGTAATTCTATAGTGTTGAAAGTATTGAAAGATCAAGGATGGTTATATTGGTTTACAAATGAGGATTGGCCTATTTACCCGAAATTTGTTGCACAGTTTTTTCAGTATGTTTAGTTTTCTTTTGATAAGGAAAATGTCAATATTGTGAGAAGCTGGATAAATGGCTAGAGATACACTTTTTCTTTGAGGTTATGGGATATATTCCTTAGGATAACTCATAACGGTATCTGTGAGGACTATCAGAGAGGTCCTCCACCTCCAAGTGAGATATTTGTTTTGGAAAATTCTTTTGGAAGCTTAACTGGAAATACAGCTAAGAGGAGAGGTATAGCTGTAGAGATGGATGGAGAAACTAGACTTCTATTTAAATTTGTTCAGAATCTGATTAGCCCTAGAAAAGGTTATTTCACTTTATTCAAGTATTAGTATGTATTTTTTATACATCTAATGAAAAATGGACATAAGATCAATATATGAAAGTATTTCATACTCCATATGTTTGAATTGATCAAGACAGCCTCCAAGTCAACCACCCTATTTTATTCGAGGCTTATTTAATTCATACTTCATGCCAAAGGTTTGGTTGGAAAAAATGATGAAGCTATCAAGGATTATGATTTTTTTCTCTCAAAAGATACAGTAAATAGAATGAAAATCAGTTGGAATCCTTAGAGAAAAGAATGGGTGGAAGACAATAATAGGATTTATGAAAATTTCAATCCAATGGAACACCTTTCAAGACCTAAATATGTTTCTAATAATGGTTTAGAACTAGATGAATTTTTTGAGTATCCTAAAGAAGAAGAAGAAGAAGAGGTTGATGCACCTACAATAGAAATTGTCCTGAATGAGGAGGACAGTGAACCTATTCTTCAAGACTTAGCTAAGAAAGAAGTGACTATTCCTGAAAAGGTTGTTGATTTGGAAGAACAACCTTCCTCAAAAGAATATTCTATTGTTGTTGAAAGAGAAAATGAAGTTTTAGAAGATCATATAGAATAAGATCTATCACTTGTGCAAGAAGATGTTGGTGAGGAACATATAGAGGAACAAACTGCTCCTGAAGTTATTTCTTCTAATAAAGAGAGAATAGAGATATCCTTTCATTTGGATAGATAGGAAATGGATGAGAAAATTAGGGATGAAATCATGGAAATAAATCAAGGACTTAAACTTCTATGTGCTGAGAAAGATGCACCTATTGAGGGGGAGAAGCCCCCTGGTCTGGAAAGTGTTGAAGTACCAAATCTGGTTGATCCAAGTTCAGTGGATACATTATATAAATTTACCAGTTATTTTGATGTGAATGATTCATACGAATTCATAGTCAAAGGTCTTGATTTTTTGAATATGTTTTAGTTGAAAATGGAATCTACTTCTGAAGCTATCTATGACAAATAACTTGATCCTATCTCAGCTTCTATCTCTAATCCTTCACAAGAACCTTCAAACTTGGTAAATAAGGATGATCAGAAAAAATTTGGACCTACCCTATTGGATGGGGTCGAAAATCACATGAATAATCAACATTCTTCTATAACCAATTTGAGTGAAAGATATGTTGTCCTATTATTGGAAAAGATTATGTGGCAGATTCAGCCAAAAATTCTCTATAAGATTCAAGAAACCAAAATTGATAATAAACAACTTAGTGATGAAGTAATGACTCTAAGAGGTATAGTTGAAGATATGCAGAAAGTGCTGAACTCGAGACCAGAACCTGCTTCTCATCCTGCTGAAGATCTTGGTAGTTAGATTCCATAGGAAGTAGCCTCCCTGATTCAACCTAACCTGACTTCTTTAGCTGACAAGGTGGCTAAAAGAAACAAGGAAATTGTTCAAGAGATGTGTGAGCTTCTTTTTGGTCTTAACAAGTTAACTAATGAGTATAAAGGTTTTCTTTAGAAATTTCTAAATCAACGGAAGTATCTTACCTCGGTTGTCACTACTTCTCATACCTATGGACAATCATCTCAAATTACTTTAGATAGTGATCTGCTCGTAACATTTCTCAAATAAGAACTTCAGGCTATTCTCAGTGGCTTGGATAAAGAGTCTCTATATAAAGTTATCAAGAACAGTGATAGAGTTCTTGATTTGGGGAGAATAAATTCCAAGATTTCCAATGATTCCCAACAAGAAATTGCAAAAAAGGTGGATTTCTACTTCAATCATATCTTCTCTAAGAATGACATGACCAACCACTTCAAGTAACTTGTTGAGAATTTGTGAATTCTTCATGTTACTCAAGATTTCAAAACTCAAGTCCAAAATCTCAAATATTTCACTCCTTTGTTGGAAAACTTTATAGATAACAAGGATGACTTTAAGAAAGCCATGAAATACGGTGGTGAGATTATTACTGATTTTATAAATCTTTTGCGGCCTTATCTTCAAGTTCAAAGTACTGCCATTGTGTCTCCTGCGGCTGCACCCTTGAGATCTAGTTTTCCTACCTTTTCCTCTACTACCCTTGCCTCTACATCTATGTATGTCTCTCAGGCTCTGAGTCAAATCAGGCATGTAATCCTTGAACAATATTTTCCTCGGTCTTCTACTACCCCTACCTTGGCCCCTTCTGTCTTTGAAGGACTTCCTTTACTTTCTCTGTCAACCAGTTCACTGCCTTCTTCTATTTCAACCTCTGCTCCTATGGATTCTTATTTTGATTCTACTTCCAAGGGAAACGAGAAGACAATCCAGTGCTGAAGAATAGTGACTACTATATTTTGATAGGGATCTTGTTGCATTTGTTTTGATATCCACTCTTTGTAATGACACTCTTATTTATCTAATGCATTTTGTACTTTTATTATCTATTTCTTATTCACTCTTTTTTATAATTCCAAAAGGGGTAGAACTATGCACATTAAATAAAGAATAGAGAAATATGTATTTTATATTTACATTGGAGACATATACACTCTAAATACACACTAAATAAGAGACATGTTCCCTAATAATAGATCTCTCACTCACATGATTTGTGATCATAAAAAAGGGGGATATTGTTGGAATCCTCATGTGTTAATCATGTTTTAATGATCACAAATCCTATTCATTCTATAAAAACATGTTAATCCTGTGTAATTTATCTTAAATCATGTGTACAGATGATTAGTATCTTTATGCTTTAAATAATCCTTGTGCACTATATTTAATTTACTTTATAATGATTTCTATGATGAATGATTAGGTATAATCCATTTTATGAATATCACTACTTTAGTCTGAATATAGATATTTGGCTAAGTATGATACACCGTGAGTCTACCACTAGTTGTGTTTTTCTGGCAAAGGAACCAGACACCGTGACTACCCAGACACCGTGACCATCCAAAAACTGTGACTATCCAGACACCATGATCATACAGACACCATAAAGATCCAAACACCATGACCATCCAAACACTGTGACTATCCATACACTGTGACCATCCAGACACCGTGACAATCCAGACACCCTGACTATCCAGACATCGTGACTATCTAAACATCGTGACCATCCAGATACTATGACCATCCAGACATTGTGACCATCCAGACACCGTGACCATCTAGAAACTGTGACCATCCAGACATCGTGACCATCTAGACACTGTGACCATCGATACACCTTGACCGTCTAGACACCGTGACCATCCAGACACCATTTCAAGAAGACACTATTTCAATGAAGACACTATTTACAGAAAAACTGTGACACCATTTCTTAATATGTTTTTCGTTTTTTCAATTTAATTTATAATGATAATATTTTAAGATTTTAAATACACTAACATAATTAATATTTCTTTTTAGACATATCATATGACATTATGAGGTACTATGTGAAAAATACATGAATCATGTCGGCTCCCACACATGCACTCCAAGAATAGAAGAGAAGTATGGCCTAGAAAAAGACAGAGCGTAATAATGAAGTACACACAAGTTTTTCTGGAAACAAGAACCAACACATGAAACTCAACATTCCTGAAGAACACCTGAATCATTCTTAAATCAACAAGTTGGACGCTATAGATCAGAATCATCAAGAAAATCATTGCATTATCAATACCACTAAGAACACGAGCTAGATCTTGCAGACTTACGATGCTCTGTTTTTTATAAGAGGACACAATTTTTGCATCTGATTCATCCCAGAAGTCCAGAGATGCATATATTAACACTCAGAGCACTTCTAAACTTATCTCATCATTTCTTCTCTATTGTGTATTATTTTTATCTTTCGAGCAGTGTGTGTGTCTGTATAAAAACGCACACTATCTCCTGCATCAAACTGAAGGATACAATGTATCATTTATCTTAAATCTTTTTACACCTATTTACTCCCATGAATAAGTGTGGAAGAAGTCCTTGTGTTACTTTTTAGTGTTTACCCATGAAAAACTATGGAAGAGGTCGTCTGACCTAGACAGTCTTGTGTGTTATTGTTAGCCTCGATCCAAGGTGTGGATCAAGTTTATTTATATAAAATTCTTGGTGGTAAGTGATCACTAAGTGGAGTGTATTAGGTCTTGTCTTGAGACTGAACCACTTGTTTTATATCTGCTGTGTTGTTTACTTTAGTTTTCTTTGTTTTACTGTTTAATCTAGAAATCACTAAATTTACTTTGATAGTTAATCTTGGAAGGAAGTTATGATTGTTTTGCCTTATTAGAATAGCTTTGAAATTAATGTTAATAACTTTGATTAGGATTACTAATAATTAATCAATATTCTAATAAGTTATTTAAAAATTCAAACTTTCATAACAGTATAACCTTGATTAATTGGGTTGTATTTAACTATTGGGGAACATTTTTAAGAATACCTTTTAAACCAAATTTTTTATAGATACTCAATTCACCCCCCCCCCCCCCTCTTGAGTACTCTACTCTGACCAATAATAAATTTCTATGATTTAGGAAATTCTTTTAAATTTATAGATAATATCTACAGTTGGTATTATCTCCTGTTTATCCATATATTAAAATTAATATTCTTATATAAAATGAGATTGTGACATTTTTCACATTCATTAGTTTTTATTATATTCATGTCATATCCATAGGGAAGTAGATATTAAGTGATTATACTTCTAAAAATAGATGATAATTATCATATTTATTCATCTAATAGGATTTTTATAGGTGTTAAGGTAATTTTATAATATTATTTTTACCTTTAATTACTTGATTTACCTTCAACCATGGTAATAAAAATAATTACCAAAGTTACTATTCATAATGCTGAAAAATAATAGTAGCCTATTAACATAATTTGGACCTAATGATTCCAAATATTGATTTTATTTTTGAAAATTCAAACACGGAAGTTGCAGTAATTAATTTAAATTCAATCCTATTGTCAGAAGGAGAGAAAAAGTTTTTTAAAAGTTAAAACATTACAAAAGATTGAAATGTTTTTACGTATAAATTTGATGTAAAATTAATGTTAATGACATATATTATATTGAATGATAAAAATATATTCTTTTTATACTTTAAATCCATTTCATATTATAATTTAACAATATAAATTATCTTGATGAAAAAAGTTATTTTCACTTAAAATTTAGTGTATTTTTACTATTCATCAAAACTTGAATGTTTTCAGAAAATATCAAAAATTCATCCAAAATAAATTTTTATATCCCTATTTAAAAGAACATGTTTTTTTCCATATAAAAATTATTAATGTGTCACAATATTAATTTAAAAGGGGTTCTCCATTAAAATGTGTAAGATTACCCTTAAAAATGCAAGTTTTTATACAACAAATAGGGTTTATTCACACCCTGTGATTAAAATATTCATTGAATGAATATAAAAAAATATTAAATATATAACATATATATCTCATTGATTTCATTAAAAATAGTAATTCACTCAAAAATACCAATATCTAATTTATATTTTTCATAAATAATTGATAGCCAATAAATTCACAATGCATTTTCCTAAGTTAGTTATAATTATTACCGCAAACATAACGGCTAGGCTATAACGGTAATTTTAAACTAAGGTAATCTCGCGGTTTTTTTAAACTCATGATTATGTGAAAACGAAATCTACTAAAGAATAAAAATTATTTAAATAACATTTTTCATAAAAACATCTGGCTGTTACAATGGAGGATCATGACTATGATGAAGTGAACTACATAGAACCTATAATAATGGAAACTATACTTCCATTTATACACTCGGTCATCTAGACACCAGTATTAGACCTGAAACCTCTCCCAAGAACACTCAAGTACTCATTCCTAGAGACAAAAACTATACTACTAGTCAATATTATCTCATAACTAACACTGACACAAGAGGACAAGTTAATTGAAGTCCTAAAAATAAATAATAAATCAATAACCTAGGGGTTGGTTGATATTAAAGGGATTATCCCTACAAACTACACTCACAAGATCTTACTGGAAGAATGTGTGAAATCCAAACATTGGTCCCAGAGGTGAATCACCCCACTGATGAAGGAAGTTGTTAAGAAATAAGTATTAAAACTCATAGAGCTAGAATAATTTTTTAAATCACTAAAAGTGAGTGGGTGAGTCCACTACAATTTGTCTCAAACAATTTTTTCCTCACAGTTGTAAATAATGATGAAGGTGAACTCTTCTCAACTTAAACCATCACTAGATGGTGAGTATGCATGGATTATAGAAATTTAAATACAATAACTTGAAAATATAATTTCCACTTTTCTTTTATTGATAAATTTCTTGAGATACTGTAATGACATAAATTATATTTTTCCATGGATGGATATTTAGGATACAATCAAATTACATCCAACCCTACTAATTATTCCAAAACTACATTCACATGTCCATTAGGTACCTTAACCTATAGATGCATGTCATTTGGTATGTTTAATGCACTAATAACTTTTCAAAGGTGCATGACACATATATTTCATGATATGGAGGATGAATTATTGAAAATATTTATGGATGATTTTTCAATTTATGGAAGATATTTCGAGGTATACCTAAGTAATATAGAATTATTCCTAAAATGTTGTGAAGAAAAGTGTCTGGTTTTAAACTGGGAGAAATGCAACTTTATGGTCTAAGGAGGAAAATTCCTCAGACACAAAATCTGAAAGAATTACATAGAAGTTGATTCAGATAAGATCAAAGTGATCAAATTCTTTTCTAATCCCTCAATTTTTAAATGCATATGGATCTTTCTGGGCCATGCAGGATTCCACTTTGTCTTTGAAAAATATTTTGTGAAAGTATCCTACCCTTTGAAACACCTTTTAATAAATAATAATCCCTTTGAATTCAATAAAGAGTGTTGTAAAGCATTCAACATTATAAAAAAGGACATGGTGGTCACTCCCATTATCATTCCACCAGACTTTGACAAAGATTTCGAATTTATGGGTGATGCCTGTGAATTCATTATAGGCATTGCCTTAGGATAGTGATTTGGACACATCCTCTATCCCATCTACTATTTCTGTCACACTTTGAATGATGCTCAGGTTAACTACTCAACTACAAAGAAGGATCTTTTACCAGTTATCTATTCCTTCAAAAAGTTTTTATCCTACCATGTTATGTCCAAAGTAATTGCTTACAATGACTATACCACCCTTAAATATTTTTTGAGTAAAAAGGATTCCAATACATGAGTAATATAGGGTATCTTACTACTTCAAGAGTTTGAAATCATTATAAAGGACACTAAGGGGAATGAGAAAGTTTTCATTCATCATCTATCTCGACTCCCGCGACGCATCATTAAGGATGATGATAATATATAAATCGAGGTTGAATTAACCAATGAAACTATTTTTTTCATAAACACAAAGGCATGCCCATGGTTTTTTTACATTAAAAACTATCTAACCATAATATTACTATACATAGACCTCCCTTACCAACAATAGAGAATATTTTTGGTCAATACCTCACACTAATACTGGGATGAGAAGCTAATTTTTAAGTGTTGTGTTGATTAATTAATGTAGTTTTGCATCTCATAGGATGAGATACAAAGTGTACTAGACATGTATCCCAAGTAACCAATTGGAGGAAATCATGGACCAAAATACATAGTAACCAATATTCTAAAAAGTGGACTATTTTGTCCCATATTCCATCAAGATGAAAGAAACTTTTTTAAGTTCTGTGATCGATGCCAACAAACTAGAACCATAGGTAAGAGAAATAAAATTCTTTAAAACCTAATCATGGAAGTAAAAATATTAAATTTATGGGGAATATATTTTATGGTCCATTTCCTAATTCATATGGAAATTTATATATCTAGGTTGTCATTGGCTACATTTCAAAATGGGTGGAGGGTGAAGCCTCCACTCATGACATGACAAAAGTGGTCACTAAATTCTTAAGGAAAAAACATATTTTCAAGATTTGGATTTTTTCAATTTCTCATTAGTGATCGGAGAACACATTTTTACCAATAATTGTTTCAAATAATTACTTGATAAATATAGAATTTTGTGTAACACAGGAACTCCCTACCACCCACAAACAAGTGGGAAAGTATAACTTTCAAATAGAGAAATAAAACAAATCCTATAAAAGACTATAAACACAAGTTGTAATGACTAGAGCCTCGAGTTAAATAATTCACCACAAGAATACCGCACCACATAAAAAATACCCATTGGCAACACTCCATTATGATTAGTATATGGAAATCCATTCCATTTACCAATTGAACTAGATCATCACTCACACTTGGAAATTAAGAAATTAAATATGGATTCTCAAAATGTTGGAGAAGTAAGGATGTTGAAAATGGACAAACTGGAGGAAATCATAACGTATTCCTATGAGAATTCCAAAATATATAAAGAAAAATTAAGAAGTGTATTAATCAACACATCACGTGATAAATCTTTACACTAGGGAATAAAGTCTTTTTATTCAATTATTGATTAAATATATTCCCTAGAAAGCTCAAATCTAGATGGTATGGACCCTTCATGGTGGTATAAGTATTTCCCTAGAGGATCATAGAGATTCAAAAAGTAAGAGAACCACCCTTCAAAGTTAATTCCCATCGATTGAAAATTTATCAGGAACCCCTCCACCTTCGGTTGCTCCCTCTCCCTCACTTCACCATCACCAAAACTTCTTCATCCTCCTTCCTTAAGCACTTCCCCCACCTACTCTCTATTTTCTCCTCCCCTTCACATCTAAATGAACCACACAAAGACCATTAAAACTCTCCCTACTGATCACGCACCCTAGAGTAAGGATTCACCACTGATCAAGCATTGAATTACTTTTACACGTCCTTCTATTTTGATTCATCCTCCTTCAGGTCCGTTGTTACCTATGTAAACCCTCTGGCCACTGAGAAGTCAAATTCAACCTTATGTGGGTCATAAGGTGATGTTATTACCCATATCCACCCCATCCTTCACTTATATTCCCCCAAGTTATGGGTCATATTGGTTTGTTTGTAGGAAAAGCCCATGCAGACCAATAACACATTAGATCTGGCCATCCTTTCCCAGCTTCACATTATCCAGGATGACCTCTACCTCATGGAAAAACTGCACATCTCCCCCATCGTCAACATACATGAGGATACCTTTCAATAGTTATTTCTCATGTTCCAGGCTACTTTTCATCTGATCTTCAATAGCAACACCTTTTTTCTAAGCTAAAGGCCCCATGATCTCTTCTTAAATGAGTTTGTAACTAGAGTTGATGTCTATATTGATGCATTCATTAAATCACTAGTGTTTATGAATCTTAGACTCAAGATAATAAATTCAATTGTAACATGTCTCTAGATGATGGTCTCCTGGGAGCCTTAAAGCATCTATGATCCTTGGATTATGAAATTCATCCAGCTACGAGTTCTAGCTCTATGGATTCTTCATAAAGCCTTGAAAATTTTCTATTTCACTCGTATAGAGGCTCAAGCGAGCATGATCTTTATGGAAATATTCCTTCTATCTACTTCCATGGGTGACCCTATAGTCAACATGGCATCTCATTTCACCTTTTATTTTAGGGCACATGTGTAGCAAACTCAAGGCATATTGATGAGCGGATCCTTCATCACTCATTTTGTAACGCCCCGACCCTAGTTACCCAGAGTCAGTGAATTATTATATAAAATTGGCATGATCACAAGGGATCAAATCCCGAAAGATCGATTAGTTTAGTATCCTTGGAAGTACTAGATACATATATACGTTTTACATTACATTACGAAATGAAAAACAACAACATTTTGTCCCCTTTTAACACACTCATATTTCTTATCTTCTCCCAGCAAGTCAGTCATAATATAATTCTTCGCATCCTAGGAAAAATAAAACATATAAAGGGGTGATCTTATATGCTCAGTAAGGATAACAATATAGAGGATTCTTTCATAAATAAGCATAAACATTTAAGGCAATGTATAAGACTAAAACATAAGCCTTTTAAAATTAAACTTTAGCATAATATGGAAAACATAAATCAAATAATGCCATTTACTTATTCACATGTAAATTCTACTAGTCTAATAATCACATGTAATATTAATAAATAATTTTATAATGATGAAATGCATAATGTCGAACATCATAACCACATAGTCAAGGTCTCATTCCAAGACTACAAATAGTATTTTTCAAGTCCTTGTTCCAAGACACTAGTTTGTCTCATGAGACCTACCGATGCATCAAGGAGCTATAGCGGGATTCACCCGTCACTTACTAAGTCTACTTCATTCCTCATATAGAAAGGATGTAACATAACATAAACATTCATATTAAAACTAGAATACGAAATGTTAATACATTAACCAAAAACAATGAATGGTATAAAAATAAAACATCCACTATCAAACAAATCACAAAAACTTCAATACAATATAGAAGATTGTATCATAATAAATCAACTTCAAACAAGTGTGAAATCCATCAAATGATGTTTACATAGATGAAATCAAAACTATTTGAGAGAAATATATCTTTCTATTTTGAAATCATTTAAAAGTTACATAATTATTAAAGAAAACATTTATTTTTAAAATATTATTATAATATTTTAAGGGAAGATTCAAATGTGTCATAATGGTAGAAAATAACCGCACCCTCCATATAAGTTAAAAAACATTCTTACCTTAATTAGTCGAAAAGGTCATAAAGTACCTTGTTTGGAAAATAACGGAAAGATTCCTTTTAAAAAAATTTATAAAAAGTAAAAAAAGGGTATAAATGACTTTAACCTATATTCTAGAAAATAGTAAAAATTCTTTAAAATACATTTTTAAGAAACACAAATGTGGATGATAAAGAAGTCTCAGTATATACTTACGTACAAACAACCTCGGATAATAAAGAGATTGTAAAATTAACCCTTAACTTGTACATTTCCTTGGTCAAAGATACATTAAACTCCTGTATAATAGTTAAATAATTGTTATTAAATTACACAAGAACCCCATACATAAATATTATATCATATATGATCTTATAATATTTCTTTGTTAATAATATTTTAGTAGTATCATTGTTTCGGGTGTTAACGGATTCATTTTCCTTTATATGTTTTGTAACGTAAGTCATGTTTGTTATAGATAGGATGTATTTGATTCATATACATAATGATATTAAGTTCTTAAACACTATCTTTAATCATAAAATGAAATTTATTCTTAAATTCTTATGATGGAGAAACAAATCTTATCGTGTTCGTGGAGACGGTAATCTGTACGTGCAAACAAGTGATAATATCATTCAATTTATGGTAAAATCATATGTAATTGGATGGTATATCATATATAAATAATCATTAACATTTTATATTTATTGTAAATAAAAATTATACTCATTATTATACCCATTCAAATAATGAAGTGTTGAATAACAAACTACACCACAACGTGGAGACGGTAAGCCATACGTACGCACATATGGTGACTTTTTCATTCATAGCATGGATAGAATAATGAATATGATTAGACCATATTTATAATAACATCACAGTATGTATATCATACTGGATTTATTATTTTGTTATGGAAAAAACAAAGAAATTTGAAGTGTAATAAGAAAAGAACTTTGAAAGAGGTGATGAAATTATTACCTCTTCTTTGGGTGCTTCCTTTTGATTTGATAAAAAGAGATCCTTAGGTTGGATTATGATCAAATTAAGGCCTATAAATTTAAGTGAGGGTATTTTGGGGGATATTTTATTAGATTTTGGACAAGACAAATGGATTTGGTTCTATGAAATTAAGAGAAGGGGAAGTACCCTTTTATAAGAGAGGTGAGGGTCACTTTTGTAAAAGCTTGAAATATTATTTTATTATAAAATAATTTT
This sequence comes from Viscum album, assembly GCA_963277665.1. NCBI lineage: Eukaryota > Viridiplantae > Streptophyta > Magnoliopsida > Santalales > Viscaceae > Viscum > Viscum album. The sequence continues at coordinate 402,738,751 of OY728136.1, read as the reverse complement.
CAGTTTATAATGGCCAAAAATGGATTTATTTAGATGATAGGGTGGGTATGGGTCAAAATAATATCAAAAAATAGGTTTTCGATAAGTTTATATCACCATATCAACCATATCTTTTAGATTTAACTCTTAGTTAAATAGTTTCACTTTTACCATGTCTTCTTGTATTATTTTAATAAATGGTTAATAAACATAATATAAAAATCCAATAGAACCCCAAGTGGTTAATTAATGACATATATATCATTATATAAGTCTTTTTTAAAAAAATTATAATTTTAGGAATATTATATCATTTAATAAAATAGTATTTTTTTTAAACACATTTATGTCAATTTTGACACTATTTAGTTTTTTTTTGAAAGTCAAAAAAACATTATCACTTTGAAAAAAAATATTTAATAAACCCTAACATGTAATATTACCCTATAAAAAATTTTTAATGCATCAAAAGTCTCAATTTACATTTATTTTAATATTAATAATATAAATTATTTTAATCTTTCATTAATAAGGTAATTACTAAATCATCATTGTATCATAAATAAATTTAATTATTTAATGTCTAAAAATTATAAATAAAATACCATGATATAGGAAATATTTTTATATTTATAATTATTATTTATACTCTAATTTATCTTATTTATAACCCTATATTAAAAAAATTTTAGTTATTAAACTTCAAATTTAACACTTTTAACTCTTCTTTAAATAAAATAATAATAAATGTCCTTATCTAATTCAAGTGGATCAAGGATGATCATATTTTATTTATAAGGTTTATTTTGTTCTAAATATACTTATACAATAAAATTCGGACCTGTGTTAGGGTAATTATAATATCATTTTTACCATTAATTACCCTATTTACTTTTAACCTTGGTATATAAAATCCAAAAGTTATTATTTACCAAAAATTATTTTCATCCTATTGAACCACATTTTACTTACTGATGTCAACTATTTCTCTCAGATTTTTGAAATTCAATTCACATAAGTGGTAAAATTATGTTTTATGCAAATTTGCAAATGTGCCTAGAAGGTGGGTAAAAGACGTCAAAAAATTCAATAAAATTTTATATATTTAATATTATTATAAAATGACTCCAATGAATTAAATTGGAATAATATAGGTATTATTTAACTATTTTTACTTTAAAATAAATTTGAATAAAAATAATTATTATTTAAATAAAAAGTTTGTTTTTATGTACTATGCAGTATTTTTCACTATTCATCAAAAATTAAAAGTGTTCAGAAAAATACCTAAAATTAACCCTAATATAATTTCAATATTATGAAACCAAAAATGAAGTCTATTTTACCAAATTTAATTTTTAGGAGTTTCTAATATTAATTTTATTATTGTTAACAAAATAACATAAAAAGTTGTTCTTTTAAGAAAATAGTTTTTCTAAATATATAACTATTTTAACAAAGCATATACATTTCATTATAAATTTGTTTTATTTATGTGAAAAAATTATAAATAATAATAAAATTTTATTTGTTTATATTTAGATCACAATTTTTAATTGACAAATAAATATATCATTTAAATAATTATAATACTAATGTGTTGTTTTGTAGAAACTCTATCTTGCATATAACGCAAGCCAAGTCAGTGTTATGTGCAGTATAAGATATTGACGTACATTAAAGATAAAACTTACTATGAAATATTGGGGTGTTACATTCTCCCCTCCTTCAATAAATTTAGTCCTCGCAATTTTAAATTATTCTTTGAAAATAAAAGGTTAAAAATAGAAAAACTTTTGTGGAAAAACCATATCAAAAATAGGGTTAATAAAATTTAGACTTAAAAGGAGGGAAAGGGAAATGAAAAATTCACCAAAAAATTAGGATTTAAAATAGAAGAACATTGGTGTCAATTTGAGACAATAATTGGATGAAAAACATAAATATTCATAATGAGTGATTGAGGTCATCAATCACAAACAAGTGAACAATAAATAGAAAATTGAGGGCTTCAAAGCCATAAATCTATGATGACTTAAAATATCATTGGTTCATCAAAACATAAGGTATTACGATAACACATTTTTGGTTATAATATCATTTTCCTAAATTTTAAGAACTAATTTCTTCATATAATAATAAAGGAAAATACTTGACATATAGAGTTCCATCCTTTAACTAATTTCTACAATAAACTCATCTTTTACTCAAAAAGATAATAGAACTCAAAAATATTTTATTTATCCTAATCATATAGGGTTTCAAAAAAATGAATTTATAATTCATCTATCAGATCCTAAAAAAACTAAATTATACAAACCAATACATCACATAGGCTAGTGGTAGGTGATTCACCCATGTCTCCATTCTGTTATGGGTTCAAGTACCATGGTCTTGCTGGATGCGATGGGTTGTGGCCCGACCTTCGGGTTGTACTTTTTATAAAAAATTCAAAAATAATCATAATAAATGTTTTAACCTTAAACCATAGTATCCAATTTCCAACTTAATCCATTCCAATATTTAAACGTATCCAAAATACTTGTGTTCAAACTCATAGTCCAAAAAATTATAAAGAAGATCAACATAACATAATGAATATTTCTTTTTCCACATAATAACATGTGAGTACTTTCATTAGGTATTCTCTTAAAACCTGGTTACACCCTGAATTACCATAAAATCTTATTGATTACATTCATTCTTTATTATTCCTTATAGAATACTATATATATTCCTTATATCCAAAAATTTTGAATACTCCAACAATGATGGAATAAACAAACCATTAATCAGTTCCAAGGTAGTCAATAATATACAATATAATTTATCCAAATCAACAATCTATTATTCCGAAATCACTACCTTAGTATCAGGACCATATTTAGGTTCATATTTCCTTCAACCATGTATTTTCTAAAAATTTTAACTTTCTTTTGAGTCACTTTTCTTAGTATTATATAATCTAAAATCCTCAATCAAATAGTATTGCAGTACAATCCTTATTTATTTCCATAATTAATATAACCAGCACATCTTTAATACAACACTCAAATGACATAATTAATTAATAAAAATATAAGAACACTAATTATTACTCTTCATCTGTGGTAGTATCATAACTTGATTATTATCCAATATCATCATTTGAGGTATACTCTGATGATTAGTACATTGATTCTCATAGTGTCCCAACTCCTTGAATATGAATCATTGTACATTTGAAACCTTTTTCTTACCCTTACAATCATGTATTTGGAATCCTTTTTCTCCACACTTATAAAAAAATCTAATTCCCTTCAATCATTTACCAAGGTGATTCTTTCCATAGTTATCACATATAGGGAAATCCTTCTTTACCTTCTTCCCTTTATCTATCTTTCTCTCAACCATCCTTTTCTTCTCTGGATTCCCTTTGAAGCCATAGGACATAGACAATTCTTTACTTATGTTATTAACACATGATACTATTTTTTTATATGATGATAATATTTGAGAGACTATTTCCCTTCTAAATGTTGGCTTAAGACCATGAAATATATCAACCTTCTTACTCATTGGATTATGCGTATTGCTGGAGTTCTCATTCCTTCTACTGGGCACCATTTCTAAATAATGGCATACACTAGGTTAATTCATGAATCGTGATGCATTATTCCAAAATTGTAAAATACATAACATAAATTTAACAATTTATGCATATAATCCATAATCATAAAAAAGTTTTCTTTGAGAAATTATTTACTCATAAATCATTAATAATGGCTTGTAATGAAAATTTTATTTATCCAAAGTATATCCCCCAGGAGTGTCGTAACCAAGAGTGCAGCAAGGCCCGTTGTCATATATTAAGATACCCTGGGTCAAGCTTGAAACTCCTTGTCAAAGTTTTCACTCCTAGGTACATCTGTGCCAGAGTCACCTCTACCTACTCGTATCCAAACAGGGTTGTATTGCTTGGAAAACTCACAAAATCTCTACATTACCAAAATTCTAGGAAGTTATTCTATACTAATACTCAAAGTCTATTATAGGGTAATGTTCTCTAATCAGAGTTTCTATAAATATAATTTACAAGGTTTGTACTAAAATTCCTCTGATACCAACTATAATGCCCTGACCCTAGTTACCTAGAGTCGGTGCATTATTACATAACATTGTCATGGTCACAAGGGATCAAATCCTAAAAGACCAATCAATTTAGTATCCTTGGAAGTACTAGATACATACATAAGTTTTACATTATATTATAAAATGAAAAACAACAACATTGTGTCTCCTTTTAACACACTCATATACCTTATCTTATCCCTGTAAGTCATTCATAATATACTTCTTCACATCCTGAGAAAAATAAAACATATAAAGGGGTGAGATCATATTCTTAGTAAGGATAACAATATAGCGGAAACGTTCATAAATAAGAATAAACATTTAAGGCAATGTATAAGACTAAAACACAACCCTTTTAAAATTAAACTCCATCATAATATGGAAAAGATAAATCAAATAATTCTATTTAATTATTCATGTGGATATCCTACTAGTCAAATAATCAGATGTAATATCAATATCTAATTTCATAATGGTGGAATGCATAATGTCGGACATCATACCCACATAGTCAAGGGCTCATTCCAAGACTACAAAAAATATTTTTTCAAGGCCTTGTTCCAAGACACTAGTTTATCTCATGAATCCTACCGATGCATCGAGGAGCTATAGCGGGCTCCACTCACCACTTACTAAGTCCAATTCATTATTTATATGAAAAGGTAGAAACAAAAAATAAAAATTTTCATTAAAACTAGCATACGAAATGTTAATACATTAAAAATAAACCATGAATTGTATAAAAATAACACATACAGATTAAAACATATCACAAAACCTTCAATACAATATGGTATATTGTATCATAAAAAATCAACTTCAAACAAGTGTAAAATCCATCAAAGGATGTTCACATAGATGAAATCAAAATATTTGAGATGAATATATCTTTCTATTTTGAAATCATTTAAAAGTTACATAATTATAAAATAAATCATTTATTTTTAAAATATTCTTATAATCTTCTAAGGGAAGCTTCGAAGGTGTTATAATGGTGGAAAATAGCCGCGCCTTCCATATAAGTTAGAAAAACATTCTTACCTTAATTTGTCGAAAAGGTTATAAAGTACCTTATTTGGAAGACAACAGAAAGATTCCTTTCAAAACATTTTATAAAAACTCAAAAAAAATGGTATAAATGAATTTAACCCATATTATAGGAAATAATAAAAATGTTTTTAAATGAATTTTTAAGAAACACAAATGTGGATGATAAAGAAGTCCCAGAAGATACTTACATACAAACAACCTTGGATAATAAAGAGATTGTAAAATTAACCCTTACCTTGTAATTTTTTTTGGTTGAGGGTATGTTAACCTCATGTATAATAGTTAAATAATTGTTATTAAATTATACAAGAACCACATACATAAATGTGATATCATATTTGATCTTCTAATATTTCTTTGTTAATAATATTTCAGTAGTATCATTGTTTCGAGTGTTAACTGGTTCATTTTACTTTATGTGTTTTGTTATGTAAGTCATATTTTCTATGGATAGTATGTATTTTATTCATATAAATAATGATATTATGTTCGTAAACATTATTTTTAATCATAAAATGATGATTATTCTTTAATGGTTACGTTGGGGAAATGAATCTTGTCGCGTTCGTGGAGATGGTAATCTGTACGTACGCATGAGTAAAAATATCATTCTATTAATGGTAAAATAGTATGAAATTAAATGTTATATAATATATAAATAATAATTAACAAGTTATATTTATTATTAACATCAATTATACTCATTATTATACCCATCCAAATAATGAAGTGTTGAATAACAAACTACACCACGATGTGGAGACGGTAAGTCGTACGTACGCACGTATGGTGACTTTGTCATTCATAGGATGCATAGAATAATGAATATGTTTTTACCATATTTATAATAACATAAAATTATGTATAAGGTACTGGAGTTATTATTTTTTTATGGAAAAAATAAATAAAGAGGAAGTGGAATAAGAAAAGAACTTTGAAAGAGATAATGAAATTATTACCTCTTCTTCAGGTGCTTCCTTTTGATTTGATCAAAATAGCTCCTTAGGTTGGATTATGATCAAATTAAGGCCTATATATTGAATTTAGTTTAGTTTTGAGGACATATTAGTATATTTTGGCTGATCCAAATGGATTGGGAGTTGTGAAATTAAGATAAGGTGAAGTACCCTTTTATAATAGAGGTGAGGGTCACTTTAGGGAAATCTTGAAATATTATTTTATTATAAAATAATTTTCAGTTTATAATGGATACAAATAGATTTATTTTAAGGATAATGTGGGTATATATCTAATTAATCTCAAAAAATAGGTTTTATAAGATTTTAGGTCACCATATTAACCTTATCTTTTAGATTTAACTCTTAGTTAAGTAGTTTAACTTTTACCATGTCTTCTTTTATTATTATAATAAATGGTTAATAAACTTACTTTAAAAATCCAAGAGAACCCCCAAGTGGTTCATTAATGACATATATATCATTATATAATTACTTAGGCCAACCCTTATATTTTTAGGAATATTATATAATTTAATAAATTATTATTTGTTTTAAAAACTCATTTAAGTCAATTTTGACACTATTTAGTATTAGGTTTTTTTTAAGTCATAAGAAGTTTATTACCTTGTCAAAAATTATTTAATCAACCCTAACATGTCATATTATTCTATAAAATTTTTTAATTCATCAAAAGACTCAATTTACATTTATTTTAATATTTATAATATCAATTAGTTTAATATTTAATTAATGAGGTAACTATTGCATCATCATTGTGTCATAAATAAATTTAATTTTTTAATGTCTAAAAATTATAAATAAAATACCATGATTTAGGAAATATATTTATCTTTATAATTAATATTTATAGTATAATTTATCTTATGTATAACCTTATATTAAAAATGGTTTAGTTATTAAACTTTGAATTTTGCAATTTTAACCCTTCTTTAAATATAATAATAATAAATATCCTAAACTAATCAAAGTAGATCAAATAGGATCATATTTTATTCCTAAGGTTGATTTTGGTAGAAATACACTTATCCAATATAATTAGGACATGTGTTATGGTAATTATAATATCATTTTTACCTTTAATTACCCTATTTACTTTTAACCGTGGTAAATAAAATCCAAAAGTTACTATTTACCAAAAATATGTTCATCCTATTAAACCACATTTTACTTACTGATATCAACTATGTCTATTGTATTTTTTAAATTCAATTCACAAAATTAGTAAAATTATGTTTTATGCAAATTTGTAAATGTGCCTAGAAGGTGGGTAAAAGACGTTAAAAAATTCAATAAAATTTTATATATCTAATCTTATTATAAAATGACTCCAATAAATTAAATTGGAATAATATAGGTATTTTTTATCTATTTTTACTTTAAAATAAATTTAAATAAAAATAATTATTATTTAAATAAAAAATTGGTTTTTATGTACTATGAAGTATTTTTAACTATTCATCAAAAATTGAAAGTTTTCATAAAAATACCAAAAATTCACCCCAAGATAATTTTGATATTCTGAAACCAAAAATAAAGTATATTTAAACAAATATATTTTTTAGGAGTGTATAATATTAATTTTATTATTGTTAACAAAAGGATATAAAAATTAGTTCTTTTAAGAAAATATTTTTTCCAAATATATAACTATTTTAACAAAACATATACATTTCATTATAAATATTTTTTATTTATGTGAAAAATTATAAATAATAATAAAAATTTATTTTTTACTGTTCATATTACAATATTTAATTGATAAATAAATATATCGTTTAAATAATTATATTACTAATTTGTTGTTTCACAGAAACTCAATCTAGCGTATAACACAAGCCAAGTCAGCGTTGCGTACAGTATAAGCTATTGGCTTACTTTAAAGATATACCTTACTATGAAATCTTGGGGTGTTTCACATTTATATAGACATATCGAAATCTTCAATACCATCCTTCCCCTCACATATCTCAGACCAATGGAGTTGATCGAATTCCTCCTAAATCATAGAATGAAGCTACTGAGTTAGTACTGTGACATTTACTAATGGGTGTTGGGATTCATCTAGGGAGTTAATGAGGTGCCTGGTGAGCATGCTACCCACCCAGCCCCTACATTTTCCACCTCTAACCTAGCCCCTACTCCTACTACTACATGGACATACCATTCATTATACCCCCATCATTTACCATCCCTACCTCACCATTAGCCCATGCATCCACTCACTCTCCACCTCCAGCAAGCCCTTAATCCTCTATCATTCTTTCACCATCCACCACTTTGACTAATATAACCTCTAAAATTATAGAACCTACTACCCAGTATGAATATTTGGACGAGAAGGCCCGATAGGTAAAGGGACCCGAACTTTCTCTATCCATTGAGGTAATCTTCATTAACCCAGCTTCCAAACACACATCCACATTCATGCTCGGTACCTCTCCCCCCAACTACCACCATGATAACTTTCAACATTGTGAAACCTACTAAGGTTGTAAATGATATTCTTTTCATCTCTATTGAGGTCATTTATATGGTAGGCCATATTGAGTTACCCATAGTTTGGGAGGGTACTTCTGATGCAGCAACCAATGAGAGTGCCTCAAAGTAACTGTTTCCCTTGTACCCCTTACCCATTTATATTATATATGGGTGAAAATTTTTGTACTACTTATATTTCATTTCTAATTAATGTATCATTTCTATATATATACATGGGATGCAGTTTTTGGATTCTCTCTTGGTTGGCTTATTTTCATTTCGTTATTGTATTACATTATCAATGTATGGATCTTATTCCTCTTCTATGGTCATTGTTGCGCGAGTTCCTCCACCATCTACCCTCGTACTTAATATGAATCATCATCTAGCTGACATCAAGAACCATATTGAAGATCTCTCACTAGAGATCCATGCATAGTAGAGATCCCAACCATTCTAATCACATATTTTCTTTACTGCATGAGATTCGTGCTTAGTACGCTCCTAATGTGGTTAATACCACTAAGAGTCCCTGTGAGCTATATTGCATAACCGTTAGTTTTTTTAAGAGGCAGCAGACTTCTGATAAGATGGATGACACTAATTGATTCCTTTGTCCTTCTATCTAGCTGATTATGTCTTTGTTTGTGATTTATGGGATGAAATTCGTATTTTTGTTTCCTTTATTCTAGTTATATGATTAGGATTTTTGTTTTCTTTTTGATAGTTATATTTTTCATAGGTTGGCCCTGAACTACACTATACTCACCTATTTTCATTTTATAAGATATTTTTCACTATTATTCGCTATTTTCACCTTCCCATTTCATTTCTTACATCATGTTTAAACATTGTGTACTAATGTTTTATCTATCACATGTTGTTTCTGTCTAATAAGTTATGCAGGTTTCCCTTTTTGACATCCTCATCCATACATTTACCCCATGGCATGACACTTATATAGGAAAATCTTGAATCCTTAAATTCAATTTCTAGTTTCCATTTCATTTTTTCTATTCTTTATCTATGATATCTCTCCAATAATTATTTCCAAAATAATGTGGACACTATCTCATTCTATGTGTACGGCAGTATTTTTTGAGATTTATTATCGATACACTTGTATTGTTTCTTGTTTTCATTTATCTAGGAGAAATTTTTCAATAAAATCATTCTTTAAAACCTGAAAAATCATTTCAACCTTTTAAATAAAATAAAATTTTAGTTTGGAAATTATTTAAATCTATGTTTTACTCCTGTTTCGATTTTTAACATCATTTATGAGTTATGTAATTTAAATGAAATTTAAAAAAAATAGATTTATTTGGATTCAATTTTTACTTGATTTTATTCATTGAGTGATTAAAAGTTATTTTCTATTTACACCCATTCCCAAGTGTATTGTAGACCAATGATTTCATATTATTTTCTGATCATATTTCTTGGGATATTCCTAGGGAATATGAAAATATCAAAGCATTTATTGATATCTTATTGAGTATATAACTAAACAAATAAAATTTTAATATTATTATGGAAATTTTTGGGAGAAACATTTTCCTAATACCCACCTTACATATTTTCTTCATTATCCTGTAGTTTCCATGAATATCCTTTTTAGGATGCAACCATTTCAATCTGATTTTCCCTTCCTACCCTACTCTTGGTATTATGTAAGATTATAGTATAAGGTAATTTTAAGCTGATAGAATTGGATGATGTTATTGAGGAGATGTGCAGTGACATTTATAATGGAGTGATATGATTTGATCCATGACTACTTATGGTATTTTAAACCTACTCTGTTCCTTTTTAAAAAAATATGAAAAGAAAAAAAGAAAGAAAAATATTTTGGGTTGTGTATTAGAAAGGTCAAAAATCACCATTTCTAGATTGATGAATCCTTTGGTGGATTATATGTGGTTAATAGATTAATGTGAGAGATTTCCTAAACATTAATTTCAAAAAATAAATTAAATAAAAATTAAAAGGAAGGAAAAGGTTACATTTTTTACACTTTCTTGATACATTCATGTATCCATCTTGATCTATTTAGAGAATATACACCTTTCGATCTTATAGGAGACACTTAATTTCACTATTCATGAATTTCATGCATTATACTTTAGATATTATGATCTGTTTTAGTTTCTTTCACTTTATACCCACCTTCCCTCATCCGGAGAGTCATTTGAAACTTTTTTTATGAAGCCCTCATGATTGATTATGTATTTTTCTTTATAATGTGGAGATGATAGATCCAATACAAGTCTATGGTTAAAACATGTATGTAGGGTATGAGTATAACTCCAGTTACATTTTTACCATGAATGAGGAGAAAAAATTCATTGTGAGATAAATTTGAAAATGGGTATAGACTTTAAGTAACAATTATAAGATTATAATTAAAGGAATAAATAACTTGGATAAATAACTGAGTTATGAGGCATTACTGGTTTTCTCTACAGGATTGATTCTAGAGGAATTAATTTTTCTACTTACACTTAGTTTTATTTTCTTGGTTGTAATGCCTGATTCTTGTTTTAAAAATTATTTCTTTTGGAATTCATATTGAGATGATCTTTTCTTGAGGAAAATAAATTATTCAATTATGGTGGAATTTTATAATCTAAAATTTTATTTAAATATTGGATTAATTTAATTAAACATTAATCATGTTTTATTTTATAATTCACCATGTTTGTGTTAATTTTAAAAAATAATTGGTATCCAAGATCCCAATGGAAAACCTATCAAAAAAAGATAGAAGAGTACTTTGCACATTGTCAATCACTTACCAAACATGTCTGCACTATTCATAGGATGTCTAAAAAGGATAGAACAAGTCATGAAGAAATTAAAAGTCATAAAAAGATTACATTACATAAATATCCAATGCACATCATGTAAAATTAAAAGTTCACTTACCACTTAATATTCAAATCGTGAGATGAATCCAGTTTTGAGTCCCAATTACACATCGTGAACCAGTTCATATCTCTGAATAACAAAGATTCAGGTCATGAAAGGTGCCATATCTAAAAATATGTGGAGAAAACATAGGATCAAGATTACATGACATGATCATATTACACATCATGCAATCTATGCATATACTTCTAAGCAGTCATATTTTCTCTCGTTATATATTTTTTTGCTTCCCCTGTTTCCCTTCTAAATCTACTTTAAACAAATCATTTTACCATTTTAATTAAATCCATGTTTTATTGACCAATCTTCAAGTGTTCTTTTACTTTCTCTTCTTTATTTACCATTATAATATTTTTTCCATTTTCATAACCTTCAATAGTGGTTACAGACCATGTTCTTTATTTTTTTCATTTCTAAGTAAGTGTGTGATTGATTTATTGATTGTTTTGATTGAAAATTTCTTGATTCTTAATACCTTAATTTAAAACTATCTTATTTCAACTGTTTTATTAATTTTTCAAACATGTCTGTGATTGTTTCTTTTATTTCGATGAAAATAATCATGAACTGCTAAACCGCTTAGGATAAGGGTCGAGAGTAAGGGTTGTTATGAATTTAATGAATATATAAATAAAAACTTGGTAACTATAAGACTATTAATTAGGATAAATAATAATTTCTTATTAAATTATTTTATTAAAACTTAACCATGGAAAGTTTAAATGAATGAACTTGACCAGATTGGAGTTAACTAGGCTATGACCATTAGCCTATGATGCTTTCTAACATAGAATCCATGCTTAATGCATTCAAGTTGTTAGTTATTTTTGGAAAAAATAATACTTTAATCTTGTATGGATCTAGTTGGTTTGACCATAATCAACAATTTCTATATACACATCTTGGTAGCCTAAGACAACTATTCCAAGTTTGGATCGAGATTAACCTTTTTACCAAATCTATAAAATTGGTCATGATACCTTTCTTCATCCTAAATCTTATATCAATCTCTATAGATTTAATTGAATCCCAAAATTGAATTACTAGTGAGGAATATTATATATAGGGTTTGAATTTTTCAGTTTCCTATAGTTCAACCTTTCCTCATGGGTTCAACCTTGGACTACCACTCTATTATAACATTATAGCAAGTGTAGTTTGGGATAATGTAAATTATAATCTGATCACCACCTGTGTGAATTAAATGACTCATTCAAGTATGTCAGTGAGCTCGAATCCTTATTAAGGGAAAATAAGGGATATACATAAGCATAACATGAACAATAGGGTATGAGAGTAGGATTATAACTTTTAAAAACCATACCCTTCATGTCACAGATTATAATCATAAGTCATGGAATAAATATTGGTAGTTCATAAGACAAGAATCAAAATGTAATCAAATAACATGAGGCATGATAGGATAACATTGGCATAAGACATATTTTTTGGCATACACATAAGCATAGAAAATCTTATATAGTGGATACCCACCAAGACATTCATACCATGATAGGCTTAGCCTAACTAGCCATGTACCTTCTTTGGTCTTGGGATGACATCCCGTGTATCCTCTTTTGGTCATGGGTTAACCACTAGTTTATCCTCCTTTTATGAAAAGGGATAACTTCCTGTGTACCCTTTGATCTCATAGAACAATTATCATTACCAATACATTGGAGGGGGATATAGGCCCTACCCATCACATAATGAAAATCATACATATATGCCCCACAAGATTAGAAAATAAATTATATAATCATAACCCATGAAATGAAATGGTTTTCATAAACATTTCATCATATCATAACTAGCAGAAAATTTATAGGTTTCATAATTATTTCATTATTTCATCATAGCATAAACTGTGGAAAAATAATCGAGCTTCATAATAATTATATCATGGTAATACTTGGGGAAGGGAAAATCATTTCATAAAAATATTATCATTAAAAAATAAACTATTAATATAAAGAATAATAATTTTATCCTTGGATATTATCCCTGGAAATGAATATATAACATCAACAGATTTTATCTTAGATAGAAAATGATTTTTAATGATTACATTGAACATTTTCTTAGGAAAATGTCCTTCACGTTTTGAAAAAAGACATTTTAAAAACTAAAACATTTTGAAAAAAAATTATTTGGAAATAACCATGAAAATTTCTAAAGTAATATTCAATGAAAATAATGGTCGTTATGACAGGAATATTCATTCATATCATACAAGTTAAAACAATGATTCCTTTCATATTTTCATTAAAACAAAATGAGAATTGTTTTGAAAATGAAATGAAGATTCTTTTCAAATATTTTTTGTAAAATATAAAACACGGGTAAAATTTTCTTTTAAAATCATAGGATAATTATAATAAAAAATGAAAATATTTTTAAAAAACATTCTTTTAGAAGAAAATGGATTTCAAACATAAGATATAAATAAAGTTTTATTTTCATAAAAACATTTTCTAAATTATTTTAAGTACCAACAAGTGTAAAATTATACTATTACTTGAAGATATCACGAATAACCATATGGTAATAAATTTCATGAGTTTCTTTTGAGATGGATCATAATATTTTATCATAGAAAACATAATCATAAACAATCTTGATAAATGATGATATTGTAATGTAAAATCATTACTACTTTGGTATCTTTAAATCATAATAACCATGAAGGAATAAAACTAAATGAAACTTAAAATATCATGAGAAACAATAAATTCATGATATTAAATTTCAAAGGCGGTGTATATACACCTTATAAAATAAGATAAGTACATAACACAACATTTATCTCAGGGAAAGAAAATTGAGAGAAAATATCTTACCGCTTTAGTGATATTTTGAATCATAATCCATAATAAATAATAAACTCAAATAAAACATTAAATATCATGAAAATAATGGGATTCATGATATAACATATAAAATGGGTAGTATATACACAACATAAAATAAATAAATGGTGAATTTTCATATGTCTCCACGAAATAAAAGAGAGACTAGAAATCTCTTACCTTAAATATTGACTCCATCGTACATGTTCAATCCTCATCTATAATAAATAAAAATTTACTATACATATATTATAAAATTATAATTATACATACCATACCATATATGATTTTATTATGACCTTTAATTACCCAGTTATTAATAATTCCATGTTAAAGTTATGTTTTGGGTAATAACCGCTTTGTATTTCATATATGTTTTTCTTTATTATTTTCAGTCCTCTTACTTTGATAATGGTTTCATTATATCTAGAATTTTTAAAATTAAATAAATATCATATATAATTGGTGTATATTTATTTATATTAATCCAAAAATTTTATTAATAGAAAATGAAATACAGTGTTCAAAAAGATGGTAGGTCGTACGTATACATGAACATTGTTTTCATTTTCTTATCAAATTGAAAGAAATAAATTTAAACAATATATTATCATTAAATAATCCTTTTATGTCATATATATTTCTTATTTTCATTAAAAACATCCACATTTCCTTTCATTTAAATCATGAATGATTCACAACACTTCGCAAGCCGGTGGTCCTCTGTACACATGAGCGGTGTTATCATATTACCAAAAAATTGAAAGCCTAAAGATTTGTGTGATATAATAATTCTATAAGAATAATAATATCATAAATATCATATAAAAATAATAAATTCATCATTATATACAACTTTTAGAGGTGGTAATGGAAAAGTGAATGACATTGATTTGTGGGGCAGTAGTTCACAGTACACATGAACGATGATTTCGTAACCCATTTGATAGAAAAAGAGATAATTATAAGTAATTAAATTAAAAAACATATAAGTATATATAATATAATAATGTTATTATATCATAATTTTATAATAATAATTGAGGGAGGTGTAGGAATAAATAAAATAAAAACGCTCATTGGTGAATGGTACCTCTTCTTTGGGTACACTCCTTAGGTTTGCCCCAAAATCCATACTAGATTGTATTTAAATCATAAATAAGTATTCTAGAATGATATTAGGGAAGTTTTTAAGTGATTTGGTTTGGTATTGTCTGATCCAAAAGGGTTTCAATGTGCGAATAAGAGAGCAGAAGGGATGTACATTAATAAGCGAGTTGAGTTGTACACTTGTAATTTTTTGAAAAAAAGAATTCCACACATGTATTTTTCATGTCACAAGTATTAAATAATGGAAAATTATCTATCATATAATGAATAAGGTATGAATATTTCTATAAAATGGGTGTTTAAAAATTTTTAATTTTTTTATAATCCTTATCTTCTTAGTTTACCCCCCCCCCCCCAGTAAACTCATTTTTACCTTAATCACAGTAAATAATTTTCAAAATATGGAAAAAAATTAAGTGGAGAAAAATAAAAAATATGGAATTTATTTTTTTAAATTCCATTCAAATAATTGGAAAAAATTATTTATAATTAATCATGTATACTACACGAGAAACCAGGTTTTTTAAAAGAAAATGTTTAATAGTTTGCAAAGTTTTTATATCAAAATTCAATATGAAATTTATTGAAATAACTAAATTTTATTGATGGATGTATAATGTAACTCATTATACTTAAAAAATATAATTTAACTTTATAAATAAATTAAATTAAAAGGAAATTTTCAATTAAAAATTAGTATATTTCACTATTTTTCAAAAAATTAAAAATTTTCAGAAAAATCAAAAAAAAATCACTATAAGATAACTTTAAAATTATGATTTATAATTTGATGTTTAGTTTATAAAATTAATTTTATAAAACTATGAAAAAAAAATTAATTAATTTTCACAAAAAAATAAATAAATGGATTTTTTGAGAAAAATAGTATTTTCAAAACATATAACAACTTTCTTGAAAATTAAATACTTATTTATAAATATGATTCCATTATAAAAAACATATAATTAATATTTAAAATTTATTTACTACTATTCATATCGCTATGTTTAATGGATAGGTTATAACTATCATTTATAAATAACTATATTAATTATATATAATGGTTTTGATGAAAATCAGTGTTGTGTGTAACGCAAGCTAACCTATTTTTTTATGTAGCGCAACCTTAACATGGTGTTTCATGTAACACAAGTTATGAAATAAATTAAATTATTTGAAAAAATAATAATTCATAAAAACTACGGGCTTTACATTCTACCTCCATGAAAAAAAATCCCTCAAGATTTGTCACTCTGATACAAGAAAATGAGAATAATTCTGCCTCATCATATTCTCAAGTTCTCACGTAGATTTCTCAAATTTGTGGTTTATCCAGAAAAAACTTTGATCATGTCAGTGGTCTTGTTTAATAAAACATTCTCTGTATGATCCATAATCTCTTCTAGGTTTTCCTCAAAAGAAACATCTGTCTCCAGTGGTATGACCACTGAGTTCAGTACATGTGAAGGGTAAGGTATATACTTACTTAGGAGAGATATATGGAACACAACATAGACTTGATAAATTTTTAGTGGAATTTCCATATAATAGGATACCCTCCCAAATATGATCATTAATTTAAAATATATCAATATACCTAGGGATTAGTTTCCATTTCTTCATGAATCTCATAAACTTTTTCCATGACTAAATTCTTAAAAACACCTTGTCACCAACCTCAAATTTTAGATCACACCAATGATAATAATCATAACATTTATGCTAACTCTAAGATACCTTAATGCATTTCTGAATGGATCTAACCTTATCTTCCATGGCATCATCTATCTCAAGTCCCAATATATAATGTCCCGAGTTTTTGGGGTCCATTACTTGGTAAAAATCTGATATTTGAGGTGTTCTGGGTGGCCTGGAAGGCCATCCCAGCTTCTCGGTGACTCCTAGCGGTATCCTTGGCCTACTGGTAGCCTCGGCCTACTGGTAGACCAAGCCTACCGGTGACCTTGGGGTACCAGTATCCCTCGGCTACCAGTAGCTCTCGGCTACTGGTGGCTCTCAACTACCGGTGGCCCTCGGCTACCGGTAGCTGTCTCCAACCGGTAGCTCTAGGCTACTCGTAGCTCTCAGCTACCAGTAACTCTAGGCTACCGGTTTCTCTTAGTTACTAGTAGATGTCTCCAATTGTTACCTCTCGGCTACCGATAGTTCTCGCCTACCCCCACGGGTTTTCCAATAGCACCTTTTTTTTGCACTAATTGGTTTTTAAACCATGTTTTGACCCCTTTAAGCCCATTTTGAATCCTATTAATGACCGTTTAAATTAAATGATTTGTGAGATACCAGTTAAATGAGAAACCATGAGGTGTGCATTGGTTTAAACCACCCCAAAAGGTCGGGAACTTTAAGTAGCGTGTGGGCTGGCCCAGCCGCATGGTCAACCCACAATCCTGCTTCTTACGTGGTTTTGAGTTTTTCTTTCCACATCTTAACTGTCCCGGGAATTCTGTATCTCATACTTTATAACCTAAAGGCTTCTCCCTACATTTTTTTTTCTCGATCATCCTGCGCTCAGAGTACCCTTCCTCCCGACGATCCGTACCCCTGTTGCGAAGTTCTCTTTGATTGCGTTCCGTGGAGTTTCTGTTTTCCAGTTTCCAAGCGAGTACTTAACGTCGATCCTTCAGGTAGGGATTTTTTCTCCTTTGCCTCTCCTTTCTGTGTATCATGCGGGGTGGTTATGCTTTTTCCCCTGTGGAAATTGATGAAGCCAAACTTAACGAAGATAATGAATCGACCTTTAAAGAATGAAAGGGGGTGTGATCGATGACCTGTTGTTCTCTTTTATTGTTGATATATATTGTGAATTATACGGGCCTATGCTCACTGAAAATCATGGTCGTTGTTGATTTTTCTCTGTGCACTAATGAACCTAGGTGTTTTTGGATATTTAAATAACAGTAACATGGAATTGGTTAATTAAGTATACTCAGTTAAATAAATTGAAAGCACCAGGATCAACCCTTTTCTATGATAACCCTGGTTAAAGCACAGTAGAATTGAAACCATGGAGTGTGTTAAATCTTTTAAATCTGAAAATACCTGCATGGGCATGCCTTGTGTTGGTGGTAGCGGTTTGGTTCTTTCTTTCACAGGCCGATTGCTGGGGCGATGTGGGTGGGGATGGGATCCCCTGTTGTTATACTTTTGCTGGTTGTGAATTTGAGGATGTGTGATTACTCTGCTTATATCATGAATTGGGGTGGGATCCTCTATTGTTGAGAAACCTTTGGCTCCTGGATTTTGGGAACATGGGGATGTATCTTGGTGTTTTCTTTGGTTCCAGTACTTCGATGGATCTCCCTTATCCCTTTGTTGTTGTGACTTTGCAAGAGAACTGGGTGTGAATGCTTAAATTGTGGTTGGCTGTAACTTTTTCCCTTGGTTTGTTCTTATGTTGTTAGTTGTCTGGTAGTGCAGAACATTATTTAAATAAGATTAATTGAACATGGAAGCAAGAATATCTTAAATGGGAATTGGTTCTAGGGGGTGATTTGTGACTCGTCTGTGAGCAGTGTGCTTCCTATGAATAGGGACAAGTGTGTTTGTGCTTGGATTGGCTTTGGAAACCCTAGGTTGGGTTGACTGTTTGTTACTTATACATATATTTTGTAGTTCTTATGTTTCATATTCTCTCCCCACCCAAGTTGAGCACTTAGTGACGAACACCCCCATTTCATGGGGGAGGGTGTTTTTCCCAACACTTCTATTAGTGGATGGTTATTAGCTCCTTTCTGCTCCCTTTCCCGAATAGCCCAAGTATCTTCAGGCAGTCTGTGATGGCCTGAGGTCCATTATTAGCCCAATAATCTTTGGGTGGGGTGGTTGCGGTGGTTGGCCCAGGTGTTTATGGGAAGGTTGTTTCCCCAGTATCTTCGGGATAAGGCCCAGGTGTCTTCGGGCATGGCAGTGGTTGTTCTGGCCCAGGTGTTTACGGGGATGGTTACGTGATATTTTTGTGGCCCAGGTGTATGTGGGCAGGATAGCGGTTGTGGTCTAGGTGTGTACGGGCGGGATGTGTGGTTGTGGCCCAGGTGTGTGCGGGCGGGTGTGGCAGTGGGACTGTGGAGAGAATGGCGGGATTGGTTCGATGCGTAGGATGTCTTCAATAACTAGTGGGAAAGCAGCGCGGGGTACCCAAACATCGATGTTATATTACTATACTTTACTTGACTTGCGTTATTTGGGGTAGTGTGCCTTGGTGAGGCTTGGGTGGATATTTTACCTTGTTAGGTGTTTGGTTATCTCTTTTTCCACGGGGCATTAGAATTTCTCCTCACTTGTGTACGAGATTCTTTGGTTTTCTCTACTGAGTGTACTTGTATGCTCACCCTACGTATATAAAACTGCTTTTAGGTTTCTAGGAGGACTTCAGGGATCATGCAGAGTCGTACTAGCTTGGACCTTGGGGCAGTTGCTGTTGTCGTTTTCCTTTTTTTGGTACTTTACCTTTGGAGTTTTGTGACTTGTAACTTTTACCTTTGAACATGCATATGGGAATGGTTTACTTTCAGTCGTACTTTCACTTTCAGTTTTGGTGTTGTGGGATTTACTATCTTATCACCTGATCCTATTAAAATAAAAAGGGTAATTCCTTCCATTTAGTGTGTGATTTTATACCCTTTTTGTTGGTCGCCACTCCGAGACCTATTGAAGGCGGGTTTCGGGGGTCATTATCTCTCCTTCAACTTAAATAAGGAAGGGTCTGGCAATCTGCTGACCCTTCCCTCCTTTTGTTGGAGTCGGGTCGTGATAGAATGGTATCAAAGGGTGTTTGAGAGATAGGATGGAGTCTGGAGTTAGGCATAGTGAGGATTGCATGGGATGGTAGGGAAACGGTGTTGGGTGACCTTGGTGCGTGAATTAGGCCAGGGAAGACTGGCTAGGACACAGGATTTTAGGGCCCCCCGTGATCCTATGCAAGGACTCTGGACCTATAGAACGACCAAGTGAGGCCACGCTGATTGTAGGGTAGAGACCCTAAGAAAGGTACATCCATCATAATCTCTTGTTCTCTCATGTTTCTGGGGTGTTTTGGTAAATTGAAATAAATAAGAAGTTTAAGAAATATTAAAAACAATGTTCTGCACTACTTGGGCTTAGGCATTCTTTGTTTACCTTACAGCTATGGCACCCGGGAGACAACCACGAGTTGTACGGGCGATCGAGGCCCAGGAGGTTGATGTGGCCGATCGGCAGAGGGCTGATCGAGAGGAGGAGGATGATCAGTGGCAGAAGACGCTTCGTACTTTCCAGCGACAGACCCTCGAGAAGTATGAGGGTAGCACCTCGGACATAAAGACGGAGAGTTGGCTAGAGGAGCTGGTGATAGCTTTCGGCTTGATACGGGCTCCGACGGAGTACTGGGTCCCTCTAGCCATGAGCCATATGCGGGGAGCAGTGCATCAGTGGTGGATGCTCTACCTGGGGGAGAGGAGAGAGGCTGAGGTGGCTTGGGATGATTTCGAGAAGGAGTTCTGGGTGGAATTCCTCTCTTCTACGATGAAGGCAGAGAAGAGGCGGGAGCTACTCTTCCTCCAGCAGGGGAGTATGTCGGTAAGGGAGCTGGGGATCAAGTTCAAGGATCTCCTCCGCTTTGCTCCAGACCTCTTTCCGGATGAGGAGTCTCAGGAGAGACGTTTAGAGGAGGCGCTCCGACCTTACCTCCAGTATGATGTTACCCCCTTCACCTTGCTGACATACTTGGAGGTCCAAAAGAAGGTAGAGGTGGTGGAGAGGATGCACACACTGGGCATTGTGTCACAAGAGGGGATTCATCTAGGCCCGTCAAAGGGAAAGTCCGACAGCACTAGACCTCCAGCATCGGGACCCTCTAGGTTCCGACCAGCAGGGAGCAGGCCGCGGCAGTTTCAGTTCTGGTCCCCTGGTCCTTGCCCTTTCCCTTCAGTCCCAGGACCTATGTTCTTCGTCTATGGGAGCCATGGACATCTCCAAAATCAGTGCCCAGACCGAGTACAGTATGGCGGTGGCGAACAGGCTCAGCACCTACCTCAGCAGCAGCTTCTAGCTAGGCCCTTTCAGCAGTAGTAGCAGGGGTAGAGAGCTCCCGCTCCTCTGAGGGCAGACGCTTCAGGGGGAGGTCGACCTCAGGGCGCTCCTCAGGGACCTCGACTAGGGTGTGGTCGGGGAGGTGGCCAACAGTCGAGGGGTAGAGGAGCTGGGCGTGGATAGTTTCACGCCATGGAGGCATCAATTCCAGCAGGACCAGAGGTTGTTCGAGGTACGATCAGTTTGTTCAGTACCCTTGCTTATACCTTGTTCGATACCGGAGCTTCGCACTCTTTTGTTGCACCCGTTCTGGCTTGTGCTCTAGGTCTAGATGCCTAGAGACTTCCAGTGCCCCTGGTGCTGAGCACACAAGTCGAAGGTCAGACCAACTTGTTATATGTTTGTAGAGGATGCAGACTGATGATAGGGCCACATCAGTCGGTCATGGATCTACTACTTCTATAGATATAGCCATACGATGTCATCCTAGGAATCAACTGGTTGTTCTCTGTGTGTTCCATCATTGACTGCTTCCGAGGAAGGGTTGTATTCTCATACTTGGGCGGCCAACGTGTTACTTTCACCAGCGAGCGGAGTGGCCAGAAGGGCAGTAGGAGAGACGAACCCCTCCTCTCCTTGTTAGCCGAGCTGTCAGTAGAGTCAATGGATGCTGAGATGGTGGAAGTACCAGGGATCATCAATGAGTTTATGGACATCTTCACTGAGGAGGTGACGACTCTACCCCCACGACGTGATATCAAGTTTGGGATAGACTTGCATCCTGGTTCTCGTCCGATTTTGATGGCTCCCTACTAAATGTAGCCTTCGGAGCTATGGGAGTTGCAGATTCAGATTGACGATCTGATGAAGAAGGGTTTTGTTCAACTGAGTGTGTCACCGTGGGGTGCTCCTGTGTTGTTTGCAAAGAAGGCGGATGGCGGTCTAAGGTTGTTCATAGACTACAGAAGGCTGAATCAGGGAACGATCAAGAATCGCTACCCTCTTCCGAGGATAGACGATCTTTTCGACTAGCTGAAAGGGGAAGGATGGTTCTCGAAGATCGACCTGCGGTCTGGGTATCACCAGTTGAGGGAAAAGGAGGGCAACATCTCGAAGATGGAATTCAGGTGCAGATATGGGAACTTTGAGTTTGTAGTCATGCCTTTCGGCGTTACGAATGCTCTGTCTATGTTCATGGGGCTTATGAACTCCATCTTCCAGGAGTATCTGGATCAGTTTGTAGTCATGTTCATTGACGACATCCTGATCTACTCAAGATTAGAGGGGGACCACGCTAAGCACCTAAGGATGGTTTTGGAGGTCCTCCAATAGCACCAACTCTATGGGAAGTTGTCGAAATGCAATTTTTGGACGTGAGAAGTGCACCTCCTTGGGAACGTAGTGTCTGAGAAAGGGTTAGCGGTGGACCCATCAAAGTTTGAGGCGGTTGTTTCTTGGGCAGCACCCAAGAACGTGGCATAGGTTCGTAGTTTCCTCGGGCTGGCAGGCTACTACTGGAGGTTCGTACCCAACTTCTCTCGAGTTGAGGCGCCTTTGACAGCCTTGACCAAGAAGGACCAGGTTTTCTTGTGGAGTGAGCAGTGCGAGGCAACCTTCAGCTATCTGAAGGATAGGTTGGTTAGTGCCCCAGTGCTGAGACTACCAGAAGAAGGGGCATTGTATGAGGTGTTTTGTGATTCTTCAGGGCAAGGCCTCGGATGTGTGTTGATTCAGCGACAAGGGGTGATCTCTTATGGTTCTAGGAAGTTATTTCCTCATGAGCGTAATTATGCCACCCACGATCTAGAGCTAGTAGTGGTTGTTTTCGCACTAAAGTTGTGGTGTTATTACCTCATCGGAGAACACTTTGTGGTCTTTGCGGATCATAAAATATTGAGGATATATCTTCTCCCAGCGGGACCTAAACTTATGGCAGCGAAGGTGGATGGAGTTCCTCCAAGATTATGACTTTGATATTTCCTACACTTCAAGAAAAGGGAATTTATTGGCCGATACTTTGATCATGAGGTCGCAGAAGGATGTGGTCTGAGAGTCGGCAGACGCTTAGAAGGCGATGGAGGAGTTGGTTGCCTTGCACCTGGATACGAGGATGGATAGTGGTAGAGGTTGCCTGTATCAGATGATAGTGTAGTCTTCTCTGTAGTGTAAAGTGGATGAGTCTCAGTGGGGAGACCTAGAGTGCAAAGTAATGCACGACCGAGTTGACCAGGGCGATGCTCCAGAAGGGTGGATGGAAGATGGTCAAAATCGGATGCTCTTCTGGGGGAAGATGTTTGTTCCAGATGCGATGCGTGGAAAGGTTCTTAGTGAGTTCCACAAATCAACCCTAGCGGTACACCCAGGAGTTTCCAAGATGTACCAGGGTCTAAGAAGATAGCTTTGGTGGCCCGGTGTAAAGCGAGCAGTGGCATAGTTTGTGGCCAAGTGCCTAGTGTGTCAGCAGGTAAAGGTTGAACACCGTGTTCTAGGAAGGTTGTTTCAACCTTTAGATTTCCTCGAGTGGAAGTGGGATGACATCTCGATGGATTTCGTCATGGTACTACCCAAGGTGCAAGGGGGCTATGACGCCATCTGGGTAGTAGTGGACTGCTTGACGAAGTCAGCTCACTTTCTGGTGATTAAGGAGTTGAGTGCAGTGGATGCTCTAGCACGGAAGTATGTGGAAGAGGTAGTGCGGTTGCATGGAGTTCTGAGTTCCATAGTCTCGTACAGGGATTCATGTTTTACCTCACGAGTCTGGAGGGGTTTGCAGCATGCTTTTGGCACCCAGTTGCGCCTTAGAACTGCTTTCCACCCCCAAATAGATGGGCAGACAGAGCGCACCATCCAGACCTTGGAGGATATGCTACGAGCATGCATCCTGGACTTCGGGGGATCATGGGTGCGACACTTGACTCTGGTAGAGTTCACCTACAACAATAGCTACCACTCTACCATTGGCATGGCTCTGTTCGAAGCCCTATATAGAAGGTCGTGTCGCTCACCCGTGTGCTGGACTGAGGTTGGGGAAGCAGGTGTTCTTGGCCCAGAGGTGGTGCAGAGCACGATAGAGATGGTTCAGCTTATACGAGAAAGGATGAAGGCGGCTCAGGACCAGTAGAAGTCATATGACGATGATAGGAGGAGACCCTTGGAGTTCGAGGTCGGGGACCACGTGTTTTTTAAGGTCTCCCCTCGGCGTGGACAGCGGAGGTTCGGCAGGGGAAGTAAACTTTCTCCCAGGTTCATTGGACCGTTCGAAGTGTATCGGCGGGCCGGTGAAGTGGCTTATCAGCTACCGCTACCACCGCCGCTACTGAGGACACACGATGTATTCCATGTGTCCCAGCTCCGTCGATATCTACACGACGACTCCCACGTCATCGATTGGGGAGAGTTAGATGTTGAAGATGATGTGACCTTCATAGAACGACCAATCAATATCGAGGATCGTAAGGAGAAAGTGCTTCATGGATGAACCATCCCCTTGGTTCGTGTGTTGTGGAGGCATGGTGGCCTGGAAGAGATCACATGGGAGCGGGAGACCCAGTTACACATTCAGTACCCAGAGCTGTTTTGACTTCCTATTTGTTTTTGTTCTGATCCTTGAGATATTGTACCTTGTGCTTTAATATATGAAATGCTTGTTTTTATTAGCTATTAGATGATCTATTCCCTGTTCTCTGTGTGTGTGTGTATGAATGTGTGATGATGGGAAAACATGACTGCTAATGAGGACGCATTAATGTGGATGCGATTAAACCCGTGTGGGCGAGTCAGTTCCGCCCAAAGCGGATAATATCCTAACATGTAGGAGGGGACTCCCTAACTCATGTGTTGGACATGTGATCCTTGTGCTTGTTGTGAATTTTTGTAGTTGATAACTCATGGGGGAGTATTCCTGGATGAATGGGGAGGGTTCTGTTCCAGCTTTCGAACAACTCTGGGGTTTTCCCCTGAGAAGTATCTTTAGAGGGTGGTTGTTTTGACCCCACTTTTCTCCTTTCTAGGTTGTTCTTATATTCTCGAGGACGAGAATAGTTTGAGAAGTATCTGATGTAATGACCTGGGTTTTTGGGGTCCATTACTTGGTAAAAATTTGATATTTGAGGTGTTCTGGGGGGCCTGGAAGGCCATCCCAGCTTCTCGGTGACTCCTAGAGGTAACCTTGGCCTACCGGTAGCTCTCGGCTACTGGTGGCTCTTGGCTACCGGTAGCTGTCGCCAACCGGTAGCTCTAGGCTACCGGTAGCTCTCAGCTACCGGTAACTCTAGGCTACCGGTAGTTCTCAGCTACCGGTAGCTATTGCCAACCGGTAGCTCTTGGCTACCGGTAGCTGTCACCAACTGGTAGCTCTCAGTTACCGGTAGCTTTCGCCAACTGGTAGCTCTCGGCTATCGGTAGCTCTCGCCTACCCCCACAGGTTTTCCAATAGAGCCTCCTTTTTCTGCTAATTGGTTTTTAAACCATGTCTTGACCCCTTTAAGCCCATTTTGAATCCCATTAATACCTGTTTAAATTAAATGATCGGTGAGGTAACCCTTAAATGAAAAATCATGAGGTGTGTGTCGGTTTAAACTGCCCTGAAAGGCGGGGACCTTTAAGTAGTGTGTGAGGTGTCCCAGCCGCATGGTCAACCCACGATCCCACTTCTTACGCGGTTTTGAGTTTTTCTTTCCACATCTTAACCATCCCGAGAATGATCTATCTCATCCTTTATAACCTAAAGGCTTATCCCTAAGTTTTTTTTCTCGGTCATCCTGTGCTCGGAGTACCCTTCCTCTCGACAATTTGTACCCCTGTTGCGAAGTTCTCTTTGATCGCGTTCCGTGGAGTTTATGTTTTCCAGTTTCCACGCGAGGACTTAACGTCAATCCTTCAGGTAGGGATTTTTTTTGTCTTTTGCCTCTCCTTTCTGTGTATCATGCGGGGTGGGTATGATTTTTCCCCTGTGGAAATTGATGAAACCAAACTTAAAGAAGATAATGAACTGACCTCTAAAGAATTAAAGGGGGTGTGATCGATGACCTGTTGTGCTCTTTTATTGTTGATATTTGTTGTGAATTATACGGGCCTACGCTCACTGAAAATCATGGTCATTGGTGGTCTTTCTCTGTTCACTAATGAACCTCGGTGTTTTTGGATATTTAAATAACCGTAACATGGAATTGGTTAATTACGTATACTCGATTAAATAAATTGGAAGCATCAGGATCAACCCTTTTCTGTGATAACCCCGGTTAAAGCATAGTGGAATTGAAACCATGGAGTGTGTTAAATATTTTAAATCTGAAAATACCTGCATGGTACTACCTTGTGTTGGTGGTAGCGGTTTAGTTGTTTCTTTCATAGGCCGATTTCTGGGGCGATGCGGGTGGGGATGGGATCCCCTGTTGTTATACTTTCGTTGGTTGTGAATTTGAGGTTGTGTGATTACTCTACTTATATCACGAATTGGAGTGGGATCCTCTATTGTTGAGAAACCATTATCTCTTGTATTTTGGGAACACGGGGCTATATCTTGGGGTTTTTGTTGGTTCCAGTACTTCAAGGGATCACTCTTATCCCTATGTTATTGTGACTTTGCAAGAGAACCGGGTGTGAATGCTTAAATTGTTGTTGGCTGTAACTTTTTCCCTTAGTTTGTGCTTATGTTGTTAGTTGTCCGGTAGTGTAGAAAATTATTTAAATAATATTACTTGAACATGGAAGCAATAATATCTTAAATGGGAATTGGTTCTGGGGGTGAGTTGTGACTCGGCTGTGAGCAGTGTGCTTCCTATGAATAGGGACGAGTTTGTTTGTGCTTGGATTGGCTTTGGAAACCCTAGGTTGGGTTGAGTGTTTGTTACTTATACATATATTTTGTAGTTCTTATGTTTCTTATTTTCACCCCACCAAAGTTGAGCACTTACTGCCGAACACACCCATTTCATGGGGGAGGGTGTTTTTCCCAACACTTCTATTAGTGGCTGGTTATTAGCTCCTTTCTGACCCCTTTACCGAATATCCCATGTATCTTCGGGCAGGCTGTGATGGCCTGAGGTCCGTTATTAGCCCAAGAATCATTGGGTAGGGTGGTTGCGGTGGTTGGCCCAGTTGTTCATGGGTAGGTTGTTTCCCCAGTATCTTCGGGATGAGGCCTAGGTGTCTTCGGCTGTGGCAGTGGTTGTTCTAGCCAAGGTGTTTGCGGGCATGGTTATGTGAGATTGCTGTGGCCCAGGTGTCTGTGGGTGGGATAGTGGTTGTGGCCCAGGTGTGTATGGGCGGGATGTGTGGTTGTGGCCCAGGTGTGTGCGGGCGGGTGTGGCAGTGGGACTGCGGAGAGAATGGCGGGATTGGTTCGATACGTAGGATGTCTTCAATAACCAGTGGGAAAGCGGCGCGGGGTACCCAAACATCGATGTGCTATTACTATACTTTACATGACTTGCATTATTTGGGGGAGTGTGCCTTGGTGATGCTTGGGTGGATAGTTTACCTTGTTAGGTGTTTGGTTATCTCTTTTTCCACGGGGCATTAGAATGTCTCCTCACTTGTGCACGAGAGTCTTTGGTTTTCCCTACTGAGTGTACTTTTATGCTCACCCTACGTATATAAAACTGCTTTCAAGTTTCCAGGAGGACTTCAGGGATCGTGCGGAGCCATACTAGCTTGGACCTTGGGGTAGTTTCTATTGTCGTTTTCCTTTTTTTGGTACTTTACCTTTGGAGTTATGTGACTTGTATCTTTTACCTTTGAACATGCATATGGGAATGTTTTACTTTCAGTCGTACTTGCACTTTCAGTTTTGGTGTTGTGGGATTTATTATCTTATCTCCCAATACTATTAAAATAAAAAGGGTAATGCATTCCATTTAGTGTGTGATTCTATACCCTTGGTGTTGGTCGCTACTGTAGGACCTATTGAAGGCGGGTTTCGGGGGTCATTATCTCTCCTTCAACTTAAAGAAGGAAGGGCCTAGAAATCTGCTGACCCTTCCCTCCTTTTTGTGAAGGCGGGTCGAGACACACTATCTTTCTTTCAATAAATTCATTCTAACATATTATAGATATCCTTTTATTTACATAGAGGGGTTCATAAAAAAAATATGAAAGTTTGAGTGAAACCTATTATTATAAGAAAAAAATAGAGGAAGCTGTTGATCCCAACCAAATTTAAAATCAAAATAAAATGATCTCAGCATATCCTATAGAGTTTGAATTGTTCTATCTGACTGACCATCTGTCTAAGGATGACATGTTGTGATAAAACTCAACTCTATAGTAAAATCTTGTTGAAAACTTCTCCAGAACATTGAGGTAAACCTAGGATCCTGATCGTACCCAATGGATTGTGTTACACCATTAAACCTTAAAAATTTGTTAATTTATATTTGGAAATGTGATCTAGAGATAATTATTCTATAATAGTGATGAAGTGTGTTGACTGAGTAAAGCGATTGACTACTTCCCATATATAATTATCTCCTTTAAAAATTTTGGGGAGTCCAATAAAAAAATTCATGGTGATTTTTTCCATTTTCCAATAAGGTATATGTAATGTATGTAACATCCCCTTATAAGTTTTTATTTTATACTTAACTTTATGACATACCAAACACTAAGAAAAAAACTATATGTTATTTTTCTTTATTTCATCCCATCAGAAATGCTCTTTCAAATCTCAATACATGTTCATACTTCCTGGATGAATCGAGAATGAAGAAATATGAGATATCTCAAACAAATACTTCTTCAAATCTAGTATGTAAGGAATAAAAACACAGCTCCAAAACCTTATAATTTCATCAAGATCAAGACTCAGGAACATTTTTAACCTTCTTTTTCAGCTCTAAATCTTCCTTCTTCACCTCTTTAATATTCACTTGGATGGATGGTTGAATATTAAATTCAAGATAATATTTTTCCACTTACTTCGGGATTTCAGGATCCATACTTTGCAAATATATAAATATTAGAACTTTTTTAATCCTTATCATGGATAATCTAGCAAGATCATTTCAACTCAAAGCATTATCCACCTTTTTAACTTTCCAAGGGTGGTAATATATTAAGCAGTCCTAATCTTTAATCATCTCAAACTATATTCTTTGGTGTATATTCAAATCCTTCTATATTAATATATACTTTTAAATTTTATAATTGGTATATATATATCACACTTTTCTCTATATAGATAATTCCCCCATACTTTTATTGAAAAATTTACCACAACTAACTCCAAATCATGAGTTGGGTAATTTTTATCATTAATCTTCAATTTTTATGAGGCATAAGATATAATCATGTAATTACGCATATGAAAACATCACAATACCTCCTTGGATTCCTCACTATATATTAAAACCCCTAATCTATTATAGGGTAATGTAAGCACCAGTGCACTGAGTAATCGTCTTTTAAGTTCCATGAAATTTTCCTCACATTCATCTATCCAAAGTAACTTGGATCCCTTCTTAGTTTACTTGGTTAAAGGATTAGATATTCATGATAAATTCCTCCCTAACCTTCAATAATATCTAGAGAAATCAAGAAAACTATAGATCATAGTAATCATTATTGTTCTAGGACAACATTTAATAGCCTTAATCTTTGAAAAACCCACTGATATACCCTCTCTTGAGATTATATGACCCAAAAATGAAACCTTTTACAGCCAAAAATCATACTTTGTAAATTTTTCATTTATTTTATCCTTACGTAGGGTATTTAGTAAAATTATCAAGTTTTCTTCATTATCCTCATTGTTCTTTGAAGTTATAATAATATCATCTATAAAGACTACCCCAAACTAGTCAAGGTAATCCCAAAATAGTTTATTCATTAAATACATGAAGATAGTGGGGGAATTATTATTACTGAATGAAATCGCTATATATTCATAGTTTCCATAACTTATATGAAATGTTTTATTAGGTATATCCTCCTTCTTAAACCTCATTTGATGATATCAAGAATGAAGGTAAATCTTGGAAAAGTAATTAACTCCTTGTAGTTGATCAAACAATTCATCAATACGAGGAAGAAAATACATGTTCTTAATTGTGATCGTGTTTAGCTTATGATAATCAATGCATATTCACAATGATCCATTATTATTTTTAACAAGAAGAATAGGTGCACCCCAAGGTGGAAAACTTAGATTAGTGAATCCCATGTCAAGTTTTTACTAGATTTTCTTCTTCAATTCCCAAAACTCAATTAGGGAAATTCTATAGGGAGACATTGAGATTTTTATGACACTAGGTATGAGTTATTTTGGGAATCAACCTCATGATTTCGTAAAAGTTTAGGAAAGTATTCCATAAAGACATCAAAAAATTACCACACAATAGAAATATCATTGATGTCAATTTTCTACCCAACCATTTGAGATAAACACCTCTTCTAAATGGGGATTAAGACCCATACAATGGATTTGATCTCTATCATAAGTTTTTACTTATCATCACATTGATATATGATCATATTTTAGTTTGTAACATCAAATGTAACTTCCCTTCCTCAAAAATTGATATGGGATTTATATATATAAATATAATACATGCCAAAGATACAATAAAATTCTACCTTAGGAAGAATGAGAAGATTCATAGGAAGAGAATTCCCGCTAACATCAACTAGATAGGAGTCATAGAATTGAGAAGTGATCATCATACCATTTGGGGTTTTTACTACTATTACTACATCTAATTTTTTTGGGTGGATTTTTGATACCATTTTAAAATTATTTATATATGAACGAATGGGTTAATCTATAATCAAATAAGACATTATAAATTATAGAGTGGATGGTATGTGTACCTTTCACCATGTCATTATCACACCCCTCATTAAAAATAGTGATCGTGTGAGATTTCCCTCTGTCTCTTAGCTTAAGTGTTTTCTTGCGTCAATGATAATCATTAACCTTTAGATTTGGAAATTAGTCAGTATAGTTCCCATACTCCTTGAATTCAAAACACTGGAGTGTGGTTGGTGCATTCAATGTATATTTTTCTCTATTTACGTCATTATCTAACTTATTCCCATCATTTCAGTACTAAATTTTCCAATAACTTTCACTTTCACACTTAAAAAAATTAATAGTACCCTTAATATAATTTCCTCTATTATTATTCCCACACTTTGAGTATAAAGGAAATATCATATTCTTCTCTCCATGGTTCTTATACTTTCTTTTGAATTCAATTTTTCTCTTATTATAAAAACTATGATATTAATACATAACTCTGATCTCCATTTACACTTTGATATCACATCAAACAATCACTTCATAGATACTGAAGTCTCTTATGGATAACTATATTAGGAGACATGTTTTTAATACATGTAAGAATCTATCAACCTTACTTTTAGGTTGGATGATAATAATAAAAATTTACCTCACAAATCTTGTATAATTTTCCTCATATGTACCAAAAAAATCATCATCCTTTTTATTTAACTTAAGGAACTCCTTATTCATCTTTGTATGAATAATATGAGGATATTGATTATTCAAAAATAAGGTCTTGAACTCATCCCAATTCATGGAGTCAATTTCATATTGTTTCCTCGTATTCTTGATAAGATTCCATCATTGTTCCGCATCACCTTCCAAACTGTAGATAGAAAAAATAAATTTTTCATGTTCCAAAAAATTGAGAAAAGAAAATATATTTTCAGTGGTTTTGATCTATTGTTCAGAAACCAGTGGATTAGAAGACCAACTAAAATAAGGTAGATGTTGCCTCATGAAGATCTCAATAAAATTGGTTTCCCTCCTTTTTCATTTGGAAGTAAAACATTATTCGTATCTTGAGAAAGTTATGTGAGAATAGAAATGATATTTTTCATTACATCTTCCATAAAAGTTGTCTTCTCATGAGTAAAATCATTGCATTTTATATCACACTCAACATTGACATAATTCCTTCAAGTTTCGTCCATTAAAAAAAACCAAAAATCATAGTGTAATAAATAATAATCATGATGGGGAAACATTTAATCATAAAAAATCACTTATATTATTTCTAAATCAAAAAAATTATTTTTAATTGATGAAAAGTTAGTCTTATCCTAGGTCATTCATGGTTATCATCTATTTAAATTTTTCATGATGGTTCATGAAGAGTTTCTAAATTTTCAAAATGTATTCCCTAGTAGTGTCAAACCAGGCGTATAGCAAGGCATGTTTTCATATACCAAGTAATGATCATGTTAATCACAATTCACCCTTTTTAGAGTTATTATCCCTAGGTACCTCAATTTCAGAGCAACATCCACTTGTAATATCTATAAAGGTATGTAATTTTTTGGAAACCACTCACTCTATCCTTTACCAATATTCTGGGATATTTTCAAATACTTTGAATTATCCTTAAACTTATACTTAGACATGTCCTTAGGGATATCACTAATGTTTTATTATACTAGTTTTCAAAGAATAACTAAATGCATACTTTGATACCAACTTTAGAAAAACTAGGATTATTATACATATATATTACATCATTTTTTATGAATATTCATTACATTACCCAAACACATGTGTGAGGACCATAATAGTTTAATGTCATTGGAAATTGGGATACATAAACAACTGGTCCATAGGTGAATTATATCATCTACCACTATGAACTTTATAGATATCACCCATATTAGACATATCATAATTAATAAATTTATTCATAACCTAGGGAAATAAAACATAAGAAATTATGATCTTAAATGCTCAGTAAAGCTAAATAAGTGAGATACGTAAACATAACATGAA
Source organism: Viscum album (assembly GCA_963277665.1). Lineage (NCBI taxonomy): Eukaryota > Viridiplantae > Streptophyta > Magnoliopsida > Santalales > Viscaceae > Viscum > Viscum album. The sequence goes on along the minus strand of OY728136.1, from coordinate 402,705,473 downwards.
CATAAGGGTGTGATAGCATGAGCATGACATTTGAAAACCATAACCTATATATCAAAGAATATAATCCTGGGTCATTGAAAAAATATTGAAGTTTATAATACATTAATCATAATAAAATCAAAATAACATGAGACATGAGAGCATAAAATTTTCCTAAAACATAGATTTTTAGAATATAGATAAGAATATAAAATATTATGCCAGGGATACCCACCAAGATATTCATAACATGTTAGTATTGGTCTAAACATCAATATATATGCCTCTGTCTTGGGACAACCTCTCGTGTACCCTCTTTTTGGCTTGAGTTAACCACCTATGTACCTTCCTTTTCGGACTTTGGCTAACCACCCATGTACCATAGAAACCATGCTCTTTACTATATATTAATTCATGATTTATTAAATAAAATTACAAATATTACGACCCAAAATAATGATAAATCTAGTGACTTTGGGAATTAGATACATTATATAACAACTTAAAACAAAAAATACATAATATTTATTGAAAACTTATTTAACATGCTCGTACATAAAATTACATGGGATAACCTAGGAACATACATAAGAAAGGGGTGATCTATAAATCCCAATAAGGAAATAATCATTTCATAAGGTAATGAATGTTAGAAAATATGAATATCTATAGGAAATAAAAGGTATGTGAATAATAATTCATGATATAGAATGATAATCATAACATGGGAAATGTGGCAATAACAAAAAACACTAGATCATAAGCACAGGTCAAGGCTAACCCTCCAAGACATCATGGTGGAAAAAGTCCCATAACCACCACCAAATATATATTTTTATTAAAGACACTTTTGAGGAAAAAGTGTAGAAAACCATATAGTACAACCCATACATTAGACACTATAACACATAAAAAATTATTAAAGACTAGCTTGAAACCACTTGACTTAAAATCCTTAAACAATTTCTAGGAAAGAGTTGTTACCTTTTTTCCGGGGTCATCCCTGATAATGTTCTCAAAATGAGAATCCAACTTACTCCACGCTCACAATAACTCCTCCTCAACAATTTTCTTGTTGTTGAAACCTCTGACTAGAATTAAGTTTTGTTTGTTAATCCACCCACTTTGTTCCTTGATCATGTCTACTTGAATAGATATTGATTTTATCCTTTCCTTAACCACCACAGAAGCATGTATGGGTACCTCCTTTTCTGCCATTTATTCCTCGGATTGTAACAGCAACTCCCAAGGATCTTCCCTGATCACAACATCTCCTTCCAGCTCCACATGCATCCCTCTCACTCTTACCTTAGCAGTTGAGACTAGTTCCCTCTTTTTCACCTCTGCCCCCCCTACACCAACAATAATAGTTCCTGCCTTACACCGCAGACCAAGGGTGACCGCCGGTGTCATCTCCTCTATGTGAAGTTGCAGCTCTTCCTGTTGATCTCCTTCATTGGGAGGGTCATTCTATTCCTTTGGATATTTTAAGACCAAATCTTTCTAGATTTCCACTCCCTCAACTGGCTGAAGCTTGATCTCCTTGAGTGTCCCCCCTTTTTTGGTCGACCGAGTCTCCATCGGTCTTGGAAGGTAGGAGTAGTATTTGCACCCCTTTAGGTTCACTCCTTATCCCAACTCGATGTCTCATGAGACTAAACATTATCCAATGTGTTGGAGCGTTATATAATTCTGGGCACACTCATCACTTTAATTTCATTCTCATGCTTAAGTGTTCCATGTAGATCATACAACATGGATTCATTCGTCATTATAAATTATTCCATTATAAAGGATTTTGTAATGAATAAATGTAAGTCCAATTTCAAAGTTTTATAAGTGTATAAAGGTGAATACCCTTGATAGGAAATGGTTATGGTATTCACTACACAGTTTTTTGGCATGGAAAATTGTGGGTAAGATTCAGCAGCATAACGACGTCACATAAAAATTCATGAAATGGGTTAATGATAGAAAAAAGGGTATCTAATAATTTTGAAATCAATTGGAAAATATGGTTGTTATATAATAACATATCCCAACATAATTAAATTAAGGTAACTAACATAAAGTAAAGCAGATACTTGAATAAAGAGGATAAAGGAGAAGATCCCTTACTGAATTTTTATATAGTAATGGCTTATGTAAGGTTAAAAATGAGAGCGGATAAATGATATCTCATTCATATAATATCAATTTTATAGTATGGGAATTATAATAAATGAATGAAAATATAACAAATTAAAATTAATAAGACTAATTTCAAATAATTTTCTTCAATTGAAAGGAGTAGAGGAAGGTCCATTACTAAATTTTGGTATGGTAACAGGTGTACATAAAGAATAATAGAAGGCCTAATAAGAGTGAAAAGGGGGATCTCATCATTAATAAACAAAATGGAAATTGAGGGGAATATGTAAGAAAATATCCCAATATTAGAAAATGGAAACTAATAAACATAACATGAAAAAATTTATTGAATGAAAATGAGAAGAGAGAAGTCCCTTACTAAATTTCAGCATAGTAATGGGTGTACATAAATGATCATGGAAGGATTAATGAGAGTGAAATGGGAATATCATAATTTATAAATTAAATGGAAAGTAACAGGGATATGGAATAACAAATCCTAACATAATAAAATAGAATTTAAGATACATGACATAAAATAAGTTCTTGAATAGAAATGAGAAGATAGAAATCCCTTACAAAATTTCGGCATGGTAATAAGTGTATATAAAAGATCATGGAAGTTTTAATGAGAGTGAAAGGGGGAAGTCATAATTTATACATTAAAATAATAGTAAGCGTGATATTTAAGAACATATCTCAACATAAGAAAATGGAATTTAAGATACATAAACTTAAATAAGTGCTTGAATGGAAATTAGAAGAGAGAAATATCTTACTAAATTTCGGCATGGTAACGTGTGTACATAAAGGATCACGGAAGGATTAATGAGAGTTAAAGGGGGATATTGTCATTTATAAATTAAATATACATTAAAAGGGATATGTAATAACATATTCAAATATAATCAAAATTAAATTTAGAGACATTACAAAAAGAAGAGCTAGATAAAAAGAGTAGAGTAGAAGATCTCTTACTTGAGTGTGTGACTCCAGATTATTGTGATAAACTAATTGAGAGATTGGGGAACCTTGGTAGGACTCTATAAAGTATAGGTAAAGAGTATGGATGAGATAAAAGAAGTTTAAGTTATGAATAATGGGTGATTTTGTGGGTTTATATAGGAAAAGAGAGGGGAATTCTTTATAATTTCTCAAACATAGGTTTCAGACTCTATATAGTAAAATAACCAAAACAACAAACCTTACCATAGTTTTTTTACCATGGTTTCATAAAAAATGGATTGTATCGCATTATTTTATAATTCAAAGTTCCTAAATTAATAAAATAATTCCCTTTCTTATGTGTAGTTGATTCACACTTTTAAAGAAATGATTTTAAAACATCACAATATACTAATGGTTTTTGAGGATTCAAAAAGTCTTCATAAAATTAATAAAATATACCTTAAATTAATTCATTTTAATTTTAAACATATATTTTTTCATTTATACCATTTTTATTATTTATTACATCATGTTTTGGACATTATGATGTCATAAAATACACTGTATATTTATACGGTATTTAATTTTTACCTGAAAATTCGAATGTCTCTAAAAATGATGAAAAAATAACCACTGTATAATTTCAATGTTATGATTGAAAAAACAATATTAATTTTATCTAAATAATTTTCTAAATATTTGAATATTCACTTTTAAAATAAAATATATATTTTCTAAGAAATGCTGTGTTTTTTGACAATAACAGTTTTTGAACCCTTATAAAAATTACATTTAAATTCATAAAAATATGTGATCATTTATATTTAATAAAAATTATTTAATATTAATATTTTATGTGAATATAATTTATTTAAAAAATCCATTAATTCCTCCAAATTAATGTCTTACTTGAAATTATATACTACTTAAAAATACAATTTGTGTTTTTTGTATAATTTTTATCAAACAGATTACTTAATCATTTATAAAGTGAAGAAAATAAAAAATAAATATAACCATAATTTTAATAAAAACAAGATAAAAATATTTACACTATTATGGTTACTTTTTTTCTAGTCTATGTTAAATTATTTCAACTTATTTTCCTTTTACTAGGGTAATTAAAATTTACTACAGTTATAATTCATATTGTTCAAAAATTAATTTAACCTTATTACCTAATAATATTTATGTTAATTCCAAATTTAGAATATATTTTATCATAAAATAACTACATAGGTGGAAATATACAATTTAATATAAAACCTACAAGTATGGTAGAAAACGGTTTTTCAAAAAATATATTTTTTTAAGGAAAATATGATTTTAATTTATCTCTATAACTAGTAATTTTCATTATATGAATTTTAATTCATAAATATAGATATGTAATCTAAATATTTCATTCAAATAATTTCTAATTATTATTTATTTTAATTAATTATAATAGAGAAACATTAGGCATTTTAAAACTCTTTTCATAAAAATACGTGTTTAATCCTAAAAATAAACTTGCATTAAAATCAAGTATAATGATGATTTAAACATAATTAATTTAATTAATTATTTCTAAATAATTATTATTTTATGTTTAAATAACACTTAAATAATATTAAACGTTTTAAAATAATTAACTTATCTAAATAAATGAAAATTTTACATAAAATGGTATTTTTCACTATTTGCTAAAAAGTCTTTATTTTCTAAAAAATATAAAATTGTATCCTTAAGATAATTTTGATACGATGATATCAAAAATAGAGTTCATTCTATCAAATAAATTTTCTAAATTTTCTACAAAATAATTATAATACATTTCTTCATAAAAAGGAAAAAAATTATTTTTGATGAAAACATATTTTGAAGAAGGAAAATGCATTACCAAAAATTGATTTATTATTTACTAAGAATTTATCAATACATTTTAGACACACACACATATATATATATATATATATTTGAAATTATTTAATCCTACTAATATCCCCAAACATAATGTGGTGGTTAAAACATTCATATTTTAATAATCATTGTTTGTTTGGGTTCGGTATTGTGTATCATATACACTATTAAACCCAGTTTTCTCTTTTAAAAACATTGGGCAATACATTATTCCCCCATTTAATAAATTTCATCCTCAAAATTTAAAATTTAACTCGATAAAAAAATTACACTTGAAAATATATTTATTGTAAACCTACATCGTAAAAAGGGTTAACAAAATATCCACTTGAAACGAGAGAAAGTTAAGTATGAAGTTCATCACATAAATATTTTTCTAAGCATGATAACATTTGTGGGAAGTAAAAACATAGACATGGAAGATAAAAAATACCAAAAAAATAATTGAGTGTGATAGATAATACGGTTAGGAGGAATTTAATGAATAAAAAACTATAAATTTTTTATAGATAAAATGACCTTTAATTCATCAGATATGATAGTAATATTAAAAAAATTAGTTTTATTATTATTTTCTTAATATTATAAAATTCATTTCCCATCTTAACTAGGGACATAAAAAATATTCTTTCTTAAAAATCATAATTTATCCTTTAATAAATTTCCACTACAATTACATATTTTCTCTAAATTATGAGAACTCAATAAAAAAATTATGCCTAAAGCACTAGAATAAACTTTTAACGGATCACATAATCCACTAAAGAATAACAATCTATATCTCATATCTTAACTAAATCCAAAATAGATTGAATAAATTAAGATGATACTGAGAATTAATAAACCTTAATAAATTAGTCTCTAAAAATCCAAAAATAATCACAAAGGTTTAGAATATATCATTCCTTAAATAAATACCCATATATAACACTAATAACCGCAAAATAAAATATTTTTTTACCTCAACGGTTTTTTCATAACCTTCATCTTAAATCTCTAAAAACATAATAGAATCCTTCTAAAATAATCATAACGGGTATAAATACCTTAACCAAATAAAAAAATCTTAAAATATCATTAATCACCTCAAAATTAAAAAAAATTATCTTATAATATTCTTCCCAAAATATCATACTAAACTTCCATCACATAAATATTTAAAAGTTGTATCTATGATATTGAACAAAATTATGTCCTTGTAAATATCATTCTAAGAATCTTTAGGTTTTTACCAACATCAATCACATGTTAAGGGTTATAAATACCTCAATCATGTGTTTTATAAAATCTCACTTTATTACTAAATCACTTTTATAGGTTATTAGTACCATTCAAAATAAATTTCAATCCCTTAAAGAAAAACTACTACAGAGAAATTCTTATATGTCTCATGATTATAATATTCATAATTTGATTGATATACTACTTTTACAACATAAATCTCAAATTCCCATACATAAACACCTTAATATTTATACTTAAATAATTTTTATAGCATATTTCCTTCCTTAGTGACAAGTATTTGAGATATATACTCTTTATTGTAGTGAGATAATTTCTATACTTAAGAATATTCATCCTCTTCCTTGTACTATTATATAAAGGAAGGGTAAAACATGGAAAGTATAGTGAAATCATTTTCCCATAAATTTATATTGTATTTATAAGATAAAATTCATTCCATAACTATGATAACATCAAATTACACTAAAGGAAGGCTGGTAATATTTTCATGAAGAACATCCCCACAAACATCAACATGTTATACATAGTCATATATGTTTTTTATGATGTTGAATCATATCAATTGGTGAATTAATATTCTTGGAAAATTTAAAATAATTATAATAGGGGATTAATTGAAATAAAACACGTAATACACTTATTTGGATTATAGGTTATGTATACATCAGTAATAATGATCAATATCAGCATTGGATTTTCTTTTTTCCCTTATTCTTGGAGATTATTGGTGCTCATCATGGTTCTCATCCCTTGGAATAGATCATTAGCATGTATAATGCCCAAATTATCTATATTTATGACATATAATTGTATAATTAACTTTATATTGAACTTTATTTCCATCCATCACATTATCCATCTTTCCATGGAAATTGGATACATTATGCTCCATCATCCTACACTTAAAACATCTCTCTGTCCCTTTGTGACATTTACCTTGGTGCCTCTTTCCACGCTTGTTGCACAAAGTAAATTGGGTTGTATTTACCTTATCACCTTTATCAAATGAACTTCCTTGACATGTTTTCTTCCTCTTCATTTAATTATTTGGGAATTCAATAAATTTCCAATTGTTAATTGTGATTTTTGATAGATGGTTTGGCATAATCACAATATGTCCTACTTGATCTCCCATCTGATTTGGCATCTCATTTGGGGAGTCATCACATTTTTATTTACATTGGTTTTTTACTTTGTTAATCCTAATTCCATCCATTTTCTTGAATAAAGGGTAAAAATTTAAGTATGATTACTTTTAAATTCATAAAATAGAATCTAAAGACATTAAAGTGGTGATATTTATTTTTTTAACTTATGAATTTCTAGGATTCAATCTATATTATCCATGATCAATTTTCTAACATTGAAACTTATGAGATATTTTCCTTTAATAATTATCTTTGATGAGCATATGAATTTACCAAATAATATATCCTAGGAGTGTCAAACTAGGTGCGCAGTCAGACTTGTTTTCATATACCAGGTTACACTAAGTCAGGCTCGGCACACCTTGTCAGAGTTGTTACGCCTAGGTATATCTATTCCAAAACCGCATCCACTTGTAGTATCCAGAAAGTGATGTATTTTCTCTATAAACCACTTAATATATAATAACCAAAATTTAGGGATGTTTTACCATACAAATCCATGTCCCTAAGGTTTTTTCTAGAGTTTTCTAACCTTAATCCCTAAAATAAATAAAAATTTTCCCTAATACAAACTATAATATCCCTTCTCTTTACTACCTATTAATTCATGATTTATTACATAAAATAAACATATTACATCCCAAAATATCGATAATTATAGTGTCTTTGGGAATTAGGTACATTAAATAACAACTTAAAACATGAAATACATCATCTTTATTGAAAACATCTTTAACAAGATCATACTTAAAACTGCATGGGATAACTTGGGGACAAACATAAAAAAGTGGTGAGCTATAAATCCCAGTATGGTAATAATCATTGAATAAGGTAATTCATGTTAGAAAATAGGCATATCTATAGGAAATAAAAGAAACATGAATAATAAAGAATGATATAGCAAGATAATCATAACAAGGGAAATCTAGCAACAACTTAAAACAATACATCATAAGCATAGGTAAAGGCTAACCCACCAAGACATCATGATGGAAAAAGTCCCATAAAGGAATCAAGTTCACTCCCTAACCCAACATGACATCTCATGAGACTAAACATTACCCAATTCATTGGAGCACTATATAATTCTCGGTGTTCCCATCACTTTCATTTCATTCTCATGATAAAGTGTTCCACATAGATCATACAACATGGATTCATTCATAACCATAATTTATTCCATGTAAAAGGAGTGTGGAATAAATACATGTAAGTACCATTTAAAATATTTATAAGTGTATTAATGTGAATAACCTTGATAGTAAATGGTTATGGTATTCACTATAGAATTTTTTTGGCATGTAAAATCACAGGGAAAATTTGGTAGCATAATGGTGTCACATAAAATTTATAAAATGGATTGATGATAGAGAAATGGTTCTCTCATAATTTGAACATAAATTTTATATTTAAGGGGATATGGAATAGTATATCCCATAATAAGGAATTTAAGATAACAAACATAAGGTAAAACATATACTTGAATAAAGAGGACAATGGAGAAGATCCCTTATGGAATTTCGACATAGTAACAGCTTAGGTAAGGGTCAAAATGAGAGATGATAAATGATATATTATTCATATAAAATCATTTTTAAAGTAAGGTAATGATTATAAATGAATGAAAATATAACAAATTGAAATTAATAATACTAATTTCAATGAATGTGCTTGAATTGGAAGGAGGAGAGGAAGTTACTTTAATAAATTTTGGCATGTTAACAGACAAAGGATCATGGGAGGCTTAATGATAATGAAAAGAGGTATATTATCATTTATAATTAAAATAGATAGTAATGAAAATATTGAAAAAAATATACCAACATGGAAAAATAGAAACTAAGAAACATGACATAAAATAAGTGATTGAATGGAAATGATAAGAGATAAATCCCTTAATAAATTTCAGCATAGTAACAGGTGTACATAAAGGCTCATGGAAGGATTAATGAGAGATAAATGGGTATATCTATAAGGCTCCAGCCTTATTATATTACATAATCTAGAATTTAGTCAAGAAATCGCTTCCTTTAACATTGAGGATCTTTTCAAGTTTAGAGCTTTAGAGAAAAGGTACATAACACAATCAAGAAATTACACATTAATATAGAGTGGATACCATAAAAATAGTATTCATTTCTTCCAAAATATAAAACTTTTCAAATATAACATGATTTTCTTGAAAATACATTAATCATTTAACTTTGCTTAATTATTTGTCCTACACATCCTTATAACATGTGAAAATCATTTAAAAACTTGGTATGATCATAAAAAGCTCAGTACGGGATATGAAAAGAATGAAAGAACATATTAGTCCATGAATACTTGTAACATATGAAATCATTTCCAAAGACATACTTGTCACCCATATATACTTACTTTGTGAAACATGAAATTTCCAAAAGATCCCCACAAAACAAAAGAATATAAATAAAACCATAAAGTTGTCTTGGGGCATTACTTACATAATATTGTAACCCTCTCGGCTACCTTATAATTTATAACCCTCACGGATACCTTACAATTTTTTTAACCATCGCAGTTACACTTGGAGTAACCATATGGCTAACATCCAACTTCCACATACCCAATGCATTGGAGGGAGATATAGGTCCCACCCTTCATAATAAACAATTCCCAAGAACCAAAACATAATCGTACAACATGAATAATATCATAAAAAGATTGATTTTGAATTTTGTAAAATAGAATTTTAAAAGATGATTTTAAAAGGAATGTCCCTTATCATATAATTGATGTGAGACTTAATAGAGTAGATGGAATATGTATATACTCTATAAATACACATAATTAAACATATTATATACAAAACCCATCACATAAACAATTTAATACCACATAAATAATGAATTAGAAGGTTAACCCAAAAAATGGAAATCATGTTAAGAATTCCCTTACCTCAGGTTTGTCTTACTTCAAACTCGTTTAAACCTCCTCTTAATCTCTTCTCCTTGAGATCCTTTTTAAGGCCTTTTTTAGTCTTTTGGTGAGACCAGTAGTTCTAAGATGTGGGTAAGAGCCCTGGGAGGAGTATTGGGCAGAAATTAGGTAATGCATAAGGCTTGAGAGGTGTGGGAGGTAGAGGGGAATAAGGGTGGTATTTATAGTGGCAGAGAGGAGTTATTTTTCAATATTTTAATCATTATTATAATATTTTTGCTCAGTACTATAAATAGAATTCATTTATGTGACCCCAAATAGTAATAATGGAATGTGAGTTCGAACCAAGTTGTCTTACATCACTTATGATGTCATAAATAGTGTATTTAACTGATAATTTAAATATATGATATTTTACAATATTCCACTATTCATCAAAAATTCAAGAATTTCAAAAAAATCTAAAAAATTCACCCTAAGAATTTTCCAACATGTATAATTCAAAAATGAACTCCATTTTTTTGAAAATAAATTTCTAAATATTATTAATTTAATTTTTAAATAAAATCATATTTATTCAAAAATAACAATTTTAAAACTATAACTGCTTTTATATCACATTGAAAAATTAACAAAGATGTAATTATCTTAAATCCTTAAGAAAATAAAATAATAATACAATTTACTATTCATTAGGATCATATTACTATTCACATTACTATTCAAAAGGGTATGTTACTATTCACCAAAAATCATGTTGGTTCTATTAGAATCTAAATAACTTACTAAACACAAATGAAGATAAACATTTTTTGAAATTCAAAACATAGAAGCAGAAAAATTATGTTTAAATGCTAGTTATAAATATCTACTTAAAACAAGGTTTCATGCAGATAAATTTATTTCTAAGAACCCTTGGGGTGTTACATTATCCCTACCTTATAGAAATTGTGTCCTCATAATTTTATTTACTTATTAAACATTGAGTGTACCTTTCCCTCATAGCATTTTCAGACTCCCATGTTTCTTCTTCAACCATGTGGTTTCTCCAGAAAAACCTTTACCTGGTGGATTAGCTTATTCTGAAATACTTGTTCCCTTCGATCAAGAGTCTAAACTAGTTTCTCTTTATAAGAAAGGTTCTATTTCAGCTGAATTTCTTCTGGGCTCAAGACATGAGTTGAATCTGGAACATACTTTATCAACATTGAAACATGAAAAACATTGTGTACCTGAGATAAACTCAGAGGCAAAGCGACTCGGTATAAAACTGGTCCAACTTTCTCTAGGATTTTAAAAGGACTGATGAACTGTGGACTTAGCTTTCCTTTCTTATCAAAATGCATCACACTTTTACGATGAGAGATTTTAAAGAAAACATGGTCACATAACTCGAAAGACAAATCATTCCTTATATTATCTGCATAACTTTTTTTCCTGCTTTGAGTTGTCCTCATGTGTTGCTTGATCGTCTTCACTTTCTCAACCACTTCCTCTACTAATTATGGCCCCATCAACTTTCTTTCACTAACTTCATCCCAAAACTATAAAATTCCTCAAAAGGTTCCATCTGTATACTGTAATGAAAATTTTTATTTTAAGAAAACTCAACTAAAGAAAGATGTAGATCCCAACTTTCTTAGTAGTCCATCGGACAAGATCAAAGCATATCCTCCAAAGTTCGAATTGTTCGTTCTGACTGCCCATCTGATTGAGGTTGAAAATCTGTACTGAAATTTATTTTTGTGTCCAACGACTTTTGAAGGCCCTTTAAAAAATTATAAGTGAACCTAGGATCCCAATTAGATAAAATTGAAAGACAAAATCCATGTAACATGACAATCTCTTTGAGGTACAATTGAGAAAGATGATCCAATGACATTGTATCTTGAATAGAAAGGAAATGTGTAGATTTTTTCAGCTAATCAATTATAACCCAAATTATATTGTTACCTAAAGAAGTATTAGGTAGTCCCACCATGAATTCCATGGATATATTCTCTTATTTCCACTCTGGCACTGGAAAAGGATGAATCATCCCCTTCAGTAACTACCGCTCTACTTTAACCTATTTACATGTAAAAGATTTCACTATAAATTCTGCAACATGTCAAACATTTCACTATAAATTCTACAAAATCACTTTACATTCTATCCCACCAGAAAGACTCTTGAAGGTCTCTATACATCTTAGTACTTCCAGGATGAACTGAAAATGGAGAACTATGATCTTTACACACACAAAAAATATTTCTTCAACGGGGAATCACAAGGAACACACAACCTTTTACAAAATTTTAAAACACAATCCTTATCAAGGTTAAATTCTATAAACTTACCCATTTTAACCAATTCTACCTTTTTCTATAGCTCATGGTCTTCCTTCCGCACTTGTTTAATTCTGTCTAATAACGATGACTACACTAAAACCTGAAACAAAACAGAGGTATTTTCTGCACCAACAACTTCTAATCCAAAATTTATCAAATCATTAATCATGGGATCATGTTCCAAACATAACATGGTTAATGATGCTTGATGTTTTTGACTCAAGGAATCTGCCACTTTGTTTGATTTTCCTATATGGTAATTGATCATGAAATAATAATCCTTTATCAATTCAAGCCATCTTTTATGCCTCATGTTTAATTACATATGAGTGAATATATACTTTAGACTTTTATGGTCAGTATATATTTGACATTTGGCTCCATATAAATGATACCTCCAAATTTTTAAAGCAAAAACCATTGCTGCCAATTTCAAATCATGTGTGGGATAATTTAACTCGTGAGGTTTTAGTTTTCTTGAATTATAATCAATTACCTGATCATTATACATCAAAACACAACCAATTCCCTTAAATTAAGCATCATTGTGGTTGACAAACTCACCATTTTGAAAAGGTAAGGCAAAAACTGGAGCATTCACCAATCACTTCTTCAGTTCCTGAATACAAACATCACATTCTTCTATCCAAATAAATTTAACCCCTTTTCACGTTAACTTAGTTAGTGGTCTAGATAATTGTGAAATTTTTTAACAAATCGTCATTAATAACCTATTAATCCAATAAAACTACGAATCTATGTAACATTTTTGTGCCTTGATCATTCATCAACCACTTTTGTTTTGGTAGGATCAACTGTTGTTCTATCCTTATTTACAATGTTCCCTAGAAAAGAAATATGTTGCAACCAAAAATCACACTTTCTAAATTTTCCATACATTTTCTTTTCCTTTAAGGTTTGTAAAATAACCCTTAGATGTTTTTCATGCTCTTATTTACTCCTATGAAATACTCGAATGTCATCAAAAAACACAACCACAAAATTATCCAATAACTCATGAAATATTCTATTCATAATATCCATGAATACAACAGGTGCATTAGTTAACCCAAAAGACATAACAACAAATTTATAATTCCCATATATAGTACAAAAATATATTTTCAGGATTTCGTCCTCCTCCACCTTCAGCTGATGGTATCCAGATCTCAATTCAATCTTGGAAAAGTACTGAGCTCCCTATATCTGATCAAACAAGTCATCAATATGAAGAAAATGATACTTATTTTTAAAAGTGATGTTATTAAAAGATCTATAATCAATAAAATGTCTCATGGAACCATCTTTCTTTTTAACTTACAAAACAAGAGCACCCCATGGTGAAGTTCTGGGATGACTTAATCCTTTATCAAGAAAATCATGCAACTTATTTTTCGATTCAAGAAGTCCAATTTGAGACATTTGACATGGGAGTTTTGAAATTGCCTTAGCATAAGGTACTAATTCAATTGTGAATTCAAATTCCCGATCAGGTATGATACTGGGTAACTCATCAGGAAAAACATCAAGGTATTCATTTACCACTGGCATGTCATTAATCTGAACATTTCCCTTGTTTTCAACAATATTATCAAGATAACTTTCATTTCTATCTTTCAACAATTTCTCAGTTTCCTGATATGTTATCAATTATATGGATTCATTCTTGTATACAAACTAAAACTATTTCTGAAAAAAACTTCTTTAGCTATAAATTCAATCTTATCATGATAAACAGAAAGTCAATCCATTCCCAGAATAACATAAAAATCCACTAAGGGAAAAATGTAACACCCCTGAAAGATAAAGGTTTAAATGACTAAATGATATGACTCATGTCAACAAGGTGTAACATCCCGGATAAATAAAGAATATGACATTTTCATATTTATTAATATTTTTGAATTAAATATTAATTTTACTTTAAAGGGGCTCCTATGTTCATTAGCGTACCCGATAGGCAACAATAGGTTTCTTTGAAATCTTGCGTTGCACACTAACAATATAATATTATTATTTTAAATGGTAGTTAACGTCTAGCCGTTGTAATGATATAAATTAATAGAACTAACTAAAAAATTATTATACATGTTTTTTAAATTTTTTTACATTTATCCAATAAAATTTAGAGGCTCAAAATGTGAATGAATCTAATTTTAAACATAATTTACTATAAAAGGTTGATTTACCACCTTTTGATGGAGAACCCTCCTTAAATATAGTTTTATTCACTTTTATATGTTCTATTTGACAAAATAAAATTTTCCTTTAGAATTGGAACATTAAAATTTACCTTGGGTAAAATTTTGGTATTTTTCTGATAAAATTCATTTTTTAACGAATAGTGAAAAATACTGTATTTGAATTCAAATCTACTTTTTAATCTAATTTATTTTTATGATTATATTTTGTTTAATTGGTTTTAAAGTGTAATTAGATTATATTTTTACCATTTAATCTAATTTTTGTCATTGGAATTAATTTCACTTTGAAATTGGACATAAACAAGTGTAAATCTTTTGATAGATATTGTTTTTTAAAAACACGCTATTTGTTTTGAAAATGGGAATTAATTTTAAATTAATTAATGAAAATTTAATGTTTTGAATTTGGTAAATAGAAATAATTTTTGAATTTGGAATACCAAATATATCTTAGGCTAAATATTGGTATTTTTCTGAAAAACTTCAATTTTTCATGAATAGTGAAACCACTTAGTAGTAGTTAAAAACCTAAATTTTTCATTTAAATGGAATTTTACCACTTTTTTCAATTGAATTTAAAAAATATGACATACATGATTGTTATTAATATGTAAAATGTGGTTCAATAAGTTGAAAATAATTCTTGGTGAATAGTAACTTTTTACTTTTATTTACCACGCTTAAAGGTAAATAGTGTAATTCAAGGTAAAAAGAATATTAAAATAATTCAAAACATACCTTCACACTTGTCCAAGACTTATTTGTTGAGTCATTTACGACCATGTTCATCTTTGGGTCGATTTTGGGACCCCATTGAGCCACTTGGGAGTGATAATGAAAATTTAGATTAATTAACTTAAAGTAAAGTCTAAAATGAAAAAATATATATATTTTAGTAAATTAATTTTTAAAAGAGGTTATATAAATTATATTTTAGACTATAAATATTAATTGTAAAGATAAAAATATTTCCTACATCATCGTATTTTTTATATAATTTTTAGACATCAAATAAATTAAATTATTTATGACACAATAATGATGCAGTATTTACGTCATTAATAAAATATTTAAATAAAAAAGATTATAAATATTAAAAAAATATCCAAAACCTATAAAATTATTATTGGATGATTTTATTTAGACCATGATTCATCTTTTCTTTAACTTTAATTAGTTTTGGACCTTTAGAAACTGAATATCATTATATAATATAATAATATTATCACACTTTCCTAAAGAGCTCCTCCTCCCATTTATAAAAATCCCTCACTTCTAACTAATTACTCACACCTCTCAAGCCTTTTGACTTGTCCAAAATCTGACCAATTAAGCTCCCTAAATCCCTCTCCTCCACCTAGAATCCTTAATTTAGGCAGAAGGCACTTCAAGAAGTAATTTTGGTTCAAACCAAAGGAAGTTACCCAAATTAAAGGTAACAGTTTCTCTTAACTTCTTTTATTTTATTTTAATTTTCCAACCCCTAAACTCTTTTTATTCCTTTATTTTATAAAAACACCAGTGTACTCAATATACTAGGATGTTGTTATGAGAATTATTCAAACTACACTTACACACACTTCCATCTAATTGGTGAAAAACATATTGTTTCTGTGGATGGAAAACTAACGCCTCACGAAATGATGATTGTTCGATTATCTCCTACCGCCTCTCTTGGTGGACATTAAGATGGAACTGTATTTATATATGATATATATTGTGTTTATATTTTCTTTATTCTTCTATATTTTAAATTTATATCCTACCTTTATGGTTTCCATTATGGGTAAATGTTATAATTTAATTTGAGGAAGTGTGGACTACCGACCCCTCAAAGTGATATGACTCGTTAATTCCATATTTGGAAAGTATAAAGGATGGATTTAATGATATTATATATTATATTATACTTTAATTATAATATACCTATGTATAATTATGTTTTAATTCCATTAAAATAAGAAATAGAAATGAAAGTAGCATTCATGCGTACGTACGGCTTACCGTCTCCATGAATGGTGCATTTCATTTCTTACCTCCAAATGATATGTACTATTATAAATACATGTATATATTAGATATATATGATATATATGATATCTAAATCATGAATATCATTCTGGATATAATGAACTTTTTACTATGTGAACAACTTGTAATTATAAGAAGTCCATTTTTGACTCAAGTACCAAATATCGACAAAAGGAACGTTATTAACTTAAAAGATTACATAATGTTTATAACATGGTAATAAGTGATATAAAAGGAAAAATAAACTTTAAAAGGTTCTTAAGAAAGTATAAATTAACTTTAGCTTATTATTCAGGAATAACAAGGAACAAACGAGTCAAGTCAGACCCGAGGTAAGGGATTTTCTTATCTCACTTTTAATTCGGTGAGATTTACATTGTTCGCCACATATTCATTGCATGTGGTGTATTCTGTATTTCCATTTGATATATATTATCATTATCCTCATTATATTCATGGTATTATGTGATTATTTTGGTTGATGTTAACTTTGGGTCACATGACTTAGTTGATTACAACATGGTAAAGGGTTTCATCTCACTTTTTATTCTCGTGAGATTCATACTATATTTGCCACTATTTCCTTTTGTGTGGTGTATGTACTGCCCATGATTGTACTATTTGTATAATATACTTTCATTTATTAGTATTTACATCTTCATTGTATGGTCCTTCTTTCATGTGGTGTATGTTTTGAAAGTTACCAAATCGGTAAGGGAACTTTTCAGCCTCCTCTTTTTAAAAGACTTATTTTTGTTATGTCTTTTTCTAAATTTTAAAGTGACGTTGTTAGGCTGTTGAGTTTTTACAAGAGAACTTCTTAACCCAATTTCATTTCTTTGGGTTCAAATTGTACTTCTTTAATATGTCAACCTATGAATATGTGTGAATGACCTCTGTTTGTTTTACACTTAATATCCAATTATATTGGATGTATTTATATTTCTCACACATAATTATGTGATTGATTTATCCTTAATTTAAGGATACCATCTTTATAAGGGATTTCATCACAATTTACATTTCCACTGAGACTTCATTATTGTTATGCACCAATTCACTCTTATATGTTGTATATATTGTCCTTTGACATATTATATCATGAATCCATTTATTCTCATGATATTATAAAGTTCTGATTAAATGTTATTCCTTAATTATTTTTATTCAAGCGTCTCTCCTTTTGTTAAAAAAAACTCTTTAACTAAAATATCGTTTTAAATGTTTTACTGATTTATTCCTCTAAATATTTCTCATTAATGTCCATATTTTCAAAATGGTTTTTAGGATTTATTTATATGGAAATTAATGTTTTCAAATGATAATTCATTTAAAAGATTCAAAGTGGTATGGGAAACTTTGATTTAAAAATCTCCTTTTAAATGGTTTTAAAAATGATTTGATAAAGCATGGTTTATTTCAATATCTTGATTTGATATATTGGAATGTGGAAATGTTATCCTTACTTTATACTTGTGTTATGTGTTATGATTATGTTATGGTTATTGGGCATTGTTTACGTATACGGGTGTTTCGGTGATAAACCTAGGGTGGGTGAGCCCGACATAGCTCTCCAATTCATTGGGTAACATGACGGAGGTAAATGTGATGTTTCTCCTAAGAGATTTAGGGAATATAATGTGATGGGTATTCCAAGTATAAATCCCTACGTAGTTGTGATAGCTACAATGTAAGTTTGATATGGATTCCATAAGTAACCTTTATGATTTATGATTTGTGTATGTTATTCATAAATCTTATGATTTTGTATGGTATGTTATGATTAAAAAGTATGGTTTTATTGATTTATATTTATTTATGGTATAATGTTTTCCTTCCTTATTTTCTAACCCTTGCTAATCTTTTTATTCTCATCCAAAGTTTTTAAAATGTTTTCCATAGGACTTAAAGATGAATAGGGTCAAGGATGGGATCAAGGAAAATTCATGATGTCTAAAACATGGAACTAGACATGTTTCATTTTAAGAGTTTTATTTTATGAAAAAATGGATATTGAGTAGTAGTGTCTACATGTAATATTCAAGTTGTTATGTAATAGTTATGGCCTAATTCTCTAAAAATATAAACCTGAAAATATCCTCAATGTGAATTATCCATTTAATTAAATATTATGTAATGTTATAAGGTCAGGTCCTTATAGTTGGTATCATAGGTCGGTTTAGATAACTTTAGAGGTAAGGGTATTCTTTAATCATAAATGACAATACCATAATGGTTAGGATTTCAGAAAGAGTCATAGTTTTTTTTAGATAAAGTGAATGATTTTAAGATAACATGAATAATTATATCTTATTATTTACCCTCCTTGTAAGATATTATATGATGATTTTACTGATATAATCACACTAACCTTTTTGGTTTCGGTAAATTACTGGATCTAGCAGGAACCAAAGTAATAGTGGATGTGAAGAAAACTATAACGGTTTTCTAAACACGCAACTGAATGATATGGGAGCTGTAATGAGAAATCTTGTGGTTATTCTCAACCAGCTATCTAGATTCATGATTGACCACCTAAATCTTAGTGATTCTTAAAAGGAAACATATATGCGAGAAACAAATCCCTACGGAATTTCAAGTAATAATCATAAAGGTAAGTATACTCAAAAACCTATGTGTCAAGGATGTGGAAAGAAACACCTAGGAAAATTTTTCAAAGGGACAGGAAGATGTTATAGATGTGTAAATGAAGGTCATAAATCAAGAACCTACCATGGAAAAAGGAAGCATCCAGTTAACTCTAGGAAAGGGAAAGAAGTTCTTTCTGAGGGATCAATTGAATTTTTTAGATGTGGTGTGCATAGTAATTATAAAAAAAACATGTCCTACAAAGAAGTTTCGGGAATGGGATCACCAGGATCGTACAAATATTTTTTTACCAATACCTAATGTCATTCCGATTAACGATGAAGAAACTGACAATGACCAATGAAAGGTATGGATTTTTTTATTAACATATGTTTTGATATTATTGAATCTTAGGATATGATTCATGATTTTGTTTGTAGGGAAGAATTATTTCAGAATAAGTTTAAAAGGAATGGTTAATGGATCATAAAGAATTTTGAATGAGTAAGAAGTCAACATATAAGGGATTCAAGAATTATGGTATATTTCAGGATGGTGAAATGCTTAAAAGTATTAAGGCACTTTTGATGATGGGAATTACATTACAAGACTTTTTATAGTATGTGTAACCTTGAAGTTTGATATATGAAAATTTTATTCATGGAATAATTATCTTTTCTTTTGTGGATATAGTTATAAAGAACTATTTGGGTTTATATGATCCTTGAATTTGAGGCAATTACAGGTTAATACATTTTTGGGATGAAAAATGAAAGTTATTAGATAACCTTCGTGGTTAAAATATGTTATAGTTATTTTTTATGAATTTATCTCTTTTTGGTAATGTTATAAAATTATATAGTTTTTGAAAAAAAGACAACATGTGGACCGTGTGACAACTCGTCGCGTCGGACAAAGCTTCGGGAATTGAACCCACAACCAAAGTGCGACTGGTATTTATTTCCTACCATGGGACTACGTGAAGTCCCTAGTTAGTATGACTAATTATTTTTAGTAATATGATTTTATAAATCAAGAATAAGTTTATTTTGGGTTATCTATGGAAATGATTAACCTATCATGGAGGATATGTGATTAGGTTAATTACTTTTCAATATGATACTTTAAGAGTAACTAATGTTATTCGGAGATAAATGTTAAGATTTATCTTAGAAGACTATGTGATTAAATCATTTTGAGAATTGGGTTTCAATATTAGTTTGGATTACTTTGAATAATTTTATTGACATTTGTTTATTTAATGGTATTTGATGAACTTTGAGTTTTGTTTGTCAAATTTTGGTGATTAAGAGTAGTTTTTCTTTTTGTAAAAGATTATCCTTTTTGGGGATTATCTGATCTTGTGATAACCATTTTGATTTTAGTTAAGGTCTAAATACATGTGAAATATATAGTTAATCTTTTTTGGATTATTTGATTCTCTCTAAGTTGATTATAGCGCTCTTAATGTGAAAAAAGTAATCCTGATACTCATCGTTTGGAAAAAATATGAGTTTGGGTTAGAAATCTAGTAAAAGATGAAAGTCTACATGAAAATTAAGTATGTTTCCTTATATTTTTAGTTAAGCTCATAAATAAATTCCTCAATGAAAAGTAACTTAAAAAAAACCTTGTCTATTAACTTTTCCAACTGGGGAATTAAATATTGTTTAAGCCATCACAAGTTTGTGATTTTCTCGTGGTTAACTTTCTCCTAAACATGTTTTCTATCACTCTACATCAGAACTTGATGGTTTTTTTTCTCCTCCATGTCCATATTTTCATGGAATCTTAGTATCTTTTATATCAAGTAACCTTTTTACTTCTCTTCCTTTATTTTAAAGTGATAGTTTTATTGACTCTTTTTCCGATGTGGGGCTTTCAATGAAGTTTCTGAGCCCAATTTTAAAATTGCGAGGACGCAATTCCCAAAAGGGGGGAAGGATGTAACATCCCGGATAAATAAAGAATATGAAATTTTCATATTTATTAATATTTTTGAATTAAATATTAATTTTACTTTAACGTGGTTTCTATGTTCGATAGCGTACCCGATACACAACAATGAGTTTCTTTGAAATCTTACGTTGCACACTAACAATATAATATTATTATTTAAAATGGTAGTTAACGCCTAACCATTGTAGTGGTGTAAATGAATATAACTAACTACAAAATGATTATACATTTTTGTTAAATGTTTTTACATTTATCCAATAAAATTTAGAGGCTTAAAATGTGAATGAATCTAATTTTAAACATAATTTAATTTAAAAGGTTGATTTACCGCCTTTTGATGGTGAACCATCTTTAAATATAGTTTTGGTCACTTTTATATGTTCTATATGATAAAATAAAATATTTATTTATAATCGGAATATTAAAATTTACTTTGGGTAAAATTTTGGTATTTTTCTGATAAAATCTATTTTTTAATGAATAGTGAAAAATACTATATTTTAATTCAAATATAATTTTTAATCTAATTTATTTTTATGATTAGATTATCTTTTTCATTGGTTTTAAAGTGTAATTAGATTATATTTTTACCATTTAATCTAATGGTGGTTATTGTAAGTAAATTCACTTTGAAATTGGACATAAACAAATGTCAATCTTTTGATAGATATTGTTTTTTAAAAACACGCAATTTGTTTTGACAATGGAAATTAATTTTAAATTAATTAATGAAAATTATATTTTTTTAATTTGTTAAAATAGACATAATTTTTGAATTTGTAATACCAAATATAGATTAGGCTGAATTTTTGGTATTTTTCTGAAAAACTTCAATTTTTCATGAATAGTGAAACCACTTAGTAGTAGTTAAAAAACTAAATTTTTTATTTAAATGAAATTTTTCATTATTATTTGATCCCTTTATTTAATAAGGATTTTAATAAGATTCCGTCTTTTAGACTTTTTTAACTCCTTTACGTTTATGCAATAAATTGTGCCTTGGTCTTTGACTGAGGCACCTGCTCTTAAAAAAAAATTACCTCATTAATAAAAGATTTAAATAAATAAGATTATAAATATTAAAACAATATCCAAAAACTGTCCAATTATTATTGTATGATTTTATTTCTACCATGAGTCATCTTATCTTCTACTTTAATTAGTTTTTGACCTTTATAAACCGAATATCATTATATAATAAAATAATATTATCACACTTTCTTAAAGAGATCCTCCTCCCCTTTATAAAAATCCCTCACTTCAAACCAATTACTCACACCTATCAAGCCTTTTGGCTCATCCAAACTCTACCTAATTAATCTCCCTAAATCCATATCTCCTCCTAGAAGCCTTACCTTAGGCAGAATGCACTTCGAGAAGTCATTTTGGTACAAACCAAAAGAAGTTACCAAAATTAAAGGTAGAAGTTTCTCTTCACTTATGTTATTTTATTTTACTTTTCCAACCCCTAAATTCTTTTTATTCCTTTATTTTATAAAAACAACATTGTCCTAAATATACTAGGATTTTTGTATGAGAATTATTCTAACTACACTTACACACACCTCCATCTAATGGGAGAAAAACATACAGTTTCTGTGGATGGCAAACTAACACCTCACGAAATGATGATTGTTCGGTTATCTCCTACTACCTCTCTTGGTGGACATTAAGATGGAAATTTATTTATATATGATATATATTATGTTTATATTTTCTTTATTCTTCTATATTTTATATTTATATCCTACTTTTATGGTTTTCATTATGGGTAAACGTGATAATTTCATTTGAGGAAGTGTGGACTACCGCCTCCTCAAAGTGATATGACTCATTAATGCCATATATGGGATGTATAAAGGATGGATTTAATGATATTATATATGAAATTATACTTTAATTATAATATAACCATGTATCATTATGTTTTAATTCCATTAAAATAAGAAATAAAAATAAAAGTAGCGTTCATGCGTACGTACAGCTTACCGTCTCCATGAACGTTGCATTTCATTTCTTACCTCCAAATGTTATGTACTATTATAAATACATGTATATATAGGATATATATGATATATATTATATCTAAATAATGAATATAATTCTGGATATTATGAACTTTTAACTATGTGAATAACTTGTAATTATAAGAAGTCCATTTTTGACTCAAGTACTAAATATCGACAAAACGAACGTTATTAACTTAAAAGACTGAATAATGTTTATAACATGGTAATAAGTGATATAAAAGGAATAATAAACTTTAAAAAGGTTCTTAAGCAATTATAAATTAACATTATTTTATTATTTAGGAAGAACAAGAACAAACGAGTCAAGTCGGACACGAGGTAAGGGATTTTCTTATCTCACTTTTAATTCCGTGAGATTTCCATTGTTTGCCACTTATTCATTGAATGTGGTGTATTGTTTACTGACATTTGATATATATTATCATGATTCTCATTATATTCATGGTATTATGTTATTCATTTGGAGGATATTAACTTTCGGTCATACGACTCAGTTGATTACAACGTGGTAAAGGGTTTCATCTCACTTTTTATTCTCGTGAGATTCATGCTATATTTGCCACTATTTCCTTTTGTGTGGTGTATGTACTTCCCATTATTGTACTATTTGTGTAATATAATTTCATTTATGAGTATTTACATCTTAATTTTCTGATCCTTCTTTCATGTGGCGTATGTTTTGTAAGTAACCAAATCGGTAAGGGAACCTTTCACCCTCCCCCTTTTAAAAGATTTCTTTTTGTTATGTCTTTTAATTTACATCTTATTATTTTGGGATATGCTCTTATATATCCTTATTGATGTAAAATTTATGTCCAAGTGTTGAGATACCCTTTTTATCTCATCAACTCATTTTCTGAATTTAAAAGTGACGTCGTTAGACTGTTGAATTTTTACACAGGAACTTCTTAACCCAATTTCAATTATTTGGGTTCAACTTGTACTTCTTGAATATGTCATCCTATGAATATGTGTGAATGACCTATGTTTGTTTTATACTTAATATCTACTTATATTGGATGTATTTATATTTTTCACACATAATTATGTGATTGATTTATCCTTAATTTAAGGATACCATCTTTATAAGGGATTTCATCAGAATTTACATTTCCACTGAGTCTTCATTGTTTTTATGCACCAATTCACTCTTATATGGTGTATATATTGTCCTTTAAAATATTATATCATGAATCAATTTATTCTCATGATATTATAAAGTTCTTATTAAATTTTATTCCTCAATTATTTGTATTCTAGCATCTCTCTCTTTGTTAAAAAAACTTTTTAACTAAAATATCATTTTAAATGTTTTACAGATTTATTCCTCTAAATATTTATCATTAATGTCCATGTTTTCAAAATGGGTTTTAGGATTTATTTATATGGAAATTAATGTTTTCAAATGAAAATTCATTTAAAATCTTCAATGTGGCATGGGACACTTTGATTCAAAAATCTCCTTTTAAATGGTTTTGAAAATGATTTGATAAAGCACTGTTTATTTCAATATCTTGATTTGATATATTGGAATGTGGAAATGTTATCTTTCCTTTATAATTGTGTTATGTGTTATGATTATGTTATGGTTATTGGGTATTGTTTACGTATACGGGTGTTTCTGTGATAAACATAGGGCGGGTGAGCCCGAGGTAGCTCTCCAATGCATTGGGTAACATGACGGAGGTAAACGTGATGTTTCTCCTAAGAGATTTAGGGAATATATTGTGATGGGTATTCCAAGTGTAAATAACTATGTAGTTGTGATAGATACGATGTAAGTTTTATATGGATTCCATAAGTAACCTTTTTGATTTATGATTTGTGTGTGTTATTCATAAATCTTATGATTTCTTAAGGTATGTTATGATTGAAAAGTATTGTTTTATTGATTTTTATTTATTGATGGGATAATGTTTTCCTTCCTTATTTTATAACCCTTACTAAGCTTTTTACGCTCCTCCCAAGTTTTTGAACTATTTTTGAGAGGATTTAAATATGAATAGGGTCAAGGATGGGATCAAGGAAAAGTCATGATGTCTAAAACATGGAACTATAAATGTTTCTTTTTAAGAGTTTTTATTTTATAAAAAAATGGATACTGAGTAGTAGTGTCTACATGTAATATTCAAGTTTTTATGTAATAGTTATGGCCTAATTCTCTAAAACTCTAAACCTTAAAAGATCCTCAATATGAATTATTCATTTAATTAAATATTATGTAATGTTATAAGGTCAGTTCCTTATACAAGGTGCACCTTCCTTTTCAGGAGCCTACAAGATTAGAACTCTATAGTTAAGCGTTCTTAGTTTGGAGTAGTGATCAGGATGGGTGATCATCTGGGAAGTTTATCATGGTATGTGTGAGTGAGGACAAATCACACTGGAAAGGACATGTGTTGGCCTGTGGGGACAATCATTAGTCAGATGACCAGTTCGGGCATGTGGGTGGACCCTGGGGTGGGTATCACGTGTCTGCGTGGCAACTGGTGGTACCTGGTAGGCCAGGACCCGATGGCCATGTTAATGTGGGGTGTATGTGCTGTGACTAGGACCCAGTTTTCACATTTGGTATCAGAGGTGGTACCCAGCCTTAAGTGTGGTGCACTGCCTGGGTTGATATGTAGGGACTACAACGAGGACGTTGTGCTCTAAAGGGGGGTGATTGTAACACCCCTGAAAGATAAAGGGTTAAATGACTAAATGATATGACTCATGTGCACCTTCCTTTTCAGAATCCTGCCTGATTAGAACTCCACAGTTAAGCATGCTTGGCCTAGAGTAGTGATTAGGATGAGTGACCTTCTGGGAATTTTCCCAGGGTGTGTGTGAGTGAGGACAAAAGCACATTGGAAAGGACATGTGTTAGCCTGGAAGATAAAGGGATAAATGACTAAATGATATGACTCATGTCTAAAAGGTGCGCCTTCTTTTTCGGGAGCCTACCTGATTGGAACTCCATAGTTAAGCATGCTTGGCCTAGAGTAGTGATCAGGATGGGTGTCCTTATGGGAAGTTTCCTAGGGTGTGTGTGAGTGAGGACAAAAGCACATTGGAAAGGACATATGTTGTCCTGTGGGGACTGTCTTTAGTCAGATGACTCGTTCAGGCATATGGGTGGGCCCCAGGGTGGGGACCACGTGTCCGCGGGGCAACTGGTGGTACCTGGTGGGCTAGGACCCGACGGCCATGTTAAAGGCAGGGTGTATGTGATGTCATTGGGACCCAGTTGTTACATTTGGTATCAGAGGTGGTACCCACCTTAAGTGTGGTGCACTGTCTGGGTTGATATGTAGGGACCACAACGAGGACGTTGTGCTCTAGAGGGGGGGTGATTGTAACACCCCTGAAAGATAAAGGGTTAAATGACAAAATAATATGACTCATGTCAACAAGGTGCACCTTATTTTTCAGGAGCCTACCTGATTATAACTCCACAGTTAAGCATGATTGGCCTAGAGTAGTGATCAGGATGGGTGACCTTCTGGGAAGTTTCCCAGGGTGTGTGTGAGTGAGGACAAAATCACATTGGAAAGGACATGTGTTGGCATGTGGGGACTTTCATTAGTCAGATGACCCGTTCAGGCATGTGGGTGGACCCCATGGTGGGGACCACGTGTCTGCGGGGAAACTGGTGGTACCTGGTGGGCCAGGACCCGACAGCCATGTTAAAGGTGGGGTGTTTGTGCTGTCATTGGGACCTATTTGTTACAAAAAACAACAAGGTTTTCAAGTAAATTATTTCCAAATACCATAATAGAAAGATTCTTGTAATTAGAATTTACTATAATATTTTCCCCTAGTGTTTTAACAATAAGTTCTAGTCTAATTTGTTGAAGGTGGGGTGTTTGTGCTGTCATTGGGACCCAGTTGTTACAAAAAACAACAAGGTTTTCAAGTAAATTATTTCCATAGACCACAATAGAAAGATTCTTGTAATTAATATTTACTATAATATTTTCCCCTAGTGTTTTAACAATAAGTTATAGTCTAATTTGTTGAGGTAATATTTCTAATTTACTAGAAAATTTCTCAGAAATAATGGAATGTGTAGACCTCATGTCAAAAAAACTTTAAAAAAATCTGAGTAAACAAACAAGGTACCTGATACAACTTCATTAGATGGCCCGACATCTGCTAATGTAGTTTCAAAGGATCTCACTACACCTTTCTACTTATATTCTGGCCTCTTTACATCATTTGGATCTTTCTTTGGGTAGGCATTTGCATAATGACCCATCTCACCACATTTAAAACACTTAACAGTTTTCTTATCAGGATTAGTCTTGGGATCATTTTCATTACGATCTCAGGACATATGTCCAAACTTACCACATCAAAAACACTTCCTAGTTTTGTTAAGGCATTCACCAGTATGATTCTTGACACATATTTCACAAACTAGAAACTTGACTTTCTTACCATCAGATTTATTTGGTTAATTCTTACCAATTGCTTTCCATCTGGACCTCTTCTTCTCCTTGTTTTCAAAGTGCACATGGTCATCAAAAAACTTCATCTATACCCTCCCAGCACATCAAACAAGTTTATCATAACTTCTGAATTCACAGGAGGCCAACGCCCTTAAATACCTTAGCTTTAATCCTGAGTAAAAGCGGTTGATTTTCTATCAAGATCCCAAATAAGATTTGGAGCATAACTCTCTAGTCGGGTGAAGTTCACTTCATACACAGCCACTAAATCCTCTTCATTTTTCTTCAATTCAATAAATTTTTTCTCTATCCTAAGTTGCACCACCTTAGGAAAATATTTTTCAAGGAAAAGACTTAAATTCATCCCACTCTAAGACATCAACATCCTCTTTATCCTTGATATTCTTGACCATTGACCACCACTTATTAGATTTACCTTCAAAACGATAAATGGAAATACTTACCTTTTTATTATCTGAACATCCCATAACATCAAATATCTTTTCAAGGGATTTAATCAATCCTTCAGCCTCTACTGGGTCAGAAGATCCATTGAAAGCTGGAGGGTGTTGTCTCATAAAATGTTCCACTATTGTCATGTTTTGTTGTGTTACCTCTGGTTGTTCTCTTGTATGGATGCCACCACAATTTATTGCTTTCATTAGTTGATCCATTACTATCTCAAACTGCATGGTTCCAAACCCTACCATTTCAGGTTGTAGATTCTGAAGGATATTGTTATTTCGGTGCCTCTCCTCTTCAACATCCATTTTTTTCTATGAACAACCATTCTAAACAAACATATCTTAGTTAAAGCAAAATGGTAATCTTTAAATGATATTACATTTAAAATTAATTATAGAGTAAAAATAATTTATGGTATTCTATCACCCAAATCCCTAAAGTTATTTAAACCATCCTCTGATACCAACTATAAGGACCTGGACTTATTACATTACATAATCTTGAATTTAGTCAAGAAATAACTTCCTTTCACATTGAGGATATTTTCAAGTTTAGATATTTATAGGAAATTTAAATAACACATTCAAGAAATTATAAATTTATATAGAGTGGATACTATAAAAACAGTACTCGTTTCTTCCAAAATATAAAACTTTTTAAATATAACATGATTTTCTTGACAATTATTCAATAATATAAATTGGATTCCTTCTTTTTCCTACACATACTTATAACCTGTGAAAATCATTTAAAAACTTTGGATGATCACAAAAAAGCTCAGTAAGGGATTTTAAAATAAGTAAAGAACATATTATTCCATGAATACTTGTAATATATGAAATCATTTTTAAAAGACAAACTTGTCACCCATATATACTTACTTTGTAAAAAATGATATTTTCACAATATCCCACAAAACATAAAAACATAAATATAACCATAATGGTATATTGGGGCATTACATACATAATATTGTAACCCTCTTGGCTACCTTATAATTTTTAACCCTCACAGCTATCTTACTATTTGTGTAACCACCGGTTTGTGCCTATGGGTCTCAAGGGCCTTCGGGTAATCAAAGGCCTTCAGGACATAAGGCCTTCAGGCCACGGAGACCATGGAGTAGCCCAGTTCATATAGAACAGTACCCAAAAGAGGATCAGAGCAACATGAGTAGCATCCACCAGAAGCATAGCTAACCGGATTGGAAGAATGAGAGGGTATGGCAGCCACCATCGGAACCAGGCACCAAGTAGATTTGTATGGGGTAATTCTATCTAATCAACAATGCAAGGTGGGGAGCTAGGTGATCAATGATGCAGAAGCTAGGGAGGGGCAGTTCAACTGGGCTGGGCCTACGGGTCATGTATTGGGCATGGTATGCCTCTAAGCCTTCAGGTCATGTATTGCGGGTCAGTCGGGCCTTGTGCCTTGGGCTTATGGGTCATGTATGGGTTCTCCTTCAACCCTTAAAAGGAGGATTATACATAATAAAATAAAAAAAAAATTCCTTCGGGCCATTCGGGTAAGTCCCTTATCATATAATTGAAGTGAGACTTAATAGAGTGGATAGAATATGTATATACTCCGTAAATCCACATAATTCAACATATTATATATTAAATCAATCACACAAACAATTTTAATACCGCATAAATAATAAAGTAAAAGGTTAACCCAAAGGATGGAAATCGGGTTAAGAATTCCCTTACCTTGGGTTTGTCTTACTTTAAACTCGTTTAAACCTCCTCTTGATCTCTTATCCTTGAGAGCCTCATTAAGGCCTTTGATTTTTTCCTTTTGGTGAGACCAGCAGCTCTAGGATGTGGGAAAGATCCTTGGGAGGATTATTGTCCAGAACTTAGATAAGGGTCAAGGCTTGAGAGGTGTGGGAGGAATAGGGGAATGAGGGTGGTATTTATAGTGGAGGAGATGAAGTATTTTTCATTATTTTAATCATTATTATAATATTTTTCTCAAGACTATGAATAGTCTTAATTCATGTTACCCCAAATAGTAATAATAGCATGTAAGTTCAAACCAAGTGGCCTTACATCACTTATGATGTCATAAATATTTTATTTAACTAATAATTTGAATATGTGGTATTTTATAGTATTCAACTATTCATCAAAAATTCAAGAATTTCAGAAAAATCCAAAAAAATCTCCCTAACCATTTTTCAACATATAGAATTTAAAAATGAACTCAATTTTTTGAAAATAATTTTCTAAGTAATATTAATTTTATTTCTAAATAAAATCATAATTTATTCAAAAATAATAATTTTAAAATTATAACTGCTTTTTTATCATATTCAAAAATTAACAAAGATGTTATTATCTAAAAGACTTAATAAAATAAAATAATAATACAATTTTCTAATCATTAAGTTCATATTACTATTCATATTACTATTCATAAGGGTATGTTACTATTCACCAAAAATCAAGTTGGTTATATTAGACTCCAAATAACATACTGAACACAAATCACTACTGGAAATGCAGGATTTCCCAATGGTTTAGAACTGTTGGGAAAGGCTGTAGAACCATTGGTATATGTTATACCAACGGTTCGGCAAACCATAGGGAAGTAATTCATTGGGAAAAGTTTTTCCCAATGGTTTACAGTGAACCGTTGGGATAGGGTGCTGAAAAATTAACCTATCCCAACGGTTCTGGAAAACTGTTGGGAAATGTTTTTCCCAACGGTTTACAACCATTGGGATACAGTGCACAAAATTATCATGTTTTTTCCAATGGTTTGGAAAACCGTTGGAAAAAACCCAACATATCCTATTTCCCAATGGTTTAGAACCGTTGGTAAAAGTGTTTTACCAACGGTTTTATGAACCGTTGGTAAAACAAGACCTACCCATTCTATGCCAATGGTTTTGAACCATTGGCATAGCCTCTGCTGGGCAAATTGCACAGCAGCTCTGCAATTTACCCAGCAGCTCTCCGATTTGACCACCGGCTCTCCAATTTTCCCACCAGGTCTCATTTTGTGGGTTCCCTCTCATTTTCAATCCAATTATTGTACCTAAAATAAAATAACACATACATATACAATTATTTTACCTGTAATAACCAACTAACGCTTACATATAGAGAACAAATTCATACACATTTAACATATAATGGTGGAACTATACACATCCATAATTAAATTAGAATTCATAATGTAATTATAAACATACATAATTCATTTAGAATTCAATTTAAAATTTAGATGACAATTATATGTGGAATCCGAAAGTCAATTCATAATTTGATCTGTTTTTTTGTATACCATATATTTTTACTTGAAATAATGTCCATTTTAAACATAATACATACACCTGGAGAGATACCGGCCACACCGCACCTTATATTGAGGTGGGGTTGTCTCGTACACGTCACATATGACCCATGGATCGTTGTGCTAATGTATCGACACAATCCGAATGCGTTTGGTCAGTTTTCAGTATGCCAGTTGATGTTTTTCAATTAAAATGACGTACTTTTGAAACAAAAGGCAGACACTTTGAGTGGTTCCGGCCACACCGCACCTCGGATTGAGGCAGCGTTGACTCATACACGTCACATATGACCCATGGATCGTTCTCCTAAAGTTCCAATGGAAACCGAATGCATTTGGTCGGTTTTCCATATGTACTTAAATTGTTGTCCATTTTAAGAAAAAGAGAGCCACTTAGAGTGATTCCAGCCACACCGTGACTCATATTAATACGGGGTTGACTCGTACACGTCACATATGACCCATGGATCATTATTCTAAAGTATCGACACAATCTGAATGCGTTTGGTCGGTTTTCCATTTTCCAGTTGATGTTTTTCACTTCAAATGATGACCTTTTGAAACAAAAGACAGACACTTTGAGTGGTGGCGGCCACACCACGCCTTGGATTGAGGCATGGTTGACTCATACACATCACATATGACCCATGGATCGTTGTGATAATGTATCGACACAATCCGAATGCGTTTGGTTGGTTTTCCGTATGCCAGTTGATGTTTTTCAATTAAAATGATGTACTTTTGAAACAAAAGGTAGACACTTTGAGTGGTTCCAGCCACACCGCTCCTTGGATTGAGGCATCGTTGACTCATACACGTCACATATGACCCATGGATCATTATCCTAAAGTTTCAATGGAAACTGAATGCGTTTGGTTGGTTTTCCATATGTACTTAAATTGTTGTTCGTTTTAAGAAAAAGACAGACACTTTGAGTGGTGGCTACCACACCGCACCTCGGATTGAGGCGGGGTTGACTCGTACACGTCACATATGACCCATGGATCGTTGTGATAAAGTATCTACACAATCCGAATGTGTTTGGTTGGTTTTTTGTATGCCAGTTGATGTATTTCACTTCAGATTATGTCCTTTTGAAATAGAAGACAGACACTTTGAGTGGTGGCGGCCACACTGCACCTCGAATTGAGGTGGGGTTGACTCGTACACGTCACATATGACCCATGGATCATTTTTCTAATGTATCAACACAATACGAATGCGTTTGGTTGGTTTTCCGTATGCCAGTTGATGTTTTTTCAATTAAAATGACGTACTTTTGAAACAAAAGGCAGACACTTTGAGTGATGTCGGCCACACCGCGCCTTGGATTGAGGTGGTATTGACTCGTATACGTCACATATGACTCATGGATCGTTCTCCTAAAGTTTCAATGGAAACCAAATGTGTTTGGTCGGTTTTCCGTATGTACTTAAATTGTTGTCCATTTTAAGCAAAAGAGAGCCACTTAGAGTGATTCCGGCCACACCATGCCTCATATTCAATAGGGGTTGACTCGTACACATCACATATGACCCATGGATCGTTGTGATAAAGTATCGACACAATCCGAATGCGTTTGGTCGGTTTTCCATATGCCAGTTGATGTTTTTCACTTCAAATGGCGTCCTTTTGAAACAAAAGGCAGACACTTTGAGTGGTGGCGGCCAAACCGCACCTCGGATTGAGGTGGGGTTGACTCGTACACATCACATATGACCCATGGATCGTTGTGCTAATGTATCGACACAATTCGAATGCGTTTGGTCGGTTTTCCGTATGTGAGTTGATGTTTTTCAATTAAAATGACGTACTTTTGAAACAAAAGGCAGACACTTTGAGTGGTGTCGGCCACACCATGCCTCAGATTGAGGCAGCGTTGACTCGTACACGTCACATATGACCCATGAATCGTTCTCCTAAAGTTTCAATGGAAACCGGATGCGTTTGGTCGGTTTTCCATATGTACTTAAATTGTTGTCCATTTTAAGCAAAAGACAGACACTTTGAGTGGTGGAGGCCACACCGTGCCTCGGATTGAGGCAGGGTTGACTCGTACAGGTCACATATGACCTATGGATCGTTGTTCTAAAGTATCGACACAATATGAATGCGTTTGGTCGGTTTTCCGTATGCCAGTTGATGTATTTCACTTCAAATTATGTCCTTTTGAAACCGAAGAGAGACACTTTGAGTGGTGGCGGCCACACCACGCCTCGGATTGAGGCAGGGTTTACTTGTACACATCACATATGACCCATGGATCGTTTTTCTAATGTATTGACACAATCCGAATGCATTTGGTCGGTTTTCCGTATGCCAGTTGATGTTTTTCAATTAAAATGACGTACTTTTGAAACAGAAGGCAGACACTTTGAGTGGTACCGGCCACACCGCACCTCAGATAGAGGTGGCGTTGACTCGTACACGTCACATATGACCCATGGATCATTCTCCTAAAGTTTCAATGGAAACAAAATGTGTTTGGTCGGTTCTCTATATGTACTTAAATTGTTGTCCATTTTAAGCAAAAGAGAGCCACTTAGAGTGATTCCGGCCACACTGTGCCTCAGATTCAGGCGGGGTTGACTCGTACACGTCACATATGACCCATGGATCGTTGTGATAAAGTATCGACACAATCGGAATGTGTTTGGTCGGTTTTCCGTATGCCAGTTGATGTTTTTCACTTCAAATGACGTCCTTTTGAAACAAAAGACAGACACTTTGAGTGGTGGCGGCCACACCATGCCTCGGATTGAGGTGGGGTTGACTCGTACACGTCACATATGACACATGGATCGTTGTGCTAATGTATCGACACAATCCGAATGCATTTGGTCAGTTTTCTGTATGCCAGTTGATGTTTTTCAATTAAAATGACATCCTTTTGAAACAAAAGGCAGACACTTTGAGTGGTGGCGGCCACACCGCGCCTCATATTGAGGCGGGGTTGACTCGTACACGTCACATATGACCCATGGATAGTTGTGCTAATGTATTGACACAATCTGAATATGTTTGGTCGGTTTTCTGTATGTACTTAAAATGTTCTCCATTTTATGAGAATCCTCTGTGCGGGGGGTTGTTCGGGGTCCAAGGAAGAGGGTGGGGGGGCTGTCCGGGGGGCTGTCTGGGGGCTGTCCGGGGGGCTGTCCGGGGGGTTGTCTGGGGTCCAGGGAGGAGGGTGGGGGGGCTGTGCGGGGGGCTGTCCGGGGGGTGTTCGGGGGTTGTCCGGGGACCAAGGAGGAGGGTGGGGGGGCTGTCTGGGGGCTATCCGGGGGGCTGTTGGGGGGGTTGTCTGGGGTCCATGGAGGAGGGTGGGGGGGTTGTCCGGGGGGCTGTTCGGGGGGCTATCTGGGGGCTGTCATGGGTTGTTCGGGGGGTTATCCAGGGTCCAAGGAAGAGGGTGGGGGGCTGTCTGGGGGGGGCTGTCTGGGGGACTGTCTGGGGGGTTCTCCGGGGTCCAGGGAGGAGGGTGGGGGGCTGTTCGGGGGGCTGTCTGGGGGGCTGTCCGGCAGGGCTGTCTGGGGTCCAAGGAGGAGGGTGGGGGTTGTCCAGGGTCCAGGAAGGAGGGGGGTTCCCAAACACACAACCACTAAAATACAACAACATCCATAAAAACAGATAATATATAAAAATAACTCAACTCCAATATTATACTACGAGTCTAGATAAAACCAACATCTAGAATAGATTAAATATCAAATCTCAGTAATATCAGTCAAAAATGTAATGGATCAACTTGTCCCACATCACTATCACCATCATAACCATCATCATCATCACCCTCGTCCTCATCCCCATCATCGTCCTCTCCCTCTCCCTCCTCCTCGTCCTCGCCCTCCTCCTTGCCCTCGCCACCTGCCTCGCCCTCCTCCTCTCCCTCCTCTTCCGCATCAGACTCCTCACTATCATTATCGTCAAGTTGTACATCATCCTAACCACCACTAGAACTGCCACCTGGTGCACCGTATATAGAATGTATTGATGACATATACTCATCAAAAGCTGCGCTGGCCTCTGTTGGAAGTTTAGGACGTATAACTTCAATAAATTTCATAAACGCACTGTTTTCCCTAGCAGACTGTTCTTCCATCTCTATGGCCCTTTTCTCAGCATGTTCTGCCTGTTCCCTAACTTGCTACATCTCAGTGGCACTACATATCGTACCTGAGGAGGGCCAATACCTCGTCGGGGCTATCCTAGGTCGGCAGCATACTCTGCCAGAATGCTCATCTCCCAACACCTGATGTAAGTGATCTGTTGGCCCAAAATTGTCTGGTTCTTGGGCATCGAGGTCCTCTAAATCAGCCTGTTACAAATATAAATATATCATTAAGTTACAAAATAGATATTAAAAAAAATTCAACAGATTAAAACTTACAATCTGCTGCTGAGTCGCTTTGTTGACGGCACTTCCATCCTTTTTCCGTCTACTCAAAAAAAATAGTTTTTCTCGAGGCACGCATCCTTCAATATTTTGTATTTTCCTCTACAATGACATTGAATACTAAAGTTATATGAAAACTTTATCAAACTATTAAATAATTTAATAAACATAAGAAAGTGTAAGTCGTAAAGAAAACTTATAAACAATTGTTATACCTACTTCCTCTCATGATCAGGCATGATAGTGCGTCCTAGTGTGTGAAGGTATTTTTTTGCATCAATGTTCTTTTTATTTTTTCTGGATGATTCCTAAATAAAATTCGAAAATGCAACAGATAGTATCAATGAAAAACATGAAAGTTATTATTTAAATACCTCAAATGTTATTAATACCTTAAACTGGGTACTCGTCCAATGAGTAATCATCTGACGATACTGCTCTATAGGACAATCATCCACCACTGGTACCGCCTCTAACTCAGTGCCAACTCTAGAAACTCAGCCAATATACAACTCATGCTTGTAGGCTCTCCAAATCTCGCCTAAATCCTTTAGACGTTCTGATCGTGTACCCTCACCATCAGGAAAATTAAATCAAAGCTGAATTCAAAATATTAATTCATATAAATAAAAAAATAATTCATGGAATTTAATAGAACAGATTCTTTTACCCATATCTATGCCCAAGCTCTATCCTTGACCTCATGTGTCAAATGTCTCCACGATAGCGGGCTGACGGGAATGATGTCGGAGTATTTGTCAAGCGTCGCCAAAAAACTCCGACATTGCTGCCCTGTTTTCTCAACCATTTGGTTGTCTTCATTATAATCCACCATAACCTGTGTGTGGAGGTTCCACACTGAACGCATGCATGTACGCCCCCGCCCACGCCTCCTGTCAGTAGATGTATCTTTCATAAAACAAAAACAAATATTTTATCAAAACATGTTATAATGAAAATAAATATTTCTATAAAAATTTGTTAGGGTTCTTTAAATATACATGTGCCAGTCTGATCGCTGAGTGCCGCTGGATCCACAGAAACTGATGGAACACCCTGTGGTGGAACAGGAGTCGAAGACGATGGAATATAGAAGCTCAGAGAGATAGAAGTAGAAGGAAAAGAAGATGGGACAGCTGTCTGACCGGATGCTGACTGAGGAGTGGGAATCATCATGGGATGTGAAAATGATGAGCCAGAAGATGCAGAAGGTATCGAAAACATGGGAGGCCTAAATATCCCGTGTGTCTCTAACGACACACCGAGATCAGAATGTGGGAAGGATGACATGTCAGTGGGAGGGGTAGGGTCTAGTCGGGTACGCACAGCTGCTCTTCCACCTCTGGTACGAACCCTCCTCGTACCACCGGCCTGAGTACTAGGACCAGTACTAGGCTCCTTGTCGAATAACTGTCGACGTATAGGTGGATCCTACAAAAATGTTTACAAAAAAATTAATCACATGACATTATATATCCTTTAAATATATCAATTTTAAATAAAGTACTCACTTTAGGCACTAATGGTGGAATTCCCATCTCTTTCATTCGACGATTGTTCTCCATCATTTTTTTCCTTCATCTCTCTTCAATTGGCTTCATTTCCTGCTTTTGAAAACAAATATGTAATTAATTAGAAAAAGAAAACTAATGTGTAACCCAAAAAACTAAATATATGAGGGAATAGGGGGATTCATAGGTAATTTAGCTATCAATTGTTTTAGAAGAGCTTCAATGGATTTAATAAATCATACAATTTGTAATGTTCACCAAGTTAGAAATATTGTTTAACTATGTTTGAATACAGTTCAATTCCAAATTAGAAAATGCAATTCAAATAAAACTGCAACCAATAAACATTGAAAATTCATATAATGGTCAATTAAGCTATAAATTGTTTTAGAAGAGCTTGAATAGATTTAATAAATCATACAAGTTGTAATGTTCACCAAGTTAGAAATATTGTTTGACTATGTTTGAATACAATTCAATTCCAAATTAGAAAATGCAATTAAAATAAAATTGCAACCAATAAACATTGAAAATTTACATAATGGTCAAGTCATCTATCAATTGTTTTAGAAGAGCTTGAATGGATTTAATAAATCATACAAGTTGTAATGTTCACCAAGTTAGAAATATTGTTTGACTATGTTTGAATACAGTTCAATTCCAACTTAGAAAATGCAATTCAAATAAAACTACAACCAATAAACATTGAAAATTCACATAACGGTCAAGTTAGCTAAAACATATTTGTGATCAATAATAAATAAATTTGAATATTACCAACCTTAACAACCCAACTCAAGGTAAACCAAAATAATTGAGAACATGGATGAATGATTCTATATATTTTCAACCACAACTTCAGGTTCACAATAAACTCTGACAATTGATCTATTTGAGTCATCAAAAGAAATAAATGGATTGGTTTCAATGGCACTAGGGATAGTGTCAATTCCATCATCACCATCATCAAAAATATGTCTTGGAATTACTTCAACTTTGACACCAAATTCAGGTCGAAGTTGGTCTTTGACATAAAAAACTTGTTTAGTCATTGATGCCAACACATGTGGTTCTTCGGTAGCAAGAGTGCGAGTCAATTTAATTACTCGAAATCCACAATCATCAATAAATGTGCCATGTATCGTCATCGAATAAAACAAATGGAATTTCATCATTGTGACTCATCCATGAGAGTAATAATCCAATATTATTATTTTCACAACAAATCCATAATAACCCACATTTTCAAATCGTGGTCTACTATCTGATGCACTGGCATAACAATATGTTGTGGCAGTAACCATAACACCATCATGTTGTGTTCTCATGTTCTTTGCTCGTTCAGTGACAATAAATTTGTACCCATTGATAACAATTGATTTACAGTCACGAACCACGCTATTAGGACCAAAATCCAAATCTCTTATTTCCTCAGAGACAGAGTCAGCAGACAAACTCAATACCTACAATATAAATGACTATTAAACTTAATTAAATATTGATATAATTATTTTAAACATTAATTTTTTTATACCTTCAATTTTAACCAAGCAGAAAACTCTTTGCTATGCAAAGTCTCTCTCCTTCTCAAAGATAAAGAACGATGCTTCCTATTTATCATTGTTTTATGTTCCTTGTAGATAAAAAATATTAAAAGTTTAACAGATATATATGTAAGATATACATAATCAATTTAGTTACCTGATATAGTCATCGAACAAATCACAGTTGAACAAAACTGTGTGATGTGCCATCTCCCGCTCTTCATGGATTAATGTCTTCAATGTATATGATCCAGGAATTCCTTCTGTTTGAGGAAGTTATAGAAAACTGGGTTCAATTTGCTCATACTGTTCTTCTTCATTTCTCATTGGTATGTTCAATCTTGTAGTAAGATCAGACAAATACATCGAGTAGAAATCCATACATTCTTGAGCCAATTAACCGTTCACGAAAGAAACTTCGGGATGATTTCTGTTTCAGACATAAGACTTTAATGTGAACATATTTATTTCAGTTGGATACATCCAAGGAAAAGAAATAGTTCCTCCGAGAAGTATTTCAGTGGGAATATAGATAGTCAAATGCAACATTCATGTGAAAAATGGTGGAGGAAATATTTTCTCCAACTCACAAAAAATTAATGGGGCATCTGTCAACATTTTTTTCAATAAATACTTGGACAACTTCTTAGCACAAAGATCTCTTAAAAAATGGAACAATTGAATAAAAACCACCCTTACATTATTGGACAAAAGATGACGGATTGCTATTGGAAGCAACTCATGCAGTAGAACGTGATAATCATGAGTCTTCAAAGATTTTAGCTTCAACTCTCTTCTGTTGACCCGTTTAGATATGTTGCTTGAATAGCCATCAGGAACTCTAATAGTCTTTAATACTTTCAGAAATTGTTTTTTTTTACAGGTTTCATCACATAAGAGGCACATGGAAGTTGCTATTTATTTTCACTGATACGCATAGGATGCAATTCTGGTCTGATGCCCCAATCAACCAAGTCACGCCGAGATCGTAAATCATCTTTTGTCTTCCCCTTGACATTTAGAAGAAACGAAAGCAACATTTCTCATATATTCTATTCAATATACATTACGTCTAAGCCATGACGTAACAAATTGGTTGACCAATAAGGAAAATCAAAAAAGATACTCTTCTTCCTCCAATTGTAATAGGTTTTAGTGGAAACATTCTTTCTCTTTCCAGATTTCATTTGACCCTTCCCGAACGAAAAACTGAAATCTTTCAATTCATTAAGCATGTCAGTTATAGACATACACTGAGGTGGATCATCAGACTCTATGGTATTATCAAATCTTCGACGATTCATTCTATATGGATGATCCTTTGTCAAGAATCGTCGATGTCCCATAAAACTGAAACTACAGTGATGTTTCAGTCTTCTAGATCGTGTATTCTTCATACAAACTGGACATGACAGTTTTCCCTTCGTGCTCCATCCAAACATCATTGCATAAGCCGGAAAATCATTGATCGTCCACATAAGCGCAGCACGCATCTGAAATATGTCTTTCGAACATGCATCGTATGTGCGCACACCCACATCCTAAATAAGTTTCAACTCCTTTATTAAAGGTTACATGTATACATCAATATCAATGTCGGGATCAGAAGGACCAGATATGAGTATACTCATGAAAGTGAAAGGTTTTTTCATACACAACCATGGGGGAAGATTATAAATGTGTATAAAAACTGGCCATGTGCTATGCAAAGTAAGCATCTGCCCAAACGGATTAAAACTGTCGCATGAAAGACCCAGCCTCACATTACGCATGTCAGCTGCAAAATCAGGATGTCGAGCATCAAATCTCTGCCATGAAAATCCATCTGCAGGATGAACCAACTCATCATTAGTCTTCTTTCTCTCAGTATCATGCCATCTCATTTTTATTGATATTTCATCAGACATAAAAAGATTATGAAGTCTGGGGATCAATGGAACGTGCCACATTACTTTTGTGGAATGCGAGATGGTGTTCCATCAGATTTTGACTTCCAGCGGGATGTGAAAAATTTTATACAATCATTTCGTTCAGCGGTTTCCTCCCAGAATAAACCGCAATCTTTCAGGCAAGCATGAATTTTGTTTCTTGAAAATCCAAGTTCCTCAACTAACTTCCATGCCATATAGTGGTTTGAGGGAATATCTGCATCATCTGGAAGTAAATCCTTCAAGATGGTAAGAATGTAATCGATTGTTGTATTAGAAATTCCATACATAGTTTTCCCATGAAACAATCAGATTAAAAATTCTAGCTTTTTCATTTTATCGCATTGTCGATATACTGGAGTCGTGGCAGCGTCATTCAATTTTTTCACCCTATCAATATCATCATTTTCACTAGATGCATCAGTTGTCCTCATATCGAAGTCTTCTTGAGTCGAAATCCTTTCTTTTTCATGATAACGAATAAACGGAAACCGATCATCTAACAAATTCTCCATTCCAGTCCTTTCATTTTGATCATCACCAATTTGAGATTTCATTTTCTCCCCATTGTGATACCACACAAAGTAGTTTGCTTGAAAACCATTTTTGGTTATGTGGTAGCTGACTTCTTCACGGCTCAACCAAGGTCTACCAACATAATTGGAACATGGGCAGTGTATGCGACCACTATCTAAAGCATTGTGAAATGAAAAATATATAAAGCTCTCCAAATTGTTTTGCAAATCGCTTGAGATCCGATCGATTTCATACATCCAACTTCTGTCCATTCTGTAAAAAGAATTTATATAAGTCATTTTTTCATAAACAATTCAATAGGATTGAACTTTAATAGAAAATATATTTAAGTAAATGATAAAGGAATGAGTTTATAGTTGATGTAGTGAACTATTAAAACAATGTAAAGATATACTAATTAATTCAGTTATGTGTGCCTAGATTTGAGGTGAGATGTGTTTTGTAATTTTTTCATTTATCACATACCAAGAAGACACCATAGACCTGATAAAACATTGTTCAAGATATTACAAAGTGAAGGCTTTTCATGAAAGATGTAGAATGTGTAAAGAGAGTTTTTTAAATAATTTATTGATTCTAAAAAAT
This sequence comes from Viscum album, assembly GCA_963277665.1. Lineage (NCBI taxonomy): Eukaryota > Viridiplantae > Streptophyta > Magnoliopsida > Santalales > Viscaceae > Viscum > Viscum album. The sequence goes on along the minus strand of OY728136.1, from coordinate 402,663,375 downwards.
GGAAATATTTTGAAAAGTTAGTACATTTCATAACACCCAAACTAAAGTCCACAAAAAGTACCATATCACCCCACTAAAAAAAAGGAAAACCACCTACCCCACAACCCCAACCATGTCAATTACCTCAATGAGGGATTCTATGTCTATATTTGGGAAGAGGTTGAAGGAGTCTAACATGGATGGGGGAGTTTCAGCCGATCAGATGGAAGACCTCAGGTTAGGGTTCACCTACGTGGGGGCTTCTAGAAATTAGGGGAAATGCAGAGTTATTTGCTTCTGTGTAATCGGGGGCAGGTTGTCCACGGGGGTGGCGGGGTTGTCCAGGGGGTACGGGGTGTCCAGGGGGTGGGCGGGTTGTCCATGAGGGTGGCAGGGTTGTCTAGGGGGGAGGGGTGTCCAGGGGGGTGGGCGGGCTATCCACGGGGGTGGGGGGGGCTTTCCAGGGGGTACAAGGTGTCCAGGGGGTGGGGGTGTCCGGGGGGTGGGGGGGAGTGTCCAGTGGGTGGGCGGGCTATCCACGGGGTTGGGGGGTTGTCCAGGGAGTAGGGGGTGTCCAGGGGGTGGGCAGGCTTTCCACGGGGGTGGCGGGGTTGTCCAGGGGGTACAAGGTGTCCAGGGGGTGGGCGGACTGTCCACGAGGGTGGAAGGGCTGTCCAGGGGGTAGGGGGTGTCCAGGGGGGTGGGCGAGCTGTCCATAGGGGTGTGACTGAGAGCTATGAGATTTAATTGGGTTGCCATTCATGTTATGAAAAACAAAAGATGGGTGTTAAGGATTAGAATAGTATTTTTTAGTGAAAATCCAATTTGTTAGGATTAGTGACTTGATAACATGATGGTATCAAGTTTGAAATTGGGAAAATGTTGGGGAATTGGATTCTAAAAGGCTCCCACAACCTTCCAAGGATATATTATTTCTAGAAAAATGTGTTTTGGGAGAAAGAATTCATCATATATAGTTGATGTCACTTTTAGATCATGTGATGCCTTACTCATCAAGATGACTAGACAAGAACCAAAACCAAAGAGGCCTCAAAACTATCCAAATCTCTAGAAGTGATGAATTCTCCATGCTTATTGGTGAACTGTGGAAGTGATGACTTCCCACCAGCACAACACCCCCTCCCCACCTCACCCCCAACAGACTCCCACTGCACAACCCCCCTCCCATCCACCGACTGCACAACCCCCCCCCCACCTGCACCCCCACTTGCACAACCCCTCCTCCCCCACCCCCACCTGCACAACCCCCTCCCATCCACCCACTACACCCCCCCCCCCACCTCACCCCCCCCCCCCAACATACTCCCACCTGCCCAGCCCACCCCCAACCTACACACTCCCCTCCCCCCCCCCCACCCACTTGCACAGCCACCCCCCACCTACACCCACCCACCCCCCCCCCACTTGCACAACCCCCCCCCCTCCCCCACCCCCACCTACACAGCCCCCCTCCCCCCACCACCACCTATACACCCCACCCCCCACCTCACCCCCAACAGACTCCCACCTGCCCAGCCCACCCCCCCCCCCAACCTGCACACTCCCCTCCCCCCACCTACTTGCACAGCACCCCCTCCACTTTTACCCTCCACTTGAACAACCCCCCCCCCCTCCCCCACCCCCACCTGCACAACCCACCCCCACCCCCCACTTGTACAACCCCCACCTCAACCCCCCCCCCCCCCAATACTCTAACCTACCCATCCCACCCCCTCCCCCCAACCTGCACGCTCCCCTCCCCCCACCCACTTGCACAACAACCCCCCTCCACTTGCACCCCCACCTGCACAACCCACCCCTCCCCCCACCCCCACCTGCACAACCCACCCCCACCCCCACCTGTACAACCCCCCACCTCAACACCCCACCAGCACACCCCCTCCCCCCACCTAAACACCCAACCAGCACACCCCCTCCCCCCACCCCCACCTGCACAACCCCCCCCCCCTCACCCCCACCTGTACAACCCCCCACCTCAACACCCCACCGGCACACCCCCTCCCCCCACCTAAACACCCCACCGGCACACCCCCTCCCCCCACCTACTGCACCCCCAGCACCTCCCACCAGAACAAAAATAGAAAACAAATAACAAATCCAATTGAAATTGTTGGGTATACCCTACTGTACAAACCTTAGGTTTAAGCCAAATCAAAACAGAAAAGTAAAAAAATTAGATGCAAAACATTAAACATAACGTACTACTTAAAAATTTTAAGTGTAGAACAAAACAACCTTGTGATTGAGTATGGATCTGGTGTAATGGTTTTCCAAACGAGAGCGATCTTAGCTCTCAATTTCAGCAGCAGCCGCGAGCGTGGATGGGATCTCGGGGCTGCTGGGATTTTAGGGGAAAACTTTCCCAACGGTTTGTTAAAACAGTTGGGAAAGGTGATCTTTACCAATGGTTTACACAAACTGTTGGGAAAGCCTTGGTCTTTACCAACGGTTTTGTAAAACCGTTGGTAAAGGGGGAAAAATTTAGATTTCCCAACAGTTTATTCAAACCATTGGTAAATACTTATTTTATACCCCTATGCCAATAGTTCAACAGAACCGTTGGCAAACAAGCATTGGGAAAACCCAACTTCCAAGTAGTGAATGAAGATGAACATTTTTCCAAATTCAAAACATAGAAGAAGCAAAATTATGTTTAAAGGTTAGTTATAAATATCTACTTAAAATAAGGTTTCATGCATTTCAATTTATTTTTAGAAACCTTGGTGTGTTACAATATCATCATATAGAAATTAAATGGATAGTAAATGGGATATTTAATAACATATCCCAAAATAATCAAATGGAATTTAAGATAAAAAACATAAAATAATTTCTTGAATATAAATAAGAGAGAAATCCATTACTAAATTTTGACATGGTAATGGGTGTATATAAATGATCGTGGAAGTCTTAATGAGATTAAAAGGGGTATTTCATAATTAATAAATTAAATTTAAATTAAGGGGGGTATGTAAGAACATATACCAACATAATAAAATATAATTTAAGATACATAACATAAAATAAGTTCTTTAATGGAAATGAGAAGAGAGAAATCTCTTACTAAATTTTGGCATGGTGACGGGTGTACATAAAGGATCATGAAAGGATTAATGATAGTTAAAGGGGGATATAATAATTTATAAATTAAATGTATAGTAAGGGGGATATAAAATAAAATATCATATCATAATAAAAATGAAATTTAGATACATTACAAAAATAATTTTTTGATAAAAAGAAGAGTGGAAGATCCCTTACTTGAGTGTGTGACACCAAATGCTTGGTATGGGCTTATTGAGAGATTTGGGGTGACTTGGTAGGACTCTATAAAGTGTATGGAAGATTATGTATGTTATTAAAGGAGTTTTAGTAAATAGGAATTGGATATTTTGTGGGTTTATAAAGGAAAATATGGGAATTCATTATAATTTCTCAAACATAGGTTTTGGACTCTACATAATAAAATAACCAAAATCAAAAACATTACCTTGGTATTTTCCCATGGTTTCTAAAAAAAGTGATTATATTAAATTATTTTATAATTCCAAGGTCTGAACATAATAAAATAATTTCCTTTATTATGCGGAGGTGAATCACACTATTAAATAAATGATTATAGAACCTTAAAATATTTTAATGGTTTTTGAAGATTCAAAAAGGCTTTATAAAATAAATAAAATAAACATAAAATTACATTATTTTAAAGTTAAAACATATATTTTTCCATTTATACCATTTATAGTATTTATTACATCACTTTTGGGTCATTATGATGTCATAAAATACACCATATATTTATACGGTATTTAATTTTTTACCCAAAAATTCAACTATCTCAGAAAATTATGAAAAAATCACCATTGGATAATTTAGATGTTATAATCTAAAAAAATATTCATTTTATATAAATTTTTTTCTAAATATTTTAATTTTCACTTTTAAATTAAAACTAACATTTAATAAAAAAAATGTTGGGTTTTTAGACAATAATAGTTTTTGAACCCTTATAAAAATTACATTTGACTTCATAAAAATATATCATATTTTAAATTTATTAAACATTATTTAATATTAATATTTTATTTGAATAAAATGTATTTAAAAATTCCATTAAATCATAAAAAGGAATGTATTAATTGAAATAGCAGATTATCGGAATATACAATTTGTGTTTTATCGTATAATTTTTATCAAACAGATTAATTAATAATTTATAAAGTAAAAAAAATGAAAAATAAATATAATTTTAATTTTAATAAAATTAAAATATAAATATTCATACTATTAGGGTTACTTTGTTTCTAGTCTTTGTTAAATTATTTTTACCTATTTTCCTTTAACTGTGGTAATTAATAATTACTACAATTATTATTCATATTGTTCAAAAATTAATTTAACCTTATTACCTAATACTAATTATGGTGATTACAAATATGGAATCTATTTTATCATACAAAAAATCCCTAGAGTTGGAATAATATAATTAAATATAAAACCTACAATCATGGTAGGAAGTGGTTTTACAAAAAAATACATTTTTAAAGAAAATATGATTTTACTTTAACTCTAAAACTAGTAATCTTCATTATACAAATTTTGATTAATAAATATAGATATTTTATATAAAAATTTCATTAAAATAATTTTTCATTAGGGGTTATTTTAATTAATTATAATTGAGAAACATTATGCATTTTAAAACTGTTTTCAAAAAATGTGTGTTTAATCCTAAAAGTAAACTTGAACTAAAATCAAATATAAAGAAGATTTAAATATAATTAAATGAATTTAATATTAATAAATAATATTTATGTTATTTTGAAATTAAACAAAATGAATATTATACTTTTAAAACTAATTAACTTATCAAAAGATATTAAAATTTTACAAAAAAATAGTATTTTTCATTATTCAATGAAAATTATATATATTCTAAAACATCCCAAATTTTAACCCTAAGTTAATTTTGATATGATGATATCAAAAATGGATTTCATTTTATAAAATAAATTTTATAAATATTCTAAAAAATAATTTTAATAATTTTATTCATAAAAAGTAATGAAAAGCATTTTTGAAGAAAACATATTTTGAAGAACAAAAAAGATATTACCAAAAAATGATTTATTATTTAATAATAATTTATCAATATATTTAGTATGTGTATATATATATATATATATAAATTATTTAACCCTACTTATATCCTCAAACATAATTGAAAGGTTAAAACATTCATATTTAAATAATCATTATTTGTTTGAATTCGATGTTGTGTATCCTATACACTATTGAACATAATTTTCTCCTTTAAAAATCAAGGAATTACACGTACCCTCTGATATCACATAAAATGTATTATTAACCAATTCTTTGGAGGGATATATAATTCCCACTCATCACATAATTAAAATTATTAATATTTTTTCATAAGATAATAAAACGTTTATCTTATCATAACCCACGAAATGAAATGATTTTCATGAACATTTCATCATATAATTACCTATGGAAAACATAAATGGTTCATAATCATTTAATCATTTAATAATAACATAACTCATGGAAAAAAAGTGATTTTCATAAGAATTATATCATAGTATAACCCATGGAAAAGAAACATATTTCATAAACATATTTTCCTCGTAAACATAAATCATTCATATAAATAAAAATAATGTTATACTTTGGTAGTATACCCATTAAGGAATATATAACATTAGAAAATTTAATCTTAGATGGAAAATTATTTTGAATGATTATGTGGAACATTTCATGAGGAAAATACCCTATACACATTGAAAAACTTTTTAAAATATAAAACATTTTTAAAATTGATTTCTTTTAAAATAACCTTGAAAACTTATAAAGTAATATTCAAAACAAATAGTGTTTATTATGATAGGAAGTTTTGATAATGCTGTTTATTTTAAAACAAATATTCCTTTCACATTTTCCATAAAATTAAAATAGGAATTGTTTTGAAAATAAAATGAATATTCCTTTCAAAAAAATTGTAAAAATTCATACATGGGTAAAACTTTTTTATAAAATAATATATAATAAAAAAACTGAATTATTTTTTAAAAAACATGGTTTTGGAAGAAAATGGATTTCCAACCGAAGAGAGAATTAAAGTCAATTTTCGTAAAAACATTACTAAATTATTTTTAGTACTAAAGATTGGTAAAATGTTACTATTTATTATAAATATCATGAATAACCAAAAGAGATGAAAATTCATGAGTTTATTTAGAGATTTATTATAATATTTTATCGTCAAAATATAATCATAAATAATCTTGATAAACAATGAGATTGTAAAATAAAATAATATCCACTTCTGTATCTTTGAATCATAAGCCCCATGAAGGAATAACATTAAATAAAACTTAAAATATCATTGGAATAAATAAATTCATGATATTACAGGTCAATTTGGATCTATATATACCTCATAAAATAAGATATGTGCATAACATAACAAATATATCAATGAAAGAAAATTGAGACCAAAATCCCTTACTTATTTTGTAATATTTTGAATCAAAATCCCTAATAAAGAATAACATAAAATGAAACTTTAAATATAATTATATAAATGGTATTCATGATATAAAATTTCAAATGGTTAGTATATATATCACACAAAATAAATGAGTGGTGAATTTTTATATGTCTCCCATAAATAAAAGATAGATTATAAATCTTTTACCTTAAGTATTGACTTATGTCATACATGTTTAATACTATTATATAATAAATATAACTTTATTATAAATAAATTATAGCAAAATAATTATTCATATCATACTATAAATTATTTTCTTATGACCATTTATTACCCATCTATTAACAATTCCATGTTAAAGTTGTGTTTTGGGTTATAATTGCTTTGTTTTTCATACATGTTTTGATTTTTTATTTTTTATCATATAGCTTAAACAATGGTTTCATGATATCTAGAATTTTACCATGATATAAATATCATATTTATTCATTGTATATGTATTTATAGTAATCAATAAAATTTAGGGATAGAAAATGAAATGCACCATTCGCAGAGATGGTTGGTCGTAGGTTCAGATGAACATTGATTCCATTTTCTTGTGGGATGAAAATAATTAAATGTAAAAAATATATTATTATTAAAGAATAATTTTTATTTCATATATATCAAATATATTCATTAAACGCATCCATATTAACTTACATGTAATGTTTGAACAAATCACATCGCTTCGCGAGGTGGTAGTCCGTTGTACACACGGGCAACGTTATCTTATTCCCACAAAATGGAAAGAAATAAGGTGTGTGTGATATAATAATTTATGAATCATAATAATATCATAAATATAATATATAAAAAATAAATCCATTATTATGTCCAACTGTGAGAGGTGGTAATTGAAAAATAATTGACATCGGTTTGTGAGGCAGTAATTTGTCGTACACACGAACAATGATTTTTTAACCCATTTGATAGAAGTATAAATGGTTTTAGGTCATTTTAATCATATAAAAAAATATAGTTATATGGGATATAGTAGGTTTATTATATCATCATGTTATAATAATAATTTAATGGGTTTTAGGAAGAAATAAAACAAAAACACTCATTGATGAATGTTACCTCTTATTTGGGTATCCTCCTTAGGTTTTCCCCAGATTCCTTACTATGTTAGATTCTATAAAAACTGAGGATTATAGGATGAGATAAGGGAATTTATAAAGTTATTTTGGTAGTTATTTTACAAACTAAAATGTTTTTAAGGTGTGAATAATAGAGGATAATGGGTGGCCTTTTATAAGTTATGTGAGTATCACACTTGAAATTTTTTGAAAGAAATAATACCACGCATATTTTTTCATGTCACATGGCCCCAATGATGGAAAATTATCAATCATAGATGGAATAAGGTAGAAATATTTACAATAAATAATTATTTTAAAAGTTTTGGGTTATTTTTAACCCTTATCTTTTATTTTAACCTCCCCCCCCCCCCTCGGTAAACTCATTTTTACATTAACTGAGGTAAATAATTTTTACTATATTTACAATTCATTTTGATCAAAAAATAATTTGACCTTATTAGAAAATAAAAATTATGATGATTATTAATTTTTTGAAATTCCATCACATAAGTGGAAAATATTAATTTAAAATTAATCCCACTAATGCAATGAGAAAGTGGGTTCTTAAATACTGACTAAAAATTAATTTTTTATTATTATAAAGAACTTTTATTGGAAAAGTGAAAAACCACATAAGATCAAAACAAAATAACATAAAACACCATCAGAAATAAAGAAGTCATTCATTTCAAGTTTGAGACTACTATAAACCTCCTACATATATAATTTCCATTGAAGTTCACTTACCTTTGTATCTGAATTGTCCATGATAAGGTCTTAAAAATGATAATCCATCTTGCCCAATGATTGAATGTAATCCTCCATGTTAATCATTATTTCATTGAATTCTATTATCAAAATAAGATATTTCTTACTGATCTATACACACTAAACTTAATTGGTATCCACTAAAATTATTCTCTCAATCATCATGTTAGTATCCTCTTAGAAGGAATCAATCTAGAAAGCCTCCTCCCTCATTTATTCCTTAGAATGAATGATAAGATCCCATGATTTATTTCCCCTAGTATCCATACCTACCTCCCACTATGGGTCAGCTGTAATAACCTTAGTAGTCTTATCTAGATCAGTGATGGTCTCTCTGTACATATCATCCACATCCCTAGAGCCTCCCTGTATCTTAGTCAGATAACCCAATATACTAATACCCTACTCTAGTTCATTAATATCATCACATTTTGGTATTTTATTTTTAGTTTGAAGTTTCAAACTATTATTCATATCCTAATTATTTCCATTGGGTTCTCAATCCATCACCTTAGACCAGATCTTCCTAACAAACCTTGTATTCATTGGTTTAGGAAAGTGTTAATAGTCCTTAGGTTCAATAGATGTCTTCCCATTGTGCAACATGTATCTCCTTGAATACTGGTTTTACTTCTTCCCATTCTTCCTCCTTGGTCTATTAAGTCCTCTGTAATGGATTCCATCTACACATTCAACTAATCATTGAAAAAATATATCTCCACATGACTCGGCCCCAGAAAACCCTTTCCCTTCAGTAAATTTATCTACCCATTCTAAATCTAATTGTTCATGAACCACCCATTCAATTTCCAAACCTTCAAAATGGTTTCTTGGATTAATAGTTTACATGTTCCTTCTATGACTTTTCCTATTCATGACATCCATTTATCCCCCTGAGCAGCCGATGTGACCTGCCTTATATTAACCTAGGTCATATATCCCATTACAACTCCCTCACTTGTTTCTTAAGTCACCACATCATGTGTATAAATAATGCCAAATCACACTACCTTTTTATAATATAAAGAATTTGGTATGATGATTCTTGGTTCTAATGTATTAAATGTATGCACCCCCTCATTTCCCCCTGATCCAGATGGTTATTTCACTATCAACTTGTGGATAGCCAAGTCACACCTTAAACTATCAAAATTGTCCACTACCTTTGGGTCAGAATTCAAGGATATTGCCTCTTTATGAAAGAGATTATGCTATACAGTTTCCTTATTACCCAAATTGTCCACTGTGAAGGTAGTGGAAGCCTCTGTCCTAAAAAACTATTGAATTTTGATTCCAGAACCCCATGAAAATCCCTATCACCATGGTACAATGTTGAAAGTATATGACTCAAACATTTAAAAGATGAGAAATAATTATTCCAATACTTATAAACCACCACTTGTTTATAATGAACTTCTTCCCTATATGCTAGCATAACCCAATCCACCAACGGCTTTGAAAAATCAACTTCAACACAAATACAAGGGGAAATCAGATGGAAAATGGCATTGTTTCTACTATATGAACATAAATATCATCTAACTAGATTGAAAAACATATAAATAATAGATGTATTTTGGAAATTAAATGGAATTTTTGGGAAGCTTACCAACAGCATTGTTATAGGAGCATCTTTTTTCATGTGGAAGTCATAAGACCATAAAAATAGGTATAAATGGAACTTATTTCAGGTTCATGGATATTTGGACCAATCTAGTATAAAATCCTATACTTAATCCAAATGAATCATAATATTATATTTGTTAATAAGGCCAAAAATCTCTAGTTTATATAAACCCCTAGATCTGAAAACAAACCTATAAAAGAATCGGTATGAGGCTAATGCTATCTGATGAAAGAAACCAAGGACATATTTAGGAGACCCGAAGCTTCTATGAACTCAAATTCCAATAGAATAAGTTTAGGAGACCCCTAAAATAGTTATAAAACCTTTATAATGGTTGAGATTCCTAGAAAATGAGGGATAAATTCAGGGTTAGATAATGAAAGAAATGATCATGGCTGAGATTTTGGGGAGGATGCGAGAAGAACTCACCCCCCCCCCCTCTAACGAGGAGTATGAGGCTGAAGTAGTGGCCATAGAAACATAGTGAATCATCAAGATGAAACAAATTTATCATAGTATCGATCAAAATTCTAATTAAATTCAGTGGTATTTTAAAGTGAACGTGTTCAAAGGTTTACAATGTTTTTTATATAAACATTCAATATGAAATTGATTCTAATAATCGAAATTGGATTAATTGATGTATAATTGAACTAATTTTTCTTTAAAACTAACTTAAAATATAGTTTAACTTTATAAATAAATTAAAAAAAAGGCAGTTTTCAATTAAAATTCATTATTTTTCACTATTCATCAAAAACTGAAACTTTTAAGAAAAATCCCAAAAATTCACCCTAATGTAAGTTTAACATACTAATTTCAAAAATGATTTTTATTTTATCAAATTAATTTTCTAAAAATATATAAAATTAATTTTCTTAATGTCCATAAAAAATAAATAAGAAGTATCTTTTGAGAAAATAGTATTTTCGAAACATAAAATTTTTTAATGAAAATTAAGTATTTTTTTATCAATATGTTTCTTTTATATAAACCCACTATAATTAATATTTAAAAAGTATATCTAACTATTAATATCACTTAGTTTAACATATATGTTATAATGGTCATGTTTAAATAAATATATTAATAAAATATTAGGGTTTTCTTAAAACTCTATTTCATGTGTAACACAAGATAACCCAGTATTTCACATAGAAAAAGAGTAACTTGGTGTTGCACATAATGTAAGTTACTATATAAATTTAAATATTTTGAAAAAATATCATAAAAACTCAGGGTTTTACAAAAACAATGTAACACTTTTCTAATGAAATTCTAATCTATTATATCAAAGGACTTCTTAATATCAAATTTAAGAGAAATATTCCCACCTTTATTTTAATTCCTATGAATTTTGACACATTTTGAGGAAATATCAATAAAATATTATATAAAACATACTTTGATAAATACAAATTGGTTCCATGAGATGATTATTTTGGAGATAGGTGAAAATTTTTTGGTAAGTAGATTACTAATAATCTTTTAGTTTGTGTTGACATGGGCAGTGGTCCTAAAGAGATGAACTTCAGAAGCGTTATTAGTTTTTGGAATCAAAGTGAGAAACTGATCATTGAGTCCCTAAGGTAGAATTACATTAGAGAATAAAAAATTTCACAACTTTCATACATCAAGATATGTTATGCCCCAAAATTTATAGAAGAAGAAATTTGTAAAACCATCAGGGTATGGTTCACTATCGGGGTTAATACTGAATCCATGATCATTAATTTCAAATTAAAAAGGAATTTTGGTCAGAAAGAAGTTATCTTCAATAATGAGAAGGGTGGGGATAATGCCATCAGTCAATTCCTTATCAATTCAAATATCATTAAAAAGGTTGGATTAGTAGTAAATATTATAGTGTGTGAGTATTTCCTTATTATTAATGATACAATCTCCCTATTTAAAGAGGGGGAGAGGCCTAAAAGTTTTTTTATTCTCTAAATAGAATTATAAAACTCAGATTTCTTACCCCAATCCTCCATCCATTTGATTCTAAAGATTTATTTTTGAACCATTTATTTCATAGATATATGGGAATTCATCTTAGAGGTGATATCAATTTCTTGAGGGAGGTCTAAGGTGTAGTCATTGTTGGAGTAGTACACCTGCACTTTCATAAGGGTGTTCTCTAGGGATTCATTTTCATTTTCAGTGCTATTGTAAGTGTCTATACACCATCTCTAAATATTGTTCTTGAGAAGTTTTATCTTCATGATACAAGAAAATTAATCATTACTATAATACATAGAATTCCAAGACTCACATATGAGCTTGTCATAGTCGAGGTTGGAAGCCCAAGAATTTTTGAATCCGAAATTAATGGGCATATTCAGGTCCCTAGCCACAATATTGACAAGAATGAGTTGGTGGTAAAAATTAATCCTAGTGAGAGTGATTCTAGAAATAGATTCTCACTTATCAAGGTCCACTATATTAGTTAAAGATCAATCAAGTTTTTTAGAAACAGTTTTTTATGGTGCCTCCTTTACCAGGTATTTTTTTCACCAACAAGATTGATCTCTACTAGATCTATAACACCTCAATATTTTAAAAGAAGAAAATTTTGTTTGATAGTGTAAAATAAATGAAACACTGATCTTAGATGAGAATGTAATTACCTAAGGCTTTAAGATATATTTATATTTAAATAAATGTAATCTCTTTAATATATTTTGATATACACAACCCCTATATTTTTATGTTTGATAGTGTATTCAACATGCAACACCTAGGTTAAACGATCAAGAATATATATAATCGTTATAACCTAGCCATTAAATTGATTGGTATGAATAGTAGTAACTAATTTATGATATATATATATATATATATTTCCTAATAAATATAAATTGTTGATAAATTTTTAAAAAATAATCAATCATTTTTTAGTAATGTAATTTTAATTTTCAAAATATGTTTTCCTCAAAATTGATTTTTATAACTTTTCATGAAAAAAATTATATTTAACTTTTGGAACATTTAGAAAAAAAATTCAAAAAAAGTAACTTTATTTTTGATATAAAAATATCAAAATTTATTTTCGGTGAAATTTTGGGATTTTTCTCAAAAATATTGATTTTCATTTAATGGTGAAAAAATTATAATTTTTATAAGAATGTCATTTATTTTTATGAAATTAGTTAATTTAAAAGTAACATTATATTTTAAATATTATTTCAAGTAACATAAGTACTATTTAGTTAAATTTAATTGAATTAATCACATTTAAATCATTATTATAATGTATTTTAGTATAAGTTTTTTTTTGGGTTTGGAAAGTGGTTTTTTTGAAACTATTTTAAAGTGAATAATGTTTATCTGTTTTAATTAATTAAAATAATCACTAATGAGGAATGTTTTAAATGAAATTTATAGATTATATATAATTAAATATTAATTTATATCTATTCAATGATTATTATTATATATAGAGTTAATATCAAATCATCTTGTTCTTGAAACAAAATACACCTCTCGAAAACCCAGTTTTCATCGTGTTTGTGGGTTTCGTTTGAAATTTAATTTTATATAATTTCAGAAAATTTATTTTAAAAAATAAAGTTTATTTTTTAAAATAAAAATTTAAATATTATATTATGGTTAATTTTTTATAATTTCCTGAAAAGATTGATTTTTCAATGAATAGTGAAAATACAAAATTTTAATTGAAAACTGTCTTTCCCTTTAAATTATTTATAAATTTAAATTATATTTTAAATTGGTTTTAAAGTAAAATTTGTTCAATTATATATCTATTAATTTAATTTAGGTCATTTTAATCAATATAATATTGTAATTGGATATAAAAACTTTATAAACATTTGAACATTTTCTTTTTTAAAACCTGATTTCTCGTCACGTCTATAGGATTAATTTTAAATTAATTTTTTCCACCTATGAGAATTTAATTCGCAAAAATGGATTAAATATTTGGAATAATAATAGTTTATATTTTATAATAATTTAAAATTAATTTTTCACCAAAATTAATAGTGAAAATATTAAAAATTAATTATCATGGTTAAAGTAAAAAAAATGGGTTTACTGGGGGTTAAACTAAAAATATAAGGGTTAAAATGACATAAAAACTTGTATAATATATATTTTCTCAATATTTAGACCTTATAACTTATATATCTATAATTTACTATTATTTTATCCTTGTGATAAGAAAAAAATATGGATGGAATACATTATTTTCAAAAATTACAAGTTTTCCAGTCACCTTAATTATAAAAGGACACCCATTATCCTCGTCTATTTACACCTTAAAAACCAATTGGTTCATATGATACCTAAAACATAAATTCTATAATTTTCTTATCTCATCCAAGAATCCATATTTTGGTCATAAATCCAACCAGTATAGGCCTTTGGTGAAAACCAAAAGAAGTTACTCAAAGAAGAGGTAACGTTCTTTAATGAACCTTTTTATTTGATTTATTCCTCCACCTACTTAAATTATTATTAAAAATTATTATATATTAACATATGTATATTAAATATATTAATATTTTATTATGTTAATGTAATGGCCTAAATCATTCCTCTATTCCGTCAAATGGGTTACAAAATCATCATTCGTGTATACGATCGATTACAATCTCGCAAATTGATGTCATTCATTTTTTCATTACCACCTATAACGGATCGATATGATGATGGATATAAAGTATATATATGATATTAATAACATAATTATATGTTTTTAATCATTATATCATATATATATTTTTTAATTTACATTATGTATAGGATAGAATAATATCGCTTGTGTGTACATCGAACTACCATCTCACGAAGCAATGTGATTCGTTTTTCACTCATGCTTGACATAGGAAGTAATAAGGATAATGTTAAAGAACATATTTGATATAAATGAAATAATTATGATATTCAAGACATATTTATCATTATAAAAAAATAACATATCATTTAATTTCTTACATTTTCAATCACTTAAAGGTGATAACGTCATTTGTGTATGTGTGCACTACCGCCTTCATAATGAAATGAAACTCTCTCTTTTATCACTACACCACATGGATGATATATATATGTATATGTATGTATGTATGTATATTTAAAGAAATATTATTTTATTAATAATATTATGATCACACTAAGAATATAAAATATTACTTACCTCCTTTCCATAATGATCATTTAAAAATGGAAACGTTACTCATGCGTACGTACAGCCAACCGTCTCCATGATCATAACATACTTAATTTTTTGAAAACCATATTTCAGAATTAGTCATAAAAATTATAATTGATGTGTAAATATGATAATTATTTCATGATTATAATTATTTAAATTATATAACTATATTATATGCCCAATATTCAAAACTTTTATAAAAAATAATGAATGAGAAAACAAGGAAATTAAAAATCAAGACAATGAAAATAATGAGATGTTATTAATGAAAGGGAGATAAGATGTTCTAAAAGTATCATATATTATATTATAAATATTAATATGATTATTTAATAATTTATTAACATGTTTGAAACAACTATACATGAGGTTAAAGCACATTCAACCAAAAGAAAATGTGAGGTTATGAATTTCTTAATTCAATTTCCATTCATTGGGTTAAACTTATTCTTCACTGATTATATTAGGATAAGATTATGTGTTTAATGACCATTTATTATTTTATGCTATATTTCCACTTTATTTATGCAGATTTACATTTGATACTCATAATTAGTTCATTGATTAATCCCCACTTCAATGATATGATCTTTATAAGGTATTTTTGTCTCAATTTTCCTTATTTGAGACTTATGTCATGTTATATACCTATCTTCTTTTATGAAGTGTATATAAAACCCCTTTGAATTGTAAATTCATGAATTTATTTATTCTCATGATATTCTAAGTTTAATATAATGTTATCATTTCATGGGGTTAATATTCAAAGTAACCATATTGGTAAGAATTTTATGTTTCAATCTCATTGATTATTAGGATTGTTTATAATTAATTCACCAATGTTGAAATGTTATGATCTAAATCTAAATGATTCTAATGATTTTTCTTCTCCTCCAGTTATTAATTTTGTTTTTAAGTAATAGTACAATTTTTTCACTCTTTGGTACTTAAAATAATTGAAAAATATACTTAATAAAAATCATCTTTATTTCTCTCCTTAGCTGAAATCCATTTTTATTACAAAACCATATTCTCTAAATGTTTTTAGAATTCTTAAAATTATTTATTAAATAAATTTTTACCAATTTTTTACTTTTTAAAAATATCAATAAATCTTCATGTTATTTTACAAATAATTCTTATTTTTCTTTTACTAAAAATGTGAAAGAAATCATTGTTTTAGCTTGTATGGAATGAATGGGATTTTCTGCTATCATGATATTTATTTTCTTTTAATATTACTTTATAATTTTTCAAGGTTATTTTCAAAGAAAATGATTTTTAAAATTTTTTAAAAAGTTTTTCTCAAAATGGAAATTAAATTTTCATCGAGAAATTTTTTAAATGATTTTTAAATATTATTTAATTTTCTTCCATGTTTCTTTTCAAAGAAAATAATTTTTTGTAATATTTTTTGAACTTTTAGATTTTAAAAAGTGATTTTTTTTCAAAATAAAAAGTTAAATGTATTTAATGATATTTTAATGGTATACTCATTCATCAACATCAACAACCCTTTTTGTTACTTATGCTCTAATGGGAATATTTTGTAATGATACCATCCTCATTCTTTCTCTTGATGGATTAAGATTGTTTCAGAAAGATTTTTATATAACCCATTTCTTTCCCACATGTTAATCATATTTCAATGATATTGTTATAGATACCATTTATTTTCCATGGGTTAACCATGTTTAAAATAGATTTATATGGATCATGATTCTATTCCATGGGTTGACTATGTTTTAAATATATTTTTATAAAACCCATTTATTTTCCAATATTTAATCATGTTTTAAAGAGATTAATAAAAACCCCATTTCTTTTCCATTGATTAATGAATTTATAAATGGAATAATGATTATTACTATTATTTTTATTATGAAACCTCTATATAATTTATTCATGTTGTGGTTCTTTGACATTATATATGATGGGTCTATATAGATAGTGTTGGGTGATCATGTTATAGCTTATATGATGGGTGCACCAAGATAGCATCGGGTGAGCCCGATATATCTTAAATGATGGGTGAACCTAGAAAGCACCCAATGCATTAGTTAATGATTATTTTCTCCTGATAGTTATATTAGAAGTCAACCTTATGGTTATTCCATTTTTAAGTGTTTTGTAAGGGTTCTTTAAGTTTTCTATGAAGATGATGTTCCAAGATACCAAAATGTTTTATCTATTCTTTCTATGGGTTTATAATACTTCCTTTGATCAAGATTTATATCACATGACACCTAATTATCGATTATTATAACTCTTTCCATTATTTAATATTTATTATATGTTTAATGGTTGATGATTAAGGTATTTATGGGTATAGTTATTTTATAATTTTCTCATGCACTTTAATTACGTCATCATACCCTTAAGAACTTCTTATTCTCATTGATGAAATTCAATTTTTACTATTTATGTTTACCCTTACTAATCATTTGATCTAAACCTTATTATGGTTCATTTTCCCTAAGTTATCAAGAATAATTTGATTGAATTATATCTAGAAATTATTCATATGGTTGATGATGATGACTTAATATGAAATAATAAAATCTTTGTTAAGTGGAAGAAATTATCATTTAACAATATGGGTATTGTTTATGTAAAATTTTATCCAATTTCTCTAAAACTCTAAACCTAAATGGTCTTGAGAATGTAAGTGGTCCAATTTTATATTTTTATTTAGTAAGGCTTGTATGGAAGAAAATTGGGTCACAATTATCTACATCAAATACCAAAATGTAAATTTTATGATTTCATCACCAAGCCCATGAGTGTAGGATCGGTTCTTTTATAGTTGGTATTATATGTTGATTTAGATAACTTTGGAGATTACTATTTTTTTCAAGTGAGGTTATCTTAAGAGTTATGGATACTATCATATTTCTATAAGAATAACGATGATCATAAGTTCTAAGTCATAGATACCCCATTGTGGGTTTAAGTCATGAGATATTAAAGTAATTAATGACATTTTAGGAGAAATTTTATTAGGTTGAAGTATATATAAATATTTGGTTTAATGTGAAGTATGCATTAAAAAATTTTCTGACATAAGTTTTAATGTAATTATAACCTTTATGGTTTATAGGATCTTAAATATAGAGGTAATTATGGGAACCCGAGTTTTATTTTATAGGTAATTGTGGGATTGAAAAGTGATTTGGTGACTAGGTGATTAAAGTTATTTTAAAAAAAAGATTATTGTATTTTGGGCTTGAAAGCTACAAGGTATAAGTTAACATATTTGGTTAACACACTCTTTTATGTTGAGGGTTTTTAGGAATGATTTAGTTTGAACATTAGGTATTACTGGGGAGTTTTTGAGGTTGAAGATTCAATGGATCGAATAATAAATGATAAGTGGGGGTTGAATCAGTTTACTTTTTATAAGTTTCAAAACATTTATAAACTTTACCCCAGCAACATATTTATATTTATTTATTTATCAAATTTTATTAAATATTCATGTATTCAATAATAGTAAATAATGTAAAGCACATAATGCTTACATGGTTCGGCCTCAGTGTGAGAACCCACATCCTTCCATAGACACTATCATGGGTATATGGAAATCCACTATTATAAATAATTGAATACAACTTGTTCCAACTCATGTTAGACACCTTTTATCTCTTTATAGGAAAGATTATACTAAATCCATTTGGTTTAAAATTCCTTCTTATTAAATAATTTATCCAAAAAAAGAATAAAGACTTTTTTGAAACTGCTCTATAATTGCTCAATCTGAATCCTCAATCTGATATGGTTGGATCATATTTTCTTAATCCAATGAGTCTTCATCTAATTCTCTCACTATGATGAATTTGTATCTAATTCTCTGAATATAATGAGGTTGTATTCGATTCTCTCAATACGATGAGTCTGGGTCTGATTCTATCAATATGATAGACTCAATACGATGAACTCATTCTCAATATTCAAAACTCAAAATCTATAAAAAAAATTCAATACAATGTACCTTAGTCTGATTGACTCAATCGGATTGACAGAATACAATCTTATCAATATGATCTTAATCAACCTGGTAAACAAACACTAAACTGTCTAATCATATTTACAATATCTTTTTCCCTTAATGAATCACACTTTATTTCTTCAGTAATCCTCCTTTTATGCTTGTATGAAAATTACACACATAGAAAATTATTTGAGAAATTATTTATTAGCGACTCAGAAAACAAAATCGGGAAACTTGATAACTTTCCCTACTTCCTCAAATTTCAAAAAATCGGAAAATATATTGCATTTAAAACTTCAACTTTGACTTCTTTAAACCACATTGTATTTTTCTGATATTTATAAAAAATTCAATTTCAAGTTTGACCACCTCAATTTTTCATAAAACTTCTTGAAATATCTTTTTGAGTCTAATTCATAATCATCTCAATATGATGTCTGTTTCTTTATTAGTGAATCTCATTTCTATTTCTTTATCAGTGAATAATAATTATATTTCTTTCTCATTGAATCCTATTTCAATTTATTTCTCTGTGAATCCAATTTATGTCTCTTTCTCAGTGAATCTGGATTATGTGTCTTTCTCCGTGAATCATATTTAGGTTTCTTTATCTATGAATTTGAATTATGTTTCTTTCTCAGTGAATTAGATTTATGTTTCTTTCATAGTGTATCTGATTTATATTTCTTTCTCAGTGAATCTGAATTCTGTTTCTTTTTTAGTGAATCTAATTTATTTATCCTTCTCGGTGAATCTGAATTGTGTATCCTTCTCATCTCATTACAATTGAATTTTCATTATAATGGAAACCCATTATGATGGAATTCTAATTGCGATGGATATCCCATTAAGATGGAATCTCTATAATATAACTTTGAAATTCTTCAAACCTCCCCACCATTTCTTAAAAATATTTTATCGTTAAATTTTTCATGATTTGTGTAAACTTTATGATCAAAAAAAATATTAGAACTTTGTTTTAGAAATTATAAAATATTTTTAACTTATGAATTCACATTATTCTTTAAAAACTCTTCAGAAACAATATAACTTCTTCAACTAGAAACTTATTTCTTTCTTTGGTTATGATAAAGTCAAACTTTCAGCAAAAAAAAATCTTCCTCTAATTATTTTAGATCTGATGAGCTCAATTTGATGCAGATAGAACTAATTCCAAGATAAAAAAAACATTCTTATAAAAAATGGATATATTTCAATAAATAAATAAAAATTTGTTAAAAATAATTTATCACAAAGGTTCTTCAGTCTCCCCATTTGTATTTGTTGACAACCCTTGTTAACAACTTTTCCAAATCTCGTAATTTTTTTACAGCTACATTTTTTTAAAAAACTCAAGTTTTTTAACTTTTATAGAAACATATCCTTTCTCAAAAGAGAGTTTACAGACACCACACTACTGGATAAATTAATGTTTTTTAAATAAATTTCATCCCTTAGTGGGAAGCCTATTTTTTGGCATATAAATACAAACTATACTCACTTTTATTTTCTCACTTTCTTTTTCTATCCCTCATTCTTTATTTTCTCACTTTCCTTTTCTCTCCCCCATTTTATGATAACAATATCTTTAGATTCATACAAGAAAGATAAATAAAACTTCTTACAAATTAATTAGTTATTACTTTCTCTCCCCCTTTTTCAACATAATCCAAAGCATGGTGGGGGGCGTTTCTTATGAGGTTTAGAAAGAGGTGGTAGGAGGATGAACATGGAGTTTTATCCTCAATTCCAAAAACCTTTATTTCATCATTTATTTTGTAAAGATATTATCAATCTGATACTTACTTGAAATGTATTCTAGTAAAACATCTCCAACAAAAAATTTCAATTTTATAACGTGAAACTTTATATCAATTTGTTTTGATCTTGAATATTATACATGATTATTAGAAAGTTCAATTGCACTCTGATTATCACAAATTATCTAAATGGTTTAGAAACTTCTAATTTCAAATATTCTAACTAAACTTTAATCCATAAAAATTGAGTACAAGCTTGAGTATTTAGAACATATTTAGATTCAGTTGTGCTCAAAGTTACTAAACTTTGTTTCTTACTATGATAACTTACACAACATTCATCTAAGAAAAATATTCCTCCTGAGGTTAATTTTCAATCATTAAAATATTCAATCCAATCGGCATCAGTAAACCCATGAAAATTCATCTCTCTATTATTTTTTATAAAAACCCATGTGGATTTGTTCATTTGATGTATATCAGAAATCTTTTTTCTACCAACATATTTGATTTTTTCAGATAACTTTGATAATTGGCACAAAAAGTCACAGCATAAACAATATCATGCCTTGAGTATGTAAGATAAATAATACTTCCTATCAACTTTTTAAAGTCTTTATAATTCATACTTATTCTGGATTCATATTTACTCAATTTTGTACTTACAGAAATAAGAGTAGAAATTTATTTGGATTCTTCTATCCCAAACATCATTAACAATTCACTGGCATACTTTTCTTGGGATAAGAAAATGTACATTTCTTTTTGTTTAACTTGTAATCCCAGAAATAAAGTTAATTATCCCAACATTGACATTTCAAAATTCTTCTTCATTTCCTCATCAAATTATTTACAAACTTTTTCTTCATCCCCATCAAAAATCATATCATCCAAATAAACAATTACAATTAAAGTTTTAGAGTCAATATCTTTCACACATAAGTTTCTATCAACTTTTCCTTTATAAAAATACAACATTTTCAAAAAATTATCAATCTTAGAATACCATGCATGTAGAGATTATTTTAGACCATACAAATCTTTCTTTAATTTGAAAAAAATTGTTTTCATCTTCATAAAATAGAAACCCACATAGTTGTACAATGTAAACTTCTTTCTCAATATCACTATTAAAAAAGATGAATTTACATCCAATGATAAAATTTGATATTTGATGAGAATCCACTTCAAGAAACATTCAAATAGTTTCTATCCTTGCAAAGGGGGAAAAGGTTTCATCAAAATATTTACGTTCCACCTATGAATATCCTTTATAAACAATTATTGATTTTTTTTCTTGAAACTTCTCTATGCTCATTCAATTAGTTTCTATAAACATACTTTTTTCTAATAAAATTTTTATTTTTGGGACTTGGAAGAAGTTCCCATGTTTCATTCTCATCAATTTGATCCAAACATTCATTAATATCATCCACTAATTATTTATGTTTAATATCCTATGAAATTGATTTTGGTTCAACTTTTGAGATAAGTGAAGTTTGATAATCTAATCTCGACATCCTTCTGGTATGAATTTGATCCTATTGATTCCCAATAATTTTTTTGGGTTCAACATGATTTTGTAAGGTATAAAATTTCAAAGTTTCTTTCCTAGCTAAAATTACCTCATCACACAATTCTTCTAAATCTTGATAAAGATGTTTTTAATTACTTTCACTATTGTTGGAAATTTCTAGTTTATACTCCTCAGTATTCTCAACATCTTTTGTTAAGGAGCTTTGATTTTAAATTACCTTCAAATAATATGAGTCTACAAACTTTTCTAAACGTTTTTTCCAACATTTTTAACTTCTTCCATTTGGTGAATAACCTATAAAAGTTTCTTCCTCATCTTTCTCGTCATAATTTCTCAAATATGGACTTTTTATTTTCATCAAACATGGACTTACAAAAACATTGAATCATTTCAATGAAGGTTTTTTGTTGTACCACATTTCATAAGAAGTCATGTTGGTTTCTAGTCTCAAAAAAAATCTATTTTGAACATGTACAACAGTACTAACAGCTTCCCTCCAATAAAACTTTAAAAGTTTGTATTCTGATAACAAAATTCTTCCTATTTCCACGAAACTTATATTATTTCTTTTTACTCATCCATTTTTTTGTTGGTTGTAGGGAGCACTATACTGATGTTTGATACCATGATTTATCAAATATGTTTCAAAATTATAATTTTTTTGAATTTGGTACCATTATATGTTCTCAACTTCTTTATGGAACCCCATATTCCTTTATCAAAATATTTTCTAAAGAATTTAAACATTTTGATATCGTGTGACTTGTTCTTTAGAAACATGATGTTTGTAATCTGAGTGAAATCATCAATAAAAGTGATAAATTATAAGTATATTTTTTAATTTATGTCTCATTTTCCCACATAAATCGGAACGAATAAGCTCAAGTGGTCTGATAGATTGAATATCAACTCTTTTATGACTTTTGTTAGTCATCTTCCCCTTTTGATAAGTTATAAAAGCATCTTCTTATATTCTTTTAAATTCTGAAAATGTTACGAATGAAATAATATTTTGAAAGTTTTTTCATTCTTTTCTATCCAATGTGTCATATTATTTGGTGCCACAATTTGTTTTCATCTTTCACACTCAAGTAGCAGGAGAGTTATTGAATTATCCAATTTAGAATAGATTCCCACTGGTGCTTTCTCCTTTTTTAATAACTTTTCCATATTTCACATTTTTTATGATACAAAAATATTTTCTAAAAACAACTTCTTTTCCATAATTGCAAAGTTGAATTACACTATGTAAGTTATGTTTCAGTCTATAAAAAAATAAATCTTCTTGGATTTAAACTTTTCTTCTTCAATCTTATCCATTTTGATTCCTATGATTTTTAAATAACTATCATTACCAAAGGTAACTGCTCCTCGCTCCGGACTTTCAACATGTTTCAAGATTTTTATATCACCTTTAATATGTGAATAACAACCACTATCAAGTATCCATGGTTTTTTCCCTATAATTTCCTTCAAATAAATCTCAACAAAAAAAATCTATTTTCTTAACCTTCTTCTTTTCAGCTTCTTTTCCTTTTATATCAAAAAGAAGTTTTTTTGGAAGGAGTTCCATACATCATTTGGAAAGATGACCAGCCTAATCACATCTTCCACAAACTTCTTCCAAACATTCAAATTTATTTTTTGTTGGAAATTTTCTAACATCTTGAGAATTCCCCTTTTTAACTTTTTGTAAGTTAGGAAAGTTTCTCATTATACTTTCACTATTTATTCCACTATGATCAAACCTTATTCAGAGTAGATATAAGTTGTGAAAAAAATTATAATCTTTGTGCCCATTGATTCCATAACACCATTAATAGCCATAAAATATTGATTTTATATTTAAGAAATATCTTTCTTTATAAAAACCTTATTGAGGTTGGTAACTTCTTTCAGCTCTAACATACTCAGGATGTGGACCATATTTTCTTTTGAGTGAGTTTTATACTTTTTTAGATCTAAAATTTTTCTCTCAACCTTTCTCTATCCAATATTTCCCAATACTTTTTCTGAAACCTGAAATTTTAAAAGAATCGGATGAAACATTATTTTTTGTAAGAGTGTATTTTACCTAATTCTTGTATTGATCTTTCTCAAAAACTTTAGAAGTCTCGGATTTTAGTTCTGAAGATTTTTGGAAATTTTCATTCATATTCCTCAATGTACTTTCTGAATTAAGAAGTTTTTATTGAAACTTGTTAACTTCTTCTTCATTAATTTCCATATTCCTACTAAGATATTTAATCATATTTACTTATTCAACAATTCTATGTTTGTAACTTAAAATCTCTTTGATGAATTCTTATTTGTACTTGATGACATTTTTCTTCCATCAAAAACTTATTCATAATATTTATTCATAACTCTAATTTTTTTCTTGAGAGTTTTTTTTCTCAAGACATGAAAGAATTTATGTTCTAATTTGATACTCTCTATAAGATTATTCACCACCCTATTCACTCTCTGAAGAATCTTTTGTTTTCTAAACTTTTTCAATTAAGATTCTTAATTTTTCTAAAAATTCAACTTTAGAAGAATTGGTGTTAGTTGAGTTAGATTCAAATTTATTACCCAACGTACTTATTTTGTTTCTAGTAAAATTATTCTTGTATTTTTTGGATGACTTTTATTATTTATTATTTTTGTTCTACTTCTTCCATCGAGGTTTTTCATTAGAATCATGTTGATATTCTATAACATTATTTTTGGGGAAATTCATAGAAAATTTTCTGATTCTGTCACATTCAAAACATTTGAGAGGAATTTTGCCTCCATACTTTCCTCTTCTTATTCGATAGTTCTTAAATATAAGAGACATTATTTTTTTCATTCAACTCGTCATCCTCTTTGTCTTTGGACTCATAAGGATCAACTTCTTCAACATCTTTGATTTTCATCATTCTCATAGCTTCAAAATGCATTTTATCTATCATCTTATTTTTAAACATTAAATATTTCTACATTTCAAAAGTAACTAGAAATTTATTCAATTCATTAAGACATAAATCATCCTTATCTTCTAAAGAAGAAATTTTAGAGTCAATACTATCCAAAAAGTCTCTCATAAGTTTCTTCACAATTGTAAAATCATCCAAGACATCTCTAAATCCTCTGATGTTGTAAATAATTTCATTTACTCTGGTGAAGTATTCATCAATTTTTTCTTTAACTCTCATTCTAATGTATTCATACTTACTACACCAAATTTATAGCTTTGCTTCCTTAACTTTATTATTCCCTTCAAAAACTATTTCCATATTGTCCCGCATACTTTTTAAAGTATTCAGACCCATCAACTTTTAATAAAAATTATCTGATAAGGACATAAGAATTTAATTTCTAGTCCTTTCATCAAATTATATATTTCTCTTATCAGTAAATTCCATAGGAGAATCATTCTCAATAGGTGGATAACCAATAGTAGCAGCATCAAAAACTTCCAGGCTAAGAGATTAGAGATAAGGAATAATCTTGTTTTTACATCCATAATAATTTTTTCCATAAAACATAGGGATTTATATATTATTGACATAATTTATATTATCCATGATAAGAATTAAATAAGGTTACCTTACTCTGATACCAATTGAAGTTACAAAGGATCAAATAACAACTAATAAGGGGGGTTGAATTAGTTCACTTTTTATAAGTTTTAATAAACTTAGAAACATATCCCCTAAAACCTAAAAAGGTTTATTTCATTATCAACTTTTAGTAAATATTAATTCATTCAAGGATAGTAAAGAAATTAAAGCACACGAGATTTACAAGGTTCAGCCTCAGTGTAAGAACCTGCATCCTTTCCATAGTCACTCATGTGGTTAAATGGAAATACACTATTATGAATAAGTGAATACAACTTATGTCAACTCCCGTTAGACACCTTTTATCTCTCAATAGGAAATATTATACTAACTCCTATAATTTTACAATACTTTCTTATAAAAAATTGATTCAAACAAAATAATAAAGACTTTTTTGAAACTGCCCCATAAATGCTCAGCCCAGATCCTCAGTCTGATTTGGATGGATCTGATTTTCTCAATATGATGAGTCTATATTTGATTCTCTCAATATAATAAATCTGGATTTGGTTATTTAAATATGATGATACTGGATCCAATTCTCTCAATACGATTAGTCTGGATCTAATTCTCTCAATATGATGAACTCAATACGAGGAACCCATTCTCAATCTGCAAAACTCAAACTCTTCTCAAAAACTCAATATGATGGACCTCATTCCAATTGACTCAATCCAATTAACTGAATACAATCTTCTCATATGATCTTTCTCAATCTGGTAAAAACATTCAATTGTCTGATCCTCCTTACAAGATCTCTTGCCGGCAATGACTCGCACTTGATTTCTTCAACTCTCCACCTTCTATGCTTGCATGAAAAGTCCACATAGAGAAAATTATTTGAGAATGTATTTATAGGTGACTCAAAAAATAAAATCGGTAAACTTGAAAACTTTCCTGCTTCCTCAAATTTCACAAACTCTAAAAATGTCTCGCATTTAAAACTTCAACTTTGAATTCTTCAAACCTCCTTATATTTCTCCAATATTTATGAAAAATTGAATTTCAATTTTGATCTACTCAACTCTTCATAAAACTTATAGAAATTTATTTTTGTGTATTCTTTATAATCAGATCAACATGATTTCTATTTCATTCTCAATGAATACTGTAACACCCCAAGCTTCTACGGTACGTTTCCCTTCGAATAATGCGATAGCGTGTGTTGTACGCAACCTCGAGTTCTAACACACACCACAACTAATTAAACTAGCCGTTGTGAATAGTAATACCTACTTTTTGAAATCATATATATTCTATATTTCAAAATGGACTTCATTTTTGGATTCGGAATATCAAAATTAGCCTAGGGTGAAATTTTGGTACATTTCGGATAACTTTCATATTTTGATGAATAGTGAAAATTTCTAAATTTTAATTAAAAACAACTTTTTTAATCAAAATAATTAATAGTGATAAATTATGAATTTGAGTGGTTTTAAAGTATATTTAGAATATATTTTTACCATTCAATTTAATGTTTATCATTGGACATAATTTTACAATTAAACCGAACATAAACAAGTGTCAATCTTTTGATAGTTATTATCTCTTAAAAACACGCTTTTTGTTTTGACAGCGGGAATTAATTTTAAATTAATTTCTGCCACTTCTGTGTTTTGAATTTAGGAAAATGGATTCCATATTTGGAATCAGGATGTTCAAATTGTGTAAATAGGTAACTTTTATTTTTAGACATTTTGAATAGTTACTGTGGTAAATATTTTATTTACCATGGTTAAAGGGTAAATCCGGTAAATAAGGGTTTAAAAAATAATATTATAATAATAAAAAATTACCCTAAAACGTGTCCTAACCTTATTGGTGGACACATACCCGACCATGGGCATCCTTTGGTCAATTTGGGGACCCCTTGGAGCCACTTGTATGTGGTAGGGACACTTTATATTAATAAAGTTAAAATAAAAATAAAAATGGCATAAGCTTACATCTTTTAGAAGAACAATTTTTACATAGGGTTATACATGTTGGATTTTCAATTATAAATATTCATTAGAAATCTAAAAAGATTTCCTACATAATGATATTTTATTTATAATTTTTAGACATTATATAATTTATTTTATTTATGACACAATGATGATGCAGTAATTACTAAAATAGTAAAAAATAAAAATAATTGATCTTATAAATACCCAAATAATTATAATATGAAACTTTTAATGAATTAAAATAATTTTCTATGATAATATGATATATTAGGATTTATTTAATTGACTTTGTTTGAAGTAATCAATCTGTTAGGAGTTTCACAAAAATCAACTATTGAATAGTGTCAAAATTGACATAAAAGAGTTCTTAAAACAAATATTATATTATTAATTGATATTAAATTCCTAAAAATCTAAGGTTCGGCCAAGAGACTTATATTATGATAGGTTCCTCATTAATGGACCACTTGGGGGTCGCTTGTATGTATATAGTAAGTTTATTAATCATATTATATAAAAATACAAAGAGACATTGTAAAAGCGAAACTAATTAACTTAGAGTTAATACTTAAAGATAAGGTTAATATAAGTACCCAAACCTGTCTAAATTCTATTGGATGAGTTGTTTTCGACCTATCCACACCTCATCCTTTGAATAGTCAACTTTGGAGCCTTTGTAAACCGAATATGAAATTATTATAAATTAATATTTCTAACTTTTCCAAAGGTGCCCCTCACCCCTCTTATAAAAGGGCACTCCTCCTTCTCATTTCTTCACACCTTCAAAGCCTTTTGGTTCGGCCAAACTCTGCCCAAATACTCTCCCAACATCCCTCAATACAACCTAGAGGCCTTAGTTTGATCAGAAAGCCAACCTAAGGAGCCCTTTTGATCAAATCAAAAGGAAGAACCCGAAGAAGAGGTAATGATTTCACCACCCTTTTCTAAGTTCATTTCTTCTTCCACTTCTTCTTCCTTTGTTCTTACCATTCTGAAATAATAACTCCAGTATCTCACATATACTGTGATTTTATTATAAGTATGGTACAACCATATTCAGTATTCTATCCACCCTTTGAATAACATGTCACCATACGTGCGTACGTACGGCTTACCGTCTCCACGTCGTGGTGTAATTGTTATTCAATATAATATTATTTGGATGGGTATAATAATGATGTGTAACTCATGTAAATAATAAATATAACATGTTAATGATTCTGTATATATGATATACCATCCATTTATATATTATTTTAATATCAAAAGAATGATATTGTCGCTCGTGCGTACGTACGGACTACCGTCTCCACGAACGCGATGAGATTCATTCTCCATCGTATCCATTCAAGTATAATTATCATTTGATGATTTAAAAATGATGTTTAAGGACTGTATATCATTCTGGATATGAATAAGATACAACAACCATGGCTTATGTAACAAAACATATAAAAGAAAATGAGTAAGTTAACTCCCGAAACGACGATAATTCTAAGATATTATTAACAAATCAATGTTAAAAGATCATATATGATATCATATTAATATATATGATTCTTGTATAATTTAATAACAATTATTTCACCATTATACAGGAGGTTAACCTACCCCAACCAAGGAAAAGTACAAGGTAAGGGTTATTTCACAATCTCTTCATTATCCGAGGTTGTTTATATGTAATAATCTACTGGGATCTCTTTATCATCCACATCCATGTTTCTTAAAAATGTATTTCAAAACATTTTTACTATTTACAAGAATATGGGTTAAAGTCATTTATACCTTTTTTTGACTTTTTATAAGAGGTTTATAAAGGAATCTTTCCGTCGTTTTCAAAACAAGGTCCTTTTTAACCTTTTCGACAGAATTGAGGTAAGAATGTTTTTTTTAACTTATACGGCGGGTGCGGTTATTTTACGCCGTTATAAAATCTTCAAAGCTTTCCTTACAAGCTTATAAGAATATTTTCAAAGAAAATGTTTTATTTTATATGGATATTAAATGATTTCAAAATAAAAGGAGATATTTCTTTAAAAAGAATTTTGATTTCATCTATGTCAACATCCTTTGATGGATTTTAAGATTATTTGAAGTTGATTTATTATGATACAAAACTTCTATATTGTATTGAAGGTTTTGTGATATGTTTGACTGTGGATGTGCTATTTTTATACCATTCATAGTTTATTGTGAAAGTATTGACATTCTGTATACTAGTTTTAATACGAATGTTTATGTTATGTTTAAACCTTTTCATATGGGAATGCATTGGACTTAATAAGTGACGGGTGGAGCCCGCTATAGCTCCTCGATGCATCGGTAGGTCTCATGAGACAAACTAGTGTCTTGGCACAAGGCCTTGACAAAATCTTATTTGTAGTCTTGGCACGAGGCCTTGGCTATGTGGTTATGATAGTCTGGCATTATGCATTCCAACATTATGAAAGTGGTTATTTATTTTTGCATGTGATTATTCGATTAGTGGAATATCCATGTGAATAAGTAAATGGCATTATTTCATTTTATTTATGCCATACCATGTTGAAAGTTCATGTTTAAAAGGATTTTGTTTTAGTTATACATTGCCTTAAATGTTTATTCTTATTGATGAAAGTTTCCGCTATATTGTTATCCTTACTGGGCATTTGAGCTCACCCCTTTTCTATGTTTTATTTTTCCCAGGAAGTGAAGATGTAAGTTATGAATGACCTGCAGGGATATTATGAGGGGATTGTAGTGTGGATATGATGACCTTGTTGTTGTAGTAGTTTTTCACTTTGAAATGTAATGTAAAACTTTATGATTATATCTAGTGTTTCCAAGGCTACTAAACCAATCGGTCTTTCGAGATTTGATCTTTCTTGTGATCATGCCAATGTTATGTAATTAATGCACCGACTCTGGGTAGCTGGGGTCGGGGCGTTACAGTTGGTATCAAAGGAAGTTTAGTACAAACCTTGGAAGCTAGATTTAGATAAACTCTGATTAGAGCACGTAGACCTAAGATGAACTTTGAGGATTAGTATAGAAGAACTTCCTAGAATTTTGGTATTGTAGAGACTTTGTGAGTTTTGCGAGCAATACATCCCTGTCTGGATACGAGCAGGTAGAGGCGGCTCTGGCACAGATGTACCTAGGGGTAAAACCCGAAAACACCGCTTTGAGCTAGACTCGAACGGGAACTGGTGCACGACAACGGGCCTTGCTGCACTCTTGGTTACGACACTCCCGGGGGATATGCTTAGGATAACTCTCACTTTCTTTACAAATCATTATGAAGGGTTTATGAGTATATACTTACTCAAAGAAAACATATTTATGATTATGGATTATATCCATAGATAGTTCAATTTATGTTAAGTGTTTTATAAGTATGGGATTATGTATTTTAATTCATAAACTGATCTAGTTTATGCCATTGTTTAGAAATGGCGCCTAGTGGAAGAAATGGAAACCGTATCAATGCACGCACTCCATGTAGGGATTGCCCTCCTGCTCAAGATAATTATAGTGGGGCTGGTGATGCAACTGGTGCTGATCAGCTAATCACCGTACTGGGACAACTTACTCAGGTTATGAATAATAACCTTACCCGTATGGAGCACCCTGATCCGCAGCGTGGAGGATCAATGTTAGATCGATTCATGAGACAACAACCACCAACTTTAAATGGGAGTACAAATCCCTTAGTAGCTGAGCAATGGATATTTTCCCTAGAGAAAATATTTCAGGCTTTGGGGAGTAGTGAAAGGGAAAAAGTTACCATGGCAGTTTACCGCCTCACTGGAGATGCTGATCAATGGTGGTCATTGATTCAAAACATGAAGGAAGATGATGAAGTATCAAACATGGAATGGAGGGAGTTCAAAGATCTGTTTTTAGAAAAATACTTTCCTCGCGACCATCGAGCAGATATGGAAAGGCAATTTCTGAGTCTGAGACAAAAGGAGGATGAGAATGTCACAAAGTATGAGGCTAACTTTACAAGGTTAGCGAGGTATGCTGGAGATTATATTCGTAACCCAAGAAGTAAGATTGATCGTTTCTTTGATGGGTTAAAACCATTTCTCCGTCGAGCGTTAGTCTCACAATCCTTTTCATCGTACGAAGACATTGTCTCATGTGCTATCAAGACCGAAAAGGAATTCTCTGAGTCTTATGACTTTAAAGCAAAGCAAGAGAAGAAGAGACCTGCTGATCAATCTGGGAATGGAAATAAGGGGAAGAAGGGAAAGGTTGAATATCCATCTTGTGGTAAGTGCGGGAAGAAACACCCCGGTGCTTGCCTGAAGGGAATGGGAGTCTGTTACAAGTGTGGTGAAAAAGGCCACCAAGCTCATGATTGCAAGGGGAAGAAGGAAGCTACCAACGTTCAGTGCTACAATTGCAGGGAGATGGGGCATTATGCAAATGCATGTCCTAAGCGTCAGGAGAACTTACCTCAGAAAAGGCCAAGGGATCAAGGCCAGGCTTATGCTATCACTACTGCTGAGGTAGAAACTCCGAAAGACGTGGTGGCAGGTAATTTAATGGTTTCCTCAAGTTTAGAAAATGCATTATTTGATTCTGGATCATCGCATTGTTTCATATCTTACCAGTTTGCTAAGAAAATTAGATATTTCCAATTTGATTTAATAAGGGAGTTGTCAGTTAAAACTCCTAAGGGAAGTATCGTTGCAACAAAGTTTTGTGAATCAGTCCCCATTAGAGCACATAAATTTTCTTTATCTGCTGATCTCATCGTCATACCTATGATCGAGTTTGATATAATCCTCGGTATGGACTGGCTTTCAGACTATGATGCGAAGATTTATTGTAAGAAGAAAGAGGTTACGATTCTTGATGATTATGATAAGGAACACCTTATTTTTAGAGCAGAATCGTCACCACCTAATTCTTATTTAGATCCACCCTCAATAGCTCAACTAAATTCAATTATTGGGGAGGAAGAGAATGAAATAACTGCGGGTGAGGAAAGGAATGTTCAAATAGAGGATGTACCTGTTGTGAAAGAATTTGTAGATGTATTTCCAGAAGATTTACCTGGACATCCTCCAGAACGAGAAGTTGAGTTTTCTATTGATTTGATTCCTGGATCAAGGCCTATATCGAAGACCCCTTATAGAATGGCCACTGTAGAGTTAGTCGAACTAAAGAAACAACTAGAGGAATTGAGTAATAAGGGATTTATTCGCCCTAGTGTTTCTCCATGGGGAGCCCCTGTTCTTTTTGTTAAAAAGAAAGATGGATCTATGAGGTTATGTATCGACTACAGGGAGATCAATGCTATAACGATAAAGAACAAGTATCCCCTACCTCGTATTGATGATTTATTTGACCAACTGCATGGAGCTCAATACTTTTCAAAGATTGACCTTCGATCTGGATACCATCAGTTGTGTGTAAAGAAGGAAGACATTCCGAAGACAGCATTTCGAACCAGGTACGGGCATTACGAGTTTACTGTAATGCCGTTTGGATTGACTAATGCACCCTCTGTATTCATGGATCTGATGAATAGAGTTTTCAAGGAGTATCTCGATGAATTTGTGGTGGTATTTATTGATGATATCTTGGTATACTCCAAAACCTACGAAGATCATGAAAATCACTTGCGCATTATCTTGAAGACTCTGAGGAGGCATGAATTATATGGAAAGTTTAGCAAGTGTGAATTCTGGCTTCAGGAGATTTCTTTTCTTGGCCATATTGTCTCTAAAGATGGAATCTCTGTTGATCCTTCTAAGACCAAGGCAATCCAAGAATGGCCAGCACCTACGAATATAACTGAGGTACGTAGTTTTATTGGTTTGGCAGGTTATTATCGACGTTTCGTCCAGAATTTTGCCCGATTGGCTAACCCATTAACGAAGCTCACACGTAAAGGGGTTAAATTTGTTTGGACAAAAGAGTGTGAAGAATGTTTCGAAGAACTGAAGAGAAGATTAGTCAATGCTCCTATATTGACTCTACCATCGGGGAATGATGGGTTCGTTATTTATAGTGATGCATCAAAGAAAGGACTTGGCTGTGTCCTTATGCAGAATGATAGAGTTATTGCCTATGCATCACGACAGTTGAAAATTAATGAACAAAACTATCCTACTCATGATCTCGAGTTAGCAGCAGTGATCTTTTCTTTGAAAATATGGAGGCACTACCTCTATGGTGAAAAATGTGAGATTTATACTGATCACAAGAGTTTGAAGTATATTTTCTCACAAAAAGAACTCAACATGAGGCAAAGGAGATGGCTTGAATTACTCAAGTATTATGATTGTACGATACACTACCACCCAGGGAAAGCAAACAAGGTGGCAGATGCTTTGAGCAGAAAAGACCATGGAGTTTTGAACAATATGAGAATTGAAAGGGATCCAATTTTCATGGAGCTAGTGAAGATGGACATAGGAATAACCAGGGAAGGTGAAACATCAATGATTTTTCAAATGGTTGCCAAACCATCTTTACTAGAAAGGATTAAGAGTTCTCAGACTGATGATGAAGAATTCCAAAAGAAGATTAA
This sequence comes from Viscum album, assembly GCA_963277665.1. NCBI lineage: Eukaryota > Viridiplantae > Streptophyta > Magnoliopsida > Santalales > Viscaceae > Viscum > Viscum album. Next base: position 402,628,813 of record OY728136.1, on the reverse strand, counting down.
AGCTGTGAATGATGGGAGATTGAGAGACTTTGCGTATGAAGGTGGAATTTTGAAATTCGGGAAGAGACTTTGTGTTCCCAATATACCTAATCTAAAAAGGGAATTGCTGGATGATGCTCATAGTTCCAATTTCTCTATACACCCTGGGAGCACCAAAATGTATAGAGATTTGAAGGAACATTTTTGGTGGGACAACATGAAGAGGGAGATTGCTGATTTTGTATCAAGATGTATGGTTTGTCAACAAGTGAAAGCTGGAAGGCAACAGCCTGGAGGAGTCATGCAACCTCTTCCCATACCGGAGTGGAAATGGGTCAATATTACGATGGACTTTGTCATGGGGCTACCAAAGACTCCTAGAAGGAAAGATGCAATATGGGTTATTGTTGATCGTCTTACCAAGTCAGCACATTTTCTTGCTATAAGAGAAGATCTACCCCTGGAACGTCTAGCAAGACTATATATTAATGAAGTTGTGAGACTTCATGGAGTACCCCTATCAATTGTTTCGGATCGTGATCCCCGTTTTACTTCAAGGTTTTGGAAAAGTCTTCAGAAATCCCTGGATACTGAACTTCATTTGAGCACTGCTTACCACCCTCAGACAGACGGACAATCAGAACGGACTATTCAAACCTTAGAAGACATGTTGAGATCTTGCTCACTTGACTTTCAGGGTATGTGGGATCAATATTTACCACTGGTAGAATTTTCCTATAACAATAGCTTCCATTCGAGTATACAGATGGCACCATATGAAGCGTTATATGGAAAGAGATGTCGTACACCAACCTGTTGGGATGACGTTGGTGAAAGAAAACCTTTAGGCCCAGAGCTGGTGGAGGAAACGGTGGAAAAGGTGAAAGTAATCCAAAATCACATCAAAGCAGCTCAAAGTAGGCAGAAGAGCTATGCCGATAATCGAAGGAAGGATTTAGAATTTCAAGTCGGTGATCATGTTTTCCTAAAGGTATCTCCGTGGAAGGGAGTCATACGTTTTGGTAAGAAAGGTAAATTGAGTCCCAGGTACATCGGACCTTTCGAAATTCTAGAACGAATTGGGGCTGTAGCTTACCGATTGGCAATGCCGCCAAGTCTCTCCAAAGTTCACGATGTGTTCCACGTATCTCTGTTGAGAAAATACATGCCTGACCCAACGCATGTACTCACCTATGAGGAATTAGAACTGGAACCCGATCTGTCTTATTGCGAAGAGCCCATCAAGATTCTTGATACGAGAGAACAAGTGCTGAGAAACCGGATGACGCGTCTGGTAAAAGTTTTGTGGAGGAATCATAAGATGGAAGAGGCAACGTGGGAACCCGAGGAACTTATGATGAAGAACCACCCGAGTCTTTTTATGCAGTAATACCCTAGAAATTGCGAGGACGCAATTATTTGAAGGAGGGGAGAATTTAACACCCCAAGCTTCTACGGTACGTTTCCCTTCGAATAATGCGATAGCGTGTGTTGTACGCAACCTCGAGTTCTAACACACACCACAACTAATTAAACTAGCCGTTGTGAATAGTAATACCTACTTTTTGAAATCATATATATTCTATATTTCAAAATGGACTTCATTTTTGGATTCGGAATATCAAAATTAGCCTAGGGTGAAATTTTGGTACATTTCGGATAACTTTCATATTTTGATGAATAGTGAAAATTTCTAAATTTTAATTAAAAACAACTTTTTTAATCAAAATAATTAATAGTGATAAATTATGAATTTGAGTGGTTTTAAAGTATATTTAGAATATATTTTTACCATTCAATTTAATGTTTATCATTGGACATAATTTTACAATTAAACCGAACATAAACAAGTGTCAATCTTTTGATAGTTATTATCTCTTAAAAACACGCTTTTTGTTTTGACAGCGGGAATTAATTTTAAATTAATTTCTGCCACTTCTGTGTTTTGAATTTAGGAAAATGGATTCCATATTTGGAATCAGGATGTTCAAATTGTGTAAATAGGTAACTTTTATTTTTAGACATTTTGAATAGTTACTGTGGTAAATATTTTATTTACCATGGTTAAAGGGTAAATCCGGTAAATAAGGGTTTAAAAAATAATATTATAATAATAAAAAATTACCCTAAAACGTGTCCTAACCTTATTGGTGGACACATACCCGACCATGGGCATCCTTTGGTCAATTTGGGGACCCCTTGGAGCCACTTGTATGTGGTAGGGACACTTTATATTAATAAAGTTAAAATAAAAATAAAAATGGCATAAGCTTACATCTTTTAGAAGAACAATTTTTACATAGGGTTATACATGTTGGATTTTCGATTATAAATATTCATTAGAAAGCTAAAAAGATTTCCTACATAATGATATTTTATTTATAATTTTTAGACATTATATAATTTATTTTATTTATGACACAATGATGATGCAGTAATTACTAAAATAGTGAAAAATAAAAATAATTGATCTTATAAATACCCAAATAATTATAATATGAAACTTTTAATGAATTAAACTAATTTTCTATGATAATATTATATATTAGTATTGATTTAATTGACTTTGTTCGAAGTAATCAATCTGTTAGGAGTTTCACAAAAATCAACTATTGAATAGTGTCAAAATTGACATAAAAGAGTTCTTAAAACAAATATTATATTATTAATTGATATTAAATTCCTAAAAATCTAAGGTTCGGCCAAGAGACTTATATTATGATAGGTTCCTCATTAATGGACCACTTGGGGGTCTCTTGGATGTATATAGTAAGTTTATTAATCATATTATATAAAAATACAAAGAGACATTGTAAAAGTGAAACTAATTAACTTAGAGTTAATACTTAAAGATAAGGTTAATATAAGTACCCAAACCTGTCTAAATTCTATTGGATGAGTTGTTTTCGACCTATCCACACCTCATCCTTTGAATAGTCAACTTTGGAGCCTTTGTAAACCGAATATGAATTTATTATAAATTAATATTTCTAACTTTTCCAAAGGTGCCCCTCACCCCTCTTATAAAAGGGCACTCCTCCTTCTCATTTCTTCACACCTTCAAAGCCTTTTGGTTCGGCCAAACTCTGCCCAAATACTCTCCCAAAATCCCTCAATACAACCTAGAGGCCTTAGTTTGATCAGAAAGCCAACCTAAGGAGCCCTTTTGATCAAATCAAAAGGAAGAACCCGAAGAAGAGGTAATGATTTCACCACCCTTTTCTAAGTTCATTTCTTCTTCCACTTCTTCTTCCTTTGTTCTTACCATTCTGAAATAATAACTCCAGTATCTCACATATTCTGTGATGTTATTATAAGTATGGTACAACCATATTCAGTATTCTATCCACCCTTTGAATAACATGTCACCATACGTGCGTACGTACGGCTTACCGTCTCCACGTCGTGGTGTAATTGTTATTCAATATAATATTATTTGGATGGGTATAATAATGATGTGTAACTCATGTAAATAATAAATATAACATGTTAATGATTCTGTATATATGATATACCATCCATTTATATATTATTTTAATATCAAAAGAATGATATTGTCGCTCGTGCGTACGTACGGACTACCGTCTCCACGAACGCGATGAGATTCATTATCCATCGTATCCATTCAAGTATAATTATCATTTGATGATTTAAAAATGATGTTTAAGGACTGTATATCATTCTGGATATGAATAAGATACAACAACCATGGCTTATGTAACAAAACATATAAAAGAAAATGAGTAAGTTAACTCCCGAAACGACGATAATTCTAAGATATTATTAACAAATCAATGTTAAAAGATCATATATGATATCATATTAATATATATGATTCTTGTATAATTTAATAACAACTATTTCACCATTATACAGGAGGTTAACCTACCCCAACCAAGGAAAAGTACAAGGTAAGGGTTATTTCACAATCTCTTCATTATCCGAGGTTGTTTATATGTAATAATCTACTGGGATCTCTTTATCATCCACATCCATGTTTCTTAAAAATGTATTTCAAAACATTTTTACTATTTACAAGAATATGGGTTAAAGTCATTTATACCTTTTTTTGACTTTTTATAAGAGGTTTATAAAGGAATCTTTCCGTCGTTTTCAAAACAAGGTCCTTTTTAACCTTTTCGACAGAATTGAGGTAAGAATGTTTTTTTTAACTTATACGGCGGGTGCGGTTATTTTACGCCGTTATAAAATCTTCAAAGATTTCCTTACAAGCTTATAAGAATATTTTCAAAGAAAATGTTTTATTTTATATGGATATTAAATGATTTCAAAATAAAAGGAGATATTTCTTTAAAAAGAATTTTGATTTCATCTATGTCAACATCCTTTGATGGATTTTAAGATTATTTGAAGTTGATTTATTATGATACAAAACTTCTATATTGTATTGAAGGTTTTGTGATATGTTTGACTGTGGATGTGCTATTTTTATACCATTCATAGTTTATTGTGAAAGTATTGACATTCTGTATACTAGTTTTAATACGAATGCTTATGTTATGTTTAAACCTTTTCATATGGGAATGCATTGGACTTAATAAGTGACGGGTGGAGCCCGCTATAGCTCCTCGATGCATCGGTAGGTCTCATGAGACAAACTAGTGTCTTGGCACAAGGCCTTGACAAAATCTTATTTGTAGTCTTGGCACGAGGCCTTGGCTATGTGGTTATGATAGTCTGGCATTATGCATTCCAACATTATGAAAGTGGTTATTTATTTTTGCATGTGATTATTCGATTAGTGGAATATCCATGTGAATAAGTAAATGGCATTATTTCATTTTATTTATGCCATACCATGTTGAAAGTTCATGTTTAAAAGGATTTTGTTTTAGTTATACATTGCCTTAAATGTTTATTCTTATTGATGAAAGTTTCCGCTATATTGTTATCCTTACTGGGCATTTGAGCTCACCCCTTTTCTATGTTTTATTTTTCCCAGGAAGTGAAGATGTAAGTTATGAATGACCTGCAGGGATATTATGAGGGGATTGTAGTGTGGATATGATGACCTTGTTGTTGTAGTAGTTTTTCACTTTGAAATGTAATGTAAAACTTTATGATTATATCTAGTGTTTCCAAGGCTACTAAACCAATCGGTCTTTCGAGATTTGATCTTTCTTGTGATCATGCCAATGTTATGTAATTAATGCACCGACTCTGGGTAGCTGTCGTCGGGGCGTTACAAATACTATTTCTATTTCTTTCTCAGTAAATCCAAATTTTGTTTCTTTATCAGTGAATTTGATTTATGTTTCTTTCTCTGTGAATATGATTTCTGTTTCTTTCTTAGTGAATATTAATTCTATTTCTTTCTCAGTTAATTTTATTTACATTTATTTAACTATGAATTTTAATTATATTTCTTTCTTAGTGAATTTGATTTATTTTTCTTTCTCAATGAATTTGATTTCTTTTTCTTTCTCTGTGAATCTGAATTCTATTTCTTTCTCAGTGAAACTGATTTCTATATTCGTCTCAGTGAATCAGAATTCTATATCCTTCTTATCTCATTAATATTGTATTATCATTATGATAGAATTCCCATTACAATAAAATTCACATTACAATAGATAACCCATTATGATGGAATCTTTATACTGCAACTTTTAAATTATTAAAAACTCTCCACCAATTCTTCAAAAGATTTTATCATGAAATTTTTCATTATTTGTTTTAAATTTAGGATCAAAAATCGTCGTCTAAATTTGTTTTAGAAAGTGTGAAAACTTTCTAACTCCAAACCTTAAATTATTCTTTCAAAAATCTTCATTAAAAATATGAATTCTTAAACCAACAACTTATTTATTTCTATAATTAGGAAAAAGGAAAACATTTAGCAAACACAAATTTCTTCCTATAATTATTTTAGATATGATGAGATGAATACGATGCAGATGGATTTGATTCTTGAATAATAAAAATATTCTTATACAAAAAATTTAGTTGTCAAAAAATATAAAAACATTGTTAAAAACAATTTATCACAAAGTTTATTTAGAGGTTAATGTATTATTTAATCATATGAAGGTTTACTCATTTTGGGATTTATCATACCATGTTCTAACCATTATAATTTTTTTTAATGTTAAGATATAGGTGGAATATATTTTTACCACTTTTTTGGTAATATGGTCCTTTAATAGTTTATTTTTAGTGCTTTAGACATGAAAAATTCCTCATGAATACTCTTCATGTAGAGAAAATGATAATATTATAGTGGAAATTAGTTAAAGGATGAAATTAAACTTATCAAGTAAGTATATTTCATTATATTTTCAGTCTATATGGTGAAATAATTCCTTAACTTTAGGGAAAGGATCCTAAGAAAATTCATATTATATTCATATCAGATAAATCAGATGGTCTTTTAAATCATTATAAATTTATTTTTTTATGCCCTTAACATTTCATTGATCATTCACTTTTTTATGATCAATTACCTTAATCACTCTCCATAATTATATTTTATTTTCTTCCATGACCAAATTTTTAATTCTCACCTATGTTCTTCTATTTGGAAACCTAGTATGTGTTATTCCAGATGACCCTCATAACTTCCTTTCACTTTATCAAGAAGATTATTTATTATACCTTTTTATTATTTGGGTTTGTAACAAAGGTATTTTTAATTATATAAACTTTGATTATCAAGATAAAGCTCAAATTTAAAGGAAGAAATTTATTAAAATGGGGAGGATATAACAGCATGAGATTTTAAAAGAAAAATATACTTGATAGCACAAACGATATGCAGCACTGAACTTAGATGAGAATGTAATTCCCTGAGACTTTAAGATATAGGCATTTTTAAATAAATTTAATCTCTTCAATATCTTGTGATACACACAACCATAATATTTTTTATTTTTGATAACGCATTAAACATGCAAGACCAAGCTTAAACGACCCATGATATACATATATAATTATAATAACATGGTCGTTAAATTGGAGAGTGTGAATAGTATTAACTAATTTATGAAATATATATATATGTCCTACTAAATTTAAATTATTGATAAAATATTTTGTAAATAATCCATCAATTTTTATTAAAGTAATTTTATTCTTCAAAGATTTGTTTTCCTCAAAAATGGTTTTTATTTATTTTCATAAAAAAATTAATTTATTTTAGGAATATTTAGAAGATATATTTATTTAAATTATCTTTATATTTTAAATAAAAACATAAAAATATTATTATGGTTGAAATCTTTGTATTTTTTTGAAAATATTGATTTTTAGTGAATAGTGAAAATACCAATTTTTATAAAAATGTCATTTCTTTTCAATAAATTAAGTAATTTAAAAGTCACATTATGTTTTTAATATGATTTTAGGTAAAATAAGTATTATTTAGTAATATTTACTCCCTTTAATTAAATTTTAATCATCATTATATTGTATTTTAGTATAAGTTTATTTTTGGGTCTAAAAAAGGAGGTTTTCTGAAAACTATTTTAAAGCATATTATATTTCTCCAATTTAATTAATTAAAATAACCCATGATAAGGAATGTTTTAAATTAAATTTATAAATTATGTGTCATTAAATTTTAACTAAGATTCATGTAATTATTATTATTAAACAAATGTTAATATAAAATCATATTGTGCTTGAAAAAAATACACTTCTCGAAAACCCGCTTTTTCATCACATCTGTGGGTTTTATTTTAAATTTAATTTTTTCCATTTTTTGAAATTTTATATGGATAAATAAACTAATTTTTTTTAAATCATCATGTAAATATTATATTATGATAAATTTTTTATTATTTTCTAAAAATATTTATTTTTTATGAATATTTTAAAATATGAAATTTTAATTGAAAATTGTCTTTTCGTTTAAATTATTTACAAATTTAAATTATTTTTTAAATTATTTTTAAACTAAAATTAGTTCAATTATATGCTTATTAATCTATTTTAGTTCATTTTAATTAATTTTATATTGAAATTGGATATAAAAACTTCGTAAACATTTGAACATTTTCTCTTTAAAACCCCACTTTATCATCGCGTCTGTGTGATTAATTTTAAATTAAAATTTCCCAATTATATGAATTGAATTTAAAAAAATGGATTCCATATTTGAAATAATAATAATTAATATTATCAAATAAGGTCAACTTAATTTTTGACCAAAATGGCTATTGAAAACAATAAAAAGTAATTATCATCGTTAAGGTAAAAATGGGTTCACCAAGGGTTAAACTAAAAAGATAAGGGTTAAAATGACCTAAAAACTTGAATAAAATCTATTTGTTGGAAATAAATAAACCATATCCCTTCTATTATTTATAATTTTCTATTATTGGAGCCTTGTGACTTGAAAATAACATTGGTGGAATTCATTCTTTTCAAAAATTACAAGTGTGCCGCTCACCTCACTTATAAAAGGCCACACCATCTCCTCAATATAAAAAAATAGAAATTTAATAGTGCTGGCATTTATTAGTACTTTTTTAGCATTGATAAAGGGTACAATATATCAGTTCTCTTTTCCAGTGCTGATAAAGGATACCCTTTATCACCACTTTCTTTTAGCGTTGTTAAAGGGTAACCTTTATCATCACTTTATTTTTAGCACCCATAAAGGGATCCTTTATTAGTGTTTTTTTAGTGCTGATAAAGGTCTCAATAAAATGAAATAAATAAATAAATAAAAATAAAAAAGATTTTATTAAAAAAATTTATTAAAAAATTTATTAATTAAATAATTATTTATAAAAATGAATAAATTGATTATACTATATATAAATTATAAATATTAATAAATAGTATATATTAAATATATAGATATATATAAAATAAAAAATGAAAAAAATAAAAAATAAAAATAAATTAATTGAGAAAAACATTAAACATTTTAATAATTAAATAATAATTGATAATGTTAATAAATAGTATATATTAAATATATAGAAATATATGAATTTGTATAAATATGATTTATATAATAAAAAATATTTATGCATTACATTAAATAGTAATATATTTAGTTAATAATGGTTTATAATTATAAATTAATATGAATTAAAAAAACTCACTAATTGCATCGAGTAATGGACATAATTGAATGTCATTTGATTTTTCAATTTAACATAGATCAAACGTGTGTTATATTGATTTCATATATACATAATTAATGCATTTTAATATACACTAACACAAATATTTATGTAATTAATTAAATCTTATATAGAAACAAATACACCTAATATTTATGTAATTTATTTAAATTTTAGTATTCATTTTAGAATTTCATTATAACATGATACATTTAATATTTCATGTCTTTAATCAGTGTAAATTTTACTTATTTTTTTAAATTTTACAGTTTGGTATTAATTAACTTTTAATATGTTTTATTTTTTATTTTTTATTTTTTATTTTTTACTTTTTACTTTTTATTTTTTAGGAATTTAATCAATTTTTATGATTTATTTTATATATATTTATTTACTATGTTTTAATATTTTCAATATAGAGTCATATTTATTTCAATTTATATCCATATGTTTTTAATAATTTATATTTAATTAATAAAACTTATCCATTTTTTCAATATTGTTAAAGTGTACACATTTTTTATTATTCAATTTCAGTCATTTTTAATATGCATGCACTTAAGATTAAATATTCATTAATAATATTAAAAATATATTTGTAAAAAAATATGTATAAATAAATATATTTGTAAATGTATATTTACTATATTTATACATTTATATATTTATAATTATAAATAAATAAAAATTATTTTTTAAAAAGTATTTATATAATTATAAATAAATAATTAAAAATATTTAAATAATTATAAAATTATAATAAATTTAGTTAAATAATGAATATATTTACTATATTTGTATTTATATATATTTATTGTATATTTATAATTATATAAATATATTTAATGATATAAATATTTTTTAAAATTATTTATATTATTATAAATAAATAATTATATATTTAAATAATTATAAAATTATAATAAATATATTTAAATAATTATGAAATTATAATAAATACATTTAAATAAATAATATATTTACTATATTTATATTTATATTTATTTATTAAATAAATTTATAATTATATAAATATATTTACAAAAAAATATTTATAATTATAATTATAAATCGTTTTATAAGCGTTAAATTGATTTGCACTGACAAAAGTAATCTTTATGAGTTCTTTTTTGGAAGCACTCATAAAAGTGTCTTGATCTATTTAAATAACCCTAACCAGTCGTGATATCGAAGCTTTCTGTAGAATCCACCCACTGTCGGTGATACTCTTCAGTGAATTGAAGCTCGAATCAAGGATCAAATAATTCCAAGGCTCAAATCCATTGCTCGAATGATTTAGGTGTTGAATGAATCCAATGATAAAAAAAATTTAGGTTTTCGATATCTCTAATTTATAGCATATGATTCAAAGCTTCAATCCAAGGTATCTTATTTTCTCATTCTCTTCACTCATCGATTTCTTATTTAATGATATCTATTTTTTTATAATCATTTATTATTTTTCATCAGCATATCCATGTGGTCAACAATTTTTATTGGGGGTGTTTTTTTGAAAGGATATAGGGTAGTCATAGTTGAGTAATAGGTGTGAAGGAGTTTCTATCCAAAACTCTTAGGCTCCTCTCTTGAGTTTCCAAGTGATATTGAGAAAAAAAATTAATTACTAATTATTTGATCCTTCTATTTGAGTTTGGCCATGGATCATGCACATTCACTATATTTGATAGAGTAACATGAATTTCTATATCCATTTTCTTTTTATTTAATTGAACATTTTATGGATATAATTATCCTGATCAAGAGTTTCTTCACCATAAGGCTCTACCATTTCAAGGGAATATGATCCTACAGAGATAGAGTATTAGGTGGAGAAAATTGAGAGGATCTTTGAAACCCTCAAGATTATGCCTTCCATTAAGGTAAAATGTGTTTCCATTATTCTTGAATGTACTAGACAAAGATTATGTGAGATGATAGTCCAAGCTAAATGAAATGAAAATCCAGAATGAAAATACCACTTTAGGGAAGGCCCATATTCCTTCAAACCTTACAATATCTCATCCAGATATTCCAATTAAAAGTTATGAGTGTGTTGAGAGAGAACTCACATTTGAAGATTGCCAGTTGCATCAAATTTTCATAGCCACGTAATAGATCATATCCATGAGAAAGTTTCACTAGGTTTATCCCAAGGGTTTTCTCATTTAAATCTCTAATTTATTTTTTAAAATTATTAACAATCTTCCTGTTCTAATTAGTAAAAAATATTTATCAATTTTATCTTTTCATCATAAAAACATATCAAACCACCCTTTTTAAGTTAGTATTTCAATGTATCATTATCTAAAATTATTTTTTCCATTACTTAATTATTTTTAACTGAAACTATAATTTTGAGATGTTTTCAAATATTTAATATACCATTAATATTAAATGTAATAATTATTTAGGTTATTGCATCAGTTGTTCCAAAAAACAGAATAGAGGTTATCAAATTCTATATATGTTTCTAAAAAATATTATAAATTACTTTTAGGTATTCATCATTTTAGGTCTATATGTATTGGTTTCACCCCTAGGAATCTCTAATTACCATCCATGTATATGTAATAACCCTTTATTTATTAAATTGTTTTATCAATACATTTTTATATATTCTAGTTGATCGAAAGATAGTTTTTTATTCTTTTTTCCCTATTTGGGTTTATTATGACTCCATAATTGCCTATATTATATTTTCATTTGTTTAGAGGATTTAAGAAACACTTGATGACTCATTTTAATAGAGGTAGGACTAGTTTTAGTTAAAGTATTTAAACTATTAAAAGTGTTATTTCTTCAATAAATATATAATTTGTAGAGGCCCTAATGATTCATATATCAAAACATGTCCCCATTGAGACCCCTTGAATCACAGACTAGAATTTTTATGCCCCCCAAATCTCACTTTAAATAGTCCATGAGTTAATAACTAGTTCCAATGGTGTAATTCTCACAAATGGGAGTCATTATCCCTTTTAGAGAACACAATGTAGTACAACTATTATCTTTATCATCTTCATCTCCTAAATAGTAAATACAATTTTTTGCTTGAGACTCATCCCACATCTCTTTTATGTTTCTTGTACTACTCTAATAAGTAATCATCCCTTAGATGCCTACTACTTATATTATTTCAAGAAACATAGGTGCATGTCCACAAGAGATGGAGGATGTTTGTCAAACAATAAAATTAAATGATAAATGCCTGGGAGATGAGCTGATGAGGATGAAAGTTATCTATAAATTTTATCTTTGAATGAATTCATAGGGTAATACCTACCATAGTGGAGTAATTATTTTCTTAAATTCAATTACCTATTTTCTTCAAAGCATATTGAAATTATTTAAAATAATCAAATGTTGTGTTTACCTTATTAGAATCATCTATAACTTTTACTTTTGATATTAAATATCTTATGTGTATTTAATTATTAATTGTATAAAATTAATATTTTATGAACCTGATAGGATATATATCAATAAAAAATTGATTCATTCTAATCATTCGAAAAAAGAGTGTGAAGATGGAGATAAATATTTCATCAAGTTTGAAATAGATAATGTATACTACCCTTCTCAAATCCTTTTTCCATGTTTATGTTATTTTTATTCAAAAAAAATTAGTGTGGAATATTTTGAAGAACATCTGATTTTTAATGGAATAGATGAGAGCTATAAATGTTGGACTAAACCCAATTGATGTTTTCATAGTAAAATCATTGTCCATAGAATTAATTTATTATTTCATGTTTATGTTTAATTTATTTCTTTTTATTATTACTCACATAAGAATTATTTTCTTATATAATTAAATTATTTTCGTTGAGTTTGGATGGTTTTTCCATTTTTCATGCCTTTCTATACCAAAACATCCATAGACTTATCCGCACTCAAAACATTTTCACACCTATAATGTTGTAATTTATCACATTCCTTAAATTTCCCTCCATTGTTCAATGAAAGAGGTAATATTTATGTTTTCATAGTAAAATAATTTTCTATAGAATTAATGTATTATTTCATATTTACATTTATTTTATTTATTTTTAGTATTACACATATAATAGTTGTTTTCTTATACAAGTGGATTATTTTTTTTATTTGGGGTGGTTTGTTGGAAGCTGGTCATACTCATAAGATATTGGACTTCAAACTTGTAGATGAGATAATGACAACAAGGGAATATATAAATAATTCATACAACCATCATGAAAAGTTGAATTCATACTACTTATTTAATTAATTTTTTCATAATTTTACCTGTTATTTTTATATTAATTTATTTTTTTATCTATTACTAATTTAGTTTTTCTCAAAGATCTTTCAGGAAGTAATATTTTTCTTTCAACTATCTGTAAAAATACACTAAAGATATAAAATTTTCCTTTCTACCAATGTTACCATGATTTCCATTTCCATTGTCTTTCTTTATTGAACTGTCATCACTGTATATTAGGACGATGTTATTAGAAAAAAATACTTTCTTATTGTTGAAAGTGAGAAGAGTAGAGGAAGTTCATGTGAACATTATGGTGACTTATCATGATATAATGGTCACATGAGCTTCATCTACCCTTCTGGATTCCAATAATGAGAAATGTTTTTCAGCTAATAACATTGATTCAATATGTAGTGTTAGAAGTTTGAAAAATAAAGGCAATGGAAATAGTGGTAACATTGGCAGTTATGATTTTTTTGATACTTTATAACATGTAGAAATTAGCCTCACCTCAATCTTACATATGGTGTGACTGGTATGACTCCAAGTTCTTATTTTTATTTATAATTGATATTAATTTTAGTTAAAACAAAAACTAACATACTCTAAACCGAGAAAACAAATTATGATTATTTTTATACTTTAAGAAAATGATCCATAAGTCATTTTTATGTGTAGAAATCATCTGTATCTCAATCCAATACATGATATGATCGATATGACATGAAGTGCCCGTTATCTATTTAAAATCGACATTTTAGTTCAAAAAGTGTCACTTATTGAAAATAGAGAAAATACACTTGGATTTATTGATAATTTAGTACATTAATGTCTAATTCATTTATGATGTATAGGAATCTACCTCAGGTAAAACTGATATATGATGTGATTAGTATGAGTCAAAGTGCATGTTTCTAATTTAAAATGACATTTTAGTAAAAAAAGGAAATTAATGTACTCAAAACCAATAAAATGCATTAGGATTGTTTTGATACTTTATTAAGATGATTCATAAGTCATTTGAGATGTATAGGAATCAGTTTCACCACAATCTGATGTAAGGTGTGACAAGTATGACTTCAAGTATGTATTTTTATTTAAAATTGACATCAAGTTTAGTAAAAAGGACAACTGGCCTACTCAAAACTAGGAAAACACATCTGGATTGTTTTGATACATCAGTAAAATTATCCATAAGTAATTTTACATTTTTAGCAATTATATGCATCTCAATATGATACACAATGTGCCCGGTAAGACTCAAAGTATCCATTATCAGTTTAAAAATAACATTTTTAGTACAAAAAGTTTCACTTACTGAAAATTGAGAAAATGTGATTATATTTTATTGATAATGTAGGACATAGATTCATAATTCATTTTTCACATTTAGGAATCTTTCTCATGTCAAACCGATACTTGATGTGATCGGTATGATTCAAAATGTTTTATTCAAGTTTAAAATGAAAATTTAGTAAAAAAGACAATTGATGTACTCAAAACTAAGAAAACCCATTCATATTGTTTTTATACATTAGTAAAACTATCCATAAGTAATTTTAGATGGGTAGAAATTATCAAAACCTCAATATTACACATGGTGTGATCGGTATGACTCCAAGTGAATCTTATTATTTAAAATTGACATCATTTTTAGTAAAAAGGACAAATAACCTACTCAAAACCAATAAAACACATTCATATTATTTTAATACTTTAGGATAACGATCGATAAGTATTTTTTCACATTTATGAATAAAACGCACCTCAATATGATACAAGATGTTCCCAGTATGACTCAATTTGTCTATTATTAGTTTAAAATAGATACTTTAGTTCAAAAAGTGTCACTCACTAAAAATCAAGAAAACATGCTATGATTTTCATGATAATTTATGGAATTTATTCATAAGTAATTTTTGATGTGTATGAATTATTCTCATGTCAAACTGATACACGATGTGATCAGTATGAGTCAATGTACATGTTTCCAGTTTAAAATGACATTTTAGTACAAAAGATAAGTGATGTACTCAAAATTAAGAAAATTCATGCATATTGTTTTGATACTTTATGAAAATTATAAATAAGTTATTTGAGACATTTATTAATCATCCACACCTTAATCTAATTTAGGTTCTGATGGGTATGACTCCAAGTGCATCTTCTTATTTAAAATTGACATCAATTTTAGTAAAAAGGGCAACTGGCGAACTGAAAACTGAGAAAAAACATCAGGATTGTTTTTATATTTTATGAAAGTGATCCAAAAGTAATTTTTATTTATAGTAATTCTATTCACATCAATCATATACATGATATCCCCAATATGACACAAATTGTCCGTTATCAGTTTAAAATCGATATTTTAGTTCAAAAAGTGTCACTCACTGAAAACTAAGGAAAATTGCTCAGATTTTATTGATAATTTTCTACATTGATTCATAATTAATTTTTAAAATGTAGGAATTGGTATCATGTTAAACTGATAGACGATGTGATCGGTATAATTCAAAGTGTGTGTTTCTAGTTTAAAATGAAATTTTAATATAAAAGATAAGTGACGTACTCAAAATCGAGAAAATTCATTAGAATTGTTTTAGTAATTTAGTAAAATGATCTATAAGTAATTTGAGGTGTGAATTGATTAGATACACCTCAATATAAAACATAGTGTGACTAGTATAACTCAAAGTGTGTCTTCTTATTTAAAATTGACTTCAATTTTAGTAAAAAGGACAATTGACCTATTCCAAACCGAGAAAATGCATTTTTATTATTTTTATACTTTAGTAAAATGATCCATGAGTAATTTTTGACATGTATGAATCAACCTCACATCAATATAATACATTATGTTCTTGATATGACTCAAAGTGTCTGTTATCGGTTTCAAATTGACATTTTAGTTCAAAAAGTGTCACTCAATGAAAACCAAGAAAATGCACTCAGATTTCTTGATAACTTATAACATAGATTAAAAATTCATTTGTGACATGTAAAAATTATTCTCAAATAAAAAACGACGCATGATGTGATAAGTATGATTCGAAGTGTGTGTTTCTAGTTTAAAATTAAATTTTAGTAAAAAAATACAAGTAATGTACTCCAAACTAAGAATACACATTCAAATTGTTTTTATACTTTAGGAAAATGATTCATAAGTCAATTTAGACTTGTATAAATCATCAAACCTTAATAAAACACATGGTGTGACTGGTATGACTCCAAGTGCATCTTTTTATTTAAAATTGACATCAATTTTAGTAAAAAGGACAACTGACCTACTCAAAACTGAGTAAACAAATTAGGATCGTTTTGACACTTTAAGACAATAATCCATTTATCATTTTTTATGTATAAGTATCATTTGAACCCCAATATGATATATTATATTCTTGATATTAATCAATGTATCTTTTATCTATTTAAAATTGATATTTTAGTTCAAAAAGTATCACTCATTGAAAATCAAGAAAATATGCTAATATTTTTTTGATAATATAGTAAATCGATTAATAAGTCATTTTTGACATGTAGGAATCAATATCACATCAAAATGATGTACTATGTGACCAGTATGAGTCAAAGTGCATGTTTTTAGTTTAAAATTACATTTTAGTAAAAAATAAAATTGACATACTCAAAACTGAGAAAATGAATTAAAATTATTTTGATTCTTTTAAAAAACTATCCATAAGACATTTGATATTTATAGAAATAAGCCTCACCTCAATCTAAGGCATGGTGTGACTGGTATGACTCAAAGTGTATATTTTCAATATATAATTATCGTTTTAGTTTAAAATGTTCATCACATCTCCAAAACTGAGAAAAGAGCCTAGATTATTTTCTCATCATTCTATCTACAATTACTTAATTAATTTTCTTATCATTTTTATCTTATACTTATTTTGTTAATTTTCACAGAGATAATGCTTGAATACGAATAAGAAATGGTGTGACATGCAAGAATTAATAGTAACTCAATCTGATACACAGTGTTCCTAGTATTACTAAAAGTTTAGTTTAAAATTAAAAGTTTTTGTTAATTTATTTCTTTATATTAGTACTAACATAATAATTGTTTTCTTATGCAGGTGCATTTTTTCTCTAGGAGGGGTTAGGATCAAAATATAAAGGAACATTGATTTTTTGTAAGTATGTAATAATTTGTACTTATGTAATTTTATAAACCAATGTTTTAAATTTCTATATTATAGTGTTATTTTTATTGTATTTTTGTTGTACATTTTATTTCATTTAAATTAGGTATTGGTATATGATTTTGCTAATTTTGTGGTGCTTTTTCTGTTGCAGTGTGATGCTACAGCACACTTCACTCATGCTAAAGTGTGTTGTTATAGTACACTACAGCATTCACCTTTATTGGTAATTTTTTAGAACTGAAAAAAGACTAGGGCTTTTAGTCTTATTCTAGTAGTCAGTGCTTCTCTAACGCTGATAAAGGCCTTTTTTAGCACTATTAAAGGCTTGTTTTATAGTAGTGCCTCCTCTCTTCACACCTTCAAAACCCATTGTTTTGGATTATACCAACCAAAATCACTTATATAATTCTATATTATCATCCAATAATCCTTATTTTGGAAATAAATCCATCCAATAAAGTTCTTTGGTGAAAATAAAAAGAATTTACCTGAAGAAGAGGTAACATTCTTCAATGAGTGTTTTTATTTTATTCCTTCCTCCACCTCCTTAAATTCTTCTTAAACCATGCTTATATAATAACCTTAGTATCTTATATATACTTAGATGATATTATGTTAAAGTAATTACCTAAACCCTTCTCATATTCCATAAAATTGGTTACAAAATCATCATTTGTGTGTACGTTGTACTACCGCCTCGTGAATTGATGTCATTTGATTTTCCATTACTACCTATAAAGGTTGGGTATGATGATGGATATAAATTATATATATGATATTTATAACATAATTATACATTTTGAGTCATTTTATCTTATATAAATTTTTACATTACATTCTATAGGTGATACGATAATGTCGCTTGTGTGCATAGTGGACTACCACCTCACAAAGTGATGTGATTCATTTTTCACTAATGCTTTACATGGAAGGTAATGAGTACAATTTTAATGAATATATGTGATATACATGAAAAAAATTATGTTATTAATGAAAAATTTATCATTATTAAAATATAATATATCATTTTTGTTCTTATCATTTCACTCTTTGAAAGATGATAATGTCATTCATGTACGTGTGGATTACTGCCTTCATGAAGTGATGTGAATCTCTTTTTATGACTACACCACATGGATGATATATATAAGTATATTTAAATAAATTATATTTTATTTATTATAATATGATCATTTTATAAATGTAAAATATTACCTACATTATTTTCATACTGATCGCTAAAAAATTGAAGAATTACTCATGCGTACGTAAAACCTACCATCTCTATGATCATAACATGCTTCATTTTTCAAACCCATATTTCATGATTATTATTATGAAAATTAGTAGTAAAATTATAATTGATATATAAATATGAAAATTAGGTCATGATTATTATTATGTATATTATATAACTATATTATATACATAAAATCTTAATCATTTATAACAAAACATGAATGAGAAAACAAGGAAATTAACACCCAAAACAATGAAAATAATGAAATATTATTAAATAGCATGTGATAAGATTATAAAAAAGGATCATATATAATATTATAAATATTAATATTATTCTATAATAAGTTTTTAACATGTTTAAAACAACTATATAGTAGGTTAAAGTATGTTCAACCAAAAGGAAGTGTGAGATAAGGGATTTCTTAGCTCAATTTCCATTCATTAAGTAAAACTTCTACTTCACTGATTATGTCATGATAAGATTGTGTTTTTAATGACCTTTGATTATATTATGATGTATATTCACATTTTTATGTGGATTTAAATTTTATACACAAAATCAATTCATTTATTAACACCACTTCAATGATATAATATTTTTAAGGGATGTTTGTCTCAATTTTCCTTCTTTGATACTTATGCCATGTTGTGAAACTGTTTTATTTTATGAGGTGTATATAAATATAAAGTCCCTTTGACCTATAATATCGTGAATTTATTTATTCTCATGATATTTTATGTGTAATTTAATGTTATACATTCATGGGGATTATGATTCAAAGGTACCAAAGTGGTAAGATTTTTATGTTTCGATCTCATTGATTATCATGATTGTTAATGATTAAGTATCCAATGTTTAAATATTATGATATAATTTTTTATTATTCTCATGGTTTTTCTTATCCTATTATTATTCATGATATTTTCAATTTTACAATTTCTAAACTTCATTGGTATTTAAAATAATTGAGAAAACGTTTTTAATAAAAAAAACATCTTTATTTTTATCTTTGGTCAAAAATCCGTTTTCTTCCAAAACCATGCTTTCCAAAAAAATCAAAAGTGTTTTTTGAATTTTTATAATGATTTATAATATAAATTTTTACCCTTTTTAACATTTTATTAAAAAAATTAATGGAATCTTCATGTCATCTTCCAAACAATGCATGTTGTAATTTTACTAGAAATGTGAAAGGAATATTTGATTTAACATGTATGACATGAATGGAATCTTATTACTTCATGAAGACTATTTTCTTTAAAGACTCATTTATAAATTTTCATGGTTATTTTCAAATAAAATTATTTTCAAAATGTTTTTGAAAAAAATAAAAAAGAAAAGGTTATTATCCTCAAGAAATATTTTAAATGATTTATAAATCTTCATTTATATGTTTACAAGGTTGTTTTAAAAGAAAAGTATTTTCACAATATTTCTTAAATTTATAGTTTTTAAAAAGTTATTTTTTTCAAATTGAAAATGTTATTTTCCTCTAAATTTCTTTAATGATATTGTAATGGTATCTATATTCATTAACATAAACAACCCATTTTGTTACTTTTGCTCCAATGATGATATTTTGTAATGATACTATCCTCATTCTTTCTATATATAGATTAATATTTCTTTAAAGAGATTATTATGGAACTCATTTATTTCCCAATAGTTAATAATATTTCAAAGAGATTTTTATAGAACCCATTTCTTTTCCATGGATTAACCTTGTTTCAAAGAGATTGTTATGGAACCCATTTCTTTTCCATGAGTTAACCATGTTTCAAAGAGATTGTTATGAAACCCCTTTATTTTCCACGGTATAATCATGTTTCAAATATATTAACATGAAAGACATTTCTTTTCCATGGGTTAATCAAGTTATAAAAGGAATAATTATTTTTTATATGAGTTTTATAATGAAATATCTATGTAATTTATTCATATTGTGGTTCTTGGAAATTATATATGATAGTTATCCCTAGATAGAAATGGGTGATCCTATTATAGCTTATATGATGGGTGTGCCTAAATATCAACAGGGGATCCCGATATAGCTTCAAAATGGGTGCACCCAGATATCACTCTAATGAATTTGGTAATGATTATGTTCTTCAGAGAAGTATATTATAAGTATAATGTATGGTTATTCCTTTTTTATGGTTTCTGTAAGGGTTTTATAAGTGTTCTATGAATATGACGTTCCAAGACACCAATACATTTTATCTATTATTTCCATGGGTTTATAATGTTTCATTTGATCAATATTTATATCACATGGATCATAATTATTTATTTATATCACTCTTTCCCATATTAAGGCCTTGTTACATGTTTTATGATTGATTATTCATGTATTGATGTGTATAAGTTCTTTTATGATTCTCTTTTGCACTCTGATTATGTCATCATACCCTTATTCGCTTCTTATACTCATGGATGGCATTCAATTTTTAATGTTTATGTTTATCCTTATTAAGAATTTGAGATTACCCTTCTTATGATTTATTTTCCCTTGGTTATTGGGAATGATGTTGAATAAATTATATCTAGAAGTTATTCATATGTATAATGATGATGACTTAATATGAAATAAGAAAATATGGGTTAAGTGGGTGAAATGATCATTTAACAATATTGGTATTGTTTATATAGAAGTTTTACCTAATTCTCCAAAACTCTAAAAATAAAAGGTCTTTGATAATGTATGTGATCCAATTTTTCCTTTTGATGTTGTAAGGTTTGGATTTAAGAAAAATAGGGTCACAATTATTTGTATGAAAGACCAAAATGTAAATTTTATGCTTTTTGACACCAGATTAATGTGTGTGGGTTCTGGTCTATTATAATATCATTTCCTTTAATTAAATCCATAAAATATTTTATGGATATAGAAGAATGAATAGCGCCAATTTTTTAACTAGAGTACAAGATAGTGTTAAAGTCTCCAAGGATAATCCAGAGGCCTCTAATTCTTCCACTGATCCCATAAATCTTCTACTAGATCCCTCTTCTATCCAAGTACCTATTTTGGGTATAAACTAATGATCATAACATATATATACTAGTATATTCAACTTCATAGATGACCCTCTACTAATCAATATTCAAATCAGAAATATTACCCAATGAAAAGTGAGCAAACACCCAAAGGGTTTCCATAGGGGTTGTAGTGCAATTAGCGCGAACTAGAAAGTGACTCATTTTATCAAGTCTAGAAACACTAAGATAGGAGGATATATTTAATTCATAAATACCTAGGATTTTGGGTTTTTGATTCTAAATATACCTATGTAAGTAGTCATAAATTTCATAATATTCCACTCCATGAAAATTCCAAAATAAAATATTCATCTTAAACTATTTTTTGATTTGGAGTTAATCTTCCTTTTCCTTCCACCGGATTTTTTTTTCTTTTGTATTTCTTGGAGCCAACAGTAAATCTTGATGATCTCATGGTATGTACTTTCTTCACTAAGTAAGAACCATCCATTTTTTAAGTAGTAATAGGAGTTCTTATTAAAGATATTACAATACTCACTATAGCCCCCAAAGTGTTGGGGTCTCATGATAGAGAGATCATGGTGATAGGAGGAGATAAATGTAGTATCTCCCTCTATTCATAGCTTCCTTTGGGAGGTTTCATGCATAAAAATATTAATGTAAAATGAGGGGGCATGTACAAACCTCTAGAATATAGAACCATCTGATGGACCAGATTACTTGGTCATAGTAGCAGAAATTCATTTAGGGGAAATAGATGGATCAGTTAAATTTTGGCATCTGCATTTTATGAATCAGGTTAAGATACTATAGTGACATTAGTAGGAAACTAAGGATGCAAAATAGGATCTTCATTTCTTAAAGATGTACCAGAACATATTTTCCTAGGATTTTCAACCTCATATTCCTTATGAATTATTTTGGATTCTATTCTTCTAGAACTTTTCTTTTTATATGGGTTCACCTCCTCAGGATATTCTTCTATTGAATCCACTATATATATATTTTTAGTGGGAGTATTATTAGATGATAGGGATGTTTTTTCCTTTTCATTTTCAATGGTTTCCTTGCTAGAATTCTCCCCTTTCTCAACATTAGCACCCTAATTTTATGAGCCTTCCCTACCTCTTTCCATGTTTTGGATTTGTTAAATATAATATTTTTAACTTTCCTTTAAATGAAGTTTAGTTATAAATGGAGTGGCCAAAAATTTTGTACACTTAGCATAAGGGTGGAAGGTATTCATATTCCATCTCCACTTCAATTGTTTTATCATTAGTAACAATGTTTATCAAAACTAGAAACTTGTAATCTATATTGGATTCAATAAGAATGCAATAATAAAAACTAATCTTCCCATCAATAGTGTGATTATCCATCTTAAGAAGTTATCCAAAACATGAGGCCATATCACTAAGGATCTTGGGGTGTGAGAACACCCAACTAATTCCATGAATTCTTATCCAAATTTGGGTTGTGGATTGTCTTTGGGTGAATGGGTTTAATTTTATATTCCAATATGATTCTAGAAATCCATGGTCTAATAATGATGTCTCTTGATTTTTAGAAAATGTTGAGGTCTTCCTTTCTATAGAAGATGATATGAATGAATCCTCTACCAATTGGTATAAACTTCCAATTATTTAGGCCCCAACAATGATTAAGCATTTCCTTGAGGTCAATGTTACTCCAGGTTATACCATCTTTATCAAGTATGATGTGGTTGATAGTAGAGTGTTTATAGAGGTCTAATATTTTTAAAAGGGCATCAGAGTCAGCCATAATCAAGAAAATGCCATTATCTGATTTTTTGATAGCATCTAGTCAAGAGGGATCTTTCTTGATGATTAAGGATTCCCCTTGAAGATAATTTGTGAAGGATAACCCTTTGGCTCCTAGATAATGATCACACTCTAATCCCATGGTTGATTTACCTTTAACCACATTCAGTGGATCCACTAGAAGATCCTATTTAGGATCAAATATTTCCATGAGATAACACTAAGGAAAAGGTAACCCTAGATCTAGGGTTCCTATAGATTTCCATGTTCAAAGAGATCTCTCCCACCCGTCATCCTCTAAGAAATAAAGTATATTTATTTATTGTGGAAATATTAATAATTTGTATAACTTTTGTTTCAATAAGGGTTTTTATTTATTACTAACATGTTTTTTTGTGTATTTTATAGATGATTCATTCATTCATATGATGAATAAATTAAAATTAATTAGTGATGGGTGGGGAACATGGTAGCTCCTCGATGCATTGGTGTGTCTCATGAGACAAAGGATCATGGGTATTTCTTATATTCCTACCCATTTATTTAGATGTCTTGACTATGGTTTTTAATTTAAGTATATGTATTGGAATAATGCCTTAATGGAATGTAATATATTAGAACAAGACCTTGAGTAGTTTTACATTATGTATCCCATCAACATGAAATTAGTTATAATTTTCCATCTATTTATTTATATTTTTAATCATGGATTTTTTTTAAGTACACATGATTAGATATATAGGATTCTTTTATAATCATTTATGTCCTATTATATTATTCATGTCTTTTTTATTCTATAATAGTGCCCGGTATATGATTTCCCTTACTAACCATTTGATTTCACCCTTCTTATGTTTCCATTTATTCAGGTTATGAAGAAATTTATTACACATGATATTTCTAGAATAGTATAATGTGTGGAGAATTTTTGGGGGATATTGAATACTTATTATGGATTAATTAGTTTTTTATTTAGTGGAAAATCTATTCTTTTTATGAGAAAGACATGAGATTTGTTTGTTAATTTTTTTTTCTAATTATCTAACATTAGAAACTTAAAAGGTAATAGGAATGTATTGTAATGAAATATTATATTTAAGTCATGTAATTATGGGATACTTATGTATGGTTTCTATAATGGGGCTTGGAAATGGTTAGTATGAGACTTATAAATAATTTTACTTTTCTAGTTCAGCCTGATAAGTAACTCAGGTGAAGGTAGGTTTTGGGGGTTACACATTAGTATAATGACCATGTATGTATCCACCTCTTGTTTATTAGTAAAGAGATAGAGAAACAAGACTAGACTCACTAGGAATATTCCCTAGTGAGGAAGAGTTATGGATTTTACTAAGTTGGAGGCCCATAGTATTCACACCCACTTCTTTTATATTGATATCTATATAGATAAGGAAAACTTCCCTCATGGATAACATGGCCTAGAAAGGAAGAGGTAAATCTTACACCAAGTTGGAGGCCTATGGTGTTTACATTTACCTCTTCTCTATTGGTAGCTAGACAATAAACAAATACTAGACTCATGGTGAATATGTAATAGTGATGAAGATTTGGAGATTACACCTAGTAGAAGGCCTATATATTTATATAGATTGTTGAGTGGATAAAATAGGCCAAGTTTATAATTAAAGGCTGAATGGATGACTGATATGGATATCCAGGATGAACATATTAAGTAGTGAGAATATTCACTAATTAACAAAGGATAGAAACCCCTGTTATCAAAATAATACATGATTTATGAAAGCCTAAAGGTCCTATCAGTTAGGAAGGTAAACCAAGAAGAACCTATTGGAAGATACTTGATTCCCATTATCGACAGAATACATGATCTAATGGGATCATACTGGTTTGAAAATCCCCATCATAAATCTCTAGAGGTTGTGAAGGATGACTTTCTAGAATTGTTTTTTCAGGGATTTAACCTTGGTGAAAATGATCAAATAAGATCATTCAGATAAATTCAACCTAGATGACCTAGGTGAAAGAAGGGGTGTGAGGGAGGCCCAAATATCTATAATAGAGATTCTTCATGAAGTGACCAACCATAAGTAAAATATTTCATGGTGATATACTATTGGGAATAGGATAAAATATACTTTAGGAAACTCTAATTTCATATAAAATTGGGGTATTTTGTGAGTGGAAAAATTTCACTACATCCATGGTGTTTAAAAGACTCAGGTTTGGAAATGACTTATGTGAACATCCCTGTATAAAAGAATTTTGTGGGATTCCTTCATAGAGGACCTTATGAGGGAGGATTTATGATACTCTTATAAGGGGAATAAATTACTATAAAGGTTCCTTATCTCTATATCTTAAGGTCAAAATTACTTATGATATTAAATTATTTTTATAAAGTCTATCACAAAAAAAAATCTCCTAATAAATGATATGATTTCTCCCTCAAGTTGTGTGTAATATAAAAAATATTCCTCCACCTCAAGGTGAATTTCGGGTATAGGTACTTCCTCTTAAATTCCTTCTTAGAATTGGCATTGCAAAGGAAATATACAGTCATGAAGGAAGACCACTTCATATCTATAAATGAAACCCTTCTATGAGGATATTACATAGCCATGATAGACTACTGTTACATAGCACAACACAATTCATGTTCATGATAATGTTATGTGGTTAAAAAACATTTTTCTATAACTTTTGGAATAATTCCCATTCCCCAAAATATCCTTATGTATTGATCAAGTTTCTTTATGGAAAATTTTCCTTTTATATTTATTCTTCAATCTTATTTGAAGAGTTGTTAAATTATTTTATTGACATAAACAAATCTCCCCTATATAATTGAATCTAATCAAAATGAAGAGAATTCTTTTCTAAATATAGATCCATAGACCTTATATTTTTTACATAGTTTACATAAGACCTATTCCATATATATAGGTCTAGGTAGGCCATATTTAAATACTTTTCAATCACAACATTGTTTCCCATGGTCATAGGTAAGCCTCCACCTCTATGACCCATAGAGAAATTTCTATGTGAATAAAACTATCTATGAATGAACCTTATTAGGTAGTGACTAAAACATTATACAAAAGTTTTCCTTCATGAGGTTTTCTATGTGAAAATTATTCTCCAACATAGATTTTATCTCGTATGTGCTTCACAAGAATTATATGTGAAAATTATACCTTTTTAAATTTTTTATCTGATTTTATTCTTATTTAAATATCCTTAATCCTAACTATCATTTATTTTTACAAATATAATGGATTTGATCTCATCTTATATTTTCAATTCAATGAAAGAAACTAAAATGAAGGTTTCTCTTATGTGAAATACTGGTATTGAACCTCATCATCATGTCACATACTAGAATGAGTCCCTTAAGAATCTTCTTGAACTCTAGTTTTAGGAAAACCAATAATCCAATTGCATACATGTATATAACTTTAGGCTTTTTTATGATCTTCTAATTCCCTCACTTGATCATAATCTACCATCATTGTGATTTATGTCTTATCTTGAGTATATCCAAGTGAATATCCTTATTAAATTACAACTTATCCTGGAAGTGTATCAGGGAAATTATTATGTTATAAATAACTCCCAACTAACAAAAAATGATCAATATCAAATCCAACAACCAATTGATCAAGATTATTCATCCTTTTTTACCATATCATTGAATGAACCTAGAGGAGGATGGATTTTAAAATGAGATATACATATTGGTGTCAGATTTCTAGTGATTGGTATTGGCATTTCTATGTTCATAAAAGCTATAAAGAATTCATAGAGAAACTATGTATGATTTATCTATACCAATATATAGATTTTGTAATTAATTTTATATCAATAAGAATATATCTTTTCAGAATTGATCAGTCATTTGTATCCAAACATCAACACTTTCTATTAACCACCTGCAGAGAAGTAGGGATCGGCTTTTGGGATATCCAATAACTAGGGGCATCCTAATTTTTAGAGGGATGTAATAAAATTTTCTCCATGCATATAATTTTTTGGTAGATAAAGAGAAAAATCCCCCATGTAAAGGGATTTAATGATTGAGGAAAATAAAATATGATAAATAGAAATTTAGTCTTACTTTATAGTACCTTTTAGGTAAAGGGTGGACATATTACTAAAACAAAATAGGTCGACACTAAGAGTCAGTAATCCCTAGAGATTCACTTATCAATGAGGCCATAATGTTAAATGTTTATATTAATCCACACTGGAATCAGGAAAATATACATTATGGGATATTAAATCAAGCCAATCATGGATTCAAACATTTAACTACCAGTATTTTTTCCATGTTCCTAAATTGGTGTCTTTTCCCTATATGATATTCACATTTAGGTGATAGATTTAGTTCCCTGATGATGTAAGTGATACTCGTACAAGTATAGTTGTTCAACCTTTATTTCTCATCCTTTCCTAGGTTTACCACATGTAAGAACATATACAATAGGGAAATATCCCATATTTTATCAACATCCTTTTTCAATTCTAATACAGTTGGGTGCTAGAACAATTCTAGTGCTATGAGTTTCAAAATGCTACATTCATTCCCTATTCCACATCTCACCATAGAATAATCAACATTTTAAACATTTGGATAATATCTATAAGGACTAATTAAGATGTTAAAAAAATTTGTGAATCAATCCCATTTCACCTTTTTTACTTTATAATATATTCTCTAATATATTTATTGATAATGGTGGTGGCACTCATGATGAGATGAAATTAATTATTTATTTCTAGGATTGAGTAAAGGAAGCTCAATTTAATGAGATAATCATTTTAGAGCCTTGTACCACATGCATATTTTTTATCTAGTTTAGTTGTTTACAGTGGGTTTCTATTTTTCCTTTCACTAGAGCTCACAATGAATAGTGTCTTGCTATCATTTGTGGTGTTGTTATATGAGGTAATAAAAAATGAGGTTACATTAATACCCATAAAAACTATAATTAACATATCATGTGACAATAACTAAGAATGGATAGAGAACTATCCAAATGGTATTCTAGGGAAACTCATCTGATGAGTGAGTAAACTGTTTTCTTCTCAAAGTCCATTGCCCGATAATTTTTTGGAATAAATCCTTAAACCATAGGACCTCATAGGAAATAAACCCTATAGGTATGTGGAAGTATCACATTCATACCCAATTTATATTTATGTGTTTATATATTCAATGTTTGAATTCAAAATCATTGGAAACATCACCAATTTCAATTTTGTAGTGTTATAAGTAAGTGATCTATTAGTGAAGGTTGATTTTATATAATCAATACCTAAAACTATCCAAGGATTAGTTGTTAAAGGTTCTTTGTCAACTATATTACCAAACTAAACAAATAATTTTGTGGTATATTTAATGCTCAATTATATACTTTTTGTAGAAAGTAACCCAAGTCCAAATCCTAAGCTTACTACTGAAAATTAGGTGGTGATGAAGTTGTCCTAGAACCAAATCCATGATCACATTACTAAGACCCAATTATTGGAGGTTAGTTATGAAACTATGAGTCTTCACCAACTCTTCTATGTATTGGGTTATTTTGATTTTGACTACCAAATATTTCATACCCTCATTCAATAAACCTCAATCATTCTAGAGTAACTAGAGACTCATGAAAAAAAAATTAAATACATTCAAAATTAAAAACCACCCCGAGAAATTGGTGGAATGGGATACTCAATAGATAAATTATTAAACCAATTATGAATCATAGTTTCAAAACTAAGTGGCTACTAATACAATGTAAATAGATAAATATACTGATCATTTATCAAGGTTTAGGGAAAAAATGTTAGTGGTTGTAGTTGAAATAGATTCTATGAAGGAGAAGAACCAATAATTGGATTCCCTAATAGCATGAAAACATTTATTAGATAAATCTAAAACTTTTAAGAGAGAATATCTATGAAAATAAATCAATGTTTTCCATAAGTAATTAGCTTAATTGAAACTTTCATAGCTCTCATTCACCTTTTTTATTCATAACTTGGTATATTTTCATAAGAAGGCTTCATTTTATGGATATTTATCTAATTTTTTATCCAATGGGAAGAGGTTGTAAGTATATGGATTTCCCTTCTTATTTTTTTAATTAATTACATGGTTTTATATCAAACTATTATCAATTTCTCAACCCTTTTGTTTCCCTGATGATTAATTTATGATGATCTATAAAACTCACAAATAGTAATATCATAATGACTGAATCCATTTTAATATTTAATGAGAGTTTAATAGATAAATTATAAATTTCAAACACTTATTTCAAATATTATGTTGATTAATCAATCCATTATCTTTTAGACATGTATCCTCAGATTTATATAGAAGGAAATTTATTATAACATCCTATATTAAAGTTACTCACTTTTCATGTTTAATATCTTTTTTCTTAGGTTTAAAGGGTGTGGGAGTCATTTTTTGGAGTCTCTGGATAACTTGGGATGGGATCTGCCTATAAGGAACATTTACATCTTAAATGTGTGATTTAGGACATAAATTCTACACTTGTAACAAGCAACAAAAATGGTATAGGTTGTAAAATATTTTATAATGTAACCACAACTTTTATGTTGTAAAATCACCCCTCATGGTAATTTAACATGAGGCGATGTGTTTTTTAGCATAAACATAGTATGGAAAATTTATTCCATAAATAACTAATTTAATACATAAACATGTCATAGATAGTGGGGTTTATCATGCCTCACATGTGATGTTCCTCTAGTTAGGTTTTTTACTACTCGGCCTCGAACCCTAGGCTCTTCTTGATGATTTTTGGTGACTCCTCCACTTCCAGATCACTCTATTTAGTGATCGATATCTAGCTAGATTTCATTAATTATCTTCAGGTAAGTGGAATTTCTACTTCTTCATTGATCTCAGTTGTGGTAGGGCATTGAGATGTGTTTATGGTATCAGTTGATAATATGATGATGGTTTTTTTATACCTTTTAAATCTATTGTTTGATCTTATTATGGGAACCGAGCCTTACTACACTGAAAATTCTTTTTTTTTTATTTTAAAGAATATATTTTATGGTTGAGCGATAACCAAAAAACAAGGCCTATAAGATTCAAAATTAAAAATAAGAAATTAAAAAAACATAATCAGAAACATAGAACCTGATGAGACCTTGATCCTTTAATCACACACATCATTCAAAGTCATGTCTCCTTCCATCATCATCATTAGTTTACCACCATCGTCATCACTACCTGATCACCACCAGAGCTGATTAGTGGAATAAATAAAATAGAATACCCCCATCAACCTCACCATCATATATCCACCATATTTTTTCAATAGGAAACATTTTCATCCATGAGTATTAGAAACGTATTCAAAAGTTAAACACAACCATTTCCAAAACCTTCCCTCAGGACCACCATCATATGAGACAATCACCTTTGCAATGAAGAACAAGAAAATAATATTTCCATCAAACCATAACCAGAACACATTGTAGGGACTAATCCTACACAGGTTGAGCCACCTTGAACCCAATAAATTGCTTGAATATCAAATCCCAAAACATCCTACACACTACCTTACTAGACCGACTGGGAGAGGAGTGATATAATATGAAGCTAGAATAAAGTTGGAAGTTGTTAGGGCCTCAAAAAATAGACAAAACCTTTTAGAGGACTATTATAGTAGCCTAATCCCAACCATTGGAACATAATAAGTTTCATCATCACCCCTAATGAATAAACCCTAAGATATTCTAGATAAAAAGGAGAGACAAAGGTTGAAGGAAAAAAGAGAAACCCAAGGAACAGCAGGCGACAATGCCAATTAGGCTCCCAAGGATCATTGTCCATCTTTAACCTACACCATCCCAATCCACCTTGAGATCCATCATGCCAAACCATTTGGGTTATAAAATTAAGGATCAAGAGAAAATATCAAAGTATAAAAGATTAAGACCCTCCACCATGAGCACCGATGGAAAAAGAACTAACCAAACAAACCTGAAAACCACAAAACCAAAGCAATTGAAGCACCAAACCCACACTCTACCATCACCATCCCAATTCAACTAATGCACCATTATACTAGACCAAAATGTGGTCTTTCGTGATGGGAAAACCAAAAATATTAAAGGCATATGGATAAAGGGGATTCGACCATAAGAAAACAAAAAGAGGAAAAATTATTGTAGGAACATATGAGAAAACCAAAATCCGATAAGGGGGAAGATATGATGAGACTGATAGACATGAGGTAAAACCATCTTTTAAAGATGATAAACCAAAGAAGAGGGTGAGGAAGGCATGAGAGAATCACTAGCCAGGAGAGTACAGAGCCATCCACCCCTAGGGGTTGTCCCTTATGTTATCTGTGGTGAGGAAAATGAGTTCCTCAAGGTATGTTGTGATCTATCCACCCCACTAAATGTTTTGTTTATATAATTAATTCTGAGATATGGGAATTGATATTAGGGCCTCTATTTTTTTTTCTTATTCCTTCCACTGTGTGGATCCCGTTGTGAGTAGTTTGTGACTTAAATTTGAGGTATCTGGTTCCATATCTAGTATATGTAAGATGAACCATAATTTCTCTTATTTTTTTAAATTATTTCATAAATAAATTTTCATGATTAATTTGTTTTCATAAATTGGTTTGTGATAAAAAATGGTTTTTCCTTGTTTTATTAAAAGAAAATTTTCTTTAAAATAATTGTGAAATGGAATGATAAATGGGTTTTCAAATAATTTTTTTGACAGAATAAAGGGTTGTTTTTAATTGTTTTTGAAATGTGAATCCCTTTAAAAAATATTTCATAAATTCAGTATATGTGAAGCCTTGGGTATATAGGAATAAGGTGTATTATATGGCCTCATTAATTTTATTTTCAATGGGTTCACTCATGGGGTGTTCCTATACTATCTAGGAATATTCTTCTAGGGACTTTATCTTAAAAATATTAGGGGGTTCACTCATGGGGTGTTCCTCTACTCCTTAAACATGTGTTTTAAGGACCTAAGTATGAACTAGTCATTGATTTTGGTATAAAAAGTTTTCTAGCCTAACCTACTATGATCCTTGGTATTTTTACCATTTTTCTTTGTATTTATACTATTTTTTATTTGATATACCTACTTTGAGAAATATGAATTTATGATTTTAAACTCTTTTACTTATTTTGTTTTAGAATAGTGAAAAAATAAAGATATTTACTATGATTTGATGTAAAACTTCTTTACAAATAATAATTCCACATTTTCTTTAAAATGTTCATATTAGGATTATTTGTACATATACTTGATATAGAACACCTAGGTGGGATCCAATTGAGCCTATTATATCACACCTTATACACCCCTTCAGCAGTGTCTATATCTGGTATTGTCTTTTGATGTAGGAAAAGGAAAGCTTCTATAGTGAGTTGGTGAGGTTTATATCAACTATGTATGGGTAAATAGTGTTGATATGGTGAGATATTCCCCATATATCACATAGAGTAGTGGTTTTTTATTTTAGGTTGTTCTTCTAGTTTTTTTATACCTCTACCTTTGGTTTGTTGTCTTTAAAGTTGTGTTATTTCCATTTCTTCTATCTGATTAGGGAATATGTTTCTTATAGATGTATTCTATTATTTATTTCAATTTTATATATTCCATGCATTTTGTTTCTAGTTGGGGAAAATTATTCCCTAGAGTTTTTGTATGGTGCTCGGGTGGTAGTCTATAGCTCGTAGGGATTGGGAGAACTCTTTGGGTCTCTGGTGATTTGATTTGGATTCCAATTTTGAGTTTCATCTCAACTAAGTCATTATAATTTGTTATCAAAGCATGGTTATGCACGGTCTTGGTAATTTGGTAGATAAGAGATATGATTTTTGAGGAAATGAGAGGTAGGTTATGATGAGTTACTTTCCAAATATTATCATGAGAATCCTCAAGTTACCATGGGATGTTGGGATGTGTGTCTCTTATGTTGGATTTTCTTATCATGATCTTAGTTTATACTTTCATTTACCTCATTTAAACTAATATTGTCCAGTTTTCTGATCGTTTCCTTCACTTTTTGGTGTGTTTTAATATGCCTCTGATATTTCTTCCATGGGTTCCATTGGAGGGTTCAGTGAGAGATTCTCCTAAAGGGAATCATCCTCTGAATCATAATATTACAGAGGATATCATTTGGGAAGTTTGTTTCATGGACTATAATGTACTGTGAGTTCAGAATCAAGTGTTTGAGTCACATCCATGAGCTGGAGGAGATATAGATTGATCATAATAGTTCTTACATGAGAAGCCTCCAACCTTTAATGGAATAAATTAACACCAAGAGGCAAAGGATATGTTGGAAAATATTGATCATACCTTTAAATTCATATAGAATCTTGAAATTATCATGGTAAAGTGTGTGATGTTCAGGCTAGAGGACCCCATAAAGTGATAGTGGGATTATATGGTATAGGAAAATAAAAATGTGGTATTGGATTATAAGGGTTTCAAGGCCCTATTCTTTCAATAGTTATGACCAAATTCTTTGATGATGGAAAATTATCTAGAGTTTCTTTATTTACAGTAAGGAGAGAATTCGGTATTATATTACACCAATAATTTTGTGGAACTGGTTTTTTCTGTGGAGGTGGTGAGTAGTTATAAGCTGAATTCTCATAAGTACCTATAGGGTTTGTGACCACATATCTGGTTTCAAGTGTGTATGTTAAATCTTATCACCTATGCTGATATAGTTAATAGGGACATGATTTCATAACTGAACATGGAAGATAAGATTGGTTATTCTTACCATTGCCTTATACCTAATGATAGTTTTAGTGGTGTGCGGGGAAAGAAGAGTAAGTGGCATGATCATCATAGGGTTAGTAGAGGTGGTTGTTAGTAGCTAGCCTCATCTACACCATCAGTAGCTACCATCACTATTCCCTTGACTTATTACTAGTGTTAAAAGGTCAAGCACACCCGAAATTCTTGTCCTACCCCTATGAATATGTGTAATACTTGTGGTTGTTATGGCCATTTGCATATGTTCTACCAGACTATGTACACACCCTATTATGGTAAGGGATCATTGACTCCAAAGTCCACTATAGTGTAGTTATAAGATTCAAGGTCCACATGGCTCTAGTTGTAGACCTCAAGAGTGAATTACCTTTATACAGTTGATGTGTTTTTGTCAGAGGTTGATTTAGGTCCAGAAATAATGAGATGTGCCTTTTTTGTTACAACTTAGATAGAAACTAAATTATTTGATATAGGTTCCTTTCTCTCATTTATATATTCTTATTTTTTTTATGTGTTAAAAATTACAACATAAATAATGACTTTTTTTTGAGTTTGTGACACCTATTGGAAAGAGTAAGGAGAAAGGGTTTTATTTTCCATCTTATTCTCTATCGATAGTTAACATGGAGTTAGTCTTGGATTTCCTATTTATCAGTTTAGATTTTTTCTTCATCATCATTTGGGATGGATTGGCTCAATTCTCATCATGATGAGAATGATTGTTATCATTTTGTTTTAGTTCTTGACCACTGATGAGAGCTCTTGATTATTTTAGGGAGAGTGGGATCTAAGGACTATTCAAGTATAACCTTCCCACCAAGATCTCAAGATTTTGTTGTCTACCATTTTGGTTGATCCCAATGTTTTTTCCTCTTTTGGAGATATTCCCATATTTGTCCAAGAATTTCCTAATGTCTTACTAGATGACTTCTTCATTATTACTTTAGATTGTGAGGTGGAGTTTATGATTGATTTGGTGTTAGGTATTTAATTGATCTTGATACCCTCATATCGTGTGGAACTAGTTGAATTGAAGGAGATCAAGATCTAGTTGGATGATATGACAGAGAAGGGTTTTTTTCACACTATTTATCCATGGGTAGACCCGATGCTTTTTTCTAAAATTATAATAGTTCAATTCCTTTGTTTGGGGACTATAAAAAGTTGAATTAGGTAACTATTAAAAATAAGTAATTTTTTACTGATGTGTATGATTTGTTTGATCGTTTAAAGGGGATACGTGGTTTTCAAAGATTGATCTTCAGTCAGGGTATCATCAGCTCAGGGTTTGGGAGTATGATATTCTAAAGACCACTTTCTGGAGAAGGTATGGTCATTATGAATATATTATGATTCCTTTTGGTCTAAATAATTCCTCATAATTCTCCATTGCTGTTATGAAATAGATATTCCATCAGTATCTCAACAAATTTTTCATTGTTTTTGTGGATGATATCCTAGTTTATTCGATATCTAATCATGAGAATACACACCATATGAATTTTGTTTTGGAAATATTTAAGATTAATTGAATGTATAGAAATATTTTGAAATACAATATCTAGATTCAACAAGTGAAGTTCTTGGGTCATGCGATTTCTGAACATGGTCTATCATTTGATCTTGAGAAGGTGAAGGTTATCTTCTCATGAGAGGATCCAATGGAACATCTTATATATTCAGATATTCTTAGGTATTGAGGGATACTATCATCATATTTTCAAGGATTTATCAAGTTTGGCATCACCTGTGACTAATATTACCAATAGAGGGGTGAAATTCCCAATGGATGATAAATATCAGGCTTCTTTTGATGAGTTGAAAAAAATTCTGAAATCAATTCCTATTTTTATCTTACTTGAGCATGGTAATGGGTGTGTGGTATATTGTGATTCTTCTGGGGATATTATAAGTTGTGCGATTATATAGTAAAACCATGTAGTGTCCTATGTCTCTGTTTATCTTAGGTCTCATTTAAAAAATTACCCCACTCGTGATTTGGAGATTTTCTTGATGGTGCTTATACTTAAGTGTTTGGGGAACTATATTTTTGGGGAGAGGTTCGTAGTATAATATGATCATAATAGTTTGATATATATCTTTTCCCATAAGTACTTTGATCCTAGATAGATACAATGGGGGAATATATTTAGACAATTGATTTTGAATCACCTATACCCTGGGGAAGGGGGATGTCATCACGGATGATCTCAATAGAAAAATTATACCATATGCTATCTTGGAATTAAAAGAAGAGTATACCCTGATGGGATACAACACTTATTTGCATCAAGACACTTAGTAGGATGATTTATATTTTTTTATGACCATTATTTAGCTATCATCATCTCTCCTTGAGTCTGTTATGCATGTTCATTAGCAGGATGATGAGTTCATAGGTATTAGTAAAACCTTTAATGGTGGGAAGAACATTCTTGGTTGGTCTATCCCTTCTAATGTAATTATTTGCTTCTAAAATTGGTTTTTAATCCATTTATATGTGATAAATTTAGTATTTCATGACTATAATAATTATTCATGGGTCATTCATATAGGAACTATAAAGATGTATTATTATATGAGATAGTGTTTTTTGGTGGATGGGTATGATGCGCAACATCAATGATTTTTGGTCCCATGGTTAAAATTTCTAACAGATAAATTAAAAGTATCTAAAACCATTTGGTATGATCCTTACTCATTTGGTGAAAATTTGGAAATGGGAAGAGGTATCCATGGACTTCATTTTAGGATTACCACAGACTCCCCAAGGGAAAAATTCTATTTGGGTGGTGGTTAATTGGTTCAAAAAGATAGTCCATTTCATTCTAATCAGGGACATTGGTAAGGTTGAAGATCTAAGTAAGATATATATGTAGGTGATTGTGATGTTTTATGGGGTTACCTATTCTATTATATCAGATAGGGATCCCAAGTTCACTTATATATTCTAGAAAAGTATCTCAGAGGTGATGGGGACTCATGTTAGAATGATTATAGCTTACTATCCACAGACATATGGTTAGACAGAGCATACTATTCAGATTCTAGAGAATTTTATCTATACCTAAATCTTGAATTTTAGTGGATCATGGGACCACCATTTGATATTGGTTGAGTTTGTGTATAAAAATAGTTACCAGTTATCAATCATAATGGTACGCTTTGAGGCTTTATATGGTCACTCGTGTAGGTCACCTAATTTTTTGGAAGAGGCGGGTGAGACCTCTCTTGTGGGATAAAGTCATGTACAATATAAGTTTTCAAGGATCCATGAAATATAGTGATTTTTGGTTATAGATACAATTTGGTGGAAATCATATCTAGGTCATCTATGTGGTCATTTAGAGTTTTCCATTGGGGACTAATATTTCTTGAATGTTTCTCCTCAGTTAGGTCGCTATCATCTTAAGAAATTGGGAAAGATAACTCCAAGATATGTTGGACAATTTAAGGTCACTGTTCATCTTGGTTAGATTGATTATAGATTATTATTTTTATCTTATTTCATAGGTATACATGATTTTTTCCACATATCTCAGCTCAAGAAGTACTATCCTAATCCTTTTCATGTTCTTAGTTGCAAAAATATTGAGTTGTAGCTTGATGTTTTGGTTGTGGATTAGCCCTTTGATATTGTAGATTTATAGGTTAAAATATTTCATGGGATGTATATTCCAGTAGTTAGTGTTTTAAGGTGAAATGTATCATATTCTCACGAGACTTGGGATCATGAGTCGTCTGTGAGGGAGCAGTGGCCTCACCTCTTTTTGAAGCACCCTTCTTTTTCATGACTTATTAGGGATGAAAAGTCCTATGGTGGGAAGATTGTAACAACTTGGATGAAAAGTATCCTCTTTTGGTTTTTAATATCATGTTTCTTGGGTTTGAATGGTGTGGGAGTCATTTTTGGGAGAATATATAGAACATGGTTTGGGTGCTTCCTACAGGTCACATTTATGTCATAAATGTTTGATTTACGATGTAAACTATGCGTTTGAACAAGCTATGAAAATGGTTAAGGAATAAAATATTTAACACTATAAACCCCATTTTTACATCATAAAATAATCTATTGGGGTAATTTAACCAAAGGATAAGTGTTTTTTAAAATAAACACAATATGGTAAAATAGACACTTTAAATCAATAATTTATGATGTAATCCACTAATTTCAAATGGGTTTTATTGTACCACATGCATGAATTTTCTAAAATTTAGTTTTTATATTCCCTGACTCAACCCCTATACTCTTATAATTTATTTTGGGTTCCTACACCTCTTCCAGGTCGCTTGGTTCGACACTCGATCTATGGTTGGGTTATATTGCTTCTCTTTAGGTAAGTGACATTTCTTCTTATTAATTACTCTTAGTTGTGGAAATAATGTTGTGCTTCATTAATGGAATATATTGATTATGTGGTGACTTTTGTTTTATCCCCTCTAGATCTTTTTTATGATCATCATATAAGGGCTAACCCTTGGGTTTATTGTAGTGAATCACGCAAGTTCCTCGAGGTATGTTGTCATCTATCCTCTCCACTGACCATTTCATTTATGGAATCATTTGTAAGATATTAGAATCAATGTTAGGGACTATATTTATTATTCAAAATTCCTTATAGTGTGTGGATCCCATTTCAGTTATTGTGTGACCCAAGTTTGAGGTAGATGTTTCTGTCTAAAGATTATGTTGGATGAATTATAATTGATCTTGGTTTTATAAAAATTTTTATAAATAAATTGGAATTATTTATTTGTTTGTATAAATGGGTTTTTGATAAAAGATGGATTTCCCTTATTTTGGTACAAGAAAATATGACTTCAAAGTATTGTGAAATGGATTATGAAATGGGTTTTCAAATCATGCTTTTGATAAAAAAACGTTTGTTTGTAACTTTTTATGAAATGTAAATCCCTTTTAAATTGTTTGATAAATTCAACACATGGGAATCCTTGGTAAGTTATGTGAAAGGTTTAGTATGGAGCCTTATCCATTTTATTGTCAGGGGGTTCACTCATGGGGTGTTCCTCTACTCCTTATATAGTGTCATAGTCTTATCATACATAGATATTACAACATTTTTTATGAACATTTATTACATTACAAAAACACACACCTGAGGCTCATATAGGTATGGTTCCTTTGGAAACATGGAAACATAAATGACGAGTTCATAGGTGAACTATTCCATCTCCCACTAGGGCCTTAATATTTGGGACTCTTATTAGAAATATCATATATAATTCATTTCTTCATTACCTAAGGAAAGGTAACATAAGAAATGGTGAGTTTGGATTCTCAGTAAGGGTAAACAAGAGAGATATGTAATTATAACATGAACATAAGGGTATGAGAACATGATCATGAAATTTTAAAACTATACCATACATATCAAAGATCATAATATTGATTCATGTCATAAATATTAGAAGTCCATAAGACATGAATAATATGATAATCAAATAACATGATCCAAAAGAGTATAATATTTTCATAATACATGGATTTAATGTATATACATAATCATAGAAAATCATTTCCAAAGTAGTAAAGGTTTAAAACCAAGGCTATCATATTGGAATGGGTTCACTCCCAAAACTATCATAGTAGTAAAGTTTTACTCCCAAGATCATCATAGTGGACGAATACCCTTACCAAATCGGTTTTAATCCCCATTCCAGTCCTATCTATCGCATGAGATATAAATATTTACCCAATGCATTAGAGGGAGATATAGGTCCAATCCATATCATAAGGAAAACCATATTTATTTGTTCCAAATATCATAAAAATAATCATATAAAAACACATTAAATGATATGGTTTTCACAAACATTTCATCATATCATAATCTATGGAAAAGAGATGGGTTTCATAATCATTTCATTATTTCATCATAGCATAACTCATGGAAAAAGTAATGGGTTTCATAATAGTATTATCATGGTATAACCCATGGAATAGAAATGGGTTTCATAATAATATTTTCATAACAAACCATTCAGGGAAATAATAAGAATTGTATCCTTGGTTTATATCCTTAATAAAGCTTATGTAACATCAATGGATGTCATCTTAGATGGAAATGTATTTTGAAATATCATTTAAAACATTTCTTTAGGAAAATATCCTTTCTATTTTGAAAAAAAAACTTCTTAAAACAAAAAATTTTTTAAAAATCCTTCTATTTCAAAATAACCTTTAAAACTTATAAATGAATATTTAATGAAATTAATGGTCTTGGCAACAGGAATTATCATTCATGTTCTACTCATTATAAAAAATATTCATTTCACATTTTTATTAAAATAAAAATGGACATTGTTTGGAAAACGACATGAATATTACTTTCATAAAAAAATTAAAAATTCAAGAATGGGTAAAAAATGTATTTTAAAAATAATATTATAATAGTAAAATATTTTTGAAAACATCTTTATAAAACATGGTTTTGGAAGAAAATGGAATTCCAGCCGAAGAGAGAAATAAAGATAGATTTTCTTAAAAACAATTACTAAATTATTTTAAATAAAAAAGAGTGGAAATGGTAATATTAATATAATTAATAATAATATGAGAATAATATTCCTGAGTTTATTGAGATATAGATCATAATATTTTATCATCATAAACATAATTATAAATAATCCTGATAAACAATTAGACTGTAACATAAAATCTTTACCACTTTGGGAACTTTAAAACATAAAAACCATGAAGAAACATCATTAATTGAAACTTAAAAAATCATGAGGAAAAATAATTTCATTATATTATATTTAAAAGAACTTTATATACACCTCTTAAAGTAATATATTTGTATAACATAACATATATCTCTAAGAATACAAATTGATACAAAACTCCCTTACTTTAAGTCTAGACTTCCTTAATACACATTTGAACCTACATTACAATAAATATAAGCTTATTATACATATATTACAAAACTATAATTATATATATCATAACAAATATGATTTACTTATGACCTTTTATTACCTTTTTATTAACAATTCCATTTTAAAGTCACGTTTTGTGTAATAACCGCTTAGGTTTTCGTATATGTTTTGATTTGTTATTTTCAGTCCCCTTAATTTGATCATGGTTCCATTATCTATAGAATTTTAACCATTATATAAATATTATATATATTTATTATTTATTTATTTATCTTGATCCATAAAATTTAGACATAGAAAATGAAATGCACTACTCATGGAGATGGTAGGTTGTACGTACGCATGAACGTGGTTTCCATTCTCCCAGAAGAAAAGAGAGAAAGAATGGTAAATAATATATTAAAATTATAGATTCATTTTAATGTAATATATATCACATATTTTTATTAAAACCATCCTTATTACCTTCCATTTAAATCATGAATGAATCATATTGCTTCTTGAGGTGATAGTCTTCCGTACACATGAACAACAATATCATTTTCCCAAGGAATAGAATGTAAAAAAGTCACATTTGATATTATGATTATAGAAGAATAATAATATCATATATATAATATATAAACATTTAT
The DNA here is from genome assembly GCA_963277665.1 of Viscum album. Taxonomy (NCBI): domain Eukaryota; kingdom Viridiplantae; phylum Streptophyta; class Magnoliopsida; order Santalales; family Viscaceae; genus Viscum; species Viscum album. The sequence goes on along the minus strand of OY728136.1, from coordinate 402,587,003 downwards.
TACATCATTATAACCATCTTTGAGGGGTGTTAATGTAAAAATTAATGACATCGGTTCGTAAGGCAGCAATCTTCCGTACACATGAATGATGATTTCAATACCTTTTGATGGAAGAGGATATGGTTTAGTTCATGAAAATAACATAAAAAAATATCAGTATATGTAATATACTAATGTTATTATATCATCATGTTTTAATAATAATCTAATGGGGTGGAGGAAGAAATAAAATAAAAATGATCTTTGAAGAACGTTACCTCTTCCTTGAGTAACCTCCTTAGGTTTTCACCAAAAGTCATCCTAGGATAGATTTATACCCAAAATAATGATTATGGGAATAGGGGAGGTAATTTTGGAATTGATTTGGGTAGGCATTTTTTGAACCAAAATTTTTTCAAGGTGTGAAGAAGAGAGGTGATGGGGAGACCTTTTATAAGTGAGGTGAGTGGCATACTTTCAATTTTTTGAAAGAAAAAGGTGTAACCATGTTTTTCACATAACAAAAGGTTCCAAAATAGACCAATATTGATAAATATATTTTTTAAGGTCAAAACATGGAAATAAAAAAGATTTTAAAAAAGTTTTTAGGTCATTTTAACCCTTATATGTTTAGTTTAACCCCCATCAAACCCATTTTTACCTTAACCGCGCTAAATAATTTTTACTGATTCCATTATTCGTTATGGTCAAAAATTAAGTTGGCAATTTTATATAATATAAATTATTCTTATTAAAAATATGGGATCCATTTTTTAAAATTAAATTTATAAAATTGTAAATTTTTAATTTAAAATTAATCCCACAGATGCGGTGAGAGAGTGGGTTTTCAATGAAAAAATGTTCAAAAGTTTGAAATGTTTTTATATCAGAATATAATATAAAATTGATTAAATTGACCAAAATTGGATTAATATATATATATATAATTGAACTAATTTTAATTTAAAAACAATGTAAAATATAATCTAACAATATAAATAATTTAAACGAAAAGGTGTTTTTTAATTAAAATTCAGTACTTTTCACTATTCTTCAAAAAAATTAAAAAAATTAAAAAAATCTAAAAAATTTACCCTAAGAAAATTTTGATGTGATGATTTAAAAAATGAAGTTTATTTTAAAAGATTAATTTTATAAAATTTTCAAAAAATTAATTTTATTATTTTTCACAAAAATACCTAAAAAAATTTTCTTGAGAAAGTAGTATTTTCGAAACATATAAGACTTTACTAAAAATTATCTATTTTATTATAAATATATTTTATTTATACAAAACCGTTATACATAATATTTAAAAATTATTTATTACTATTCATATCTCAATGTTTAATGGCTAAGTAATAACGGTCACGTTTCAAATATACCAGGCTCTTGTTAAAACTCAATGTTGCGTGCAATGTAAGCTCAAATTGGTGTTTCATGTGACACAAGCTATCAAAGAAATTTAATTTTTTTGAAAAATCATAATTCACAAAAACTCATGGTGTTCCATTTTACCCCCATTAAAATGAATTTCATCCTCTAAATTTCTCACTCTGATACAAAAAAATGAGTATACTTATACCTCATCATATCCTCAAGTTCTCATGTTGCTTCTCCAAGCTTGTTGTTTTCCATAAAACTTTAAATAAGTGAGAAGTATTGTTTTGTAGAAATTTCTCTATATGATCCAGAATCTCCATCATTTTTTCTTCATAATAAATATCATTCTCCAATGTTATAACATCTTAGTTTAGTACATTTGAAGGATAAGTTATGTACTTTCTTAGGATAGATACATGGAACACATTGTGCACTTGAGAGAGGTTTTTTGGAAGTGTCAAACGATAGGCTACCATCCTAATACGAACAAGAATTTCAAATGGATTTATATACCTAGTTCATATTTTCCATTTCTTCATGATTCTAATAACTTTATTCCATGGAGAAATTATTATAAACACCTTTTCACCAACTTAAAATTCTAGATCATACTGACGATTGTCAGTATAACATTTCGGCCAACTCTAAGCTACCTTGATATATTACTAAATGGATCTGAACTTATCTGTTATTTCTTCAACTATATGGAGTAATAATATTTTTTTTCTCTAACTTAATTCCATAATTTTGGATCTATATACTTCTTTCCATAGATGGAATCATAAGGATTCATCCGAATGATTGAGTGAAATATATTATTTTATGAAAACTCACTTAGAGGAAGGTATTGATCCCAACCACCTTTCCAATCCAATGAAAAATATCTCAAAATATCTAAGAGGTTGTGAATTTTTATATCATACTAACCACCTATATAAGGATTATATGTCGTGCCAAAACTCAAATATGTATTAATATCCTTTTGAATAATTCTCCAGAACTTTGTGGTAAAACTCAGATTCCGATCAGGAATAATGGAATATGGTACTCCATGAAACCATACCACTTCCTCAATATATATCATGGAAACTAATACAAAGAAAATTCTTCTCTAATAGTGATTAGGTGTGATGGATTAGTAAGTTTATTGACCATAACACATATAGAATTATTCTCTTTAGAATTTTTTTGGAGTCCAACAAAGAAATTCATGGTGATGTTTTCCCATTTCAATTCTGGTAAGGGTAATGGGTGTAACATCCCCTTATAATTTTGTCTCTCATCATTAACTTGATGACATTCCAAGCATCAAGATAAAAACTCTATAATATCTACCTTCATTCCCTCTCACTAGAAGTAATCTTCAAAATCTCTATACATCTTCATAATTCTAGGATGAATGGAGAATGAAGAACTATGAGTTTCCTATAAAAACTCCTTCAAATTTGGAATGTAAGGAATGTATACACGGATAAAATACCTTATCATTACATCATGATCATGGTTAAAATTAGGAAAATTTCAAACCTTATTTTATATATAAACATATTCCTTTTGTTCCACATTAATCATTAATTGGATAGATGGTTGAATATTCAATTGAAAAATATAAAATTTCTCCCTTTCATTCAGTATTTCTAGATCAATACTTTTAAAATATATAAATAAATGGATCCTTTTTTATCATCATCGTGGATGATCTAGCATGGTCCTTTTGACTCAGATCATTGACCATTTTGTTCACTTTCTTGAGGTGGTAATGTATTGAGTATTAATAATCTTTAATTAACTCTAACCATCCTCTCTGGTGCATATTCAAATACTTCTATGTGAATATATACTTTAAAAATTTTTAATCGATATATATATATATATATCACAATTTTATCTATAAAGATAATGTCTCCATATCTTTAATGAAAAATATTCATCGCTAACTCCAAATCATGAGTTTGTTAATTTTTCTCTTGAGCCTTCAATAATCATGAGGCATAATCTATAACCATGTCATTATGCATGGGAACACATCCAAATACATTATTGGATGAATATCTAAAGACTATATACCTTTATCCACTATAGGATAATGTAATTAAAGGAGATATTACTAATATTCTCTTTAGTTACTTGAAATTTTCCTCACATTCATCTTTCCAGAGGAACTTGGCTCCATTCTGAGTTAACTTAGTGAGTGTATTAGATAGTCATGATAAATTCTCCATAAAATTTTGATAGTATCTAGCTAAACTAAGAAAACTATAGATCTTATTCATCGTTTTTAGTCTGGGCCAACACTCAATAGCCTCCATCTTTTATGGATCTACTGATATACCCTCTCTTGAGATTATATGAACCAAAAATGAAACCTTTTGTAGCTAAAATTCATACTTTTTAAATGTTTCATATATTTCATCCATAATTAGGGTCTTTAGTACAATTATCAAGTGATATTCATGCTCTTAATTTATCTTTTAATATATAAGAATATCGTCTATAAATACTACCATGAATTGATCAAGGTAATCTCTAAAGACTCTATTCACTAAATCCATGAAGATGGAGGGGGAATTAATAAGACCGAAGGGAATCACTACATATTCCTAGTATTTATAACATGTATGGAATGTAATATTGGGTATATCCTCCTTCTTGACCCTCAATTTATGATATCTAGAATGAGGATCAATCTTGGAAAAGTATTTAGCTCCATGTAGTTGATCAAATGAGTCATCAATACAGGGAAGACGATACTTGTTCTTGATAATGATCTTGTTTATCTCTTGATAATTAATGTAGAGTTTCATGGATCTAGATTTAATTTTAACAAAAATAATATGTGCATCCCAAGGTGAAACACTTGACCTAATGAATCCATTTTCAAGGTTCTCCTAAAGTGGCTTTTTTAATTCCTGCAAATCAATCGGGGCCATTCTATAGGGAGTCTTTGAAATTAGTGTAGCACCAAGTATGAGTTTTATTGAAAAATAAATTTCATTATTCTATAGAAAACTAGGAAACTCTTCTATAATAACATCAACAAATTTCCACAAAATAGGAATATCATTGAAATTGAGTTTCTCCCCAACCATATGAGATAAAAAAACCCTTCTAAATGGGACATAAGACCCATATAATGGATTTGATCTCCATCAAAAGTTCATACGTATCATCACATTGATATATGATCATAGGTTGTTTTGGAACATCAAAAATGACTTCCCTTCCTCGAAAATTGATGTGGGGTTTATGTATATAATGTAAATCCATGCCTAATATGATATCAAATTTAATCATAGGAATAATGACAAGATTTATAGGAATAATATTCCCACCAATGTCAAATGGAGAGGAATCATACACTTCAGATGTGATCATTGTACAATTAGTGGTTTTCACAAATAATTCTAAATCTAATAATTTGGGTTGAATCTTCATAACCTTATAAAATTCATTATATATGAAAGAATGGGTAGATACAGATCCAATAAGACATTATAAGTTCTAGAGTAGATTGTGAGCATAACTTTCACCATATTTATATCGCACCCCTCATTAGACATAGTGATTTCATGATATTTCCCTTTCTCTCTTGACTTAATAGGTTGCTAACATCAATCATCTTCATTAACCATTGTATTTGGTCACTAGTAATCATAATAACCATACTCTTTTCATTTGAAACACTAGAGTGTGGGCGGTACATTCTATATAGCTTTCTCTCTATTCACATCATTAATTAATTTCTTCCCATCACATTATAAATAAATTTATTGATAACCTTCCCTTTCAAACTTAAAAATTTTAATAGTCCCCTTAAGGAAATTCCTCTCATGCTTCTTACCAAAACTTTAACATAAAGGAAATCCCATCTTCTTATCTATATGGTTCTTATATTTTACTTTGAATTCCATTTTTTACTTCTTATCAAAACCATGAGATTGATACATAACCCAATCCTCCATTCCCACCTTGATATCACATCAAAAAACCTATTTATATCTACTGAAGTCTCTTATGGATAATTCCATTTGGAGACTTTTTTTTAAGCCACTGAAAAATCAATTAACCTTACTTTCAGGTTGGATGGTAATACCAAAATCGTACCTCACAAGTCATGTAAAATATTCCGTGTAGGTACCAATAGATTCATCATCCTTTTTATTTAGATAAAGTAACTCCTTTTCTATCATCATTCGAAGAATGTGAGAAAAGTTATTATTGAAAAATTAGTTATTAAACTCATCCTTATTACAAATATTTTTTTTAGTTGTATTTTTTGTCAATAGATGATATATGTTTGAATTTGATAAAAGGAGTCGTTTTGTTTCTAGAATGACCCCATCAAAATGACCAGGAAGATGCATTGGACATAAGGAATCAGATGTAAACCCAAAGGGAATCGTGGTTCTAGAACATAGATGATAAGAAAAAGTTTTCAGTCTAAGAAAATGTTAGAATGCATTGATAATATTTGATTTCTCATAAATTATAATATTTCTCATGATAAAATCTTTTAAAAAATGGATGATGTTTTGGAGTTTGTAAAACATGAGAAGATGAAGATGTCGGTTTTTATTCAGACCAATAAGCCATAGAAAATAGATGATCAAATAGATTTAGACACCATTTCATCATACTAGTATAGACACTGAACCATTAGATTCATTATTTGTTAAAAAGAAAAAAGTTTTGGAGGTTGATCTTGCTGAATTCAGATATTTTTCAAAAGAGTTGAACTACCGATCCATCGGAAGGTACAATTCATTAGATGAACTGATCATAGTATCAATCATCAGTTTTAGATGATCTTATTGAAATAAGTTTTTTCCAATACTAGTCTATCAGTTATGGTATAGAAATAATCCATCATAAGGGATACTAACACCAATTAAGTTTACAATGGTATCATTAAGGCATCAGATGTAGAGTTCTATTTGTGGCAGATCAAAATTATTAAAAATGATGAACCAAAAGAGAACTTGACACTGATACTTCAGAATATCAATAGAGACTGATCCATTAGTATGAAATAGATTCCAATCCATTAGATAGAAATCTAAAATTTATTCATTAGATAGTGTTTAACATCAATATATCAATTTGTGAATAACATCATATTGACCAGAATTGATGGCATTGATTCATTTACCGAAGCATGGATATATAGGGAGTTTATATTTCTAATTAGATTAATTCAATTATTATAATCAATAGTATGAAGAGTACCATCACACTATGGAAGATATTAAAAATGTGAGTGTTTTTCTGTAGCAGGTACTATGCATGTACTGTAGCAGGTGTTGTTTAGTACTGTAGCAGCCGGAACTATTCATCCATCTGGGCCTTTGGGCCACCGGTTTGGTCCTCGGGTTCTGCAATGATTTAAGGCCACCCAAGGCCTTCGGGTCAGTTGTTTCACAAGGCCTTCGGGCCACCTTAAGGCCTTTGGGCCACCCCAAGGCCTTCAAGCCACATGAATGTAGATGTACCAGTCATACTATAGGGGACAAGGCTTCAGATGAGGATTCAAGGAAAGTATATTCACTAGATCAGAGCTAACTAGAATTGGAAGAATGAGAGGGTATGGAATTTCCATCGGCACCAGGCCTATGAAACTTTTCATAGGACAGCTATCCGACCAGCCCTGTGAAAGTGGATTGCTGATATCATGACATATGCTGAGGAGTAGTAGTTCCAAGTTGTCTTGTCTGTTTGATTCCCTCTAAGACCTACAGGTCATGTAATTGTCTCTAGTCCTTAGGGACTTTTAAGGGTTCCACATCACCCCTTTAAATGTGGATTATCAAAAAAATAATAAAAAATGAAGGCTTTTAGTCTATTCCGACCGAATGCATAGTACATTTGAACTTGCAACTTTTCATGTGTGGAGAGCTGACACTCTGACATAAATGTGATAGGTATTGAGATCCCAACCCAACTTTTGTTTCATGTTGAATATGATGAAGATCCATTAGGTTGTTATCCAATCATAATTATTCCATTATAGTAAGTTCCATCAAAAGGAGTCCACAAAAGCAAGTTCCATTGGAGAAAGCACCATCTGAGTGAGATTCACCATAGTGAGATCTACTGGGGTGAGATCCATTAGAGTGAAGTCCCAATGGATGGATTTCCATCAGATAAATAAGTTTTGAGTTGTTTATTGAGTCACTAATCAACTAAAGTAGGAGGAGTAGAAATAGAATCAGAAGGAAGTGAACTAGATGGAGACCATTGGGAGGTTACCGGATGAAGTCTGGTCATACTAAATGTTTCTAAGTAAGTTTCCTAGAAAAAATTCTTTAAAAATTGATCACATTCAGATTTATTACAGATCTGGAGTAATTTTCATGACCAAGAAATTATTAATATAATTTTTGAAGTTCTTGAATATTTTACATAGGTAAAGTTAATCCATCTTACTTGTGGAGTAAGTGAAAGAATTTTTTAGGTGGATAAAAAAATAAGAATAAATTGAAACTTGTAACTATGGATCCTAACGAGTTACTAAAAATGATTGTTGTTTTCTAGGGTGTATAACCAGTTGTGGGAAAGGGTATATGAAAATTATATTTTTTGGGTATATCCAACTATAGCAAAAAAAATTCTACTGGGATTTTAGAATTATTTAGTCCTTGTTACTTTGTATTATGGAAAGAAGTTAGTAAAGGAATCCATGTTGGTGGGACTATCCAACATAGTAAGTAGTAGGCCTTTGTACCAAACCTTTTAAATATCATGTGCTACTCTATATTTGTATTTGTTGCATACGAAAGGTAATTTTTAGAGTTATATTTTAGTGGATCATGATCTAAGAAGTTTCATAGGTTAATAAAGGTTTTTAATGTAGTTAATGAAATTTATTATAAAAAAGAAGAAGTAAACACTAATTAAACCCCCCCCCCACACACACACACACACACTCTTAGTGATCTTGATCCAACCTAGGAACAACAATTGGTATCAGAGCAGGTTCCCACTAAAAGATGCATCTCTAAGAATGGAGAATTTTAATTTAGTGAACAATCAATATTTTTTTTATTTTTATGGAAATAACTATCATAGTTGAAAGAATATGATGTTACCCTTTCATCTTTCTCTTGGACTTGAAGTTAGAGATTCATTAATAGTGGGATTTACTCCTATTAAAGAAGATGATATGACATCTGCAGATAAGAGGGGTTTAGAAGCTAATAGAAAATCTCATAATTATTTTTTGATGAATCTTACTGATAATTTTTACGAAAAGATCATGGGGTTTACAATAGAAAATAATATGTGGGATAAGTTGAAAAGTAGCTATGAAGAGAATGATAAATTTAATGAATCCAAGTTAAAAATATATAGAATTATATTTGAAGATATGAAAATGGATGATGATAAAAGTATTGATGGTTACATTACAAGAGTAAATGAGATTATAAGTAACATATGAAGGTTTGAGGAGAATCTGAAAGATTCTAAATTTTTTAATAAACTTATGAGAAACTTTCCAGATAGATTTGATGCCAAAGTTTCATCTTTAAAAGATCATGAAGATTTATATTTGGATGAACTTTAGAGTATTTTTGTGTCATATGAAATGATAATGGATACTATTTTCAAGAAAAATGCTAACAAAGAAATGGATATCAAAGTTTTTTTAAAGGGAAAAATAAATAAAAAGAAGTTTGAAAAAGAACTGAGTGATTCAGATACAGAAGAAGAAGATAAATATTTCAAAAAAAATAGTTCCCATACATTATATGAAATAAAATAAAGGATTGTTGAAAATTAAAACCCATAAATATTCGAATTGTGAAGGTAAATAAAATTTTTCACAAAATTTTCCTAGGAATAAATTCAAAGTGTAAGAGTCTAAAGAATAGGATTAGAAATCTCAAAAACAAAAGTGGAAGAAACATAAGAAATTTTTTCCTTTCGATGTGAAGAAGAAAAGTTATCTAGGAAGAGGAAAGAAGTATGATTTCTTATCCAATGATAAATCTTGTGATCAAATCAACTTCATTGGTCAAGTTATAAATGTAATTAATTATTCATATAGTGATGATGATGGGGAATAGATCATCAAAATAGAGTGGATTCTTAAAAAAATTGGAAAAGGCAACTGAGCAGAATACTCAACTTATGAAATAAATAATAAATATGAAAAAGTATTTTCAAGACATAAATTTTGAGAATGGTTATTAGATGAAAAAATAAGAAACAAATATCAATTTTATTAGAGCACAGAAAATAAATATTGGTGATCTTGAAAGAAAGCTAAATATTTATGAAGAAAAATGAGTTGGCAGTGAAAATATCAACATGATAGAATCTACACTTATTAAATAAATTATACAAAAAAGTTGAATATAGATGAATATAAAAAGATGGTAGATGTTCTAAAAAATTGGTTGGGTGAGAAAGAAAATAAATTGCCAAAAACATAATCAGTTCTTCTTACAACAGAAAGTGAGACAAGGAAGATGAAAGAACAGTTCACCAAGGAAGTTTTGGTTAAAGGTAAAACTTCTAAAGAAGGTAAAAAAAGGGATTAAAAAATAAAATTATTGGGAAAAATATATCACAAATAAAGAAATGAATTCTTCATAAAATTACTCTCATGAGAAAATTGGTCGACGATTTATGGAGACAACAAAGTTCTAAGAAATTTTACACTCAGTATAAAAAATCAAGATTCAGATGTTAGTGTTAGTATTATGGTGTCTTAAGACATAGATATTTTTCATGTTGGTACAATATTTCTCTACCAGGAAAAAGGTATGGATCAAGGGGGAGTTATTATGAGAATATAATTTCAAGTGTCCCTAAAAATGTGTGTAATCAAAAAAGGGAACTCAGAAGATAAATATTATTGAACCCTCCACAAATAAATATGATAAGTTGAAGAAACTTGAGTATGTTCATAAATTTAAAAAAAAATAAAACTGATGAGTCTAAAAAGAATGAGTGTTTAGTAATTTTTTTTAAAAAAAGTAACCTTGGCTAGAAATTTATAAGAATCACAAAAATCAGTTGAAGTAAAAGGGAAGAAAAAGGTTTTTGAAATTAAGAGAAATTTTGACAGAAATATATCAACAAATTTTGATTTGAATATTCATAAAATATTCAAGAGATTTCAATAATATAGGAATATTATTTAATGTTTTTTTACTATCTTTCCATAACAAGAGGAAGTAATAAAGAAGCTACTATAAGATCATTATGAAAAAAAGGTGTTAATGTTAAAGAGGAGTTGAAAACTATATCTAAATATTATACATATGAGAATAAACTTGTTGAAAAATCTAATATGGATTAACATAAGTAAGAAAACACATCCAATGAAAAATCCATGAAGAAGAAGAAAAATTAAAGACTAAGAGAAGTCTCTCAGCCTGAATGTTTCTTCTGAAGAAACTATGAGGTCCCTCCTTATTCCCAAAATATTTTTATATGTGTACTAAATTATAGAAAATTTAAGGACTATTAGTAATTAATATGAGGAGTGAGTCTCATAATATTATTAAAAAAATAAAGTAATGAAGTTACAAAAGAAGAGATATTAGGAAAGTTGTGCTTTTATACTTGAACTTTTTTGATTTTTTTGTTGAGATGGGTGTAGGTTATTTATATCTTAAACAAATTCTCTCAGATTACCCCATACATGAGAATGTTAAAAAGATAAATGAATTGGTATTACATGAAATTTTTTTTATGGAAAACATTGATAAACTTGATTATACACTCTTTTTTTCTGCACCGGGTTCGCCCATGTAGACTTAGAGTTATTTAGTTAAAGTCTCTTTGTAAAGAAACTCATGTGATACCTATGTTCTCCTCAAGAAGAATTTCAAGTTTAAGGGGGAGAAGAAAGGTAAGTGGATACTTTTAATCTTATTTTCAATAAGGGTAATAAGATATATTTAGGGGGAGAAGACGTGAAGAGAATACATAAGTATTGAGAATAAACACAAAGGGGGAGATTTTTAGGACCAAGTTGGGTTTTAGTTGTATTTGATGTTAATAGATGATATATGTTTGAATTTTATAAATGGATAAGTTTTGGTTTCTATAATTTCCCCATCAGATTAACCAATAAGATGCACCATACATAGTGAATTGGATGAAAAACCAAAGGGAATCATGGTTACAGTCATAAGTATCTTGATGCAGATGATCAAACAAATTTTATGGTCCAATAAAATATGAAAATTAATTTTTGATCTTATAGTTCTCAAAAATAATGATATTTTTCATGATAAAAGACTTTAAAGAATGGAGGATGTTGAAAATGATGTTTTAGAGTTTTAAAAACCTAAGAAGATGAAGAATCTGGTTTTTAGTTAGAATAATAAGCCATAGTAAATGGATGATCAAACTGATGTAGAAACCATTTCATCAGATGAGTACAAACACCAAACCATTGGATTAATTATCTATTAGAAAAAAAATGTTGGGAGGTTGATCTTTCTAAAGTTGGAGATTTTACAAAAGAGTTGAACGACCGATCCATCAAACAGTCTGATTCATCAGACAAAATGATAAATCATATCAATCATTAGTTTCAAAGGATATAAGTGAAAAAATTTGTTTCTGATACTAGTGCATCAGACACAGTATGACACTAATCCATCAGAAGGGATTCTGAAACTAATTAAATTTACAATGTTTTGGAATCATTAAGGCATCAGATGAAATGTTTTATTGAAGGTAGGTCAAATCTGTTGAAAATGATGAATCAAATGAGCTCCTAACACCGATATATCATAATGGAAATAGAAAATGATCCATCATTAAGACACATATATCGATCATTCAAAAATAAATATGGAACTAATTTATAATACGGTGTTTGATATCAATATATAAGTTGGTATAGAACATCGTATTGACCAGCGTTGATGACATCGATTCATTTACCTAAGAAAATAAAGAGGGGGAGTTTACCTTTCTAAATAGAATCATATATTCTGTCTGAGAAATAGTATGAATATTTCAATCATAGTGGGGATGATATTGAAAATTTTAGAGTTTCTATGAAATTATTTAAGGTGACATAAGTCTTTAGAATTTTCAACTATGTTATTCAAAAATGTGGCCAACCATCTTAAATTGAATTGAAGCATAGAATAAAACAATCATTTGATTGTTTTTATTCTTCAATGATTCAAGAACAAAATGTTTGAAGTATGTTTCAATTGATTCAATATGAAACAATATAGAGTTGTGAAGACATGATCCATCGGATGATCTTTCCATAAGAAAGTCCATCGGACACGTTTTTTGTGAGAAATTCCATCGAACTGAGACTATGATAAAAACATAATCAGAGTCATAAAATAAAGAATGATCAGATTCAACTAATCATATTTAAGTGGTTTTTATAAACTCAAACAAGTATAAAGTTTTGATAAGATACAAAGAGATTCAAGAAGTCTCCATATGTATTGATAATATTTGAATATGTCAAAGATGAGGACTCAAATCTACCTGAAATTTGGATTTTGTGAATTTTGTTGAGTGGGAAGGAAAATTGGTTTCCCCACCTTTACCATTCTGGGATGACTATAAATAGCATGCGTAGTACATTTTTACTTACAACTATTCACATGTAGAGAGAAAGAACTCTTACATAAGTGTGATAGGTATTGATATCCCAACCCAAGTTTGTTTCAAGTTTAAGCTAAGGAAGATCCATTAGGGTGTTATCCATTTATAATGAGTCCATCGTAGTAAGTTCCATTAGAATGATTCCAATGGAGTGAGTTCTATCAGAGCAAGCTCCATCGAAGTAATATTTACTAGAGTGATATTTACTGGAGTGAGATCCATCATAGGGAAGTCTAAATAGATAGAGTTTCATCAAGCGAAGAAGTGTTGAGTTGCTTATTTAGTCTCTACTCAATTAAAGTAGGAGGAGAAGAAGTGGAATAGGATGGAGTAGAACCAGATGGAAACCATCAGACTGAGGTTACCAAATGAAGTATGAATGGAATGACTATTATTAAGTAATTTTTCCAAACAGAATTCTATAATGATTAAGCTCATTCATATTTTCTAAATATCTAGAATATGATCCAAGACCAACAATTTATTAAGATAATTATTTACTTTCATGAATATTATACCCAGGTGAAGTTGATCCAACTTACTTGTGGAGGAAGTAAAATACTTTCTAAAGTGGACAAGAAAATAAGAAGAAAGTGAAGCTTGTAACTATGGATCCTTACTAGTTACTAAAAAGGATTTTATTTTGTTGGGGTGTATAAATAGATATGGGAAAGGGGATATGAAAAGTATATTGGGGGGTATAACCAACTATAGAAAAAAAAGTTTCTACTGGGATTGTAGAATTTTTTTTATGCTTGTGCCTTTGTATTCTGGAAAGAAGTTAGTAAAGAAATACATGTTGGTGGGAATTTCCAACATAGAAAGGAGTATGTATTTATACTAAACCTTATAAATATTGTTTTTTGCTCCATGTTTATATTTTTTTCATATAAAATGTAAGGTTGATAGTTATATTTGAGTGTATAGTACTCTAATAAGTTTAAGATGTCAAGAAAGGTTTCAAAAGTAGTTAAGAAACTTTCTTTAAAAATAAAAAGGAACCACTGATTCACCCCCCCCCCCAAGTGATCTTGATCCTACCTATGAACAACAATCCCAATCCATGGAGTCAATTTTATCAAGTTTCCACATATTCTTGATAAGATTCCAACATTGATCTACTTCACCTTCTAAATAGTAGTCATCCAAAATAACTTTTTCATGTTTTAAACATTAGATAATGGAAAATATCTTTTTAGTGGTACTAATCCATTGTTCAGTAATTAGTGGATCATAAGTCCCACTAAAACAAGATGGGTGTTACCTCATGAAGGACTCAACAGAATGTTGTTCCTTACTTTGTTATTTGGGAAGTCCATCATGATTCATATCTAGATAAAGTTGTGTGATCATAGAAATGAGATTTTTCAATCCATATCACATAATGTTTGGATTCTCAAGAAGAAAATAATTTCATTTTCCATCACACTCGGTATTAACATGGTTCCTTCAAGTTTCATCCATTAACTAAAAAAATTAATAGTGTAAGTAGTATTGATCATAGTGGGGAACCACATAATCATGAAAAAATCACTTATAGTGTGTATAAATAATGACACTTTATTTTTAATATATGACACCTTAGGTTTATCCTAGATCATTCATAGTCATCATCTTTTTAAATCCTTTAGGATGGTTTGTAATGCTTTTTTGAATTTTCAAAGCATATCCCCCTAAGAGTGTCAAACCACGTGTGTAATAGGGCATGTTGTCATGCACCAAGTGATGATTGAGTCTAGATCAATGTACCCTTTTCAAATTTAATACACATAGGTACCTATGTGCTAGATCAACATCTAATTATATTATTCAGATAGGGATTTAATTTCTTATAAACCACTTTATCTATAATTTACCAAAATTCTAGAACATTTTTCTATACTTTGACTCAAACTTATAATTATCATTATATGTATACCTAGACATATCCTTAGAAATATCCTTAGGGGTATCACTAAAGTTTTCTCATATTAGTTTTAAAAGGATAACTAAAATTTTCCCCTGATACCAAATATAGTAACCTGAATCTTATCATACATAGATATTAAATCATTTTTTATGAACATTTATTACATTAAACAAATACATGCATAAGGATAGTAAAGGTATAGTGCCTTTGGAAACATAGAAACATAAACAACTGGTTCATATGTGAACTACATTATCTCCCACTAAGACTTTCATATATAGAACCTTTCTTAGACATATCATACATAATACATTTCTTTATAACCTAGTGAAAAAAATATAAGAAAGTGTGATCTCATATGCTCAGTAAGGGTAAACAAGGGAAATACTTAAGAATAACTTGAACATAAGAGTATCAGAACATGAGAATAAAATTTAAAATTTATACCCTATATATCAAAGATCATAATCTTGATTCATGGAATAAATATTATAATTTTATAATATATGAATCATAAGATAATCAAATAACATGATCCATGAGACCATAACATTAGAATAATACATGTATTTGTGGCATACACATAAGTATAGAAATTCATTTTCATAGTAGTCAAGTATCGTTGCCGATTTTATCATGGTGGAATGAGTTAACTTCAAAAACCATCATAGTACGTAAGGTTCACTACTAAGACCATCATAATGTAAAAATTACCTTACTGAACTAGGTTCACTCCCCATTCTAATACTATCTATATCATGAGATATAAATCATTACCAAATACATTGGAGGGAGATATAGGTCCCACTAATATCATAATGAAAACCATATTTATGTGTTCCAAAATATCATAAAACATTAATCATATCATAACCCATGAAATGAATTCTGTTTTATAAACATTTTATCATATCATTACCTATAGAATATATTTAGGTTCCATAATCACTTTATTATTTCATCATAGCATAACCCATCAAAAAAGAAGTGGGTTTCACAAAAATTTTATCATCATATAACCCATGGAAGAGAAATGGGTTTCCTAAACAAATTTTAATAATAAACCAATAAAAGAGAGAATAATAATGGTATCCTTTGTTCATATCCCCATTAAATCAAAGGTAACATCAACAGATATCAACTTAGAAGGAAAATTATTTTGAAATATTATTTAAAACATTTCTTGAGGAAATTTCTATTTCATTTTTAAAAAGACACTTTTAAAAACATAGAAAATTTATAAAACCCTTTTCTTTGAAAATAAACTTGAATCATTATAAAATAATATTCAATGAAAATAATTTTCATGATGATGTGAAGTTTTGTTCATGTCATACATGTCAAAATAAATATTCTTTTCACATTATCGGTAAAAGACAAATTAGAATTGTTTAGAAAACGAAGTGATGATTACTTTCAAAACATTTTTGTAAATATTAAAACATGGGTAAAAAAATATTTTAAAATAATAGTATAATAGTAAAACATTGGTGAGAACATTTTTAGAAAACATGGTTTTGGAATAAAATGGATTTCCAACCGAAAAAAGAAATAAATTCATATTTTATTAAAAAAATTATCAATTATTTTAAGTACAAAAGATTGGGAAAATTGTACTATTAATATCAGGAATAAAAATAATAGAATAAAATTAATTATTTTCTTGAGATATAGATCATAATATTTTAAAATCATAAACATAATCATAAACAATCCCAATAAATAATGAGATTGTAACATAAAATCTTTAACACTGGAAACTTTGAAATTTAAGAACCATGAAGGAAAATGATTAAATAAAACATAAAATGTAATTATAAAAAATAATTTAATGATATTACATGTAAATTGGGATTTATATACACCTCATAAATGAATATAGGTTCATAATATAATATATGTCTCGAAGAAGGAAAATTGAGGCAAAAATATCTTAATTTAAGCCTTGACTTCTTCGTACACATTCAAACCTCTTTTATAATAAATATAATTTTATTATAAATCTATTAAAGAACCATAATTATATATTACATACCATATATGATTTACTTATGACCTTTTATTACCCTTTTATTAAAAATTTCATGTTAAAGTCATGTTTTGGGTAATAACCACTTCTTTTTCATATATGTTTTGATTTCTTATTATGGGTACTATTAAGTTGATCATGGTTCCATAATATCCATAATTTTAAACATGATATAAATATTATATATATTATTTATATATATATTTATAGTTATCCATAAAATTTAAAAATAAAAAATGAAATACACCATTCTTGGAGACGGTAGGTCGTATGTATACATGAACGTAGTTTCAATTTTCTTGAAGGAAATAAAGTAAGAAAGATAAATAATATATTAAAATTAAAAAATCATTTTTATATCATATATATCACATATTTTTATTAAAACCACCCTTATTAGATTCCATGTAAATATTGAATGAACCACATTGCTTCGCGAGGCGGTAGTCCATTGTACACCCGAACGACATTATAATATTCCCATGGATTGGAAAGTAAAAAAATGGAAATTTTGATATTATGATAAAAATAATAATAATAATAATAATATCATATATATCATATATAAATATTAAACACGTCATTATAACTATATATTAGAGGTGGTAATGGAAAAATGAATGGCATCGGTTCGCGAGGCAGTAGTCCACCGTACACAAGAATAATGATTTTATAGACCATTTGATGGAAGATAATATGTTTTTATGTCATTAACTTAACATAAAAACATCTCATTATATGGAAGATAATTATTTTATTATATCATAATGTTTTAATACATAATTTAATTATGTGGAGGAAGAAATAAAATAAAAACGCTCGATGAAGAATGTTACCTATTCCTCGGGTAACCTCCTTATATTTGCACCAAAATCCTTCATAGGTTGGATTTATGTCCAAAATAAGGCTTATAGGAAGATATTATTAAATTTGGAAAGTTATATGGGAAGTTATTTTCCAAGAAAAAGGGTTTAAAGTTGTGAAGAAAAGAGGAAAGGGGGTGGCCTTTTATAAGTGAGGTGAGTGGTGCACTTGTAATTTTTTGAACAAAAAAGGTGTACTACATGTTTTTCACATGACACAAGGATAAAAAATAGACCATTATATATACTTATACATTATATGGTCTAAATAATGTTATAAAATATATTTTATACAATTTTTTATATCATTTTATCCCTTATCATTTTTTATTAACCCCCAGTAAACTCATTTTTACCTTAACCGCAGTAAATAATTTTTATTTTTTACTATTAATTATGGTAAAAAATAAGTTGATATTATTAGATAATATAAATTTTAATTATTAAAAATATTTAGTATATTTTATCAAATTAAATTCTAAAAATTATTAAATATTAATTTAAAATTAATCTTACACATGCGACGAAAAAGCCTGTTTTCAAAGAGAAAAATGTTCAAAATTTTGAGATGTTTTTATATAAAAATTCAATATAAAATTGGTTAAATTGAACTAAATTGGAATAATAGATATATAATTGAACTAATTTTACTTTAAAAACAATGTAAAAAATAATCTAACAATATAAATAATTTAAATGAAAAGGTAGTTTAAAATTAGAATTCAGTATTTTTGTATTATTCATTAAAAAACAAAACATTTCAGAAAAATCCCAAAAATTCACCGTAATAAAATTTTGATATGATTATTTCAAAAATGAAGTTTATTTTATCAAATTAATTTTCTAAAAGATTCAAAAAATTAAATTTATTATTGTTCTCAAAAATAAATACAAACATTTTTTTAAGAATGTAATACTTTTGAAACATATAGGGACATTGCTGAAAATTATGTATTTTATTATCAATATGTTTTATTTATATAATACAATTATGATTAATATTTAAAAAATATTAATAATATTAATTTCACTATGTTTAAGGTTCAGGTAATAACAGTTTCATTAAAATAATTTTATTAATAATATATCATGTCTTGTTAAAACTTAGTGTTTCATGTAATGCAAGCTATCAAAGAAATTTAATTTATTAAAAAATAATAATAATTCAAAAAAACCTGAGGTTTTACACCTTAGTACTATTATTCTAGGTACTTGATCATTAAACTTTTAGGGGTTTTACTCATGGGGTGTTCCTCTTCTCCTTAGGCTTGTGTTTTAAGGACTTCAGTTCACACTAGTCATTGATTTTGGGATGAGTAGTCTTTTATACTGACCTATTGTAATCGATGGAATATTTACCATTATGATTTGGATTTTTACTATTTTTCCTTTGATAAAACTACCATGATAAATTTGGATTTATTATTTGAAACTTTTTTACCTGGCTTGTTTTAAAACTATAAAAAACAGGAAATATATACCATGATTTTGTTATTAAACTTTTTTACTACTTAGCATGCCATGTTTTATTCAAAATGAACATATTGGTATTATTTAAATATATAATTTATATGGAACACCTAAGTGGTATCCTACTGATCTTATTTAGCTCACACCCTACACACCTCTTCGTCATTGTGTAAACACAGTATTGTCTTTTGATGCAGGAAAATACAAGGTTCCTAAGTGAAGAGGTGAGGTCTATGTTTTCTAGGTATAGGTAGCTAGTGGTGAGTTAGTGAAAGATTTCACACATATCACATAGAGTATAAGTTATTGGTTTTAGGATTTTCTTTTGGTTTTGTTAGGCATGTGGCTTTCGATTTTTTATTTTGAGTTCTATATCTACTTTCATTTCTCTCTGATTATGGAATATGTTTCTTCTAGTTTTCTTCCAATGTTTCTTTACATTTTATATATTTAATGTAGTTCTTTTCATATTCGTAAAATCATTCTCTCTGGTTTTTGTTTAATTCATAGGTTCTAGTCTCCATCCCTTGGGAATCAGGAACACCCTTCAGGTCTGTGGTGATTCAATTTGGGTTCCAATTTTGAAGGTTATCCCAATCAGGTCATTACATTTACCATCACTATAATTTGGGTGATTCCATGAAAAAAATGACTACAAAATTTGATTTCCTCCTAGATGAGTGCTCTAATATGGATACAGAAGGCCTGGATATGGTGGCTCATTTACCATCATTGTAATCCAAGGTTAGTATATTTGGATATGAAGGTATTGAATGGCCCAGTATAATGAAAATCATGAAGGGGGGTTTTGAGTGAGAATTTCAATTCTCAAAAGGGCTCAAATACCCTGAAATTATAACTTCACTCATTTTGTACAAATTATTTGAACCAATATATATAAGGAACATAATGGTGCTCTAACTTTTTCCTAGGTTTATGGATATAGTGAGCAGAGTTTGGATTTTTTTCAAGTAAAATTGATGATCCATTAATTTTTGGTGTCTTTTCATTTAATCCATAACTTTTACCTAAGTTGTGGATGGTGAGAGGCTTATCCAGTAGAAACTAAAATTTTCTAAGAACATCCTTTTTACTAGATTTGACTTTTTTTCACTATTAAATGGTATATATTTTACCTCCTTTCTAAAAGTGAAATAATATCAAGGGATTCCTCTAACTCTATAGACATTATTATATAAGGATAATTAAAGATGGTCTTCTCAATTAGACTTTATGATATATGAAAATCATAGTCTAGTCTTATCTCTTACTTTTCTTTATCCTGAGTGATAATCAATAGAATAAAGGTTGGTTGATTTCTATTATTCTTATTATACAATGAAAATTTATGATTTAATTATCAATGGAACTAAAACTATTATTTTCATCGATATAGAGGATATTCAAGATGGTTGCATTAGCTCTTTTAAATATTTAATCATTTTATTCTTATTGTTATTTGTTTTCTTATATACTCAATATCTTCTTGAATATTAGTTTTCATATTTGAGAATATTAAAACCTTTATTCTCAACAATTAAAATATATATTATTTTTAGTCTTGTATATCTAATATAATTATAAATAATAAATGAATCAATATATATCAAATATTCTTCTATGATAACCTCTATGATTCTCATCCCCTTCATCCTCATGATCTCCCTCAACTATCATGGTTTATTTCCTTAAAACAACCTCAATAACCATAATCATATAATTCAGCATCTACATGATAACATGCAACATCACTTTCATGGTTTTAAGTAATCTATCACAATATGGATTATTTAGTTTTGGAAGTGTTATTTCAGGTAATATCCTATCATTGTGTGATATAGTTCATTATTTCATTATAGAACGGAGCCTAACTTTCATGGCATGATACTATGGTGCAAATATCTCCTACAACATTATATTTATCATACACAATGATGTATATTTATCACATGTTGACTATATATCAAATATCAAATATATCTTAAAATTTTCATTTATACTCAAATAGATTCATGAAGTGATATTCTTCTTCAGAGTCCATAACCAACTCATCTTCTCCATTCTTCATCAATAAAACTAGTTTCTTGAATTGCTACTTACACATAAAATCACTATGATATTTAAGATATAAATATAAAATCATAATTATCATATTTAGATTCTAATAATCTATTATTTTTTACATCATTGACTGAATAAACTTATGTATAATATGTCTGGAGTACTTTTCCAAAACTTAAGTACTTTCCCAACTCTTACATATCATAGTATCTCAGGTACTTTTCCAATTTCATGTATT
Organism: Viscum album; assembly: GCA_963277665.1. Lineage (NCBI taxonomy): Eukaryota > Viridiplantae > Streptophyta > Magnoliopsida > Santalales > Viscaceae > Viscum > Viscum album. The sequence continues at coordinate 402,565,476 of OY728136.1, read as the reverse complement.
TTTTCAACTCATATGTATCATAGTGTCTTTATTACTTTTACGATTTCATTCCCTTTTAGTACCCCTATGTACTACAGGTATCTCCTTAGGAATTTTCTAGATATTCATAAATTGATACTCTTACATATCTTAGTGTCCTTCAATAATTTTCCAATTTTTCAATTCTGGAAACTCTTGAATATATTAATATTCTTAAATACTTTTCCAATTTTTCAATTTCAAAAGCTCTTAAATATTACATGTATAATTATTTAGGTACTTTATAAAACATTTATTATGAAAAGGGACCCTTACACATATAAATATGGTTCTTTCCTTTGAAATTTTCTCCAAAAACCTGTAACTTCAATAATTTCCACAACATAGCTCAAAACTTGTTCCCAACATCTAAACTCTTAAAATCACTTAATAATACCTTCAAATAAAAATTAATCACCAAAAAAATAATTCCAAATCATAATGGAACCTATTTTATCTTCAACTCAATTTCTCTAACTTCATATAATTATATTTTTATACAAAAGTAGTCTTCTCCATATGATAATACTTTGTATAGAACTTCAAAAATTTATTTATAAACTTGTTCACATAGATATGATATTTTAAATCACTATATTCCATGAAAATCATCTCAACTTGTGATCTTCTAGATATTAGTGAATGAAAAAAACTTTTACAAAAATAGATTCCTTGTATATTGGTGGAATAAACTCAAATAATTTTTCATATATGAATGGATCTATAAGAATATCTCTAATGGTAGCTACTCACTTTAAATATCATTTTACATATGAATAACAAAAGTATCTCAATCATATTTCTTTACAATCATTCATTATAACACCTCAATTACTTATTACCCCATATTGATAGTTCTTTAGAATGAATTAATCATGAGGGAACATAAAAAATTAAATATTTAAGGTGATCTCCAATCTAATAAACTTCAAAAAATATTGACACCTTTTCTTGGGAATATTTTTGGGTACTATAGAATCCTTATAACCTTTCCATATCAAAATATATTAACATAATACTCATTGACTTCATATTCATTGAAAAAAAATAAAACGAAGATGAAGTGGTTTCAATGGTTCCAACAACTTGTTGTGAGGTTCCTCTATATTTATTATTATATATATTATTTTTATTCTTATGTAAATCCTTTGTGATATGGTCTATGTACTCATGGTGTTTTCATCCATCCAAAATTATAGTATACTTATACATAAAATTTTACTATCTAGATTTAATTATACATGATTTATAAAAAATTAGTTTTATCATATATAACTCTTTTGATATATTTTTAATCATATATAGATTATTTAATATTTAAGTTAATCTTACACTATCTTTTAAAATTTCACTTTAATATTACATATCTCTAGACTTTGGAAAATTAATCCATGCATGCTCATATTTCTTCCAATGCCATAAAAATATATAGTAGAAAATGTTATCTCATTATAATATCCATCAAATAAAGATAGTGATCCATCACTCTTCATGAAATCTTCATATTCCATATCATTAATATGTAATTTTATCAATGTTTTCCTTAAACTTCATTTAATATCACCTCTATAGTTATTCCATCACCTTCAATTATATTTACTTCAATGTAGTCATTGTGTCGAATCCAAAACTTATACTCATTATTTTCTATTATCGTAATAATGATCTAATTTCATGTATGGTAATAATCTATATTTTCTATAAAATTGTCTTCATGTTCATGTTAGATTCCCCTTTGAATTTTGTTTTACTCATCACCATATTAATTCTTTGTATTCCATTATACAACCTATTATATAAAATTAACTGTAAAAATCTTCCATTTAGATATCCATTCATTATATCCAAAAAACCCACCATTAATTGATAATATATCCAACACATAACCTATGGTTTAAAAATATTTATAAATACTTTTCAGGTTAAAAACCTAAAAAGGTTGTCCTAAGTAATGGACATTTCTTCACTCACTAATCCCGATAATTTTATAGATTAGGAAAAACATAGAGCACAAAATAAATACTCAAAAATCATGGAATAAATATTTAGTTTTAGAAAAAATGATCATTTATTTCTTTCGTCATGGATCTAAAAAAAATAGATCTATTTCAAAATAAAGGTTCTCCCTCCAAGTTATTTTTCCTTTATATTACATCTCGGTTTCTTAAATCGATGTTAGATTTTCAGATCATATCAGGTTCATTACAATTACACTAGGAAAATAAACCTATTATGGTCTAAACAAAACAATTTTAAACTAGGATCGACCCTTTTAGTCAACGGTGTATGACCTTAACCATCAGTTGCATTTGTTCTAGGTTGTGATTCCTTAAACTAAAAACACATGATTTCAGTCCAATATGTAATAACATAAACTATAATCAAAAGAGATGTAAATACTTATCAGGTTGAAAATAAAAAAATAAAGTCCTAATAAAAAAATTGGTTTTCACTCACTAAGACTTTCCCTTACATAAATTAATCGGATGTAAGAGTGTAAAATAAATAAAGTCACAAAGCTTATAGGGTTTGACATGTGTCCCTAGGAAAATTTGAACTATGCTCATTAAGTTTATGGATCTAGGTAAAAATTAGATATCCTTAATATTATTAATATACATTAGTTTAGATAATTTGATAAATATATATATTCATCTAATTTCAAGGATACTCAAACCATTCTTGAATATTGTTTTAGCCACACTAATCCCTCCATCAAGATTTTATTTATCTTGATTCACTCGTATCTTTATATATGAATGGACCAACATTGGATCATAGTGATAGAACATGTTATATATATAAATCCCATCTATACCCATCCAAGAGAACATATCCAGGTGGAAATAAAATATCTTTCATCTTTTATCTAACACATTAACCTTGGTTCATATTGATAGAACATTTGTTATATATATAGCCTACATATATCTATCTAAAAGCACATTTCATGGATGATAATTTATTTATCAAGTATTTTCATCATTGACATGGGTATTTTAAATCATGATTTATGAAAACCATCATACATCAATGTTTATATGGAATTTATTGCTCTGATATTACTCTTTATGGGCTTTTATAAATTATTTGGAGTTAATTGTATTTAAGGAAATAAAAATTTCAACTTTTTTTATAGAATCAATGGAATAATACATTAATCCAGTCACAATCTCAAACAGAGTAGTTTTAAAATTAATCCTAAGTAATTTATCATTTCATTGGTTGATTAAAATAGGGTAGTAAAACCCATGTTAAGGACTTCCTATGATGTATAAGCAAGGAATGAATATATAAATCAATAGAAAAAATCATGAAAAATGGTAGGATAAATGCACAAAAACAATTAATGATTGGTGGGTATAACAAATTAATCATTGAAGATCCGACTATTTCACAGTCTATAAATCAGGTAATGTGCATATCCACTTGAACCTCATAGTTATTTCCTAACATACCTTATGGACATTCTCAGATTTTATCACTACTTTGGATAACTTTTCCTTTATCAGTATAAAGAAAGATTCTTGATGATTTATTTTAACTATCTGAATGGATATCCAATTTCAATATTGAAGTTTTTATACCCCTGTCTAGTTCAGTTATTGAGTAATATTTTTCATGAATCCATTATGATGATCTATAGTTTTTGCTGCACAAAGGTATTCTTCCAGATCTTTAAATTGTTCCAAGATAGTTATATCCCTTTGAATAATGATGTAAAATTCTTGGTAATCAAATAAACCTACACCCAAGCTTGTAAAGATATAACATATGTTATTTGACATGTTAACCATATCTATAAAGGGAGTATGTGAAATCATAGTGTATACATTTTTACATACCCTCTCACATATTATCATATTTGCAGTAATGGTTTTGGACATAAAAAAATCATCTTCACAAATTGAAATGTATGTAGGAATGAGGGTGTATAATGAAAGAGACTTTGAATCCATTAATGAGGATACAACTAGGATCAGAGATAATGCTACCATATTTGGAGGAACTTTATCTAATTTTCCTTTCCCAGTATGGATGTTATGGGTATTTCAGATGATAATGCTTCCAGATAGTGTTACATAATATCCCTCCTCTAGACAATCCTAGCCTATATAGCCACAATCAACCTATTGAGTGGTAAAAGATCTAGAACTTTTGATCTAATATAGTAATAGAAAATACTAATTTAATGCATGGATAAGGTTCTATATATATTATGTTAGCTTCTTTATAAAGAATCCCCTATGTATCATTTAGAGGGTCTATCTCAATAAAATCACCATCCTTGTTTTTTTATTCATCGATTATACCATGTGAGGAACTTTCACCCCATCATAGATATTTAATTACATGATTTTATTCAATGATCACCTTATTGATAAAAGATCTTAACATTTTTTTCTATGAAAATTAACCTATTTATCTAAGAAACTACTCCACTCAACAAAATAACCTATAAAAAACTAAACTTGGTTTGAGTATGCTCCATGGATAAACTGATTAGGGAAATTATCAGTGGTAAATTGATCTGGATATATATTTATATGAAAACATTATCCAAAATTATTACATAATCATGGGGTGTTGTTCATAATACACCCCAGAGTATAGGGATTCGTTAATACTATGAACATAGTTTAATTTCTATTCAAATTGATATGGTGCATAATACTTACTAATAAAAATTCCATAAACTAAGACTATGAGCACCCTATCTCAGAATATGATTATGTAATAACATTCATCAAATGTGATAGTGTAATTTTTTATTACCACTCTAGTGGATTCTTTATATAGAACAAATGAAAATTATATATGATATATGAATATGTTATCCAGGTCCTGAACATCCATAGTTACTTCTCATACACCAGAAATATCTATTAATATTTGTCTAAACTCAAAATTGAAGAATAATATGGAATTCCAAAATTCATAACCATTGATATGTGTTTTTATACATCCATGTAATAGTTATATTAGACTAAAAGTCTGATATAGGGACTGACCCCTATGAACATGACCTATTACATGATAAAGTCTTCTAATATATGGTATAGAAATATTGATTTATTTCCCTTATTCCAAATATATAGCAATAAAAATGCTATTTTTATAACTTCTAAGCAAAAGACTCTCGATGGTATAGCCATCCACTAAAGAACATTGCTAATATTCATTTTAATCAAAGTATTGAATTAAAATTATATTTGGATCGATATACCTACATCATATGCTAGTACTAATCTAAAATTTATTAATATGTTCCCATTATACCACAATTATGTTGTGTTGGAAAATTCTTTATCCTCTTTTCCTTTTGTTTTAGTCTATAATACAATAAGAAGACATAGACTCGAGTAATGAAAATAATATTTAAGTAGAAATGAACCCCTTGTTTCAAATTATTCTCAACCACTTCTAGAAGTTCCCTCAATATAAATAGACTTCTCTTAGTATTACCCTAATTGTTTTATACCAAGATAAATTTATCATATATAATTATGAAGATTTGAACTCCTGTGATTTTATAGATGTCCCAAAAATCAGTCATGTCTTCTCCATGTAACAAAATAAGACTGTAGGTCTTTGATTACTATTGGATAATAAATTTTAGGTAAAGATAAAAATACTAAAATATTAAAAATTATGAATTGGAGATCACCTCGTACAATCTGATATCTTTTAATTGAGTTTTAAACTCAACACATCTCTGGTTAAGCTAATAAGTCCATAAACATTATTTGATGAAATTTCCTACAGGACAAAGATCCCACCAAATACTCCACCCTTTCCTTTAATCATTTTTTAAATACATCTCGATGGTTTAGTAGGTTATAATGGTTGGTTCCTATATTTGAATCTAATTTTCCATATTTATGGGATAATGCACTAGATTTTATAATACACTATCACTATTCTCTTGGATAATCTAATACTGAAAGATATATTTATCTGAATACAAATCTAGTAATATTTAAACCAAATGAAAGGTTGATTATTTTATATACTCTAGATCGATGAATCATTGATGAGTAAAAACCTATGTAGTGGAATCTTTTATGATAATGGATTGGTAAATAATATCATCCCTAAAATTCTTGAATGTATTTGATGATACATTGATATAAAATTTCAGGATACAATCTCAATGTCATCAATCATCATCTTAGTATGCATGACAAAAAATTAGTAGAAATCATGTTTATATATTGATACATTTTTGTAATGAATATAACAAAATATTAGACACTGTATGAAAAAATATGAAAAGAGTTCTTCATTGGTGAATCAAAAAAAAATAAGGCATGTAAGGAATATAGAAAAAAACTAATGATGTAAACTTTACACCAAAATATCTATGACCAAAACTATGAACCCAATACGATGTACCCAGAACAATGCACCAAAAGTTTTTCATCCAGCTATATTCCATGAGTCCTAAATAGAGTATTGGTTCTCTCTAACTTATATTTGAGGAGTATGTGTGCTAGTTGACTTGGGTGAAAAGAGAAAGTGCTTGTCTACATGATTCACTAAAGTCTATGTACACACTTCCCTACTAATCTCCCTTATTTAAAAAAGTGTAACATAGTGATTCATATCCTAAATACATGGTCATATATAAGTATATTTCATAATCCAAAAAAAAGTATAATTTGAATCCACCTACTCTCGCACCACACCTATATTCATCCAAGATATGTTTCCTGCCTTTGACTTAGATGTGTTCCATTCTTATAATAAAATCATATACCTAGGATTTTTTCTTTAAAATTTAAGCCTTTTTATCTCAAATGGATCCAATTCTAATATGGGAATATTTTGGTGTCCAAGAACTATTGAATGAATTTCTAAAAATTAAAATAAAAAAATGTTAAATATTTTTAAATGCTAAGAAATCTATGTGACCTTATGAAATATAAGAATGGTCCCTCCTTTATTCCATCATGTATACTCTCTTTTCATCTAGAAAACATGCCATCCTTTTATGTTACATGCATTTCTTGGTTGCATCCACCATCCCTACCCACCCTCAACATTAGTTCACTTATGTCCCTTTCATAAGGATCAGCATCATGTATTCCATCTATAGTGTTGGGATCCAAAATTTATTATTCCACTTAGTTGGGAACTCAAGATGAGGTTACCTATAAAATTACCCATCCACATCCAAAATCAATACATAGAGTCATGTAAGAGTTGCAACATCACTATATCTTATAAGATCCCCAGTTTGAGCACCTCCTAATTCATGGACTCTAATAAGTAAATTAAAGATAAAAATATATGTTAAAATGATGTAAAATAGAAATATTTATGTCATAAAAGGGTTTCATACATACAAACCTCATGAAATACCACTTTTACCTAGTTTTAATATATACTGGGGTGAAATTAACCCATGATTAATACTATTAGGAAAGAAAGGGAAAACTCTATAGCACCCAGGTCTCTCTAGTTTAGGCCTTCTACACCTAGCACTCAGGGGCTAACTTGGGTACCCAACTCTCTTAGGTCATCTATATGGGTGAATAAACGTCATTTAACCATAGTGGATAATATAAATTTACTAATATTATTTCTCCCAGTTCTATCACTCAAAAATCCTACTTCACCGGTCCCTAAACCTTAGCCATCTATGTTTATAAAAAGGTTGTATTTCACATTCATGTATCCCATACAATCATGTATTCCTTAGATAATGTGAATCTAGAATCTTGAAAAATATTCCCCATTTTATATTCCACCTTCTATAATTCATCCTAAAAATTATATCAATAATGAATCCCATTGATAATAGGTATCCCTCATATTGTGGAAACAGGTGGAATCTCTCTTAGACCAAGCTTTCCATATTGGCTAGTTTTTATTATTACCCATATCCCTTATTTCCTATCAATGAGCCTATGGTACAAAGGGTATAGTATTTTAGTGTAAGTATTATAACTTGACATGGATCATATACTGATGTAATCTATAAAAGTTCACTTGTGAATAAGTCCCACACATAAACCATTATTATGAACATGACACCTATTGGTCCTATTCATTTGGCCATAAACAAAAATAATAATTATCCTAGACTAAAAACTTTAAAAGGAAAAATATTGGTCCTAGATTAATGGCCTTAAATGGTACAAGATTGTTCCTTGATGCACAACCTTAAAATGAAAAATTTTAGTCCTTGTCATGTGACCTTGAAAGGTATATCATGGATCATTATATGGAACTAAACTACCTATGTTTTGATTCCCCTCATGAGGATATGTAGGAATTCACTTTTAGAGGCCTAATAACTCCATCGTAGCACCTTCTGCCTCTTTATTCCATTAAAGGTTCCATTAAATTCCTGAGTGCCATTCTATATGGATTTAAACTATAGAATAATTAATTAACATGGGATAAGAAACAATATCTTATGTGGTTTTCTTATAAATTCATTAGTTTCAATAAATCACTTTCACTATAGGGTAATTGGTGTTAATATTGAAAAGGATTTCATAAACATTCTTAAATTTATAAAAGAATACTAAAGTAGACAACAACCTCATTTTTGGGTTAAGTTAACCTCTCATCCTATTTATTTTTACATAAAAACCCCAGTAAATTATACCAAAAGGTTCGTGTGATAGGGAAAAATTGGAAACAGTCACTTTTTCACCTTGTAACATCCTTTATTGTGATGTAACTACAAAATAAAAATAAAAAGGTGAAATTGAATTGTCTATTCAATTAAATATCAAAATGATATAGTGATTGAAATTGTAAAATAGTAATAAAATAAATTATAAAAAAATAAATCCTAAGAAATAAATAAAAAATAGATTTCTTCTTATAAGAACTTTATTTAAAACCTTTTAGCTATACATGACCTAACTAAGACATATAATAGGAGAATGAAAACAATTTAACCTCTCTGTATTTAACCATGACTTTAATCATTACTCATCTATAGAGATAATTATCATTAGTTTTATTTATAGTAACTTGGAACTTATTTTTGGTGAGAACCAAGTTTTATAAATTCTTAAATAATTAATAAATAACTCATAAACTTTCCAAACATAGTGATATTACTCCTTCACCACTTTATCTTTCTTCTCTTATTCAAAAATATTTAGTATACTAACTTAATTTAGTAATCTTCTCTTCTTATTCTCCCTATACTTTTTTATTTCATAATTAATATCTCATTCTTTATTCTTCTCCATGGTATTAGAAAGTATAGAAGTATATTCCTTATTGGATTTTATTTTAGTTTTAGTTTCACTATTGGAGGAATCCTTAAATTGATCATTAAACTCAGAATCACTATCATATTTCTCTTCATATTTTTCCTTGGATTCAGTTGTATAAACATAGAATTAATTATATTTGGTTTCATTAATCTTTCTCTTTTCCTCTATAAATTCCATTTGTTTTTTACCCTCTGATATATCCACCACCAATTCTTTCCCTGGATTTTCATTAATTTTTTCTAATGGTGAATCGTAATAATTTCTATTAAATAGGTATATAATTCACTTTGTTTTTTAATTATCTTGAGTTTTTTAACAAAATAACTTATCATGTTCTTTATTGTTTCCATATATTATTTAATTGCTTGTATCAATGTTTTAAAGGGATATTCTACTAGAATTTGGTATTTCTGAAATTCCATTCCCCATTTATATAGTTTTTGATGAAATATGAGACCTTTAATAGGAGATAAATACACTTTTATTAACATAATAAATACATATTAAAAAATTATAAAGAGTGGAATTTTAAACTGGTCCCTCTGATAAAGAGGGAAAAGATCATCAAAAATATAGCTAGACCACACCAAAACATTTCCATTAAAACCTTTTTTAGAAAGACCAACTGCAAGAGAATTTTCCTCTATGTATAAATTAGTGATGATGTAATAAATGGATGAGAGAAAATCCAGGAAAATAACCCACCAAGTAGTTAACTTCCATAAAAGATAAGAAGATCATACACTGATGGTTTGAAAAATAGTGTAAGAGTCACATTCCAACCAAAGATTATTCTGTCCACAATTTTTGGATTTCTCAATAGCTATAATGTCACAAAAATTTTAGCCTAAAGATAAGAAGTGAATCCACATTAACTATAAAGAAATCCTAAAACATCCCTATGGTGATCGCTAAAAATAGAACCATAACCCAATGGACCTGTATTAGTTCTTGATTATCGACCATTGTTGATTTTAATCTAGTCTGTAAAAGGTGATTTCCAAAACACTTCAAGTGTGATATAGGGAGGATTAAAATTACCACTAAATCTAAGCCACCTAAATATATAAAGATAAGAAATTTATTTATGGAAATATCCCTTTTGGGAAGGATTTTCTTCTCTGACCACAACCATCAATTAAGACAAATAATCTTGAGGCATGAAACTTGACTGATCATGAATCCATTTATTATGATCTTTACAGATAATGAAAACTATTTCCACTACATCAACGTGAAATATATTAAGAATGTGAGGTGAATGCAATATTCACATCCATCCCTTGATGAAATCTCAGATAGAAGTGATCTGATGCAGTTGAGTCTCAAATATGTCAGTAAGATCCCTCTACATCAATGATGTAGTGTAATAACTCAAGAACATGTGCTTGATATATTATATATGTTGATGATATAGGGAATATTAGGAGCATAGCTAAATACCATATATTTGTAGATAATCATTTATCATAAGTTTCCCATGTGCCAGCCTCCAAACAAGAACAGATATGGAAGGCCAAATGAATCTTTTATTCATCTTTTTGAGCCAATTTAGGTTCATGTTAGAACTAATAAGATGCTGATATGATAGTTTGGAAGTGATGGTACCAATATCTGTAGGTTTCCACACCCAAAAATTATCCCTTAGTGAGAACCATTAACTACACACAATGGTCCTAATATTATCAGGTAGGGTATCCAAATTATCCAGTTGATCATTAATTGAGAGATCCAGGTCCTAATTTATATAATATTCCATGAGGGATTCAAACAAAGGATCACCAGTCCAGTTGGAATTCCATAAATTAAGGTATGAGTCCCTAGAGACCAAACACCTGGAATGAAAAGCAATTGTATATAAAATGGACGTGAAGGATGGCCAAACCAATGATTTCATATATAAGTGATTCTCTATTTTGAGTTTATTCAGAAATATAGCACAAATAAATTCAGGGTCCTCATACTTACCATTAATGTTCCTCTATGTAAAATGGTCTTGAAAGGATTGATTTAATAATAAAATATTTTTTATTCCCAGGCCCCCAGAATCATAAGGTATGCAATAGTTTTTCTAGGAGACTATGGATAATCTTCTTTCCAGAATAATACCACTCCAAATAAGGTTTTAATGGAAATAATGTTATTCTTAATGAGATAAATAGTCCACTCATAAACCATTAATGAATAGACAAACTTTGAAGTGATGTTGGATTTCACCAAACAAACACCTCTAACCATGGAAAGAGATTTACTATTCCATGAATCAAGTTGTCTTCTGATCTGAATAATAATTCCAAAAAAATAATAGGTTTTTGGTAGTACCTAGAACATAGTAATACCAATATGGATAAAAGGAAAAAAAACCTCCCTAATTTCCAATTCATTTAGAGTATTAAAAACATCATCCAATGTTTGGTTGTGATACCTATCCTTGTTTTTTCCTCATCTATAGGAGGGTGTTAACTTGTATACAAATTCACTACACTTAAAATGAAAATTGTCCATTAATCATGTATATTTAATCTAAAATAAAATTTTGAATGTAAATCGTGTAAAATTTAATTAAATTTAAAAATTAAAGTAAAAAAATATAAAGAGATGAGAAAATAATTTTTCCAAATATATTAAACCTAAATTTTCTCTAATTCCTCTCGTCCCTGGAAATAAAATCAAAAACTTTTTACCACACATATGGCATTGTTAATTCTAATAAATATTCAAGTTTATAAATTTATAATTTTTTTCTTAATACTTAAATAATAAGGCATAGTATATTGTTAGTTTGAGGTTAAACCTATAGAGACTTTTAATCCCTAGATTGAAAAATCGATTAAAATTTTAAAATATATTGTTTGAATTATTACATTTTATATAATACTTATATAATAAACTTCTAATAAAAAAATTATACTAAGAATTATCAATTTGGGGTCAAAAATATTTAATATTAAAATATTTTTAATTCAAAATCATGTAGTTACCAAAATTTAATTTAGGAAATATTTTGGTTTAGTTTTTATTCTTTAGTTACTAAACTCATATTTTATTAGGATCAATTACTTTAATTAATTGAATAATTAGAAGATTAAAAACAAATTTTAAACATATTTCACTCAAAATTATTTCTTGATCAAGAATAAAATAAATTAATATAGTTCAGATATTTGATGGAAAATATTAAATAAATTAACTATAGTTATTTTTATTAAAGGTAGAATAGTGTGGAAAACATATGGATGCATAAACCCAAAAAATAACAAGTAAGAAAACAAGAAATAATAAATTTAAGTTCACTTAATTAAAAAATTTCTACCCAAACACATTAAACCCTCTAGGATTTCACATTAACCAAAGAATAGATTCGTGTTATACATGAAGGAATAAAAGAAAACTCTTAACAAACCAGAGTTTTAATGCTCTTAGAACCTCTATATAGTTTCCTTCTAATTTATTTTGATCCCCTCTGGTTGATTATTGATCCAAGAACCACTATAATACTATTATAAAGATTACTTCATCTTTATATATATTTTTTATTCCCATATATTTATTTCCTTTACTCTTTTCTTCAGTGGGTTCCTCTTGTTTTGTAGCCTCCAATATATCCACCACCAATTCGTTCAAAAAATCAACATTAATTTTTTTCAATGAAGAACCTTGATTTATTTTATTCAATTGGTACATAATCTACATTATTTGTTTTTAATTATATTCAGTGTTTCAAATTAATACCTCACTAAGTTATTTATATTTTATGTCTCTTATTATATTGATTATTTCATTCTTTTATAGGGTTCTTACAATAGGATTATATAGTTTGGAAATTGTATCCCTCCTCCATAGGATTGATTATATTTATCTATTCATCCATAGTATTGTTCTGATCTCTAACCCTAGTTTTTATCTCACTAATGGAGTATCTTAACCTAGATACTAATATACTCCACTTATGATACAAAATCTCCATTCATCGTGTATATTGAATTTGAATCCAATCCATGAATAACCTGAGTGGGTAAAATGGAAAACATATATAAACTAAAAATGAAAAAATAATATAATAAAATACTTTGTACTAATATATCAAATCTCATTTTATTCTAAATTGACTAGTCCTTAGAATCAATGCTAAAATCCTTGACCATTAATAGATTATTTTTAATTTCAATCAAGATGTTTATAAATTTATAATTCTCTTCCAGACCACTAATTACTAAGTCATAGTATGTGGTTAGTCTATAGATGAATGCCCAAAGAATTTTGATCCATAGATTGAAACTTTGATTCAAAAATCACGATGTATTTATTAAATGATTAAACATTAACTAAACTAATTGAATAAAATTCTAATAATGAAATTGTATATTTATTATAAATATAGGGTAATGGTATAGATAATATAAAAATATATTTAATGAACAGTAAACATTTTTGGGATTGAATATAAATAAATTTGTATTAGATTTTTTTTTCTCTAATTAATAAACTAGTTTTTTTAATGATAAATTACTTAAATTTATTTAATAAATTAGTGATTTAGAAACATTTTTAAATATAGGTTACTCAAAATTATTCCATGAACATGAATAATTTCAGGAAATCAAGTTTATATATTTAATGAAAAATAATTTAATAAATTAATAATGGAAATATTTATTAAAGGAACAATATTTTTAATGAATAGAAGTATTGATAAACCTATAAATCAATATTAAGAAAAAAATAACTAAACCACTAAATCACCCTTTATTTCAAATTATTAGTTCACATATATTTATACCACCTTGATTTCACAAAAAATCATAAATAGATTCATGTTATATATAGAATAGAAAAAGAGAAATCATAATATAACCCCTAACTATAATAAAGTGGTGTTCTTAAATCTCCTAGAATCTCCACCCCATCCCCTTAAAGTTATTGTTGATCCCATATAGTTTATTATTGTTCCAAGAAGCAAAATGATTCTATTATAGAGATTAATTTATCTCTACTTCTCACACATTTTCTATTATGTTATGCTCATTAAATCATGGTTGAATTCCATTACAATAATCCCTAGAGTTCATTTGGGATGCAATATATATCTCCTAAAAATATATAAAATATTTCACATTTAATAATGATTTAAAATCTAATCAATCTATAGAGATAAATGAAACCACATGGTGGGTTTACCATGTGGTGGGAAGAATAATCCATATCAGTCCAAGTGAATTAAACCACATGGTGGTTTTCAAAACCACGTGGTGGTTTCTAAAATATCTTAAAATTTTCTCCCAAACACATCAAAACATCACTCATACATATCTAACTTTTTCTAATTTCTAAATTAACAATAATGTCAATATTTAAACTTTTAAATCATATATAAAATCTAAATCATTATTTATCATCTTTTTAATACATTTGTATCAATATTATTTAAAACCATGACATGGTCCAGGAAACCATGTAATGGGTTATATATCTCCTCAATTCAAGCTTTGAATATTTATATTCTACATTATAATGCCTATATTTTAAAAAAATGTAATTTCATACATTCATATAAGAATGACCACAATATAGAATTATAAACCATGACATTCCTTATTAGCTTTTTACATTAACCCTAATCTTCAAACTATAACTCAGTTTTAATCTCATAGTTTTAGATTATAAATTATATATGAAACATCTTACAAACTATAAAATGGTTATAAGGCATGGTTTTTCCTACTTCACTAGATTCGCCTCTTCATATAACTAGAAACTTATTTAACCATAATTCCTTAGTAATTTTAAGGTTTTTTATACTTTCACAATTATCATGGAATAGTTTCTTCCAACCACATCTTAGTTTTCCATTTTCTATAAAAATAAACATTTAATATTTTTTAAACATTATATTTAAAACTAAAACACTAAAAACACTAAAAATAACATTTTTATACTAAAATAAAGTTATAATACTATAATTAATAAATATAAAGCATATCCTTAATAATTAGACGATTTTAAAAGTTAAACTTTCTTAAAATGTATTAAAATTAAACCATTAATTTCATAAAATTTTACATTTATCATAAAGAGTATGAGTATTTATATACTAAGAGGATTTGTAATTTTTTGATATCAAATAACATAAATATTTTGTTGTGAATTTCCTTTTTATTTTTTATGTGTGTACTTCCACTACTAATGACCAAAAAATTCAATGGTTGGTGAGAAAGTAGAGTGTGAAATTAATTTTGAAACTAATGATGTGTCTATTAATTATAATTATAAAATGTTTATGGAGTGTGAAAGAATATGTTGTTATAAACATATGTAAAAAAATTTTGCATTGATTATTCCTCATAAATTAGTTAATAAATGACATAGAATATGATTTTGTAGTTAGCTATTCAATAGTTGATATATAAAAGAAAAAATTAAATATATTTCACGTCAATTAAAGAAATAACTAATATGGAATATATTTTAAAAAAATGGTTATTATAATAGTTGACATGGAAGATTAAAAAAACCTAACCCCACCTTGTTATTTCAATAATTATCACTACATAGATCCCCCCATTAATAATTTTACTCATGGAAATTCTCTCTCTAATTTCCTTTCACACTATTCATCCACCCCCACTTATGTAAGTGCCTCCCAATATTGCTTTAAGGATATTGTATCACCTAATATTCATTATACCCATGTGTTGATGTCTCCCAATGTCTCTTGAAGGATGGTGTTTCTCACATTTTCCCTACCCCCACCTTAAATAATTACCTACCAATGTTACTCAAAGTAAAAGATGATGTTATTAATTCAGTAAATATTATTAATGTTATGATTACCTTGGATATGTAAGTTCATCTTCTTCTTCCATGGATTTTTTGCAAAAATCATTCTTTTTTGTTGGTGTGTCTACCATGGAATTTTTTCTTATTTTGTATAACTTCAATTTTTTGTTAAATTAAATGTTTATAAAAAGTATTTTACTCTAAATAAGTTTCTGTATTTTTTAATTGTAGTTTTAGGTTATGAATTTTTGACACATTAACTAATTATCGAAAATGTCATCACTCACAAAGGAAATTTATAGCATTAACTATAGGCATAGATGTTTTTATCCAATGATATAAAATTTTTATTTCCCGATTTTTTAGTTTATTTATTCTATAATTTGTGAACATATGTATTTCCATAAAATATCTCACCCTCATTTATACATTTTTATTTTTTATAAAAAAAATTAATTTACAATATCTCATCAACTATACACACTATATTCCAAGTTATATCAACATCAAATTTATAAAAATAACTAAATTAATATAATTTGTTATCATTTAGAACCACAAATATGGAGATCATAATATTTATAAAATTCAAGATACTAAGAAAGTGAATGATTAAATAAGTTAATTACATAAATAATCTTTTCAAGTGACTATAATTTTTAAAAGGAAAAAAATAAAGAATTTATCAAATTTGAAATGTCTCAATTGAATAATTATTATTTCTATTAAAACATGATTTTATGAATGATATCTAACATAGAATGATTTTAAAATCATGGATTTTATGTCTTGGTCATCATTATTAATCCACACATGAAAAAAATTCATTTCAATGTTTCTAAATTTATGTATTATTTTAATACACTTATACATACTAATTTTTAAACTATGTTATAAAAAATACCTCATAAGAAACAACACTTATAGTCAAAACCCCAATAAAACAAAATATACTGATGGGAAAGTTTAAGTGTAAGTTTTTATGTTAAAAGAAATAACTATTTATGACTAGGAATCATAATATATTTTTTTAGAGATAGTGGTAACAAAGGGTTTGGAAAAAATTTAAATACAAAAAATATTGGGTCATATCATTATCATGAAGTTTTTTGTAACAAATTAACCTAAGTTACCTTGTCTCTGAATTCAAGATGGTCCAATATAAGTCCGAGGGAACATTACCAATAAAATTTGGTTTTAAATAAGTTCCAATGGTATAAATATTAAGTGTAGGTACATATGTCATGCACAATAACTATAAGACAAAAGGAAGGGGTTATAACCAAGAACCCAGCTTGATAATTCCCTACATTGGGGATATCATGTGTATGGAATAAATTATATAGAAAATAATTATAAACTTTAGAAGGAATAATTAAATCACAAGAATAATATAGATATCACCTTATATACACAACTATTAATCATATGCAATTATAAGAAAAATCATAAATAAGGAAAATAAAATAAATGGGAATCTAATGAGGTTGATGCATAAGATAAACCAAAAACACATGACCAAATAAACCTCCAAATAATACCCATATCTATGTGACTTGATATATCCATCATCTTGTCACTTTATCCATACCTGAACCATGGCTAATGAATATATTTTATCTCAAATAGAATAAAATCATTATCCTATAATAAAGGATACCAAACCTATATACACGTGAATTGTATATATACGATGTGAAATAATATGGCCAATAGGATTCCACCATGTGATTTTTGTATAAAATTTATAAGATAAATCAAAATATTATAGTTTGAACTAAAACTATCAATGTGCCATTTTAGTTTTAGGAAAACATGTAACATGGATTTATTTCATTTAAAATATGGCTTTATAGAAAATAGGTTATGAAAGTTTAAGAGATAATATACAAGAGGAAGGATTTACATAAATAATGGAAAGAGTTTATTTAATATAAAATTAACCAATCATTATTGGAGTGTACCTTGGGAAATTATGGCCATGAAGAGTAGGATCCTCATACTATAAACATATCTATATCCAAATCCATATCCAGCTATTAATAGGCCACTAGATATAGAAGAATCTTAAACTAATGGTGATTTCCATAATGGAACTAACCAAATAGGAATACTAAACTAGTCCATGCAAGACAAAGTAGAATATTATTCTAGATAAGGAAAAATTGGGTACAATAGAATCATTCACCATAAATATACTTGTACTATGTTCTCACCTAACTACCCAAGGTTTCCCATGAGGACTTACCATCATCAATGTTTTCAAGTAGTTTATGAAATAATGTAATAGATCATTATTTTATGACATCTCACTAAGGTTTATCTTATCCAAATCATTCATGGAAATATACTGGAAAAGGGGTAATAACTCTATCAGAATATTTTTTAGAATAAAGACTTTAGATAGTCTAAAAATCCCTTTATTCATGAAATATTTCATTAAAAACATATCAAAAAATCTTGATAAATCATAACATATCATTTCAAGAAACAAGATTTGTTAAATAAAAATAAAATACCTTTGGAATTTCAAAAACACCTTGAGTCTATTACATTACACAAAAATTTAATTATAATTCATAAGTAATCCCTTCCATTATAACATTTTAAAACCAAGAAAGAATTAGTATATACTATATGGAAGTTATTAGAGATATTGAAACACAATTAATTTATATCAAAATGTTTTTTTAAACATCAAGTACTCTTAGTTTTTTAAATAATGAAAGATTCATAGAGATTCCTACCTTTAGAGTTACTTTATAATTTTCCAAGTGTATTATGCCTATAATACCCCTCTTATAGACCTAGGGAATCATCTAATATAATTCTAAATTCTAAAAACAAAATAATAGGATAATATATCATATCATTTTAAGTTTAAAAACTTATCGATGAGTTATAAGTTGAAAGTGGAACCTCCATGAGAGTGTGGAGGAAAAACAGAGGGCTGCTCTAACCCTTATACTGAAAATACCTATGAATTTTGGGTGTTTTTTATTGAAATGTAAAAACACCCCCCAAATAAAAGAACCCCAGAAAATGTAAAAGCATAATAATATATAAATAAAATAAGTACGATAAGGAGAAAAAGAAGTTGAGGAAGGGTAAAAGAGACCAACATCTTCCCTTGAGGGATATCTCGTATATATTAAAGAAGAAACAATGAAATAAGAGACTTTTTATCCCCCTTTCCTATGATCCACATATGGAATGAGGGGAAAGAGGATAAAATTTACTCTTTTACATAGTAATTTTATCAAACTATAATATTATTATAGTTTTTATAATAAAACAATGTTCTAGAAACATCTAGGACACTTAATTATAATTTATCATGCCATATATCATTTAACCAACTAATAACAATAAATTTTTTATTCTATGTAAATGAAAATCTATCATAAATGTTTAAATAATAATATTATTAACCAAAAATGCACAACATGCATAATAACATGTGTATTTTATAATAAAACATGGTTTGAATATTATAACATAATTAATTAACTACATGGTCATATTAAATACTTAAAAATAATGAGATAAAATCCCGATGATTAATTATAACATGTCTTATGAAGTCTAGACAAAAAAAATAATGTTTTAGGTCAACTTTATGAGATACAAGGTCACCTTCCATGATCATAATGATCATGTATAGACCACATGAAACTCATTTTCTCTTTAAACTACATTTTCATTGGGAACATTCCATGAACAATTTTTTATAAAAAAACTCACTATTTTCACTCCTAAAATATTATTATAATAAAATATAATTGAAATTATAAAGGTTGGGTGTTACTATTCTCCTCACCATAATGCTTTATCCCTCCAAAAAATCCTATTAGGTTTTTTATATGAAATAATAATTTTTATTAAGAAATAATGATTTCTTGTTTTGGAAACATTTTCTATAAAATTGAGTACACTTTCAATTATAAAAAATATCCAAATTAAAAAATACCACTTTAAAATTCTAAACTCAATGTGGGTTTTCATGACCCCTAACCTATAAAGGTACACCTCCTTGGTCGGTAATGAAGTAAGAGATATAATGAACCCTAAATTTTTCCTCTAATATGACACAGGTTAGAGACTATAACCAAGGGTATATAATCACACACATGAGAGTAATTTCCCTTATAAAGATTTAGAAGTAAGAGAAAATATGAGAACAACTAACAAAAAACTCCTTCTCATAATAAATAAATAATAAATACCAATACATGATGTGATGTCATACATAACTAGATGCAACTTAAATGATAATAAAAAGGAGATAAATTATCGAAAATAACCATGAATCCCAAAAACTCTTGAAAAATACTCAAACTAGTAATGAATAAATTGATCACCAACCAGATCCTACTAAAAAAATATTTTATATATACATAGGGTGAGAATAAAGTGTATACTCAGTAGGATCCTCCTTGAAACATCTCATGTAAAATATGAAATAAAATCCTAATAAATAAATAAATGAAACTAAATCATCACCTATATAGTTAAACTATTCTTTTCCCATCCTCACCATGGTGCACTCACCAAGTAATGCACATAAGTATATCCAAAATATTTAGAACACACACACAAACAAAAATATATATATAGGTACCCCACAACCACTTCCCAACTAGTTTTCCACTCTCATTCCCCAATATTGCATGTCCAAACCCATCATCTATTCTATAAATAAACCTTCCCAAAAACACCTAGTAAACCATATCACACCATGAACTATGTGTGTCACATAATTACATCTACATCCTCTATATAGTAACCAGGTTTATTTCTAGAATCCTCCACAACCTATGTATTTTTTACTATACCTCATTCCCTTACAAACTTTACAGAGCACACCAGTAATAATCCTTTGATTACTACATCCAAAATACATGCATAAGAAATAACCTTAGTCCATTACATCATGCAACAAACATGTATAGAGAATCACCATCAGGCATTCCCACACATAATAATACTGCTAAATAGATACTAAAGGATAGGGGGTATTCATCCATCTATATCCTCACCAACCTATATTTTGGGGAAAATAACCCCCCCCCCAATCTAGGGTTATCATTTTACCTTCTAATATTGGTAGGTTGCATATAAAATAACAAAATATATAGAATATATATAGCTCATAACCATACTGAGGGGAAATACCAGGCCTTAAACTTATTTGTCGTTATCATCTCACTAGACACCCAGCTGCCCTGCTCAGGTCTAGATATCAAATAAGCATATTGGTATAAAATTAGAAATTAATTAATTCATTATACATTGATAAATATTATTTCATTCTCATTTTAAAGATTAATATTTTAATATTTTAATCCAAGTGTCGAAAACACTATTAATTCTTTGCTTATATTCTCAAGTATGTCATTATTAGAAGTAACTATCAAGAACCAACCTCATTCTTTATTATTTCAATTATCGATTCATAAAAATTAAGTTAATAAAAAAAATAGCCCAAGATAATTCCACAAAAGAAAAAAAAATTGTGTATCACATAAAAATGTTTCCCATAGTTGGAAATTATTCATATAAATAACAATCAACTAGTGACCATCGAGCAAGCATCATGCTAGGAGAAAACATCGATGAAAAATCCCCACTGTAAACTCATTTTTACTAACTCGGTGTCCCACACCATTGAACATAATATAATATACATAATCTCTTTACACCATAAACATCAAAACCATCACCCTATGCCACCAAAATCATTATAATAAGAACCCCCTTCCACTATCATCATCATAACCAACACCCTGTGCTATCAATCTAGCTTGGATATGCCATCCCATTTCTCATCAGACCATTCAAACCAAACATGTTTATCAATCAATCTCTTCAAGGATCTAAATCGATATATTATAAATAAATATTAAATTTATTCTTTCAAACATAATTTTAAAGGAAACTACATCTATAGAATCAAGGAATTAAAGCCTCTTACAATCAATATTGGGCTTGCTCAGACCTAGTCAATTCTTCTTTAATCAGCAACCATTTTAATTACATTTTGAATTAACTAGTTTATTATAAATATGTTTTATTTATTGAGAAAATTATATCAATATAAATATCTATAAGTATTTATAATCAACATAACATGCTTCAATCATTATTTCTATGTTTAAAAAATTCCAAGATGATAAATAATCATTTTTCTCATGCCTCTTTAATTTAATTAATGATATAATCAATATTTATATTGTTTATCCATTTAAGAATTTAACTAATATAAATAATAAAAACAAAAAAATACATCCAAGTAGATAGAACACTATCTAATAAATATCAAGAATAAATAATTAAACACATTCGATCACAAATTCCTAACCAATAATTTAATCTATGTAACATGAAATATTAAATTATATAAGCATGCTATAATTATCATTAAATTACCAATTATTCATAATTATCTAAAAAAATCTTAACATTATTCATTATTCAATTATTTTAGTATCATCAAATAATATTTACATTATGGCATGGAATTGTTTTTTTCTCTTTATTAGATAATTAACCAAAATTATAAAAACTAATACTTTGAACTATAGTATATGAATTATTTAAATTCACGTCATTGAAAATATTAACAATGATACTTATAATATATTTTAACATGAGATTTATCATAATTATATTAATATCCTAAAGTATGAAATTTATACCCACAACTAATATTAATTAGTACCATGAAATTTAAATTCTTCTACTTCCTTGAATATTTGCATATTATTAAAAAATAATACATTTTGATTTTAAGATTATTAAGATCATAATTATTTGTGTGATTCATTTCCATTTTATTATCTAATTATTCTTAATTTTACCTATTTAGACATGGTAAACTAAATAATGATTCGATCATAATTGAACATAAAATAAAGGAGAAGTATCAGATCCCCTACCTTGATAATTTTAATATTCTTCAAAAAAGAATTAAAAATAAAGAATAGATCTTTGATCCCCACTCACACAAGGAATTAATTGTTACTATGAAAACTAAACCATGATCACACCGTCAAACATCAAAAAAAATAAATGATAAATGAAGAAGATAAAGTTCCATAGCATGTTATGGTAAAATGGCATAAAAAACTGAACTAATAATAAACCATAATATAAAGAGGTAAAACTCACATTTTATATCCATGTTTTGATCTTGGTAATATGGTAATTAATTACAATAAAAATGAATTAAAAACACTCTAAAATTTGACCTTTATATATATTGGGTTCAAATGAAAATAGAGGATTTTGAGAGAGTTTGAGATTGAAATAGAATTTTTAGTAATTTTGTTAGATGTATATTCATAGTTGTAATGGTTCATTCATGTAATGAATGGATCAAGTCTAAGTATCACCAAAAAAATCACCTAGATCCTATAATATAGGGATCAATTCAAATCATAAACCACAATTTCACACCATGAATTGTTCAGGGATAGATTCACAAGGCTTGACCCCATGCCCATTCACACCATAAATCGATGGTTCACACCTTGAATTGTATCTTGAAAACTACCCTTAATCAATCCATAAATTACCATCCCAACTAAAAACTAATCTCTCTTATAATTAACACCAATTCACACTGTGAATTGATATTGCAACCAAATTTCATACCCCAAACTCCACCAACCATAATCTAAGCTTCTGTCAAGAACCTCATATTTTGGAAACATTCAAATAAATGGGGTACAAGGTTCTAAGACCTCATATCAATGCCTCTCAAACAATTACTTTCCTTGAGAATTAAAATTAAACCTAGAGATAATGGATGGAAATGGGTCATATGAACAACCACCTCATGAGATACCTATCAAGAATCTCTCCATCACAAAGGTAAAACAATATCACTTAGAGGCATAAGTCATAAAACTTTATAACACTATTAATTATCTCCCAAACACTCTCTGAGGGGAGATACCTCTCAAACAAGATATAGTCCATAAACTAGGTGTCAAGGAAGAGATAACTACCTCATAATCTATATAAAGGTCAACATGATCAAAAAAAAGGCCATGAATATTTCCATAAAAAATCCATCATGTAATGTATATCAACCAAATAATCATTAATACAAAACAAAACTATATAAGGAAACACGTTTATAAATAATCACTTGCATTTATTAAGATAGAATTCATAGAACTTTGTGTAGGAGAAAACATTATTATACTTTTCAATTAAAAACCATACCTAGTCATTCCCTTAAATGAAAATCTATACATTATTTATTTCCATTTATCATAAAAATAAGTTTTTACACCATAATATTTAGAACTTACCATGATTAACATGTCATGAAAAAAGTATACTAGCATGATTGCCTAAAATTTTATTAACAATATTAGATGTTTTACTAAAATAACTCATTAAATAATTTTGGTTAAGGATTTCAAAACATAAACATGATTTCCAAATAATTCATTACTTTCTAGTAATGTATCAAAATATTTCTTATTAAAACAAGTTAAATTAAAAATATTTCTAATAAAAAAATTTCACTAATTCTCTTTCATTTTAAAAATATAGATTTTTAGAAAACCTTCAAATGAAAACCTTTTTAATTCTTATTCATAACATGGTATTTATCAAAATCTTTTTTGTGAAAAAACATCCAATAAATTTTTAAAAAATGATTTTAAAATAAATGCATGTTTCATAGAAGGAATTCAATTACTTATTTAAGAAAACAAGTTACCATGAAAAATAAATTTTTATTTGAAGAAATTTTATTACATATCAAACAACTAAGTTGGATAATAAATTAACCAATTTAATTCATGATGTAAAAAAATTATCCCCCCACTACTATAATTTAAAATGTAAACATGTTACTTATTAAACTGTTTGATAATTGTGAGAAATTTAAAAAAAACATTCCAAGAATGATTTATTTCCTTCTATATTTAACATGTGTTTTATAATTAATTACATATATTTACAATTAAGATGCTTTTATAAAATCCTTTTTGTTCAAATAACACATCTATACCATAATATTTACCAATTAAAAATAAATACATGTATCTCTAAGATTAGAGAAACCAATTTATCATATGGCATGTATCTTAAACAAAGAATGAGGTTGGAACAATACACTTTATCTAGATGTGAAAAATATCCAAGTTTTTTTAAAAAACTTTATTTACTAGGAACACACTCATGTAAAAACTATAATGGATTTAAAGTTCCATTTGTATTTTACTATAGGTGGATGTCATTATATTAAAGGGTTTAAATTATCACTACATAATATTAATCAACAAACATGAGAATATGGATCAATATAAACAAGGATTTTGTAATCATATAAATCAAAGGAACCCATCCACGGAACCATAATATTGTCCTCTTTGGATGACACTAACTCACCCACATGGATTTAATTTGCATCATGAAAAATTACACATCATGATGGGTGAGGTTTCCCCTCTCTTAATATGCTTGAGTCCATAATGCATGTTACCAATACAAGAGAAAAATATTTTAGAGAAGTAAGAAAAAAAGTCCATAGCCACATCATAAACAAAGTCGCATACACAACCCATAGAATACATGATTTTAATTCACAACATAGATAAGAATTAATCTAACACTAGGAAGATAATAAATTAAAGAAAAAACATACAATATTCTCTTTCCCTTAACCAAGTCCCATATCACTAGGACCATATTGTGATTATATTGATTAAAAGAAAGGAATGGATGAAAACAATCCTTCCCTTGAACCAAATATCCACCACACTAGGCCTGAGAGAAGAGTATAAGATACATATATAGTGATAGAAACCCCTAACATGGACTATATATTCATATCATTGAGCATAATGATAGAGTTAGGGAATGATATAAACAGGGTCAGAGAAACCAATTTCCCCATAACATACCTCCAAATCAACACTAAGCATGAGTAATGTGTTATACTTTCCATCTCTAAAGGTAATTAGGTGTGGGTTAGAAACTAAAGGAAAAAAGTGGTACAAAAAATCATGTCTCAAGGATTTAATAGGTGGGTTTCATTCGAATGAAATAGAAGTTTTCCCTATACTCATTCTGAAAGTCTAGTAGTTGAATAGTGATGATAATCTTGTTCATTAACTTCAAGGGGATAAAAATATAAGGTTTTAGTCATAATAAGAAAACTTAAAGGCTTCATCATATAAAAAATAAATTATAAATACCATAATAAGTGGATAAAATCACCATTTGAAAATTATCCTTTGTAGTCGAAGAAAGAAACTCAACCTCAAATCTTATCTTAGAACTTCTCCAAAAAACAGACTACTTATTACAAACCTTAAGGAATAATAACCTCCACTATTGAGCTATCTAATTTAGCATAATTATAGCCAATAAATCCTGGTTATAAATCTGAGCATGATTTAAACTAAAGGGTAACACCACATCCTCCAAAAAATACTATATCTCATTATATGAAACAAATCCCTAATGATTTTATAGACTCTATTGCTTGAACTCTCAGAGTTTCCTCCATTGAGAATTATTTTTTTCATCCTACACTCTAAAACAATTTCTCGAAACATCTTATTGAACATTCATGGAAATAACCTAATATGGACATCGACCTGGAACCATTCCTATAAAATAAAAAAAATAGGAACTCCTATCCTAGGATACGGATTATTTATAAGGTTAATTAATTAACTTATTTCAATTTAATTTGTTTCCCATTATCTACCCATATTCAAACACAGTCGCATATGAGTATGATGCATGATATTATCCTAGGTATCTACCTCACAAGAAGTATCACTATACTTATCATGTCCAGTAAACTTGAAGGTCCTTGAATTAGATCATAGGGGTACCTAAAATCTTATGTCCTAGATTATATCCCTTTTTTACATCATGTAATAAGCCCAGCTAAAACTGTTTCCCTACCAACTCATGACTCCTCACTAGTGCCTAACTCCAAACTCCATCCTATCTTTCAATCATCTCCTTTGATACCACTCTATCATGAACCCCTCCTATCAAAGATACCCCTCCTTGGATAGCAATGAATGAAGAGGGGTAATGACCCTAAAATCCCACCTCTAATAGGCCGAGGGTTAGAAATTGGAACCTAGGTTATATAATCACACACATGGGATGCATTACCCTCATAAATATTTAGATATAAGAGGTAAGATGAGAAAACCCATCAAAAAACTCATACCCATAATAAATAAAGAAGTATTCCTAATACATGATGTGATGTCATACATAAACTATAATTCCCCAACCCAGGATCCACTAAACAGGTGCCTTGATCCGATACACCACATGATCTTAGAAATGCCTCACATTACACCAGAGGCTACCGACTAGTAAAGAGGGCCTAATGAGACACATGGGGAGACTATAACATCTTTATCAGAGTAATTCACATTAGATAAAATAAGAAACAATGGAAGTAGTAATAACAATAAACATGAAACACAAATCAATTTCCCATAAATAGGTATATACCCCATATCAAATAGTAAGTATTCCATGTCATGTATTACATTTGTAAAGGAAAAACCCAAAAAACATGTTAAATAATCCCCAAAATGGGTCCCCACACCAAGTCTGATTCCCTCATCCATGCACATCCCTAATCCCTAAATCAACCCTCTTGCATAGGGCCCTTTCCCTTGTCCTAACCTACAACCATGAATTCTACTCAGGTACCCAATTGAGGCTTGAGTAGGGTGTGAGTACAACTGAGTAGGTCACCACCAATAGTGTCTATAAAATATCTAGTCTGGAAATAATAATAGTATATGCATAAGTATGGTAAGAAACAAGATAAAAAATTATGAAGTAGGATCCCATAAATAAAAGGTTTTACAATAGACACTTTCATCATTAGTTCCATGTGTTACACATGTTCCTCAATCATGCTTCGGCCTATGCAGATAAACTAAACAACATACAAGGGGATCCAAGTTCCCTACATTATAGGGATAATTACTTCACAACACAACACATATATCAACTTTCCCCAGAGCCTCAATATAGGCATTCACATTATGTGCATTTATTAGGGGCATAGAGCCTCAGTCTTCCACACTAACCCATGAAATATAATGGTGGGAATAGAGAATCATTCTAGCCCAACATGTGGGAGTATAACCATATTTTAAAATTATACTCATACCATTCATTCACATGAACATTACCCTTTAACAATTATTCACATTTACCATTTTTCACATATATGTCATATCTCATTTAAAACATTCAAGTTAGTACAAATTCCCCCTTATACAATTCAACAAGATAAAAATAATAATTATTAGATTCATTCTATAAAGCCTTCAATTT
Organism: Viscum album; assembly: GCA_963277665.1. NCBI lineage: Eukaryota > Viridiplantae > Streptophyta > Magnoliopsida > Santalales > Viscaceae > Viscum > Viscum album. The sequence continues at coordinate 402,537,085 of OY728136.1, read as the reverse complement.
ATCATTTAGAAACTCAATTATATGTTGAAGGAAGAGGCACATCCCATGGGTGTCTTTAGACCTAGTCTAATCAACCTCAATGGATCCCATAGGGATCATGAGTGGTTCGATTCATCATTCATTTAACCCATTTATCATTCCCTAATAAGGAAACCAAATGGATAGTAATAAGGTACCGCACATAACCAAATAGGGCATCAAGACTATGGAATATACTTGTAGACCACCTACCTCACATTCATAGACGAACACTCACTTAACCTCGGACCTTGATTCAAAATAAAACACCCTTTAATAAGAAAACTTAGAATCTATTGGAATAATAAGGTTTTAGGGACTCATATGGATAAAAAACTATACAAGGTCATTTCCATAAAAACAAGAAAGATGAGTGTTAGACTCGCTCGGATATTCAATTCTCACCCAACCTCACTCCAATTAGTCAATAATCAAGAGAAAATCATAATTGGATAAGGAAGGAGGAAATGGTTCATCACCCTTGATATTGTAGGGTGAAATGGGAGGAAAATATGGTTAGAAACCTTAAATCCCATAGGGGGAATGTGAAATTTCCCCCTTTAATGAGGCACATTGTTTGGCCACATGGTTGGAAAAAACATGTACCAACTATGTTCCAACTATGTGCCACCCTCTTCCCAAGAGGGGACCATGATACACAGTCTCCTAGTAATCCTGCACAGTTTGAAAAACCATGTTTTCGCTATGAAAAATGGTTTGGTCCAATCCCACATGATTTCAGGCTTCCCCATGCATGATTTTCCAATTGTTAACCTACCTCCTAGGCTCACATGGTTATGGTGCATGATTCCTATAAACCATGAAACAATTATGCAACATGCACTGGATGACCCTCATTTCCCCCCTTTTTTCCCTAAACCCCCAAGAATCCCCCATGACTCCTCATATACCTTAGAACCATTTCATTGACCAAAAAAAGTATTTTAATGAAAACTTAATCAAGAACATACCTTAGAAGAATTTCAAGGTATTACATAACCAAATACTGCTGAAATGAAAATAAAAAAGAGATAAATCCTTATTAGTGACCATGAAGGCTCAATATCTCTTGAAAAACTCCTCAAATTAGTAATTATCGGCTCGATCATCAGCTATCTCATAGTTACCTAAAAGACATTTTATATATATATAGGGTGAGAATAACATGTATACTCAGTATGATCCTTCTTAAAACATATCATAAAAAATGTGGAAGAATCATACTAAAGTATAATGAATAAATAAATGAAACTAACACATCGCCTATATAGATAAACTATTCATTTCCCATCCTCTCTATGGCTCAATCACCAAATAATACATAGAAGTATAACCACAATATTGAGAACATATATATATATATATTGGTACTCCAAAACCACTTCCCCACTAGTTTTCTTCTCTCATTCCACAACATTTCACATCCTAAGCCATCATATCTTCCATGAATAATCCTGATTGAAATCACATGGGAAATAATATCACACCATACACCCCATGTATCATATCATCACATCCACATCCTCCATATAGTAACTAGGTTTATTTCAGGAATCTACCATAACCCTTTATATTATATACCATACCTCAAGTCATCATAGCCCATACATAGCACACCTATAATAATCCTTTGGATGCTACATCTATAATATATGAAGGCTTAATAACCTCAAGACATTATATCATGCATCCCACATGTATAGGAAATTACCAACATTCATACTCACACGTAATACTACAGCTGAAGAGAGAGGGGAGATGGGGTAGTCGACCATTTATATCCTTGCTAACTTGGAATTTGAGAAAACACACCCTACACCTTTGTCTTTAGATTTCCCTTATGTCATGGGTGGGTTACATGTGAAATAAAAAAAATAAAAAATATATAAAGATCACAACCACACTAAGGGAAGATACCTAGCATTAGAATCATGTGTTGTTATCATCTCATTGGACACCTTACTGACAACTCTAAGGTCTAGATATCAATAATAATACAAGCATTAAATTCAATATTAATTAATTCATTTTATATTAATTAATATTATTACATTTTCATTTCCAATATTATCATTTTAATATTCTAATCCAAGTGCCAAAAACAATATTAATTATTTTCTTGTATTCTTAAGTATAAAATTATCCTAAATAATCATCAAGAACCTGCTAAATTCTTTATTATTTTAATTATCAATTCATAAACATCAAGGTACTCTAGAAATCACCCAAAGATACTACTAAAAAAGATTCACTCATAGTGCATTGCATCAAACTATGTCCCATAGTTGGAAACTGGTCATATAAATAACAATCATGCATTGGCCATTAACAAAACATCAAGATAATGGTAAAAATTGATGAGAAATACCCCCTATAAACTCATTATAACCACCCTGGTGTCCCACACCATTTCACATAATATTACATCTAGAATCTTATTCTACTATCATCATCATAACTAGAAACTTGTTTCCCCATTATCATCATAACTGGAACCTTGTGCCACTATAATCATCATAACCAACACCCTATGCCATCAATCTAGATCTAGGACTCCAACCCATTTCTAACCAAACCATTCTAACCACATAAGGTTATCAATAAATCACATAAAGCCTCTAAATTCATAGAGTATAAATACATATTAAATGTATTGATGCACAAAATTTTTTTAAGGAAACTAAAACCATATCATCAAGGAATTCAAGCCTCCTTCAACCAAGAATGGGCTCACTCAACCCCAATAAATTCATTTTTAACTGGAAACCATTTCAATTTTTTTTGAATTAACTAGTTCATTAAGAATAAATTTTCTATTTTAAGAAACCTATATAAGTATATAGATGTAGTGATAGTTAACATAACACTCTTTAATCAATATTTCCATCTTTAATCAATTCCAAGATAAGAAATAATCATTCTACCTATTCTATCTTAATTTAATCAATGACTTTATCCATATTTATGTTGTTTTTTCAATCAGTAATTTAACCAAGATAAAAAAAACAAAAATATACATCCAACCATATATCAAAATATATATTAAATATAAACATTCCATAATTAAACACATTCTATCACAAATTCCCAACCAATAATTTAATATATGCATCATGAAATGTTAAATAATCTAAAAATGTGATAATTATCATTAAATCCTCAATTATTTGGAATTTTATAAACAATTATTAACACTTTTCAGCATGGAATTATTTTAATATCATCAAATAATATTTACACCATGACATGTGATTATTAATTTTCTCTTTCATAGATAATTACCCAAAGAAATAAAAACTAATACTTTGAACTATAATAAATTAGTTATTTAAATTCCCATCATTTAAATTATTAACAATGATACTTATAATGTATTTTTACATGATATTTCCTAGACTTATATTATCATCCTATAATAATAGATTTATCCCAACAATTAAAACTAATCAATAACATATAATTAAAATTCTTCTTCTTCCTTACATATTTTCATATTATTTAAAAAACATCTATTCAATTTCCAAATTATTAATATCATCATTCCTTGTGTGATTTATTTCCAATATATTATATTATTATAGTTAATCAAACCTATTTATATATAGGAAACTAATTCATGATTTGATCACACTTGCATATAAAATAAAGAAGAAGTATCATATCCCCTACCTTGAGGCTTTCAAATTTCTTCAAATAGGAATGAAAAATAAAGAATATATCTCTTATCTCTTGTCTTTTAAGGAATCAATGGTCTCTATGGATGTTTCACCATGAACGTTCCATAAAAATTTAAAATAAATTCACGAAAAATGAAGGTGATAAAGATTCATGGCATGGAAAGGTAGAACAGGTGAAAAAACTAAATAGAGAAGAAACCATAAGAGAAAGAATAAAAAATCACCATGTATCACCACATTTCAATCTCAAGAATCCGATAATAAATCACAAATGAAATTTCTTTAAAAAAAATATAAAATAGGACCTTTGATCGAATGGGGTTTATAGAAAAATGGAGTATTTTGAGAGAGTTCAAGGGTGAAATGGAATTTATATTAATTCTTCAAGATTTATATTCATGGTGTGAATGGGTCATTCACATATGAATGGATCAAGTCTAAGGATCATTGAAAAATGAATTGATCATATCCTATAATCCCAGGATTAATTCACATTGTGAACCAAAAGTTCATGCCATGAAATTTTTTGTGCAAATATCCAAAAGTCATGACCCCACACCCATTCATGTCATGAACTAATAGTTCATTCCATGAATCACACCTTGTAAACTAACCTTACTCAATCTGTGAATAACCATCCCAGATGAAAACTACTCTCTTACGCTATTAATAATAATTCACACAATGAATTGATCCTAAAACCATATTATATCCCCCAATGTCCACTAAACCTACTCCAAGAATCCTTAAAGAACCTAGGAATTCAGAAAAACGAAAAGGAATGGGGTAGAAGGATCTGGTACCATACATGGTTTCTCCCCACTATAATAATATTCCATATAACTCTTTACCATTGATTCACAATCCAACTCAAATGTCATTTCAATAACCATGAAATGATAAAATTACAATTACACTTACTCAAAATCATACATAAACTTTAATAAATAATATATTTTTTATAAAACAAAATTATTTGAAAAAATTTGATTCATTTATAAATCCCAAATAGTGTATAAAATCCCATGTTTAAAAGAAAACAATTAATAAATCCAATATTATAATTACCATGTTGTCCTTCAAAAATTTCCACTTAACATTGAAAATTGTGTAGGATAACTTAAAAATCAATTTATATGGTATTATATCAATATTTTTAATGAAAAAACAGCCTACATGGCTCCCACTAGATTTGAAATTATAGATAACTTCATAAGCTTTTATTTGACAGCTCACATAGCCCAAATGGACACCCATATCAAAACATTTGTTCATTTAAAGTTAAATTATTATTTATAACTTACCTTAAGACATCTGAGATGCCTAAGTACCATAACCAGGGTATATAATATTTCTAAGGGTCAAAGAAGCATAAAAACATTTTTTTAGTTATTTTTCACACCACAGGATCATTAGACCACGCACTGGCTATGCAACATGTTCTAGAAACATTATTTTACATTCATGGTCACAATAAATAACCAAGAAAATAACCATTATAAACACACTATCTTGAAAATTTTGAGATTCATGGCCCTCAGGACCATGTGTTAATCATGTATTATTGCATAGCAGGTCATGTAACTAGGGGTAATTCATGGTTTGTGCCAATTTTTCAAAATTTTAACCCCAAACATTCCCAATATATTGTAAATAAAAAAATAAATTTATTGGAGATATATTTCATCTTTCAAAAAAATCTATATGGGTTATTCTCATTTCATCACTTATTTCCCTTAATAATATCATAAATCCCACAATTTCAAAGGTCATTAGACAACTTAACCTTCCAAATTCACAGTTTTCTTTTAAAAATGATATAAAAAAATTAAAATATTCTTATTTAAGAATATCACACATGGTTTAAACTTGAATTAAAAAAATTTTAATCCATTTTAAAATCAAATTAACTGATCCTACTTAAAATCATGAAACCAAGAAAAAATAAATAATTTTTAACCAATCAAATGTGACTTAACCTTAAATTTCAACACCCATAATAGAATTTAAACCATATGAATTTAAAACTAAACAATTATTTTAGAAGAAAAATGACACAATAAAATTAACATGTATTTGATTACAAAACATCATATATGAATTATATCCTTCAACCAAATTTAAGATTTAAGAACCTTTAAACCAAATTAAAATTATTTTTATCCCATTATTAAACAACTTAGACAAACTTTTATAGAAATGAAAAAAAAATTAAAATAAAGATCAAATAAGGCCTTAAGAATTTAAAAATAAATTTCTCTTTCATTTAAACCAATTATACTTTTATAACAACCTATAAATCAACTAAACATCAATTACACTAAAAAGATTCAATTTTAAAGGGCCTATTAACTTAATATAGTATATAATTAGATGAAAATATGCTCATATACATAAAATAATGTATTTAATTCCATCTAAACAAGGCTTTAGGTTAGAAAAACTATTTATTTCGATTTTAGTGATATTGAAAACTTATTTTAAAGTCATATGAAAATTCAAACCAATTAAAATATATTTGTACTTGTTTCAAAAAAATATATTGATTTTATTAACTTCCAATTATGCCTATAATGGGAGATATTTATAAATTTTAATTTGAAAAACATTATGAATAAATACATACATAAAAAATTAATTCAAGCACTCACTAAAAAAACCTTTATTCATTTACAAAGTAAAACATACAATGTGAAATTCCACATAAACTACCATATAAGTAATATTTAAGACCCAAAAATTAACAACCCATTTAATCAAACATAAATTTCAGAAATTAAGTTTATTATAAAACATGACTTCATATCATAAAATCACTTCATGATACTTCAAAAATGCACACTATAAAACCATTTCAAAACTACTTTATAATTCTTTAAAATTGAATGCATATTTATAAACCCATCAAACAATCACTATTTAAATAATACATTATCCAAGAATTAGATTTTTCACTTTAAAATGCATAGATTTTATTAATTCATGTAGGATAAGAATCTATAATGTTTAGCAACAAAACAAGCCATTAAACTGTTATAAAATATCCAAATAACGTACATTTTTTAAATACTTCCTTTATATACTTATGATATTTTATAATGAAATCAAAAAAATTATTTAAATTCATGTCTATCATTCATTTACTTATAAAATTTCAGAAAATAGATTACAAAATAGATTCCAAATTTTAACAAAAATAACTAATAACAAAGAAACTTCAATTAACTTCTAAATGTTTTGTCAAAAATTTAATTTAGAGTACCTAGTTTCCTTAATAAAAAAAATATAAAACCACCCATCACTCTATCATGATGATTTAATACATGAAAACTGGCCTATTAAAATCATAATATTTTAAAAAATGTACCTTTGAAAATACCCAGTTGAAAAACACAAACATACCTACTTTTATTTATCCCAAATGAATTTAAACAAAATAAATAATTTCTATAAACTGGTAATTGGGGAAAAATATCCAAGAAAATTTTTCTAACTATGAAGAACATGATTATTCCAAATTATTACATCTAAAATAATTTGTGTAATAAACATAATAATTTGTAAAATGAAATATAAACCACTATCCACCTAGGTCATCATATAAATAATTATTTAACTAAAGTTATGTAGTTATTCCCATGTCTTTTAAATTTAATTTAGATCCACTCTATTTTAAGGCATCTAAACATCAACCAATAAAATATAAAAATTAATTATAATTACAATACTGTACAAATATAAATCAAAGTATAAATAATTCAATACATTTAAAGGAAGAAAATTCATAAGGGATATCCATTAGAAAAAAATAAAGAAAATAACAAACTTATTAGAAAGAAATAAAAATACATGATTAAAATATATTTAATTAATTTAATCCAAAACACTATTTTCCAAACCACTTTTATAAATACCAAATTTACCCATTTAAATTTATTATTTTTTAATATATAATAACATAGAACATTTGAAATTACAAATTAATTTTCAAAATTTTAATTATAACATAAATAATTTATAAAAACTACAAATAAATCCTTTATAATCAAAAAAACATAAAAAAAATTATTTAAAATCATTTTTTTTTTATAAATCATGAAAATACTTATTTTAATCATTATAATACATTTTCATGTAAAATTTAAACATTAATATTTATAAAATCCCAGAACACTCATTATAAATAATTTCATTACTATCACACATCAAGAGATATCATTATATCTTACTCAGTCAATCAATAAATCACCATACGCATATCATTGAAAATGGAAGTAAATGAGTTAAAACACAAAAATAAATGCACCCATTTAAAAAACACTAAATGTTTGTTATAGGGAATAAAATTAATCAAGATGATCTATGTTGTGAAAATAAAATGATAAATTACCTTGTATGATTTGAACTTAAATTTTCTAGATAGATTTTCATGGAAAAAGAAAAGGAAAGGTAACCCAGTAAAAGGTCGAATAACATCACTCATTGACATACTTACTTAATAACATAATTTTTATCCATAAATAGGGAGATCAAGCTTATTTATGGGTTACATATCAAGTATTGATGATCCTATTTCCCCTACCACTAGCTCGATTTCCCGATCAAGCACTAATACCATTTTATAATGAACCAGCCCAAGCTACCCAATACTGATACTTTTGATAGTCTACCAAAAGATCGAGGGTGAATTAATGGTCTCAATGAGTTGGAAACATGTTCCAATGGCATCAAATTTAAGAATAAGAAATGGTTTTCCTGTATTAACTATAAGACATAAAGAAGGTGGATCTAACTAAGAACCCAACATTGTCATTTTCTACATGGTAGATGTCATGAACATAGAATAAATGATTTGGAAAATAATGAGAATTCAAACATAGTATAATGAAATTTAAAAAATAATATAATGATCACCTTTTATACACAACCATTCATCATACAAAATTACAATATCGTTAAAAATGGAAGATAAATGAAATTGGAAGAAAATGAGGCTAATACATAATGTAAACAAAAAATAAAAGACCAAAGAAAGTTTCCAACACTACCCATATCAATATTAAAAGAGATCTCCCACATATTTTCACCTTATCCATACTCATACCATAGAAAAAAACATATGTTATCTCAAACAATATACAACATTTAACTTGAAATAAAGGAAACCAAAACTATATATACATGAATTATGTATGTAGTGTGTGAATGAACATTCCCAGAATGATTCCACCACATACACTATGTGTATCCTTTATAAAATAAACCATAATATGTTAGTTTAAAATATAATTATAAAATTACCATTTTATTTTTAACAAAACAAGTAATATGGAGGAATTTCATTTAAAAATGTGGATTTATAGAAAATGTATTATAAAATTTTAACAAATACAATGTGAGATAAAGCACATGTATAAATAATAGAAATTAGTTTTTTAATAGAAAATAAAAAAAGCATCATGGGAGTGAACTTAGGTAAATTAAGTAAATGAATAATATTATCACCATACTATAAACATATCCATATCCATATCCAAATCCAAATTAACACAAACCACAAGCTAAAGAAAAATCTTAAACTAGTGGAAATACTCATAAAAAATAATCTAGAGCATAATACTAAACTAGTCAATTCTTAATAAAGAGAAATACTAAGCTTGACAATATTAAAATAGGAAGATTTGAATTATTCCCCAAAAATTTACTTGCGTTAGGTTCCCACCTAAGTACCAAATGTTTCTCATGTGGAGTTACAATCATCAAAGGTTTTAAATAGTTCAAAACATTATGTAATAGAACATTATTTTATGATTTTTCACTGAGATTTATTATATCTAAATATTTCATGGAAATCTATTAGGAAAAGGGGTAATAAATCAAGAAGAATAAATTTTAGAATAAACACATTAGATAGGCTAAACATCCATTTATTCATGAAATCATTCATTAAAAACATGACAATAATTCATAATAAATCATAACATATCATGTTAATAAAAAAAGATTAGTTAAATCACACTAAGGAATCTTTGTCATTTTAATAAACACCTTGAGTGTGTTACTTTACATGAAAATCATATTATGATTAATAACACATCACTTACCTCAAAACATTTTAAAGCCGAGAAATAATTAGTATATAATATTTGGAAGTTATAATAGATATCAAAACATGCTTTATTTAAATCAAAATATATTTTGGAAACATCAAGCTCTCATTGTTTTTAAAGAAAGAAAGATACATAGAGATACCTATCTTTAGATTCTCTTTATAACTTTTTTGGGTGTTGTATAAATAATACCCCTCTTATAGACCTATGGAATAATCTAAAATAAATTAGAAACCCAAAAACATAATAATAAGATAATTTATTGGAGCCCTGGAAGTGTGGACACTTATCAGCAAGTCGTAGGCTGAAAGTGAAACTTCTAGATAGGTGCATAAGACACATGAAGGGTTACTCTAACCCTTGTAATGAAAATACTTATGGTTTTTGGATATTTAACCTTCATATGGTGAAACCCACAAAATCTTAAAGCCATAGACAACAGAATAAAAATAGAAGAGAGAAATAAAATAATAATGAGAAAGAGAAGAGTGTGAGGAAGGGAAATTATTTGATACATATTTGAATTTTTGGATCTAATAAATGATGCATAATATAAAAGGGGGTTTTAGAAAAAGTTAGAATATTTTAACCACCTTCAATGAGACATAATATATTTTTTAAAGTTATACTTTTAAGTTGGAATTTAAAAACTCCATCAAAGATTTTCTATTCATGTTTTAATTCCTAAATTTGAATCTAAAATCTGAAAAAAAAAATAAAGGTTCAATATCCTAAATAAACATATTTTGAAAAAATGAGAAAAATGTTTAAACTTATAATGTACTTACCACACCACATGCTACCAAAAAAATCAGTGTTTGAATATTTCAACATTCCATCAAATCACATTTTATAAAATAAAGATTACAGGTTTCAATTATATGGGAAGAGATATTATGAATGTATATCCCTTTATTTTAATATTTAATTAGGATAGTATATAAGGAAACTAACAAACTAACAACTTTAAAATGTTTCTATAAAAACAATATTATCATGTTTAAATCAATAATTTATTTTTAATAGAGTAAAAGTAAAGTGATTTTTTACATGTATTTCCATAGATCCTTATATTGTTTTTTTCAATTTATTGAGTAATTAATCAATATTTTTTCCATAGATATTAAATATATTAGATTAATGGATAAGTAATGGATATATTCTAATTTATTATCATAAGAATAATTGTTTAGAGTGAAATAATTAATTAAATTTCGAGTAAAAATTTTAAAATATTGGGATAACATTGTATGTCATTGTTTAAAATGTGATCTCATAAATATGGATATGATATTAGAGCTAGAAGATTGTTTAATGTGTCATAGATTTGATCAAAACTAATAATTTTAGCATAAGTTTCAAGAGATAAGAAATTCAATTAACATAATTCATGGGTAATTGATACATATTTGTCACCTAATACTAATAAAAATGTTATATATATATATATATAATGACTCAATTCCTTTTCAACTATAGAGATAATAATCTTAATAGATTATTTGAGGCTATAGGTTTTGGTTAAATTAATATTGATACATAAGGTTATAATGATTATAGAATATAGTATACTTCTTGTTCTACACATACATCTTTTCCCAAGAAAAAAAATTAATAATTTAGTTTAAAAATTAAATAAAATCATTGAATTATTTTGTTTTTTTCAAGATTGTAGTGAAATTATAGATGCAATTTCATCCATTTCTTAGAGATCAATTCAAGTATATCATTGTAAATAACTACTTTGAACAAAAAAAATTATGGGATTAGATTCATTTTAGCCATATTTTATTATAAAAAACGGTTTTGAATCTAAAAAAAGAAATTTATATGGTAAAATTTTATGATTAGAAAATTTTAGATCATATTCATATTTGTTATTATTTATAAAATGTTAATTTTTTGAGATATTATTTCTTTTACATGATATAACTTTATTGAAGTGGTTAATTGTTTTTTTATGTGTATTTTTTTAATGAATTTTTCTAATTGTCATTTAATGGTTTAAATAACTTTAGAAGAGTTTGGATTGAATATATATATATCACATTGGTTTTTATAATCGACGATAAAATTTAATTGAATAACTTTTTAATGTGTAACTTACACATTGATTTTTTTAATATCTAATATGGAATATGTTTTCACATGAGCCTCATCCCAGTTGGTGAGGACTCTTCAAGTGAATCCATGAGACCCAGGTTCAATTTTGGGTGGAGGCATATTTCTAGGGTATTGTAGTAGTACTATAGCATCCACTGTGGAAGTTATTATAGCATTCACTGTTCGGTACTGTAGTAGACAGAACTATTCACATTCGGGCCATCGGTATGGGCTTGGAGTCCTTAAGGCCTTCGGTCCACCCAATCCTTTGGTTCAGTAAGGATTTTAGGCCACCTTAAGGCCTTTAGACCACCTCAAGGCCTTCATGCCACCTCAAGGCCTTCGGTCCACCTGATGTGCAGAGGAAAACTAGACAAATTCTATAAGGAACAACCTCTAGAGGAGGATTCAGAATAGGTGCATTCACCAGAGCAGAGCTATCAGATTTGGAAGAATGAAAGGGTATGGAACTTTCTATTGGTATTGGGCATGTACATCCTTGCATAGGAATTCTAGCTGAACAGTCATGTAAAGGTGGAGAGTTGATCACAATTCAGATGCTGGGGAGGGGCAGTTTCAAGTAGTCATAGTCTGGGATATATTCCTTTAGGACCTTCGGGTCCTATAATGTCATGAAGCCTATAGGGAATGTAATGTTAGGGTTCCCCTTCAAGCCTTAAAAGGGGGATTATCAAAATTGAATAAAAAATGAAGTCCTTCAGTCCATTTAGGCTAACATGGAATATCTTGGAAACTTGGTAAAAATAAAAAAATTAATATAATAGTGTGAGTCAATGGTAAACATTTATAATTAAAAAAATAAATGTTTTATTGTATGATTCACTTTAATATATTTTTTCTCTTATGTGAAATAAATAATTTGGTTACATTTTTATAAAATAAGTAATGAATGTATTATATTGACCGATGTTACATCTATACCCACAAGAGTGAATTGTCATTAGAGAATTATGGTGTAGTGTATCTAGAGCCAACATCGAGAGTTTCCAAAATTCTCATTAAGAGGGGATATCAAGTGTAGAATCTCCTATCATGAGATATTTTTTGGAACATCCACCCCAAGTGTTGTAACCTATTATATGATTGTTTGTGATGTATGTTATCTTATTCTTTAAGAAATATGTTTGATGAATTTTTCTCCATTGTTTTATCTATATAATATAGATAGTGGTTATACATATAGTTCCTCGTAGTAAAATCATTATTTATTTTCCCATAGTTTTCACACTACTTTTTTTAGGGATTTTCTATGATAAATATGTGTATTCAATTTAATATTTTATCATTTAGTTTGTATTTTGTGTAAGTTTATTATTTTGTGATCTTTATCTTGAAGGAATTGTTACTAATATCATATCCATTAGGATGGTATATTATTCCATAATAGTGGTATCTTAGAAAATGTCAAACTGAATTCAAGTTGGATTAGGCCAAGACAATTAAGATCATGGTCCATAGTTTTAATGAGAATAGTTATCATTATGTAATTTGATGGAATGTTTACCTAAATAATAGGTGATAATTAAAATTAAATGGTTAATAATATGTATTTTAAATTATTATAATTAATATTGATGAGTGATTTAGGAATGGTGATGATGATGAAAATTTAATAATCGCTCTAAAGAATTAGATCCCAAATACATGATTCCTAGGATATTATGATAATGTTAAGTAGTGTCACCTATAGAAGAACATGATCATACATTTATCAACAATGAAGAATGTAGTATCATAGCCAAAATTATTTGAAAAACAAGGTGTTATCCTATTAGGTAAATAATATTGTAGCAACAAGAGGGGGGATTGTAGTCAAAAGATGACTAACAATTTTTCATCCACTCAAAAAGTTAAATGATAAAAAGTTATAAATTCAAATAAATAATAGTAATCAATTCTAAACATAGTAAGCTCAATTGAAATAAAAAAATTAGTTATAAACTAAACCAAGAAATAACACAAAATAATCCAATCATAAATTAAATCAATATAATGAAAAATATGTGGAAATCTGAATAACAATTAAAAAACTCCTTTAAATGATATTATATTACTAGAAACTTACAGGAATGGGGATAATTTTCTTTTAAAAATTGTAAGGTGGATCTTTAAACTGAATACAAGGTATCAACATGTTCCAAACACTATAAATTCTTCAACTAATTCAGTTGAAAACAACAATTATTTTCCTATGTTAAGTTTTATTCCTAGAAGCTCTCAGTCTAATTTATAAACATGGTTCTAAAAAACATTAATGGTAACTATAATGACCCGGGATTTTCATACATAAATCTTACATATTTTTAAATGTATATTAAATTCATTAGATAAATACTCGCCCAAGGACCGTAAAGGTTTAGTGTCTTTGGAGACTAGATACACAATATTGTTATTTCATAAAATATCTTCAACATCAACCAAAAATATCTTCCTGTTTAGTTAACTTCATATATATACCCTAATTAAAATCTTTCTCTATAACCTATGGAAAGAGTACATAATAAAGGGTGAAATCAGATGCTCATTAAGGGTAAACATATGAGTTATAAATCAATGATCATATGAAAGTATAATGTAATAATAAGGGTATGAGATCATAAATAAAACTTACAAGGTTGATACCTAATATATAATGAGCTATAAACATGTGTCATGGCATAAAACATTATCATTTAAAAATACATGAATCATAAGAGGAATAAGTCGTCATAAAACAATCATAAACCATATATTCATGCCATATAAGTGTGGAACCATCATAGGTATAGAAACCATTCCATATTTCAAGGTTAACTACTTAGACCATCATATCATAGTGGATCAGGAATCCTTGCCTATTTCCCATATCATAATGGATCAGGAATCACCACTCGAATCCCATATTGGATCAAGCACATTGACTTGTTTCCATAGTGGATCAAGCACATCGACTTGTATCCCATAATTATCTCATGAGATATAAAACTTTACCCAATGAATTAAAGGGTTATATAATTCTATTTCCACGCATAACATAATAAAAACCATACTTATGTGTGCCATAAAATCATTAAACATTCATTATATCATCACATCATAACTCATGTAAAGAAGTTGGGTTTTATAAACATTTTATTAATTCATCATAGTATAACCCATGGAAATTGAATGGGTTTCATAAACATATCAACATAATAATCATAAACCATTCATATAAAAAATAATTATGGTTCCATTGGATCATATCTCTAATAAATCATAATCAACAACAATGTTTTTCTTCATTAATTAATAGAAATTCAATAAAAATATCATTAAATAATTATTGAGAAAAGTATCCTTTCCATTTGAAATATCATCTTTAAAATATAAAAATTTCCCAAATATTAAAGGAAATATTTTATTTTAAAATGAATTTGGAAACTTATAAAGTAATCTTCAAATCATTTATCAGTTATGATGGGTAAAAATCTCATTCATTCCATACACATAAAACAAATATTTCTTTCACTTTTTTAGAAAAAAGTAAAAAGAACTTTGTTTAGAAAATGACAAGAATATTCCATTTAAAACATTTTTTTTAATTAAAATATGGGTTGAAATTTATTTAAAATTGTTATGGAATAGCAAAAAAATTCTTTAAAATATTTTTCAAAAAACATGGATATGGAAGAGAAATGATTTTCAACCGAAGAGAGAAATAATGTCATTTTTCATTAAAAATAGTATTTCGGTCACTTGAGTTTCTTAAAAAGTGGAATATCAAATAAAAATGTATAATTTCCATAAATAACCATATTTGAATAAAATTAATGAGTTTCTTTATAGATATATAATAAGATTTCATTATCAGAATCATAATCATAAACATTCCTGATTAATAATGAGATTGTATCATAAAACCCTTACAACTTTGGTAACTTTTGAATCATATGACCAATGAAGGAAAGAACATTATATGAATATTTAAATACCCATAATTTTCATAATAATAATCACAAAATAAAGTAATGGTAATTATATACATCACATAAAAGAAACAAATGGTGAATATAGCATGTGTCACACAGAAATAAAAGTGACATGAAAATCCCTTAACTCAACTCTTGACTTCATTTGTACATATTTGAACCTACTATATAATAAATATAGGTTTATTATACATACCTTATAGAAACATACTCATATATATCATATCATATATGATTTACTTGTAACCTTTTACCACCTTTGTATTAACAATTCTTTGTTAAAATTAATGCCATGGTTGATAGCTGCTTCATTTTTCATATATGTTTTGGTTCAGTAGTTTTGGTCCTTATACTTTGATTATAGTTCCATCATCTACAGAATGTTAATAATGATATAAATATAATATATATTAATTATTTAAATATTTAGATTCATCCATTAATTTTAGAGATAAAAAAATTAATTACATCATTCATGGAGATGGTAAGTCGTACGTACGTATGAATGTTGTTTCCATTTTCTCGACGGATTGAACGAAATAAAGGTAAATAATATATCATATTTATAGAATAATTTTTTTCTCATATATATCATATATATTCATTAAATCGATCTTTATTATCATCCATGTTAGAATAAAATGAAAAATGAATCACATCGCTTCGTGGAGGCGGTAGTCCACACGTACACACGAACGACGTTATCATTTTCCAAGGGACTAGAATATAAGAAGTTATATGTGATATTATAATTAAATTTGTATAAATATTTCATAAAAATAATATATAAATAGTAAATTTATCATTATCTTCAGTCTTGAGTGGTGGTGATGGAAAACGAATTAAATCGGTTCACGAGGTGGTAGTCCGCCATACACATGATCGGCGGTTTTGTTTCCCATTTGATGGAGGATGAGATGTATATAGGTTATGAAATTGACCTAATAAAATCCCAATATATGGAATATATTTTTGTAATTGTTTCATCGTATTTGGATAATATTTTAAGGAGTTCAAACAAAAAATAAAATTAACACGCTCAGTTAAGAACGATGCCTCTTCTTTGTAAAATCTCCTTATGTTAGCACCTAAAGCATTATTATATGGGTTTTTCAATAAAAAAAAGGCCTCTAGTACGTTTTTAGGGAAGTAAATAAGTGATTTGGGTAGGTATTTACTGAAAAAAATGCTTTGTAAGTGTTAATATGAGAGGATAGGGGGTTCCCTTTTATAAGTTGGGAGAAGACACGATTGGGATTTTTAAAATATATATATATATATATATATATATCCATATTTTACACATTAAAAATGGCTCCAAAATGAACCATTTACAAACCTTAGATGATATAAGGTCAAAATATGACCTTTAAATAGAAATTATATAAGTTTTTAAGCCATTTTAACCCTTATATTTTTATTTTAACCCCCTAGTAAACTCGTTTTAACCTTAACCGTGGTAATTAATTTTTATTATTTTTACTATTCATTATGACCAAAAAGTAAGTTTAACTTATTATATAATATTGATTTTTATGATTCCAAATTTGGGATCTATTTTAAAAAAATCAATTTCCATAATTTAATTTATGATCAAACTCACAGACAAAGAAAAAGCAGTTTCCCAAAGAAAAAGTTTTCATAAATATAAAATATTTTTATATAAAAATTGAACATAAAATTGATTCTAATTACCTAAATTTGATTAATAATAGTATTTTTGAACTAATTTTACTTTTAAAATAATTTTAAAAAATCTTCTTTTTAAATGCTTTAAAAGAAAATGTAGTTTTCAATAAAAATCAATATTTTTCACTATTCATCAAAAAATTAATCTTTTCAAAAAACTATCAAAAATTCATTTTAAGATAATTTTGATATTTTTATTTCAAAAATAAATTTAATTTTTTAAAATAAATTTTATAAAAGTGTCATAAATTAATTTTAAAATAATTGCATGATTGAACCAATTTTTAGAATAATACATTTTTTAATCATAAAACTAGATTTATTCTTATCTCATGCATAGAAAAAATGTTAGATGAATAATAAAATATTTTATTGAATATATAATATACATATATTTAATTTAAATAATTCAACAACAGTGATTAATTAAATTTATTAACATAAAAACACATTGCGTTCATAAAAATAGTTTTTCAGAAGAAAAAAATATATATTTATTTTACTTTCAAATGATTTCTATTCTTATTTATAATTAACTGATAACCAATTAATTTATATATACATGTATACACCATATACTTTTTATAATTTATTTATCCATATTCATACCATCTAATTTAATGGTTAGGTTATAACTGTCACCTTAAAATAATAATATTTTAATAGTATATCATGGTTCATTTAAACATGGTGTTGTATATAATGCAATATATCAAATAAATTAACATTATTTTTTAAAAAATCATAAAATCTCAGGGTGTTATGTTCTCCCCTCTAATAAATTATTTCCTCTCAATTTGAACTTCTTCTTGGTAATCAAGGGTTTGACATTTGAAAATTCCTTTGTGGAAAACTAAAATCATAAAAAGGGTCAGTAAAACTTTCTCTTAAAAAGAGGGAAATGTAAATATGAAGGTCATTAAATAAATAGGTTTCCAAATATTAAAATAGTAATGGTAAATTAAAATATAGACATGGATAAAAAATAATGACCAAATAAATTTATAAAGTGATAGAGATCATTGATCACAATAAAGTGAACGATCAATAGAAAGTTAACGACCACAAAACCATAAACTGATGAGGTGTGAGAAAGACCATAGGTTTATCAATAATAGGATAACATTTTGTTTCAAGATCCTTTTCCTAGATTTGATGAATTCTTTTACCATATAGATAAAGAAAATAGGGTGATATATACTTACTTGATAAGTAGAATTTCATCATTTAATCAATTTCCACCACAATATTGCCTTTTGCACCAAATTTTGCATGCATGAATCACTAAAATCAACTTTTAATAGATCACATAATCCATAAAAGGATGACAAGATCTTCATTTTATATTTATACATTAACCAAAATCAAAATGGTTAGCACAAGATAATTCTAAAAAATAAATAAACCATCATATTAATAATTGCCACATTAATCACCAAAGCCTTAACAATAATACCCCAGGTTCAACTTTGATCATTCAATAAATAAGAAACCTAAAAACAGTCCCTACAAAGATTGAAACCCAAATATTATAATAGTTTTATCACATATTATTCCAATATAAATTTATCATTTATCTCTAAATAACATCAATCGATCTTAATGTCCCAAACAAAAATACATATTCCCTAATCATATAATCACCTAGATTGCTAATAATTTCCATAAATAAACTTAATCACCATAAAGCTGCATTAAAATAAAATATGCTTCCAAAATAAAATTCAACCTTTATTCCTCAAATAAAATCTAATAATGTTCTTTTTACCTTATTCATATAAGGTTCCCAAAATAGTGAACTTTTTATAAAATAACATTAATCACAAAATCACATTTCAATACCATAGTTATCTCTATGATAATACATATGTTCCAAAACTCAATTTCATATTTATCTATCACATCATTTTAAAAAATAAAATCTATACTTAACCAAGAAATCATGTAGGCTAGTGGTAGGCATTGCACCCTTATCACTCTTCGGTCGTGGGTTCAAGCCCCAAAGATTTTCTAGACGTGACATGTTGTCCTTTTTACCAAATGAAATTAATATAATTCTTATAATGTGTTATAAATATGATAGAAATACATGAAAATAACCTTAATAATCAAATATAATATAACCATTAAGGTTATCAATACCTTTAAACTTATGAAAAGTGAAATCTTCTCAAAAAGTACTTCATGTTGAACCTAAGGGTTGCATATACCTTATCCCAATAAAACATCTCCCAAAATTTCATTAATCACATTAAAATTCAATCATATAAAACCTCAAATTGGTGTTTAATACATTTAACTTATGATCAACCTTAAAACTTATAAACTCATGATGGTATAAATAACTCTTAAGTTAGTATTACATGAAGACATATATGATTCCAAAATTAACACAATCCTTAGATGTTTCATGGTTATTTTAATAAAAATATCATTAGTAAAGATACTTCTATAATATAATTCATGGATCCCAATACATAAACACTTCAATACTTTCACATAAATGGTTCCAATAAAATAGTTTATTCCTTGGTCTATGTCACGACCCATCCCCCAAGGCACATAACGTGACTACACCAAACCCACCTTCCATAGGCCAGGGGTTGGTGGCTAGCACCAAATAGGCATATCCAAAAAATGTAAGGAATTTGCCTTTAAAAATGTACAC
Source organism: Viscum album (assembly GCA_963277665.1). NCBI lineage: Eukaryota > Viridiplantae > Streptophyta > Magnoliopsida > Santalales > Viscaceae > Viscum > Viscum album. The sequence continues at coordinate 402,516,849 of OY728136.1, read as the reverse complement.
ACACATAGCTCAAACTTCAAAAGATTAAACATTAATTAAACCACAAATTTCACTAAGACAACTACTGAAAGTACAGTACAAACTAAAAAGTAAAAAAGGGGATATAATACAAGCTCAAACCCACAAAGGAAAGTAAAACTGCCAAGGTCCATCTGATCAAACCCTACATGAAGGGTATGTGGAGGGTAGCTTCCTTTAGCCATAGAAGTATGTCCCTTCCATCCCATACCATTGGACACCACCTGGTGTTGGAACACCAAGGTCTCCATCGAAGCGTTGATCACCTGCATGAGACACGACATGTGCAGGAAAAGCCCGTGTAGGGGTGACTAACACAATACTCAGTAGGGACCCCAAACAACATAGGAAAGACCACAGAGTAGTACCACACAGCAAGATCACACAGCAAAATCACACAAAAAATATAGCTCACACCAGGTATAACTCAAAGTATATAAAGTAATATTATCAGTCGTAGTGTTGATTCATCTTGTACTACTGAGGGACTCATCCCTGATGAGACATTGAGGTCTAATCGGCTATTGGACCACTTTGGTCAGCTTTTCTGCTGAACCACTAAAGTACGCTCATCTGCTGGACTAGTGAGGTCTACTCATCTATTGAACCATTGAGTTACACTTGTTTTCTGAACCACTGAGGTATGCTCATCCGCTGAACCACTGAGGTACAGTCGTCAGCTAAACCACTCGGGTATGCCCGTCTGATGAACCACTCAGGTACACTCGTCGGTTGAACCACTAAGGTATGCTCATTTTTTGAACCACTAAGGTATTCTCGTCTGCTGGAATACTAAGCTCTGCTCATCATATCCTTTGTGTCACAGCCACCCGTAGGAATTCTGCTCTCCAATGTGCTTGATTCTTGCAGAATATACTCCTTATGACATTAATCATATATATACTGCCATAAAGTCTCACTTAGAGTATACCCAAAGGAATGTCTCATCGTAAGGGTCCCAACTCCATAGGCAGCATGTCAATCGGAAACCCGATCTGAAAGATATTGGTATTTTAGTAAATAGGGGTCGGTTGCATCTGGACCCAATTCGACTTGGTCGAACCGACCCGACCAACCTGGCCCAGGGATCCTGTATGACCTCGAACCGGTTCTGCCGACCCAACCCGACCCAGTTGGGTTTGGGCCGACCCATCCTGGCCATTGGGCTAGGCCCATTCGGCCTTGGTGGACCCGGACCAGTTCGGTCATGGGTCTGAGCCGCCGGGTTAACCAGCGACCTAGTTTCATCTAGCCCGATCTGTGATTTAGTGGGCCTATTATTCCCAAACCCATGCCGACCAGTGGCCCGGTTTGTTATAACGGCCCAACCCGCATTGGTAGGTTGTCTCTCCTCCATCACGGGCCTCCCAGAAGCCCGGTTCATGCCACCATGCAGTCGGCTGAGGTTGGCCACCTCCTGCCCACACGCGGTCCCGAGTGGACTGCGTGCCACTTGCACGTTGTATCTCACGTCGGTGGGCCGCTCTTTCACCACAGCACCCGAGTGTCGCCGCTACGCTACACCAATGTATCCTCCACTGCCTCAGTGCACTATTGAGGTGTGCTTCCTCTCTCCTGTGATCCCCTTTGTAGGCCACCATCGTCGGTCGTCAGCGCTGCCGCACCAGTGGTGTCTTCCGCGGGCCACCGGGTCTGCTCCGGTGGTCCAATTCTCGAACCTTTTATTCCCTCAAACTTCTTAGGTCACTGACATCCCTACTTCAGCCTTGAGCTCACCTTTCTATCGATCCAAGGGTTCTTTCCCAAAGAACACACAAATGCTCAAAGGCAAAGAAATCAGGGCCTTGTGCATGTCGGCCCGATTCTTCCACATTAGAGTTTTAAAATAAGGTATGTAGAGATTAAGTTTCTAAAATGGATTATCCCGATCCAAGACCCTGAGATCAAACCCTCCCGCATAGGTGATCAATCTAAAATTCACCTGTTTATGGGTTTACCCACCTTTGTCGCTCAAAACTAAGAATGGGGAACAAAATCAATTCACTTAGAATTAAACCCCTACTTGGGATAGGATTGTTGGTCGAGGAAGAATCGGATCACGCACCTCCATTCTTCATTCTTGATCTGCCGCCCACTGTTGCCAGCGATCCTTCAAAGGGTGGAAGAAAGTGTGTTCATCATTCGTCGTCGTCACCCACCAAAGCCTCAGAGCAATTCTAGGATTGTGCTAACAATCCTACATTACTTGTTAGGTTATTAATTGATGAAACGTGAATCATCATTTCTGTTATGTTATGTTGCAGCATCTTTACACTAACTCATTAATGAGGTTCATTAATGGGATTCAGCTTCACCTCTTCACTGTATAACAAAGAATAAAAATCTAATAAAATAACTTTTTATGTTATTTTATTTTTCTTCTGAAAAAGTCTGAAAATTAACTTTCACCCTCGACCCACATAGGTTGAGGTTAGGCTCCTCCAAAGGGAAGCGCATCCTCATGAGCTCAATGATACTCTCAAATTTCTGATTTGAGTTACCATTTAGGAGTTATAAGGATTTGAAAATAAAATAATCGTTATTCAATTATTTTATTTATGGCCAAAAAACTACTTTCCATAGTTAGCATGTGTTGGCCAATGTTATCCCCTTTCTAGGCGAATCTTGATGCTCTGAGTTCAATGATGCCCTTATATTTTTGATCTGGGCACCGGTTTAAAATTTAAAAAACCCGCTAGGACATTTATTTAACGAACATTAAAAAAATAGAACAAAAATACGTTCCAGATACTCTGGGCCTCGAAATCACGTGTCGTCTCAGAGACTGGTCATGAAATAATCCAATTTAATTTTAAAAAAAATTACATGGAATTCTGGGATATTATATTACTCCCCCCTTTAGAGATTTATTTACTCGTAATCCAAAATAAGGGATAATCAAACAAATGGGGGTACTGAGCATGAATTTGAGCCTCTTGCTCTCACATTCTCTCCTAAAGATTCCAATGATACCAACAAACATGCACTAGAGGAATCTACCATCCATGAAGGATCCTATCCTATTGATCCTATATCTCCACCAGGTACTTCATGAATTTTTCCATGTCGTCAATCTACATATTTTCATGGTTGATGACGTGAGAAGGGTCATGCACATATCTCCTCAGTTGGGATACGTGGAAGACGTCATGCACCCTATCTAACTATGGTGATAGATCTAAGTGGTATGATACCTCGCCTACTCTACGAAGTATCAGGAAAGTTCTGATGAACCTCAAAGATAACTTATTGCCCTGGACAAATCTCAGTATCCCTCATCGAGAAGAGACCCATAGGAATACATGGTCCCCCTCTTCGAACTTCAAGGGTCTCTGTCGCCAATCAGTATACGGATTTTGTCACTTCCGTGCTATCTTCATTCTCTCTCGAATGACCTGCACCTTCTTAGTGGTACACTACTAGAATTTTACCCTTTACCAATGGTTCAGAACTATTGGTGAAGGCTGGGAAACCGTTGGTATATCATATACCAACGGTTTCCCAAACTGTGGCCAAGTAAGGCGTGGGTAAAGGCTTATACCAATGGTTCAGTGGAAACCGTTGGTATATGTGTTAAAGTAAGAGATATACCAACGGTTTCACAAACCATTGGTATATGTTACCCTTATACCAATGGTTTAGAACCGTTGGTATATAGTGTACAATATACATCCAAATGATATACCAACGGTTTTGAAAACCGTTGGTAGAAGTTTATACCAACAGTTATAATAAAAACTATTGGTATAATATACGTCAAAAGGATATACCAACAGTTTTGAAAACTATTGGTATACATATGTTGCAGCTCCACAGCAGCCAGTAGCCACCTCCAACCTACAACTCTTCATGACCTGCAATAACACATGCAGCCAGAATCCAAAAGCCTACATGGGATGTTTAAAATTCATCCAGAATTCAAAAATTTAGAAATTTAAAATTCATTCCTCACTCAAACAACAACACAAGAGAAAAAACCAGAATCCAATACATCCACAATCCAATACATCTAGAATTGAAATGCAATAACACCCATAACACCAATAAAAAATTAAAATCTAATAAATCCAAAATCCAATACACATAATAGTATTCAAAATTTAGAATTCATTACCAATACATCCAGAATCCAATAAATCCAGAATTCATAAAATTAGAATTGAAAAGAAATAACACCCATAACAGTATTCAAAATTTATAATTCACTCCTCACTCAAACCCCAACACCAATACGCACAAGATAAAATACCTACATGTTATAGGAAGCACATGGGATGTTTGCTCATGGTCTTGGGTTTACTATCTTAAAACCAACAGAAAAACTTGGGTAGAGTGGACAAGGATCATGATACCCATAAGATAGATAATGGTAGTGGTCATGTGCTTAGACCTAGGATGAGTTATAGGAAGAAAATGGGATGTTTATATTCCTCTAATGACTATGTATCCATGTATAAATGGTTCCTGATGTGTTAGTGGGAAACATTGTCCAATATCGACATATGAGATGGGTCACTAGAATAGCCTACATGTTTTTCATAGACTTTTCGATCAGAATAAGGGGGTATGTGGCTAATTCTAATTTGTTCTCCTGGGTGTGATGTGAGATGAATTCCCATTTTTGGGTAGTGGGTATGAATATTCAATTATGTCTTTGGTATTGGGTTCCCAAAGGGACTTTGGTTTGGTCCTAGAACCCACTATTTGAGGATGGGATTGGCGTATTAAATGTCATGTGTTTTAGAATAGGGGTAGGAGTTCCTCACATGATAAGTGAATTGTGTGAGTCTGGACCATGGATCCTTGTGTCAAAGTATCAACACAATCTGAATACGTTTGGTCGGTTTTCCGTATGCCAGTTGTTTTCACTTAAATATTGTCCATTTTAAACAAAATACAGACACTTTGAGTGATATCGGCCACACTATTCCTCGGATTGAGGTGGGGTTGACTTTTACACGTCACATATGACCCATGGATCATTTTCCTAAAGTATCAAGACAATATGAATGTGTTTGATCAGTTTTCTGTATGCTGGTTGTTGTTTTCACTTAAAATGTTGTCCATTTCAAATAAAAGTGAGACACTTTTAGTGGTACCGGCCACACCGTGCCTCGGATTAAGGAAGGGTTGACTCTTACACATAAAAAATGACCCATGTATCATTGTTAAAAAGTATAAACACAATCCGAATACGTTTGGTCAGTTTTTCGTATGCTAGTTGTTTTTACTTAATAGAGTATCCATTTTAAACAAAAGAAAGACACTTCGAGTGATACCAGCCACATTGTGCCTCGGATTGAGGCAGGGTTGACTCATACACATCAAAAATGACCCATGGATCATTTTCCTAAAGTATCAATATAATCCAAATGCGTTTGGTCGGTTTTCCATATGCCAATTGTTGTTTTCACTTAAAATGTTGTCAATTTCAAATAAAAGTGAGACACTTTGAGTGGTATCGACCACACCGTGCCTCGGATTGAGTAAGGTTTAACTCTTACATGTTAAAAATTACCCATAGATCGTTGTGATAAAGTAACAACACAATCTGAATACGTTTGGTCAGTTTTCCTTATGTCATTTGTTGTTTTCACTTAAAATAGTGTCCATTTCAAATAAAAGTGAGACACTTTGAGTGGTACCGGCCACACCATGCCTCGGATTGAGGCGGGGTTGACTCATACACGTCAAAAATGTCCCATGGATCCTTTTTCTAAAGTATCAACACAATCTGAATACGTTTGTTCAGTTTTCCGTATGCCAGTTGTTTTTACTTAAAAGGGTGTTCATTTTAAACAAAAGAAAGACACTAAAAGTGATATCGGACACAACATGCCTTGGATTGAGGTGGGGTAGACTATTACACATCACAAATGACCCATGGATCCTTGTGATAAAGTATCAACACAATCAGAATGTGTTAGGTCATTTTTCTGTATGTCAGTTGTTGTTTTTACTTAAAATGTTGTCCATTTCAAATAAAGGTGAGACACTTTGAGTGGTACCGGACACATCATGACTTGGATTGAGGTGGGGTTGCCTCATACACATCAAAAATGACCCATGTATCCTTTTTCTAAAGTATCAACACAATATTAATGCGTTAGGTCAGTTTTTTGTATGCTAGTTGTCGTTTTTACTTAAAATATTGTCCATTTCAAACAAAAAAATACACTTCAAGTGATACCGGCCACACCATGCCTCGGATTGAGGTGGGTTTGACTATTACACATTACATATGACCCATGGATCGTTTTCCTAAAGTATCAATAGAATACCAAATCGTTTGGTCAGTTTTTCGTATGCAAGTTGTTGTTTTCACTTAAAATGTTGTCCATTTCAAATAAAAGTGAGACACTTTGAGTGGTACCAGCCACACCGTGCCTCTGATTAAGGTGGGGTTGACTCGTAAACATCAAAAATGACCCATGTATCATTTTTCTAAATTATCAACACAATCCATATACGTTTGGTTGGTTTTCCATATGCCATTTGTTTTTACTTAAAAGAGTATCCATTTTAAACCAAAGAAAGACACTTCGAGTGATACCTGCCACACCATGCCTCGGATTGATACGGGGTTGACTCATACATGTCAAAAATGACCCATGGATCCTTTTTCCAAAGTATAAACACAATATGAATATTTCTGGTTGGTTTTCCGTATGCCGGTTGTTTTAACTTAAAAGGGTGTCCATTTTAAACAAAAGAAAGAAACTACGAGTGATACCGGCCACATAGTGCCTTTTATTGAGGCAGTGTTGACTCTTACAAGTCAAAAATTACACATGGATCATTTTTATAAAGTATCAACACAATTCAAATGTGTTTAGTCGGTTTTCTGTATTCCATTTGTTTTTACTCAAAAGAGTATCCATTTTAAACAAAATAAAGACACTTCAAGTGATATTGGCCACACCGTGCCTTGTATTGAGGCAAGGTTGACTCTTACATGTCACAAATGACTCATGGATCCTTGTGATAAAGTATCAATACAATCTGAATACGTTTGGTCGGTTTTCTGTATGCCAGTTGTTTTTACTTAAAAGGTGTCCATTTTAAACAAAAGAAAGACACTACGAGTTATACCGGCTACACCATGCCTTGGATTGTGGTTGGGTTGACTATTACATGTCAAAAATTACCCATGGATCATTTTGATAATATATCAACACAATCTGAATGTGTTAGGTTAGTTTTCCATATGCCAATTATTTTTTTTACTTAAAATGTTGCCCATTTCAAACAAAAGAAAGACACTTCGAGTGATACCGACCACACTGTGCCTTGGATTGAGTTAGGGTTGACTTTTAAATGTCACATATGACCCATGTATCATTTTCCTAAAGTATCAACATAATCTGAAAGTGTTTGGTCGGTTTTCCGTATGCCAGTTGTTGTTTTCACTTAAAATGTTGTCCATTTCAAATAAAAGTGAGACACTTTGAGTGGTACCGGATACACCACGCCTCGGATTGTGGCGGGGTTGACTCTTACACGTCAAAAATGACACATGGATCATTGTGCTAAATTATAAACACAATATGAATGCGTTTGGTCAGTTTTATGTATTCTATTTGTATTTTTCACTAAAAATGTTGTCCATTTAAAATAAAAGTGAGAAACCTTTAGTGGTACCAGCCATACTGTGCCTCGGATTGAGGCGGGGTTAACTCTTACACATCAAAAATGATCCATGGATCCTTGTGCTAAATTATCAACACAATCTGAATACGTTTGGTTGGTTTTCCATATGCTAGTTGTTTTTACTTAAAAGGGTGTCCATTTTAAACAAAAGAAAGACACAATGAGTGATATCGGACACACCGTGACTCGTATTGAGGCGGGGTTGACTCTTACATGTCAAAAATGGCCCATGGATCATTTTGCTAAAGTATCAACACAATCTGAATACATTTGGTCGGTTTTCCGTATACCATTTTTTGTTTTCACTTAAAATGTTGTCCATTTCAAATAAAAGTGAGATTCTTTGAGTGGTACCGGCCACACCCTACCTCGGATTGAGGCAGGGTTGACTCATACATGTCAAAAATGACCCATGGATTCTTTTTATAAAGTATCAACACAATCCGAATGTGTTTGTTCAGTTTTCTTTATGTTAGTTGTTGTTTTCACTTAAAATGTTGTCCATTTCAAATAAAGGTGAGACACTTTGAGTGGTACCGGCCACACTGTGCCTCAGATTGAGGCGGGGTTGACTTGTACACGTCACAAATGACCCATGGATCCTTGTGCTAAAGTATCAACACAATCCAAATACCCCAAGATCTATTAAGGGCAAATCTCCTTCAATCCTTGGGATCCGAGATGCCGAATTAAGAGAGCGATTGTCTCCGGAATCAAGGTAGGTGGTCGGTGCTTGGTACTGAAGTAATAGTAATGGAATTTTAATTAGATTGGTATTTAGGGTGAATCTTGAAGAGAGCTTAGATTGGGCTCAGTGACCTTATGATGTAGTGATTGGTGTGATGATGTTGGTGATACACAGTTGTGTGAGGTACCCAGTGGTGGATGAGGATATATGTGGCGGGGGTTATGCATGGTAGGAGGAGGGTGGGGGCTTTCCAGGGTCCAGGAAAAAGGGGGGGTTGTCTGGGGTCCAGGGAGGAGGGTGGGGGGCTGTCTGGGGGGCTATCCGGGGTTCAGGGAGGAGGGTGGGGGGCTGTCCGGGGGGTTGTCTGGGGTCTAGGGGGAGGGTGGGGGATGTCCGGGGGGCTATCCGGGGACTAGGAATGAGGTTGGGGAGGGTGTATGGGGGGTTGTCCGGGGGGGATGTCTGGAGTCCAGGGAGGAGGGTGGGGGCTGTCTGGGGTCCAGGAAGGAGGGTGGGGGTGTCTAGGGTCCAAGGAGGAGGGTGGGGGTTGTCTGGTGTCTAGGGAGGAGGGTGGGGGATGTCCAGGGTCCAGGAAGGAGGGGGGATGTTTGGGGGGCTATCTGGGGTCCAGGGAAAAGGGTGGGCGGGATATCCGAGGGGCTGTCTGGGGGGCTATCTGGGGGGCTATCTGGGGTCCAGGGAGGAGGGTGGGGGGCTGTCCGGGGTCCAGGGAGGAGGTGGGGGGATGTCCGGGGTCTAGGAAAGAGGGTGAGAGGGCTGTCCGGGGGGCTGTCCGGGGTCCAGGGAGGAGGGTGAGGAGGCTATCCGGGGGGCTATCTGGGGTCCAGGGAAGAGGGGGGTTGTCCGGGGGGTTTTCCAGGGTCTAGGAAGGAGGGGGATATCCGGGGTCCAGGGAGGAGGGTTGGGGGCTGTCCATGGGCTGTTTAGGGTCTAGGGAGGAGGGTGGGGGGGCTGTCTAGGGTCTGTCTGGGGGGTTGTATGGGGGGCTGTCTAAGGTATAGGGAGGAGGGTGGGGGCTGTCCATGGGGTTGTCCATGGGGCTGTTTGGGGGGCTATCCCAGGTACATAGTATGGTATTTACATATTTTCTAAGAAAATTATTTCAAGGTTAAAAAAATAATTTCATTATATAAACTTCTAATCAGACCACCTATTTTCTAAATTACACTAAAAATTACAATTTCATTAAAATAGGGGGATTTCACAGAAAATCATCAAATCAAGTTTTATTATTTATAGGTAAAAAATAAAGATAATGTGGCCTACCTAATCACACATATATTCAGGCACAACAAATCAATAAACATCAAAGGTCAGTAATATCAGTAAAAAATGTAACGGATCAATCTATCCCTCATCACCATCACTATCGTCACCATCATCTTCACCCTCACCCTCATCATCATCATCATCACTATCATCGTCCCTGCCCTCCTCCTCACCCTCGTACTTATCCTCGGCCTCCTCATCGCCCTCCTCCTCCGCCTCAGCCTCCTCCTCACCCTCCTCCTCCGCCGCCTCATCCTCCTCCTCACCATCATCTCGACCACCAATAGAAATGCCACCTAGTGCACCATATATAGAATGCGTCAATGACATATATTCATCACAAGAAGTTTTGGACTCTGTTGGAATTTTTGGACATAAATCTTTCATTAGTTTCATAAATGTAGTGTTTTCCATAACAGACTGTTCTACCGTCTCTATGACCCTTTTTTAGCCTGTTCAGTCTATGCCTTAACCTGCTGTAACTCGGTGGCACTAAAACTCATACATGAGAAGGGCTAATACCTCATCATAATTATACTCTTCCCAGGTCGGCAGCATACTCTACCAGGGTGATCATCTCCCAACACCTGATGTGATTGATCGTTTGGCCCAAAATTGTCAAGTTCCTGGGCATCAAGGGCCTCTAAAGTAGCCTGTTACAAATATAAATAGATTATTAAGTTAAAAAATAGATATTAAAATTTTAAATCTACAAATTAAAACTTACAATCTGTTGTTGAGTCGGTTCATTAACTGTACTTCCATCTTTCTTCTTTCTATTCGAGCAAAACAGTTTTGCTCGAGGCACGCGTCCTTCTATATTCAATTTATGCCTCTACAATGACATTAAATATAGGAAACCATAATTAAAAATAGTATACCAAAAAAAATAGTAATTTCATAACTAAAATTATATAACAACTTTAGCAATCGAATAAATTATGGAGGAAGCAATAAAAAGTGAAAGTTGTAAAGAAAGATTATAAATTGTCATACCTATTGTCTCTCATGATCTGGCATCGTAGTACGTCCCAATGTGTGGATGTATTTCTTATCATCAATGTTTTTTTTATTTATTCCAGATGCATCCTAAATAAAATTCAATAATTAGTATTAACGAAAAACATGAAAATTTTCATTTAAATACCTCTAATTTGATTAATACCATAAATTGGCTAGTTGTCCAATGAGTAATCATGTGTCGGTACTGTTCTAATGGACAATCATCCAGGACAGGGACCGCCTATAACTCTTTTCCCACTCTAGCATGTCATCCAATGTACAACTCATGCTTATAATCTCTCCAAAGCTCGCCTAAATCCTTTAGACGTGCTGGTCGTGCACCCTCACCATCGGGGAAATTAAACCACAGCTGACACCAAAATATTAACTCATATAATTAAAAAAATTAATATATTGCATTAAATACAACATATTTTTGTACCCATATCTCTACCCAGGCTTTATCCTTAGCTTCATTTAGCAGTTGTCTCCATGAGAGTGGGCTGACAGGAATGATGTCAGAGTATTTGGAAAGCGTCGCCAAAAAACTACGACATTGTTTTCCTGATTTTTCAATCATCTGACAATCTTAATTTTAGTCCACCATCAATTGCGTGCGTCGGTTCCACACCGCACGCATGCATGTATGTCCCTGCCTCTGCCTCCTATCAATAGATGTATCTGTTATGAAAGAAAAAAATATATTTTATCAATGCATGTTATAATGAAAATAAATAATGGTGTAACAATTTGTTAGGGTTTTATAAGTATACATGTGGTAGTCTGATCAATGGGCACTTCTGGATCTGCAGAAACTAAAGAAACACCCGTACAGATGGAGTGAGTCCCAATGTATGCTCCACAGGGACGGACTCTGGCAGAGTAGGAGTCGAATAAAATGGAATATAAAATCCCAGAGAGATTGAAGCAGTAGTAAAAGAAGATGATAGGGATGGTTGGCCAAATGATGGATGGGGAGTGGGAATCATCATCAGATATGGTACAGATGGGTGAGGAAAGTCAGATGTAAAGGGTGGTGAAAACATGGGAGGCCTAAATATCCCATGTGTCCCTGATGGAACACTGGGATCAGAATGTGGGATGGATGGTATTTCAGTAGGAGGGGTAGGGTCTAATTGGGTACGTCGACCAGATCATCTAGCTCACGTACCACCCCCCTCGTACAAACACCCCGAGTACTGGGACAACTACTAGGCTGCTCATCAAATAACTATCTTCTAATAGATGGATCCTGAGAAAATGTTTAAAAAAATTAATCACATGACATTATGTATAATTTAAATAAATATATTTGAAATAAAATACTCACTGCAGGCACTAGTGGTGGAATGTCCAGCTCAGTCATGCGATGATTGTTGTCCATAATCTGTTTTTGTCTCCTCTCTTCAATTAGTTTCATTTCCTACATTTGAAAACAAATATGGAAGTAAATAGAAAAGGATAACTAATGTATAACCCAACAAACAAAATAAATGGTAGGGAATAGGGGGATTCATGGATAATTTAACTAACTATTGTTTTAGGTGAGCTTGAAAAAATATATAATGAAGTCAATAAATCGTACAAGATGTAATAAAGAAATTTACTTTTTAGTAGGATGATTATTTACTAAGTGTCATCAGTCTATTAAAATCATGGAACATTGATTCTACCAGATTCATAAGTGGAAAAGAAATTGTCAAAATTAAGGAAAATTTTAATTTCTTTAGCTCAGGTAGATGATGCAGGTTTCAATACATGTTTTGCAGAAGAATACAAACCATCATGTTCATTACCTGGTAAAATGTTAAAGAGGGGTCTTAGAGTCATACAAATTTTATACAAATCACAGTTTAAGCATTGAAATGTTCACCAAGTTATAAATGTTGGTTTCATAGGTTTAAATACAGTTCAAATCCAAATTAGAAAATGCAATTCAAATAAAAAATTCTACCAATAAACATTGAAAATTCACATAATGGTTAAGTCGGATACAGCATATTTGTAATCAATATTAAATCAATTTTAATAGAACCAACATTAACAACCCAACTCGAGGTAAACCAAAATAATTGAGAACATAAATGGATGATTTTATATATTTCCCACCACAACTTCAGGTTCACAGTAAAATCTGAAAATTGAGCTATTGAAGTCATCAAAAGAAATAAATGGATTGGTTCCAATGGTATTAGGGATGGTGTCAATTACATCATCACCATCATCAAAAATATGTCTTAGAATTACTTCAACCATGACACAAAATTCAAGTTGAAGTTGTTCTTTGACATAAAAAACTTGTTTATCCATTGATGCCAATACATATGGTTCTTCGGTAGCAAGAGTGTGAGTCATATTAATTACTTGAAATCAACAATCATCAATAAATGTGTCATGTCTTATCATCGAATCAAACCAATGGAATTTAATCATCGTGACTCGTCCATGAGAGTGATAATCCAACATTATTATTTTTTCAATGACTCCATAATAACCCACATTTTCAAATCGTGGTCTACTATCTGATGCACTAGCATAACAATATGTTGTGGTAGTAACCATAACACTATCATGTTGTGTTCTCATGTTCTTTTCTTGTTTAGTGACAATAAATTTGTACCCATTGATAACAATTTATTTACAGTCATGAACCATAGTATTAGGACCAAAATCCAAATCTCTTATTTCCTCAGAGATAGAGTCAGCAGGAAAACTCAATACCTGCAATATAAATGAATATTAAACTTAATTAAATATTGATTTAATTATTTTAAATAGTAATATTTTTACCTTCAATTTTAACCAAGTAGAAAACTCTTTGTTATGCAAAGTCTCCCTCCTTCTCAAAGATAAAGAACGATTCTTTCTATTTATCATTGTTTTATGTTCCCTGTAGATAAAAAATATGAATAGTTTAACAAATATATGTGTAAAATATACATATTCAATTTAGTTACCTAATGTAGTCATCGAAAAAATCACAGTTGAACAAAACTGTGCGATGTGCCATCTCCTGCTCTTCAAGGATTAATGTCTTTGATGTATATGATCCAAGAATTCATCCTGTTTGAGGAAGTGATGGAAAACTGGGTTCAATTTGCTCATAATATTCTTCTTCATTTCTCGTTGATCTGTTCATTCTTGTAGTAAGATCAGAAAAATATATTGATCATAAATCCATACATTCTTGAGCCAAGTAACGGTTCACGATAGAACCTTTGGGATGATTCCTGTTTCGGACATAAGACTTTAATGTGTACATATTTCTTTCAATTGGATACATCTAATGAAAATAAAAAGGTCCTCCGATAAGTATTTCAGTGGGAATATGGATAGTCAGATGCAGCATGCATGTGAAAAATGATGGAGGAAATATTTTCTCCAACTCACACAAAATTAATGGGGCATATGTCAACATTTTTTGCAAGAAATACTTGGAAAACTTATTATCACAAAGATCTATAAAAAAATGGAACAATCGAATAAAAGTCACCCTTAAATTATTAGACAAAAGATGAAAGATTTCTATTGGAATCAAATCATGCAGAAGAATGTGATAATCATGAGTCTTCAAAGATTTTAGCTTCAACTCTCTTTTGTTGACCCGTTCAGATATGTTGCTTGAATAGCCATCAGGAACTATAATAGTCTTTAATACTTCTAGAAATTGTTTTTTTTCATAGGTGTCATCACATAAGAAGCACATGGAACTTTCCATTTATTTTCACTGATACGCATAGGATGCAATTCTGGTATGATACCCCAATCCACCAAGTCACGCTGAGACCGTAAATCATCTTTTGTCTTTACCTTAACATTTAGAAGTATCGAAAGCAAAATTTCACATATATTCTTTTCAATTTGCATTACGTCTAAGAAATGAAGTAACAAATTGGTTGACCAATAAGAAAAAAAAAAGATACTCCTCTTCCTCCAATTGTAACAGGTTTCAGTGGAAACATTCTTTCTCTTTCCAGATTTCATTTGACCATTCCCGAATAAAAAAACTAAAATCTTTAAATTCATTAAGCACATAAGTTCCAGACATATGCTGAGGTGGATCATCAGTCTCTATGGTATTATCAAATCTTTGACGATTATTTCTATATGGATGGTCCATTGGAAATAATCGTTGATGTCCCATAAAACTGAAACTACAGTGATGTTTCAGTCTTCTAGATCGTGTATTCTTCATACAAATAGGACATGACAGTTTTCCCTTCATGCTCCATCCAGACATCATTGCATAAGTTGGAAAATCATTGATCATCCACATAAGCACAGCACGCATCAGAAATATGTCTTTAGAATATGCATCATATGTGCGCACACCCACATCCCAAAGAAGTTTTTAACTCTTTTATTAAAGGTTGTATATATACGTCAATATCAATGTCGGGATTAAAAGGTACAGATATGAGTATACTCATGAAAGTGAAAGGTTTTTTCATACACAACCATGGGGGAAGATTATAAATGTGTATAAAAACTGGCCATGTTCTATGCGAAGTAAGCATATGCCCAAACGGATTAAAACCATTGCATGAAAGACACAGCCTCACGTTACGCATGTCAGCTGCAAAATCAGGATATCGAGCATCAAATCCCTACCATACAAATCTATCTGTAGGGTGAAGCAACTCATCATTAGTCTTCTTTCTCTCAGTATCATTCCATCTCATTTTTATTGATATTTCATATGACATAAAAAGATTCTGGAGTCTAGGGATCAATGGAAAGTACCACATTACTTTATACATCACGTGGGATGGTGTTCCATCAGATTTTGACTTCTAGTGGGATGTGAAAAATTTTATAAAATCATTTCATTCAGCTGTTTCCTCCCAGAATAAACTGAAATCTTTTAGGCAAGCATGAATTTTGTTTCTTGAAAATCCAAGTTCCTAAACTAACTTTCATGCCATATAGTGGTTTGAGGGAATATCTGCATCATCTAAAAGTAAATACTTCAAGAAGGTAAGAATGTAATTGATTGTTGTATTAGATATCTCATACATAGTTTTCCCATGAAACAATCGAATTAAAAATTCTAGCTTTTTCATTTTATCACACTATCGATATATTGAAGTCGTTGCAGCATCATTCAATTTTTTCACCCTGACAATATCATCATTTTCATTAGATGCATCATTTATCCTCATATAGAAGTCTTCTTGAGTAGAAATCCTTTATTTTTCATGATGAAGAATAAATGTAAACCGGTCATTTAACAAATTCTTCAGTCCAGTCCTTTCATTTTGATCATCAGCAATTTGAGATTTCATTTTCTCCCCATTGTGATACCACACATAGTAGTTTTCTTGAAAACCATATTTGGTTATGTAGTATCTGACTTCTTCATGTATCAACCAAGGTCTACCAAAATAATTGGAACATGGGCATTGTATGCGAACACTATCTAAAGCATTGTGAAATGCAAAATCTAAAAATCTCTCCAAATTGTTTTGAAAATTGCTTGAGATCTGATCGTTTTCATACATCCAACTTCTATCCATTATGTAAAAGAATTGTTATAAGTCATTTGTTCATAAAAAATTCAATAAGATTGAAGTTTAATAAGGAATATATTTAAGTAAACGATAAATGAAGGAGTTTCTAGTTGATGTAGTGAACTATTAAAACAATGTAATGATATACTAATTTAGTTATCTGTGCCTAAATTTGAGGTGAGATGTGTTTTGTAATTTTTTCATTTATCACATACAAGAAGACACCATAGACCTGATAGAACATTGTTCAATATATTACAAAGTGAAGGCTTTTCATAAAAGATACAAAATGTGTAAAGAGAGTTTTTTAAATAATTTATTTATGCTAAAAATGAAAATATTGTGAAAAGTTAGTACATTTAAGAACACCCAAACTAAATTCCATAGAAAGTACCATATCACCACACTAAAAAAAGGAAAACCACCTACCCCACTACCCCAACTATCCCCAATACCTTCACATGGATCATCCTTATATCCATTACCCACCTCGATAAAATATGAATAAACAAAGCATTTACCATCTTTGAGTGGGGATACATCTCACCAGCACCTCCATTAGTCGATATGATTCACTAACTACATAAAAGTAGTGGCTATGAAGACTTCAAATCAAGTTGATTCATATAATCATGACACTTGAACTGTAAAATGAAAATAGAAAACAAATAAAACTACACTTATTGGGTATGTCATTCCACACAAGTCACCACCTAGTTTAGGTCAAATCAAAATAGAAACAAAGAATAATAGATGAAAAACATTAAAACTAAGTTAAGCCTTACAGATTTGGAGTGTACAACTAAAAATTTTATTGACTTCAGATGGATTTATAGGGAGTAAGGAGTTCCCAGCCTATGTAAAGAGAGAGGCCTCTAGTTTAGAATCCAAGGGGGACTTCCCCAAGGCTTCCTAAATCATAATCACTATGAATCCAAGGTAGATTTCCCCAAGGTATTCTAAACCAAATAATCATGAATCCAAGGTGGGTTTCTAAATGGAATTAAAATCTATGTTTTTAACATGAATCCTTGGTTGGTTTCTTCAAGTAATTCAAAATCATTAATAAAAGAACAAGTACTCAAAAATTAAATTAAAATTTATTTATATTCATTTTCAATAGGTCTCATATAAGAGTCACATGCCTCATGTCCCATTATGTGTTATAGGTATCCCAAATCATTCACTCATGTTCAATAACTCATTCTTGGTACCCCTATGGCCATACCTTTCATTACCCAATTAGTTCCCCAAGTCAAGAGCACCCCTCGGGTTAGGTTTCACCTACATGTGGGATTCTTGAAATCAGGGGAAATGTAGAGTTATCTGCTTCTGTGTAATCAGGGGTGGGTTGTCCATAGGGGTGGCGGGGCTTTCCAGGGGGTACGGGGTGTCCCAAGGGGTGGGCAGGCTATCCACGAGGGTGGCGGGGCTGTACAGGGGGGAGGGGTGTCCAGGGCGTGGGCGGGCTGTCCACAGGGGTGGGGGCTGTCTAGGGTGTACGAGGTGTCCAGGGGGTGGGGGTGTCCAGGGGGTGGGGTGGGGGGAGTGTCCAGGGGGGTGGGTGGGTTGTCCATGGAGTTGGGGGCTGTCCAGGGGGTAGGGGTTTTCAGGGGGTGGGTGGGCTATCCACGGGGGTGGCGGGGTTATCCAGGGGGTACGGGGTGTCCAGGGGGGTGGGCGGACTATCCACGAGGGTGGAGGGGATATCTAGGAGGGTAGGGGGTGTCCAGGGGTGGTCGGGCTATCCACAAGGGT
Source organism: Viscum album (assembly GCA_963277665.1). Classification (NCBI taxonomy): domain Eukaryota; kingdom Viridiplantae; phylum Streptophyta; class Magnoliopsida; order Santalales; family Viscaceae; genus Viscum; species Viscum album. The sequence continues at coordinate 402,498,933 of OY728136.1, read as the reverse complement.
GTGACTGAGAGCTATGAGATTTAATTGGGTTTTCATTCATGTTATGAAAAACAAATGATGGGTGTTAAGGATTAGAATAGTATTTTTTAGTAAAAATCCAATTTGGTAGGATTAGTGACATGATAACATGATGGAATCAAGTTTTCAACTGGGAAAATGTTAGGGCATTGGATTCTAAAAGGCTCCCACAACCTTCCAAGGATATATTATTTCTAGAAAAATGTGTTGTGGGAGAAGGAATTCATCCTATATAGTTGATTTCACTTTTAGATCATGTGATGCCTTACTCATCAAGATGACTAGACAAGAACCAAAACCAAAGAGGCCTCAAACCTATCCAAATCTCTAAAAGTGATGACTTCCCAGTGCTTATTGGTGAACTATGGAAGTTATGAATTCCCACTTGCACAGCCCCCCCTCCTCACCTCACCCCCAGCAGACTCCCCCTACACAACCCCCCTCCCATCCACCGACTGCACAACCCCCCCCACCTGTACCCCCCCCCCCCACTTGCACACCCCCCTCCCCCACCCCCGCCTACACAGCCCCCTCCCATCCACCCACTGCACAACCCCCCCACCCCCCACCTACACCCCCCACCTCACCCCCCCAACATACTCCCACCTACCCAGTCCACCCCCCCCCCAACCTACACACTCCCCTCCCCCCCACCCACTTGCACAGCCACCCCCCCACCACCTACACCCCCCCCCCCCACTTGCACAGCCCCCCCCCCCCCCCACCCCCACCTGCACAGCCCCCCTCCCCCCATCGCCACCTATACACCCCAACCCCCCCACCTCACCCTCCAACAGACTCCCACCTGCCCAGCCCACCCCCCCCCCACCCACTTGCACAGCACCGCCCCTCCACCTGCACCCCCCACTTGAACATCCCCCCTCCCCCCTACCCCACCTGCACAACCCACCCCCCACCCCCCACCTGTACAACCCCCCCACCTCACCCCCAACATACTCCCCCCCCCCCACTACACACCCCCACTTTTACATCCCCCTTCACTCATTGTACCCCCCCCCCCCACACACACACACACACCTAAACACCCCCACCAGCACACCCCCCCTCCCCCCACCCACTGCACCTCCCACCACCTACACCCCCTCACTTCAAATAAATTAATTTACACATGATAGCATAACAAAAACATAAAACAAATAAAATTGAAATTGTTGGATAACATACTGCACGAACCTGAGGTTTAAGCCAAATCAAAACAAAAAACAAAAAAAAATAGATGAAAAACATTAAACATAAGGTTCTACTTATAGATTTTAAGTGTAGAACAAAACAAATTTGTGATTAAAGATGGATCTAGTGGAAATTTTATGAGCGAGAGAGGTATTAGGTCTTGGTTGAGAACTTCAATCGCGTGGATGGGAGATCGGTTTTACTGGGAAATTAGGGGGGAAATTCCCAACGGTTTTAAAAAACTGTTGGTAAAGGTAATATTTACCAATGGTTTAGAGAAACCATTTGGAAAGCCTTCATAATTTTTAGATTTCCCAACGGTTTCTTCAAACTGTTGGGAAATACTTCACTAACTCAACCTTTACCAACGGTTTGAATAAACTGTTGGTAAAGGATCCCTATACCAACAGTTCTGTTGAACCATTGGTATAAGAGTGTTGGGAAAACCCAGATTCCCAGTAGTGGTAGCATGTACTATCTTTGGACTAGTGAGTGCAAAGTCCCCTAGATCTATCCATCAAAATAGTGACCCGTATGGTCATTCGTACAGTGCCTCAAACAGTTCGATACCGATGGTGGAGTGGTGGATGTTGTTGTATGAAAACTCCATCAGTGGTAGGTGGTCCTTCCAACTGCGACCAAAATCAAGAATGCAAGCATGAAGCATTTCCTCCAAGGTTTGTATGGTCTGCTCTGTCTGACTATCTCTCTGTGGGTGAAAGGTTGTGCTCAAGCACATCTAAGTCCCAAACACCTATTGTAATCCCATCCACAACCGGGATGTAAAGCGTGCATCATGATCTGAGACTATTATATATGGGACTCCATGGATCTAGACTATCTCCTACATGTAGATCCATCCTAAGCTATCTACTGAACTCTGCTCTCAAATGGGTAGGAAGTGTGTCGACTTAGTGAGTCGATCTATGATCACCCAGATGGTATCATTCCCCCTGGACATATATGGTAATCATGTCACAAAGTCCATAGATATCTCATCCTAATTTCACTCCAATACCTTGAGGGGTTGTGTAAAACCTACTGGAAACTGGTGCTTAGCCTTCACTTGCTGACAAGTGAGGCATCTCGAGATAAACTCTACAACTTCCTTCTTCATTCCTGGCCACCAGTGCTGATATCAGAGGTCCTGGTACATCTTTACCACACCTAGATGTACTGCCAAATGGGATGTATGAAACTCCCTCAACACTTCCTCCTATAATTCCACTGGTACAACGGTATGTCCTCTTAAAAAGGATGATTTTGTCCCCGCATTTTGAATATCCATAAGGGGAATGCCTTGTGGACATTTGGGCACGTGTAGTCTCACTACTGGAATCTCTGAGTTGCACCTCCCTAACTCTCTATAAGAGTGGAATGGAAACTACCATAGACTAAAGATAAGATGCCTCATCCCTATCCACAAAAGATATCTAAAGAGTGTCCAACTTTTCTGAGGCCTCGTTCAGTAGTTGTGAACTTGATCTCCTACTGAGAGTATTTGCCACCATGTTTCCCTTCCCATGAGTATAGACTATCTCAAAGTCATAGTCCTGAAGGAACTATAGTCAACACTATTATCTCATGTTCAGATCTTTCTAAGAAAATATATACTTGATAATCTTACGGTTGGAGTAGACAATAAATCGTTCACCCATGAGGTAGTGTCGCCACATCTTTAGTGAAAAGACTATCGCTGCCAAATCAAGGTCATGAGTTGCATATTTCTGCTCATGCGATCTCAACTGTAATGATCCATAAGTAATCACTACTTTCCCTCGCATCATGACACAACCAAGCCTGCCTCCTGATGCGTCACATTACACCACATAGTCGGCGCTCTCCTCTGGAAACCTCAAGATAGGTGCACTCTTGAAGCTCTACCTCAGCTACTGAAAGCTCTGCTAACATCCTTCTGTCCACACAAAGGGTTTTCCATTCTTTATCAATGTTTTCATGGGTTCTTCCACTTTGTATAAGTTAGTTACAAACCTCTGATGGTACCCAACCAACTGAAGGAAACTCTAAACCTCGGTAAATCTCTTAAGTGGCTCCTAATCAATCACTGCCTTGATCTTCGCCAGATCCACCAAAACTTTAGACTTTGAGATGACATGTCCCAGGAAGTAGACCGTTCATATCTATAACTCACACTTCAAGATATTTCCATAAAGCCGGTGCTCTCAGAGTGTTTCTAGAACCATCCTCAGGTGTATCGTGTGCTCCTCCTTGGACGTTGAATACACTAAGATGTCATCAATGCAGACCACTACAAACCAGTATAAGTACATCTGAAATATCCTGTTCATGAGTCCCATGAACACTGGTATGGAATTATTCATACCAAACGGCATCACTATGTACTCATAGTGTTCATAGAAACATCTTAAAGTCGTCTTCAAGATTTCCTCACCTCATACTCGAAACAGGTGATAGCTTGATCTGAGGTCTATCTTCGAGAACCATCTCGCTCCCTTTAGCTGATCGAAGAGGTCATCAATCCTCGATAGAGGATATTTGTTCTTCACGGTCACCTGGTCCAGGAACCATAATTCCATGCATAACCTCAAGATTCTGTCTTCCTTCTTTGAAAACAACACTGGGGATACCCATGGTGAAACATTGGGCCTTACTAACCCCTTTCTCTGCAAGTCCTCCAACTATACCCTCAGCTCCCAGATCTCTGTAGGATCCATCCGATATTTAGGTGTAGATATCAGTGTGGTCTCAGGGTAAAGATAAATGTAGAATTATACCTCTTTGTGAGGAGGTGGTCCTGAAACATCCTTTGGAAAGACGTCCTCGTACTCATCCACCACTGTAGGAAACTATGGAATCGTCTCATCCACTACACCAAGGGTCATGCTAGCCAACTGATGAGTGATCAGTTTCACCCTCCTACATGCGATTCTATCCTGCACTGCTCTGGTTTCCTTTTCTCCGATAAATAAAAACATGGTCCCATCTTCGCAGACACACTGCACGGTGCACCTAAAATAGTCGATTTGGGCATGGACTGCTAATATCTAGTCTATACCCAAAATGAAATCGTAAGGCCTCAACACTGCTACTAGGAGATCATAGTCAAAGATATCACCTCCAAGAGTAATCTCACACTGTTATCACCAGTGTGTGATCATTGAATCCCTTCTCGTAAGAGTCTCTAATCGTAAGGATTGATCCAATGGCTCAATCGGAATCTCCGAGATCCGAACAAGGTCTATGGAAAGGAAAGATTTATTGGAACCTCTATCTATAAGAACTGAATATATAGTGTAGAAGACACAGATCATACCTCGTATCATCTTTGGGACGTCGGGACCATAGGCCTCGACTACCTGAAGCTAAGCCCACCCTTGTCCACCGGCTCCTGGAGCCCGTGGAAGACCACCGGGGTGGTGGTAGTAGTACCTCGTATCTATGCCCACCTCATGCCTCTATTCCTAATATTTTTCCACATCTGACCCCTAGAGGACCATCCTATTCCTGCCTCTTTCATTGCCTTGGTGGTCCCTCGACCATATTCCAGTCCTCTGCGCGGCGAGTCAGGAAATACTGATCCATGTGCCTCTTCCTGCTACATGCCTAGAAAACTCTACTCCCATGATGACTCCCTCTACTCCGGGAGCTTCTCACTCCCGACCCTAAGTCCTGGGTTTATCCTCCGAAATTTCTGGCATGTTTGGGCCTCTACGTCGTCTATCAACTACCCGTCGTGGATGAATCGACCACCCGTCGCCCGGCGGTAGCTCCCACCGTCTGTGCCTACTTAGCGAGGAAGATCTCTTCTAGTAGAGTCTTCTTTAGTACCCCATCCTATGTAGGGATGCTAAGAGAGATAATTAATGCCCTAATCTCTAATCAGAGTCCCTGCTCAAAGGTCAGGGCCCTGAAGAAAGGGTCTCACACCATATTTGTGGAGTAACGGGAGAGGTCTGTGAACCTCACAGAGTACTCATCCACTGTCAGGATGCCCTACTATAAGTGAAGAAGATCTTGTATGCACACTGAGCATAAATTTTTTGAGAAGAAATCCTCCTTGAAAAGTCACTCGAAGTCAGACCAGGTGAGGGTCACCTCCTCATGAGTCTAGATGGTCAAACTCCACTATCTCCCTACTGATCCCTGTAGAAGGCTTACTACTAGAACCACCATCTGGTCAAGTATCATCCTCACTAAGTAGAAGACTCGGGTCACCACCTCCATCCAATCCTTTGTGACCTGAGGATCTATCTCTCCTTTGAACCTGGGAGGTATCTATCACTGGAACTCGTGTATAGAACTAAGCCTGCGTTCGTCCTCTACTGGTAGTGCCAGTAGTAAATGCTGACCAACAGGTGGTGGTATCACTGGGAAATCTCCTGAAGGTTCCATCTAGGGCAATGGTCCATATACCAAAGCCTCATCGCTTTGTGGACCATCCTCATGGTCACGCACTAGAATCCAAGATGGTTGTCTGCATAGAGGCATCCTGAAATAGATCAAGATGAACTACGATCAATTTATTATACTTGGTGAGTGAATATGACTCAAAAAGATCATGGGAGAACACTCAAAGATGCATGCGACCAATGTTTTCATGTATCGGGTCGGAAAATAGAATTCAGGGTCCTGGTGTATGGATACGTTGGGCACCGCACCAACACTGGAATCCTTATCATGAAGGCCAAACTTGAAACACTTAACACTATTGACCCATAAAAAATTTACAGACCCTTAGTTCTTATGGAAGTACTGACCTCCTTTGATGCCACTTTGTCACGACCCGTCCCCCAGGGCTCGTGTTGTGACTACCCCAAGCCCACCTTCCATAGGCCATGGGTTGGCGACTAGCACTGAATAGGCATATCCTAAAAAGGGAAGGAATTTTACTTTAAACCTGTACACACACACATAGCTCAAACTGCAGAAGGGTAAACACTAAGTAAACCAAAAATGTCATTGAGACAACTACTGAAAGTAAAGTACAAACTAAAAAGTAAAAAAGGGGCCATAACACAAGACCAAAACCACAAAGGAATGTATAGATTCCAAGGTCCATCTGCTCAAACTTGGCCTAAAGGGTAGGTGGAGGGTAGTTGTCTGTAGCTGTAGAAGTATGTCATGTATGTCCCATCTCACTGGGAACCACCTATTCCCGGAACACCAAGGTTTCATTTGAAGCATTAATCACCTGCACGAGACATGACATGTGCGGACGAAGCCCGTGCAGGGGTGAGTAACACAATACTTAGTAGGGACCCTAAACCAGAAAGGAAATACCACAAAGAAGGACCACACATTAAGATCACACATCAAAATCACACTGCAAAAATAGCTCACACCAGGTATAAATCAAAGTATAGAAAGTAAGATTATCAGTCATAGAGATGATTCATCTTGTACTGCTGAGGGACTCATCCCTGATAAGCCACTGAGGTCTGCTCGGCTACTGGACCACTTAGGTATGCTCTTCTTCTGAACCACTAAGGTACGCTCGTCTAGTGTACCACTGAGGTCTGCTCGTCTATTGAACCACTGAGGTACACTCGTCTGTTGCACTACTGAGTTATGCTCGTCTACTGACCCACTGAGGTACGCCCATTGGTTGAACCACTAAGGTACGCTCATCTGCTAAACCACTGTGGTATGCTCGACTACTGAACTACTAAGGTACGGTCATCAACTGAACCACTAAGGTACGCTCATTGGTTGAACCACTGAGGTACGCTCGTTGGATAAACCACTAAGGTATGCTCATCTTCTGAACCACTAAGGTATGCTCGTTAGATGAACCACTCAGGTACACTAGTATATTGAACCAATGAGGTATGCTCATTAGCTGAACCACTAAGGTATGATCGTCTGCTGAACCACTGAGGTACGCTCGTCTACTGTACCATTGAGGTCCACTCGTCATATTTTCCATATCACAACCAGCCATAGGACTTCCGCTCTCTAGTGTGCTTGATTCCAAGAGAATATACTCCTTAGGCCATCAACCATATCTCTACTGCCATAAAGTCTCACTTAGAGTATACCCAAAGTACTGTCTAGTCACAAGGGTCCCAACGTCGTAGGCAGTGCATCAATCGGACACTCGGTCTGAATGATATTGGCATTTTAGTAAATAGGGGTTGGTTGCCTCTGGGGCCGGTCTGAATTGGTCAGGCCAACCCTACCAACCCAACCTGAAGGTCCCACATGACCTGACCCAATTCTTCTGACCCGACCCGATCCGGCCCATCCCATTGGGCCTTTTTGGACCCGGCTCGGTTCGACTGTGGGTCCGGCTCGCCGGGTCGCCCAGCGACCCGATTTCATCTAGCCCAGCCCGTGATTTAGTGGGTCGCTAATTCCCCAACCTGGCCCTCCCAGTGGCCCAATTTTTTCCGACAGCTCGGCCCGTATTGGCGGGTCGGCTCTCCTCTAGACTGGGCCGCCCAGTAGGCTGGTTCACACTGCCACACGGCCAGCTGAGGCTGGCCACCTCATGCCCACACACAGTCCTGAATGGACAACGTGCCACCTGCATGCCATGGCCCATGTCGGTAGGCCGCTCCTCCAATGTAGTGCTCGAGCGGTGCCTCCACGCCACACCACCGTGCTCAGGGGTCGCAACCTCCACTGCCTCGACGTGCCGTCAAGGTGCACCACCTCGCGCCTGTAGTCGCTGCCGCTAGTCACCGGGGTCGGTGGTGTCTTCCACGGGCCACCAGGTCTGCTCTGGTGGTCCGATTCTCAAACTATCTACACCCTCAGACTTATCATGTCACCACCATCCCTACTACGGCCTTGAGGTCACATTGTTGTCGATCCAGGGTTTCCGTTGTGAAGAATAAACGAACTCCCAAAGATAGAGAAATCAGACCCTTGTTTGTGTCATCCTGATTCCTCTGTGTTTGGGTTTTGAAATAAGGTATGGGGATATTAAGTTTCTAACATGGATTATCCCAATCCAAAACCCCAAGATCAAACCCTCTTGCATATGTGATCGATCCCCGAGTCACCTGTTCATGGGTTAACCCGCATTCGTTGCTCAAAACCAAGAACAGGGAATGAAAGAAATTCACTTATAATTAAACCCCAACCTGTGATATGATTGTTGGCTGAGGAATAATGGGATCACGCACCTCCATTCTTCATTCTTGATCTTCCACCCACTATTTCTAGTGATCCTTCAAAGGGTGGAAGAAAGTGTGTTCTTCATTCGTCGTTGCCACCCACCAAAGCCTCAGAGCAATTCCAGGATTATGCCAATAATCCTACATTGCTTGTTAGGCTATTAATTGATGAAATGTGAATCAACATTTCTGTTACGTTGCGTTGCAGTGTCGTTACGTTGAATCATTAATGAGGTTCATTAATGGGATTCAATTTCGCCTCATTTCTTCATAACGAAGAAGAAAAATCTAATAAAATAACTTTTTAAGTTGTTTTATTTTTCTTCTGAAAAGTCCAAAAATTAACTTTCACCCTCAACCCGCACCGGTCGATATTAGGCTTCACCTAAGGGAATCATTCCCTCATGAGTTCAACGTTACTCTAGGATTTCTGATATGAGCTTCTGTTTAAGAGTTATAAGGATTTGAAAATAAAATAATCGTTATTCAATTATTTTATTTACGACAAAAAACTACTTTCCACAGTTGGTCCACGTCGGCCAATGTTAGTCCCTTTCTAGGAGAATCTTAATGCTCTAAGTTCAACGGTGCCCTCATATTTTTTATCCAGGTACCGGTTTAAAAGTTAAAAAAATCCAATTTCACATTTATTTAACAAACTTTAAAAAAAATAATTCATAAATATGTTCCAGACACTCTGGGCCTCGGAATCATGTGTCGTCTTAGAGCCTGGTCTTCAAATAATCCCATTTAATTTTAAAAAAATTACATGGAATTCCAGGGTATTACATTCAAGGGGATAACCCTTATTTTAGGGAATTGACTTGTATAATTATCATGTTTCCCATATATAAGACATCAAATTCCTTGGCAATTCATTTATCTATGCCCTTTATTTTCACATAGAAAACATTGTCCCTTCTAATTGATATATTCATCAAGGTTTTTCTTCCCACATTCTTAATAAGAATTAAATTTAACTTTCTTACTCAATGATCACTACCACATAAACTTCCATAAAAGTCAATTTTCCTGTTATTTTACTTATTTGGAAACTCAACTATTTTTATGTTGTTAATCAAATATCATGATAGTTTATTAATAATAATCACAATATATTTCTCTCTAGTAATCATCCAATTTGTTTTCTCGTAACTACTGTGTTGTCCATCACATTTTTTGTTAACATGATTCCTTATGGTTATAGCCATTTACTAAAACCAAATAGCATAGTATGATAAATAATAATCATAGAGAAAAACCACATAATCATAAAAAACATTTATAGGATGTCTAAATCAAACACCTAATTTTCAATCTATGAAGACTTAGGTTTAACCTAAGTAATCCATGGTCATCGTCTATTTAAATCCTTTTTTATATTTCATAAAGATTGTGTGAATTTCCAAAACATATCCCTCGAGAGTGTCAAACTAGGTGTGTAGAAAGGATCCTTATCATGCTCCAGGTCACAATTGATTTAAATCCCAATGCACCCTTTTTAGAGTTATTACACCTATGTACTGACAAGGATGTATTGCTAAGAAAACATATTTCTTACCAAAACTGTATGATGTTGTCCTATACTTAAACTTATCCTCATGAATTTCACCAAAGTTTTATAACTCTAATCTATAAATATTGACTAAACCTTTATTTGATACCAACTATAATGACCCAAGATTTCATGCATAAACACTACATCTTTTCAGATGAATATTCAATGCATTACACAAATACTTGCCCGATAATCATAAAGGTTTACCATCTTCAGAGACTAGATGAAAAATATTCTTATATCATGAAAGATATTAAATGTCTTCCACAAATATATTCACATTTAGTAAACTTCAAATACATACCCTACTTAAAACCTTTCTTAATAACATGGGGAAAGGAAACATAAGAAAGGGTGAGCACTGATGCTCAGTAAGGGTAAATATAGGAGATATCAATTGATAATCTTATAAAGAATAGGACAAGAATTAGGGTATGAGATCATGAATAAAACATAAAATTTTTATAGAAAATCTATCGTGGAACATAACATGAGTCATGGAATAAAACATTATCATTTCAAAAGATATTAATCGTAAGAGTGTGAAATCGTCATAAATCAATCATGAAACATAAGTTCATTTCATAAAATTGTATCAATATCATAGGTATAGAAACCATTTCATATTTCAAGGATAACTACAAAGACCATAAAATAATAGTGGATCAGAAATCCCTACATGTTTCCTATATCATAAAGGATCAAGAATATCCACCTACATCCCATAGTGGATAAAGCACATTGACTTGTTTCCTATAATGGATCAAGCACATCGATTTTCATCCCATATTTATATCATGAGATATAAAACATTATCCAATGCATTGGAAGGCTATATAATTCCAAACCCACCTATCATATAATGAAAACCACTTATATTTGTGCCATAAAATCAATAATAATTAATCATATCATCACATCATAACTCGTGAAAATAAATCGGGTTTCATAAACATTTAATCAATCCATCATAGCATAACCCATGGGAAATAAATGGGTTTCTTAAACATAACTTCATCATAATCATAAACTATCTAAATAAAGGATAAGGATGGTACCATTAGATCATATCCCCAATAAAAATAAGAAACACCAAAGGTTGTTGTCATTGATGGATAGAAATTCCAAAAAAATATCATTAAAACATTCTTTAGGAAAATATATTTTTCATTTGAAATCACTTCTTTAAAATTTAAAAATTACCAAAATATTAAAGAAAATATTTTCCTTTAAAAGGAACATGGAAAATTTTAAAGTAATCTTAAAAGAATTGATCAGACATGATGGCATAAAATTATGGCCATTTCATACACATTAAAACATAGATTCCTTTCACTTTTTCATTAAAATAAATAGAAATGATTTTCAACCAGAGAGAGAACTAAATTCGTTTTTCCTTAAAAATATTCTTTCAGTTTCTTGAGTTTCTTAAAAAGTTTAAGATAAAAGGAAAAAAAGTAAATTAAATAAATAACTGATGCTGAAGAGAATTTATGATTGTCTTGATAGATAGATCATAATATTTCATCATTAGAATCATATTCATAAACAGCCCTAAAAAACAATGGGATTGTATCATAAAACTCTTACCACTTTGGTAACTTTTGAAACCTAAGACCCATGAAGGAAATAAAATTATATGGATATGTAAATGCCCATAATTTTCATAATAAGAATCACAACACACATTCATGGGAATTATATACAATACATAAAATTAACAAGTGGTGAATATGGCATGTGTCTCACAGAAATAAAAGTGAGATGAAAATCTCTTACCCCAAGTATTGACTTCCTTTGTACACGTTCGAACATCCTATATAATAAACATAGGTTTATTATAAATCCATTATAAAATCATAATCATACATATCATAATATATATGATTTACTTATAACCTTTTACCACATGTTTATAAACAATTCTTTGTTAAACTCATTGTTCCGGGTGATAATTGCTTCGTTTTTCATGTATGTTTTAGTTCAGTTGTTTTGATATTTGTACTTTTATTATGATTCCATTGTATTAATAAAATTAATAATGATATAAATATCATATATATTCACTATTTACATGTTTAGATTCATCCATAAATGTTAGAGATTGAAAAATGAATTACACCGTTGTAGAGACAGTGGGTCGTGCATATACATGAACGTTGTTTCCATTTTCTTGATAAATAGAATGAAAGAAAGATAAATAATATATCACCTTTTAAGAATCATTTTTATGTTATATATATCATATATATTCATTAAATATATCATTATTATCATCCATGCTAAAATAAAATGAATAACAACTCACATCGCTTCGTAGAGGTGGTAGTCCACCCGTACTCCCGAGCGACGTTATCATTTTCTGAAAGATGAGAAGGTAAGAATTTAGATGTGATATTATAATTATATGATTATAAATATATCATAAATATAATATATAAATATTAAATCCATCATTATCTCATGTCGTAATAGGAGGTGATGGAAAACGAATTACATCGGTTCATGAGGCAGTAGTCCGCCATACACACGATCGACGATTTAGTTTTCCATTTTATGAAGGGGGGGATGGATATATGTTATTCCATTATCATAATAATATACTAGTATATGGAAGATATTGTTTTTATTATTTCATCATATTTGGGGAAGATTTGAAAGAGGTATAAGAAGAAATAAAATTAAAACGCTTGGTTAAAACGATACATCTTCTTAGGACAACCTCTTTAGGTTAGCACCAAAAGCCTTATTGTGAGGGTTTCCTAACAAAACCAAGGCCTCTAAGATGTGGTTAGAGAAGTAAGGGATTTGGGTTGGTATTTTCAAGACCAATAGGATTTGGAAGTGCGAAGAGGAGAGGAGGGGGGGTTCCCTTTTATAAGTGGGGGAGAGGACACACTTGGAATTATTGAAAAGGAAAAAATATAACCACATTTTACACATTCCAAATGGCTCAAAAATAGACCATTTCCAAGCCTTAGATGAGATAAGGTCAAATTATGATTAGAAAATATAAATTATATAATTTTTTACATCATTTTAACACTTATCTTTTTAGTTTAACCCCCGATGAACTCGTTTTAACCTTAACATCGGTAATTAATTTTCACTATTTTTACTATTTATTATGACTAAAAATTAAGTATACATTATTATAAAACATTGTTTATGTTGATGCCAAATATGGGATCTATTTTACCAAATTCAATTCACAAAATTGGTAGAGTTTAATTTAAAATCAAACTCACAGACGCGATGAAAAGCGGTTTTCCAAAGAAATTTTTTTCATAAGTATAAAATGTTTTTATATAAAAATTGAATATAAAATTGATTTAAACGACCGAAATTAGTTTAATAATTATATAATTGGAAAAATTTTACTTTTAAAATAATTTTAAATTAAAATGGAATTTTTAAATGCTTTAAACGAAGAGGAAGTTTTCAATAAAAATCATTATTTTTCATTATTCATCGAAAAGTTAATCTTTTCTGAAAATTCTCACAAATTCATTCTAAGATAATTTTAACATGTTTATTTAAAAAATGAATTTTATTTTTTAAAATACATTTTCTTAAAGTGTAATAAAATAATTTTAAAATAAGTACGTGACAAAACTACTTTTTAGAAAAATACAGTTTTCAGGCATAAAACTGGATTTAGTCTTATCTCATACATAGAAAAAATATTAGACGAATGATAAAACCTTTGATCGAATATATAATATATAAATTTCATTAAAATCATTCATCAATAGTGGTTAATTTAATTTACTAAGATAAAAACACATTGCACGCATTAAAAATCCTAAAAAAATATTTTATTTACTTTAAAATTATTTATATTTTCATTTCTAATCAATTGATAACCAATAAATTTATTTATACATGTGTAAACCATATACTTTTCATAATTTAGTTAGTCATATTCATATCTGTCAATTCCACGATTAGGTTACAACTGTCACCTTAAATAATAATATTTGAAAAAGTATATTACGGTTTGTTTAAACCCTGTATTGCGTATAACGCAAACCATCAAAGAAATTAAATTTATTTGAAAAAATATTTCATAAAATGTAGGGGTGTTATAGAAACATTCTGATATCTTAAGGTTCAATTGCAATTAGAAGCTTCATCGCCTTCTGATGAATGCAGTTTTATCTTCTGATGAAGCATTCAATGTAGCTTCTCTATGTTCTGTAATTTAGGTATATACTCCCTATGATTTTTTCATCTGTAAGACTTAAATTTCTCCCCATTTAAAACTCAACTTAAAAACACATTTGTAAAAATAAATTTTCCCCCTTAAACTAAGGAAAGCTTATTATTCCTTAAATCTCTCCCCCTTTGTGATTTTCAAAAGGATAACCATAGAAAGAGGAAAATAAAAGGCCGTGAAAGGTTAAAAATTAAACACAAAATACCATAATATCAAAGATCCTCTTATTTTTTTTATTCCTTCCCTTGGGATACACATCCCCCTTTGTGATTTTCAACGAATGATAAGATAAAGACTTTTTTTCTCTATAATTTTCAATAATCTCCCCCTACCTCAAACAATCAAAGACAAAAAAAAATTATATTTCCTTTTTAGGAAAATCATAAACAAGTAATGTAGTTTCAAATGATTTAATCATCAATAAATTCATCCATCGATGATGGTTAAAGTATTCAACAACAATCAGAATTTAGAACTCCATGTGATTATTACAAAACTAAATTCATGAAGATATGCAATGAAAGTTCTTATAACTCTTCTCAATAGTTGATCTCCCCCTTGAATGATGGTCTCTCTCTTACTGTCATCTGATAGTTTCATGCATTGAATGAGTTTTGTTATATCATTTCTTGAACCACTATTTATTCTCTTTCACATAAATTCTCTAAAAAATAGTCATTATGTAAAAGGTTTGCAAATACAAATAAGAAATTCATGAATTAAAGGCATAATTGGCTATGGATTTGGTATGACGAATATAGGGCCTACAAATAAGATTTTAGGGATGTTAAATTGTCGATGTGAGAATATCAAAAGGTTTGACTTAACTTCCGATTAATTAAAAATTATCATTGAGTAACTATCATAGAAATGAAGTAACGAGGATGGGAATGACATGAATATTGCTTTCATTAGCAATGGGAATCCTAACGTATTTCAAGATCAAAACTAGACTCGAGGTTGCACAAGCAATGACAGTGGCCAATTGATACATAACGGGTTAAAATCACAAGTATAGGAATGAAATTATCAAGATGAAAATGATGTGTAGTGATACAATTGATACTCAATTGTAACTTCAAGTGAGATTATTGGAAGATTAGTCAGTGGGGGGAAATTAATACTGCAAACGTTGATTAATAGTTGAACTTTATATTCAACGATAAATGTGTCATTGGTGGATTTTACTACATGTATTCTTTCATGTGCAATAATTACCTTGGTAATGATGGTGTAGTGTGTGTAAAGGTCAACGAGGGTGTCAGAAAGGAACACAAAGACAGAATCACGAGCATAGGATCTCATATAGTGAGAGATTTTCAACAACAAACCTAAGTGTAGTAGTTGTACACACATTTGATCATAGTAAAATCATTCTTTTTGCACTTCATGGTTTTTACATTACATTATTTGAAGATTTTCAACTTAAATATATGTCTTCAATTTCATATTCTCGTTATATTTTTAAGATGAAATTTTATTTTTGAGTGATTTAGATCATGACTGATGTCCTAATAAAACAAGATTTATCACATCAATTATTTGATATAACCAATGTAAGTAATCAATGCAAAATCTCAATATTAATTACATTTTATATGATTAGTGTGCTTAATAATCAATGTTATGAATGGATTTTCACTTAGGTCTTAACAAACGTTAAAATATATTCATTATATCATTAGCATTAACATCATCACTAAAACGATGTAAAGACTTGAAAACAATGTGAGAAATCTAAAATTCATGTTGTCCTAGTGAGAATAAATATTCACAACTTTTTTGAAATAGTTGAGGATATATAAAAGATATAATGTATGTAAAACAAAGATTGGAGATTGTGCGTGATGTACAAAAGAAAGTGAATCAAGCTAAATCAGAGATGGAAAGTTCAATGCATTATGAAACGGTGCTCTTTACATGATCAAAATAGCATTTAGGATTCCAAATATACCGGAAAAACCAAACGCGCCGCCGGGCTCAGCGGTTGAGGCGGTCGGGTGGGTTATCGCCGTCGCGGGATTTCTGGAGTTTGACCTTGAGTTTGACCCAGTTGAGGCCTGCCGACGCCCCATCCTTCACCTTCTTCACCCCCGTCGACGCTGCCGCCTTGGTTTTGTTGAAGCTCTGGCTCACCTTCACGGCGGTGCCCCCGCCGCGGGCCTTCCGGTCGTTCCCCACCGCCGCCGGCTCCAGATGCTGGGGGTGATTGGCGTCCCATTGATCCGCCCAAGAGTTCTCGAAAGACTGCTGCTCCTTTTTCTCCATAACTCAACGCATCCGCCCGCCGGAAATCCTCCCCCTTCCGATTAAAACCTCCGGTGAAAACAAAGAAACTAATCTAAACGGAGATACAGGAACAGAAGGAAGAAAAAGAAGAACGATTATGATATGATGGGGAAAAGAAATGAGGGCACGGTTCGTATTGGATGGGGCAGTTTTATTCTCCCCGATTTAAGCGCGATTTACTATTTTTGAACATTTCCGTAATTTGGATCTCCCGCTTTGATTACCTATTGATTATATATATATATATACATATATATATTATGGAAATAATAATATAATTTTAAAAAATGATAATTAATAAAAGTAATTGCTAATGTGAGTAAATAATAATGCACTAGATAATAATTATATTAAAAATAACAATATAAATATAAAAAAATATAGATAATTACTAATGTGAAATCAATAATAATCATTAAAATGTTAATTAATAATTATTAATATTATTAATTGTAGGTTAATAATCAATTATATGATTAATTATAATCCATAATTGTGCATACTAACTATAAATTTAATTTGTAATTAATCGACAATTATGAGTAATTAGTGCATCATTCACTGATTGTACTTTTAATTCATTGATAATATGATTTATTACAATCAGTCATTATTAAATGTTAATTATTATTTTTTGTTTTTTATGAGTTATGTAAAAACGATTTTATGTAAGATCCCGATCTTTTCTGGAACAATCTCGGGTGTGTTTTTTAGGTATTTTTTGTTGTGTATTAAGTACTTTTGGGATGGGTATGACTTGGAGTGTGTTTAGGTGAAGTTTCTAAGGAATTGGGAAGATAGAGGTTGTGCACGGTTGGCGCACGGTTTTGTCCAGACCGTGAGCAAGCTAACCGTGCGGATAGTGGAAATCAGCACGGTTGGCGCACTGTTTGCCTAACCGTGCGCCATCAAGTCGTGCGGGTAGTGGAAGACTGTACGGTTGGCACACAGTTTGGTCTAACCGTGCGGCCTCCCAGGTAAAACCGTGCGCGCGACCAGTTTATTCCGAAAAATGGTTTTAAGACCACCCGAACCCCCGAACCCTCTCTAATTCGACCTAGGCTCGGGCTTAACAATTTCTAGGTGTTCCCAAAGCCTTCAGGAGGGATTCCAAGGCGATCTGAACATCATTCTTCGAGATCGAAAGCCCAGATTGAAGATTCACTCTCTTCCCAGTAAGGGGATTTCATCCTCATACTTCTCTTGTTCTTTCTCTTATCTTTTATAGATCTTTTCATGGAAGATCTCCCCTCGTTTTCTTAGATCTAAACCTATGAGTTGAAATCTAGATTTAGGATTGTGGATCTAGATATAGATTTGCAAGATCTTAATGTCTTTGAACTTAATTTTGGATTTAGGGATTTAGATCTGGAGCTTGATCGACGACGTTGTGACCGCTCGGATTTTGGGGATTTCCGTTGGGCTAACTTTTGTCAATAAACCGAGGTAGGTGGTCTAAATCGAACTCTCATAGCAGTGATTTTGATATGTGTATGAGTTTATGATTTTTCTAGATTCTCTTGATGATTGATTTCCTAAATTGGAGTAATTAGGAATGTGGAATTGAATTGAGTTTGCATCGGTGATTAATTGAGAATTGAATCATGGAACAAACGAGGGGGGTTGCCCAAAGAGATATTTTGGAGATTTGTTATGGGTTGAGATATTGTAATTGAGATATTGGATTGACTGTGATAAGATAATTAATTGGGGGGAATTAATTATGAAATAAGGATATAGGCCATTAATTGTGAGAATTAGTAATGTGTCGCGATGTTGATTAAAGATAATTAATTGTGATAATTAATTACGTGTCATGATGTGATCAAAGAAAATTAATTGTGAGAATTAATTATGACATGTTGAGATTTGATATGGATAATTAACTGTGAAGAATTAATTATGAAAATAGAATTGTGTTGATTGATTAATTAATTGATGAATTAATTAATGGAATATGTGCTTAGTTAATTGTTGAGTTCACTAATGGACTTAAAATGTTTAACTAATCGTTGGATTAGTAATGGAATGTTGTGGCAAATTCTTGTGAATTAATGAATGATTAAATGGATGAGATTTTTTTGGTTCTAGACATGGCGTTCTAGACCGATTAGAAGTTGGGACTTGGAATTTGTGTTTCTCCCCCAATAGTTATCCAAGATTGAGATTATGGGGTGCTAGGCATGACAACATACACCGAATGAGGGAAGAAGTGATAGACATGACGACCTACACTCAACGAGATTGTGGTGCTTGGCATGACGACCTACACCAAATGAATTATAATAATGAATGATGATTCAACTGAGATTTGGGGTGCTAGGCCTGACGACCTACACCAGATAATTAATGATATTGAATGACAATTCAAATGGGAAACATGAGTTGAAACAGGGTCTAATGTGATGATTAAAGATTAAATAACGATGTGATAATTGTTTAAATTATGCATTGTATTTATTGCTTTATAAAACTGCATGCACTATCTTTTGACTGGAGTCGTTTTAGACACCGTTGGTGGTGGCCTACTAAGTTGTACTCATACCCTGTCTGGGCAGCCTAATTGGCTCCCGAGTAGACTTTGTTGTTGCAGGACATGATAAGGGGCAAGGCCCTGGGATAGGTTGTTGTTTGGGATTGGAGCATGGGAGAGGGAACCAGACGTGGTTCATGGCCCGTATGAGAGTCATTCTGTCTTTACATTCAGTTGCATTGTAGACACTTGACATTTGCATTGTCATAGCATATTTTATCTTTCAGTTGAGTATTGTATTTTCATGTTTTGGTTATCATATGACATGGATTTGTTCTGGTTATTTACACGCTTCCGCACTTGGTTATTGTTATTTGCTTCTGTTGGTGTTTTATTCTGATAAAAGAGGGTATAGTCTCCCCAAGACTAACTTACCAGACCCTCACTGTTAGTCAGTACCCTTTGGCGTACGGTGAGGCGCGCTTGAGGGCATGTGGCCAACCGGCTTGGGGCACCGTTCAGTGGATCCCGGGTCGGGACGTCGCAAAGTGGTATCAGATGAGTTTTCTTTTCTTTCTTCTTCTTCTGTCATACTATTTTGGGAAAGGTAGACATGAGACTAGGAAGATTCGAGGCTCGATAATGAGCTCGTGCATGGGAGTTGCAAACCCATGTACGAGAGAAAATCCGAGTACTCAGGGTGGGATTTTTGTGATTGTTGTTTGTCGTTACAGTTGGATATTATTTAACCTTGGGTGATGCACTTGTGGTGTGATGTGATATTTGCTTTGAAATTTTTTGAATTTTGATTTGTGGCCTAAAGAGGAACAATACTTGAGTCTGCATGCGTCATTGTAGGCACTCGGGGTTATTGTAACATGCATCATTCTAGGCACTCACGAGAAAACGGGTTATGGGTAAGTTGTTGAACATGAACTATTTCCTTGTTGTGAGATTGAAATAATGATGCAAAATGAGAATAAATGGGTGTCTAATGAGAACCTTGATTGATGAAATAGATATTAATTAATTAATTGTTGAATTAATTAATTTGAGATAATGTGATTAATTAATTGTTGGATTAATTAATGAGAATGTTTGTAACCTTGTTAACCAAGACCTATGAGTAGGATGGTTAAGGGTAGTGATAAGGCCTCGATGTTGATTGTGTGGAAATAAAAAGGGGAAAGGACATGTTGAAACTTGTTGTGTTAGTTTCTCCTCTTATGTAAATGTTATAAGGTTGCGTTATGAGACCTAAGACGTGTGTTTTTCTTTGTATAGATATGCCTCCATGATGCTTGTTGAGGGAGAGACCGAGGGGTATAGACTGGAACGAACTTCCAATCAGGGAGCTTGAGGCACCATTGGTGCAAGATGAGGAAGAAGGGGAACAATTTTGATAGAACTTTGCCCGTTTCATGAAATTTATGGAGAGAGACTCAGGACGGGTTCATAAAATCATGTCTGAGTTGACAAGGGAGTTTTAGCTACAACACCCTCCTACTTTTAGTAGAGAGGGTGGACCCGAGGGAGCTGAATTATGTATTGAATCCATAGAGATGATACTTGACCATTTGGAAACTTCGGCTGAGAGGAGAGTCAAGTTGGTTGCTTATATGCTATGGGGTTCAGTGAAGCGCTGATGGGACATTCAGGTACGATCTGGATAGACAGGTGATATCTTATGGAAGGAATTTCTGGAGAAGTTCTTAGATCACTTCTATCCAAAGGCACTGAGACAAGAGAAGGCTTCAGAGTTTATACATATGACCCAAGGAATCATATCCATAATGGAATACGCAGGACGTTTCATGGATTTACAGCATTTTTTTCCAACTTTGGCGGCAGATGAGGCTTCTTCGGCAAAATGATTTTGGGACGGACTTAGGTGTGAAATTAAGTCCCAAGTGAATATCTTTAGGTTGAAGAAATTCTCGGAAGTGGTTAATCAGGCTCTCATTTCAGAGGGTAACCTGAAAGAGGCTTCTAGTACTGGACAGGTAGTTGGATGATCAAGGAGTGGGCCTTCCGAGAATAGGAAGCACCATCATGAGAACCTTAGTCAGGAAAGTGGAAAGCAAGGTGGACATTCAGGAGGAACAATTGCCCCAGATATTTCTCATGTACTTTGACACCAGTGTGGTAGGCAGGGACACTATCATACACATTGTCCTCGACCACTAGTGGAGTGTCGGTTTTGTGGCAAGATGGGACACCTACAGAAGTTTTGCAGGAAGCTACAATAAGCTAGTGCTGAGGGAGAAGTTGCTCAGAGTCAGAGTGTGGGAAGGGGGTCTTCTACACCATATAGGTATGGCAGCTAGAGTTCTACTAGAAGTGGTGATAGAGGCAGTGGACGTGGTTCTTTAGGGTATGAGCACCCATATCAGCAGAGTGGTGCTACTCAGGGGAGTCAGACGACACCACAGGGAAGAGGGGCAGGATAGTTATATGCACTACAACCTACACTTGTGGAGAGTGAGTCTGGTCCATCGATAGTGAGAGGTATTATTCTAGTTGCTTCTACTTTAGCTACTACCTTGTTTGATATTGGTGCCTCTCATTCCTTTATATCTGTAAATTTTGTTAATGTCTTGAGCCTGGAGGTGGATTCCGTAAGCGGGATGATGAATATCAATACACTGTTGGGAACATAGACTAGGGATATCTGTTTATGTAATGGATTTTCTCTAGAAATCGGAGAGTATTGTTTTTTTGGAATATCTATGTCCTTGATATATCAGGCTTCGACCTGATTATGAGTATGGACTGGCTAGTCACATACTGATCCCACATAGATTGTTACCATGGGAGAGTGACCTTTGTATCTCTTGAGGGTGGATGGTATGTTCATCGTGGAGAATGGGATATCCATGCAGACAAAGCTGGTCCAATTACTCAACAACTGGGAGAGATCACAACCCAAGTTTCTAGTCTTTTACCGTATGATGGGAGTGGTAGGAAAGACATCCTTCCACCAGTAGTAGAACTGTTTTAAGATGTCTTTCCTGAATAATTTTCAGGGTTTCCACCTGAGAGAGATGTGGAATTCACTATTGAGCTCATGTCGGGGGCTGATCCGGTATCTATTCCACCTTATAGAATAGTACCAATTGAGTTTCAAGATCTCAAAACATTCTTAGAGGAGTTGGAGGATAAAAGGTTTATCTATCCAAGTATGTCGCCTTGGGGATCACCTGTTTTGTTTGCAAAGAAGGATGATGGGAGTTTACGTTTGTGTTTCGATTACCGGAAGTTGAATAAAATGATTGTGAAGAACCGATATCCACTTTCGCGTATTGATGATCTGTTTGACTAGCTGAAGGGGGCTTGTGTGTTCTCAAAGATCAATCCGAGATCAGGGTATCATCAAGTGAGAGTTCAGGATTCTAATATACCAAGAACTGGTTTTAGGATAAGGTATGGCCTTTATGAGTTTTTTTGTAATTCCGTTTGGGTTGAAAAATGATCTAGTAGTATTTATGGCCTTAATGAATAAGATCTTTCATCCATACTTGGATCAATTTTTGGTGGTTTTTGTGGATGAAATCTTGGTGTACTCTAAGACTCATGAAGATCATTCCCAATATATTGACATCATCCTGGGTACACTAAGAGAGCATATGATATATTTCAATCCATCTAAATTCTAGTTTTGGATAGACAAGGTACACTTTTTGGGGCACATTGTCTCAAAAGAAGGTTTGGAAGTGGACTAAAAAAAAGTGCAGGCAGTGATCTATTGGGAGCATACCAAGAATGTTTTTGATATCCGAATCTTTTTGGGATTAGCTGGTTATTACAGGAGTTTCATCCAGGACTTTTCTCGATTGGAAACACCGCTTACTAGTTTAAAAAAGAAAGGGATAAAGTTTATTTGGACAGAAGCATGCGAGAATGCTTTCCAGGAGTTGAAGAAGTGCTTGACATCGACACAAATTTTGATCTTACCTGAGTTAGGTGAGGAGTACATGGTGTATTGTGATGCTTCTGGGGTCGGACTCAGAGCTATGTTAATACAAGAGGATAGAGTCATTGCTTATGGGTCTCGACAATTGAGGCCACATGAACAGAATTACCCTACGCATGACCTTGAGTTGGCAGCATTAGTTTATGCTCATAAGTGTTAGAGACACTATCTTTTGGGTGAAAAGTTTACAGTTTTTACGAATAAAAAAATCTTGAAATATATATTTTCACAGCATGACTTGAATCTTCAGAATAGAATATGGGTAGAGTATATATAGTCCTTTTATTTTGAACTATCATATACACCTGGAATGGGGAATAGTGTGGCTGATGCATTGAATAGGAAAACCCAGACTCAGTTGGTACAAGAGTCGAGTGTAGAGTGGAAGATGATGACTTTTCTGGTAGAAATGCATGTGATAGTTCAGAAGAGTCTGGAGAGGATGACTCTGGTTTCTATAGCAGTGGAGTATACACTCTTGATATGGATCGGGGATAGGCAATACGAGGATCCGAAGTGTTTATCCTTAAGGGAAAGCCTTGTAGGTGATGAGACACCCTCATACTGGATAATATATGTGGATGAGATCATCTATGTGAAAAATCAGGTTATTGTTCCTACGAGTATGTGAGAGAAACTCATGCTAGAATTTCATGCTTCAGGGTGGGTAGCAAATCATGGGGTGAAAAAAATGTACCATGACCTATTATGACAGTTTTGGTGGCCATGCATGAAAAATGAGATAACAGGGTTTGTAGCTAGATGTTTCACCTGTCAACAGGTGAAGGCAGAGCATCAATGACCTGGAGGCCTAGTGCAGCCGTTACCTATTCCGGAATGCAAGTGGGATGACGTGACTATGGATTTCTTGGTATGACTTCCAAAGACTATTAGGAAGAATGATGCTATTTGGGACGTTCCGGATGGACTAACGAAGGTAGCACACTTCTTTCCTATCAAGGAAAACTTTACAATAGAGCAGTTGGAAGAACTATACATGAGAGAGGTAGATCATTTGCATGGGGTACCACAAACTATAGTTTCAGATCACAATTAGCGCTTTACTTCAAGATTCTATAAGGGATTATATAAGTTGCTTGGTAAACAGGTTCTGTTAAGTACAAACTTCCACCCACAAAAAAATGGGCAGTCAGAGCACACTATATAGGTATTAGAAGATATGTTGCGAGCATGTGTGCTTGAATTTGGTGGATCTTGGGATAAGCACTTAGATTTAGTGGAGTTTTCCTATAACAATAGTTATTGGGCAACTATATATATGGAACCATATGAGGCACTTTATGGAAAACCTTGTAGATCACCGCTATGTTGGTTAGAGGCGGGTGAGTAAGAGCTTTTGGGACCAAGTATCATTTAGGAGACATCAGAGCTGGTACAGTTGATTTAGAAACGTATGGATATGAATCAGAGTAGGAAAAAGTCGTATGCTGATAGACGGAGACGACCCCTATAGTTTACAGAGGGTGATCGTGTATTCCTTAGGGTGTCAGGGCAAGTTAGTGCCCAGATTTGTGGGACCGTTTAAGGTGCTAGAGAGAATCAGGCCGATGGCATACTGATTAGCACTTCCACAAAAATTTAGCACTATGCATGATGTTTTCCATGTGTCACAACTATGAATATATCACCCCAAACCTTCTCATGTGATTGATGTAAAGGAGGTTGACCTCAAGATAGATGCGTCCTTTGAGGATCATCCGATACATTTGTTGGTTCATAGTGAGAAAGTGTTACAGGGAAAGACCATGTTGTTATTTCATGTGTTATAGAAACATGAAAATGTTCAGGAGGAAACTTGGGAACGAGAAGCAGACATGAGGGCTCAATGGCCCAATCTTTTTGGCCTGTAATCTTAGAGAAGTTTGGGAGTGTAGCTCGAGGACAAGCTGTTATAAGGTGGGGATATTGTAAGATCGTAGCCTTTTCTAGAGCAATCTAAAGTGAGTTTTCAGGTACTTTTTTTCATTTATTAAGTATATTTGGGATGGGGTATGACTTGGGGTGTGTTTGGGTGAAGTTTCTAAGGAATTGGGAAGACAGGGGGCTGCACACGGTTGGTGCATGGTTTGTCCAAACCGTGTGCAAGCTAACCATGTGGACAGTGGAAGTCGGCATGGTTGGAACATGATTTGACTAAATGTGCACCATCAATCCATGTGGGTAGTGGAAGACCGCATGGTTGGTGCACAGTTTGGTCTATCCGTGCGACCTCCCAGGTGAAACCATGCGCGTGACCTAGTTTATTCCGAAAATTGATTTTTAAACCACCTGAACCCCCCCAAACCTCTCTAATTTGACCTAGGTTTGGGCTTGACAATTTCTAAGTGTTCCCAAATCCTTCTATAGGGATTACAAGGTGATTTGAACACCGTTCTTCATGATCGAAAGCCCCGATTGAAGATCTGCTCTCCTCTCGGTAAGGGGATTTTATCCTGATGCTTCTCCCATTCTTTCTCTTATCTTTTCTAGATCTTTTCATGGAAGATATCCCCATGCTTTCTTGGATCTAAACCTATGAGTTGAGATCTAGATCTATGATTTTGGATCTATATATAGATTTTTAATATCTTGATGCCTTTGATCTTAATTTTGGATTTAGGGATTTAGATCCGAAGCTTGATCGATGACGTTGCGACCGCTCAGATTTTGGGGATTTCCATTGGGCTAACTTCTGTCAATAAATTGAGGTAGGTGGTCTAAATAAAACTCCCATATCCATGATTTTGATATGTGTATGAGTTTATGATTTTCTAGATTCTCTTGATGATTTATTTCCTAAATTGGAGTAATTAGGAATGTATAATTTAATTGAGTTTGCCTCGGTGATTAATTGATAATTGAATCACAGAACAAACAAAGGGGGGTTTCCGAAATAGATATTTTGTTGATTCATTATGGGATGAGATATTTTAATTAAGATATTGGATTAATTGTGATAAGATAATTAATTAGGGGGAATTAATTATGAAATAATGATTTATGCCATGTAAGGTAATTAATTGTGAGAATTAATTATATTCCATGATGTTGATTAAAGATAATTAATTATGAGAATTAATTATGTGTCATGATGTGATCAAATAAAATTAATTGTGAGAATTAATTATGACATGTTGAGATTTGATGTGGACAATTAATTATGAAGAATTAATTATGGAAAGATAATTGTGTTGATTGATTAATTAATTAACGAATTAATTAATGGAATATGTGCTTAGTTAATTGTTGAGTTAACTAATGGCCTTTGAAATGATTAACTAATCATTGAATTATTAATGGAATGTTGTGTAAAATTCTTTTGAATTAATGAATGATTAAATGGATGAGATTTTTTTGGTTCTAGACATGGCGTTCTAGACTGATTAAAAGTTGGGACTTGGGCATGGCGTTCCTCCCCAATAGTTATCCAAGATTGAGATTAGGGGGTGCTAGGCATGATAGGATACACCAAATGTGGAAAAAATTTCTAGGCATGTAAACCTACACAAAATGAGATTATGGTGCTAGACATGATGACCTACACTAAATGAAAGATAATAATGAATGATGATTCAACTGAGATTTGAGGTGCCATGACGACCTATGCCAAATAATTAATGATATTGAATGATGGTTCAAATGGGAAACATGAGTTGAAAATGGGCCTAATGTGATGATTAAAGATTAAATAATGATGTGATAACTATTTAAATTATGCATTGTATTTATTGCTTCATAAAACTGCATGCACTATTTTTTATTGTACTCCTTTTAGACACCATTGGTGGTGGCCTACTGAGTTGTACTCACACCCTATTTGGGCCGCCTGATTGACACCCGAGTAGACTTTTTTGTTGCATTACATGATAAGGGAAAGTCCTTGGGATTGGTTTCTATTTGGTATTGAAGCATGGGAGAGGGAATCAAACGTGGTTTGAGACCTGTATGAGAGTTATTCTGT
The DNA here is from genome assembly GCA_963277665.1 of Viscum album. NCBI lineage: Eukaryota > Viridiplantae > Streptophyta > Magnoliopsida > Santalales > Viscaceae > Viscum > Viscum album. Next base: position 402,472,148 of record OY728136.1, on the reverse strand, counting down.
CTTTACTTTCAGTTGCATTGTAGACACTTGACATTTTCATTGTCATATAATGTTTTATCTTTCAGTTGAGTATCATATTTTCATGTTTTGTTTATCACATGACATGGATTTGTTCTGGTTATTTACATACTTCCACACTTGGTTATTGTTATTTGCTTATGTTGGTGTTTTATTCTGATAAAAGAGGGTATAGTCTCCCCAAGACTGATTTACTAGACCCTCATTGCTAGTCAGAATCCTCTGGCATACGAGGAGGTGTGCTTGAGGGAATGTGGTCAACCAACTCAGGGCACCGTTCAGTGGCTCCCAGGTTGGGACATCACATTTTATATGACTTATATATATATTTGAGTGAATTAATACTTGAATATTGAAAGTTATATGAATTTTCTTTATGGAATTATAAAATGAAATTTTTGAATTGATGTAGAAGTATAAAAGTAATAAATAATGTATATATATTTGAATTTAAAATATATAATTAATGAAAATAGTATCAACGATGTCTGCTTCGATGACTCGAAGGATTTTCCACACCATATCCTATTGTAAAAATAATACACTCACATTGTATCCATCGACACTCGCATTGACATATACTCTTCCCACAAAAAATCTATAAGATCTGCCTCCACGTCATCTTGTGTGAGAGGTAAATAATCTTAAGTATCCCCTCTAGTACTCTGTCTTACATGGAAGAAAGAAGACTACTGGCCAGAACATTCTCCCACATGGGAAGAAAAATGTCATTCAGTAGATCTTTCTTTCACATGGTAAGAAGATGACCATTATGCCACATGCATATGATCCTTGTGAAAAAATAGAGAATCAAATATATTATAGTCGTTAGCTATTACTGCAGTATAATATGATAATGGGAGTGTCATCCAAATCACTAATAGAAGCTTTGTGAGCCCCTATAAGCATAGTTTGTGTCATAGCAGTTGAAAATGGGACCACAATATACTAAACTAGAGATGTAGTATAATGACCATTGACATGAATGTCATTGAAATTCATGCAAATTAATTATTAATAACACCCACTAACTACTAGTATCATGGAAAGTAGGGATAAAACTCAAGAGAAGAAAAGTCGTGTGACCAAAACACAAAGAAAACATAACATTGAATGTGATGATGTACCAGTGGATGAGAAAAAAGAGAAACAAGATAGGGGAGAGAGGGAGGGAGGAAGGGAGAGAGAGATATATATAATGACAGAATATGATGAATTAAGTAGAAATAGACCGTCCTTAACTAATTAAAATTGATTTTCTATGCTTGTTTTCAATTAATACAATTTTTCTGATGACTGTGAGAAGGTGTGTCGAGATACCAAATTGTCATCCAAGTGTTCAACACAGTACAATGAACTCTCCAAAAAATTACCAGTAAACCAAATTTCAGGAAGAGAAATGTTTATTGATGGAAAAGTGAGAAATCATCATTTTCCAATTTTTGGTACTTCATATGATGTTCAAGAGTGGAAAGATATGCTATCGTCATTCGTCAGTCCTTAGAAGAGTGTAAAAATGATTCTCATCAAGAATAAAAAAATCACCGCAAAAAAATGCAATGACATGATTATGAAAACTAAATCAACAAATATAAATTTATCAATTCATTATAAACCAAAACACCTAAGAAAATTTAAGTGTGTATGTTAAAAGAGATGAAAATATAAATTTTCAGATTATACATCTCAAAACAGGAAAACAAGAAGGGAAGAAAGATGAAGGAAACTTCTCTATAGAAATCGGCTTCTTCCTTGAGCTCCAGCTCCTTCGATTTTGAGTCGAGAGTGTTCTCATCTTTCGCTCCGTTCATGTTCCCATGATCTACTCTCTGCTCTCCCATATTCAGGAAACTTTTCTTTCATATCCACCTGTAATTTTTTTTTGTTCCACTCAATCTATCTTTCAATATATTCTTTTATTTTCCTTTTTAAATTGTCGCCACATTCTACTGACTTAAAATGGTGACTACCAAATGAGAGTGTGGAGTCTATAACTTTATTTCACCACACTATCATGTTAACATTAATTCTCAATTACCTCTAAAAAATTACACATAAGAAAAAAAATGATTACTCAAGATGACTTGGCTTAATTTCTCAACATCAAATTTTTTTTTGTTCAGCTGGTAACCTCCCATATTTTCATAATACTTCAAAGCTGTAAGATCATACAACCTATGTTAAAATCAACAAAATAAAAAGTCATACCAATGTCTTTACTTAAAACTGAAACCCCAAAATAATCCAATGACACTCCTCACAAAAATCTCAAACCAACAAACTTGAGCACATATTTCCACCCATTTCAAATAGAATCATAAAACTCCCCTACAATCGATCTTCACAAAAAAATGAATTCTACAGTTATCAAAGCAGCACATAGCTTTAAAAAACTAGTCAAAAACTTTGTAGATTCATTGGGGCATTTAAGAAATGTTTCATCGATCTACATTAATCCAAAACTTTCACGAATCTGGTCCGACCATCTTTGACCAAAAAATTTCGATTGTCCACAACTTCAATTCGAGCTTTTGACCTCACCACTTCAAATAGAGGCATACCGATATTCTTTACTTGAGTAGGCCTTCATTTATTTTGTTAGTGGTCTTTGGACTCGATCAACCTTCATCTATGACCAGATTTTGTTTTAACTTCAACCCCCGAAGAGTAGAACATGATGGCGTCTTCAGAATCAGTCTCGTTTTCTTCAAATTCCAACAAGCTTCAACTGTCGTACACAACCATCATCTAATTCGGTCGATACCGACATATTCTTCAAAGTTTTTAGGATCAGAAATAACTGAACATTTGATACAATGATAATTTCAAGATAAAAATAAAGTTCAAAAGCGAAGAAATAAAATGAACACCGGATGTAACGTGGACCCCCCCAAATGAAAGGGGTAAAAAATAAAAGGAAAATAGAAGGATTTTACTATGGTAAAATATAGGTACAAACTCTCTAAATTACAAGGAGAAAAAATCAAGAAATTATCTCTTGAATATATGGATAAACACCTCACAAAATACTTCACTCAAAGCTGAATATGTGTTTCTTGAGAATCCGATAATGAAAACTATTGGAGGATATCCCTTTTTATAGCACACCCTCACCCTCCTTCGGTCTCCCCTCAATTACAAAATTAAATGGGGTAATAATGGTAGGGTGTCACCCTATTTGAATGAAATGAATGTGACAACCATCATCATTATTTTCTATCTCCATAACTTCTTCCAATATATCTCCCAATTAGAGATTTGATTAAGTGAAAATCACATCTACACACATCCTTTCTATCTACCAACCTAATTATCATGTCTCAGTAAGAATTCTTGAGGATCTACACCATCTGAACTTATTAGAACTAATCAATTTCATTGATAAATCTTCCAGATTTTCTTTAGTATAAATTTTTTGCATGTCCACACTTACTTCCTCCACCACATATTGAATAAAGCGATATTATACCCCAATTCACTTTGTCCTGGAATGAAAATATGAATTCCTTGAAACGTTCAAGGTGCTCTGACTATCACATAATAATGGAATCTACTCATTTTTGTGCCAAAACTCATCCAAAAACCTTCTCATTTAATTTCCTCTTTGAAAGCCTATGTAGCTTCCATGTACTCCGCCTTTATCATGGATAAAGGCACAATTGACTGTAACTTTGAAATCCAACTCACAGATCCTCCTGCAAGAGTAAACACATACCCAATAGTGTATTTTCTCTGGTTATAATCATCTATAAAATCTAAATTAACATAGCCTATAATAGTGAAATTTGATCCTTCATAACATAATGAAACATCTGAGGTATCCTTGATGTATCTCAGGATCCTCTTCACCATGCTCCAATGCTCCTGTTCTGGATTTTCCATGTGCCGACTAACTACTTCCATTTCATGTAAAATAGTCAGTCTAGTACAAACCATATATAACATTAGACTCCCCACTGCTAATGCATATGTCACTCGAGACATTTCCATCCTCTCTGCTTCACTGTTATGACTCATTATGGAGGACAACTTGGAGTTAATGGGAAGAGGGGTAGAAATTTACTTATAGTATTTCATGTTTAATAATTTTAAGACTTTACTCAAATAATTATTCTATGATAGCCAAATATTTCCATTATTCCTGTCTCAATAAATCTATATCCCAAGAATCATTTTTGCAGGCCCCAAGTCCTTCATATCAAACTCCCTAGCCAACTGTGCCTTCATCTCATAAATTTGATCATTGTTGGGTCCTACAACCAACATGTTATCCACATAAAACAATAGAATGATAAAATCATTGCCATATCGACCCTTAAAATATACACAAGGATACGAATTAAGTTTTTTGTACCCAAGGATCATAAAATAGGAATAAAATATATTGTACCAATAACTAGGCGCCTGTTTGAGACCGTATATAGATTTTTTCAACATGCAAACCATATTCTCTTCACCTTCTTCATAAAAACCCTTTGGTTGAAGCATATAGATTTATTTATCAAGATCACCATGTAGAAAAGCTGTTTTCACATCTAGAAGCTCTAGATGTAGAGTTTATATAACACATATCACTAGAACTACCCAAATAGTTGTCATTATAACAACATGAGAAAATATTTCATTGAAATAAATACCTTTCTTATGATTATATCCTTTAACTACCATTCTTGCACATATTTCCACTTGGGTTGTTTTATCCCTCTTAATCTTATAGACCCATTTGTTTCCAATGGCATTCCTTCTATTAGGTAATGGATCAAGAACCCAAGTCTTGTTCTTGTGCATGGCTTCAAGTTCCTCCTGTATCGCTGCCATCCATGAAGATACATCCAAACTCTGGGTCAACTCCAAAAAAGATGATGGATCACCATCTTCTGTCAATAAGAAATATTAAACATTACTCTCAGTGAGATAATCTGAGTGCCATATTGGTGCTCTATTCTCTCGATTTGACCGTCATATTTCAGGATCATTTGGTACTTGATCATCGTTCTCTAGTAATGCCTAAGAGGAAACAAGTTCTTCCTTTATTTCATCCTTCACCTCGACTGTGCATATATAAGACTTCCAAAAGTAAGCAATTATGAATAGTAAATGGGTTTACCAGTCCACATATCCATCGATGTTTTCAGATCAATTGCCACTAAAAGGGATCAATTGATAACATAGCAGGAGTTATTTACTACATCTGCCTAGAACGTCTTGGTAACTCCTATAGTCTTCAATATCACCCTTGTTTTGTCCAACATGGTTCTATTCGTCTGCTCTGACACTCAATTTTACTAAGGAGTGTATTCCACCATTAACTGTCTCTTGATACCTTCATGTTGACAAAAATAATCAAACTCCTCACTTGTAAATTCTCCACCATTGTCAGTCCTCAAACACTTGATTTTTCTTTTCAGATTCAAGCTCCTTCCATGCTTTGAATGTTTTGAAGACTTCAAAAAAAATCTCATCAATGTCATTTGGGTTCATCATCAGCATCGATGTCATCTTACTCATTGGTATATTGGACTAGAATCGACCAACCTTGGGTAACCTTCACACTCAAGTTTTGGTCTTCCTTACTTCAACTGTGACTTTGAGCTCAAAAAATTCATCCTCAACCATGTTCAGCTTCGAGTTGCTCATCACATCAAATTCAGCTCAGATTAGTCTCTCTCGATCTCCCATTCAAATAAGTGGTCTTCCAAGTAAGAGAAATATCCATGTGGTACCAATTTGGGAAATTGGGTAGGTGATCCCATTTTTAGTTTGGATAGGGGAACAAAAATAAATCAGCTCCACAATAACTCTCAAAAATCAATTACGCGACATCTTTAAAATTGGCTACATGAATTTCCCACTACTGCTTGAGATTTGGAAACATGACCAACACATTTGGTTACAAGGGAAACACCTTGGATTTAGCTATTATGCTGCTAAAAAAATCAATAAAAAATAATGTATTATAAATTCATCAAATAATTAATTAATAAATTACAGTTTCAAAAATAATTAAAAACTTATTTAAACATTTTAAATAAAGTAAATTCATAAAAATTAATTTGTTACAACAATAAAAATAATAATTAAAATAAAATAAATGTGTTTAATTTAATTAAATAATTAATTAATAGAATTAATAAATGATAAAATTTATCAATGAATCAAATTATAATTAAATATTATTGAATATTAAAATATTTAAAGAAAAGAATTTAAATGTGATACTTAATTTAATTATTTAATAGATTAATATTAATAAATAAAATGTGATAAAAATTAAATAAACAAAACAAATAAATAAATAATAATCAAATATTTGATAAAATAAACAATAATTAAACAATCGTTAATTCAAACAAACATTTTTAAATAATAAAAAGAATTGAAAATTGATAAATTAAACAATAAAAGAAAAATTATTATTAAAAAATTTATTAATTTACAAAATCTTCCATAAACTAACCATAAAGAGATAAATAACCATTAATAAACTAATTTTAACATTAAAATACATAAATTTTAATAGAAACAATGTAGAAAAATGCATCAATTTATGGCTACATAAAATTCCCCCACACTTAATATGTTTCTTGTCCTCAAGAAGCCACTTAATCATATTAAATGGTAGAAAATGAATATCAAAATAGAAAAGTTAAAATGCCACTAATAATTGATTTTTAAATTTATTTTCCTCAAGTATTATCTCATGTAGAAAATATGAATTCCCCCTAAAATTAAATTTATTCAGTAAAAAATTGGTTATTGTTTTACAAAAATTATTTAAATAGAAAATTTTAAAGAGATTTAAAATACACAAACTTTCATCCAACTGAATGACCAAACTAATCTTTACCTCTAGGTGAACATACACACATAATTTAAGAATACATAATAAATAAAATCATCATTGTATGAGTTGGAGTGAAAATTAATTGGTGAAATAAATAACACATCTAATGATTTGGAGAATAAAGAATGAAAAGAATGAAAAATGAGTTCAACCTAGATTAGGATTTTCATTTCATAATCCATTTGGATGGATATATTATGAGTTAAATTCAAATTAAAAAGTTCAAAATAAATAATAATCATATGATATTTTACCAAGATTTTGTCGAAATCCATTTTTTCAAGAGTGAAATAATAATGATTTAGTCTATTAAATCCAAGAGGTATTAAAGATTAAACTCCTCAAAATGTCATCACAACCCTCAAATTTGAGAAAAATTATCATCCATTGAAAATTATTATGTGATGATTAAAAGCATACAATTTTGAAATTTTTTAAGGAGTTTTAATGGGCTCTGAATGAATTATAGTTTAGCACATTAAAAGACCTCTCTTCTACACTTAAAACCCAATAATGTCCCCATTATTGAATGTAAAAGTGGGAGGAAACAATTTGATAGTGTAGATTCAAAAATATATTCAAATTAGTAGTAAATGAGTCGTGTTTGAGGTTCCAAAGATAGATTAAAAGTTAAATTGTCACACAAAATCATTCAAACATGAAAAAGAAAACCTATTGATTATTACTTTAACAATGTCAACACATATTCAATGTTATCATAATAGATGCATGTTAACATTTTATGTTCAATTTTTTTTCAATGAAGTGTTAAAATAAGAACGCATACCAAATTTCCATCATAAAAAGGAAGTGAAAAATGTATCAGCAACCAGTATATGAAAAAAAATTCAAAATAAAAAAACACTTAAATATCAGTATTTTCATAATTTATTACACCCCAATAGAAAGAAGTAGATTTATATTCAACATGAAAATTATAATAAAAAGAATGAATAATTTTAACTACTAATACCCTTATTATAAGCTTTAACACTTGAAGTTCATAATTAGACACCTCCCATTTTTTCACTAAATTTAGTCACCTTGGTATGAAAATTAAATATTTGGGATTTTGATTCAAGTTAATCCAATAAGTAACTCCTATTTATATTTGAAAAAAATTTAATTTATTCATCAATAAGATGTAAAATTATACTCAACTCAACACTTACAAAAAATAATTTAATGTGCACATGCATTAATTATTTTTAGATAGAAAAAAACATTTTCAATAAAATTTAGCAATGCATCATGTTTGACATTTGATTCATTAATCTCTAACACCCATAAGCCCAAAAGTGGACCAATAATGAAATTGTAATGTAACCCTCCCCCAAACTTGATTAAAAACATGTAATAGGAATTTAAACTCTAAAAAAGTTTTGGGTAGAAGCTTACAAACTGGAATCTCAATATGAGTGGAAGAAGTTATTAAATTTTTTTACCAGATAGTGGAATGCATTGCTACTTATTTCCCACGATGAAACTGCAAAAATTTACTAAAATAAAAAAAATGAAAAATTAATAAATGAATGAAAACAAAGGAAATATTTGGATAAACCCCCAAAGTGTGTTGTATTTTGGTTGTCTATAGCTGGACAACCTTTAGTTCATCCTCTATCAGATGGTGGTTGTGGTTTCTTTCTTAGAAACCATCACATGTGCTTGGAACATTTATTTTTAATATAAAATTGATATTTTTGGGCACCTAAATTACTAATGAAACACTTGAATCCCTTTATAACTATGAAAATATCTTGGAACCACCCATTTTAAATTATGGATAGGTTTTTATCCACTTCTAGAATTTTTCCATAATTTTAACTTTTAAAAACTTGAAGAAGGGAAAAAATTAATTTTTGATGATCTTAGGGGTGGGAATAGGTCTACAAGGGTTTATTTTACACTTTCAAACATAGATTAAATAATGTTCGGGGTGAAAGGAACTAAGTTTTGGAAAATAAAATCTAAAAAATGTTTAACAAAGGCATCTGGTGCAATTTTAGAATTATTAATCAAAATATATTCTTGTTTTGAATTAATATTAGTTTCAAAAACAAGATAAACTGTCATAGTTTCAAATTAAAAAAAGATATGAGTTTTTGAAAAATTATAAAAAATATATATTTCAACCTCTATTAAAGAAAAATCCACAAAAAAAATCACAAACATCATGCTCAACTAGTGTTTGTGTAAGTGTTTCTTCAACCTTAAAAAATTCTAGATGAAACTTAGGGATTTGAATAGAGTGACCACAATCCCTTAACTCTACTTCCATGGATTCAATTTATATAATTATATCTTGATAAAGTGATATAATTGGATCTCTATGAAAATTGGTCATAAGGTCACTATTCTCAATTTTTTTTCTAAATCAGCTTTTCAAGATTTAATCTATTAGACATTCTTTTGAAAAACTTTATCAAAACGATTAGCTATTAAAACCATTTTCACATAGAGAAAAATTGAAGAAAATATTAAACCATTATCCTCCTTTCCATCAGTTTCATGAAAGAGTTTTATAATTTATTTTTATATTGAAGTTCAAACATAATTTTTTTAAAACACAATTTTTTATATGATTCTTTAGTTAGTTTTATTTATATTGATTTTTTTGATTTTTTATATATTAATTTTGTTTGAATGTTTTTTGACTAGATGCATGTACATTCCCCAGGAAGGATTACAAAATTTGACACGAATGTCATTGAACTTAATGGAAATTAATTATTTATAACACCTACCAATAATTAGTATCATGGAAAGTATGGATCAAACCCAAGAGAAGGAAATTTCTGTGAAAACAACAGAAAGAAAACAAAAAAAAATGAAAAAAGAACATTGAACGTGATGATGTTCTGGTGGATTATAAACAAGAGAGATGAGAGAGAGAGAGGTATGGGTATAGATAAATAGAGAGACTAGAAGCAAATGTATTAAGGTAAAAATGATCATCTTGAACTAATTAAAAGTTATTTTCTCTACTTGTTTTTAATTAACACAATTTTTCCAGTGATCGTGAGAAGGTGTTTCAAGATACTTAACTATCATTAAAGTGTTCAACATAATACAATGAACTCTCATACAAAACTGATTGGTAAACAAAATTTTAGGAAGAGAAATGTTCATTGATGGAAAAGAGAGACATCACTCTTTTCAATTTTTGGTATTTCATATGATTCTCAAGACTAGAAATATCTGTAATCATCACCCACTGGTACTTAGAATAGAATAAAAATTATTTTCATCAAGAAAACAAATAAGTTCACTGTAAGAAAAATGCATTGACATGATTATGAAAAATAAATCAATGGATATAAATTTATTAGTTCATTTTAATCCAATAACCCTAAGAAAATTTAAGTACACATGTTCAAAGAGATAGAAATAGAAATATTCAGCTTATATATCTCAAAATAGGAAAAAGAGAATAGAATAAAGAGGAAGGAAGCTTCTCTATCGAAGTCACATTCTTCCTCAAGCTCCAGATCTTTTAATTTTGAGTTAAGATTTTTCTTGTCTTTGACTGTGTTCTTACTCCCACAATATTTACTCTTCTCTCCCGTCTTCAAGAAATTCTACTCTCATCTCTGTCTGTAATTTTTTTTTATTCCACTCAATCTCTCTTTTAGTATCTTCTTTTATTCTTATTTTTTAATTCTCACCACATTCCACCGACTTAAAACGGTGAATTTAAAATGAGAGTTCTGTATCTCTAACTTTATGTCACTACACTATCATTTTAGTATAACTTCTCAACCAACTCTTGAAAATTTCATATAATAAAAAACAATTAATCCAGATGATATGGATTAATTTATAAAAATAAAAAATAAATTATTTTCTAGATGGGAACCTACCATATATTCTAAATACTTCAACGCTGAAGGAGCAAACATTCTCTATCAAACTCAACAACATCATAGTTCATTATAGTGTCTTCACTTCAAATCGATACCACACAACAATCTAGTGACACCCCATCACAAAAATATCAAACCAACCAACTTGAAGACATATTTTCAACCACTAAAAATGGAACCATCAAAGCCCCCCTATAACCGATCTTCAAAAAAAAGGATTCTATAGTCATCAGAGCAACACATATCTTGAACAGACCAGTCAAAAACTATAACAACCCTACTCTTTATTATACATTAATTCATGATTTATTAAATAATATTACACATAATGCAAACTAAAATATCTATAAGTATATTGTATTTAAAAACTAGGTACATTACATAATTAATTACAACAAATAATGCATCGACACTACCTTAACATGATCATAATATTCCTTTATACTTAAAACTATATGGGATAACCTGGGGACATGCATAAGAAAGGGGTGATCTATAAAGCATAGTAATGGAATAAACATGACATAACATGAATAAAGCAATACATGTTAGACATTAGTCATATAAAATGGGTCATAAAATGAGTGAGAATCATAAAAATGAATAATTAGACATGATATAACATGATAACATAAAGGCAACATGGGAAATGAGACAACAATTTAAAACACTACATAATAAACATAGGTCAATTCTAAATGAAATAAAATAATTATGGAAAAAGTCTTGTGATATATTAGGTTCATTCCATAATCCCTTGAATGATGTCTCATAAGACTAAAACATTACCTAGTTTATTGAAGCATAATATAATTCTGATCACACCCATCACTTTCATTTCATTTCATTCTCATGCTTAAGTGTTCCACATAGACCATAAAAAATTAAATCATTTATAATAACATTTTATTACATGATCAAGGAGTGTTGAATAAATTCATTTAAGTCCCTAATCAAATAAGTAAAAGTTCATAAAGGTGAACACCCTTGATAGTAAATGGGTGCGGGTATTCACTACACAATTTTTTGGCATAGAAAATCACACCATTTCACTCTCATTAATACCTTCCATGAACATTTATACACCCCCATTATGCTACCGAAATATTTTGGCATAGAAAATTGCAGTGAAATTTCAGTAGCATAATGGGGGTGTATAAATGTTCATGGAAGGTATTAATGAGAGTGAAATGGGTGAATAATCATTAATAAATAAAATTTATATTAATGGGTACATGTAATAACATATCCCATCATTAGTAATTGGACATAAAAGACATATGATAATGAATAAACTTGAATAAAGAGGAGAAGAAGATGATACCTTACCTTGAGAGGGTGATTCCAAATGATTGAGATGAGATTATTTAGAGATTGGAGGAACATTGGGAGGACTATAGATAGGGTAGGTAAGATTAAGTAAGTTCTAAAAGTTTTTTGAGTGAAGATAAATGAGATCTTAGGTGGGTTTATATAGGTAAAGAGATGTGGTTCTTTATTATTTCTCAAAATTAGGTTTTGGACCCTATATAATAAAGTAATAAAAAAAACTTCCTATGGTTTTTACCATGGTTTATATCAAATGGGAATGGTTTTAATTATTTTATTAGTCCAAGGGACCAACTTATTAAAATAATACCCTTGCTGGTGTGGAAGTGAGTCATGTCTTTGAAGAAATGGTTTTAAATCTTAAAATATATTATAGGTTTTAGAGGATTAATAATGAATTTATAAAATTAATAGAAACTTAAAATTACATTATTTTAAAGGTGAAACATATATTTGGTCATGGATACCATTTAAAGTATTTATTACATCACTTTTGGGGTATTATGATGTCATAATTCAAATTGTATATTTATAACGTATTTAATTTTTACCCAAAAATATGAATGCCTCAAAAAATTATGAAAGATTAAACATTGGATAAATTTGAAGTTATGATTAAAAAAATAATATTTATTTTATACAAATAATTTTATAAATATGTGAATTTTCAATTTTAAAATAAGAATATGCATTTATTGAGAAATGATAGATTTTTTTGACAATATTAGTTTTCAAACCCTTATAAAAATTACATTTGACTTTACAAAAATTATGTAATAATTTATATTGAATAAAAATTATTTAATAATAAAAATTTATTAAAATATTATTTATTTCAAAAATCCATTAATTCATGAAAATAAATTCCTTAATTGAATTTAAATATTACCCAAAAATACACTTTGTGTTTTATTATATCAAAATAGAAATCATTTATAAAGTATAAATAAAAAGAAGTAAAAATAATCTTTATTATATTGAAAATAATGTACATACTCATATTTCTAGGGTCTTGATACATATCCATTTAATACACCAGCAAATTACCTAAGGGTAAGGATTATAATGGTGAGACTTCCATGGGGTGGTTTGACGTACATGGTTAGGGTTGTGATATCAATGAGCTTGAACTTCTTCCATAAACGGTTTCACTCATTCTTAAGTTGTTGGATCTCAAAATGGGATTAGTCAAGGGAAAATCCTAGTGATTCCATGTCCCTTTAAATCTCTGATAAATGGGATTCATATGGTATGATCTTACTAGTTGAGGTCACCACTTCCTTTATCTGTGTCAAATGGATTTTTCAAAACCCTATATTTATACTAATCATATTATCACTATTAAAATAATATATTATAAATGATAATGATACATAACATCATTTTAAATACAATATGATATAATAAAACCAAATAAGTGAATGTGTTTTCTATATCAATAATATATAGTAATGTATTTAATTAAATCACAAGGGGAATTTTATTTATAAAATTTTGGGTTGTTACAATATTCCCCCCTTCAGTAATTTAACCATAGAAATTTTCATTTCACATACTAAAATAGATGAGGGTAACTCTATTTAATCACTTCATCCAACTCTCATGTTTCTTCTTCAAACTTGTGGTTTCTCTATAGTACTTTGACCAGGTGCATTGTCACATTTCTTAGAACTTTGTCTCTATGATCTAAGATAATGATCGACTGCTCCTCACAGGAAAGATCATTCTCCAAAGGTACCACCTATGGATTGAGTACATGTGATGGGTATGGTATGAACTTCCTCAAGAGTGATACATGGAACACATCATGTAATTAAGATAGGTTAGGTGGGAGTGCCCATCGATAGTCCATCACTATGATGTGATCAATGATCTCAGTACTGTAGCAGGTACTGTAGCGGGAACTGTGCAGTACTGTAGCGGGAACTATAGTAGGTACTGTTTGGCACTGTAGCAGCTGGGAATATTCCCCTGTTTGGGCCTTCGGGCCACCGATTTGGTCCCCGAGTCATTTAAGGCCTTCGGGCCACCCAAGCCTTCGGGTCAGTAAGGCCTTCGGGCCACCTCAAGGCCTTCGGGCCACCTTAAGTGCAGATGCAAACCAGATGCCCTACGAGGAACAAGCTCTAAAAGGAGGATGAGCAAGGAGATTTTACCAGAGCAGAAGCTAAATGTATTGCAAGAATGAGAGGGTATGGAACCTTCCATCGGGACAAGCCTGTGCATGCATAGGAATGCCTAGCCGAACAGCCATGCGAAGGTGGAGAGCTAATTTCATGATGAAGATGCTGGGGAGGAGCAGTTCTAAGTAGTTAGTCGGGGTTGTATGTAATGTTTGAAGCCTACAGACAATGAATTCCTCTAAGGCCTATGGGACATGTAATGCTTACGCCTACGGGCCTTGTAAGGGTTCCACCTCACCCCTTTAAAGGTGGATTATCAAAAATCAATAAAAAATGAAGGCCTTCGATCCATTGGAGGGTTAATGGTAACCACACAAGAACCAAAAGACATCCCTATTTAAACGTTATAGGTTAACAATTCAAAAAGAAAACCAAACAAGATTCATAAATTCATAACAAAATAAACAAAAGTGCTACTCAATTCCTACCAAATCAGCTACTTGATGGCTACGATATCACCGCATGGATCTAGGTCCACCTGAATGGTCATAGTGTAATCCTAAGCATCAACGCCATCATTGCATCAACAACTACATCATCCAATCACCATCGTACTCATCACTGTTGTCATCCTCTCCAAGCGTCTTCGACACCAACAGCGTCGATCTTCGGCCAGAGCAACCATTGTCCGACATCAGTACCTCAAAAGCAGAAACACCACAAAATCTATGGAGGATCAGTCGGAAGAGGATCCCATAAACCAAACATGTCATACCACCGTAAGGCACACTTTTCAATTCCATAAAATACCATCATCACCATCTAATGAACACCAACATCACCACCATAATAACACCATGATGGACGCGCCTCCCGGACACCTGACACAACTCCAATCGATGATCAGAAGCAACCACACATTGAACTTAAAAAAGAAAGAAAAACTTAATTGGGGATGAAAATGAAAGGAACCGGGATGAGGGAAAACTGGGGAATAAAATCTAAAGGAGACTGGGGAATAAAACCTAAAGGGGAGCCCCACGACTACCAAACCACAACGCCCAAAACCTCTAGGCATCCATTGCTCAAAGTCCGACCCGGAGAGCAGTGATGGAACGTGATGTCAGAGCATGGTTAGGTGTCTGAGGGTAAAAGGAAGAGGGAATGAAACCCAAACAGAAGCCAAAACCAAGAAGGGGAATCATGAATCAAACCCTAAGAAATAGAGAAAGGGGATGAAACCCTAGGAGGAATGATAAAGATGATGCTGGGGGATGAAACCCTAGGAACCACCAAACGAAGAATCCTACGAAGGACCGCTCCTACCACCACAGTCCCAGACCCTTCTAAGAACCAACAAATCCAACCATATGGATAGTCTGCTTATATTGGATATCAATTTGAGGGTAAGAAGCCATGATAAAGTTCAACTCAGTATTTAGATCATGTTGGAGACTCTTCCATAACTTAGATGTAAATCTTGGTTCTTGATCAGAAATAATTAATAATAGTGTTCCATGCAACCTCACCACTTCTCTAATGTATACCCTTACAAGTTGATCAAGTGATAAGTCCTCTCAAATTGAAATGAAGCGAGCAATATTTGTTAGAAGATCCTCCAAAACCCATATAGAATTTTTTCCTCTTGATGCCTTTTGAAGACCAGTGACAAAGTCCATAGATATGTTCTCCAATTTCCATATAGGTATGGGTAATGGTTGAATCATCCACTTGGATTTTTCCTTCAATCCTTCACTTGTTGAGATACAAAACATCTTGATGTTTATTCAATGATATCCTTCTTCATATTTTCCCACCAATAGTGCTATCATAGATCTCAATACATCTTTTTTCACCCTAGATGGATAGAGAATATTGAGATATATGCATCATCCAGAAAATCCTTCTTTAACTTAGGATTTGATGGTACATAAAGTCTTGGACCAAATCTCAAAAATCCTTCTTCATTAACATTGAAATCTGAGGATTTCCATTTTCTTATAGCTTCCAATTTATTATGAATTTCCACATCATCTATTTGATAATCCTTTATCCTCACTAGAAGGGATGGTTGAGCAATAATTTGTGAAATGATTGATGTTGTTCTTTATTTTATGATTCTCATGTCCATTCTTTTCAAGTCTAAGAAGATAAGATCCTTATCAATTATCATCAATGATAAAATTGTTGGATCCTTTCTACTTAGAGAATCTGCCACTTTATTCACTTTCCTTGGATGGTAGTGGATTGAGAATTCATAGTATTTAATCAGATCTAACCATCTTATTTGGAACATATTCAGCTCCTTTTGTGTGAATATATAATTGAGGATTTTGTGATCAATAAATATTTCACACTTCTCCCCAAATAGATAATGTCGATCGATTTTCAATGTGAAGATAATTTCATCCAACTCTAGATCACGAGTTGGCTAATTTTGTTCGTGAAATTTCAATTTCCTTGAGGAATAAGCTATCATTTTTTCATTCTTCATTAATGCACAACCCAACCCATTCTTCAAATCATCACTGAACAACATGAAAAGTTCTCCACTTATGGGTAGTGTGAGTAAATATATAACGATAAGATTATTTTTCAAACTTCTTAAATCTATCTTCATATTCATCATTCCAAGAAAACTTAACTCCATTCTAAGTTATCATGGTTAGAGGGTTTTAAAATTATGATAAATTTATCACAAATCGATGATAGTACCTAGTTAATACAAGTAAACTATGGATATATTTCACATATGTTGGCCTCTTCTATCGTAAAATTGCTTCTATTTTTGAAGGATCCATAGACATCACATTGATTGTGATAATATTCCCCAATAATAAGACTTCCTTCAACCAGAACTCACATTTTATGTACTTTTCATTAAGATTCTCCTTTTGTAAGATCTTTAGCACAGTGATCAGATGCTCCACATGCTTCTCATTACATTTGGAGTATATTATAATATCATCTATATATACTACCAAAAAATTTTCAAGGTAATATCTAAAGACTCTATTGATTAATTCCATAAATATTTCTGGAATATTAGTGAGTCTGAATGACATTAATATGAACTCATAGTGCTTGTAACTTATACGGAAATCAGTCTTGGGGATATCCTCCTTCTTCACCCTTACTTGATAATATTCTGACCGAAGATCCACCTTGGAGAATTATTGTGATCCACATAGATGATCTAACAAGTCACCAATATTTGGAAGATGATACATGTTCTTTATTGTGATCTTGTTGAGATCATGATAATCAATGAAAAGGTGCATCGAAACATCATTCTTATTGATTAATAGGACTGGTACACCCTAAGGTGAAGCACTTGGGTGTATGAAACCTTTATCCAGAATCTCTTGAAGTTGTTTATTCATATCCTCAAGTTACACAACATCCATTCTATACAGTTTCTTGGATAATGGTAATGCCCCATGTATAATCTCAATTTAAAATTCAACCTCTCAGCTAGGAGGAAATCCATACAATTATTTGGGAAACACATCAGTGTATTCCATCACAATGGTCATATATTAAAGGATTATATTTTACTTATACTAAATCATTTTATCTAGATATGCTTTCTCATAGTGCAATGATATCCATTCTTGAGATATTAGTGCTAAAGAAGATTCATTTTTCTCCTTTCACTAGTACAGAATCGGGGGACGATTTGAAATACAAAGAGTGATTTTCTTCTCACAAAAATTTATGTTGGATATATATAGGTAAAAGATATACATAATTATAATTACATCAAATTCCATTAAATGGAGCATCACAAGGTTTTTTGGGAAGTTCATCCCACAAATCTTGATAGGGTAGGAGTTATATACTCAGGATGCACTAATTTCCCCATTTTCTATTTTCACCAACAACTCTACTTCCATAATTTGTGGTGGATTTGAATAGTAATACTAAACTTGTGTGATATAAAGGAATGTGTAGATACATAATTAAAAAGCATGTTCTCTATTATTTAATGAATAACTATAGTACTTGTCACTAATTCATTGTCGGGATCCACCTCAGCGGTTGTGATAGAAAAAGATCTCCCTTACTATGATGGAGGTTGTTGGTTGTCTCTAAAAACCCTTGTCTTAGTACATTGGTTTGCAAAGTGTCCTTATTACTTAAAGCTAAAACAATGAACAATGCACTGAGGGATATCTGAATCATTCCTTTCGTCCATCTCATTAGTGGTATTCTCACAAGGCAATCACTAGCTAGGTGTCCTTCCTTCCCACACCTGAATCATTTCCTCATCCCCGTTAAGAAATTTTTGGGGTGCTTATTTCCACACATTTGATAAGTTGGATATTGAAATTTCTCAGCACCATTAGATTTATCCGTTGGACTACCATAATTAAAATCCACTTTCCTCTTCTTATCCTTGTGACACCTTTGAGATTCAATGATCTACATTTCGACTTTGTGGGCACATCAAATAATTTACTCATAGATATCAAAGTCTCAGATCACCAGGGTTTTTCATAGGCTAGGTTTTACCCCACCAAATAAGTGGTCAACCTTACATTCAGGGGTAGAGACAAATCCGTAGGCATATCGTGAAAGTATTGTGAAGTTTTTCTCATACACCCCAATAGATTCTTCATCTTTTTTATTGAGGATAAGAAAATCCATTTCCATTTTAATTCAGCGAATGCGAGGAAAATATTTTTTGAAAAACATTTTCTAGGATTCCTTCTACCCCATCACTTCAATCTCTTCTTCATGATTTATATTCTTGATCAATTTTCAACACTGATTAGCTTCTCCCTCCATATGATATAAATCCTATATAACATTCTCTTGTTCATAACATTAAAGTATGGAGAAGATCATCTCAATGGATTATATCCATTGTTCTATGATTAAGGGATCAGATAATACATTGAAATTTAGAGGCCTTTATCATATAAAGGTCTCAATTGTAGCATGTTCTTTCTTAGGGGGTTTGGGTGCTCCTCATGATCCAGATTTTTATTCAGAACCTAGCTCATCTGAGAGAGTATCATCACAAATATCTCCATTACTACTCCCATTAGGTTGAGCATCTCGTTTGGGAAGTCATCACATTTCCCTTCAGATTGGTTGTTTACCCATTTCCTCCAACTTCTTAGCATTGACTAGATTAAAGGGAAAATTAGGGATGAGTATTTTCAAACCATTAAACACATAAATTGGAATTCGATGAATTTAAAGGGATAACTTATAAATGATATTTATTTATTAACTTATGTATTTTTAGGATTCAATATATGTTATCCATGATATATTTCCTAACATATACACTTATGGGTTTTTTATTCCCTTAATAATTGTTTGTAATGAGATTGTGAATTTACCATTGAATATCCCTTGGGATTTTCAAACCAGGTGTGAGGTGAGGCTCATTGTTGTGCATTAGTTCTTGGTCGAGTCTAGCTTAACGTGGTTTTTCAGGTTTTACCCCTATTTATATCTATGAAATATCTACATCAACTTTTAGTAACCTGATAGGGATGTATTCTCTTGATAAACCACTTAATTTATACTTAAAAAAAATTTAGGCATGTTTTCTTATACTTAGATTGATCCATAAGTATTTTTTCTAGAGTTTTATAATCCCAATCCCAAAAATAACTAAAAATTCCTTTTATACCAACTATAATAACCCTACTCTATTATATATTAATTCATGATTTATTACATAATATTATACATAATGAAAACTGGGAGATTTATAAGTATAGTCACTTTGTGAATTAGGTACATTACATAACAACTTAAAATATATAATACATCACCATTATTGAAAACTTCCATAACATGATCATAATATTCCTCCGTACTTAAAATTTCATGGGATAACATGAGGACATACATAAGAAAGGGGTGAGCTATAAATCCTAGTAAGGTAATAAACATAGAATAACATAACAAAAGTAATAAATTTTATACAAAAGGTATATTAGTGGGGCATAAAAGGAGTGAGAATCATAAACATGAACAACGAGGCATGATATAGCATGATAACATAAAGGAAAAATGGGTAATGTGTCAACAACTTAAAACACTACATCATAAACATAGGTCAAGGATAATTGCCAATAAATAATGATGGAAAAAGTCTTTTGATGGATTACATTCACTCCATAATACCTTTAATGATGTCTCATAATAATAAAACATTACCCAATACATTGGAGCTCTATATAATTCAGGCGCACCCATCACTTTCATTTCTTCTCATACTTAAGTGTGCCACATAGATCATAAAATATGAAATCATTTATCATCAAATTTTATTCCAATATTAAAGAGTATAGAATAAATACATGTATTTACACAATCAAATAAGTAAAAGTGTATAAATTTTAACACCTTTGATATGAAATGGGTTGGGGTATTCACTACACAATAGTTTGGCATGAAAAATCACAGTAAAATTTCGGCGTCATAACAGGGGCGTATAAATGTTCATGGAAGGGATTAATGTGAGTGAAAGGGGTATCTAATCATTTAGAAATAAAATTTATAGTAATGGGGATATGTAAGAACATATCCCATCATTATAAATTGGTGATAAAAGACATAATATAATGAAGAAACTTGAATTAAGAGGAGAAGGAGAGGATCCCTTACCTTGAGAGGGTGATTCCAAATGATTGGGAGGAGCTTATTGAGAGCTTATGGGAATATTGGGAAGAATATAGAGAGGTAATGGAAGAGTAATAAAATTATAAAAGGTTTTTTAGTGAATATAAATTGGATCATGGGTGGGTTTATATAGGAAAAGAGAGGGGAGTTATTATTTCTCAAACTTAGCTTTTGGACCCTATATAATAAAGTAATCAAAAAACACAATACTTACCATAGTTTTTGCCCATGTTTTATGAAAAATGGGAGTGGTTTTTAATTATTATATTATTAAAAGTTCCAAACTTATTAAAATAATACCCTTGCTGATGTGGAAGTAAGACATGTCCTTAAAGAAATGTCTATAAAACCTTAAAATATATTATAGGTTTCAGAGGATTCATAAAGGCTATATAAAATTAATCAAATAAACATAAAATTATATTATATTAAAGGGAAGACATATATTTGGTCTTGGGTAACATTTATAGTATTTATTACATCACTTTTATGGAATTATGATTTCATAATACACATCGTATATTTATACTGTATGTATTTTTTACCTGAAAATTCTGCTGTCTCAGAAAACTATGAAAAATTATTTTTTGGATAATTTTTATATTATGGTTAAAAAAATAATATTTATTCTATCCAAACAATTTTCTAAATATGTGAATTTTAACTTTTAAAATAATAATCTATATTTATTGATAAATTAAGGGTTTTTTGACAATAACAATTTTCAAACCCTTATAAAAATTACATTTGACTTCACAAAAATTATGAAAATATTATCTCATTAAAAAAATCCATTAATTCATGAAAATAAATGCCTTCATTAAATTTGAATATTACCCAAAAATACACTTTTTGTTTCATTGTATCAAAATAAAAATCAATTATAAAGTAATAATAATAAGAAGTAAATATAACCATTATTCTATTGAAAATAGTGTAAATAATCATATTGATAGGTTCTTGATACATAATCCTTTAATACACTAATAAATTTCTTAAGGGTAAGGTGCGCGACGATGAGACTTTCATGGAGTGGATCAACGTACATGGTTTGGGTCATGATCTCGATGAGTTTGAACTTATCCCATAAACAGTTTCAATCATGTTTAAGTTATTAGATATCATATCTATATTGGCCAAGGGAAACAACCAATGATACTATATCCATTAGAAGCTCTGATAAATGGGATTCATAGGGTACGGTCCTACAAGTTGAGGACATCACTTCCTTTGTCCATGTCAATTGGATTTTTCAAAACCATATATTTTTACTAACCATATGATCACTATTCAAAAAATATATTATCAACTATAATGATACTTAATGGATTTTTAAATCTAATAGGATATAATAAAACCAAATAAGTGCATGTTTTTTCTATATCCATAATATATAGTAATGTATTTAATTAAATCACAAGAGGAGTTTTATTTATAAAAATTTGGGTCATTAAAAAAACCATAGAGATTCATTAGGACATTGATGAAATGTTCCATCGATATAATTCAAGAAAAAACTTGCAAGAATCTGGTCCGGTCATCTTTAAACAAAAAATTTTGACTGTTCATAGCTTCATTTCGAGCTTCCGACCTCACATATTCAAATAGAGGCATACTGATCTTTTTCATTTGAGTAGGGTTCAGATTTCACCATCATTTGATTTGTCTATGGTCTTCAGAATCATCCAACCTTCATATTTCACTGAATCTTGTTTCGACTTTAACCCCTAAAGAGTGGAAATCCGTGGTGGCATCATAATTAGCATCATCTTCTTTAAATTCCAAAAATATTTGGTCTTTGTACACAACCATCATCTGATTCAGCCGATACCAACATCTTCTTCAAAATCTCATCAGCTTTAGTCGAGTTCATCATCTACGTCAACATAATCTTCCTCATCAGTGGATTAGACCAGAATTGACCAATCTTGAGTGATCTTCACACTCGGTTTTTAGTCTTCCTTTCTTCTTTCATGACTTCGATCTTGGAAAATCCATCATCAACCATAGTCAACATCTAGTTCTTCATCGCATTGGAGTTAGAAAAGATCAATCTCTCAATATCCCATTTGAATACGTGCTATGCTCAGTTAGAGAAATTGCTATACAGTACCAATTTTGGTAAATTAGGTATGTGATCCCATTTTATGTTTTTCCAAGCAAAGAGAAATAAATCGTCTATGAAATACCTCTACAAAATGAGCTACATGACATCTTCAAAATTGGCTACATGAATCAACCACTGCTTCTTGAAATTTGGATACATGACCAGCACATTTGGTTATGTGGACATCACTTTGGATTCGACTACGCTCCTACTACACAAATCAATAAAAAATCAATGTATTATAAATTCATCAAAGAATAAATTAATAAATTACAATTTCTAAAATATTTAACAACATATTTAAACATTTTAAATAAAGTAAATTCATAAAAATTAACTAGTTAAAACAATAAAAATAATAATTAAAATAAAATCAATATACTTAATTTAATTAGAAAATTAATTAATTAATAAGATTAATAAATAAAATGTTCTCAAGCACTTAGAGGATGGCACCATTTCGGTGATGGACGATTCAGAAGCTCTTAAGCAATGACTGGATCTCTGTAAATTCTTTATGCTTGGACGAACTTCGTATGAGAGAGGCATGAAACCATGGTCCTACGCAGATATGAAAAGCAGGATCTCTCACTGCTGGGGTTTCTCGAGCTAGAGACTCATGCCAATCGGAAAAAGGTTCTTCTAAATTATTCTAGAAATAAAGAGTGATCTTGACATGGTCTTGAAAACTGGAAATTTAAATCTCATACCTACCAAGTTTCCTCCGCCTCTCAGAATGGGATGCCAACTTTATCCGTTCAAGCAGCGACACTCCTTGGCACAGCTGTGGAAAAGAATCCATAGTCTCTCATGGGTCTACTGGCAACCCAATATATTGAGTGATATTTCCTAAGGACTTGGCACCCATCTTAGAGTTGATCAGAGCTCCATCAATGGTGGATATGGGTTTGTATGCTAGGTATCTTTCTAGCCACGGAGGATCATCAGCTAGAGATTTCATATGAATTCGAGAATACCCCAAAATTCTATGAACACTTCAAAATGGTGGGTCATCTGGTGAACAACTACGATGTGTTGCAAAAGCTGGTTAAACCAACCCCCACTGCCTCAGCTTGGAGGGAGGTCTCTCAAGGAAAAGGAACAGACAAGAATGGAAAGGGGAGGGACCTAGGAGCTGATCCGATTAAGGGTGGTTCATCAGGCTTGCAAGGGGTCCCTATCCCTTCATGGGCTGACTTAGCAGAGGAAGAGGAGAAGCACATTGAGCAACCTAAGGGCATCTCGGGTAAAGACATTCACCACTAGGAGTAGGCTGACCTGGACTTTTCATCTAATTTATTCAAGGTTTCACTCTCATTGCAGATTGAAGACTTTTGTTTTGGATTTTATTACTAATGACATTAATGATGTTTTGGTGCTGAATAAGTGCTCCTTGGATCCTATTACAGCTAATGAGACAGGAGTATCATGATCCATTGATGTGTAGATCCCTGATTCACCAGATCATAGGGGCTGTTTCCGTAGGCGAGTTGAAGCAAAGGCTGGGATCAATAAAGCTGAAATTGAAACAGCTGATCAGGTACATGACGCACCTGTTATGAAAGTGATAGACTCATCTTCCCAGAATTCTAAGGAAAATAAATTCATATACACTACACAGAATATTACGCTGGATGTTCTTCAAGAGTCTACATTTGGGGGCCCTGCATCTTCAATATGATATACTTGAAAGCTTCATAATTTGGATCCCAAAGGCAAGGGGGGAATCAACCCTAAGACAAAGCCTTAATGATGATACTTTTTTGGAATTGTCAGGGGATGGACAACCTTGACACCTTGGGTTCCATCTAGTTGATTGTAGGTAAGTATAAACCTGGAATTTTAGGTATTTCTGAGCCAAGACTATCTCTACAAATCTGGAAAACATTTTTAGTAGGGAAGGCTACTCTCTTCTAAGTTGTGCCAGGTCTGAGAGATCTTTAGAAAGAATCTGGTTTTTTGTTCATAAATCAGTTGTTAACCCAGAAATTTCTTATGAGAACGAAAAGATCCCCACTTGCAGCTTTATGGAGTCTGGTAAAAAAGTTTTTTGTTCGATTTTATATGCCCATACTAACTACATTGATAGGAGGCTGCTATGGTTTCAAGTATGTGACCTGGATATCTTAATCTCAAACCCATAGATTATGGTTGGGGATTTCAACTCCATTTGGCTTGTGGAGGAGAAAATTGAACTAGTTGTCAACACTTCATACATGGATGATTTTAGAGAATGTATTGAGAGGGCCTGTTTGACTGAAATCAATCTTGTGGGGTCCAAGTTTACATGGTATAGGAGACACCTTAATGGCATGAGAGCCAGTAGAATAGACAGAGCATTTGTCAATGATGCCTCTCTTGCTATTTGGAAGTCTATCTCCTATGTCACATTGGCCAAGAATAATTCGGATCACCACCCTATCCTTGTGAGTCTCTTGAATCTTGATAGAGCACATCCAATTCCATTTAGATTTAACAGTTATTGGGCCTCCCTCCCAGAATGCTCAAAAAATTGTACAGGATATATGGAGACAGAGGGTAGTTGGAGTTAATCCTCTAATAACCCTATTGAAGTTTAAACTGGTTCAAATGAAGCTGAAACAGTGGAGTAAGGACAAATTCAGCTCATTGGATGCTAAAATTGATGGTCTGGAATGCCTTTTACATGACTTATAGGAGTCTATTACTAAAGACCATTTTAGTGGAGACCTAAGGCAGGAGGCTGAAACTTTTTCCAAGCTAGGGAGATTGGTCAAGCTTCATGACAACATCAGAAAAGATATTTTTAAAACAAGATGTCTCTCATATGGGGACAGAAACACAAAATTATTTCATTCCCTTTAGAGAGTTGCAAGGGAGAACAGTCCACTTACCTTACTCAAGAATGGGGATTGTATTTTGGAAGATAGTCAAGAACTCTCAGACCATATTTTCTCCTTCTACAAGAATATTTTCAATGTCCCCCCAAAAAATGAAATGATAAGATAGAATATCATTCCAAATATTGTCACGGTGGAGGACAATACCTATCTCAAAACTATACCCATGGATTTTGAAATTAAGGAGGCGGTTTTTGGGCTTAGGAAAGAAATCTCTCTAGGGCTAGATGGGTTTACTAATGAATTTTTTCATACTTATTGGGAAATCATTCAAAATGATGTTTTCCAACTTGTTAAGAATTTTTTAAGGATGGTACTTTTCCTCTGGTATTCAATGCACAATTTACCACCCTTATCCCCAAGGTTGAGAATTCTAGTGAGATTAGTCAATTCAGGCCGGTTTACCTTGTCAACACCATCTATAAGGTGATTACTAAAATTCTTTCATATAGGCTCACTCGTGTCTTGGATAAAATTATATCTTGGAATTAGTTTGGATTTGTAAAAGGTCAGAACATTCAGAAGTGTTTTCTCACTGCTTCAGAGTGTGTTAATTTGCTTAGGAAAGCAACTAGAGGTGGAAAAATTTCTCTCAAACTGGATGTCACCAAAGCATTTGACACAATAGATTGGGGATTCATTAACAAGGTGTTGTAGAGTTTTGGTTTCAACAAGAAATTTAATCACTGGCTCAGGGTGCTTTTTGACTCAGCCCGCATCTCCATTATCATTAATGGGTCCTCAAAAGGGTACTTTACTTACTTCAGGGGGGGTGTGGGAGGGGATCAACTCTCAGCCATTATTTTTTCTTTAGCTGAGGACTATCTGAGCAGAATTATCCTCGACATGGTGAACATGGGTGAATTTTCCACCATCAGAGCAGGTCGAGGTACCTCTGCTCCCTCTCACTTATTATTTTTTGATGACATTGTCATATTTACACAGGGGGATAGAAGGAATATTAGCAATATTAAAAAGTCTATATGGAATTATGAGAATGTTTCTGGTCAAGTCATAAGTTATAGAAATTCATTGATTTACTTTGGTAAGAGCTTTCTAGCCTCGAGGAAGATGCGCCTCATCTTTGAGCTGAGAATTAATGAGGGGGAATTGCCTTTTTTCTATCTGGGTGTCCCAATGTTTTATGGAAAACATCGACAATCACACTTCTCGAAGGATATGGATCAAATCAGAAAAACCCTTACCAATTGGAATGGTAAATCCCTCCCAATGGCTGGGCATATTTTCCTTGTTAAGAATGTGATCACCTCGAAGCTGGTCTATTTTTTTATGGTGTATCTTTGTTCGGTATCTATCATTAGAAAGCTCAATAAAATGCGGAAAAATTTTGTCTGGAGTGGAAAAGTAATGTAAAGGAAGATAATTTCTACTCCTTGGAAGAAGTTTTGCTTACCATATTCCCTAGGTGGACTCAACATTAAGAACCTGGAGGCTTTCAACCAGTCTTTTCAAGCAAAATTTGTTTGGAAGCTCATCAACACTAAATCCCCTACTCTGGATTTCTTACGGACTCAATTCATGGAAAGACATATTGAAGGAAAAATCAGCTACCTAGATTCTTCCATTTGGCTTGGGATAAGTTCAATTTTTCAGAAAATCATCAATCACTCTAAATGGATGGTGAACAAGAATTCTTCACTTCGTTTTTGGTATGATAAATGGGATGGTTAGCCAATCATTAATCAAGTCAACCTAGGGGACCATGACATTGATCATAACATTACAATCAAGGAGCAGTTGGACAATATGAATATGATTCCAGATTATATTTTCAACATCATTAACAGGCATGAGTTTGTCAATCAAGATGATGCGCTGATCTGGGAAGGGTCTGAAAATGGATTGCTTGACTCAAATTTTTTTTACAAGCATATGATTTAGGTTGAGAAGCAGTGGATTGTAACATGAACAAAAAAATGGATGAATCCCTCACGGTTTACTCTCCTATGGAGGCTGACTCTTAACAAAATTATTGTGGATTCCAATATTCAAAGAGTGGGTATTTCTTTATGCTCTTGATGTTCCCTTTGCACGCAGAACCGGGAAGAAATTGATTATCTTTTTTTGAGCTGCAAGGCGGCCTATTCTATTTGGATGGCTGTATAACAGATTTTTGATATTCATATTCCATGTACATGCTCTATCCGAGACTTCATTTATGCTTCTTTCAATCTCAATATTTCCAAGAAGGTTAAGGTTACCTTTCATGTGGCCTGTGCTAACGTTATTCATTATATCTGGAGCAGCAGAAATGCAATGATGCATCGCAGGTCCTGATTCAATACTGGCCATGGGTTGGCCTCCATTATGGCTGCTGTTCAAGCAGAAAATGAACTTCATTTGGAAAAGTGCAGAAACTCAGTAGAATACTTGCTGATCCTCCTAAGGCTGAACATTGCTGGTAACTTTCCTGCCTCTCGACAGTACATGGAAGTCTTTTGGACACACCCGTTCGCAGGATGGATTAAGTGCAATACTGATGGAGCTTCTAGGGGAAATCTAGGCCCCTCAAGATATGGAGCCATATTCAGGGATAAGAATGGGTAAGTCATCAAAGTTTTGTATGGCCCTTGTGGAAATATCACAACACTTGAATCACAGATGATGGATCTCATAATGCCTGTCGATACTGCTCTTAAAAGATATTGGAATAATGTATGGTTTAAATGTGATTCCACTGCCCTTGTGAAAGCTGTTCAAGTGGGTCAAAAGCATCTTTCATGGAGGATGGATTCTAAATGGGTAAATTTTCTTGACATGCTATCCTCCTTAAACTATTTCATAACTCATGCTTATAGGGAGGCAAACTATATAGCTGATGGGATGACGAACAAAGGGGTGGACGCAGAGGGATGCCAACACTTGAAAACCTTGACTAACGACATGGTTTCTTTTTTTCTATGATACAAATGTAAAATTCCTTTGTTTTTAATTTTGTAACTTTTCTTTATTTTAATACAAGGGCCTCTGTGCTCATTTTTCTTAAAAAAATAATACAAAGAATGAAAATTTGATAAATTAAACAATAAAACAAACATTATTAATAACAAATTCATTAATTTACTAAACCTACAATAAATTAACCATAAAGATATAAATTTCCACAAATAAACTAATTTTGACATTAAAATACATAAATAATACAATAAATGATGTGAAAAAATGCATCAATTTAAGGCCACATCAACTACTATGATGCTTGCATCAAGGCTATGACTCGTCAACAATAGGAAGTAGAGGACAATCTAGACAATTGTTCTAGAAATGCTCCTCGTGTGACACATCATAACATATAACGTATACCAGAGGGTCATCACCCCATGACACATTGACTGGGGATTCAATATCTTGTGACAAATCAAAGAAAATGTGATGATATATCTCATCCATGGGATGATGCATCTCTCCCACTAATGTGTAAAAAATCACTAGTCAAATACTACTCCCTCTACAAGAGTGGGGATGTGCAACAAGCGTGTGATACTATCAAACTATAAAAAAATTAGTATATTCAATCATAGTAAACAAAATAAATATTCAGTAAAGATAAGAGTTATTACCATGTTGAGATAACCTTGTCTATGTCACGTAAGATACAACAATGACCTCATGCGATACTAGGCCTCATAGTCTAGCTGATCAGATAGATGCATGCACACTGTGGATAAACCTTGTAATTAGGACTCCTTATTCCTATCCCACATCTATCATCCCTGAAATCCTCTCCAGTGTACATCACACTTCCTTAACATCTTCAGGGAATGAAGTGATGAAATCTATCTGGGTGGCATACGAATGGGTTGAAAAAACCTGAATTAATTTAGGTACATGTGCTTGTAGAAAGCATCATCATGCTTTAATTTGGGTTACTCTAGAGAATAGTTTTGAGAACCATAAGGCCTAAAATAAAATATAATGAATTTACAATTTGTAAAAGAAATAATTTACTTTCATAAACTAATAATTTAGGTAGATAATAAAAAATAACTTACATCATCTGGTCTAAATACCATTGAGCATAAATATTTAATCATTTACATCATTTCTAGGAGTTTCAACTTGTCAATGGGCCTTACTATAACTAAAAATAACATTATTTCAATTTTAGTTTCATAATATAAATTTTGTAGAATTGACATCCAAATAGGAAGTATGTATAAACATACTATCATAAATGCGGTAATTACTGCATAATATCTATGTGAAATAGTGCATGAACATGAGGAGAAAATGGGGAATGTGATCCCATACCCACATTTGAATTTATGGGCTTTTGGGTGTTCAAAAAAAGAACTTTACAGTGGAAAAAACCCATAAATTGCTTGATATTTCTTCAATCAAATCAACATGCATAAAATGAAGAACATATATATGAGTGTACCTTCACTATCATAAGATTTATCTTGATTATTTAATAGAGTATGCATGATAGGGATAACCTTAGTGATAGAAAAATTACATTCACCTCTGAGTGGATTGCACCAGCCTTTGGATCCTCGTTCATTACGACAGGACCCTATGAACTCTCATAGTAGTCTAGAACCTTCCCCGTGAAGACAAAGGGGGAATCAATAATTTGAACAAATATTCAAAAAGGATTTTATGAAACCAGGTACACTATACTATATGGATCACATAATTTTTATATTCTATCTTTATTCAATGAAGAGAGTCAAATCATTTGGAGTGTCAACTTCCATCTCATGGGATATGATACATTACTACCCGTTGGAAATGTTTAATCATTGAATACTTAAATTATTAATATCATGCATGTATAACTATAATGAATCAATATCATTGATTCATAACTGATGAAATAATTTGATAAGATGTGGTAGTAACCATGAAATCACATCCCATATATTCTATATCATAAATCCTATCGTACACTATGATATAAGAAAAAAATATGCCTCTTTATGATATGTGTATATCATAAGATACAATATAAATATCATGCATATCACATATTATGACTCAAGGTATGTCACATGTTATGATATCCCTTATTTTAGTTCATATCCAATAATCTTCCACTTGCACTAAAATCCCATAATGGCCATATAAAATTCACAACTCATTATGAATCCATTAGAAAATATTTTGGATACGATTTATCAAAACATATTCAATTTTGAAAAAATGCCTTATGAACAATTTAATACTTATCAAAATTCCTAAATATGTGACCCTAAAAGCATTAATAGTATTGAAAATGGATATGAAATGATTATTTCATAAATTTAATCAAAGAGAAACCTCTAGAAAAACATCAGTGATACTCAAGCCACTAAGGGGTCTAGTGTGATTTCGATCAAACATACTCATATATTCATATGAACATGTCCAACACAAGATATAGCATATAAAGCATACATATACCTATATAATACATTTTTATATGATATTGAGTAACCACTAGACCTGGAACATGTCAATCTAGTATAGGTCATCTCATCCATTCGTGATTTTCCGAAATAAACTGAACATGTCATTAAATACATCACATTTCATTTATCTAGCATATGATCACATCACATGTTCCTCATCCAAGTAGTCAAGCACATCACATTTGAATCAACTAAGCATGGACATGAATTTCCTTAGTCTAATTCAATCAAAGTATCATATGTATTGTCTTGTCATATAAGAGGATAAATCCCATCTTGATTGTGCTCTAACTGATGACATGATCAATAACATACCCAACCACCCTCAAATTAGAAAATCCTTAAGTCTTGTGTAAAAAGGTATAAAAGTATGAATTTTCACTTACTATGCATCTCACCAACCTTAGGTAATGTGGATTTATAATAATCATACACCAGTAGGTATATTGATAACTGTATTACATTACATGAGATATACTTTGGTGGGTCAGTCTAAGTAATAAGTGTTGACTTACTATATCATGTGTCAATTCTGCGTATCTCATGTATAACATTTTTACATCAAGTACAATATTATACTCTTGATAACCATAAATATCATCACAACCCATAATACCCTATGAGATCATCATTCAATGACAACTCAATTTTGTACATTAAAGGGATATTATCACCACATTTTTCATTTAAAATAAATTGCAACACATATGAGTGAATTATAAATATATATTTACTTTATTATAAAATCATGATACATTTACAACCATTCTATTCAATATCATATGTATCATATTCCAAGAGGTTCAACATGAACCTCATGATTCTTCTATAACAATGGATTCATCAATTTATCCAATAAATTTTCATTTATATCCACATAATAGATCCTAAAATTTTCCTTCTCAATTAACTTTCTTACTATATGGTATTTTCATAGGTTTTTTTTTGGTCTTTTGGTGAGACCGAGGTTCCTTGGTTTGAGAAATGACACTATTTTATTCATAGTAAATCTTGATTGCTCCCTCAAAGCTAGGAACCACCCAAAATTTAGAAATTATCTTCTTGATCCAAACATCTTGTTTTGAAGAATCTAATACAATGATATACTCTTAATCCATTGTAGATTCCTCCACAATGGCTAGTTTGGAACTCTTATAACTCATAGCTACATCATTCAGGAAAAACTAGAAACCAAATTGAGATCTCATGTCATCCTTATTGGATTATAAACCAATATTAGTGTAACCCATAACATAGATCTCATGATCTTCTACAAAGATTAAAAAAAATCCTTAATTCTTCTTAAATACTTAAGGATATTCTCAACAACAATCCAGTGACTCTCACCAGGACTAGATTGGTATCTACTAGTTATGATAAGAGCATAAGTGACATAAGGTCTATTACACAATAGTTTATACATGATAGATCCTATGATGGATGCATAGGGAATTATATATATTATTTATTACTCTTTATAAGGAACTTGAATTTTCTAAATATTCATTCCATGAAACACTAGTAAAGGCCCTATTTTGTTATTATACATTATAAAATTATTTTCCAATTTACTAATGTATATGTTATGATTTAGTCCAATTATCCTCTTAGATTAATCTCTATAAATATTTATAGGTAGTGTATAGGCTGCTCTACCCATGTTTTTTTTATTGAAAATGATTTTCCCAACCACATATTTATTGTGTAAAGTTGGGATATCATTTCTAATCATGATAATGTCATCCAAATACAATATCAGAAATATTAGAAAACTCCCTTAAATATAATTATACACATAAGAAACATGCCCATTATTGATGAAACCAAACTCTTTGGTTGCATCATAAAACCATATATTCTAACTCCATGATGCATGTTTTAATCCATAAATGGATGGTTGAAACTTTAAAACCATTGTAGAATCATTTAGAAATTCAAAAACTTTCAAATATATCATATATATGCCCTTAAATAAATTACCATTAAGGAAAGATGTTTTGATATCCATTTAATGTATCTCATAATCAAATGGGATGACATACCAAGAAACATCCAAATAGCATTTATCATTTTAATTGGTGAAAAGGTATCTTCATAATCAATAATATGAATTTGTTTGTAACACTTTTCCACTATACATTCTTTTTATGTATACACTCTACTACCCATATCTATTTTATTTTAGAAAACCCACTTAAAACATATGGTTATTATATCTTCAGTTGCATCCACAATGTTCCAAATTTGGTGAGTGTATATGCAGTCCATTTTATATTCCATGGATTTTATCCATTTATTGGAATCATAAATTTCAATGGATTCTCTATAGGTAGTATGACTATATCTTATAAACACTAATCCATCATAAATTTCTATAATAAATCCAAATCTCTTGGGATCCTAATGAATCCTACTAGACCTTGTTGGTTTTTGTGTAACCCAATTCAATTCTTCTTCCACAAATATTTGTGGAACCGACTCTACTTCCAACTTAGGAACACTTACTATTGGTCTTAAACACCCACAAGTTCAAATTTACTCACATTGAAACCTAAAATTATATATTACATGTAAATAAATATATCTTTTTGGTCCATAAAAACATTGTGTTCTGTAGGATTATATAAATAATATCCCTAGTTTCCTTAGGATAACCAAAAAATAAGTATTTGTATAATATTAGGTTCAATTGTTAATAAGTGAATCATCATATGATTGATTCAAAATCCCAAATCATCATAAAATATTTATTATAATGATTCTAAATCCATATATTATATGTTTTATTTATGACTTATTTACATGGAAATAAGTTTAGTAGGAATATAACAGTCTTTAGAGCATAACCATAGAATGAAATAGGAAGGTGACACAAAATCATCATCAATAGTACCGTGTATAATAGAGTACGATTATTCCTCTTAGACACACCATTACATGGTGGTCTTTTAGGATGAGTGAGTTATGGAATATTTCTATAATCTATTAGATGATCAGTGAATTCATGGATCAAGTATCCACTACCATGATCTAATCAAAGAATCTAAACTCTTTTTCCTAGCTGATTATCCACTTCATTTTGAAACACTTTATACTTTTAAGAAGTTTTATACTTGTGTATTATCAAAATTGTCACAAACTGGAGCAGATACCCTGGTAACCCGATACCCAAGTCAGCACTGATATTGCCTAAAGAAAATTCCCAATCCCCATGGGTTAGCAACTAGCACCTGACATCATACAAAATGAAAGTGGGAATTTTTTTCCACAAACATTATAGAAGTAAGATAAAAAAGTTAGTATGCATACAAGAGAAACTCCAGAGGGATAACTATAACAAAAGTCAAATAGGTAAACAAACCCAAAGTACTATAACAAAGTACCAAAAAAATAGGGTAATAACTCGAGTCCCAATGGACACAAATCTCCAAGACCAAGGATCAACAACTACCACCACCTCCAAGTGGTTCCTTACCCATGATCAAACCTGGAAGAAGATAATATAAAAACACCTGAAGTCATAGGTAGGTTTTGAGATAAAATACCAACAAGGTACCACCAAGGATTCCATAATAAGATGCCAATATTTAATTAACCAAATAAAGCTTTCAATTTTAAATAAACAGGCATGGAGTTAAAAAAAGAATATTTTAAACAAATCAATATTTAAAATTTCAAGGATTGAAAATGATTTAAACAAATGGATTAATAAATATATATATATATTTTATATAAATCCAGAACGCATGGTAAACAATTTACAAACATTGGAATATATATATATATATATATTTCAAATATAAACAAGCAAGCAACATGGTCATATGGAAAATGGTATGATAGTTCCAAGATATGGGACACTCACACCCTCAAATAGATATCATGTAAATATGTTCACACACAACCCCCTCAATACTGAATAAGGATAATACATTACCATCCCATCAAGTATGCGACCTGATACATATGTATTGTTAGTTTTGTAAATTATAGAGTGTTGTCTCGAATAACTCACTAACTACCTAGGATTGCATGTACTCTAATAATAATCATTGATTGGAAATTTATTTTAAGACTACTAAAATAAAATTCATCCCATTCTCCCATTTCAAATATGCCAATTTTTCATTTAAAAATTAAAACAGGCTTTTAATCAAATCATGCCTTTTTAAGATAAAACCAATGGGTTTCTATCAAAATTATTTCAAGCCTTTTTTATCAAATACCTAATTGAAATCAATTTAATCAAATCAATATAAAAATTTAAATCCCCTAATTTAATTCCCAAATTTAATTTAAAAAATTTACATCCAATTTCATAATACACCTCAATTCAATGGAATTAGTGGTTTTTCCCAATTTCATGCAAAATCCAATTTCAAAACCCAAATTAAATGAAATTGGGTTTTTAATCAACAAATTGAAATAAATTTCATTTATATCAAGAAATTTAATTTAAATCAAACAATTTAATTTAAATAAATCAATTTTGGGTTAATCAAAATTGGCCATCATAACAGAACCACCTACCTCGGGATCATGAGATCTCAAAATGAAAAGCCGAAATTGGAAAACTCCAACGAAGAACATTGGAAAAAAAGATCCAATAATTAACCATAGATTAAAGATCTAAAATATTAGATGTTAGATCCTCAAACAACATGGAGATCTAGAAAACCATAGGGAGGAAAGAGGAGAGAGCGGGAGAAAGAGAACGAGAAGAGGAAACCTATTGGGTAGAGATCAAACATCATTCTCCAAGCTTTGATCCTCTTCTGGAAGGGTATAGAGGGTAAAAAATCACATATTGGGAGCCTCTAAGGGATAATAAAATGTTTTTGTGTTGAATAGGTCCTTTAGGCACCTAAAATGGGAGTTTCAGTGTTTTAAAATTAATTTTAGATTAAAAAACCCATACCCATAGTTAGCTGGGAAGGGCTGCACGGTTAGACAAACTGTACACACTAATAATGATCCCATTTTAATGGGGTTGAATTGTTTCTACTAGCTGGGCACACATTTTTTCAAATCTTGCACCAACCATGAAAACCCTCACTATCTAGGTTTGAATGGTTTGCACTAGCAGGGTACACAGTTTGGGAAAATCATGCGCTAACCATGCATAGCCCAGAAACTTTTAAATATTTTCCAAATTTTTACCCAAAGCATCCCCAAATGAAACCCAACCAAGGTATGATAAAAATATAGTTTTAGGAATACCTAAAAACAACAACATGATATTACAACCTCCCCACTATAGAAACTTTCTATCCTCACAAAGCCTACTTAGAAGCTTCCATGTCAAAAAGACGAGTTCACTGCTCTCTCATCAGTGCCTTTCTCTCCCATGTCTCATGAGAATCAAAACCATGCTGCCATAACACTCAAAACAAAGGTATATTCCAACTAAAAAAGTACCTTGGTTTCAGAATCAACTACTCTAACTGGATGTTCTGTCATGGATACATCAGGTTCGACCTTAAGAGCACTATAGCTCAGAACATGAGATGGATCAGATAGATACTTTAAGAGATGCAATACATGGAACATGTTATGTATCAACATAGGCTATAGTATAATTGCTAAATGGTAATCCATTTTACCACCTTCTCAATGACCAGAAAAGGTCCCAAAAAGTGAGGAGAATGATTTCCTTGACTCCCAAGCCACCGATAACCCAAACAAGGTGAAACTTTCAAGAAAACCTGATCACCAATGAATCAAATAAATCTTTTCTATTTCCTCTTGAACCAATATATGTCTAACCAAGGAACATTCAACAATCTCTGACCAACACAATAAATATATGAAGGGATGACAAAAGGCCTAAAAAGGATCCATTCTGATCATGGAATGGTAATTATTGTTATAATCAAACTCAACTATCCCTAGATAGGCATTCCAAGATCCACCAAAGTCTAGAATAGTGGTGCAAATCATATCGTCAAGAATATTTATAGCTCTTTCAGTCTAGAAATTTGACTATGGATGGTATTCCGTACTCAAATAGACATGAGATCCTAATTCCTTCTGAAGGACTCTCTAAAGTGAGAAGTAAAATGAGGATCCCTATTAGAGAATACAAAAAATGTAACTCCATGCAAATGAACAATCACTTTCACATAGAGATCACCCAACTCTTTAAACTTGGTTGTATCATGAATGGGTATAAAGTGAGCTAATTTAGTCAGCTAATCAATCACAACCCATATAACATTATTCTTCCTCTGGGTATGTGGAAACCCAACCACAAAGTTCATAGAGTTCTCATCCCACTTTCAAGTAGGCACTAGAAGTGGATGTAGAAAAACTGAAGTTTTCTGGTACCAGGCCTTAAACTATTGGAACATATAGCAATGAGAAACAAATTTAGCAATTCCCTATCTCATACATGGCCACCAAAATTTACACCACACATCATAGAAAATTTTCATGGTTCCTAGGTGCACAACCCATTGGGAATTATGAAAATCCCCCATAACAAATTTCCTGACCAATAATGGTTCTATAAAATGATTCTGATAGCATAGAATCCCCTCGGTGGAGAATGACCAGTCAGGTATGGTCTCCCCACCATAAAGAGAGTCTATAACACTATAGAACTCATCGTAAAACTTATGTTCCTAAATAATCATCACGAGAAGAGCGGAGGTAAACTGAACACTGGCCAAGGAAACCTTTTCCCCTGATTCCTAGAATCCGATATTCAACTGTGAAAAAAGATCCATCAAGTTCCACTCTTCCAATGATTCTTTCATGGATTGGGTTGGAATTTTCCCTCTCAAGGCATCTACGATTACATTCCCTTTCCCCAGGGTATAGGTGATTTACAAGTCAAAATATTACAGGTACTTCACCCAATGCCTTGGGAGGAGATTCATATCTTTTTAGGAGAAGATATAACTTAATATATTATTGTCTGAATACAAGGTAAACATTTCTATAAAAAGTTAATTCCACAAAATTTTAAGTGCATGAATAAAAATTGTGAGTTAAAGGTCATTAGTCATGTAATTATTCTCATGTGGACTAATCTAATGAGAACCATAAGCAATGAAATGATAACTCTGAATAAGAACATAGCCCAAACCTAAACCTGATGCATCATAGAAGACCAAATATCCCCACCCGACCTATGGAAGGGTCAACACCAACATAGTAGTAAAAATACATTTCATCCCAACAAAAGAATTCTGAAATTTCTCATCCAAATAAAAATTTACTACCTTTTGAGTTAGAACAGTCATTAGAGAATCTAACTTTGAGAAGTCCTTAACTAACTAGTGTTAATACCCTGCTAAACCCAAGAATCTCCAAATCTCAAAAACAATTTGTGGTTGTTCCGGTGTAATAATAACTTTGACCTTCTCATGATCAAATGAAATACCATGTTATGACACCACATATCCAAAGAATTGCACTTCCCAAATCCATAAATCACATTTTGAAAGCTTGAAATAAATTTGATGGTTTCTCAATAATTTTAGAACAGATCTCAGATAACGTACATGATCCTATTTAGAATTAGAGTAAACAAGGATGCCATCCACAAATACTACCATGAAAGTATCAAGTTACTCATGTAAAATCATGTTTATTAAATCCATAAATACTGCAAGAGAATTGATTAAACCAAAAAGGAATTAAAAGGTACTCATAATGGTCATACTTTCTCTAAAATAAATTATTCTAAATATCATATTATTTTGTTCTCAATGGATAGTAAACATACTAAAGATCAATCTTCGAGAACCACTTCACCCCTTTAAACTGATCAAAAATATCATCAATTAGTGGAAAAAATACCTGTTCTTTATTGTGACTCTATTGAGTTTTCAGGAATCAATGAAAAGGCGAAGGGAACCACTAACCTTCTTATCAAATAGAATTGGTGCCACCCAAGGTGAAACACTCAGGCATATAAATCCTTTATCTAGATGATCATCCAACCAAGTCTTCATCTCATTCATTTTAGATAGTGGCATATGGTAAGAAGGGATAGACACTGTGTCACGACCCGCATTCACCAAGATGAGAGAAGGGAAAACAGATTTCCAGACCCTTCCTTCTTCAAGTTGAAGGAGATATAATGAACCCCGAGACCTGCCTTCAATAGGTCTTGGAGTAGCAACTAGCACCAAGGGTATAGAATTACACACAAGATAGAAGGCATTACCCTTTTTTTTCTTTAATAGGATTGGGAGATAAGATAGTAAATCCCAAAAACACCAAAAGTGGAGGTACATGTAAAGAAAAAAACAAGCCATTCTCATATGCATGTTCCAAAAGTAAATGCCACAAAGTACAAGGAGACTACAAAGGTAAAGTACCAAATAAAGAAAAACAATAACTGCAACT
The DNA here is from genome assembly GCA_963277665.1 of Viscum album. Taxonomy (NCBI): domain Eukaryota; kingdom Viridiplantae; phylum Streptophyta; class Magnoliopsida; order Santalales; family Viscaceae; genus Viscum; species Viscum album. The sequence goes on along the minus strand of OY728136.1, from coordinate 402,432,565 downwards.
GTCCCAACGCCCGAGCTAGTACGGCCCTGCACGATCCCTGAAGTCCTCCTAGAAACCTGAAAGCAGTTTTATATATATAGGGTGAGCATAAAAGTATACTCAGTAGGGAAAACCAAAGACTCTCATGCACAAGTGAGTAGGCATTCTAATTCCCCATGGGAAAAGAGATAACCAAAGCACTTAGCAAGGAAAACTATCCACCCAGGCCTCACCAAGGCACACTCCCCAAATAACGCAAGTCAAGTAATATATAGTAATAGAACATAAACATTTGGGTACCCCGTGCCACTTTTCCACTGGTTATTGAAGACATCTTATGCATCGAACCAATCCTTCCATTCTCACCGCAGTCCCACTGCCACACCCCGCCCGCACACACTTGGGCCACAACCACGCATCCCGCCCGCAAACACCTGGGACACAACCACCATCCTGCCTGCAAACACCTGAGCCACAGCCACCATGCGTAACCACATCCGAAAACACCTGGTCCAGAATAACTACTACCACACCTAAAGAAACCTGGGCCTCATCCCGAAGTCTCTTGGGAAACAACCTGCCCGCACACACCTGGGCCAACCACCACAACTACCCTGACCGAAGGATCTTGGGATATAATGGACCTCAGGCCATCACAGCCTGCCTAAAGAGTCTTGGGCTATTCGGGAAAGGGAGAAGAAAAGGAGTTAATAACCAGCCACTCATAGGAGTGTTGGAAAAAACACCCTCCCCCATGAAATGGGGGTGTTCGACACTAAGTGCTCAACTTGGGTGGGGTGCGAATAATAAAAATAAGAACTACAATTATATATATATGTAACATGCACTCATCCCAACCTAGGGTTTCCAAAACCAAACTAAGCACAAACAAACTTGTTACTATTCATTCATAGAAAAAAAGCACAACACTCACGGCTAAGTTACAACTCATTCCCAAAACAAACTCTCTATTTAACCCATTCTTGGTTTCATGTTCAAGTGATCCCATTTAAGTAAATTCTGCACTACTGGGAAACTAACAGGCATAACCACAAGCTAGAGAAAGAGAAACGGCCAAACAACAATTTAAGCATTCACACCCGGTTCTCTTGTGAAGCCGCAACAACAAAGGGATCAGTGAGATCCCTAAAAGTACTAGGACAAAACCAAGCCTCAAGATACAGCCCCACATGGATTCATATTCACAAACAACAACCGTGCCACAATAAAGGATCCCATCCCCATCCACATCACCCCATAAGCATCAAGCAGAACAACACACCTACTACCAAAACAGAGTTGAGAAACTTACAGGTTCAAGCACATCATTCATTAGGTTCTTTTTTTTTTCTCTTGGTTAACCGGGGTGACCACACAAGGATTTATGTTCACTGGGCATCCATTTAACCAACCGAGTTTAGGTGATTAACCAATTTCCATGTTACAGTCATTTAATCATCACATAAGACAAGGGTTCATTAGTGCGCAAGGAAAGACCACCAACGACCATGATTTTCAGTGAGCATAAGCCTATATTGTTCACAACATATAGCAATTATAAAAGAGTACAGCAAAATTGTCAAAAACACCCCATAATTCTTTAACAGTATGTTTATTATCTTTGTTAAGGTTTTGTTTCATCCATTCCCACAGAAAAAGTAGCGTACCCACCCCAAATGATACACAGTAAGGAGAGATGAAGGAAAATCCCTACTTGGTTGAACAAGGATTGAAGTTCTTCTCCATGCGCCAAGAACTGGGGATGCGTGACTTTCAGGGGAGGAACGTCAGGGACTCCAAGGGTGGGAAGAAAGGCTCCGGCACAGGTGCACCACTTTTCTCGGGATGGGGAACTCTAAAGGCATAAAGAAGAAAAGGAGACTAGCCAAGAGGAGGAGGAAGAAGAAATTCCTGTGCGATATAAGGATGAGATCCCGTTGTTACGGGATATGGAATTTTGAACGGCTATAAAGTCGGATCGTTGTTTCCTTTGTGGTTGGGAGGTTACACATGATGGGATTAATTCTTATTTAATTATTCCCATCGGGGTGGTGGCATAATGGCTGTGCGTTAAATCGTTTCTTTTAAACGAAGGAAAAAAGGCGCAACAGGGGAGGAACTGAAAGTTACGGGGAAGGGAATGACATTGAGGAAAAAACACACATTTTGGTAAGATAAGGGTTTCCCGAATCTTGGGGGATTTTAGATATTATTTATGGGATTTAAACGGATTTTAAAGGGTCATTAAATCATATTTACGTTAAAAGATATGTTGCGGGAGCGGAAAAAGTCGGAAACTAAAAAAGAACATCGTGAGGACATGGTGCCACCGTCACAGTGTCACCCTTACGGTGCCACCTTCACTGGTGCCACCGTCATGGTGCCACCGAGACCGGTGTGAGACTGTCACGATGCCACCTTAACCGGTACCACCTTTATGGTGCCACCGTGACTGGTGTGCGACCGTCACGGTGCCACTGTAACTGGTGCCACCGTCACGGTGCCACCGTGACTGGTGTGCGACCATCACAGTGCCACCATAACCGGTGCCACCGTCACGGTGCCACCGTGACCGGTGCCACTGTTTTGGTGGAGCCGTGTTTTGGAAAAGTAATGGACCAGGTGGGTCCATGCCATTACATCAGATACCTCTCAAACTATTCTCACCCTCGAGAATCAAAACTAGACCCAAAGAAAAGAGGTTTTCTGAACAACCACCTCAAAAGATACCTCTCAAGAGTGAACCTCATTGACATCTAGGAACACATCTCCCTCGAGTAACCAGGCAACATTCGAAGGTCAAACTGTCTAGTCATATGGGTTAGGGAGTTTCTTCCTCCATGTCAAGATACTATCCGCTTTGGGTGGCACTGACTCGCCCGCACAGGTTTAATCACATCCACCTTAATGTGTCTTGATTAGGGATCAGGTCCTCCCCTCCCCATAATCAGGAATCTTCACACACATCCACAGAATAAGGAAAACCGCATGTTCCATAGTTAACAAGGTAAAGCATTCCATCACAAACAAGTACAAACAAAACAGAACAAAACTCAAAAAAGCTCTGGGTACTGGGCGTGCATCTGCGTCTCCCGTTCCCAGGTACTTTCCTAGAGCCCTCCATGCCTCCACAACACACGAACCAAAGGAATGGTCCATCCACGGAGCACCTTCTCCTCAAGATCCTCGATCCTCACTGGTCTTTCCACAAAAGTCACATCATCCTCGATATCCAGATTTTCCGAGTCGAGGACGTGTGAAACGTCATGTAGATATCATCAGAGCTGAGACACATGGAAGACATTGTGCAGTCTCAGTAGTGGCGGTGGTAGTGCTAGCTGATAATCCAATTCACCAACCCACTGCAGCACTTCGAATGGTCCGACGAACCTGGGAGAAAGCTTACTCCTCCTTCCGAACCTCTGTTGCCCACGCTGAGGGGAGACCTTTAAGAACACGTGGTCCCCAACCTCGAACTCCAAGGGTCTCCTCCTATTATCAACATATGACTTTTTTCAGTCTTGGGACACCTTCATCCTCTCCCATATAAGCTGAACCTTCTCCGTCGTGCTCTGCACCACCTCCGGGCCGAGAACACCTACCTCCCTGACCTCTGTCCAACACACGGGTGAGCAACACGGCCTCCCGTACAAGGCTTTGAACGGAGCCATGCCAATGGTAAGGTGATAGCTATTATTGTAGGAAAAATATACCAGAGGCAAGTATCGCACCCAAGATACCCCAAAATCTAGAATAAATGCTCGTAGCATATCCTCCAATGTCTGGATGGTGCGCTCTATCTGTCCATCTGTCTGGGGATGGAAAGCAGTGCTAAGTGTAGCTGGGTGCCAAAAGCATGCTGCAATCCTCTCCAGATTCGTGAGGTAAACCGTGCATACCTATCTGAGACTATGGACCTTATAACTCCATGCAATCACACCACCTCATCCATGTACCTCCATGCTAAGGCATCCACTGCACCCGACTCCTTGATCGCCAAAAAGTGAGCCGATTTCGTCAACCGGTCCACCACTACCCAGATAGCGTCTCAGCCTCCTTGAACCTTGGGTAGCCTTGTGACAAAATCCATCAAGATTTCATCCCAATTATACTCAGGGACATCTAAATGTTGTAACAGACTTCCTGGAACACGATGTTCAGCCTTCACCTGCTGACACACCAGGCACCTGGCCACGAACTCTACCACTGCCCGCTTTACCCCAGGCCACCAAAACTAACTCCTCAGACCCTGGTACATCTTGGAAACTCCTGGGTTCACTGCTAGGGGTGAGTTGTGGAAATCACCAAGAACTCTCTCGCGCATCGCCTCTGGAACAAACAACTTCCCTCAGAAAAGCATCTGATTCTAACCATCATCTGTCCACCCTTCCGAAGCATCACCTTGGTTAACCTGATCACGCATCACTTAACTTTATGAGTCTCCCCATTGAGACTCATCTACCTGCCGAAATAGAGAATACTGCACTATCATATGATACATTCAACCTCTACCACCATCCATCCTCGCATCCAAGTGTAGGGTAGCCAACTCCTCCATTGCTTTCCAAGCATTTTCCGACTCTCGAACTGCATCCTTCTGCGACTTATTGCTCAAGGCATCGGCCACCACATTCCCTTTTCCTGAGGTGTAGGAAATATTGAAGTTGTAGTCCTGAAGGAACTCCATCCACCTTCACTGTCGTAAGTTCAGGTCCCACTGGGAGAAGATATATTTCAATCTTTTGTGATCCGTGAAGACTATGAAGTGATTCCCGATGAGGTAATGCCGCCACAAATTTAGTGCGAACATGACTGCCAAAATATCTAGATCATGGGTGGCATAATTACACTCATGGGGACGTAACTGTCTAGACCCATAAGAGATCACCCCTTGTCATTGCATCAACACACACCCGAGGCCTTGTTCTGAAGCATCACCGAATACCTTATACGCCACCCGTTCTTCTGGTAACCTCGACACTGGGGAAAATATCAACTTCTCCTTCAGATAGCTAAAGGCTGCCTTGCACTGCCCCTCCCATACGAAATCCTGGTCCTTCTTAGTCAAAGTTGTCAAGGGTGATGAAACTTGGGAGAATTTGGGTACGAACCTCTGGTAGTAAACTGCCAGTCCAAGGAAACTACGAACCTCTGCCACGTTCTTGGGTGCTGCCCAAGAAAAAACTGCCCCGACCTTCGATGGGTCCACCACTATTCCCTGCTCGGACACCACGTGCCCAAGGAAGTGCACTTCTCATGTCCAAAACTTGCACTTGGAAAACTTCCCATAAAGTTGGTGCTGTCGGAGGACCTCCAAAACCATTCTCAAGTGATCAGCGTGATCTTCATCTGACCTTGAGTAGATCAAGATGTCGTCAATAAACATGACTACGAACCGATCCAGGTATCCCTGGAAGATGGAGTTCATGAGCCCCATGAACATAGCTGGAGCGTTCGTAATGCCGAACAACATGACTATAAACTCAAAGTGTCCATACCTACACCTAAAGGCAGTCTTAGAGATGTCTCCCTCCTTCACCCTCAACTGGTGATATCCCAACTACAGGTCAATCTTGGAGAACCACCCTACCCCTTTTAACTAGTCGAAAAGGTCATCTATCCTCGGGAGAGGGTAACGGTTCTTGAACGTTACCTGATTCAGTCTCCTGTAGTCTATGCACAGCCTCAGACCACCATCTGCCTTCTTTGCGAACAAGACTGGAGCACCCCATGGTGATGCACTTGGTCGAAAAAAAACCCTTCTTCATCAGATCATCAATCTGAATCTGCAACTCTCGTAACTCAGAAGGTTCCATCTGGTAGGGAGCCATTGAAATCTGACGGGAACTAGGTTGCAAGTCTATCCCAAACTCAACATCACGCCGAGGGGGTAGAGTCACCACCTATTCAGGGAAGATGTCCATAAACTCACTGACAATCCCTATAACTTCCACCATTTCTGCATCCATCGACTCCACTGATAGCTCAACTAACAATGAAAGGAGGGGATCCTCTCGCCTGCTTCTTTTCTGGAAACCTTGCTTGCCGATGTAAGTTACACGTCGGCCGCCCAAATCTGAAAACACGACTCTTCCTCGGAAGTAGTCAATGACGAAACATACAGAGAACAGCCAGTCAATGCCTAAGATGACATCTTATGGTTGTATCTGAAATAGTAGAAGATCCCTAATAGACTGATGTGGCCCTATCATCAGTCTACACCCTCAGAAAACACAAAACAAGTTGGTTTGACCTCCGACTGGTGTGCTCAGCACCAAGGGAACTAGAAGTCTCTCAGCGTCTAAACCCAGAGCACGGGACATACTGGGTTCAACAAAGGAGTGCGAAGCTTCTGTATTGAACAAGGCATAGGTAAGAGTACTAAAAAAGCTGATCGTACCTCGAACGACTTCCGACCCTGCTGGAACTGCTGCCTTTGTGGCGTGCAACTGTCCATGCCCAGCTCCCCTGCCTATCGGCTTTCAGCCGCCTCCCCGACCATGCCCTGGTTGAGGTCCCTGAGGGGCACCCTGGGGTCGGACTCCTCCTGCCACATCTGATCTCGAAGGGGCGGGAGCTTGCTGCCCCTGCTGCTGCAGCTGAAAGGGCCTAGCTGGAAACTGCTGCTGCTGAGGTGGGCATTGAACCTACCCACCCCCGCTATACTGAACTCTGTCCGGTCACTAATTCCAAAGGTTCTCATGGCTTCCACAGACGAAGCATCTCAGTCCTAGGCCCAAAAGGAAAGGGCGAGGGATGGGAGATCGGAACTGGAAATGCTGAGGCCTGCTTCCTGCTGGTCGAAACCTAGAGGGTCCTGATGCTGGAGGTCTGCTGCTGACGGCCTTCCCCTTTGACGAGCCCAACTGGATTCCCTCTCGTGATACACCTACCAGCATGTGCATCCTTTCCACCACTTCAACCTTCTTCTAGACCTCCAAGTACGTCGGTAGGGTGAAGGGAGTAACAACATACTGGAGAGAAGGTCGAAGTGCCTCCTCCAAACGTCTTGCCCGAGACTCCTCATCCAGAAAGAGGTCGAGAGCAAAGAGAAGGAGATCCTTGAACTTGATCCCCAAATCCCTCACTGACATACTCCCCTGCTGGAGGGAGAGTAGTTCATGCCTCTTCTCAGCCTTCATCGTGGAAGAGAATAATTCCACCCAGAACTCCTTCTCGAAGTCAGCCCATGTCACCTCAGCCTCCCTCTTCTCCCCAAGATAAAGCGTCCATCACTAACGCATTGCTCCACGCATCTGGCTTATAGCTAGAGGAACCCAGTACTCCATCGGAGCCCGGATCAAGCTGAAAGCTATCACCAGCTCCTCTAGCCAGCTCTCTATCTCTATATCAGAGGTGCTGCCCTCGTACTTCCTTAGGGTCTGCTGTAGAAAGGTACAAAGCATCTTCTACAACTAATCGTCCTCCTCCTCTCGGTCAGTCCTCTGCCGATTGGCCAAGTCAACCTCCTGGTCCTCAATCTCCCACACTACTCATGGTCGTCTCCCAGGTGCCATAACTGCAAGGTAAACAAGGAATGCCTAAGCCCGAGTAGTCTAGAATATTGTTCTTAAATTTTCTTAGAATTCTTATTCATTTTAAATCCCCAAATACCCATGAAACACAAGAACACAAGTCATTATGATGCATATACCTTCCCTAGGGTCTCTACCTTGCAATTAGTGTAGCCTTACTTGGTAATTCGGTAGGCCCAAAGTCCTTGCATCAGATCACGGTGGGCCCTAAAATCCCACGTCCTAGACGGTCTTCCCTGGCCTATTTGACACACCAAGATCACCCAACACTATTTCCCTACCATCCCATGCAATCCTCAGTGTGCCTAACTCCAGACTCCATCCTATCTCTCAACCTTTTCCCTCTGATACCATTCTGTCATGACCTACCTTCACCAAGATGAGAGAAGGGACAACAGATTGCCAGACCCTTTCTTCTTCAAGTTGAAGGAGAGATAATGACCCCTAATACCTGCCTTCAATAAGTTCCGGAGTGGAAACTAGCACCAAGGGTATAGAATTACACACAAGATGGAAGGCATTACCCTTTTTTTTCTTTAATAGGATCAGGAGATAAGATAGTAAATCCCAACAACACCAAAAGTGGAGGTACAGGTAAAGCAAAAAACAATCCATTCTCATATGCATGTTCCAAAAGTAAATGCCACAAAGTACAAGGAGACTACAAAGGTAAAGTACCAAAGAAAGAAAAACAGCAACTGCAACTATCCCAACGCCCGAGCTAGTACGACCCTGCACGATCCCTGAAGTCCTCCTGGAAACCTGAAAGAAGTTTTATATACATAGGGTGAGCATACAAGTATACTAAGTAGGGAAAACCAAAGACTCTCATGCACAAGTGAGGAGGCATTTTAATTCCCCATGGGAAAATATATTACCAAATCACTTAGCAAGGAAAACTATCCACCCAGGCCTCACCAAGGAACACTCCCCAAATAAAGCAAGTCAAGTAATATATAGTAATATCACATCGACATTTGGGTACCCCATGCCACTTTCCCACTAGTTATTTAAAACATCCTACGCATCGGACCAATCCCACCATTCTCACCGCAGTCCCACTGCCACACCCCACCTGCACACACCTGGGCCACAACCACGCATCCCGCCCGCAAACACCTAGGCCACAACCACCATCCTGCTCGCAAACACCTGGGCCACAACCACCAAGCGTAACCACACCCACAAACACCTGGGCCAGAACAACTACTTCCATGCTTGAAGACACCTGGTCCTCATCCCAAAGGCTCTTGGGAAACAACCTGCCCGTACACACTTGGGCCAACCACCACAACTACCCTACCCGAAGGATCTTGGGCTATAATGGACCTCAGGCCGTCACATCTTTCCCGAAGAGTCTTGGGCTATCCGGGAAAGGGAGTATAAAAGGAGCTAATAACCATCCACTCATAGGAGTGTTGGGAAAAACACCCTCCCCCATGAAATGGGGGTGTTCAGCACTAAGTGCTCAACTTGGGTGGGGCACGGATAAGAAACATAAGAACTACAATTATATATATAGGTAACAGGTACTCATCCCAACCTAGGGTTTCCAAAACCAACTTAAGAACAAACACCCTCATTACTATTCATTCATAGAAGAAAAGCACAACACTCACGAATAAGTCACAACTCATTCCCAAAACCAACTCCTCATTTAACACATTCTTGGTTTCATGTTCAAGTGATCCCATTTAAGTAAATTCTGCACTACTGGGAAACTAACAGGAATAACCACAAGCTATAGAAAGAGAAATGGCCAAACAAAAATTTAACCATTCACACCCCATTCTATTGTAAAGTCACAACAACAAAGGGATCAGTGAGATCCCTCAAAGTACTGGAACCAAACCAAGCCTCGAGATTTAGCCCCACACGGCTTCAGATTCACAACCAACAACTGTGCCACAACAGAGGATCCCATCCCCATCCCCATCACCCCATAAGCATCAAGCAGAACAACACACCTACTACCAAAACATAGTAGAGAAACTTCCAGGTTCAAGCACATCATTCATTAGGTTCTTTTTTTTCTATTGGTTAACCGGGGTGACCACACAAGGATTTATGTTCACTGGGAATCCATTTAACCAACCGAGTTTAGGTGATTAACCAATTTCCATGTTACAGTCATTTAATCATCACAAAAGACAAGGGTTCATTAGTGCACAAGGAAATACCACCAACAACCATGATTTTCAGTGAGCATAAGCCCATATAGTTCACAAAATATAGCAATTATAAAAGAGTACAACAGAATTGTCAAACGCACCCCATCATTGTTTAATAGTCTCTTTATTATATTTTTTAAGGTTTGGTTTCATCCATTCCCATAGAAGCAGTAGCGTACCCACCCCGCATGATACACAATAAGGAGAGACGAAGGAAAATCCCTACTTGGTTGATCAAGGATCAAAGTTCTTCTCCACGCACCAAGAACTGGGGATGCATGACTTGCAATGGAGGAATGTCGGGGACTCCAAGGGTGAGAAGAAAGGATCCGGCATAGGCGCACCACTTACCTCGGGATGGGGAACTCCAAACACACAAATAAGAAAAGAAGACTATCCAAGAGGAAGAATAAGAATAAATTCCCGTGCGATATAAGGATGAGATTCCATTATTATGGGATATGGAATTTTTAATGGCTATAAAGTCGAATCATGGTTTACTATGTGGTTGGGAGGTTACACATGATGGAATTAATTCTTATTTAATTATTCCCATCGGGGTGGTGGCATAACAACTGTGCGTTAAACTGTTTCTTTTAAATGGAGGAAAAAAACACGCAACAGGGGCAGAACTGGAAGGTACGGGGAAGGGAGTGACACCGAGGAAAAACCACACGTTTTGGTAAGATAAAGGTTTCCTAACTCTTGGGGGATTTTAGATATTATTTATGGACTTTAAACGTCTTTGAAAGGGGCATTAAATCATATTTACATTAAAAGATATGTTGCGGGAGCGGAAAAAGTTGGAGACTGGAAAAGAACGCGGTGAGGACATGGTGCCACCGTCACGATGTCACCCTTACGGTGCCACCGTGACCGGTGTGCGACCGTCACAGTGCCACTGTCACCGGTGCCACCTTCACGATGCCACCGTGACCAGTGTGCGACCGTCATGGTGCCACTGTAACCGGTGCCACTATCACGGTGCCACTGTGATCGATGCCACCATTTCGGTGGATCCATGTTTTGGAAAAGTAATGGACCAGGTGGGTTAGGGCCATTACACACTAGTTGAGTACCAGGTACTAAATCAATATAAAAATCTACCTCCCTTACCAGTGGAAAACTAGAAATGTCATAAGGAAAAACTCCAGGAAACTCGATGAAAACTAGAGGGAGATCACTACTCAAATATTCTTGCCCCAAATAAAAAGAGAACACTAATATCACTTTCCCTAACTCTGGATAAGAAGTATTGGCTATACTTGACCTCATATCCCATTCTCCTTGAAAGATACAAAACACCCCATAAAGTGTTTTAAAAGGAGACCCATCAAAGATAAAAATCAATACAGAATTTATTATCAAATATCCAATCCATCATGAATATGACATCAATAGGTTTCATGTTGAGAATCAGAAAACTCTAACAAATCTTGACATCTGACAGAGAGAAAACACAAGCAAGAATACAAAGACCGTACTCTCTGAACATGTGTGGAATGGTTTTAAAATTCTTCTTGACTACTACAAAAAATATATAGTCAATATAATTGATATATGTGATGATGAACCTTTTCAGATTCAAGGATGATGTCCGCTTAGACTAATTATTTTTGACTGTCACCTATTAATCTCTCAACACCTTAAATAAATCTTTGATACATATTATGTGTATCAAAGAAGAAATCTAAGTTTTTATAAAGAAGTATCTTCATCCTTACCTGAACCATCCACTAAATTGACCTTTATCCATGCAGGTAACTTCAATTTGGTGAGGGAAAATCAAGATAATCTCAACATAGAGTCCACACCAGTACATTTTTCTCATGAAGATCAATCCAGTCTTGGAGCATCCCTACTAATGTTGTGTGATGTTGTTGAAAAAATAGATGATGCTCCTATTTCTTCATCCACTTTAACTAAATATCAACCCTTAACCTTCTAGAATCCACACCAAAAAATTTGTTTTATTCCAAGAAGTTGATACACTCACTTTAAAGATCATAGAATAGTTTCCCAGTGGTCAGGAATTCTCAAAAAAATTTTGAATTATGGAACTTTTTATGGCATTCAAAAATTTGAATCCGTTTTCTTTAACATATTTTTTTGAATGATCATTATGCTTTATCTGTTTAACTTTTTTTTACGTTAATCATAATTCTTTACATTTGAATATTGTTTTATGATACCTTTTATATTTCTCTATCATTTCTTTATACTATACTATTTTAATATTTCATTATGACTTCTATTTATTGAAAAATTCTGTTTATCAAGAAATATCATTAACTGATTACTACTATTTGTGTTCAATTTGAACCATATTCTTTATTATATTTATTTTTGATATATTAAAAAGGGGGATAGGAAGAAGAACATACAAAAATTTAATGTTTTTTTTCATATTTTAAAAATGGATAAGTAAAGGAAAATAATGGGAGAAGAAAAGGAAAAGAAAAAGGAGAAAATAAAAATTTCTTATTTATGAAGCTTTAAATTTTAGTGTATGCATTTTCAATTTTTCCATTAAATGGGTTTTGTGATCATAAAAAAGGAGTAGATTGTTGGAAAAAATATGTTTCTACAAAATATCTTCATGTTTTGTGTTTTGATGATTCAAAAAATCCCTACTTTTATTCTAACAAGTTTATTCTAAAGTGTTTAAGATTATGATTATCTTACTCTATGTGTCGAAGTATTTATCTTACATTATTCCATGTACTTTATCTTACAAGAATTTAAGAATTTAGTTGATCAAAATCTGTAAGTATCATGAAAGAATTTATCTTACTCTAGAGAATTATCTTATTCTGGATAATTATATTATGCTGCATTGAAGTTACTTTATCTTACAATGACGAGCTACTTTATCTTAAAAAAGTTATCTTACGATGAAAAGTTATTTTATTAAATATCTTACAAATTTATAGTATTTCATAATGTCATGAATACTTTGATAACCTCTCTATATGTCATTTCATGCCTTTAGAGAACATAAAAAGGATATATCCCTTTAAGGAAAATTTGGTCTCCATAATACTTTCCTAGATAGGAAAATTCAAAGAACTAGAAGATTTTTTCTACAAAATTTATTCCTATATTTGGAAAGTTTGAATACATTTTATTAATAAAATATCTCATAAATATCAATATATATGTCTCACTTGACTATTATAGTTTTCCCACATTCAGGTTTAAATAATATATAAAAAGATCAATTGGCCACTACAAAAAAGAAGATGAATGATAGATAACCACCTTTTGATAACCATAAAAAATGCTGGATACATATAAATAACTAAGAAATAAATCATTATTGTCCTACTTATTAGTTCTATAATTCACACTAAATATCACCCCGAGCTACATTGAAGTATATCATTTTCTCAGGATGAATCATCATATACTGTCAGTTGATTCTTGAAAATGTGTACTGCGAACATTTCTCTCAAAGATTCTATTTACTTTATTGTGTTTTCACATAGTGTAAGAGTGTTCATAAGACCGAGGATATGTATTTTAAATGGTATTAAGTTACAACTGCTTGTACTCATATGGGAGCCCCCAATGAAAAGCCTGTTTTAGTGAAAATCACCAAACTTACAGAGAAGAGTGTTGGGGGAGTGGACTTGGGGATTTCTATTTCCCAAACCACTATAAATATCTATGTTTGATTTCCTTTCGACATGTTTTTACATTTATGCTACTTATATTATGAAGTAAATAATCAAACTTGCATACTTCTAAGAGGGTGGTCTAATATTCATGAAATTTTTAATAACTCAATTCACCCCCCTCTTGAGTTATTCAGTCAGTCATAATCTAGGAAACACAAGGTCTGCATTTTTGTACTCATCTTTAATTGGAAATTAATTATGTACCTAGTGTTTTATAATGTTTGGTTTATCAAATTATAATTATGTGTAGTGATTGTATTGGATTCCTTAAGTGTTTTAAAGTGAATGATCACTTGGAATAAAGGTTTCTAAATGGGTTTCTAGGGGTTTTTCATTTTTGAATCAATTTCTTGGTGTTAAGTGAATCAAAAATATTTTAATGGATTATTTTAAATTTGAATTGGTGTTAAAAGAGTATTTGACCCAGTTTGGGTCAAAAATTGGGAGAAATTCTAGTTTCTAGAGGAATGGTATTCAAAATCATTTGAATGATATTTTAAAATGTTTTGTGTTCAAATAAAATTTTTAAATGGAATTTCAAAGGGGCGTGAAATGTCATGTCAGCCCAAGCTATGTTTTTGATAAGTATTGTTTGATAGTTTTATATTAGATTTCATACCGTGCATGAGAACCTATTGGGATCCCCTTTATTCTTGTATGTGTTTGTGATATGGAGTGTAGCTTTAGGGGATTGATTTATGTTTCATTTTGTATGGTTTATTTAATAAGGGGATGTTTCTTATGAGGATTAAAGAGGTAGGATAAGATTTATCATTATTTATATAATTCTTATTTATATGCTCATTGCTTGACTTATTATTGGTCACCCCAAATGAGTTTTATAATGGACCCTAGGTAGTTAAGTAGAAGGTTTTGATACGTGTTATACTATTCTAGTGTGTTCTCACAAGCTGGTTCTCTAGGAGATTTGCACCCTTTTAGGGGAATATCTTGTACCCAATAAACCATGAGATAATGTTAGATGGTTATTATACTAGTTTCACTAGGGGTCCTATATAGAGAATTTCTTATGATACTAGGTCCAATATTATTCATGTTAGAACCTAGTGTGTTTCCCATGATACTAGGTGATACTAGATAATGGATTTCCCTCATGTATCCATTAGTTTTATTTACCCATACTAGCATAATAATTTTCTATGATTGTTTATTCCTATGTTTTATATCATCATTGGCATGATTATTGTCTATTTATTGTATTATTCATGTTCATTTTGGATTATTTAGAAGAAAAGGTTTTCAAAGTGTTTTTAGAAATTTTATTTCCAAAATATATTTGAAAAGTTATTTTAGAATGGGAGTTTTATGAGAAAGAAAAGGTTTACAAATGGTGTTTTTAGAAAGGGGTTTATTTTTATAAAAAGGTGGTGTTGGTTTATTAAAACACTTATGGTTTAATATATTTTTTCAAATATCATTTTAGAAAATTGTTTTTTAACTATGTTTAAAACTAGCATAAAATGAAATTTATTTTGAAAGGAGTGCAAAAAATCCTTGGTGAGATCTTATTGATATTGGTTTCTCTCACAACATACATGATCCACTCAGTGTATGTAGTTCATATGATTTCCCTTTTAGGTGACCTAAATTCGATTTCTCCTTTTGGTCATCCCAGGGTTTTGATTTTTCTGTAGTGGTTAGATTGGGACATGGAGGGTGACCAAGGGGTCACAAGAAGATGGTTGGTTATGGTTATGATTTTTATTTTATTTTTTTCGTATGATCATCCATCGACCATGATTTTCTAGATCTTTTTTAGTTTAGTTTATTTAAGAAATATTGGTTATATTTTGGATTTGTTTTGTGATTATTTTCTTAATTATTTTTGTAGTGTACTTTTTTTGGATACTGTTTCTTTTTTTTATGATGTTTATTTATATGCATGGGTGTCTGATATACAAATAGGTCATTTTATATAACTGATAGGAATTCATTTTGTAGATTTTAATCTATGAGTGAGAAATCATTCCCAAATTGAATTTTTTGATGCCCATGCACTAGTTGTCAGTATGTGGGGATAAGAAATTTTCTTCGGGCTAGTGGTGGATCAGGTCGGGTGTTAGTTCAGGTGACATCCTAGGAAGGTTAATTTCAAATGGTATCAGATCCTAGTTTTTATAAGATACCTAGGTTTTGGAGAATCCCAATTGTGATTTAGGTTGAATCTGGTTATACTGGACAATATGATCATTATTTGGACTCGATAAATATCTCACGAGTGGGTTCTTGATCACCACCTTTCATGATAAAACACGAGTCACTATGGGTTATTGGTATTTGAGTATATTTTATGTATTTTGGTATTTCATGATGTTATTTTCTTCCCCATTGTTTATATTAGGGGTTTTGGGGGTTGTCATGAGTTTCATAGGTGAAAATGGTGGACGAATCAGAGTTTCATGGTTAGCCCACACAGTCTTATAAACCACACAGTGCCCAATCGAAATGGTTTTGTAAACATTATAGATCTAATCACATGGTTGGAACATGGTTACTATCCCATGAACTTAAACCATGAAAAATGCTATTTCTACTCCAATATTTTTGTTTTATACTTTAATTTTCCAAATGATCCCAATGTTTCTTACCAATAATAAGATGGTAAATTAGGAAATTTTATTGAGAATTGATTTTATGGGATGTGGGTTTTAGATGTTTTTGTGGGTTTTTATTGTGTTTTTATTTTAGTTACATTTTTTTATGTGTTAGAAAAAATTTAGTTTTTAAATTAAAAGGATTTTATTGGGTGGTTTTATTTTGAAACCTATTTTTTGAAAGGTTGTAAAATAAATTTTACACCCAAAAAATGTTTTAAAGGGTCATGGGTTTTAAAATAATTTTTTTAATGTTTTTTCCCTAGGAATGGTGTTTCAAGTTAACTTTTAGTTTTATGGTGAAATTGAAGAATATTTTGGTTTTGAAGCCGAATTATCTGGAATAAATTAAATAATCCACTTGATTTTAGATAAAATGTTTAAAGTGAGTGATTTTAAAATGGGATCAAGAAAGTGTTATAGAAATGAAATTTTATGGAGATTTAAAATTAAATTAAGTGTTTTAAGAAATGTATTTTTTATGGATTGTATGAATTTTTGGGAAAAGAATGTTTTATGTGTGCTTTTTTAAGTGAAATGTATTTTGGAGTTGTTTTGGTTGATGTTGGAATTGTGTTATTTTATTTATGGAACCAAAACATTTTTAAGTTCATATTTCATGTTACATTAAGTGTGTCACCCATGAAGTATTTGGGGGGAAGTGGAAAGTCCATTCATCAACCTAAACTTTAGGAAATCTTTCTTTTTGGTTAGGAGTCATTACCTCACTCATTAACTCTACCTAAACTTATAATGACTCAATATTTTAATCTATATTTTCCTATAAAAAATTAAAATATATTTAATTTCTTGGTCCACATGAAAAATTGAACAAAAAAAACCATTATTTGTTTTGAAATTAAAACTAGGACATTGAATTAGTAGGTATGAATTGGAGTAACTGAATTATGAAATATATTAAGATATATTTATATATATCTATATTATTTTATAAAAATTTACTTAAATAATTATTGAGAATCTATATTTTTATATGTTGTAATTTTTATTAAATAAAACAAATTATATTATTGTTAAATGATGATTTCAATAAAATATAATATTGATTGATTAATGATAACTTCATTATTGTTTTATAGAAATTAAGAATAATAAAAACTAGTATTTTAAGAAGTTATTTTCCTATAAAAATAGTTTATCATTATATTTTATAATTTTAATTAAAAATTTAAATTATAAAATTATTATAATATCCCATTACTAACTTTCAGGTATGTTTTGATCCCTTGTTGTGATCCCCTTTTTGTTAGAGTGTTGTTCCAAGTTTTTATGGAGTTTTGAAATTTTCTATAGGGGACTGCACAATGGAGGATAAGGGCTATAACATGGAGTGAGAATGTCTATGCTGTGGGAGATCTGGTTGTATTGCATCTAGTTTTAGTGGTTTTTCTAATTTTGGATTGGAAATGGTGTGGACTACTAGGCTGCAACATAGAAGAATTTAAGAGATATTCCATTTTGGGAATTTTTGTTCCATAGAGATCAGGCTACAAAATGGAGACCTGGGTGATCGAGTTGGGGTACTTCAACCATTCTGAGGGTGGCTGCGGCATGGTGCATGGGTTTTTCCATATCCCTACCATGGAAAAAAAATCTAGGCATAGGCTTCACCATAGATTTTAGAGGTCAGTTTCCCAGAGGTGGCTGGAACGTGGTAAGGGGTGGATGCACTATGGTTTAGGTTATTTTTATCTTCCTATTCCATGGCCATG
Organism: Viscum album; assembly: GCA_963277665.1. Lineage (NCBI taxonomy): Eukaryota > Viridiplantae > Streptophyta > Magnoliopsida > Santalales > Viscaceae > Viscum > Viscum album. Next base: position 402,414,852 of record OY728136.1, on the reverse strand, counting down.
GGGGGATATGGTGCGGTCTTTGTTTTACAGACCGTAAAATACTGAACCCCATTTTAAATTCAAACATCCCTCCCATTCAACTCTAACCTAAACCTTTAGATTTTTTGAGGATATTAGGAGGTGTTCTATCTCCAACCTCTATACATATTAGATCAAAGTACCGGTGGATTCTATCAATCCTTCTCTAGTAAGTGTTGTATCTTTGTTGTGTAATACTCTATTTTTCCTTCTCTCATGATTTGAAAGTGGAAAATACTTATAATTTTATTTTATTATAACCATGATCCAATGATCTATGTTTCTCATAATTATTTACTAATATTTCGGACATCAAATCTACGTTGGAATTCTCTTTCTGGGAGTTTGATCGATTTATCTCATGATAAAAGGTTTGTGGTTCTGTAATAATTTTCCATACATATGATTCCTTGAATGATTTCTTGATTTAAAATGTGTTTTCAATTGATTTTGAAACCTAAAATTGTGATGTTTTGATGATTAATTTCAAAGGAATGAGATTTGTAAAATAAAACCTATTTTCAAATATTTGAAAATATGTTGTGATTTGAGAAAAGATGGCTTGAAATGACTTGATATCAATTCTTGAGAAAAATGGATTAAAATTAATGATGATTTTAAAAGGAATGAATTTTAGGAAAACTGCTATTTTGTTTTTGAAATTGAAATGGAATATTGAACTTGAAATTGGGAATTTTAACTATTAATGATGAATTTATTGGAAATAAAATATTTTCTCATGTTTGAGTGATTTATTGAAGCACATGTGAGCCTGGGTAGTTAGTGGGTGATTAGGATAATCATGATAGGACTATGAATCCCTAGTAATATATTGATTATGAAAACACTAACTAAACCAAGTTTGGCATGATTTCCCTAGATAGGGTGTTTATTTATTCTATCCTGATGGATGGAGCCTAGGGATATGTGCACACACATTGATTCGTGATGATTGACTGAGATGCGTGAGGATCCTACATCCTAGAACTTAATAACCATAGGAATTATGTATAAGTTGGTTTGTTTTGATTTGATAATTTCATGCAATTGATTATAGAACTACTTTTATTCATTCCCTTGATTTATGAAAATGTTCATTAAGATCCATTTTTTATATATCTTCTATCTATTCACTTTGAAATTAAATTTGATTGAAATTATAAAAAAATTATTTTCCATAACTTTTTTTATTTAAATTAAATAATAAATGTTTTATTTTTATTGAAACTACTTATGGAATTCTTGGTGAGACCCTACTAGGTTGTTTAGCTCAAACCCTACCTTTGCTTCGAGCATTTGTAGATTTTGTTTTTCTAGGTCTAGAAAAAGGGAAATATCTACTTGGATACAGTAGAAATGCTTAATCATAGGACCTAGAGTGACGATAGTGACTGGTGGAGCTATAGTCCATGTGTTTCACATGGATTCTAATATATTGTCTTGATGTTGATGTGATGTTTATTGGATGATAATTTCTTCACAATATCTGTCTGCTTGTGGTACTTTTCCTTGAGGACTGTTTGGCATGCTAACCATGTATTGATTTATCATCCCTTATTTTCTCATACTTGTGTAAAAATCATTAACTTTGACTTATTGTTGATTCCGTGTGATATTCATCAACCCATGGGGATTAAAAAATCAACTTTGAGCTATGTTAGGATTAGTTTGGGTACTAGTGTACTTGGGTATCCAGGATGGTTCATGAAAAACTAGTATTAAAGTCATGATAGTTTTGAATTTTCCTTTTTTTAGTATGTTTTCTTGGATTCCCTATTATATAGGATGTAGGATTTTTGATACTTAATAGGTAGTTATGAGAGAGTTCCTAATATCTCACATTATAGTGAGCCTTAATTCACCATGGGTGTTTGAGAAAAGTGTCCCTGAGGAATAAATTGATCTGATTCTAGAATTTTTCCAATTTGATCAGAGTATTTTGAAATCCCATAAAGTTGATTTTTTAATGGAACTGATATCCCTATATCTCTTGATTGATTTGATGACCTGAGTATCCTTGACGATGTTTTCATATTTTACGTTGATGTTATGTAGAACCATACCCCCAAGAAGATGTTTGAACAGACCTTAGGAGGGATCTATCTATGAACCATTGAAAGCGGACCCTCTAGTTGATCAGAACCTCATTAAGATATTGGTACATGATGTCTAAGCTCTGATATAGGTAGCTGAACCCATTCCCGTTTAGTTTCCAATTGTGTAACCTCGAGGGGATGAATCTAGAGATCATGATCAAGAGTTTCTTTAGTAAAAGACACCAGATTTCCAAGGCTTGAATAATCATCAAGAGGTAGTGTATTGGTTGGAAAATATTGATATTATCTTTGATTTCTTATAAATACCTGATTTGATAAAGGTTAATCATACTACCTTCAAGCTTGAAGGGCCTAGAAAGAGGTAGTAATATTTGATGGTTATGATGAAGTGTCAAAAACCAGCCCAAATACCTTGGTACCCTGATTCCCAGAACTACAATGACTTGGACCTAAGGGCATTCCTAATACCCATGGGTTGGTGACAAGAATTTGAAATCACACAAAATGAAAGTGGGTAATTTTTTTCCACAAACATCATAGAAGAAAGATAAGCAAGTCATATGCATACAAGAAAAACTCTATAGGGAGAACTATACCAGAATTAAAATAGGCATAAATATCCCAAATCACAATTCAAATTACTAGAAAATAGGATAAAAACCTAATTCCAAGCAGACACAAATCTCAAAGCCTAAGGATCAATAACTACTACCACCTCCAAGTGGTGCCTTACCCTTGTTCAAATATGGAAGAAGATAATCTACAAACACCTGAACATATAGGTAGAGTGTGAGCTAAAATCTGAGTAGGGTATCACCAATGATTCCATAATAAGATGCAAACATTTAATTAACTAAATAAATATTTAAATTTTAAATAAACATGCATGAAATTTTAAATCATATTTAAAAAAATCACGATTTACATATCAAATTATGGAAAATACTTTAAATAAATGGATTAATTTTTTTTATGTAAAACAATTTATATAAATTCAGAAGGCACGATAAAAAAGTTTTAAAAAATTGGAACATATATATATTTCAAATAAAAATAAGAGAGCATCATGGTCATATGCCAAAAGGTACTATAGTTCCATGCTATGGGACTCCCTCACACTCAAATAGTTGTCACGATAATATGTGTACACACATCCTCCCCGATACTGACCAAAGAGGACATGTCACCATCTCATCGGGGATGTGAAATACTGCGTATGTATTGTTATTGTTGCAAATCATAGAGTACTATAACGAATAAATCACTAACTACCTAGGCTTGTATGTTCTCTAATAACAAAAAATTATGAGAAATTTATATTAAGAATTTTGAAAATACAATTCATCCCATTCAACCATTTCAAATATTCCAATTTTCCATTTAAAAACCAAAACAATTTTTAATCAAATCACACCTTTTCAAGATAAAAACAATGGGTTTATATTAAAACCATTTCAAGAAATTTTTCACAAATAAAATTTTGAATTCAATTCCATCAAATCAATTTCACAATTTAAATTTAATAATTTAAATTCCACAATTTCCATTTAATTTCTCAACACACCCTAGTTACATGGAATTGGGGGTTATTTCTAAATTCATGCCAAATCCAATTTCTAATCCCCAATTCAATGTAATTGGGTTTTTAATCAGCCAATACAAAAATATCTCATTTACATCAAAAAATTTTATTTAAATAAAACCACTGAATTTAAATCAATATATTTAGAGTTAATCAAAATTGGCCCTCATAACGGAACCACCCACCTCGGGATCACAAGATATTGAAATGAAAATCACTAATCAGGAAACTACAATGAAGAACATCAAAAACAAATATCCAAGAATAAACCATAGATTAAAGATATAAGAAATGGGTATTAGATCCTCCAATAACACTGAGATCTAAAAAATCATAGGTAGGAAATAGGAGAGAGTGGGAGAAAGAGAACATGAATAGAAAACCTACTAGGTAGATATATAACATCATTATTCAATATTTGATCCAATTCCATAAGGGTGTAGAGGGGCCAAAATCACCTCATGGGAGCCTCCAATGAAGAAAAAATCATATTAGGTTGAGAGAGGCCCATCAAGAACTTAAAATGGGGGTTTTAGGGTTTTAAAAATATATTTTTGTATTAATTAAATCTCATGCATGATTAGTTGGGTAGGGTCATATAGTTAGACATACTGTGTACCCTAACCATGCGCCCCTTTTAATGGGGTTTCATGGTTTCTCCTAGGTGGGTGCACAAAATTTCAAATCATGCACCAATCATGTAAACCCTCACTATCTAGGATTATACGATTTTCACTATTAGGGTGTAAGATTTGGGAAAACCATGCACCAAATGTGCACAACTCAGAAATTTTTAAATTTTCCAAAATTTTACCCGAAACAACCCTAAAAAAACCTAACCCAAGATTAACCTAAATAGTGGTTTAGGAATACCTAAAAATATTAAAAATATGTTACAACCTCCCCACCATAGGAACTTTCTATCCCTATAATCCCTATTAAAAAACATTCATGTCAAAAAGATGAGGCTACTGCACCCTCATCTGTACCTCCCTTTCCCACGTCTCATGATAATCAGAACCTTGATTCCATAAAACTCAAAAAAAGGTATCATCCTACTATGAAGTACCTTGGTTTAAGAATAAACTATCCTGGCTAGACATTCATTCATAGATAAATCTGGTTCAACTTCAATATCACTCCATCTCAGAATATGTGATGGATTAGATAGATACTTACAGCTAAGATACATGGAACATGTTTTGTATCGACGTCAACTACAGTGGAAGTGATAAGTGGTAAGTCACTCTCCCCACCTTTTCAACAACCTAAAAAGGCCCCACAAAGAGAGGAGACAGTTTCCCTTTCCTCCCAAGCAATCGATGAACCAAACAGGGTGAAACTTTCAAGAACACCTTATCACCAACTAAAAAAATTCAATGTCCTGTGATGATGATCAACATAAGAATTATACCGGATCTATGAAATCGATATTATTTGATGAATCAATTGAATATTTTTTGTCATATCATGAACCGAACTCTGTCTAACCTAGGAACTTTCACCCATCTCTAACCAACACAATAAATATTTACAAGGCTGACTATAAAAAGCCTCAAAAGGATCCATTCTTATTGTAGAATAGTAAATATTGTTATAATAAAACTCAACCAATTCCATATGGTCATCCTAATTCCTACCAAAGTCAATAATGAAGGAATGGAGCATATTCTCAAGAATATTTATAGATCTTTATATCTAGAAATATAACTGCGGATGGTATGTCATGCTCAAACAGACCTGAGATCCAAGTTCCTTCTAAAGGCCTCTCCAAAAGAGGGAAGTGAATCAAGGATCCCGACTAGAGACTATAAAAAATGAAACTTCTTAAAAACAAACAATATCTTTTACGTAGATATTTACAAACTCTTCAACCTTAGATGTATCACTAATAGGTATAGAGTGAGCTGATTTAGTCAGCCTACCAATCACAACCCATATCACATTCTTCTTTCTCTGGGTATGTAAAAACGTAACCAAAAAGTACATAGAGATCTCATCCCACATCTATGTTTCCAATGGAAGTGTATTAAGAAAACTCGAAAGTTTCTGGTGCTTAGACTTGACCCGTTGGAATGTATAACAATGAGAGAAAAATTCAGAAATTCCCTAACTCATAAATGGTCACTAGAATATATACTGCATGTAATAGAACATCTTTTTGGTTCTTGGGTGTATATCCCACTAGTAATTGTGGAAATCCCCCATAAAATCTTTCCTTACTTATAACAACACAAAAAAGAGATTTTAAAAGAATAGAATTCACTCTTTGGAGAACAACCAATCAGACATGGTATCCCCACTATAAAGAGAGAATCTTATGCTATAGAACTCATCATCAAGATACTTTTCCAGAAGAATCATTTTAAGAAGAGTAGACGTTAGCTAAAAAATATCCAAAGTAACCTCAACCTTTGATTCTAGGACTTTAATATGAAATTGGAAAAAACAAGGCATCATGTTCTATTCTTATGAATATTCTTTCATGGGTTGGGTCAGAAGTTTCCTTCTTAAAGCATCTATGATGAAATTTTCTTTCCTTGAGGCGTAGGAAATGTCAAAGTTGAAAGATTACAGGTATTTCACTCAAAACATCTAACAAAGATGTAGATAATTTTGAGACAAGATACAAATCAAGCTCTTGTGGTATGAAAACATGGTAAATATTTCTATGAAAAGGTAATGCCACCAAATATTGAGTGTATGCATCACAACTGCAAGTTCAAGTTCATGGGTCAGATTATTATTCTCATGTATCTTAATCTAATGAGAGCCATAAGCAATTACATGATCACCCTATATAAGAACACAACCCAAACTTGAACCCAATGCATCCCAAAAGACCACATATCCCTACCCAGCCTTTGGGAGAGTTAACACTGACATAGTAGTAAAAAGAAATTTCAAATCAAAAAAATAATCCTAAAATATTGCATCCCAAGAAAACTTTACTCCCTTCTGAGTTAGAGCAGTCATCAGAGAATCCAAATTTGAGAAGTTCTTTACAAACTGGTGATAATACCCAGTTAAACCCAATAATCTCCAAATCATGAAAACATTTCTTAGTTGTTACCATGTCATAATAGCCTCAACATTTTAAGGATCAACTGAAATGCCTTGTTATGACACCACATTTCCCAATAATTTCACTTCTCGAATCCAGAAATCAAATTTTGAAAGATTGGTATAAATTTTATGATTTATCAATAATTCCATAACTCCTATCAGATAAAGCACATGGTAATCCCCATACTTAGAGTAAACAAGGATCCATGAAATAATCAAGATACTCATGGAAAATCCTGTTCATTAAATCCATAAATACTATAGGAGCATTGGTTAGACCAAAAGGCATGACAAAGTAATCATAATGGTTGTACTTAATCTAAAAGAAGGTTTTATAAATGTTAGATTATTTTATTATTAATTGATAGTAACCAGATCAAAGATCAATCTTTGAGAACCACTTTTACCATTTAATATGATCAAAAAAATCATAAATATGTGGAAACTGATATTTTTTCTTTACCACAACTCTATTGAGTTTTCGGTAATCAACACAAAGGAGAAGTGAACCATCATATTTCTTAGTAAATAGAACTAGTTCCTCTCAAGGTGAAACAATCATACGTATAATTTCTTTCTATATAAGATCATCCAACTAAGTCTTAAGCTATTTCATTTCAGATGTGGAATGTGGTAAGAAGGAATAGTCACTGGTTGAGTACCAAAAACTAAATTAATAGAAAAATATACCTCCTTTACTGGTGGAAACCAGAGATGTCAGAAGGAAAAATGTTGAGAAACTCAACGACAACTAGAGGGAGATCACCGCTCAAAGATTCCTACTTCAGATCAAAATAAAACATTGATATCACTTTCCCTAACTCTAGATAAGAGGGTCTGAATCTACTTGACCTTGAGTCTCATTATACTTGAAAGATATGACATACACCATCAGGTTTAGTAAAGGAGACCCATTGAAGATAACAATCAATCCAAGCTTTATTGGAAATGATAAAATCCAACTCAAATATGTTTTCAAGTGTTTTTATATTGAGAACAATAAAACTCCAAGAAATTTCAACATGTAATAACAAGAAAACATAGGTATGACTACAAAGACCCTACTCTCTCTTCATTCCAAGGGGTGTAGTAATATACATCATATAAGAAAAAATATCCATAGAAATATTTAGAAGATTAAAAACACGGGTTAAAAAAATGAATAATATTAACTAGTATCAAATAAAGTAGTCACTAATGAAGTAGTTATAGTGATGGTACCTCTCATAGTCATCGGACCTGAATCTGCTTCCTCTGGCGACTCTTCCACTATATGAAGAAGCTTTATTTTGGATGCCTATGGCTAGAACCCCTTTGTTAGTGAAGCATCTGATTTCACCATAGTTTTAACAGGCATTGATGATATCATGCTACTATTTGGAGTAGAAAATACATAGATGAACTTAAATAAGTGACCTGAGCATCCATAAGAGTCACATACCTTGGGTGCCTCAATGAAAATTCTCTTAGAATTCCCAGGATTTCCACACTAATATAAAATAAAAGGGCCTCTACCATGTACCACATGGGGTTTATAAAAAACCGTCTATTGAGAATCTCCATGAGAGTCATCATGCTTCTTTTTCCCCTTATAGAAATTCACACTTCCATTGGGAGAAAAAGGGACACCCATTAACCCTAAATTTCCATCCAGGTCCATTTTGACCATTATCACTCTATCCAACACATCAAAATAAAAGGAATATTCAATAAGAAAACCTGATAATGAATATCAAATCAAATTCCCAAATCAAACCATTAGGTATTAATCTTCTAATTTGATACCATCTTAGGTGAAAACTGAACTAGCACAACAAAACGGTTTGTATATTATATCACGGTACTTTCAACCTTCTCAATTTTGAAAAACTCAATATCCTTGGACAACAACATCGAATCTAGATAGAACTAGTCAGTGAAAAGAGATTTAAAGTCTTTCCCCTTAAACCCCTCATGCTTCTTCACTATCATCATTATATACCTCCATCTCTTGTCCAGTCCTTCCTACATGAATGTGGGACACTTCTCCTTGATTCCATCAAGTGTTTTCAAGAACTCAAAAAAAAACACTCCATAATGATCAATCATTAATCAGACTCATGAGTATCATCGGATACTTTGCATGTTGGTGGTGTCTGGAAAAGGAAATTGAGAGCATGATTTTATAAAATATCCCTCTAAGGTTCTACAACTTTATACTAAATATGGACCAGTCAAGGTTCCTATCCTGGAGCTTGGATAGTATGCACAATCACCTCAACGATACTCGAGACTAAAAGAGGATTTACTCACTAAGGTTCATCATTAGCTTCCACCTGGATCCGATTCACACATATTCTTGGAGGTGTGATGCTACAAAACATCAAAAGACAATAATAGATACATCATATTAATAGTTAAACCAAGCTACAAGGTGAAATTAATTTCAACAGTTAGACAAACAAGATTTGTATTTCAATCTATCCAAATCAAAAGAAGGGAAAAGACAAGAAATAATCCTTAATACATCTTTCCTTGAACCACACCTAGTGACGTAAGTATCATTATGGTAAGAGATGGCCAAGCAATTAGTTTTAACTACCTTCTAAGTCCCTATACGAATACACAACTACATACTGACATAAAATAAATATGCTCAACCTAGATCTCATATAGCACTTTTTCACGAACCGACCCAGACACCCCAGTACCCTAATGCCTAGACTGGAACTAACATGGCCCAAAGGGAATTCCCAATCCCCACAAGTTGGTGACTAGACCCTGTAATCATAAAAAATGAAAGTGGGAATGAATTTTCCACAAACATCATGAAAACAATATAAATAATCCAGTATGAATACAGTAAAAACTCCATAGGGAGAACCGTACCAAAATTCAAATTGGAATAAATATCTTAAATGACAATTCAAGGTACCAAAAAATAGGATAAAAACCCAATTTATAGTGGACACAGCTATCCAATCCCAAGGATCAACAACTACTACCACCTCTAAGTGGCGTCTTACCCTTTCTCAAACCTGGAAGAAGATAATCTACAAACACCCGAAGGTACAAGTAGGGTGTGAGCTAAAATCCTAGTAGGGTCTAACCAATGATTCCATAATAAGTTTAGAAAATCTAATTAACCAAATAAACCTTTCAATTTTAAATAAATAGTCATGGAATTTTAAAAATATTTAAAAAAACCATGATTTACATTTCAAATGATGAAAAATACTTTAAAAAAATGGCTTAACAAACATTTTTTGTAAAATATTTTATATAAATTCAGAAGACATGGTAAAATAGTTTACAAACATTGGAATATATATATATATATATATATATATATCAAATGAAAAAAAGTGAGAAACATGGTCATATTCCAAAAGGTATGATAGTTATAGGATATGGGATTCCCTCACACTCAAATAGTTTTCATACAAATATGTGTACACATGTCCTCTTGGATACTGACTAGATAAGACATGTCACATTCCCATTAAGAATGTGACATGATGCATGTGTATTGTTAGTATTGTAAATTGTAGAGTGCTATCATGAATAACTCACTAACTATCAAGGATTGAATGCGCTATAATAAAAAACAATCATGGTTAATTTATTTTAAGACCTCTTAAAATACAATTCATCACATTCTACCATTTCAAATATGTCAATTTTCTATTTAAAAACAAAAATGGGACTTTTGTCAAATCATACTTTTTCAAGATAAAACCAATGGGTTTCTATAAAAAACATTTCAATCCATTTTTATCAAATACCAATTTGAAATCAATTATATCAAATCAATTTCACAATTTAAATTCAATAATTTAAATTTCACAATTTCCATTTAATTTATCAACACAACCCAATTAAATAGAATTGGATTTCCCCCCAAATTCATGATAAATCCAATTTCAAATCCCCAATTCAATGGAATTGGGTTTTTAATCTACCAATCAAAAGAAATTTAATTTATATCAAATAATTAAATTTTAATCAAACAATTGAATTTAAATCAAGAACTTTATGATTAATAAAAATTGGACATCATAACGGAATCACCTACCTTGGGATCACAAGATCTCAAAACACAAATCCCTAATTGAGAAATTCAAATTAAGAACATCAAAAATGAATATCCTATAATAAACCAGAGATTCAAGATCTAAAACATCAAATATTAAATCCTCCAACAATAAGGATATCAACAAAACCTTAGGGAGTAAAGAGAAGAGAGTGGGAGAAAGAGAAGGGGAAGAGTAAAACTACCAGGTAGAGATCAAACATCATTCTACAATCTTCAATCCACTTCTAGATGGGTGTAAAGGGGAAAAAATCACATATTGAGAGCCTCCGATGAAGAAGAAATCATATTAGGTTGACAGAGGCTTGTTAGGGACTTAAACTGGAGGTTTTAGTGTTTCAAAAAAAGATTTTCAAATTAACTAAATACTGTTCATGGTTAGTTGGTAAAGGCCGCATTTTTAGACCAACCGTACACTCTAACCATGATACCCTTTTAATGGGGTTTCACAGTTTCTCATAGGTGGGCACATAGTTTATCAAACCATGTGTCAACCATGAAAGTACTCACTGTTTAGGATTGCATGGTTTTCACTAGTTGGGTGCACAGTTTGGGTAAACTATCCACCAACTATGTACAACCCAAAAATTTTCAAAATTTCCAAAATATCACTTGAAATAACCCTAAACAAAACCCAACCAAAGATTTATCAAAAGAGGGGTTTAGGAATACCTAAAAACAGTTTCAAGATGTTATATGAAGAATCATGAAGGATTGTATTATAAGATATTTAGATATATTTTCATATAATAGTTCTATCCTCAGTTGATGTATTTGGGAAATTATATGGAGTCTTTCAACCTCTAATAGGGTGGTAAGACCGCGACTCAGTATACGAACTGTTTAATAGAAGTTTCTCAGTTTTCTCTTGAGGTGGTGAAAAATGATAAACTCAAGTCATATATATTTTTAATAGGTCTTCATTGGATATTCAATCTCAGGGTTTCATGCCTAAGCTCACCTCTTATGCTGAAATTCTAGATATAGTTTTGATGGTTGATCTTGACTTGGGAGTAAGTCAGGGTTGTAGGGAGTTCCTTTTACTCTTAGTGAAAGTTTCTTTTAGTTCCTTTAAAGAAAAAAGTAAGAGTGTAGATTCTCATGGAGAATATTAATATCATGAGTCATCCAGACCTTTTTTGGTGTTTAGAAGAGGCCCTTTAACTTGCTTCCATTGTGTCAAGGTTTGACATTTGAGGTGGGTTTGTATTGAGTCATTGAAGATTTGTGGTTTGTGCGGTCACTGAGGCCACATGCATAAGTTAATTCATATATTTGATTCCCCAAACAATATAATGGGATCATAAAAACCTAAAGGTATTATACTTCAATTATATGCATCAATAATTAAGGGGTTCTAGTCATATTAATTTGGAATGAAGCTTCTTCACGTAGTGGAAGAATCTCCATAGGAAGCTGATGTGGGTCTTACGATGGGGAGAGGTAAAATAACTATGTATTTATCTTTAGTGACTACATTATTTGATACTGGTGTATCTCATTACTTCATTTCAACTCATATTTTGTATTTTATAAACCTTCCTATGGATCTTATGTCTTATGTGATGGATATTACTATACCCCTCAGAATGAATAGAGAGAAGGGTCTCTAATTCCCTTGTTATGCATTATCTTTATCAAATATTGAGTTCAAATGATATTTTATGGATCTTGATATGAATAATATTGATTTAATTCATAGGAAGTATTGGATTATTTCTTATAAATCCCAAATTGAATGATATATTCAATATGTATACTTTAATACCTCTGATAGGGTGTTCCATGATTTTTAGGGAGAATGGGGCATGATATTGAGTTGAAACAGACCTCCTCATATGGAGTTGGGAAAGGTTATATATGTGTTTTATTTTTAACTAGAGTAAGAATATTGGAGTGGTAATATTTCTCTAATTATCATCAATTTTCACGAAATATTTCCATCTGATTTTTCTAGCTTGACACTAGTACATGAGGTGGAGTTTTCAGTTAATTTGGTACCTAGTACTCATCTTGTGTCTATACCTTCTTACCATATGAAATAATTTAATTGAAATAGTTGAAAACTAATTTTATGATTTTTAGAGAAAGGCATTATATGACCAAGTGTGCCACCTTGGGAGGTGCATCTTTTTGCAAAGAAATATGACAGGACACTATGCCTTTGTGTTGATTACTGAAAGCTCAATAGAGTTACAGTAACGAACAAGTATCCCTTTCCATGGATAGATGATTTGTTTGATCATTTTAAAGGGGTAAATTGGTTCATGAATATTGATATTTAGTCTAGTTATCACCAGTTGATAATTAAAGAATCCGACATCTAGAAGACCACCTTCAGGAGTAGGTATGACCATTATGTGTATCATGTTATGCCATTTAGTCTAACCAATGCTCCTGAATATTTTATATAATTTATGAATAATATATACCATGAGTATATCAATTAATTAAAACTAGTCTTCATGGGTGACATATTAGTCTACCATAAGACCGAGGAGGACTATGTGCATTATTTGAGAGAAGTTTTGGAAATTTTGAGGAATCATGGGCTTTATGCTAAGATTTCAAAATGTAGTTTTTGGATATAGGAAGATAAGTTATTGGGACACGTGTTTTTGGAATATATTATTTTAGTTGATTCTAATAAGGTGAAATCTATTATGACATGGTAAAAACTATGGATGTTTTTGAGATTCATAGATTCTTGAGTTTTGTGGGGTATTACTACAAATTTGTTAAATATTTCTTGAAGTTAGACTCTCCAATGACCACTCTAACTCTTAAAGGAGTGAATTTATTATGGGGTTTAAAATTTATGAATTATTTTGATGTTTTGAAACATATTTTTACTTCTTTACCATTGTTGATTCTTCCAAAGGTTGGGAAGGGATATGTGGTCTTTTGTGATACATCATGTTTGAATTTGGGCTGTGTTCTCATACATGGTGATCATATGGTGGCCTATGGTTCCTGAAAGATAAAGACACATGATAAGAGTTTTCCAAACCATGATATTGAACTCACACCCATGATTCATTCTCTCAATATTTTAGAGAATTAACATTATAGAGAAAGGTTTACCATATATTCCAATCACAAAAGCTTGAGTTATATCTTCTCACAAAAAATTTGAATCTATATCCTAGTCATTGGGTGGAGTACCTTCAATTTTTTTATTTTTACAATTCCAACATCCCTATAAAGGGGAATAACATCACTAATGCCTTTAGCAGTAAACTTCCAACTTAGGCCAAGAAAGAATTTTCTAAAGAGTGGAATTTGATGGCTCTATTTAACATATGAATATGAGAGTACATGAGGATGAGGATCAGATTTTTATGGTAAGAATTTTGTTGACCTTTTATCTTCTTGAGATGATCCTTCATGTGGAGTATCTTAATGATGAATTATATGGATTTAGGGACTCTATTTATGGCAGGGAGACCATCTATGAGTGGTTGTTCTCTTCTAAGGGTACCCTATGCTTCTAAAAATGGTATTTCATTCCTTCTATAGTGAGAAAATATGTGATGGTGGACTACCATTGTTCCACACGAGTACCATCGCTACTAGAAAATAAGGCTATACCCATGTTTTTTGTAAACTATGAAAATAGGTTTTGTGGTAAAACAATTTCATGGTAGGACCTATACCCATGACTCTCCAAAAACAATGGGAATAGGTTTCACATGATTTTTTTATGGGAAATACTTATACCCAAGGTTCTCTAAAACCTATGGATATAGGTCACCCCTATACCCATAGATTCTATAAATTGTGACAATAGGTTGTGTGTTTTTTTATAGGAAGTACGTGGGAAAATCTATACACATGATATGACCAAACCATGAGTATGTGAATTTTTTTGGGCACCTATACCAATGGTTTTGGCGAACCATTAGTACCCATAGTTTGACCAAACCATGGGTATAGGTTGGACCATTATTTTTTCATAATAATAATAATAATAATAAATTATTTAATATATATATATATATATATATATTTGAATATAAGAATAAATAACACATTTTAGGATAGTGGTAAAGTCATTATATTAAAAGTGGAAGGCAATGGTATCAATTCCCAGTGGTGGATATTTTTTAAATGGAACCTATACCGACAGTTTTACTAAACCGTGGGTATAGGTTCTCCCATTAATTTTTCATAATAATAATAAATAATAATAATTTAAAATAAATAAATAAATAAATAAATAAATATATATATTTTAATATAAGAACATAATATGTGTCATAGGATAGTGGTAAATTCATTGGAGTGTAGGCGGAATGTTCTTGGAACAAATCCTAGTGGAGGATTTTTTTAATAAGGACCTATACCCATGGTTTGACAAAATGGTGGGTATAGTTATTTCCATTGAAATTTCTTACACCATTGGTTTAAGAACCATGGGTATAGGTATATATCAATGGATTAATCACTCATGGTTCATAGAACTATGGGTATAGCCTATATCCACAGTTTTTTGGGCTATACCCACGATTTTGAACCATGAGTGAAGGTAAACATTTCAGTAGTGCATAAAGGTGTTCAATGATATGCACAAAAGATTATGGTGTCCATGTATGAGGAAAGACATCTCTAACTATGTTTCTCATTTTTATACCTATCAATAGGTCAATTATGAGCACCCAAAACCTTTAGGTCTGCTTCAACCCCTTCCTATCTCAACTTGGAAGTGGGATAATATTATCATGGACATTGTGGTTGGGTTTCCACAAAGCCTGTGAGGGAAGAATGTGAGATGGGTAGTGACCAATCAGTTTACTAAATCTCCACACTTTATACCCATTCATGATATAATTCATGTTGAGTTCTTGGGAATACTATATGTGTAGGAGAAAAGTCAGAATGCATGAAGTTCCATATGTTATAGTTTCTAATAGGGATCGCTAATTAACTTCTCATTTTTTGGAGAGGAATCCAAGAAGCATTGGGATCCTAGGTAATCTTGATAATGATGTATTACCCATATATGGATAGCCATAAATAATGAGCTATATAGATTCTTGAAGACATACTCCATGCCTATATTCTTGATTTTTGTGGAGCTTGGGATATCCAATTAGGACTGGATGAGTTTACCTACAAATTGTTTTACTATTTTTTCATTCTATGACACCATTTGAGGCTTGTATAGCCTCCCATGTATGTCAATATTGTGTTAGTTAGAAATTGGTGAAGTATACTTGATTATATCTCATTTTTTCTAAGATAAAATGGTAAATATTTAGTCGATTCATCAAATAATGGCGATAGATCATAGCTGGTATAAATATTGTACTCGTCATTATAGATTCCCTTTGGAGTTTTTGATCAGTGACTAGGTGTTTTTGAGAGTTTATCGTCGATTGGTTCACCAATGGTTTAGAATACAGGGAAATATTTCCCCATGATACATGGGACTATTTTAAGTTAATGATCATATTGGCAAGGTGGTTTACCATTTGGTATTTCTATCTCAGTTGATGTAAATTCATAACATGTTTCATGTATCACATATCTAGAAGTGTCTCTCTAACCCATATTATATTTTGATCCAGGAGCACCTTGATATAGGACCTAATTTATCCATGACTGCGTTTCGAGTCCAAATTATTTATTATAAGGAAAATGTTCATTGTGGCAAGTCAATACCTTTGGTCTGAGTGCTATGCAACACAGTTCTAATTCAAATAAGACTTTAGAGAGTGATACACTGATGAGAGTGTTGTGGCCTAATCACATTAATATGAAGTCCTCTTAATAGGTTTTTTGGTATAGAAATCATTTATGGTGGGTAGGTTGTAACATGTTGTTACCAGATTTTTGTAACTTTGGCCCCTTATTGTGACCCCCTTTTTATTTGGGTGTCAGTCTGAATTTTTCTATAGTTTTTGGATTTTTTATTGGGGACTGTGCTATGGAGGATAATAGATGCGTCATGGAGTGATTCTGGTAGTTTCATGGGAGATATGGTTGAGGAATACCCAATTTTATTGGTTCTACTAATTCTTTCTTGGATGTAGTGTAGATTACCAGGCTTCTTCATGTAGGTTTTTCATTGATCTACCATTTTGGGAACTATTTTAGTGTAGAGATTAGGCTGTGGTGTGGAGACTTGAGTGATTGAGTTATGGAAATTCTATCATTTTGATGGTGGATGTGATGTTGTTTGTGGGATGTATTTTATCCTAACCTAAGAAAAGATCATTTGGGTGAAGAATATGCCATGGATTTAAGAGGCCAGTTGGATAGGGGTGGCTATGCATGGTCTGGGGTGGCTGCACTGTGGTCTAGGTTATTTTTACCTTTCATCATCATGGACATGGGGGGTTGAAAGTGGTATCTATTTTATTTAATGTAAAATACCAAACCCTATTTTAAATTCCAACTTACCACCTATTAAAATCCAACCTAAACCATTGGATTTTGTGAGGCGCTCAGGAGGCATCTTGGCTCTTCTAGCCTCTATTCATCTTAGACCAAAGTACTAGTAAATGTGATTGATCCCTCTTCAGTAAGTGTTGTCTATTTGGTTTGGAATCCTCAAATTTTAACTCTATCATTTTTTGATAGTGAAAAATCATCAAAGAGTTATTATATTGGAACCTTGATATGATGGCTCATGTTTTTAGGAATTCCTTCTAAATCTTCTATACCTTGAACTCTTTGTTGGCATTATCATTCAGGGTGTTTGATCGATTTATCTTGTAATAAAATATAAGTGGTTCTATAATGATTTCCATACTTATGATTCCATGAATTATTTTTTTATTTGAAATGTGTCTTCAATTGATTTTTACACCTCAAATTGTGACGATTTGATGATTGATTTCAAAGGAATAATATTTTTAAAATAAAACCTATTTTAAAAGGATTTAAAATTATGTTGTGATTTGAAAAGAGATGGATTTTAATGAGTGAATGTTTATTCATGTGAAAAATGGATTAAAATGAAAGATAATTTTGAAATTCATGAATTTGAGGAAAACCACTATTTTGGTTTTGAAATTGAAATGAAATGTTTAACTTGAAATTAGGAATTTGAACTATGAATAATGAATTGATTTGAAATGAAATATTTTCCCATGATTTATTGATTAATTTATGCACATGTGATCCCGAGTATTTAATGGGTGATTAGGATAAGAATTCTAGGATTTTGACTCCCTATAAATGGATTGATGATGAAAACACTAACTAAACCAAGTTTGACATGATTTCCCTGGATGAGGTTTCGATTGATTATATTCTGATCGCCCAAGACTAGGGATGTACACACACACACACACTAAGGCATTATGTTTAAATGAGGTGTGTGAGGGTCATATATCCTAGAACTAACAAACTATATGGATTATGTACATGTTTCTTGATTTTTATTTGAGTAACGCATGTCGTTTATTATAGAACCAAATTTATTTATTCACTTGATTATTTAAAGTGTTCATTAAGGCCTATTATTTATATATCATCCATATTTTACCTTTTAAAGCATGTTTGATTGAAATTATGAAATAATGATTTTTCACCCCTTGTTTTTATTTAAATTAAATCATAAATGGTTTATTTTTATTGTAACTTCTTATGGATTTTTTAGTGAGACCCTACTGGGCTGTTTTGATCACATCATACCTTTTCCTTCAAGTGTTTTTAGATTTTATTACTAGGTCTAGGAAAAGTGAAATCACCACTTAGAAGAAGTAGACATTCTTGAGCATGATACCTAAAGTGATGTTGGTGACTAATGAATATATGGTCCATTTTTTTGATAGGGATTATGAGATCTTATCTTGATGTTGATCTACCTTTTATTGGATGATATTTTATTTGAGATATCTATTTTCTAGTGGTACTTTATCCTTGATGAGTATTTGGAATACCAACTATGTGTTGATATTATCTTGATGTTGATCTTCTATTTTTAATTTTACTTGTGAAAAAATAATTCCCTTTGACTTATTATTTATTCCTAGTGATAGTCACCAACCTATAGGGATTGAGAATACCCTTCGGGCTATGTTAAAGTTGATTCGAGTACCAATATACGAGGGTATCCGGGACGATTCATGGAAATAATATAAATTGAATTTTATAAAATAAACTTTTTTGGACTTATAATGTCAATATTAGTCTAAGATGAATTTTGGGGTTTTTTTTCTAAAAATATTGATTTTTAGTTGAATGGTGAAAAATATAGTTTTTGTCAAAAAAAGACATGTATTACCTTATTATTATATAAATGAGATTTAAAATATTATAAAAACTTTTCATTGATTTAAGGAGTAATTTTATTTATTTTAAAATATTGTTTTAAATTTATAAAACTTTTGTTTTACCTTATAAAACAAAATTAATATTTTAATTCTAATAAAAAACTGTTCTTAGTATTTTCATTTAATTGAACATTATTTTGGTAAAATTTAGTTTTATATTGATTTTAAATCCAAAAAACATTTATTTGTTTTATAATAAACAAATATATGTATTTATAATCAAAAAAATTGATAATCTTATACCATACTTAAATTTTAAGATTAAAATGAACTTTTTCTCAGAAGCGTTTTTTACACGATATATGTGCTAATTCTAAAAGTAATTTCTATAAATCATGTAATTTTTTTTATAAAATTATTTGAATATTAAAAATCATCATTTTCATATTATTAAATAATTTAAATTTAATTTTATCCATTAAAATTATTTTCCAATGGCAAAAATGGTGTTACCACGATAAAGGTAAATTAGGGTAAAAGTGGTTTAACATAGTGTTAATGGTTAAAAATTTGAAAACAATGTTTGATATTGGATGGTGGAGGGAGTATCGACCTTATATACTTACCCAAACCATTATTTTCTATTTTATTGTGCCTTATTCCTATAATAATGGAGTGATATCATTGATAAATAACGAGTTTTATAAAAGTGCCCTTTTCTTCTCTTGTAAAAGGAGAACACATCCTTCCCATTTATACACCCATTATAAATATTTGGCTCTACAAAAACTCTAAAATAATCTCTCACCTGATAACCATTTCCATGACTTTTAATCCTTTATCTCACCAAAATACCAAGCCAAGGAGTCTTAAGGATCCAGTCAAGGGAGAACTTCCAAGGGAGAGATAATACTCTATATCCAAACTTTCTAGTTCTTTTCTTATTATACACCCCTAAAGTCCCATCAATGAATGATGGTATGATAAATCCATAATTTTTACTATGATAAAGTGTTTTTATACTAATTTAATACCCATTTTATATTTTCCTCCAAAATCATTAACAAAAAGAAAAACACAATCATATATGTGCACAAACTACCACCTCCATGAACGACATGTTCAATTTTCCATCACGACATTAAATGGTTGGTTGAAAAGGGTTATTTAATTAAATAATATAGTATTTAAAACATAACTAAAATTATAAAATGATAATTATTTCATTTCATACCCCAACAATTCCATGGATAATGAAAGTGTTTACTGTGCATATATGTGGACTACCACCTTCACGAAACAATATGTTTTGTTTTCCATAACCACCAAACATGGATGAATTTAAAAATTTAATAAATATGTAAAAATAATATTTCTGAAAACATTAATTTTTTTAAAGAATAATATGGGAATTATAAATGTGTGATCAATGATAAATATTTGTAGAAACTTTAACTACCTTAAATGGACTTATCAAGGCACCTTTCTTAAATTGGGAATATTTTAGAATAACCATTGAAAGTATTTTTGTAATTAAATAATAAAAGACATAAACCTACATAATTTTGGATATCATGAAGTTTTTTACAAAACATTTTACTATATTCAACAAACCAAAAGTGTTATGAATAAAATAATGCAACAACCCTGAGTAACCGGTGTAATCAGAAACTATATTAAATATAAATAAAAAATAATAATAAATGGAATTTAGAAATTTAAATATATAAAAATAATGTTCTTGGGTATATGTTTAATGAACTTAATTTAATTATTTAGGAAGTTAAGTGCAAGTGAAGAGCGCTCTCGGACATGAAGGTAGGGATCTTCCGTACTTCCCTCATTACTTGTATTTTGTATGTTCTCTTTCTTTTTCTACCTTTTCAGCAATCTTCTTCCCATAAAATTATTATTATTTTTTTATTTTTTTGAATTACATATATTCCTAGTTATATATTCTTTTCATTTATGGTTTTATACATGTTTTAGTTCCCTTTTAAATTCTTACTTTTTAGTAAACCTGAAGTAAGGAAACTTTCCTATTTCTTATCTCATGTTAAGAATCAACCCCATAAACAGTTTTCAAACCATGAATAGATTTTAAAAAATAATATTATTTTATTGATAACCATATTTTTTTAATCTTAGTTTTATGGAAAATAATATGGTATTCCATTCTTTAAAATATTATTTAGTTATTTTATAAAATCACCACCCAAGTATTTCATTTTTATTCTTTATTCTCCATATCATTCTCCTATGTATATTTTTAAATTAAAAATTTCAAAAAAATAAATAAATAAATTCCTTATTCTCTTGAGAATCCATATAATTTATCTTTTGGTTGTGATTTGAATCATAATTATGAAACCCACTTCCTTCTCATGGTTTTGATCATGCTTATGATTTATGTATGGCTTCTTTTCATCACATGACATTCACATATATGGTTTTCATTATTTTATGGGTGAGATCAGAATTATATAATCTTACAATGCATTGGATAATGTTTCCATCTATTGATATACCTTGTATGGTGCATAATGCACCAAAAATCCGTCATCAATTCCTCTGATCATGGATCAAATTAGAAAATTATATTAACCCGAACCATACCAACTAAAAATGTGCAGTATAGTAGAAGTGTAGGGTTGAACCCATAGAGAGAGGGCAACACAGTAATGAAAACTCTTAAAAAATGGTTATTTTACTCCAATTCCAGTTTTATTTAATTAAACCAATGATGAAAATTTAAATAAATGAATTAAAATAGAAAATCATAAGAGAGGGGAATCAGATTCTAGTGGCAGTTTTGCTAAATAAATTTAACTTCAATATAAAAAATAATTATATTAAATATCCACGTAACCAAAAAATTTCATCAATATAGAAAATTTTCAATCCCTTTCAAAATACACTATAATCCCAATTCATCACGGTCAAATGAATCAAAATTTCTAAAGTTAATTTAGTTCATATTTCCATATGCAGAAGAGTAATCCAATTCATTGATCAAGAAAAAATTATCTCAATCATGATGGGGTTCGTTCATTATTGAAAACATATGGTAAACGATTCAATGATGAATAAATTATACGTGTAGGAACTTTCACGAACCAACCCGGGTCGACCCTGAACCGATCACCCGATCCGGTCCGCGACATGAACCAAGAGGTGTTCCCGATCCTCCTGGGCTGGTGACAAGCGCCAGGGCATCTACAGAGGCGGTGGGAACAATTTCGCCCAATAAATAAAAAAATAAGTAGAAATAAAATAGAACAACGCAGAATAAATAGACAAAGTAAAGCAAATAAACAAGACAAAAGAAAAATAAAACTAACCGAAAGAGATAACCACTATCTCCGTGTGACCTCACGGGTCACTCTCTAACTCACGACCAAATGTCACCCAAGGCAAATTCACCCAAGCTACAGCCTGCACAAACACTAAAACAGAAAATAACTATAGGTGTGAGTATTAAAACTCAGTAGCCTAGCCCGATATCTATTCCCAATGCACTACCTTTAAATAAAGAAATTTATTAATTCCAGGTTTGAACTAAATATAAAAGATATTGGTTTTCACACACACAAACTTTTATTTCTAAAACAAGTATCAGTACATTGCCCTTTATAATTTAAAAAAAATTCTAAATGTTTGAAAGGAACAAGTGTATTACATTTTAAAACATTTCTGTGAAAAATTGAAAAACCAAACTTTAGTTATTAACCAAAAAGGAAAATTACATATAACACACAACAAGAACCAAGGGCAATGAAAAAACTGGCACACAGGGGACAACAACCAAAATAGACCTCTCAACCGTCCACCACATACAAATAAACACAAAAAGAAACATGGGTCTAACCTAGGAGATCGTGAACAATCCAGAACATACTATACATCTGACTCATCCTAAAGGCATGCCCTAACTCGATGACGTCATAACACCCATACTACTACCCGGCATAGCCCTGCATGGCCTAACCGAGGGGCCCAATCCCCATAGCAGCAATAACTCAGTATTCCCCTACTATGAGGCCGCTAGCCAGTGCATGGTCTAAACTAGTGCAACAATCGTTCTCAGAAGATTCACTCACTATGCCAGGTTCCCATGTCAACACATATAATAAAAAGGGGTGCGTCCACAATGTAAATCAATCAGGCACGATGCACAAACATCACATACAGCTCACGCAATCAACGCACACAAAATATCACCCCTGAATAGGTTTTCCAAAATAACTTATTTTATTAAAGTTCCAAACAGGCCTTCACAAATTTTAAAACAAAACCCCACTTCTCGAGAAAACCCCAAAACACTTGTTCAGAAGAAATCACTTATCTTTAAAACTAGAAGTACATTTAAAATTCTGTGAATTATGTTTAAAGGCCAAATGGGCATTCTTTCAATACTGGGTGTCCGTTCATCAAGAAAATGTCCCAAGTGTTCGGTATAAAATAAACGGCTCTTTTCACACTAAATAATCATTTAAAGTTTTATTATCTAATATTATTTCTCATTCATTAAAATTAATAAAACATCAAGCAATTAATAAATTCTAAATTTAAAGGTGAGTGCAGTGGGGGACCTACCTCGACTCGCAGCTTGGTTATGAAGATGATGCGGTATCTCCCAACTTGCGCACAAGCACACACCACTTGCCGATGACCGTAATATCACAGAAAAACCTCACCAATGTGCTGCAACAACGCAAAGTATCTAAAAACCTAGAAACACTGTCTTAAAAATAATCCAAATGAATAAACAGAGTAAAACCACATTGAAACCAGTGCAGATGAAACGGAACGAACCCAAAACATGCGGTAAAACAAGATGTGCCCCGCAAATAAAGGTGAACAATCCGAAGCAATCTGAATCGCTTCGCCTTCAGCGGCGGCGGACGGAGAGCGATCCGACATGACCCGAGACACCCTTTATGAACCCATTGAGGGGATTCACAACCACCTCGGAGAAACACCCTACAACAATTTAAACAACACCCAAAAACAATTAATGCGGAAGGACCAAAGAATGACCAAAAAGGGTATCTGGGACTCACATAAACCAAATGAAAAACCAAGCGCGCCTCAAAATATTTCCAAAACATAGTATACACCACAAATAATATTTAATATACCAGTTAAAAGTTTATAAAACTATTTTTAATAACATCTCAAGCCACCACTTGAAAAAAACACTTTTGCAAATCCCAAAGGTCCTTAATCAACAAGTTTCCAGGGACATACCATGTTTGAAAACCCAAGACATACTTCAAATAAATTTACAAAAACATTTCAAAAGGGGACAACTTCACTAAACCACCCAATATTCACAAAGCCACCCAATAACAAGTTTAAAAACATCAACAAGAAGCCTCTAAAGATAAACCCCCCACCGAAAACATTTAACAAAACCATTTCCACAACAACTTCACTTATCCAGATTCAATCGTATAAACAAAAACATGTACATGAATGAAAGGAAATTCCAAAACCAATTTTTAGCAAGTTAAACCAACAATAAGCCATTACCATAATACAACTAAGATTATAATAACAGTGTGAAACATAATTTAATATTTAAATAAGAAAACCCATGAATTAAATGAATAAAAAAAAGAATCAAGGGAAAGGAAACATGTACCACAACCTGCAGAAGGATGAACCCTACTTCGCGGTCCCATTGCACACCCGAAGGGGAGTTGCACATCGAAAAAAGGGAAACCGGGCTGGTCGCGTGCAAGTAAGGAGGTTTCTGCCGTGCAAAGGGATGGGGATCAGGGGGGGGTACCTGCGTCAGCTAGACAGGCAGGGGGGGTCAGGTGGCCTTGCGCTGGCTGGACAGGAGAAATGGGGCTACGAAGCAGGACAAACAGAGGCCGGGGACACCGAAGCTGGCACGGCGAGGAGGACGGGGGTGTCGTAGTTGGCCGAAACGGCAAGAGGAGGCCGTAATAGGGGGTCCCAAGCACTGTACAATGAAGGGGGGGGGGGGGGAAGGGAGGCCTGGAGGGTGACTGGTGCGGAGAGGGCCAAGGCAAAGGGAGGCAGCGAGCGGGCATCGACCAGGAGGGAGGGACGGCTGCGGACAGGGGTGGCGAGGCCGACGCAGGCGAGGGTGGTGCTGTGGAAGAGAGGCCACAAAAGGGTGGCACAGCGGAAGAGAGGTGATGGGGAAAGGGAACTGGCTCATGCCGACAGGGAGAGGGGGTGCGGCCCGCGGTGCACAGCAGGAAAAAAAAAATAAAAGGGGGGAGAGAGATGCAGGAAAGAGGGGAGGATTAGGGTTTCAAAAAAAGAATAATAAATAATAATAATAATAATAATAAAATCATTAAATACTAATAAAAAAAATTAAAAGATATCATCTCTTATCCATTTTATTTTAAGTAATAATAATAATAATATCAATGTTACAAAAATAATAATAATGGTAATAATATCAATAGTGAAGTAATAAAAACAATATAATTGACAACAAAATAAATTAATAATAAACTTAAAGTTAATAAAATGATACTTTTATTACATTTAATTTTAAATAATAATTATATTTATAACAACTTAATAATAATAGTATTATTTCCAGATTAAATAATAATAAAATAACCATTTGCGTGGACATATTTTCATTATTATAATTTAAACATTAACCTTGTTTTATTGATATAAAATTTTATTTGGCTTCCACATTCAATTAACTTAATTAATTTACTTAATTTATTATTTATTTGAAGTGTCACACCATCACGCACCATCACGCAAACACCAGGACCAAATGCATGGTCACCGCTAATGGTGCGGTGGTCGTTATCGGCCGAAGACCCAGCAAAAACACCAAACTTCGGAAAAGTTCAAACAGGGATCCAACTAAACCTCGTCCAAACAACGCGGGACCGATAAAAGAATAAAATAACAGGTGTCCGTGGTCGGGGTGTGACAAGAACAATATGACACCATCAAATAAAATCATCTTTTATGAGTGAAGTAAAATCATGTTTTATTGGTATACACCCCCTTTAACTGATCCATCTCTCCCCTATGGGGTTTAGCTAATCATCTTTGGGTGGCCACCGATGATGAATAAACCAATACCCATAGATAAGAGATTATAAAAGAGTGAAGGAGAAAGAGAAGGAATGAAAAGATATATTGGAATTAAAATAGAAATCATTCAATGATTACATCAAATAAAGGAAAACAAAACCGAAAAAAAACCTATCTACGATAGGAAAGAACCCTACGTCGGCCTCTCGGTGGTTTCACCTTAAGTGTGGAATGGAATCCCTAAATATTGTGGCTATAAATTGTATTTATAATCAAAAAAATCATCCTTGGGCATCCTTTGGTAAAAAATGACCTTTAATAGCCACTACAGGTCAAAGTAAATCATCAAATCCTGTTTGAAGATTCGTTGGAAATCAACACTTTTTTTTGTATCGGGGAATTAAATAACGTGTAATGGGTATTCGTGTCGTGTAATGATGATCCAAGATTTTAAATATGGATTTTTAATCTGCACATATCTTGTATGAATATCGTCTGAGATTTGAAATTTTTACCCTTCTCACATCGTGTACTTGGATGTCAAGTCATGTAATGATGTTTTACAACTTTCTTCACGGCTTGCAGAATGTGGTTAAATAAAACTACACATCGTGTAATGATGGTATATGATGTATAAAATGTGATTTCAACACTAGAATATCTTTTTCATCATGATGTTTTATTTTTTTCCTTGAAAGTTCTCCATTATCATCCTCAAAATCAGGTGTCGTACTGCGAATGAAGCTCACAATGCGAAGTGTCATTTTGTTCCCTCTTTTCCATGTTTTACTTAGTATTTCTACAAATGTTAATAATCCATAAGAATGTGAAAAACATTAATATCAGCCATAAATATTCTATTAAATCAATTAATATGAAATGATTTCATATATATATATATAAACAAAATATGTATACAAAATATAGTTATTAGTGCATGAGTTGTAATCTTAAGCACATCAGGTTATGAAAAAGGTGGGTTAGGAATAATATATTCCTCCAATGAATTGGGTAAATATTTATATCTTAGGATATGTTATGTATAGGATTAGGGAGTGAACCTAATCTACCTTGGTACTTTTTCTATCATGTTTATGGGAATGGGGAGTGGATCTAATCTACCATGGTACTTTCACAATTTATGATGATGATCATAGGAGTGACCCTTGACCTATGTTTACGATGTCATGTATTATGTTGTTACTATAGATTCTAGGATTCCTTTGTTGGTACTGGGGAGCAAAGTGGAAGTGAATAGGGCAGGGTGTTAAAATTTTTACCATAGGATCTATATAACAATGTTGAATCCTGTGATGCATAGGCTTGTAAATAATCAAAGGATCCAACATGAAAGGATTTATGCATGAAATTATATCGAACAAATCACTTATTTGATTTGAAGATACTGGTGAATACCACTCATCACCAGAAACCATTGCATGATTTAACCAATGTTATAACCCTATATATCATCCAAAAATTAGTGGGTATGTTAAAATTTGTTATCTGGGTGCTAGATCATAGAATTGATGATGCCTTAGATGTCTCGATAATTATCATTATGTCATTCCTTCAATCCGAAAAGGAGAACTTGGATCAATTCTTATAATAATATGATTATATCTATAGGATGTGAGAGAGATAATATAAGAACTCTTAAATAAGAGTAGATTATTAGTTCCACAATTAGATCTCCCTATTCCTTAAATAGTGAAGTTAAAATACCCGGAAATGGCACTATGGCCCCTTGAATATATATTAACTACTTAATAAGCCATAAACGACATATTGTGACCTATTAAATATGTCAGAAATTTCATTTATATTTTTTTTTTCACTTTTCTACAGTATAATAAATATATTGCATGATAAAATTGAGATATTAAATCGATTCTTTATTCCTACAAATGTTTAACAAACCTTGAATATTAAAATAACATTCGCTTGTTAAATATTTTCCATGTATTCACCGTATCACTTGTGAATACTGCTAATAAATAAATTCAATACTAAATATTATAAACTATAATAATATGGATTTATTTATTTCACGGTGATCGTTCAAACATGGTCATCACCCATACCCTATAGTGGGGCCCACCATTTCCTTCACTCGTATTTATAATAATAGGCTAGACCATTGAATACACTAAGTGTGTGACCATATAGGTCCTTATATCTACAGTAGCTAGTACTACTCATAGGCCAGAAGTAAAGTCTAGTATCCCATAAAGTCCCTTAAAGAGATAATGTGTATTCATAGTAATGAAAACTTTTCCTATGAACACTCACTGTGTGATATAATATCTTTGTCACATGAATCTGATAAATCAGGATTCGCACTTTATGTCACCATTCTCTATTGATTTATTATTGATTGAACTTACTAGATGGGCCTACCTTATTCTACCATATTCATGGATTTAGTAAAAGGTATTATCATCTTGATCAACTGGGCTCAAGATATCCCTTCCTTTTGGAAGAAAAAATTTGTATCTTTATTATTCCATAAATTTAATACCACTAATGATGAACCCAATGCAAGATACCTCAACATAACGTTAATTCCATGGTTTTCATCTTGCATCAAATTATATAATCAAATGGTACACATTGATAATAATATCATTCTAGGAGACCAATATATGTGTTTTTATATAGGAACTACCAATTACTTCTAATACATAGGTATTCTAATTGGTGGGTCAGTCCTCATTATCTCATCTACTCAAGATCACCAAGTGAGAAATTTATGAGAAGAAGTATCAATGATTATGAGACCCCAAAACTTGATAGCTAAAAATCACATTTTTATAATATCATGAGGTGATCGAACCATATAACATCTCTTCAATATTATCACCATTGTATCTTGAGGTTCTCATTATAGCTAATAACTAATATAATTATTTCAGATGACATATAGTCTAAGGATATTACAATACAAATAATGGATATAGAAGTGTCAAAACTATACTGTTAAGATAAATACATGTATATATCAAACTATATACATGTAATGATAATCAAAGTACAGAAAAGAGTTGGTTCTAGGGAACTAACTTAAATCACTCTCACTTTCACTAGATCCAACTCCTGATTACTCTCAACCCATTATATCTTACATGAGAATCATGTTTCTACTGAGGCATGGATTTAATCAGTGGTTTTTACATATTATCCTCTATGTCTACTATACAAACTATGAATTCACCACTCTAAGTAATATACATCAAGAGATTATACTTTTTTAGTATATGCTTTGTCCTCTGGCATGACATCAGATCCTTAGAGAGTACCAATGAAACAATATTATAAAAATAAAATGAAATAGGTCCTATAATTCTAGGTACAAAAACAATATCTAAGAAAAATATACATATCTAGAATACCTCCTTAGATAAATCATAAGACTCTGTATACTCAGATTTTACTATGTAATTAGAAACCACGAGTTTCTTGAACCTTCTTTAGCTCATTGCACCGCCATTCAGGAAAAAGACAAAGTCTGACTTTGATTTAAGATCATCATGATCTTTCTATAAACTAGAATTAGTGTATCCCATCACTAATAGTTCCTTATATCCTCTATACACCAATTATTTATTATTTTTTACATCTCAAGTACTTCATGATAGGTTTTAAAACTTTTTAATGCAAGTCTTCTAGATTTTCCTGATATCTTCCCACCATGCTCAAAGAAAAGGCAATATCAAACCTATTATATATCATAGATTACATGATAGATCCCATTTATAAATAATAAGGAATCCTACTAATATTTTAAGCCTCATACTATATTTGAGGACACATTTTCTTAGTGAGATTGATATAATGTGACATTATAAAAACCCTCCTCTTGGATTATTCTATGTTGTATCTTTTGATTACCTAGTTAATATATGTACTTTGGACTAGCCTTAGAAGCCTTTGAGATTTATCTCAATAGATCTTTATCCCTAGAATATAGACCGATCCAACTAAGTCTTTTATAGAGAAACATTAATTTTACCAAGTCTTAACAGATTGTAAAACTTTCACCTCATTTACCAAAATTAATATGTCATCAACATATAATTCTAGGAAAAGGTTGTAATTTCCACTAACCTTTTTATAAACACATGGATCACTTTCATTATTGAAAAAACCAAATTATCTTATGGCCACATAAAAATGAATATTACATGTTTGTGATGCCTAATTAAATCCATAAATTTATCTCTGTATCCTATACACTTTTTTGACACTCTTAAACCCAATGAACCCTTTGGGTTGAGTCATATAGTTGTCTTTAACCAAATTCCCATTTGGAAAAGCAATTTTTACATCAATTTTAAAAATCTTATAATCACTTAAGAATGCCATTGATAATTATGTTGTATTTCATCATCATAATTGATGATAAGGTTTCATCATAGTATATTCCTTGACGTTTCCTGAAACTCTTTACAACCAGTCATTATTTATAGGTATTTACTTTACCATCCATGTCCATCTTTTTCTTGAATACCCATTTGCACCCAATGGGTTTTACATAATCTGGATGTTATACCAAAATGAAAAAATTATTTTAATACATGTAATCTATCTTAGAATGAATAAATTATTTCCATTTAGAAGCATCCTTTCCATATACTACTTCATTATAGGTTGGTTGTTCATTATTCTATAGGATTAATGTGTCACCAGACATGGTGAAAAGAAAACCATATCACTCTAGTTTTCTATCCTCTTGAGTTGACATACATAATAATTCTTTCTTAGGAACATCTTCATCTCTCACTATATCTTTTGGATATTTTCATGTACCAACTCTTGTATATCTGGAGCAACAAATTCACTGAATTTAATATTTATCCCACTATTTACAATCTAAATTTGGTAACTTTATTGAAATATGGAATGTATCTCCACAATAAAATTCCCATATAAAGGGTTATATATGTAATATCTATTAGTTTCCTTTGGATAATCTATAAATATTCACTTAATTCTTTTAGATGTTAAATTTTCACTAGGTATAATATTGAAAAAATTGTCACATCCCCTGACACATATGTGTGATAAAATGGGTTTCTTTCCACACCATAAATCATATGGAATACCATCTATATCTTTATTTGGTACTCAATTAAGTGTATATACTGATGTCTACAATACATATTACTAAAAGGATAATGGAAGAGTTTCCTAAATCATCAGTGATCTAATAATGTCTAGAAAGGTACAATTTTATATTTCACAAACACCATTACACTAAGGTCTATAAGGAAGCATGAGTTGGGATTTTATACCACACCACTTGAAGTGATCAATTAATTCTTGGTTGAGATACTCTCTACCTCTATCTGAGAAAAGTATCTTAATATTCTTACCATGATGGTTTTCTACTTTATACTGATATTCCATAAAATTTGAAAAAAATCTGACTTATACCTCATTAAGTAGATATATCCATACTCACTATAGTCATTATTAAAAGTAATAAAGTATGAAAACACATCTCTTTACTCTACTAGAAATGAACCACACACATCAATGTGAATCAATTCTAGTAGTTCTGTAACCCTTAATCCTTTCTCAATGAAAGGTTATTTGGTTATTTTACCTTATAAACTAGTGTGATACATATCCAAGGGTCTTAAATTAGTAGAGTCTAACTAACCTTCTTGATTTAATTTATATAAAATCTTCTCATTTACATAAAAAATCTTGAAGTTCCATATATGAGTACCATTTAAGTCATTTTCACTATTATTATCATTTATTTCCAATACAATGTTTTCAAGTTAAAATATATACAATGCATTGTTATGATAAATCATACCATAACATATGTTATACAAATAAAAGATAAAACACTTATTTCCAAATTTTAAATAAAACCCTATAGTTTCAAAAATTTCCTTGAGATTATGTTTCTAGTAACCGAAGGTATATAATAATAGTTTTTTAATACAAAATCTAAACCACTAAGAAAATTTAGATGATAATCTCCCACATCCAAGGATACGAGACTCCCACCATTTTCATCCCAGATATCCACCTCACCCTTTTCAATATTATAGAATCTACTTGGTTCCTGTTTATGAGTAAAAATGCATGAGCCACATATTGTATCCAATAATAAAATTATAGATAAAGACATATTGAATTCAATGAAAAATATACCTAAGGTACAAGTATCATATTTCTTATTCTTTCTATCCATACAATTCTTCTTCTATTGGAATTTATTACCACATGAAAAGTAGACATCCTATTGATCATTTCTCCCCTATATATCTTTATATTCCTAGAAGGGTGGTGTGTTGGTCTCTTTAGACCAGGCTTATCATTTTACACCTTAGCCTTTCCATTCACCCTCTTGTTCACTATAAGGACTGAAGAGTTTGTATCCTCATTTCCTTATCATCTTGGTGAACTAAATAAAATAGGTTTGGGATTGATTTTTTCATGTTACTCATGTTATAATTAACTATAAAATTCAATAAACTTGGTGGTAAAGAGGAAATAATGAGACCAGTCGCTATTTATTGTTTCAATATAAACATAAGGAACTCTAGTATCTTAATGTACCCAATCATATTGATTACATGAGGTCCCTATTTATTCCATTATGCTAACCTAATCCTATAAAATGCACTTGATATATCATATATTTCATTTCAAGATATCTTATGATATAAATATTAGAGATTAGATAGCATCTTATAGGCATATTCATCATTGTTTATTTTATATAGT
Organism: Viscum album; assembly: GCA_963277665.1. Classification (NCBI taxonomy): domain Eukaryota; kingdom Viridiplantae; phylum Streptophyta; class Magnoliopsida; order Santalales; family Viscaceae; genus Viscum; species Viscum album. The sequence continues at coordinate 402,382,035 of OY728136.1, read as the reverse complement.
TTACTGGGATAAATGAAAACATGATACACTATAAATATAGTGAATCATATATATGATTATTATATTTATATTTATCTTCCTTTCTTTCTCTTCATTTAGGCCCAAAAAAATATGGTAATTCCATTACATAAATATTCCTATCTTGGTGTATTACTATGTGCAAGTGCCTCTACCACTTCTCGAAGTTATTATCAGTGAGGATATTATATTTATATAGTATTTATCGTAGGGATATTGAACTGGTGATGCTGAATTCCATTTTATCTAAAATAAATAAAATTAGCATATTATTACTCTATCTTGATTACTAATTATAAATTACCAATTAATGAAGTCATTAGATGTCTCCCACTATTTTATCAAATCAAAATATCCCTCAATACTACTCTCAAAATATATAGTCATTTGAGTATTCTAGTGGAAAGGATCCAAGAAACCTCTACTCATAGTCTATGCTATGGCTACACCACTACTTAGAGAGTTTCAAGATTATTTTTTGAATGTCCAACCACATTGACTCATGAATCCTTGAACTGTTGAGTGAATACCTAGATTTTGGGAATCATGACCTTGATTTAATGAATAATTTCCCTATAAATATGAAATGAACTAGTTATATATTTTTATTTGTATCCAAATTTATCTAATTATACTCATATCCTTCATAAGAACACCCCAGTAATAGGAGGCACCCTCAACTAGGGATAATTATTATCCTTCACACCCAGTTTTGATTAAATTAAAGCAATGGAATATGTTAAAAATTAATATTTGTTCAAGATATTTTATTATTACTTGAAAAATTAAATCATTTTCTATTTAACATTCTCATACTATGTGATCGAACTCATAACATAAAAATGCATTAAATAGAAAAACATTCATTATGAATTGATTTCTTTTATCTATACATGCTCATTTATTATTCTATGTGATCGTATAAATATTCAAATTCAAAAAATAATAATAAAACATAAATAAATAAACAAATAACATGATTAATCTTGAGAATTTACAATTAGTTGATCTATTGAGCATAAATGGATCAACCCTAACCCATGGAATATTTCATAAGTCATGTCTGACTCGTGTTGCAGCTCGCACCCCTATACAATGTATCCATGTCTATTTTGTAAATTAGATAAATAATTTCATGCAACTTATATGATTTTTTCTTCATCATAATACATGTATACTCACACATAGGTGAGGGGAACTCAGTAATGAAAAATAAAAATTAATATATATAATTATTGTAAGAACCCGGATCTTCATTTCAAGTATGTTTTTCTTTTTTCTGGAGTTTTAGAGAAAAATGGAGTTTCTGGAAATTTTGGAAGTACACGCTGTGTACTTTCTGAGTACATGCCGTGTAATCTCCTCCCGCTTGAAGTTGTATGCTGGCCATGTCCGGGCCACACACACGGTGTGTAGGGGTGACGTGGAGGCCGATTTTGGAGGAGTACAGAAAAATCCACTACATGCCCTGTACTTTCTTTTTTATTTCATTAATTGGACCGGGGTCGTGCCTAATTCTCATAAACATCTTCTTCTCCGCCTAATTCCGTACAGAGCATCCGAGGAGGCCGATTCTTCTCCAAGCCACCGATCTGTCACCGGTTGTCCGAATCAAACTCCGTCGATTGCAGAAGAATCGCATCAGTGAGTTCTTAGTTCTTCTTTAGCCTCGTTTCCTGATTCTTCCTCTCGTGTGAGTTATCTGAGGTTGAACGTTTTAGATGTTTCTGCAGATATACTCTGTTCTAGGCTGATTCATGGGCCGAGGTTCAAGTATATCGATCTTTGAGGATCGAGATAGGTGGTTTGTTTCCCTAAGTTGAATGTCTTTGAGTTTTTGTGCAAAAAGTTCCGGATACCCATGTATCAGGTATCCTGGGTTAGGGATTTTGGTTCCATTGTTTAATTTCCTTATATTTATTGTTTTCTTAAGGTCAATTAATAGTAATATATGCTTGGTTGCATGTTTGAGGATCACCCCATGGGTGATTTCCCTTGCTTTGGCTATTTATCGCCGTTTGGCTTAGGTTTCCTGTGAGGGAAACCTTGTAGCATTGTTTGTCTGCCTTGTTTTAGCTGATTTCATGTATTGCCTACTGTTTATATGCTTTTGATGTATTGTAGATTTTATCCAAGTAGTTGTTGAGCTTACTTAGGGCTGCTGACAGTCGATTACGCATGACTAGACTACTCAGGGCTGTGTGAACCTAGTGTGGTAGACTAAAGTGGGAATTAACGATTAAGGGATTCCCTAGAGAGTTTGTTATAAATTAGTTTCATACAAAGGACCTACAGGAATTGGAATTTGTGCTTCTAAAGAGATTTCTTAGTCTACGCACGTATCGAGACCACATGAGGAATTAGACGTAAGTGCTTCCTCAGAGAGTCTGTAGTTATCGTTGTAAGACCATAGGGGAATTGACGGTGAGAGATTCCCAGAGTGTATATGCCTTGTATGATTATTTGACTAGAGGGGTCTGCTATTAGGAGCCACCCAGAGATTCAGTATTATTATTTGTTTGGTTAGTTGTGATGAGTCCACCAAGCCAAAGAACAAGATTGGGTTTGTACTGCTTGTTGTCTAGGTAGTCTGATGAGATACCTATTGTGTTACTTGATTTACCTTGGAATAGAAAGCTTTGTTAGTTTTTACTGGTTGTTTAATTAAATAAATGTGAATTGTAATTTGTAGGATTGTTACTTTGGTGTACCTCTGTTTCTCTGCTACATTTATTTCCTTTACTTTTGCTTTATTGCTCACTGACAGTAGGGAACAGATCTTGCGGTGATTGCCTACTGAGATTAGTCTCACACCCTGTTTGGGTCCTGTTTTTTCGGCCCAAATAGACTATTTGGTTGCAGGTGTGGATCAGGATTGTGGCCCTTCCACCTCAGGTACTTGATTGTTGGTTGGAGATGGAGATCATGGGACTGGGATTTGGCTCGCGATGCTGCTGGAGTTGCTGTTTACTTTTAGTATTTAGTTTCAGTTGTATTTCAGCACGTTGATTTGTTTACTACTTTCCATAGACACATGTACCATACTGCATCATTATTTTATCAGAAATTTCTTCTACTTTTAGTTTCAGTTGTTGTATGTTGTTTACTACTTCCGCTATTGTGTATTTTTCTTCTTCCACTTTATGCTTTACCAAATGAGGTCATAGTTTTCCCACCGACTCAGTAAGGCCCTCGATGCTAGTTGGAAGCCTCTGGCATTTGGGAAAATGCGCTTGAGGTCATGTGGAGAACCGAGTATGGGGCACCAGTTATGTGGACCTGGATTCAGGTCATTACAAAGTTGTATCAGATGAGGTTTTCTTTATTTTCTATTGCCTTACTGTTTTGCGACAATAGACAGGGATAGGAAGTAATGGATAGTTAGTACGTAACTGTGCCCGAGAGTAATTAACCCGTGTACAGGGAAAAGCTATACTACCTCGTAATTGCAATTTTCAGTTTTTGAAAGTGTTACTGTTTATTATATTTCACCATTGGGTGATGCACATGTTTTGTGCTGTTACAGTTTATATGATTGTGGTTCTATTTTGTTGCAACTCGATGAGATGAGGGTATGCCATCTCATGCATCATATAGGCACTAGTTAGGAAATCACATGTCATGCATTTTTCCATGTCATCTAGGGTGCATTAGAGATTGCATGTTGTTGTGATAGATGCCGTGATAGATTATGAATGATGTTGTGATAGTTGCTGTGATAGAAATACCGCTATGTTGGTAGGGTGTTGTTTATTTTGTAGTTAATTTATCATGGATGCCAAACTTTGGTCTTAGAGGTGTTATGGGCCCTCGAGGATCAGAATTTGGAGGATCATTGGTTTGTTATGCTGTTTACTTTTTGTATGCATTGTTATGATGCCAAGCTTTGATTCGCGGGGTGTATGGGCCCCCATAGATCGGAATTTGGAACATAGATGCTTGTTTCTCAGTGTTTTTGGCATTTGGTGTAGTTTCTGAGCTACTGCCCAGAAAAACCTAGAATACATGACGTGTACTTTATTAATACAGGTTGTGTATTTTTTAAACCGTGTTACTGACTGTGTGAACAGAGACATGGGGTTGTAGAAAGTCTTCAGGGACACACCGTGTACGATAAGTACATGCCGTGTAGTAGTAAATCGTGTACCCGACCGTGTCACTAACAACACGGGTCGGGGAAGCTCGTGTACTACACGCCATGTTTTGTATAAACACACCATGTAGCCTTGTTCTAAGTACTTGGCCGTGTCACGAACAACACGGGTCAGTGTTATATTTCCTTATACACACCGTGTTTGTTCAGAAAACACTGTGTATGGGTCAGCTGTGTAGCTGGCCGTGTAACCTGATACACGGGTCGCCGAACCTGTCAAGTGAACACTGTGTCCCTTGGGAACACGCCGTGTAGTGTCGACCGTGTGTCAGGCCGTGTCGCTAACAACACGGGCCAGGTAAGGCATGTCTAGTGCACACCGTGTCTTCCTCAACATGCCGTGTAGTCTTCGGCTGGGACAGTCTGTGTGACTTAGTCGTGTAGGAGTAACTGGGCAGGGAGAAAAGGGTAAGTATACGCCGTGTAGTCGGGCTGTTTACATAGCTATATATGGCTAAGGTACACGCCCAGGGTGAAATTTCTAGGAACACGTCGTGTAGCCATACTACACGCCGTGTAGTCATGTTTTTCCCAATTTTAAAGGTTTTTACCCTCCTGTTCTATTTTAATCTCTTGTTGCAACTGTGTTCGTCATTAATAAAGGTTCATTTTGATCTTTCAGAGCTAGGAAACCAAGACTTCCTCCTGTTGCACGTCAGGAACCAGGCAGTGACCGTACGCCTGATACAGCAGACCAGGGACTACCAGTAGTTCCACCGATTGTTCCGGACATGGAACCTGTAGTGATTCCAGACACTAGTGCCGACGCTCAGTTCAGAGAGGGTTTCATGAGATTCATACAGACCTTCCAGTGTAACGCCATGACCCTAGTTACCCAGAGTCGGTGCATTATTACATAACATTGTCATGATCACAATAAAGATCAAGTCTCGAAAGACCAATTAGTTTAGTAGCCTTGGAATAACTAGATACATTCACAAAGTTTACATTACATCATAAAATGAAAAACTACAAAAATATAGTCTCCATAGTCCACACTCTTATCCCCCCATACTATCCCTGTAGTTAATTCATAAAATACTTCTTCACATCCTGGGAAAAATAAAACATAGAAAGGGGTGAGCTCAAATGCCCAGTAAGGATAACAATATAGCGAAAACTTTCATAAATAAGAATAAACATTTAAGGCAATGTATAACTAAAAAAAATCCTTTTAAAACTTGAACTTCAGCATAATATGACAGAAATAAAATGAAATAATTCCATATACTTATTCACATGGATATTCTACTAGTCGAATAATCACATGCAATATCAATAACAACTTTCATAATGATGGGATGCATAATGCCAGACTATCATCACCACATAGCCAAGGCCTCGTGCCAAGACTAAAAATAAGATTTTGTCAAGGCCTCATGCCAAGACACTAGTTTGTCTCATGAGACCTACCGATGCATCGAGGAGCTATAGCGGGCTCCACCCGTCACTTATTAAGTCCAATGCATTCCTCATATGAACAGGTTTAAACATAACATAAACATTCGTATTAAAACTAGCATATGAAATATAAATACTTTCACCATAAACCATGAATGGTATAAAAATAACACATACACAGTCAAACATATCACAAAACCTTCAATACAATGTGGAAGTTTTGTTTCATAATAACTCAACTTCAAATAAGCTTAAAATTCATCAAAGGATGTCGACATAGATGAAATCAAAACTATTTGAGAGAAATATCTATTTTTTGAAATCATTTAAAAGTCACATAATTATAAAATAAAACATTTACTTTGAAAATAATATATAATTGGATGGTATATCATATATAAAGAATCATTATCATGTTATATTTATTATTTACATGAATTACACATCATTATTATACCCATCAAAATAATAATTTATTGAATAACAATTACACCACGACGTGGAGACGGTAAGCCGTACGTACGCACGTATGGTGACATGTCATTAAAAGGATGGATAGAATACTGAATATGGTTGTACCATATTTATAACAACATCACATTATATATAAGATACTAGATTTATTATTTTAGAATAGGAATAAGAAATAAAGAATAATTTGAAGAAGAAAGGAACTTGAAAGAGGGTGGTGAAAACATTACCTCTTCTTCGGGTTCTTTATTTTGATTTGATCAAAAGGGCTCCTTAGGTTGGCTTTATGATCAAACTAAGGACTATAGGTTTAAGTGAGGGAAGTTGAAAGAGTATTTGGGTAGGGTTTGGATGAGCCAAAAGGCTTTTAATGTGTGAATTAGTGAGAAGGGGGAGTGCCCTTTTATAAGAGGGGTGAGGGGCACCTTTGGAAAAGCTAGAAATATTATTTTATAATAAAATCATATTCGGTTTATAATGGCTCAAAAGTGGATTATTTAATGGTTAAGGTAAGTATGGGTCGAAAAACACACAACCAATAGAATTTAGACAGGTTTGGGTCATTATATTAACCTTATATTTTAGTTTTAACTCTTAGTTAATTAGTTTGACACTTACTATGTCACTTTGTATTTTTATATTATATAGTTAATAAACTTACAATATACCTCCCAACGACCCCCAAGTGGTCCATTAATGATACACCTATCATGATATAAGTCTCTTGACAGAACCATAGATTTTTAGAAATTGAATATAAATTAATAATATAATATTTGTTTTAAAAACTCTTTTATGTCAATTTTGACACTATTGGGTATTTTGTTTTTGATAAATTCATAATAGCATTATTACTTCAAAAAAAATTTATATAATCAATCCAAATATTTTATATTAACCTATAAAATTAGTGGAATTCATAAAAAGTCTCAAATTACATTTATTTTGATATTTATAATATCAATTATTTTAATATTTTATTAATTAGGTAATTACTACATCACCATTGTGTCATAAATAAATTAAATTATTTAATGTATAAAAATTATAAATAAAATACCATTATCTAGTAAATATTTTTAGCTTTGTAATGAATATTTACAATCAAATTTATCTTATGTATAACCCTATATTAAAAATGTTTTAGTAAATAAACTTTGATTTTAACTCTTTTAACTCTTATTTGAATTAAATAATAATAAATGTTCTAATCTAATCCAAGTGGACCTAAATGATAATATTTTATTCCTAAGGTTGTTTTTGGTCGAGATACACTTGTCCAATAGAATTATGATATGTGTTAGGGTAATATTAATATCATTTTTACCCTTAATTACCCTATTTAATTTTAACCGTGGTAAATAAAAGTAAAAAGTTACTATTCACCAAAAATTATTTTCATCTCATTGAACCAAATTTTACTCCTTGATATTAACTGTGTCTCTTGGATTTTCAAAATTCCACTCACAGAAGAGGTAAAATTAAGTTTTATGTGAGTTTCCAAATTCTCCTAGGAGGTGGGTAAAAGACGGTGAAAAGTTCAATAAATTTTTTATATATTTAAAATTATTCTAAAATAACTCCAATGAATTAAATTGAACTTATATAGGTATTATGTATCTATTTTTACATTAATTAAATTTAAATAAAATAAATAATTATTTTAAAAAAATCGGTTTTAAACTATAACTCGGTGTTTTTTTCCACTATTTATCAAAAATTGAAAGTTTTCAGAAAAATACCAAAATTTCACCCTAGGATAATTTCGATATTCAGAATCAAAAAATGAAGTCCATTTTGAAAGATAAAATTTATAAAATTTTAAAAAGTGGGTATTACTATTCATAACGGCTAGTTTGATTGGTTATGGTGTGTGTGTTAGAACTCGAAGTTGCGTACAACACACACTACTGTATTATTCAAAGGAAAGCGTACCGTGGAAGCTTGGGGTGTTAAATCCTCCCCTCCTTCAAATAATTTCATCCTCGAAATTTCTAGAAAACTACTGCATGAAAAGACTCGGGTGGTTCTTCATCATAAGTTCCTCGGGTTCCCACATTGCCTCTTCCATCTTATGGTTTCTCCACAAAACTTTTACCAGACGAGTCGTCCAGTTTCTCAATACTTGTTCTCTTGTATCAAGAATCCTGACGGGATCTTCGCAATAAGAAAGATCGGGTTCTAGTTCTAATTCCTCATAGTTGAGTACATGCGTTGGGTCAGGCATGTATTTCCTCAACAATGATACGTGGAACACATCGTGAACTTTGGAGAGACTTGGCGGCATTTCCATATGGTAAGCTACAACTCCAATTCATTCTAGAATTTTGAAAGGTCCGATGTACCTAGGACTCAATTTACCCTTCTTACCGAAACGTATAACTCCCTTCCATGGAGATACCTTCAAGAAAACATGATCTCCTACCTGAAATTCTAAATCCTTCCTTCGGTTATCGGCATAGTTCTTCTGCCTACTTTGAGCTGCTTTGATGTGGTTTTGGATTACCTTTACCTTTTCCATTGTTTCCTCCACCAGTTCTAGGCCTATAAGTTTTCATTCACCAATGTCATCCCAACAGGTTGGTGTGCGACATCTCTTTCCGTATAATGCTTCATATGGTGCCATCTGAATACTCGAATAGAAGCTATTGTTATAGAAAAATTCTACCAGAGGTAAATATTGATCCCACATACCTTGAAAGTCAAGAGAGCAGGATCTCAACATGTCTTCTAAGGTTTGAGTAGTCCGTTCTAATTGTCCATCTGTTTGAGGGTGGTAGGCAGTGCTCAATTGAAGTTCAGTATCCAGGGATTTCTGAAGACTCTTCCAGAATCTTGAAGTAAAAAGGGGATCACGATCAGAAACAATCGATAGGGGTACTCCATGAAGTCTCAAAACTTCATTAATATATAGTCTTACTAGCCGTTCAAGTGGTAAATATTTCCTTATAGCAAGAAAATGTGCTGACTTGGTAAGACGATCAACAGTGACCCATATTGCATCATTCCTTCTAGGAGTCTTTGGTAGCCCCATGACGAAGTACATCGTAATATTATCCCATTTCCACTCAGGTATGGGAAGAGGTTGCAATACTCCACCAGGCTGTTGCCTTCCAGCTTTCACTTGTTGACAAACCATACATCTTGAAAAAAAATCAGCAATCTCTCTCTTCATGTTGTCCCACCAAAAATTTTACTTCAAGTCTCTATACATTTTGGTGCTCCTAGGGTGTATAGAAAAATTGGAACTATGAGCATCATCCAAAAATTCCCTTTTTTGATCAGGTATATTGGGAACACAAAGTCTCTTTCCAAATTTCAAAATTCCATCTTCATACCCAAAGTCATTCAATCTCCCATCATTTACACCTTTAATCTTCTTTTGCAACTCTTCATCACCGGTCTGATAACTCTTTATCCTTTCTAGTAAATATGGTTTGGAAACCATTTGAAAAAGTATTGATGTTTCACCTTCCATGGTAATTCCCATGTCCATCTGCACTAGATCCATGAAAATTGGATCCCTTTAAATTCTCATATTGTTCAAAACTCCATGATCTCTTCTACTCAAAGCATCTGCCACCTTATTTGCCTTCCCTGGGTGGTAGTGTATCGTACAATCATAATCCTTGAGTAATTCAAGCCATCTCTTTTCCTCATGTTGAGTTCTTTTTGTGAGAAAATATACTTCAAACTCCTGTGATCAGTATAAATCTCACATTTTCACCATAGAGGTAGTGCCTCCATATCTTCAAAGCAAAGATCACAGCTTCTAACTTGAGATCATGATTAGGATAGTTTTTCTCATTAATTTTCAACTGTCGTGATGCATAGGAAATAACCCTATCATTCTGCATAAGGACACAACCAAGTCATTTCTTCGATGCATCACTATAAATAACGAACCCATCATTCCCTGATGGTAGAGTCAATATAAGAGCATTGACTAATATTCTCTTCAGTTCTTCGAAACATTCTTCACACTATTTTTTCCAAACAAATTTAACCCCCTTACGTGTGAGCTTTGTTAATGGGTTAGCCAATCAGGCAAAATTCTGGACGAAACGTTGATAATAACCTGCTAAACCAATAAAACTGCGTACCTCAGTTATACTCATAGGTGTTGGCGATTCTTGGATTGCCTTGGTCTTAGGAATATCAAAAGAGATTCCACATTTAGAGATAATATGGACAAGAAAATAAATCTCCTGAAGCCAGAATTCACACTTGCTAAACTTCCCATATAATTCATGTCTTCTCAGAGTCTTCAGAATAATGCGCAAGTGATTTTCATGATCTTCGTAGATTTTGGAGTATACCAAGATATCATCAATAAATACCACCACCCAATCATCGAGATATTTCTTGAAAAATCTATTCATTAGATCCATGAATACAGAGGGTGCATTAGTCAGACCAAAATGCATTACCGTAAACTCGTAATGCCCGTACCTTGTTCGAAATGCTATCTTCAGAATGTCTTCCTTGTTCACACACAACTGATGGTATCCATATCGAAGTTCAATCTTTGAAAAGTACTGAACTCCATGCAGTTGGTCAAATAAATCATCAATGTGAGGTAGGGGATACTTGTTCTTTATTGTTATAGCATTGATCTCCCTATAGTTGATACATAACCTCATAGACCCATCTTTCTTTTTAACAAAAAGAACAGGGGATCCCCATGGAGAGACACTAAGGCGAATAAATCCTTTATTACTCAATTCCTCTAGTTGTTTCTTTAGTTCAACTAATTCCACATTGTCCATTCTATAAGGGGTCTTCGATATAGGCCTTGATCCAGGAATTAAATCAATAGAAAACTCAACTTCTCGTTCTGGAGGATGTCTAGGTAAATCTTCCAGAAACACATCTAAATATTCTTTCACAATAGGTACATCCTCTATTTGAACATTACTTTCCTCACCCACAGTCATTTCATTATCTTCCTCCCCAATAATTGAATTTAGTTGAGCTACTGGGGGTGGATCTAGATAAGAATTAGGTGGTGATGATTCTGCCCTAAAGATAAGGTGTTCCTTATCATAATCATCAAAAATAGTAACCTACTCCTTCTTACAATAAATTTTTACACCGTGGTCCAAAATCCAATCCATACCGAGGATTATATCAAACTCAACCATAGGTATGGCGATGAGATCAGCGGATAAAGAACATTTATGTGCTATTATGGGGACTGATTCACAAAACTTTGTTGCAATGATACTTCCCTTAGGAGTTTTAACTGACAACTCCTTTGTTAAATACAATTTTAAATATCTAATTTTCTTAGCAAACTGGGAAGATATGAAACAATGCGATGATCCAGAATCAAATAATGTATTTTCTAAACTTGAGGAAACCATTAAATTACCTACCACCATGTCTTTTGGAGCTTCTACCTCAGCAGTAGTGATAGCATAAGCTTGGACTTGATCCCTTGGCCTTTTTTGAGGTAAGTTCCCCTGATAGTTAGGACATTAATTTTCATAATGTCCAATATCCCTGCAATTATAGCACTGGACATCGGTAGCTTCCTTCTTCCCCTTGCAATCACGAGCTTGGTGGCCTTTTTCACCACACTTGTAACAAACTCCCATTCCTTTTAAGCAAGTACCATGGTGTTTCTTACCACATTTACCACAGGATGGATATTCAACCTTTCCCTTATTCCCCTTATTTATATTCCTAGATTGATCAGCATATCTATTCTTCTCTTGCTTTTCTTTAAAGTCACAAGACTTAGAGAATTCCTTTCCTGTCTTGATAGCACATGAGACAATGTCTTAGTACGATGAGAAGGATTGTGAGACTAATGATCGACAGAGAAACGATTTTAACCCATCAAAGAAATGATCAATCTTACTTCTTGGGTTATGTATATAATCTCCTGCATACCTTGCTAACCTCATAAAGTTAGCCTCATACTTTGCAACATTCTCATCCTCCTTTTATCTCAGACTCAGAAATTGCCTTTCCATATCTTCTCGATGGTCACGAGGAAAGTATTTTTCTAAAAATAGATCTTTGAACTCCCTCCATTCCATATTTTATACTTCATCATCTTCCTTCATGTTTTGAATCAATGACCACCATTGATCAGCATCTCCAGTGAGGCGATAAACTGCCATGACAACTTTTTCCCTTTCACTACTCCCCAAAGCCTGAAATATTTTCTCTAGGGAACTTATCCATTATTCAGCTACTAATGTATTTGTACTCCCATTGAATGTTGGTGGTTTCTACCTCATGAATCGATCTAACATTGATCCTCCATGCTGTGGACCAGGGTGCTCCATACGGGTAAGGTTATTATTCATAACCTGAGTGAGTTGTCCCAATATGATGTTTAGTTGATCAGCACCAGTTGCATCACCATCTCCACTATAATTATCTTAAGTAGGAGGGAAATCCCTACATGGAGTGTGTGCATTGATACGGTTTCCATTTCTTCAACTAGGCACCATTTCTAAACAATGGCATAAAATAGATCAGTTTATGAATCAAAATACATAATTCCATACTTATAAAACACTTAACATAAATTTAACTATCTATGGATATAATCCATAATCATAAAAATGTTTTCTTTAAGGACGTATATACTCATAAACCCTTCATAATGATTTGTAAAGAAAATGAGAGTTATCCTAAGCATATCCCCGAGAGTGTCGTAACCAAGAGTGCAGTAAGGCCCATTGTCGTGCACCAGTTCCCGTTCGAGTCTAGCTCAAAGTGGTGTTTTTGGGTTTTACCCCTAGGTACATCTATGCCAGAGCCACCTCTACCTACTCGTATCCAGACATAGATGTATTGCTCAGAAAACTCACAAAATATCTACAATACCAAAATTCTAGGAAGTTCCTCTATACTAATCCTCAAATTCCATCTTAAATCTATGTGCTCTAATCAGAGTTTATCTAAATATAGCTTCCAAGGTCTGTAATAAACTTCCTCTGATACCAACTCTAACGCCCCAACCCCAGTTACCAAGAGTCGGTGCATTATTACATAACATTGGCATGATCACAAGAAAGATCAAGTCTCGAAAGACCGATTAGTTTAGTAGCCTTGGAATAACTAGATACATTCAAAAAGTTTACATTACATCATAAAATGAAAACTACAACAATATAGTCTCCATAGTCCACACTCTTATCCCCCCATACTATCCCTACAGGTCATTCATAAAATACTTCTTCACATCCTAGGAAAAATAAAACATAGAAAGGGGTGAGCTCAAATGCCCAGTAAGGAAAACAATATAGCGGAAATTTTCATAAATAAGCATAAACATTTAAGGCAATGTATAAATAAAACAAAAGCCTTTTAAAACTTGAACTTCAGCATAATATGGCAAAAATAAAATGAAATAATTCTATATACTTATTCACATGGATATTCTACTAGTCTAATAATCACATGCAATATCAATAACCACTTTCATAATGATGGGATGCATAATGCCAGACTATCATCACCACGTAGCCAAGGCCTCGTGCCAAGAATACAAATAATATTTTGTTAAGGCCTCATTCCAAGACACTAGTTTGTCTCATGAGACCTACCGATGCATCGAGGAGCTATAGCGGGCACCACCCGTCACTTATTAAGTCCAATGCATTCCTCATATGAACAGGTTTAAACATAACATAAACATTTGTATTAAAACTAGCATAAGAATTGTCAATACTTTCACCATAAACCATGAATGGTATAAAAATAACACATCCACAATCAAACATATCACAAAACCTTCAATACAATGTGGAAGTTTTGTTTCATGATAACTCAACTTCAAATAAGCTTAAAATTCATCAAAGGATGTCGACATAGATGAAATCAAAACTATTTGAGAGAAATATCTCTTTTTGAAATCATTTAAAAGTCACATAATTATAAAATAAAACATTTACTTTGAAAATATCCTTATAAGATTGTAAGGTAAGCTTTAAGATTTTATAACGGTGAAAAAAATCCGCACCCGCTGTATAAGTTGAAAAAAACATTCTTACCTTAATTCTGTCGAAAAGGTTAAAAAGGACCTTGTTTGGAAAACGACGGAAAGATTACTTTATAAACTTCTTATAAAAAGTCAAATAAGGGTATAAATGTCTTTAACCCATATTCTGTAAAACAGTAAGAATGTTTTGAAAAACATTTTTAGGAAACATGGATGTGGATGATAAAGAGGTCCCAGTAGATAATTAGGTATAAACAACCTCGAATAATGAAGAGATTGTGAAATAAACCCTTACCTTGTACTTTTCCTTAGTCGATGGTATGTTAACCTCCTATATAATAGTTAAAACATTTTTATTAAATTATAAAAGAATCATATACATTAATATGATATCATATATGAACTTTTAACATTGCTTTGTTAATAATATCTTTGTATTATCGTCGTTTCAGGTGTTAACTTACTCTTATATGTTTTGTTACATAATCCGTGTTTGTTATGGATAGGTTGCATCTTATTCATATCTAGAATGATATCAAGTCCTTAAACATTATTTTTAAATCATCAAATGATAATTATACTTGAATGGATACGATGGAGAATGAATCTCATCGCGTTCGTGGAGACGGTAGTCCGTACGTACGCACGAGCGACAATATCATTCTTTTGATATTAAAATAATATATAATTGGATGTTATATAATATATACAGAATCATTATCATGTTATATTTATTATTTACATGAATTACACATCATTATTATACCCATCCAAATAATAATTTATTGAATAACAATTACACCACGACGTGGAGACGGTAAGCCGTACGTACGCACGTATGGTGACATGTCGTTCAAAGGATGGATATAATACTGAATATGGTTGTAACATATTTATAATAACATCACAGTATATATAAGATACTGGATTTATTATTTTAGAATGGGAATAACAAAGAAAGAAGAAGTTGAAGAAGAAAGGAACTTGAAAGAGGGTGGTGAAAACATTACCTCTTCTTCGGGTTCTTCCTTTTGATTTGATCAAAAGGGCTCCTTAGGTTGGCTTTATGATCAAACTAAGGCCTATAGGTTGAAGTGAGGGAAGTTGATAGAGTATTTGGTAAGGGTTTGGCCGATCCAAAAGGCTTTTAATGTGTGAGTTAGTGAGAAGGGGGAGTGCCCTTTTATAAGAGGGGTGATGGGCACCTTTGGAAAAGTTAGAAATATTATTTTATAATAAAATAATATTCAGTTTCTAATGGCTCCAAAGTGAATTATTCAAAGGTTACAGAGGGTATGGGTCGAAAACCACTCAACCGATAGAATTTAGACAGGTTTGGGTCATTATATTAACCTTATATTTTAGTTTTAACTCTTAGTTAATTAGTTTGACACTTACCATGTCACTTTGTATTTTTATATTATATAGTTAATAAAATTAAAATATACCTCCAAGAGATCCCCAAGTGGTCCATTAATGATACACCTATCATGATATAAGTCTCTTGGCCGAACCATTGATTTTTAGGAATTGAATATAAATTAATAATATAATATTTATTTTAAAAAATATTTTATGTCAATTTTGACACTATTGGGTATTTTGTTTTTGATAAATTCATAACAACATTATTACTTCGAAAAAAATTTATATAATAAATCATAATATGTCATATTAACCTATAAAATTAGTGTAATCCATAAAAAGTCCCAAATTAAATTTATTTTGATATTTATAATATCAATTATTTTAATATTTCATTAATTAGGTAATTACTACATCACCATTGTGTCATAAATAAATTAAATTATTTAATGTCTAAAAATTATAAATAAAATACCATTATTTAGGAAATATTTTTATCTTTCTAATTAATATTTAAAATCGAATTTATCTTATGTATAACCCTATATTAAAATTTTTTTAGTAAATAAACTTTGATTTTAACTCTTTAACTCTTCTTTGAATTAAATAATAATAAATGTCCAAATCTAATCCAAGTGGACCTAAATGATAATATTTTATTCCTAAGGTTTTTTTGGTCGAGATACACTTGTTCAATAGAATTATGATATGTGTTGGGGTAATATTAATATCATTTTTACTCTTAATTACCTTATTTACTTTTAATCGTGGTAAATAAAAGTAAAAAGCTACTATTCACCAAAAATTATTTTCATCTAATTGAACCACATTTTACTCCTTGATATTAACCGCGTCTCTCGGATTTTCGAAATTCCACTCACAGAAGCGGTAAAATTAAGTTTTATGTGAATTTCCAAATTCTCCTATGAGGTAGGTAAAAGACGGTGAAAAGTTCAATAAAATTTATATATATATAAAATTATTCTAAACTAACTCCAATGAATTACATTGAACTTATATAGGTATTATGTATCTATTTTGACCTTAATTAAATTTAAATAAAATAAATAATTATTTAAATAAAAATTCGGTTTTAAACTATAACTTAGTGTTTTTTTCACTATTCATCAAAAATTCAAAGTTTTCAGAAAAATACCAAAATTTCACCCTAGGATAATTTCGATATTCCGAATCTAAAAATGAAGTCCATTTTGAAAGATAAAATATATAAAATTTGAAAAAGTGGGTATTACTATTCGTAACGGCTAGTTTGATTGGTTGTGGTGTCTGTGTTAGAACTCGATGTTGCGTACAACACACGCTACTGTTTTATTCAAAGGAAAGCGTACCGTGGAAGCTTGGGGTTTTACATCCAGGGAGCTCATCATCCTGCCCTGTCTATGGCAGAGCTTACGTGAGTTTTTCAGCAGCAGCATCCTCCCACTTTTACAGGGGATGGAGGACCTCAGGCTGCAGAGTCATTGCTAGAAACCATGCTTTCCATATTCGAGCATCTGGAGACACCCCCAGACAGAAGGGTGAAGCTCGCGACTTATATGCTATGAGATTCCACCAAGAGATGGTGGGACGTAGTTTTGCAGGCAGGGCGCCAACGGACTATGGCTTGGGACGAGTTCCAGCGTACGTTCTACGACTACTTCTATCCGGCGACATTGAGGTCCAACAAAGCCAGAGAGTTCATAAACCTATAACATGGTACTCTTTCGGTTATGGAGTATTCCTCCTGTTTCACTGAGTTACAACGTTTCACTCCCATTCTGGGAAATGACGAGCTATTTTTGGCAAGGAAGTTTGAGGAAGGCCTCAAGACAGAGATCAGATCGCAGGTGAACGTATTCTATTTGACTTCTATTACCCTAATAGTCAACCAGGCGCTGATCACCGAACGGAATCTGAGGGAGACTAGCGCTTTTGACTAGGGCATTTTAGCATTTAAGACTGATTCATTTCATACTGACAGTAGGAAGCGCCACCGAGAGTCTACTCGAGGTGACTCGAGGAAGCGGGGTATTTCTTCTGGTTGACGAGATCTTCCTTATGGAAACCAGGTGGTGTGCTATCAATGTGGAAAGAGCAGGAATAAGAAGGCTCAATGCCCAAGAGACCCAGTAGAGTGCCGATCTTATGGAAAGATGGGTCATCTACAGCGTTTTTTCAAGGTTCTTCTTCCAGCGGCTAGTGAAGGAGGATTTGTTTCTACTCCTCGTACGGGAGTAGGGTTACCAGTTCCGTAGCAGACTGGGGGCTGGAGTTCTTCAGGTCATTCAGGCCAGGGAAGAGGCCATGGACGCGGTGGTCAGGCTCAGGTAGGATCAGCTCAGGGATATCAGACTACTATACAGGTCCATGGTACTGGCCAGACATTTGCGGTAGAGCAGATTCATTAGGGGTGAGATCCTGGACCTTCCACAGTTCGAGGTACGATCTTAGTAGCCTCAGTTTTATCTTCTGCACTTTTCGATACCGAAGCTCCTCATAGCTTTGTTTCTATGCACACTGTGGAGAGCCTTAGACTTACTATCTTTACTTCTGAGGATATGATGACACTAGACACTCCCTTGGGACTTAGAACCGATAGTGTGCGTCAGTGCAAGGAGTGCCCCTTGAGGTTGGTGGGTGTCACTTCTTGTGGGATCTTTATGTCCTTGAGATGATGAGTTATGATGTCATTCTCGGAATGGACTGGTTAGTTTCCTTCCAGGCCTTTTTCGACTGCTATCTCCGAAGGGTGAGTTTCACATCACCTGAGGGCGGATCTTTTCTTCACAAGGGCGAATGGGATGTCCAGGAGAGCAGAGCTGGACTAGAGCATCATGGGTTGGGCGGTGTTATAACCCAGATTGCTAGTTTATATCTGGATGACCAGGGGACTTCTCAGATAAATTTTCATCCGGTAGTTGATCATTTTCTGGATATCTTTCTAGAATACTTTTCAGGTTTGCCTCCGGAGCGAGAAGTAGACTTCTCTATTGAGATTGTACCAAGAGCAGCACCAGTATCCATACCTCCTTATAGGATGGCTACGCCTGAGTTGCAATAACTAAAGAAACAGTTGGAGGAGTTACAGGTGAAGGGTTTTATCCAACCTAGTACTTACCCTTGGGGTTCGCCTGTGTTGTTTGCGAAGAAGGCGGATGGTACCTTACAGCTTTGTGTGGACTATAGAAAGCTGAACCAGTTGACGGTCAAGAACCGATATCCATTACCGAGGATTGATTATCTTTTTGATCCGCTTCGAGGAGACAGGGTATTCTCAAAGATCGACTTGAGATCCGACTATCATAAGTTGTGGGTCTGACCATCTGATATACCTCTCACAGCTTTCCGAAGCAGTAATGGTCTGTACGAGTATCTGGTTATGCCGTTCGGTCTCACGAACGCACCAACAGTTTTCATGGTGCTGATGAACAGAGTTTTCCATCCTTACTTGGACTCTTTCATCATTGTCTTTGTGGACGATATTTTGGTGTACTCTCACACTCAACACGACCATGCTACCCATCTTGAGATCGTATTGAGTACACTAAGAGAGAATCAGTTATATGCTAAGCTCTCAAAGTGACACTTCTGGATGGACGAGATTCACTTCCTGGGCCATGTCATCTCAGAGACAAGAGTATCAGTAGACCCAGAGAAGGCGAGAGCAGTAGTTACCTGGGAGTAGCCGAAGAATGTTTTCAAGGTATGGAGTTTCTTGGGACTGGCTGGTTATTACAGGCGGTTTATATAGGAATTCTCACGCTTATCAGCACTGTTGATGGGCTTGACTAAGAAGGGTGTGAAGTACGTTTGGTCAAGAGCTTGTGATTCATCCTTCCAGGAGCTAAAGGGGAGATTGAATTCAGAACTGATTCTAGTTCTTCTAGAGCCAGGAAAGAGTTATATAGTTTTTTATGATGCATCCGGCATTGGTCTTGGAGCAATGCTTATGAAGTAGGATCGTGTTGTTGCGTACGGATCTCGGCAGTTGAGGCCCCATGAGAAGAACTATCCTACGCACGAATTGGAGTTGGCTGCAGTTGTTCATGCTTTGTGTTATTGGAGGCACTATCTCATGGGAGAGTGTTTTATGGTATATACTGACCACAAGAGCCTCAAGTATATATTCATGCAGTGTGACTTGAATATGGGACAGTGGAGGTGGGTCGAGTAACTACAGTCTTTCGACTTCGAGCTTGCTTATACGCCTGGGAAAGGCAATGCTGTGGATGACGCACTGAGTAGGAGGACTCAGTTGCAGGGAGTTCAGGAGGTCATCAGCGAGTGGCAGCTTATGAATCTGTTCTCTGAGATGCATTTGGAGGTGCACGATAGACAGGGACAGACAGTTCTTACTTCTGTAGCTGTTACCTCTACTCTTTTAGATCAAGTTCGAATGAGGCAGCTATCAGACCCAGAAATCCTAGTCCTACGGGAGGGTGTGTCAGATGGAGACCCTACTCCGAAGTGGACAATGGGAGATGATGAGGTGCTACGTTTTCATGGCCGCGTATGGGTTTCAGCGGACATACGTGAGGAGCTGATGCGAGAGTTTCATGCTTCATCTTGGGCAGTTCATCCTGGTGTCACCAAGATATACCGAGACTTACACCATCAGTATTGGTGGCCAGGTATGAAGAAGGATGTGGCTGGTTTTTTCATGAGATGTTCGACTTGTCAACAGGTGAAAGTAGAGCATCAGTGAACAACAAGGATTTTACAGCAGTTACCTATTCCTGAGTGGAAATGGAATGATGTCGCGATGGACTTTGTGACAGGGTTACTAAGATCGCCCCGAGGAAATGATGCAGTTTGGGTTGTAGCGGACAGGCTCACGAAGGTTGCACACTTCTTGCCGATCAAGGAGACCTTCAATGTTGATGATATGGGATGGTTGTACATCTGAGAGATTGTAGGTCTTCATGGAGTTCCACACTCCATTGTTTCAGACAAGGATGCACATTTTACTTCGCACTTCTGGCAGGGTCTACAGAGGGCTTTGGGTACATAGGTACTTTTGAGTACAACATACCATCCCCAGACTGATGGCCAGTCCGAGCGTACAATACATGTGCTTTAGGATATGCTCCGAGCTTGCATTCTATACTTTGGCAGTACTTGGGAGAAGCTTATCTCTCTGGTGGAGTTCGCCTACCACAAAAGTTTTTAGGCGACTATTCCGATGACACCTTACGAGGCTTTGTACAGTAGGACATTCCTATCTCCCTTATACTTGCTGGAGGAAGGAGAGACATATTTTCTGGGATCTCGTCTTGTTCAGGAGACCTCAGAGCAGATTGAGTTGATTCAGAAGAGAATGGCGACTGCACAGTCTCAGCAGAAGTCTTATGCTAATCAGCGGAGACGACCTTTGGAGTTCAAGGTTGGAGACCAGGTTTTCCTGCGTGTTACCCCGAGGTTGGGACATAAGAGTATTAGGAGATAGGGGAAACTTTCACCGAGATACGTCAGGCCATTTGAGATTTTGGAGAAAGTCAAGCTGGTTGCTTATAGGTTGCAGTTACCTCAGAGGTACCAGGCTATGCACTACGTCTTTCATGTTTCTCAGCTTAGACGGTATTTCTCAGACCCGTCTCATGTTTTTCAACCCAAGGAGGTTGAGTTGGAGCAAGATACATCTTTCGAGGAGCATCCTATCAGGATTGTTGATCGTAGTGCAAAGGTACTCCGTGGCCGGTCTGTTCCTATGGTACGGGTTTTATGGCAGCACGACCGTATACAAGATGATACTTGGGAGAGGGAGGCTGATATGCGATCACAGTGGCTAGAGTTGTTCGAGCTTTCTTCTTCTATTCCTTGTTATGGAAATTCGGGGACAAATTTCTTTAAGGGGAAAAGTTTGTAAGAACCCGGATCTTTGTTTCAGGTATGTTTTTCCTTTTTCTGGAGTTTTAGAGAAAAATGGAGTTTTTGGAAATTTTGGAAGTACACGCCATGTACTTTATGAGTACACGTCGTGTACTCTCTTCCAGCTCGAATCCGTGTGCTGGCCGTGTTCGGGCCACACACACGGTGTGTAGGGGTGACGTGGAGGCCGATTTTGGTGGAGTACGGAAAAACCCACTACACGCCGTGTACTTTAAAAGTACACGTCGTGTACTTTCTTTTTTATTTCATTAATTGGACCGGGGTCATGCCTAATGCTCATAAATGTCTTCTTCTCCGCCTAATTCCATCCAGAGAATCCAAGGAGGCCGATTCTTCTCCGAGCCACTGATCCTTCACTGGTTGTCCGAATCAAACTCCGTCGATTGCAGAAGAATCGCAGTAGTGAGTTCTTGGTTCTTCTTTGGCCTCGTTTCCTGATTCTTCCTCTCGTGTGAGTTATCTAAGGTTGAACGTTTTAGATTTTTTTATAAATATACTCTGTTCTAGGATGATTCACGGGATAAGGTTCAAGTATATCGATCTTCGAGGATCGAGGTAGGTGATTTTTTGCCCTACATTGAATGTCTTTGAGTTTTTGTGCAAAAAGTGCCGGATACCCATGTATCGGGTATCCCGGGTTAGGGATTTAGGTTCCATTGTTTAATTGCCTTAGATTTCTTATTTGTTTGAGGTCAATTGATAGTAATATATGCTTGGTTTCATGTTTGAGGATCACCCCATGGGTGATTTTCCTTGCTTTGGCTGTTTATCGCCGTTTGGCTTAGGTTTCCTGTGAGGCAAACCTTGTAGCATTGTTTTTATGCCTTATTTTAGCTGATTGCATGTATTGACTACTGTTTATATGATTTTGATGCATTGTAGCTTTTATCCAAGTAGTTTTTGAGCTTACTTAGGGCTGATGATAGTCGATTATGCATGACTAGATTGCTCAGGGCTGTGTGAACCTGGTGCGGTAGACTAAAGAGGGAATTGACGATTAAGAGCTTCCCTAAAGAGTCTGTTATAAATTAGTTTCGTACGCAGGACCTACAAGAATTGGACTTTGTGCTTCCCAAGAGTGTCCTTAGTCTACACATGTATCGAGACCACATGAGGAATTAGATGTAAGTGCTTCCTCAGAGAGTCTGTAGCTATCATTGCAAGACCATAGGGGAATTGACGATGAGAGATTCCCAGAGTGTCTATGCCTTGTATGATTATTTGACTCGAGGGGTATGACAGTAGAAGCCACCCAGAGAGTCATTATTATTATTTGTTTGGTTGGTTGTGACAAGTCCACCAAGCCAAAGAACAAGCTTGGGTTTGTACTGCTTGTTGTCTAGGTAGTCTGATGAGATACCTATTGTGTTACTTGCTTTACCTTGGAATAGAAAGCTTTGCTAGTTTTTTCTGGTTGTTTAATTAAATGAATGTGAATGGTAATTTGTAGGATTGTTACTTCGATGTACCTATTTTTCGCTGATATATTTATTTCCTTTACTTTTGGTATATTGATCACTGACAGTAGGGCACAGATCTTGTGGTGATTACTTACTGGGATTAGTCTCATACCCTGTTTGGGTCCTGTTTTTTCGACCCAAACAGACTATTTGGTTGCAGGTGTGGATAGGGATTGTGGCCCTTCCACCTTAGGTACTTGATTGCCGGTTGGAGTTGGAGAGCATGGGACCAGGCTTTGACTCGCGATGCTGCTGGAGTTGCTGTTTACTTTTAGTATTTGGTTTCATTTGTATTTCAGCACGTTGATTTGTTCACTGCTTTCCATAGACACATGTACCATACTGCATCATTATTTTATCAGACATTTCTTCTACTTTTAGTTTCAGTTGTTGTATGTTGTTTACTGCTTCTGCTATTGTGTATGTTTGTTCTTCCGCTGTATGCTTTACCAAATGAGGGCATAGTTTTCCCACCGACTCACCAAGGCCCTCGCTGCTAGTCGGCAGCCTCTGGCATTTGGGAAAACACGCTTGAGGTCATGTGGTGAACCGGGTACGGGGAACTAGTTATGTGGCCCTAGATTCGGGTCGTTACAATTATGGACACACATACCCTTTTATGTATAATAAGAGGGGAAAAAGATGCACAAACCATCATTTTTAATTAATTATTACAAAAATTGCAATCATTTCAATAATTAAATTAAATAAATTAAATTACAAACATACACTGGTTGGTCAATGGTTAAGATTATTCAACACACAAAATAAATGTTTAATTAAATTAAAATCGTAATAAATTTTAATCAACATAATTTTAAAATAAAATAAAACAACTTAATCTAATTATAGTTCAATAATTATAAATCACACGGTCCTCAAAAAATCTCAAGACATTCAATTTTTTTTATTAATTTTTGAAGTTTTATAATTAAAATTATGGCCCCTTAGTGGTCTGAAAACCCATAAAAATGGGGTTGGGACATTTTTAGTCCTAAAAGGGGTTAGGATGACTTGATATAGGTGTTGGATTGGTTGGGAAGAGGTACCTAGTGCGGCGTACACACTGGCCAGTGGTGGAGGGGAGGGGGGGGGGGGTGGGGTGGTGACAATGTTTCCATATATTCAAAACAATTAAGTTTTTTATAGGATTACCATACAAACCAGTGTGATACATAAGGTGCATGACACCCCCTTTAGTAGGGTGGGTGATATTTTATGGGTAGTATCTAAAGCTTCCCCCACCAAACATTTTTTTATCCTAGTTATTTTTCAAAAGTCTTACTCTATTGGATTTTGGAACATATTTTTTTAAAATAATTCCATAATTATGTGGAAACCCCTCTGGCCATAAATAGTTATTTCCACCAAAATCTGGCTGAAAAATCAATATTGCTGGAATATAATATAACACACACACACTCAAACACACACACACACATGTTCTTCATTTTAAACTTGAAAAAACTAGTTTGGATTTGATTCAAAACATTAGATATCCATAAATGGATGTTAGTGTCTGAATCGAATCACAATTCATTGTGACAGGACCATAATTACAACCCCCTATATACAAATTTAATTTATTCATGGATTAAAAGATCATGCATTTTCTCTGATACTAATTGTTGGTACTGGGGAGTGAAGTAGAAGTGAATATACCAGGGTGTTAAAAAATTTATCACTATATCTATGTAATAACATCATATTTGGTGAAACTCAACCCAGTAAATAAACCAAGGATTCCATGAGAAAGGATAAACATATAAAGTTAAATAAAAAAACACCTCATTCGATTTGAAGACACTGTTGAATACCACTCATCACTAATGACCGTTGCTCAATGGAACTGATATCATAAACCTTTAAATCATCCACACATGCTTTGGAAGTCTTTGAGTATACCGATTTAAAATATATAATAGATATAATGGAGAAGAGATGATGCCTTCGACGCCCTGACAATCACCACTATGTTGTTCCTTTGATTCGCAAAGTCAAACATTGATCGATTCTTGGAACAAGATATTTATATATATAGGATGCATGAGAGATAATAAAGGAGATCTCAAATTTGTGTATTTTAATAGTTCCTTAGATTGTATCTTCTATTTACTTAAATAGTGAATTTAAAACACCCTTAAAAGACTCCATAGCCCCAAATATATTTTACCTTATAAATATTTCATAAACGACCTCATATGACCTATTAACTATGACATAAATTTCATTTATATTTTTATCACTTACTAATAATATAATAAAAACATTTCATGATAAAATTTAGTTATTAACTCGATACATTATTCATTTAAATATTAAAAAAACATTTAATTTTAAATTTTATTCTTTCATCAAATATTTTTCAATGAATTCACTATGTAACTTATGAATACTAATAATAAATAATTTCAATACCAATTATTATAAATTTTACCAATATTAATTTATTTATTTCATGGTGATCATTCAAAATCATACATCACTCAGACCCTGTGGTGGGTCCCACCATGTCCTTCACTCCTATTCCAAAGAATAGGGTATACTTTTGAATACATTAAGTGTGTGACCCTATAATCCCTTATCTCGATTGAAATGAGTACTACTCATAGATTAAGAGAGAATTTTAGCACCCCATCAAGGACCCTAAAGAGATAAGGTATAGTCATAGAAACAACAACCTTTCCTACAAACACACATCATGTAATATAATATCTTTGTTTCATTAAATCTCATAAAATAGGATGCACACTTTGTGTCGTTATCCATTATTGATTTATTATTAGTTGACCATATTGGGTATACTTACCTTCTTATACCATGGATAAAGATTTAGTAAAAATTACTACCATCTTGATCAACTAGTATCATGATATCACTTCATTTTAGAAGAGAAAAATTCTATCTTGATCATTCAATTAATGTCATACCACCAATGGCACACCCAATATTAGCTACCTCACTACAATATAAATTAAATGGTTTTATTCTTGTATAAAAGTATATTATAAAATGGTAATTTTTTTAATAATATCAATTTATGATATCAATAATTTTTTTCACAGTTAGAAACTACCAATGACACCAAAAACATGTGGTGTTCTTTTTGGTAGGCTAGTCCTCATGATTTCATCTTCTCGATGTCACAAAGTACAAACTTCATGAAAATAATTCTTAATGCTTATGAGCCCCCAAAAACTAATGGTCAAACATCATCTATGTCTTGTTAGAATGATGTATTTGAATCATAAGACATATCATTAAGATTACTATAATAATATCTTGAGGTTCTAATTATATCTAGGAAAAATTATAACTATTTGATATAATATTCAGTATAAGGATATTAGCATACAAATACTGGATACAGAAGTACTAACACTATAATAGTAAGAGAAACCCATGTATATATAAAACAATATACATTTAAAGGTAATCAAAGTACAAAAATTAGTTGGTTCTAGGGAATCCACTCACAACATCCATGATCATATGATTTAATTTCCTTATACCATGTTTCCATGATTAAGATCATCCTCTTTATTTTACTAGGTATTAAATCCATATTTTATGTTCATGTTCCTTACTTACATTATTATACCCATATTCTCATCTTGTGCTCACTTTTTATCTTTGATTTTTATCACTTATTCTTACCCTTACCAAGCGTTTGAGATCACCCATTTCTTATGTTTCCATTTCCCAGGTTATGATGATAAGTATAATGTGTTAGATTTCTAAAATGGGTTCTAAAAGAGTTTGATTATAGAGAAATTTTTACAAGTATTTCTGAAATAAGTTTCCTATATAAATAGTCCTTAAAGACACCAAAACTTTCATTATTGGGATTGTAATATTTTTATGTAATATATAATTTCTAAATTTTGGAAATGATGTAAAAAATTAAGCCATGTTTAGATTGGCTTGATGTAGTTGGTATCAGGGAAGATTTTAGTTATTTTTAAGGATTAATATATCTATTTTTAAGGAATAAGATAAAATAAATTCATTGAAAACCCGAAGTATAATTCTAATGTATAATCCCATGAATTAGATAATATCATGTTGTTTTGGTAAAGTTTTGATTATGTGGTTTTCCTAGCCATGAAACCCCTCTATGGATACTAAAAGTGGATGCAGGATGTGACATAGATGTACCTACGGGTAATAACCCAGAAAAGTGTGTATTGGGTATTAACTGAATTGTCGACTGGTGCATGAAAAAGAGGAATAAATACACACCTATTTTTTCCTTCACTGGGGATATGATTTGGTTAATCATATTTTCTATATGAACCACCCTGAAGTATTTATTTCATAAATTCTTTGAGGGACTAGGTTAACAATTATAAGAGAACCCAACTTAAGGAAAACTTGGATGAGTCGTGAAAGATATAGGTTGAAATAAGGATTATATAAGTTGATCTAATAATGATATAGGTTAAACATTGAATTATATAGGTTAAACAAATAGTGATACAACCACTAGTGAAAAAAACGTTTTTTATGTTAGTTTTTTTAGGTTTTTCATGTCGTTTTTAGGGTGATGTAATTATAGGAGACATAAAAAATAATATTTTTTACATTGGTTATATAAAAACCGATGTTAAAAATTATTATATTGGAGGTTTTTCATGTCGGTTATTTAATAACCAATATGAAAGATGCTTTGGTAAAGGTTTTTCATGTCAGTTATTTAATAATAATCATGAAAGATTATTTGAAAAGTTTTTTCACTTCAGTTATTTAAATAACCCACATAAAAAATATCCTACCATGTCGGTTATATAAAATCTGATGTTAAAAAACCTGATCCCGATGCATTTTTCACATCAGTTATTTAATAACTGATGTAAAAAAACATATATCACGTCAGTTATAAAAAAACCAATGTGGAAAATTGATTTTTTACGTTTTAACATCAGTTAACAAATAAAAGATGTAAAAACTATTTTTTTAAATAATTTATGAAACCCTTCCTCCTCTTCACTGTATAACCAGACCTGAAATAACAAAAAACAGACAAAAAACTAGACAAAAAAAGCATAAACAAACCAAAAACAAGAAAAAATAGCATCAAAATTACACATTCACATTTACAACATTCAAAAATTGTAATATTCAATAAAAAAAAACCTAAATCTAACAAAAAAAACTACTGAATACACATTTATAATTACAAAATTCAAAATTACAATATTCACTAAAAATGTAAAAAAATCCAATCAAACCTATAAAATAATTTGACCATTCCACTTATAAGTGTTTGACCTCTTGTGAACTATAAGATTGAGGGTCATCAAATAGATAAAAATTTAAAAAGGAAGTAGTTAACATGTATAATGAATAAAACAAATTAAATATTAATGAATAATTTATAAGTAAATCTAACCTGGTCAAACTTAATAACATTTATAGTTGTAATTATTTCATACATAAATCTTAACATATAACTCCCGTATTCGATGACACCATTTTGTTTATGAAAATTCTATTTAAATTAGTTTTTCAATTCAAAATATAAATTTTATCTAATCCAAAATGTACCAATTATAAATGGATATTCACCTTTACTTTTATATATTTAATCTTGGCACTCTTTTTCTTTGTGGATCTTAGAAATAAAGCCCATAACCTGTTAGAAAATAATATTAATGAAATAAATTTAAAATTCATTATAATATAAAAATCTATTAATAAATTAAAACTCACTTTTCCAACATGTTCTTAAAATTTTCTCGCACATCTCCCTAGATAGATAATATCCAATAAAGTATTTTATCCCTTAGAAAAAAACACATAACATTCAATGGTCACTGATATAAAAGAAAATTTAATGTTAGTAGTTATTATGTTAAAATATAAATAATAATTTTTGAGACATATGTTTCATAACTCTCAAAAAAGGAAATACCCAACACTACATAATTATATTCTATTGAAATATTTCTAAAATATAAACTTCTTTTTGTTCCTCATCCAATTCATGCCATTTATATAATTCCCTAGCCTTAAACATTACATAATATTGATTTTTAATCAAGAATTTACTTTATTTCACATTGAGGATCTTTTCAAGTTTAGAGTTTTAGAGAATTAGGCCATAACTATTACATTACATCTCAAATAATAAAAAAAGACACTTCTATTATATCTAATTATTTTCAAAAAAATAAAAATCCTTAAATAAAACAAAAATTATTTTATTGATAAAAAACTTCTTGAATTCTTCCTTTATCTTACCCTTCCTTATACCCTATGAAAAACATTTCAAAAACTTGGGATGAGCATAAAAAGATCAGTAAGGGATATAAAATAAGGAAAGAAAACATTAGTCCATGAATACATACAAATCAATGAAATCATACTTTTAAATAATAAAATATAAGCTCTTTAACATACCTCATAAAATCATAAGATTTATGAATAACACATAGAAATCATAAATCATAAAGGTAACTTGTGGAATCCATAACATACTTACTTTGTATCTTTCACAGCTACATAGGGAGTAACCTTCATGGTTAAGTTTGGAATACCCATAATAATATATTCCCTAAATCTCTTAGGGTAAACCTTAACGTTTACCTTTTTCATGTTACCCAATGAATTAGAGAGATATCATGGTCTCACCTTCCCTCATTCTATCACAGAACCACCTGTATACATAATAAATTCCAAATAACTATAACATAATCATAACACATAAAAAAAGTATAAAAGAAAGACAACATTTCCACATTGCAATCACAATATATCATTTCAAGATATTGAAATAATAAATGATTTATCAAAACCATTTTCAATACCAAAATATGTAAAAAAGGGTATATGGTATTTATTTTACTTTTAAAAACATTACGGATTGTTAAGGAAGCCAAATATCAAATAATGATCGTGGTGGCGGAAATGTCATTATCACCATGTACATTAAAAAAAACATTCCTTTTTTCATTTAGTAAAACAATTCATAGAAAAATATTCATTTTGAAAAAAATTTAATTCAATTAAAATAAAAAGGATATAATTATACACCATATAAAAGAAGGTGGTGTATAACATCAAAATATGCTTTAATTACAGGAGATTGAGACGAAGTCCCTTACCTTGAGTCCGACTTGTCTTGTTCGTTCTTTATATCCCTGAAAAATAAAATTAAGTTAATTACTAATTTCTTCATATCATTTTTCAATTTAATTATTCCATTTAAATCATTTATTACATTGTTATAACAATCATATAATTATTCAAGTTAATATTGTCGGTTTGTTAATATTCAATACTTGAGTCGAAAATGAACTTATTATAATTACAAATTGTTCATGTAGTCAAACGTCCATTATCTCTAGAATAGTATTAATGATTTAAATAAAATATATATCCAGTATATATATTTATTTATAATAGTACATAACGTTTGGAGATAATAAATGAAATGCACCATTCATGGAGATGATATGCCATACGTACGCACGAATGAATGCTACTTTCATTTTTTTCATATTAAAGGAATGAAAAATTAATTATACATAGGTATATTATAATTTCAGTATAATATATATGTTATATATGTTATATATGTTAAATATGTTCATAAATTCCATCCTTTATACATTCCATGTATGGTATGAACGAGTCATATCACTTTGAGGGGGCGGTAGTCCGCACTTCCTAAAATGAAATTATCGTATTTACACATTATGAAAAGCATAAAGGTATGATGTAAATAAAAAATAAAAAA
The DNA here is from genome assembly GCA_963277665.1 of Viscum album. Taxonomy (NCBI): domain Eukaryota; kingdom Viridiplantae; phylum Streptophyta; class Magnoliopsida; order Santalales; family Viscaceae; genus Viscum; species Viscum album. The sequence goes on along the minus strand of OY728136.1, from coordinate 402,351,574 downwards.
TAATAGAAAAAATATAAATATAATATATATCATATATAAATAAATTTCCATCATAATAGCCACCATGAGAGGTGGTAGGAGAAAATTTAACAAACATCATTTCGTGAGACATTAGTTCACCGTACACAGAAAAAATATGTTCGTATCCATTAGATGGAGGTGCGTGTAAGTGTAATTAGAATCATTATAATAACAAAATCCGAGTATATTTAGGATTTTGTTTTTTATATAATCAAATAATAAGAGAATCATAGGGAGTAGAGAAGAAAAAATAAAAGAAAATAACTTGAGAGAAGACGTTACCTCTAAATCGAGTAACTTTTTTTTTAATTTGAGCCAAAAGGCTTTCTTAAATTGCATTATTCCAAAGGTAAGGATTATAAGATGAAGGTAGGGATTTTGGGAGATTATTTTTGAATAATTTGGATGAGTAAAGGGGCTTGATAGGTGTGAGTTATGTTGGTAGAGGTGGTGTCCTTTCATAAGAGGAAGGAGGGGCACTTTAGGAAAGTCTAGAAATATTAATTTATTATAAATTCAATTTCTATTACAAATGGTACAAAAATAATTTAATTTGAAGATAATATGATTTTAGTTATAATAACCATAATATAATATTTTTTATACAAGTTTTGAATATTTTTTTTATACTTATCTTTTTGGGTTAACCTTTTTACCCCCTTTTTAATCTTACAGTGATATCATGTTATTTACACATTGTGAGTTAATGTAATTACCATGTCATGTCAAAAGACCAAAAAAAATTCATTTATGACATATTTTTACTTTTATTAACTATTTTTCTGAATATCATAATTTTATGAATTTAATATCATTTAATAAACTATTTTATGTTTTATGTTATGAATTATGTCAATTTTGGACACTATTCATACTTGACTTTTTTACAAATTCATAACAACCTGATTCTTTCGAACCAAAGAAATTAACTCAAAGATAATATATTAATAGCATAAAAAAAAGTATTTTATGACATCAATATAATCATATTACATTTATTTTAATATTTATAATATCATTTATTTGAATCCTTTATTAATGAATCAACCACTATATCATCATTGTGTCATAATTAAATTTATTTATTTAATCTGTAAAAATTATAAATAAAATACCATGATATAGGAAATATCTCATCCAATAGGATTAAGACATGTTTCAGGGTATTTTAATATTATTATAATATTATTTTTACCCTTATTTACTAGATTTACCCTTTAACCATTGTAAATAAAATAATTACTAAAGTTACTGTTCATAATGTCCAAAAATAATAGGTACCTATTCATATAATTTGTACCTTATTATTAAAAATATGGAATAAAATTTTCCAAATTCAAAACACAGAGTTTTTAGTAATTAATTTAAAATTAATTCTTATCATCAATACCAAGAAGTGGGTTTTTAAGAAGTAATAACTATCAAAAGATTGACATGTGTTTATGTCCAATTTTAATGGGAAATTACTTCCTATGACCAAAATTAGATTAAATGATAGAAAATTAATCCAATTACCATTTAAAACCAATTAAAATGATAACATAACTATATAAATAAATTAGATGAAACTGCAGTTTTGAATAAAAATGCAGTACTTTTTCACTATTCATTAAAAAATGAACTTTATCAGAAAATTACCAAAAAATTAACCAAAGTACATTTTGGTGACACTATTATATAAAATAATTTTATTTCATCAAATATAAAATATAAAAGTGACAAAAACTAAATTTAAAAAGGGTTCAACATGAAAGGATGTTAAAATTGTATTTTTAGAAAAATACTTCTTTTATCTGAAAAATTGAATTTGTTCTTATATCATATCTAGAAAACATATAAGATTAATTTAAAAAAATTTATTTAATATATAACTTATATTTTTTATTAAATAAAAATCCATAAAGAGTGATATGATTTTATAAACACAATTATTTTCTTTTTAAATAGGTTTTCATAAAAACACATCCTTTATATTCAATTGGTTTTTATTTCCATTTATAAAAAATTAATTACCAATGAATCATTATTTAAGCATGTGTAAACCATATTTTTGTAATTTAGTTAATACTATTAATTCTCACCTTTCTAATGGCTAAGTGTTAACTACCATTTAAAATAATAATATCATTACTGTATTATTTTTTTGGTATAACTCAATATTATGTGAAACGTAATATTTTGAAGAAAAATATTGTTGCGTGTCGAGTATGATATTGAAAAAATAACCCCCTTTAACATAAAATTAATATCTTATTAATAAATATTAATATAAAAGAAAAATTATTATTCTATAAATACCTGGGTTGTTACATCATTTCCCCTTTTGGAAATTGCATCCTTGTAATTTTAAAAATGGGCTTGAAAATTTAATTGAAAATCCCAAACCAGAATAAGAGTCAATAAAAATATCACTTTAAAATAAAGAAAAATAAGTAAAAAGGTCAACCAAGATAAAAAATACTAGGATTCAATGTAGGAAAGCATGGATATGGAAGAAAAAATAACCATTAAGTTTTGATGGAGTGTGATAGAAAACATGATCAGGAGAAAGTCAACTACCAGAAAACCATAAACTTGTGATGGGCTAAACAGTATTTTATTCCCCAATAGAAAAATTAAACGGAATTTTTTTTTGTTTTAAGTTTCTTTTCATAAAGTTGAGGAATTTATTTATTAGATTGACTAAGAACATAAGGAAATATACTTACATTTCAAGTAGAGTTTCATCCCTTAATAAATTTATATCACAAACTCATCTTTTCTCTAAATGATGAGTATTCAAGATGTCTTGGTCAAACCTAAAACAATAGAATCAACTTCTAGAGAATCACATAATCCATAAAATATGAACTATAGATTTCCCCTATCTTTATACATTAACCAAAACCAAAATGGTTAATAAAATACTAGATAATCTCCAAAAAGTATAATCCTTTATAAAAATAAATACTACTCTTAATCTCCAAAATTCAACAAACAATACCCAAAGTTCAATAAAGACCATTCAATACACAATTTTCCTTAAAATTATTCAAAAATAATCCAAACTAATATTGAAACCCAAAATTAAGAAGGATTTGATCACATTGTCTTCCACGATAAATCTTAACATTTATCTTCAAATAACATCAACTACTATTAAAGTTTCATACTGAAAAGTAATTAACCTAATCTCATATTCTCTATGATAGGTTAATCATTTCTATAAATAAACCAAATCTCCATATGTACATAATAAAAACATAGATTTTTCCAAAATAATATTTCTACCATTACTCCACAAATGAAATCCCCTATTATTCTATTTTCATTAGGCATATAGTGTTCATAAAAAAAGAACACCTTCTAAAATAAAATTTATCACTTAATCACCAAATAATTTTCCTATACTAATGATATCCATTTGATAAAATATAAGTTCCAAAAATTAACTTATTCTTGATCTATAAAATAATTTAACTAAAAATAACAAGTCATACTAACTAGAGACTTCATGTAGGATAGTGGTAGGTGATGATCCCTTGTCGCCCTTCGATTGTGGGTTCGATTCCCATGGCCTTGGTGGACACGACGGGTAGTCACCCATCCCGCGGGTTATCCTTTTTCTAAAACTATATAATTATTATGAGATAAAATTATCAAAAATAACCCTAACATGTTTTATCCTCGAAGGTTACTCTATACCTTTCATTTTCATTCCAACTCATAATGACCTCAACATCTTAATTCATTAATTATTACATATATATTGATTTTTTTATTTCACCTCCATATGATAAAATAAAACTATTCCCAAAGATAGAACATCATACCTTGATCATGGTGTTCACCTGGTTTTGTTGTCATCTTATTCACGTAGGTAAGAGGTCCATGCATTTCAACAATGATTTATAGATTCTTTAAAATCATTTTCTTACTTTATCTAAATACACCTTGTACAACTTGGGTCATATGGTTGTTCACAGAAAAATAGTTTCAAAAAATAATCATGTATGACATATAATCTCAAAACATCTAATAAAACTTGATTTTTATAAAACATTCAGATCAAGTTTGAGTTGAAAATTTTAATCAATGTTCCTTTTAAAATACCATAAGTATGTGCTGAGAGAATATATTTTAAAAGAAAATATAAATAGGTTGTATAAGAGTCTCTTTCTTCAGCACCCTTTTCAAAATCATAATATGATTCAAAATCTTGTGATAAGGTAAAATATTTGAAAATGACTTGATAATATTTACCTTTATTGAAAATATGAGAATATTGAGAAAATAGGATTTGGTTAAATACAACCCATGATCCACGATGGTATCAAGGTATAGTGGTGGTGTTTGATATCTCAAACAATTTCTTGCAAGTGAGTTTTATGTCAAAAAATGTTTCACAATCATCTAAAAATGACTTTGAAATAATTATTGTAAGTAAGTCATCAGGAAGAGATAGGAATGTTATTTGAGATCATCATCCTTCCATTTATAACTATCTTTCCTTGATCTGAAAAATTTATAAAACAAGGATTTCATTGAAAGAATATACATAGAGACTAACAATGTGTTTAATGAAAACTCTTAATACCTAAAGTTGTCTATACCTTTCCCATGATACCAACTATAAGACCCCATCCTTAAACATTACATAATCTTTATTTTTTATCAATAATTTAATTTCTTTCACATTTAAGATCTTTTTAGGTTTATATTTTTAGATAATTAGGCCATAACTATCACATTACATCTCAAATAATACAAAGTAGACACCTCTACTCTATCCATTTTTTTACAAAAATAAAATTCCTTAAATAAAAAAAGAATTATTTTATTGATAAAAATATTCTTGAATTCTTCCTTTCTCTTACCCTTCCTCATACCCTCTTAAAAAAATTGCAAAACCATGGGATGATCAAAAAAATCTCGGTAAGGGATATAAAATAAGGAAAGAAAACATTAGTCCATGAATACATACAAATCAATGAAATCATAAATTTCAATCATAAAACACAAGATATTTAACATAACTCATGAAATAATAATATTTATGAATAAAAAATCTAAATCATAAATCATAAAGGTAACTTGAGTCATCCATAACATACTTACTTTTTAGCTTTACCAACTACATAGGGAGAAACCTTTATGGTTCCATTTGGAATACCCATCACAGTATATTCCCCAATATCTTAAGAGAAACCTTAAAATTTACCTCCGTCATGTTACCTAATTAATTAGAGAGATATAAAGGGATAAACCTCCCTCAGTTTATCATATAACCACCCATATACATAAGCAATTCTCAAGAACCATAACATAATCAGAACACACAAAACAAGCATAAAGGAAAAATACCATTTCCACATTGAAATCACAATATATCATTTCAAGATATTGACATAATAAATGATTTATCAAAACCATATTCAATAACAAAATATGTAAAAAGGGTATATGGTATTTATTTTCCTTTTAAAAACATTACTTCTTGTTAAGGAATCCAAATACCAAATAATGCTCGTGGTGGCAGAAATGTCATTGTCACCACACACATTAAAAAGAAACATTCCTTTTGTTGTTTAGTAAAATGCTTCATAGAAAAATATTTATTTTTAAAACCATTTAATTGAATTAAAAGAAAAACGGTATAATTATACACTGTATAAAATAAGGTTTATAACATCAAAATATGCCTCAATGAAAGGAGATTGAGATGAAGTCCCTTACCTTGATTCAGACTTTTCTTGTTCGTTCTTTATCTCCCTGAAAAATAAACTTAAGTTAATTTATAATTTATTTAGAACCTTTTTCAAGTTCATTATTCCTTTTATATCACTTATTACCTTGTTATAACAATTATATAATTATTCAAGTTCATATCGGTCGTTTTGTTGATATTCAGTACTTTAGTCGAAAATGAACTTGTTATAATTACAAATTGTCCATGTGATCAAAAGTCCATTATATCCAGAATAGTATTCATGATTTAAATATCATATTTATCCATTATATATATGTATTTATAATAGTACATAAAATTTTATGATAAGAAATGAAATGCACCGTTCATGGATATGGTAGGCCATATGTACACATGAACGCTACTTTCATTTCTTTCTCATATTAAAGGAATGAAAAATAAATGATACACATGTATATTATAATTATTGTATAATATAAATGCTATATATGTTATATAAGTTCATTAATTATATCCTTAAAATATTCCATATATGGCATGAATGAGTAATATCACTTTAAGGTGGCGGTAGTCTGTACTTCCTCAAATGAAATTATCGTATTTACACATTATGGAAAGCATAAAGGTATGCTGTAAATAAAAAATATAGAAGAATAGAGACAATATAAATATAATATATATCATATATAAATATATTTCCATAATAATGGCCACCATTAGAGGTGGTATGAGAAAATTTAACAATCATGGTTTCATGAGGCAGTGGTTTGCCGTATATAGAAACAGTATGTTCGTATCCATTAGATGGAGGTGTGTGTAAGTGTAGTTAGAATACTTCTAATAAAAAAATACTAGTATATTTATAATACTGTTTTTGTTATGTAATACAAGAATAAAATGATCATAGGGAGTCGATAAGGAAAATAAAAGAAAATAACTCGAGAGAAGGCGTTACCTCTAAATCGGGTAACTTCTTTTGATTTGAGCCAAAATGCTTTCTTTAATTACCTTCTTCCCAAGGTAAGGATTCTAGGAGGAAGGTAGGGATGTTGAGAGATTATTTGGGAAGAATTTTTATGATACAAGGGGCTTTATAGGTGTAAGGCATGTTGGTAGAGGTGGTGGCCTTTTATAAGTGGGAAGAGGGACACTTAAGGGAAGTCTAGAAATATTAATTTATTATAAATTAAATTTATATTAAAAATGGTCCAAAACTCATTTAATTTGAATATAAGATAATTTAAGTTTGAATAAATATCATCCAATAATTTTTAGAAAAGTTTTAATTTTTTTTATCCTTATCATTTTGGTTTAACCCATATTTTACCCTTTTTAATCTTACTGTGATATCATGTTATTTACATATTGTGGGTTAATGTAATTACCATATCATGTTAAAAGACCCAAAAAAAGTCATTTATTTCATATTTGTAATTTTATTAACCGTTTTGAAGAATATTATAGTTTTAGGAATTTAATATCATTTAATAAACTATTTTATGTTTTAAGTTATGAATTATGTCAATTTTGGACACTATTCATACTTGACTTTTTTACAAATTCATAAAAACTCGATTCCTACAAAAAAATGCATTAAATAAAATATTATATGTCAATATAATCCAAAAAATTCATGTATGGAATCATAATAATCAAATTAAATTTATTTTAATATTTATAATATCATTTATTTGAATCCTTTATTAATGAATCAATCACTGCATCATCATTGTGTCACAATTAAATTTATTTATTTAATGTATAAAAATTATAAATAAAATACCATGATTCAAAAAATACTTTTATATTTATAATGACTATTTATAGTCAAATAGGTCATTTATATAACCCCATATTAAAATTGTTTTAGTAAAAGATACATGTTTATGCTATATTTTTCTTTACTTTAAATTATTTCTTATAAAATATCATTTTAATATCCAAGTGGCTCCATGGGGTCCCAAAATCGACCCAAGGATGATCATGTTTGTAAATATCTAATAAAATAGGATTAGAACATGTGTTAGGGTATTTTAATATTATTATAATATTATTTGTACACTTATTTACCAAATTTACCCTTTAACGTGGTAAATAAAATAATTACTAAAGTTACTATTCATAATGTCAAAAAATAAAAGGTATATATTCAAAAAATTTAGAACTTATGATAAAAAATATAAAATCCATTTTTACAAATTCAAAACATAGAATTTATAGTAATTAATCTAAAATTAATTCTCATTGTCAAAACCAAAAAGCGGGTTTTTAAGAAGTATTAACTATCAAAAGATTGACATGTGTTTATGTCCAGCTTTAATAGAAAATTACTTCCAATGACCAAAATAGTATTAAATGATAAAAAGTTAATCTAATTACACTTTAAAACAAATTAAAATTACAATATAACTATATAAATAAATTTGATGAAAAGACAGTTTTGAATAAAAATGCAGTATTTTTTCACTATTCATTAAAAAAATGAACTTTATCAGAAAATTACCAAAAATTTAACCAAAGTACATTTTAGTGTCCCAATTATATATAAGAAGTTTATTTTTTCAAATATAACATATAAAATTGAGAAAAACTAAATTTAAAAAGGATTCTCCATCAAAAGGCGGTAAAACTGTATTTTTAGAAAAATACTTCTTTTATCCAAAAATTGAATTTGTTCTTATATCATATCTAGAAAACATATAAAATGAATTTAAAACATTTCATTGAATATATAACATATATTTTTAATTAAATAAAAATCCATAAAGGGTGATATTATTTTATAAACACAATTACTCTCTTTTTAAATAGGTTTTCATAAAAACACATCCTTTATATTCAATTGGTTTTTATTTACATTTAAAAAACATTTGGTAACCAATGAATCATTATTTAAACATGCGTAAACCATATTTTCATAATTTAGTTGATAATATTCATTCCCACAATTATAGTGGCTAGGTGTTAACTACCATTTAAATTAATAATATTATTACTCTATTATTTATCGGTATAACTCAATGTTGTGTGCAACATAAGATTTTGGAGAAACTCATTGTGGCATGTCAAGTAATCTATCGAAAAAAGTATCACCTTTAATGTAAAATTAATATCTTATTCATAAATATTAATATAAAAGAAGAAGTATTATTCTATAAATACCCGGGTCGTTACACTTCAAGTGAAATCAACTGCGGGTCCATCAACCCATAGACATCTATATGCATTTGTCTCAAACATTTTATTAAGACACCTAATAAAAAACATGTAAGTTTAGATTTTCAATAAATTTAACATAGGGAAAGATTTGTGTTAAGACTTACATGGAAAAAACTTGCACCATGTTGATGCCCAACTAATCTCCAATAACAAGCTCCATGATATGAATTTTCAAAATTCCCACATTTATTACACACCCACAAACATGAGATTCCATTGAAAATGTATAATGAATCACAAAAAAATTTAAATATCTTGAAAATATGTCAAGACTACTAGAATTTGAATCTGATTCCATATCACCTTTTCTTTGTTTTTGTCTATACAATATTTCTTTACCTTTAAGTTATTCCTATAAATAAATAGAAAATATATTAACTTTCAAATGTTAATAAAAATTTAATAGAAAAATAAAATAAAAGATATAATATACACATACCTCTATGGTAATGGGTCACAGAAGTCTAGATGGAAAAACTAAGAAGTGGCTGGTACTTTGTCCAACCGTTGTCACCTCATCTTTAGGTAATGGTACTCTAGCTGATATATCTTTAATATCCTGTACAGTGATCCTATACTACTTTACCTATAATTTTTGATGATGAATTGTATCTCCTATATAATATATCAGCCCATATGAAACTATATAACAATGAGGATCATCAACATAAAACTCACAATAACTTGGAAGCTATGGAGGAGGGGGTGTGGGAGTAGGAAAAAAATGGGGTCTGTAGATGGAGGTGGAGGATAAATAATGGGGTCTGTAGGTAGAGGAGAAGGATAAATAATGTGGTCTGCAGGTTGAGGTGGGGGAGTGGGAGATAATGGCAGAGGGGGAATAGGAGATGCAGTCTGAAATTTTCGTTGCATGTCTAGAAACATATACTATACTGAAACTATGATCTTTTCCTCCATCATTTCATTAATATTATGAACTTTAGCCTCCAAATATTATTTTTTTGATATATACCCTCCATGGAAGAATCATAAGAACATGGGAACACTTTTCTTATCGATACACCCTCTAGGTATCCTCATACACGACCCAGGTGTTTGGGATTTTCCAATGAAACAAATAAAATATCATACCTCCCATTAGCTTTAAATACCCCTTATGTGCTATTATACTCAATATAATCCTGTATGAATTGTTTTAAAAATTATTTATTGATTCAAAGTATATTAAAATTTTAATTGACTTAAATAAATAAAATAAACAACTTACAATACTCTTGGATACGATCCTCAATTATTCTGTAAGATATTACCCCTTTTTTCTCATCTGAGCCCTCTTACATTTTTCATGTATAGACAGAGGGGATAGAGGGGAAACCTCTCCAGATCTGGAAGACTCATCTCTAAGTTTTTGTAAATTTTTAGCTATCATTTTTTCTTCCAATAAAGTATACCCTCCCTGAGACAAAACATGAGGGTATGCATTTTTGGATTGGATCTCCTAATGATATCTCCTTGATTTCTATAAATTAAGAATAAGAAATCATTAAGAATTTATTAATAAGATCATTTATATAAGAAAACTTCTAAAAGTTTACATTTCACTTAACAAAAATTATTCTTGTCTTCTATTATTGACAAATTGTTTCCATGTGTCTTCATCAATAAAAGGATATACATGACATGGAATGTCATGTTGCCTATCCTCAAAAATAAAATCAGATGTGAGGGTTGATTTGAAATCCCTCCATCTTTTAGCATCCATCGATAAACATTTCCTCCTGACTCCTAAAGTGTCATGTATATCAAATTTATTCTGATAAAGAAGAGGTAAAACATATTATACAATAAAAATTTCATGATTAGTCAAACAATAGAAAAATATATTACCAAAATGGTATCCCACAACTGATCTAGTGTTGTTTTGTAAACACTTCTCCAATTATTAAACAAAATGCTGAATTTCTTTTACCCCAAGTTGATACAAAACTCTTGAAATATTTTTCATTAGGACCTCTTGGAACATCATTGTTATCAAATTCTACAACTAACCACTAGTCCTGGCTATGAGAAACTAATAATTTTGGTAAATGTGTACTGCTACATTTACCAGCCCTCGAAATCTTCTTTTACATTGTGGGAGCACATGAACAAGATTAAGGAACATAAAGATAAGCATGTGGATGTTCCTCCCCAAAGGTATGATCATGGCGCTCATCTCTAGAAGATTGTGGTTGATTATCTGATTGATCAATAATTTTACTTCATATCAAAGAAACAACAATTTAGTACAAAAAATATACAAATTCACATATTATAATACTAATGTAAAAAAAGAAAAATTATGATACACAAAAGTAAACTAAGACTTAACACATTATTATTTGTATTTTTTGTAGTTAACTAAAATGATAACAACAGTAATGATATATGAAATTTCATCTAAATGAAGGAAAACAAATCTAAAATTAGTATGGAAATATTAATAATGGTTCAACCTAATAAATTAATTTTTTACAATTTTTTTTTTAACATATATATTTAAAATTATTGTCATTCAAAAAAATCAATAAATATATAAGTTACGTAATGGTTAACATGGTAAACTAACAAAAGTAAACTAAAATAAACAACCACTTATACTAATTCTTTTTAATACATGTTTTAATAAAGAAAAAATACAATATAACATTTTATGAAATTAATAAAAGTAAACAAGAAATAAACATATGTTACCTATAATATTATGAAGGTACTAATGGATTATTTTCCAAAATTACTTCGTCATAATCATTCCTTATGGCACCAACCATGTCTACAACATTCTCATATTTATTATATATTAATATTTCCATGGAAGTAGAGATCTCACATAAATAAGCATCTTTATTAAGTTGATCATCACCAACATATTTATTTTTTCCTTGTAAAACAATAGACCACTGCATATCACATTTATCAGGAACACAAATTTTTTTTTTCATGTGTTTCCAATATAAAAGAATCAACATCGTCTTCCAATATATTCATATTAACAAGTGTCATTCAAAATTCATCACATTTGACACTATTGTTACCAATAAACCATTTTAAGTTAAACACATGAACTTTAATTTTAATGTAATAACCTCCCATATTTCTTCAATGACTCCATAATATTCACTTGATGTAGAAATTGGGTTTTGGTCTTTAGAACTCAAAAAATTCATTTCTTCTGTGAACACCAATAAAACACTCTTCTGAACTTCACTTATATTGTTCTAAGCTTTTGTATAAAATGTATAGAAATTAATGTCATACTCGGACCTTGTTATCACATTTAAACATGGACCACCCACTAACCATCTTAATGTCTCTGATGCATCTGATCTACCAATCATGGTCTTTTTAAACCATGGAAAAAAAGTTTTGTTATGCTCATTCAAAATCCATATTTCTTTCTTCTTTGGATGACATTGTTTAAACTCATTAATATGAAATTTTATATATGGTTGAGCATCAGACATGTTATTCAAGATGTATAAATGTAACTTATTCATCTATTCACCTGAAAACAATTCGAATTTCAAGCTATGAATCCCCTTTACCTCATTATTAACTCGTTCATGGTGAGATGGAGGAAAACCAATGTGCTTCTATGCATACAAGTAGCTTGTATAAAAATCCACAACCTCCTCAGAAATATACTTTTCAAAAATAGAGGCTTCAGGTCAATATGGATTCTTAACATACCACTTAAATATCTTCATATACCTTTCAAAAGGATACATCCAACATAGATATACAGGTCCAAAAATATTTATTCCTCAAACCATATGAACCATTAAATTCACCATTATATCAAAAAAAGATGGAGGAAAATACATTTCCAATTTAAAAAGTATATATTTTTATTCATTTTCCAAAATGTTCAAAGAATCTAGATCAATCAACTTATTACAAATTGAATTGAAAAAATAACACACCTTAATGATAGTCTTTCTAAGACATATGGGAAATATTCCACACAATGAAAATGGTAGAAGTTGCTGCATCATAGCATGAAGATCATGAGATTTTATACCTGTCAACTTCAAATACTTCAAAGGGACAATTTTTTTTACATTTGTATAATAACCCTTTGGCACATTGATATCATGAATACACTGAAAAAACCTATTTTATCCCTCTTAGATAATGTATGACAATTCAGGGGAAGAAATGTTCGTCTTCCATCAGGTGTGGGAGCTAACTCCAAACGTATTCCTATTGATAGTAAGTCTAATCATGCATTCAACCCATATTTAGTCTTTCCTTTAATAACTAATAATGTTCCAATAAAACTATCATATATGTTCTTCTATATGTGCATGACATCAATGTTATCTTTCACTTTATGATATCACCAATATGGTAGCTCAAAAAATATTGACCGTTTCTTCCCAATATGTCTATCATTACCAGATTTATGTTCCTTTCCCAATGTCACATAAAGGTTTTTAACCCTATCAAAATACTCATTAGTGGATAAAGGTTTTGTATAAATATCAATTTCTTATGAGCCATTTAATGCCTTTTTTAATCATCTATAAGAGTGATCCAAAGGCAAAAAAATTTGATGTCCCATGTATACTATTTTCCTCCCATGATGCAATTGACAATATGAAGTTTTTTGTTTTCAAATTGAACATGCTTTATTCCCCTTAACAATGTATCCAAAAAAATTTCTATATGATAGGAAGTCATTTATAGTGAACATAACTAGTGCATGTAGTTGAAAATATTCCATTGTATAATAATCATACACCATAATACCATCCTCCCATTGTAGTTTCAAATCATCAATTAATGATGAAAATAAAACATAAATATCATTTTCGGGTTTCTTTGGTCCATAGATCATTAAACTCAACATGACATATTTATGCTTCATACAAAATTCAAGAGATAGGTTGTAAATTACTAATAAAATTGGTCATGAACTATGTGTGCTATTGAGGCTTCTATATGGATTCATTCCATCCGTACACAACCCAATTATGAGATTTCTAACTTCATTTTAGAATGAAGGATACTTCTCATTAATTTTCTTCTACTGTAGAAAATATACTGTATGAAGTATTTTTCAATCACATATTCACTCATAAGTATGCCATCTTAACATTTTTACATCACATGAATTAGAAAATAAACATTTCAAATGAGGAATTATAGGAATATACCAAAATACCTTGGCACAGATCTCTGTAATCTCTACATCAGCCTGTGATTTTTCTTTCAACTTATACCGTGATGTCCCACATTTAGGAAACTCTGAAAAAAATCCATATTCCTTCCAAAATATTACACAGTCATTCAGATATTCATTCTTTTTCTTGTATCCCAATCCTATTAGGCATAATATCTTCTTGGCCTTATAATGTGAATATGGAAGATCATTGTCTTTTAGAAGAATGTCTTTCAATAATTGTAGCATCTCTATAGAACTTTTTTGACTCTATCCATGTTTTTTCCTTTAGGTTAATCAATATTAAAACCGATGATAAAACCATAAAATCCGTACAACTGGGATACAATGGTTTTTCAGCATCACCATATAGATGCTCAATTGTTAGTTCTTTCTCAATTTGTTCTGCTTCAATATCATGAATCATTTATTCAATTTCATCAAAGCTACCATCTTGCAAGGAATCATCATCAGTAGATCTGAAATTCTACCCAGTTTCACCATGCCAAATCAAAGGGCTATAACTTGGATTAAATCCATGACAAATTAAATGATCTTTGATCTCTCTACTTTTTAACTTCTTTATATTTAAACATTTCATTCATAGACATAAAAACATGTCATTGTTTGGAACATTTTATTTAGGAAATTCCAAAAAATCATCAACACCTTCCTCATATTCATCACTCATTTGATGTGCCTTAATCCAACTTCAACTCATTATTACCAATAAAAAATATCAAAATTATACATCTTGTTAAGATAATCCAGTTTTCTAACTTAAAATTTTACCCTAATTATCTAAAATATTAACCTAACAGGTTATAGGATTTTATTGAATTGAAATATTTTCTTTATTTTATATAATTTTAATGGTCACATTTATGGGTTTTAATAACCAAAACCCCAAACTCACCATTTCCCACTCACCAAATAATGCATCCAAGTATAATAATATAATATGAATCATATTAGTGATAGGTTACCCTATGGGTGAGGCACATATATAAATCAAAAATAATATATAATGTATATACATATAGTGAAACATCACACTAGCCCCATCATAAGGTGTAACACCCTAAGGTTTTGAAAATAAATTCATTTTATAATCTAGGCATTAAACACAACCTTTTCTCTTCTATGTTTTGAATTTTAAAAAATGGTCATCTAGAGTTATGATCAGCAAGTCATTTGGAGTTTGATGAAACAAACTTGATTTTTTGTTGAATAGTAACATACCCTTATGAATAGTCATATGAATAGTAATATGACCCTTATGAATATTAAATAATTATAATATTTTAATTTATTAAGGTACTAAGATAATGAGATCTTAATTAATTTTTCAATGTGATATAAAACTAATTATACCTTTAAAATTGTTATTTTTCGAATTAACTATGATTTTATTTAAAAATTAAATTAATAATATTTAGAAAATTATTTTTTAAAAATGGAGTTCATTTTTTAATTCTACACGTCGAAAAATGGTAGGGGTGAATTTTTGGGATTTTTCTGAAATTCTAGAATTTTTGATGAATAGTGAAATACAGTAAAATACTATATATACAAATTATCAGTTAAATACACTATTTATGACATCATAAGTGATGTAAGTCCACTTGTTTCGAACTCACATGAACTTATTACTATTATGGGTCACATGAAACCACACTATTGGTTGTCTTGAGGGAAATAATAAAATAATGAATTAAATATTCAAAATTCACTCCTCTCCTCCACTACAAACCCCCCACTCCCTCTTATGTTCACTCTTCTAAGCCTTGAAGCTCCTCAAAGTTCTTCCCAAATATCCTTCCCTAGTCACTCCCAACATCTAGTAATCTCTTGGTCTTTCTAAAAGACTAAAACCCCTTCCCTTAAAGAGGTTCCCAAGGAGGTTATATCAAGAGGTAAAACACTTTTCTTTTTCTTTTAGTTTCATTTCAAGTTCCTATATTTTGTAATCCTCTCCTTAAATACTTTGTAAAAATGACCATTATAGATCTATTATAATCTATATACTAGAATTATATCATTTAAATGTAAGAACCACCATAAATCTCCTCTCTCTCTCTTTTATTTTATAAACAAAATCAACATCCATGAGGTTCCAATTTATAACCTTTGTGGACGATGAAGTTTCATTCTTCAAATTATCCTTAATTAATGGTAATGAAACCATTTTTATGGTTTAATAAGACTATAATATATTTATTACAACTTAATTAAGATTCATGAATCTGTATACATACATTATTAAATCGCATGACCAAACTAGTTCCTAATAATCAAAATACCGCTAATTAATCTATGTGAATGTCATAAATATTTCAGCTAATGATTCATAATATTTCCATGTAAAAAATTAATATAAATTAGAATGAAAAATTATATATGTTCATAAATAATATTTAATTTCCATTCTGGAGATTTACATCCATTCAACTCCATTACTTAAGAACAGGTGAACCGATTATGAAAATAAAGAAAACGAACATGCCATAACGATGAAATTCAATATAATAACATAACACTAAGGGAATAAATGAAATAAAAATAATTATGATAAAATAAATAAATTTCTAATAGGTTCTGAAATAAGTTATTAATAAGTCTAATTTTATATTCCAGGAGCTTAAGTTCAATAGTGGAACACGTTCAGACTTAAGGTAAGGGTTATTCACCCGAACTTCCATTTTCATCCGGGTTACTTTCATTGTCTAATTAACACAATGAAATTCTTATGTATTATTATTTACTCCTTATAAATTATGTGTGAGTATTATATATATTTACACCAACCATAATCCTTACCTATTTTATGGATAGTTACATGTTTTAAAAGAAACTTTCAAAACTGTTTCCAAAATACAAGCCCGATTCAAGGGAATTTCTCATCTATTTTCAATGGCACTATATAATATATTTTTGGAAAAAATTATATTTATAAAATAAATAATTTTATTATGAAAATAATATCTTAATTCACTTATGGTTTTATAAAAATATTTTTCCAAAAGAACTCTTCTTTTCAAAGTAAGAGTATTTATCTCAATATTTACTCAAAGATTTTATAAGAGTATCTTCATCTATTTCAACACTCTTATTGATTCTTATGTATTATTGGGATTAATATTACATGTTATCATCTAAAATATTTAATTTAATGGTTTATGATTATTTTGGATATGGATGTGCTATCTTAAAACCATTCACCAATTTACTCCGAATGGTTAGTGTTTATGCATAATGTTCGGGGAATGTTATTTTCATTTCATATATTAATTTCAATATGAATATATATGTTGTTTATATTTATCCTTGTTCATATGAGGAATTAATTAGACATATTAAGTGCTATGTGGGGCCCTTTATATCCCCTCGTTTCATTGATAGGTATCATGAGACAAAATACGGTCTTGGCACAAGGCCTTGACAAAATGATTATTTATGGTCTTGGCATAAGGCCTTGACGTTATGGTCATGTTGTCCCGCATTATACATTCCCTCATTATGAAAATAGTATTTATGGTTCATTTGGTTATTTTAATAGTATAATACCCATGATTATGTTATATTATGGCAATATTTACTCATCTCTTATTCCTACCATAATGTGATCAAGTTTATTATTTGTTAAAGGCATATGTATTTATTTATTCAACATGCCTAATGTTTATGTTATGATATCTTCCGCTGTATTTCATACTATTACTAAGAATTTGAGCTCACCCATTTATTATTTTTAATTTTCTCAGGACATGAAGTATTTTATTATGAATGACATACTGAAATAACCTAGGAGTTATGGAAGTTTTCTAAGGAGTTTCTGTGTTGTTTTTCATTTCAAGTTGTAATATTGAACTTATGTATATATCTTGTTTCCAATAATACTAAATTACTTGGTCCTTCAGTATTTTTATTCCTTGTTTATATGATAATGTAATCAAATAATGCACCAGCTCTGGGAAATTGGGGTCGTGTCCTTACATAAGGGCTCACAACCATGGTATTAACATCACACAAGATACTCCACTTCTACTGCAAATTTGAAATATATAAACCTACAAAAAATTAAAACAAAATCCACACATCAATTTAAACTTTTAAAATAAAATTTCCTAATTTTTAGATTTCATATTATAAATAAATTAATCTTTAATATAACCCCATAAATTTATTTATTCAATAGTCGTTAGCGCCCCATTTCATATAATTATAATGCATTTAATTTCATTATTACTTAGGCAACTAGCATTACTGACCACCATCACAGTCCCAATATAAAACCACACCACTACAACCATATAATACCTACTACATAACACATCCATTTCCCCACACCCATAACAATAAATCCACTCCCCATGAACACACAAAACTAGACAAAAACATATCACAACACACACCATAACTTTTTTTATATTTGGCACAGGGTATTTCAATAAATTACACATCATTATTTGTGGGAATCATGTTAAAATCCATATATTCCTAGTAAATATATTTCATTAATTGAATATAAGTGGTTAAAAATCTATTTATAGTGGTTTAATATTAATTCACACAACTTTATAGATCATAACATATTAAAAAACCGAAAAAATGGAGATAAAAAACCCACTGAATTCAGTGATACAATAAACAAAGATAAATTCAATATCATAATCTAAATATATATAATCTTGTGAAACATTTCGTTTTCCCTTTCCATTTAATATAAATTGAATATTTTTTTAATATGGATGAAACTATCATCCCAAGAGATAATGAGTGTAGCCATGCCCAATAATGATAATATTTGAAAATTAAACAAGATATTGAGATATTTTAAAAAATTAAATTGTAAAACATAAATTTAGGGAATCCATGAAAAAGAACAATTGAAATCATGGCATGTGAGGATTACTTGAGTGTTGTGAGTCTATCAGATAGATGCAGTGATGAAAAATATGATGAACGATGCTGGAAAAATGTGGTTGGAGGCCACATGTTTGAATAATCATTTCTAGGGTTTCCATGTGAGAGAGAAGAGTTGCTGTCACCTGATCAGAAAATAACACAATAACTCAATATGAGGCTTCATAAAATTTTTAAATGATTTATCACATCAGTTATTTAGTAAACGACATGATAAATTGTTTTTATTACATTTATAACATTGGTTATAAAATAATTGACATGATAAGTCAACATAATGTAGTTTTTCATCAGTTATAATATAACTGACATGATAAATCAATTTTACGGATTTTCACATCGGTTATTTATAACCAACATAAAAAATTACAACGTGGTAAATAATTTTTATACTAGTGAACTTTAACTAAAATAATTATATGTTAACATGATGTTATAATAAAGTGATAATTATTTAGGTTAAATTTCCATTTTTTTATCTAGTATACTTCTATTATGATGATAATTTTTCATCACCCACATTGACCTATTTTTTGTTTTGGTGATGGATGGAACCATAAGTAACCAAGTTAAATCTGGGTGTGAGGGGCAATACAATGATTACATTAGTGATCAACCCACTTAAATGGGACCTGGACTGAGAAATATAGTTATTATTCCAAACCAACTATCATGAAAATGATTAACCATGTTACCATAGTTGAAATCCCAAACCCACCAAAGAAGAGAAAGATAGAGTCTTGTGGGAACTCAGGTGATGAATTAAATTAGGGAAATAATATTTGACATCATACAAGTCAATAATGTGGGAATAAATACCATAGTAATTAACTTAAGGGGACTATAAGATGATTTAATTATAGTAAAGGATGGCTTCAAGAAACAAGCTGTTGAGGGAAAAAGAAGGATACAATAAAGGAAGGTAATGTTATTCTTAAGGATCCACTAATGATTACATGTTTAATATGTAAGGAATTTGGTTACTATACAACTCGATTCACAAATACAAGGGTTAAAACAGACAACTGAAACCAACCACCTCCTATATCATGGGGATAAGAAAAATAATATGCAACAACTACTTTTATAGTAGATAATTATTTTCACTCTAGATTTTTCAATGTCTTGTGTCATGTAAGATTTTATCTATTAGGTATTAAGTTATAAATAATTTTTTTGGTGGTATAATTATTATATCCATGGTATTTGAAACTTATTCAAGTTTTGAATAAATTTATTTCATATAGATTTATCTCTTCGTCACTTATTATGATTCTATTAGGAATGTAATTTCTATTTTTTTTTATAAAGAACTCATATCAAATTTCTTATAGGGAAATATCACTTCATATCCTAAATCGACCCATGACTAACCACCGATGTATGGTTAATTAGGATCTCTCTATGTAAATTTATCCCATTATATAAGTTTTGAAATTATGAGGATGCAATTTATTTAAGGGGAGAATGTAATAACCTAATATTTTAATATATTTTTTCCTCTAATGAAGTCCAAAATGTTTGATATCTTGCTCCACATAAAACACCAAACTAAAACTAAATCATGATATTTTTTGATCATTAAAACCTATCCATTGAATTAGTAGGTATTAATAAGAGAAACTGAATTATAAAATATATTAATATATATATTTTAATGTTATTTTATAAAAATTTACTTAATTCATTATTATGTTTAAGAATCTATCTTTTTATGCACTATAATTTTTATTAAATAAAATCTAAGTATATTATTGTTAAATGATAATTTTGATAAAATATAATATTTATTTATTTATGATAGTTTTATTATAATTTTATATAAATTAAAAATAAAAACAACTAGTATTTTAAAAAGATATTTCTCTCTAAAAACATTTTATCATTATATTTTATAATTTTAAATAAAAAATAAAAAATAAGAATATATAAATTTAATTTTAAAAAATAAAATTAATTTTTTATTTATAATGTCAATATTATTTTAAGAAGAATTTTGGGTTTTTCCTAAAAAGATTGATATTTAGATGAACAGTGAAAAATATAGTTTTTGTCAAAATGGTGACATTTATTACCTTATAAGTATATAAGAGAGATTTATAATTTTATAAAAAATTAATTTAATTAAGGATTAATGTTAATAAATTTAAAGTTATTTTTAATTTTTTTTATAAAACCTATTTTTAACGTTATAAAACAAAACTAATATTTTAATTATAATAAAAAACTGTTTTTCTATTTTCATTTAATTAAATTTTTTTAAAAAATTTAGTTTTGGATTTATTTAAAATCCAAATAAAATTTATTTGATTTATAATAAACCAATTTATGTATTTAGACTAAAAAACATTGATAATATTATCCCACACTTAAATTTTTAGCTTTAAATAAACTTTTTATAAGAAACATTTTTTATGCATTATATGCGCTAATACTAAAATTAATTTCTATAACTCATGAAAATTTTATTTTTTAAATTATTTAAATAATATAAATCCTAATTTTAAATTTGTTAAATAATTTTAATTTTAATTATTTCTATTAAAATCAGTTTCCAATGGTGAAAGTGGTGTTACCAAAGTAAGGGTAAATTTGGGTAAAAGTGGTTTAACATAATGTAACATCCCAGGTAAATAATGAATAAATAATTTTCATATTTATTAATATTTACGAATTAAATATTAATTTTATTTTAAAGGGGTTGTTATGTTCGATAGCGTACCCGATACGCAACGATGAGTTTCTTTGAAACTTACGTAGCACACTAGCAATAAAATAATATTATTTTAAATGTTAGTTAACAAGTAGCCGTTGTACTGGCGGGAATGGATAGAAATAACTAAAATATGATTAGATATGTTTTTAAATGTTTATACATTTACCCAATAAAAGATAAAATCTTAAAATACGGAAAGAGTTCAATTTTACGGGCATATATACTCTAATTTTCACTAAAGGTTCACTTATCACCTTTTAATGGTGAACCGTCATTAAATATAGTTTTGATCACTCTTATACTTTATTTTGGACCAAATATAACTCTTCTTTAGAATCGGGACATCAAAATTTACTTTGTGTAAATTTTTGGTACCTTTCTGATAAAGTTCATTTTTTTTATGTATAGTGTAAAATGTTGTATTTTAATTCAAAACCTCTTTTTAATATAAATTATTTATATGATTAGATTATTATTTTAATTGGTTTTAAAGTGAAATTAGAAAATATTTTTACCAGTTAATCCAATGGTGGTCATTGGAATCAATTTCACTTTGAAATTGGACTTAAACTGGTGTCAATCTTTTGATACTTATTGTTTCACAAAAACACGCTATTTGTCATGACAGCGGGAATTAAATATTAAATTAATTAATTTGACTTATATGTTTTGAATTTTGTAAAATGGACTTCATTTTTGAATTCGGAATATCATATATAGCTTAGGGTGAATTTTAGGTAATTTTCTGAAAAACTTCAATTTTTGATGAATAGTGAAACCACTAAGTGGTAATCAAGCAAACTGATTTTTCAGTTAAATGAAAGTTTACCACTAATGTGTATTGAATTTTGAAAATCCGACATACGTGGTTGTCATTAAGAAGTAAAATGCAGTTCAATGAGATTATAATAATTTTTTGGTGAATAGTAACTTTTTTTCATTAATCGCGATTAGAGGTAATTAGTGTAGTTTAAGGTAAAAATGATATTATAAGAATGTGAAAACACCATGAAACTTGTCCTACACCTATTGGGTGAGTCATGGCCGACCAAGACAAGCCATGGGCCAACTTTGGGACCCCATGGAGCCACTTTAGTTGGAAAATGACAATAATATATTTTTATTTAATGTTAAAATTAAATTGACACAAACATGAGTTATTTTACTAAAACAATTTTTAAGTAGGGTTACACAAGTCCAAATTTTGATTATAAATAGTAATTGGAAAGATACAAAGATTTCCTACATCATAGTATTTTTTTTTATAATTTTTAGACATTAAATAAATTAAATTATATATGACATAATAATGATGCAGCGATGACATCATTATTTGACGATTTAAATAAAATAGAAAGATAATGTAAAATCTATAAACTACACATGTCCAAAACTTATTGGATGAGTGTATTTCGAAGCCTTATCACCTTATCCAAGAATTATATCAATGTGGGACCTTTTAAAACCGAAACACATTTTCAAATAAAGTAATATCTCTTTACTTTCCAAAAGTGCCCCTCCTCTCCTCTTATAAAAGGCCCCCACCTCTACCTCATTTCACACAATCCTAAAGCCTTTGGCTCGGCCAACCCCTGCCCAATTACTCTCTCCACATCCCTCTCCTCATTCTAGAGGATTCCCTTTGGGCATAATCCTTTCAAAGGAAGCCTTTACGCTCAAATCAAAAGGGAGTTACA
This sequence comes from Viscum album, assembly GCA_963277665.1. NCBI lineage: Eukaryota > Viridiplantae > Streptophyta > Magnoliopsida > Santalales > Viscaceae > Viscum > Viscum album. The sequence goes on along the minus strand of OY728136.1, from coordinate 402,328,142 downwards.
CTTTTAAAGGTAATTCATTCTCTCTTGTTCATTTGTTTTATTTTGCTTCTCCAACCCTCTAAACTCTTTTTATTTACTTCTTTTGTAACAACACCAGTATCCTCAATATACTAGGATGTTGTTATATGATTTATTCGAGCTACACTCTCACACAACTACATCAAATGGTTAAAGAACATACGGTTTCTGTGGATGGCGAAATTCTGCCTCCCGAAACGATGATTGTTCAATACTCATTTAACACCTTCAAGGGTGGCCATTATGATGTCACTATTTTTATATATGATATATAATATGTTTATGTTTTCTTTAAGCTTCTGTATTTTTCATTTTTGGCATACCTTTATGGTTTCCATTATGGGTAAACACGATATCTTCATTTAAGGAAGTGCGGACTACCGCCCCCTAAAAGTGATGTGAATCGTTAATGCCATATGTGGGACATATAAAGGATGGATTTAAAGTTATTATATATGATGTTATACTGGAATTATAATATACCTCTATATCATTATTATTTATTTCCATTAAAGTATGAGATAGAAATGAAAGTAGCGTTCATGCGTACGTACGGCTTACCGTCTCCATGAACGGTGCATTTCATTTCTTATCCCCAAATGTAATGTACTATTAAAAGTACATGTATATAATGGATATATATAATTAATGATATATCTAAGTGATGAATATAATTCTGTAATTAAAATATACATACCTCTCATTTAGTTTTAATTCCATTAATATGACAAAGAAATGAAAGTAGCGTTCATGCGTACGTACGGCTTACCGTCTCCATGAACGGTGCATTTCATTTCTTACCTCTAAATGATTATGTAATATTATAAATAAATGTATATGCTGGATATATATGATATATATGATATCCAAATCAGGAATGTCATTCTATATAAATAAAGAACCTTTGACCACACGAACAACATGTAATTGTAAGAAGTCCACTTTCGACTTAAGAACCAAATATTGACAAAACAAGCATTATTAACTTAAATGGTTACATAATGTTTATAACATGGAAATACGTGATATAAAAGGAATAATGAACTTTAAAAAGGTTCTTAATCAAGTATAAATTAACTCAAGTTTATTATTCAGGACGTTAAAGAACGATCGAGTCAAGTCGGACCCAAGGTAAGGGACTTCGTCTCAATCTCCTTTCATTGAGGCATATTTCGTTTTATACACAACTTTATTTTATATGGTGTATAAACCCCTTTTACTTTTACTTTTATACAAAAAGAATCTTTTTCTACGAAGCGTTTTACAAAACGAAAAAAAGGAATGTTTCTTTTAACGTACGTGGCGACAACGACCTTTTCCACCGCCGCGAGTATTATTTGGTCTTTGTCTTCCTCAACAAGCCGTAATGTTTTTAAAATAAAATAAATACCATATACTCTTTTATGTATTTTGGTATTGAAAATGGTTTTGATAAAGGATTCTATTATGTCAATATATTTATGATATATTGTGATTGAAATGTGGAAATGTTTTCATTCCTTTATATTGGTTTTATGTTTTATGATTTTATATTGGTACTTGGACATTTTAACGGGTGGTTACATTATAAAACATATGACGGGTGGTGCCGTGAATACCAGGACGGGTGGTTATGTTATAACCTCCAATGCATTGGGTATGGAAGTCGGCCGTATGGCTATTCCATTAAGTATGTATGGAAATTGGCCGTATGGCTATTCCATTAAGTGATATGTGTGGAAGTCAACCATATGGTTATTCCACTTAAGTATGTTTATGTCCCAAGTTACCTTTATATATCCTATGTGTTCTTTATATGGGTTTTATGGTAATCCTTTGGTTACAAAAAGGTAAGTAATGATACTTTATTCAGTGAAGAGTTTTTATTACTTCATAAAGGTGAAAAGTATTACTTTGATAAAGTATACATGGTTTACTTGTTGTTTTGATAAACTAACAATTTTCATTCTTTGTGTATCCCTTACTGAGCTTTTTGTGCTCACCCCAAGTTTTTTTGAAATGTTTTTCACAGGACTTAATGTGGAATAGGGTCAAGGATGGGATCAAGGGAAAGTCATGCTTTATAAAACATGGAATTAGACATGTTTCTTTTTAAGAGTTTTTTTTATTTATTCTATGGAAACTTGGTAGAAGTGTCTACTTTGTAATCTTTTGAGATGTAATAGTTATGTTCTAATTCTCTAAAACTCTAAACCTGAAAAGATCCTCAACGTGAATTATTCATTTAATTCAATATTAAGTAAGGTTTAAGGCATGAGGCCTTATAGTTGGTATCAAAGGTCGGTTTAGACAACTTTAGGAGTTAGAAAAGTGTTAAATTATAATATGATTGAAATGATATAGAATTTACGGATTACCATGTTGCTTCGCCTAAGATATTTCTGTGTTCAGAATGGTTTTCCGCAGAGGAAACAAAGCAGTTATGTTGGGACGACATCAGGAGAAAGATAACCTTCCAAATCAGCAACCTGAGATGGTCGGAATCAGAACTGAACAATTTGTTGCAGTGATGGCACAGTTGACTCAGGCTATAAACGGTGGTGGTATCCATGCACGAGATCAGCCAGATCAACCGAAGAGGAACATGTCAGTGGTGGAACATTTCATGAGGCCACATCGCCCATCATTCAGAGGATCATCTGACCCTGTGCAAGCTGAAGGGTTTATTAAAGCACTGGAGAAAATTTTTGATGTCATGGGGTGTTCAGAACATCAAAATTTTAGTCTTGCTATTTACCGTTTTGAAGGTGAAGCTGATCAGTGGTGGTCGATGGTGAAAAATATAAGGGATAGTGATGATATTGAGGATCTTCACTGGGACGAATTCAAAGGTATGTTTCTTGAGAAATATTTTCCTAAGGTGGTTCGTCTTAGGATGGAAAAACAGTTCCTAGAATTGAGGCAGGAGGATGATTCAGTGGCTGCTTATGAAGAAAAGTTCACTCGATTGGCAAGGTATGCTCCAAACTTCATACGAGATCTTGATAGTAAAATAAACCGTTTTTACTCAGGGTTAAAGCCAAAGTATCGAAGGGATTTAGCTTCTCGTGAGTTCAAAATTTATGAAAAACTTGTTCGATGTGCGGAGAAGGTGGAAATGGAGTTTGCCGATGATCAGGTGTTCTATGACAAACAACAGAATAAGAGGTCAAGTTGGCAGGAAATGGGGAAGAATTCATCAAAGAAGCAAGGAGGTAAGAAAACCAAATATCCATCCTGTGAGAAGTGTGGTAAAATGCATCCTGGAGAATGTTTATCCAAGTCTGGTAAGTGCTTTCGGTGTGGTAAGTCTGGTTATATTGCTCGTAACTGTAAGGAAGATGATCAAGCAGGAAATGAAAAGCCAACGGTAAGATGTTATAAGTGCAATGAGATGGGTCACTATGCAAATGAGTGTCCGACAAAGATCTTGAGTGATGAGAAGCAGTTAGACTACAAGAAAAAAGGGGTGGTTAAATCCTTTGCAACAACTTCAGCAGATGTTGGGCCATCGAATGAAGTGGTATCAGCTCCAGGGAGCTCAGTATTTTTCGAAGATTGACTTGAGGTCGGGGTACCATCAGTTGAAAGTAAAAGAAGCAGACGTTCTGAAGACTGCGTTCCGTACTAGATATGGCCATTATGAATTTGTAGTTATGTCTTTTGGGTTAACCAATGCACCTTCTGTATTCATGGACCTTATGAATAAAATTTTCCATGAGTTCTTGGATAAGTTTGTGTTTGTGTTTTGAGGTTTGGGAAGAGGTTATGTGTGCTTTGTGATTCACAGTTGAAGAATGAGTTGTTATGTGAGGCTCATAGTTCCCCGTTTTCAGTTCATCCTCGCAGTACTAAGATGTACAGAGATCTGCGGGAGTATTACTGGTGGGATGGAATGAAAAGAGATATTGCTGATTTTACTGTGAAGTGTTTGACATGTCAACAGGTTAAAGCAGAGCGGCAGTTACCGAAAGTGATGCTTCAGCCTTTACCAGTGCCAAAGTGGAAATGGGAGAATATATCCATGGACTTTGTTGTTGGATTACCGAAGACATCTCGAGGTAATAATGCAATCTGGGTTATTGTTGATCGCTTGACCAAATCTGCTCATTTCCTTTATATACGAGATACTTTCTCTCTAGATCAACTTTCCCGTTTGTATCTTAAAGAGATAGTCAGGTTACATGGAGTTCCTCTCTCCATTGTATCTGACCATGATCCCAGGTTTACTTCTAACTTTTGGAAAGGCCTTCAGAAGTCGTTGGGTACTGAATTAAATTTTAGTACAACTTTTCATCCTCAATCAGATGGGCAGTCAGAACGAACAATCCAGACATTGGAGGGTATGCTCTGAGCTTTTTCTATGGATTATCAGGGAAGTTAGGACCAATATCTTTCTTTGGTTGAGTTTTCTTATAATAACAGTTTTCATTCCAGTATACAGATGGCACCATTTTTGGCATTATATGGGAAGCGGTGTCGAACTCCAGCTTTCTGGGATGAAGTTGGTGAAAGGAAGTTGATGGGACGATAATTGGTAGAAGAGATGGCAGAAAAAGATCAGTTGATTCAGAAGCACATAAGAACAGCTCAGAGCAGGCAGAAGAGTTATGCGGATAACCGGAGGAAGGATCTATCTTTCGAGGTAGGTGATCATGTTTTTTCTGAAGGTTTATCCTTGAAAAAGTGTGATGAGATTTGGTAATAAAGGAAAGTTGAGTCCAAGGTTCATTGGACCATACGAAATTCTAGAGAGAGTTGGATCAGTTGCATACCGAGTGGCTTTACCTCCGAGTTTATCTCAGGTACACAATGTTTTTCATGTTTCAATGTTGAGGAAGTATATGCCAGATCCATCTCATGTTTTGAGTCCAGAGGTAGTTCAGCTGGAAGAGAACCTATCTTATGAGGAACAACCGGTCCAGATTCTTGACCACAGGGAACAGGTGTTACGGAATAAGGTGATTCATCAGGTAAAGGTTTTGTGAAAAAACCATGTGAATGAAGAGGCAACGTGGAAATCTGAAAATGCTATGAGGGATAAATACCCCCACTTATTTTGATAAGTGAATAAAATTGCGAGGACACAATTCCAAAAAGGGGGGAAGGATGTAACATCCCAGGTAAATAATGAATAAAGAATTTTCATATTTATTAATATTTACGAATTAAATATTAATTTTATTTTAAAGGGGTTGCTATGTTCGATAGCGTACCCGATACGCAACGATGAGTTTCTTTGAAACTTACGTAGTACACTAGTAATAAAATAATATTATTTTAATTGTTAGTTAACAAGTAGCAGTTGTACTGGCGGGAATGGATAGAAATAACTAAAATATGATTAGATATGTTTTTAAATGTTTATACATTTACCCAATAAAAGATAAAAGCTTAAAATACGGAAAGAGTTCAATTTTACGGGCATATATACTCTAATTTTCACTAAAGGTTCACTTATCACCTTTTAAAGGTGAACCGTCATTAAATATAGTTTTGATCACTCTTATACTTTATTTTGGACCAAATATAACTCTTCTTTATAATCGGGACATCAAAATTTACTTTGTGTAAATTTTTGGTACCTTTCTGATAAAGTTCATTTTTTTTATGTATAGTGTAAAATGTTGTATTTTAATTCAAAACCTCTTTTTAATATAAATTATTTATATGATTAGATTATTATTTTAATTGGTTTTAAAGTGAAATTAGAAAATATTTTTACCAGTTAATCCAATGGTGGTCATTGGAATCAATTTCACTTTGAAATTGGACTTAAACTCGTGTCAATCTTTTGATACTTATTGTTTCACAAAAACACGCTATTTGTCATGACAGCGGGAATTAATTATTAAATTAATTAATTTGACTTATATGTTTTGAATTTTGTAAAATGGACTTCATTTTTGAATTCGGAATATCAAATATATCTTAGGGTGAATTTTTGGTAATTTTCTGAAAAACTTCAATTTTTGATGAATAGTGAAACCATTAAGTGGTAATCAAGCAAACTGATTTTTCAGTTAAATGAAAGTTTACCACTAATGTGTATTGAATTTTGAAAATCCGACATACGTGGTTTTCATTGAGAAGTAAAATGTGGTTCAATGAGATTATAATAATTTTTTTGGTGAATAGTAACTTTTTTTCATTAATCGCGATTAGAGGTAATTAGTGTAGTTTAAGGTAAAAATGATATTATAAGAATGTGAAAACACCATGAAACTTGTGCTACACCTATTGGGTGAGTCATGGCCGACCAAGACAAGCCATGGGCCAACTTTGGGACCCCATGGAGCCACTTTAGTTGGAAAATGACAATAATATATTTTTATTTAATGTTAAAATTAAATTGACACAAACATGAGTTGTTTTACTAAAACAATTTTTAAGTAGGGTTACACAAGTCCAAATTTTGATTATAAATAGTAATTGGAAAGATAAAAAGATTTCCTACATCATAGTAGTTTTTTTTATAATTTTTAGACATTAAATAAATTAAATTATATATGACATAATAATGATGCAGCGATGACATCATTATTTGACGATTTAAATAAAATAGAAAGATAATGTAAAATCTATAAACTACACATGTCCAAAACTTATTGGATGAGTGGATTTCTAAGCCTTATCACATTATCCACGAATTATATCAATGTGTGACCTTTTAAAACCGAAACACATTTTCAAATAAAGTAATATCTCTTTACTTTCCAAAAGTGCCCCTCCTCTCCTCTTATAAAAGGCCCCCACCTCTACCTCATTTCACACAATCCTAAAGCCTTTGGCTCGGCCAAACCCTGCCCAATTACTCTCTCCACATCCCTCTCCTCATCCTAGAGGATTCCCTTTGGGAATAATCCTTTCAAAGGAAGCCTTTACGCTCAAATCAAAAGGGAGTTACACTTTTAAAGGTAATTCATTCTCTCTTGTTCATTTGTTTTATTTTGCTTCTCCAACCCTCTAAAATCTTTTTATTTACTTATTTTGTAACAACACTAGTATCCTCAATATACTAGGATGTTGTTATATGATTTATTCGAGCTACACTCTCACACAACTACATCAAATGGTTAAAGAACATACGGTTTCTGTGGATGGCGAAATTCTGCCTCCCGAAACGATGATTGTTCAATACTCATTTAACACCTTCAAGGGTGGCCATTATGATGTCACTATTTTTATATATGATATATAATATGTTTATGTTTTCTTTAAGCTTCTGTATTTTTCATTTTTGGCATACCTTTATGGTTTCCATTATGGGTAAACACGATATCTTCATTTAAGGAAGTGCGGACTACCGCCCTCTAAAAGTGATGTGATTCGTTAATGCCATATGTGGGACGTGTAAAGGATGGATTTAAAGTTATTATATATGATGTTATACTGGAATTATAATATACCTCTATATCATTATTATTTATTTCCATTAAAGTATGAGATAGAAATGAAAGTAGTGTTCATGCGTACGCACGGCTTACCGTCTCCATGAACGGTGCATTTCATTTCTTATCCCCAAATGTAATGTACTATTAAAAGTACATGTATATAATGGATATATATAATTAATGATATATCTAAGTGATGAATATAATTCTGTAATTAAAATATACATACCTCTCATTTAGTTTTAATTCCATTAATATGACAAAGAAATGAAAGTAGCGTTCATGCGTACGTACGGCTTACCGTCTCCATGAACGGTGCATTTCATTTCTTACCTCTAAATGATTATGTAATATTATAAATACATGTATATTCTGGATATATATGATATATATGATATCCAAATCAAGAATGGCATTCTATATAAATAAAGAACCTTTGACCACACGAACAACATGTAATTGTAAGAAGTCCACTTTCGACTTAAGAACCAAATATTGACAAAACAAGCATTATTAACTTAAATGGTTACATAATGTTTATAACATGGCAATAAGTGATATAAAAGGAATAATGAACTTTAAAAAGGTTCTTAATCAAGTATAAATTAACTCAAGTTTATTATTCAGGACGTTAAAGAACGATCGAGTCAAGTCGGACCCAAGGTAAGGGACTTCGTCTCAATCTCCTTTCATTGAGGCATATTTCGTTTTATACACAACTTTATTTTATACGGTGTATAAACCCCTTTTACTTTTACTTTTATACAAAAAGAATCTTTTTCTATGAAGCGTTTTACAAAACGACAAAAAGGAATGTTTCTTTTAACGTACGTGGCGAAAACGACCTTTTCCACCCCCGTGAGTATTATTTGGTCTTTGGATTCCTCAACAAGCCGTAATGTTTTTAAAATAAAATAAATACCATATCCTCTTTTATGTATTTTGGTATTGAAAATGGTTTTGATAAAGGATTCTATTATGTCAATATATTTATGATATATTGTGATTGAAATGTGGAAATGTTTTCATTCCTTTATATTGGTTTTATGTTTTATGATTTTATATTGGTACTTGGACATTTTAACGGGTGGTTACGTTATAAACCATATGACGGGTGGTGCCGTGAATACCAGGACGGGTGGTTACATTATAACCTCCAATGTATTGGGTATGGAAGTCGGCCGTATGGATATTCCATTAAGTATGTATGGAAATTGGCCGTATGGCTATTCCATTAAGTGATATGTGTGGAAGTCAACCGTATGGTTATTCCACTTAAGTATGTTTATGTCCCAAGTTACCTTTATATATTCTATGTGTTCTTTATATGGGTTTTATGGTAATCCTTTGGTTACAAAAAGGTAAGTAATGATACTTTATTCAGTGAAGAGTTTTTATTACTTCATAAAGGTGAAAAGTATTACTTTGATAAAGTATACATGGTTTACTTGTTGTTTTGATAAACTAACAATTTTCATTCTTTGTGTATCCCTTAATGAGCTTTTTGTGCTCACCCCAAGTTTTTTTGAAATGTTTTTCATAGGACTTAATGTGGAATAGGGTCAAGGATGGGATCAAGGGAAAGTCATGCTTTATAAAACATGGAATTAGACATGTTTCTTTTTAAGAGTTTTTTTATTTATTCTATGGAAACTTGGTAGAAGTGTCTACTTTGTAATCTTTTGAGATGTAATAGTTATGTTCTAATTCTCTAAAACTCTAAACCTGAAAAGATCCTCAACGTGAATTATTCATTTAATTCAATATTAAGTAAGGTTTAAGGCACGAGGCCTTATAGTTGGTATCAAAGGTCGGTTTAGACAACTTTAGGAGTTAGAAAAGTGTTAAATTATAATATGATTGAAATGATATAGCATTTACGGATTACCATGTTGCTTCGCCTAAGATATTTCTGTGTTCAGAATGGTTTTCCGCAGAGGAAACAAAGCAGCTATGTTGGGACGACATCAGGAGAAAGATAACCTTCCAAATCAGCAACCTGAGATGGTCGGAATCGGAACTGAACAGTTTGTTGCAGTGATGGCACAGTTGACTCAGGCTATAAATGGTGGTGGTATCCATGCACGAGATCAGCCAGATCAACCGCAGAGGAACATGTCAGTGGTGGAACATTTCATGAGGCAACATCCCCCATCATTCAGAGGATCATCTGACCCTGTGCAAGCTGAAGGGTGGATTAAAGCACTGGAGAAAATTTTTGATGTCATGGGGTGTTCAGAACATCAAAAGGTTAGTCTTGCTGTTTACCATTTTGAAGGTGAAGCTGATCAGTGGTGGTCGATGGTGAAAAATATAAGGGATAGTGATGATATTGAGGATCTTCACTGGGACGAATTCAAAGGTATGTTTCTTGAGAAATATTTTCCTAAGGTGGTTCGTCTTAGGATGGAAAAATAGTTCCTAGAATTGAGGCAGGAGGATGATTCAGTGGCTGCTTATGAAGAAAAGTTCACTCGATTGTCAAGGTATGCTCCAAAATTCATACGAGATCTTGATAGTAAAATAAACCGTTTTTACTCAGGGTTAAAGCCAAAGTATCGAAGGGCTTTAGCTTCTCGTGAGTTCAAAAGTTATGAAAAACTTGTTCGATGTGCGGAGAAGGTGGAAATGGAGTTTTCCGATGATCAGGTGTTCTATGACAAACAACAGAATAAGAGGTCAAGTTGGCAGAAAATGGGGAAGAATTCATCAAATAAGCAAGGAGGTAAGAAAACCAAATATCCATCCTATGAGAAGTGTGGTAAAATGCATCCTGGAGAATGTTTATCCAAGTCTGGTAAGTGCTTTCGGTGTGGTAAGTCTGGTCATATTGCTCGTAACTGTAAGGAAGATGATCAAGCAAGAAATGAAAATCCAACGGTAAGATGTTATAAGTGCAATGAGACGGGTCACTATGCAAATGAGTGTCCGACAAAGAGCTTGAGTGATGGGAAGCAGTTAGACTACAAGCAGAAAGGGGTGGTGAAATCCTTTACAACAACTTCAGCAGATGTTGGGCCATCGAATGAAGTGGTATCAGCTCCAGGGAGCTCAGTATTTTTCGAAGATTGACTTGAGGTCGGGGTACCATCAGTTGAAAGTAAAAGAAGCAGACGTTCCGAAGACTGCGTTCCGTACTAGATATGGCCATTATGAATTTGTAGTTATGTATTTTGGGTTAACCAATGCACCTGCTGTATTCATGGACCTTATGAATAAAATTTTCCATGAGTTCTTGGATAAGTTTGTGTTTGTGTTTTGAGGTTTGGGAAGAGGTTATGTGTGCTTTGTGATTCACAGTTGAAGAATGAGTTGTTATGTGAGGCTCATAGTTCCCCGTTTTCAGTTCATCCTAGCAGTACTAAGATGTACAGAGATCTGCGGGAGTATTACTGGTGGGATGGAATGAAAAGAGATATTGCTGATTTTACTGTGAAGTGTTTGACATGTCAACAGGTTAAAGCAGAGCGGCAGTTACCAAAAGGGATGCTTCAGCCTTTACCAGTGCCAGAGTGGAAATGGGAGAATATATCCATGGACTTTGTTGTTTGATTACCGAAGACATCTCGAGGTAATAATGCAATCTGGGTTATTGTTGATCGCTTGACCAAATCTGCTCATTTCCTTTCTATACGAGATACTTTCTCTCTAGATCAACTTTCCCGTTTATATCTTAAAGAGATAGTCAGGTTACATGGAGTTCCTCTCTCCATTGTATCTGACCGTGATCCCAGGTTTACTTCTAACTTTTGGAAAGGCCTTCAGAAGTCGTTGGGTACTGAATTAAATTTTAGTACAACTTTTCATCCTCAATCAGATGGGCCGTCAGAACAAACAATCCAGACATTGGAGGATATGCTACGAGCTTTTTCTATGGATTATCAGGGAAGTTGGGACCAATATCTTTCTTTGGTTGAGTTTTCTTATAATAACAGTTTTCATTCCAGTATACAGATGGCACCATTTGAGGCATTATATGGGAAGCGGTGTCGAACTCCAGCTTTCTGGGATAAAGTTGGTGAAAGGAAGTTGATGGGACGAGAATTGGTAGAAGAGATGGCAGAAAAAGATCAGTTGATTCAGAAGCACATAAGAACAACTCAGAGCAGGCAGAAGAGTTATGCGGATAACCGGAGGAAGGATCTATCTTTCGAGGTAGGTGATCATGTTTTTTCTCAAGGTTTCTCCTTGAAAAAGTGTGATGAGATTTGGTAAGAAAGGAAAGTTGAGTCCAAGGTTCATTGGACCATACGAAATTCTAGAGAGAGTTGGATCAGTTTCATACCGAGTGGCTTTACCTCCGAGTTTATCTCAGGTACACAATGTTTTTCATGTTTCAATGTTGAGGAAGTATATGCCAGATCCATCTCATGTTTTGAGTCCAGAGGTAGTTCAGCTGGAAGAGAACCTATCTTATGAGGAACAACCGGTCCAGATTCTTGACCACAGGGAACAGGTGTTACGGAATAAGGTGATTCATCAGGTAAAGGTTTTGTGAAAAAACCATGTGAATGAAGAGGCAACGTGGAAATCTGAAAATGCTATGAGGGATAAATACCCCCACTTATTTTGATAAGTGAATAAAATTGTGAGGACGCAATTTCCAAAAGGGGGGAAGGATGTAACATCCCAGGTAAATAATGAATAAAGAATTTTCATATTTATTAATATTTACGAATTAAATATTAATTTTATTTTAAAGGGGTTGCTATGTTCGATAGCGTACCCGATACGCAACGATGAGTTTCTTTGAAACTTAGGTAGCACACTAGTAATAAAATAATATTATTTTAAATGTTAGTTAACAAGTAGCCATTGTACTGGTGGGAATGGATAGAAATAACTAAAATATGATTAGATATGTTTTTAAATGTTTATACATTTACCCAATAAAAGATAAAAGCTTAAAATACGGAAAGAGTTCAATTTTACGGGCATATATACTCTAATTTTCACTAAAGGTTCACTTATCACCTTTTAATGGTGAACCGTCATTAAATATAGTTTTGATCACTCTTATAATTTATTTTGGACCAAATATAACTCTTCTTTAGAATCAGGACATCAAAATTTACTTTGTGTAATTTTTTGGTACCTTTCTGATAAAGTTCATTTTTTTTATGTATAGTGTAAAATGTTGTATTTTAATTCAAAACCTCTTTTTAATATAAATTATTTATATGATTAGATTATTATTTTAATTGGTTTTAAAGTGAAATTAGAAAATATTTTTACCAGTTAATCCAATGGTGGTCATTGGAATCAATTTCACTTTGAAATTGGACTTAAACTGGTGTCAATCTTTTGATACTTATTGTTTCACAAAAACAAGCTATTTGTCATGACAGCGGAAATTAATTATTATATTAATTAATTTGACTTATATGTTTTGAATTTTGTAAAATGGAATTCATTTTTGAATTCGGAATATCAAATATAGCTTAGGGTGAATTTTTGGTAATTTTCTGAAAAACTTCAATTTTTGATGAATAGTGAAACCACTAAGTGGTAATCAAGCAAACTGATTTTTCAGTTAAATGAAAGTTTACCACTAATTTGTTTTGAATTTTGAAAATCCAACATACGTGGTTGTCATTAAGAAGTAAAATTTGGTTCAATGAGATTATAATAATTTTTTGGTGAATAGTAATTTTTTTTCATTAATCGCGATTAGAGGTAATTAGTGTAGTTTAAGGTAAAAATGATATTATAAGAATGTGAAAACACCATGAAACTTGTCCTACACCTATTGGGTGAGTCATGGCCGACCAAGAAAAGCCATGGGCCAACTTTGGGACCCCATGGAGCCACTTTAGTTGGAAAATGACAATAATATATTTTTATTTAATGTTAAAATTAAATTGACACAAACATGAGTTGTTTTACTAAAACAATTTTTAAGTAGGTCTAAACAAGTACAAATTTTGATTATAAATAGTAATTGGAAAGCTAAAAATATTTCCTACATCATAGTAGTTTTTTTATAATTTTTAGACACTAAATAAATTAAATTATATATGACATAATAATGATGCAGCGATGACATCATTATTTGACGATTTAAATAAAATAGAAAGATAATGTAAAATCTATAAACTACACATGTCCAAAACTTATTGGATGAGTGGATTTAGAAGACTTATCATCTTATCCACGAATTATATCAATGTGGTACCTTTTAAAACCGAAACACATTTTCAAATAAAGTAATATCTCTTTACTTTCCAAAAGTGCCCCTCCTCTCCTCTTATAAAAGGCCCCCACCTCTACCTCATTTCACACAATCCTAAAGCCTTTGGCTCGGCCAACCCCTGCCCAATTAATCTCTCCACATCCCTCTACTCATCCTAGAGGATTCCCTTTGGGCAGAATCCTTTCAAAGGAAGCCTTTAGGCTCAAATCAAAAGGGAGTTACACTTTTAAAGGTAATTCATTCTCTCTTGTTCATTTGTTTTATTTTGCTTCTCCAACCCTCTAAACTCTTTTTATTTACTTCTTTTGTAACAAAACCAGTATCCTCAATATACTAGGATGTTTTTATATGATTTATTCGAGCTACACTCTCACACAACTACATCAAATGGTTAAAGAACATACGGTTTCTGTGGATGGCGAAATTCTGCCTCCCGAAACGATGATTGTTCAATACTCATTTAACACCTTCAAGGGTGGCCATTATGATGTCACTATTTTTATATATGATATATAATATGTTTATGTTTTCTTTAAGCTTCTGTATTTTTCATTTTTGGCATACCTTTATGGTTTCCATTATGGGTAAACACGATATCTTCATTTAAGGAAGTGCGGACTACCGCCCCCTAAAAGTGATGTGATTCGTTAATGCCACATGTGGGACATGTAAAGGATGGATTTAAAGTTATTATATATGATTTTATACTGAAATTATAATATACCTCTATATCATTATTATTTATTTCCATTAAAGTATGAGATAGAAATGAAAGTAGCGTTCATGCGTACGTACGGCTTACCGTCTCCATGAACGGTGCATTTCATTTCTTATCCCCAAATGTAATGTACTATTAAAAGTACATGTATATAATGGATATATATAATTAATGATATATCTAAGTGATGAATATAATTCTGTAATTAAAATATACATACCTCTCATTTAGTTTTAATTCCATTAATATGACAAAGAAATGAAAGTAGCGTTCATGCGTACGTACGGCTTACCGTCTCCATGAACGGTGCATTTAATTTCTTACCTCTAAATGATTATGTAATATTATAAATACATGTATATTCTGGATATATATGATATATATGATATCCAAATGAGTAATGTCATTCTATATATATAAAGAACCTTTGACCACACGAACAACATGTAATTGTAAGAAGTCCACTTTCGACTTAAGAACCAAATATTGACAAAACAAGCATTATTAACTTAAATGGTTACATAATGTTTATAACATGGAAATAAGTGATATAAAAGGAATAATGAACTTTAAAAAGATTCTTAATCAAGTATAAATTAACTCAAGTTTATTATTCAGGACGTTAAAGAACGATCGAGTCAAGTCGGACCCAAGGTAAGGGACTTCGTCTCAATCTCCTTTCATTGAGGAATATTTCGTTTTATACACAACTTTATTTTATACGGTGTATAAACCCCTTTTACTTTTACTTTTATACAAAAAGAATCTTTTTCTACGAAGCTTTTTACAAAACGACAAAAAGGAATGTTTCTTTTAACGTACGTGGCGACAACGACCTTTTCCGCCGCCGCGAGTATTATTTGGTCTTTGGCTTCCTCAACAAGCCGTAATGTTTTTAAAATAAAATAAATACCATATACTCTTTTATGTATTTTGGTATTGAAAATGGTTTTGATAAAGGATTCTATTATGTCAATATATTTATGATATATTGTGATTGAAATGTGGAAATGTTTTCATTCCTTTATATTGGTTTTATGTTTTATGATTTTATATTGGTACTTGGACATTTTAACGGGTGGTTACGTTATAAAACATATGAAGGGTGGTGTCGTGAATACTAGGATGGGTGGTTACGTTATAACCTCCAATGCATTGGGTATGGAAGTCGGCCGTATGGCTATTCCATTAAGTATGTATGGAAATTGGCCGTATGGCTATTCCATTAAGTGATATGTGTGGAAGTCAACCGTATGGTTATTCCACTTAATTATGTTTATGTCCCAAGTTACCTTTATATATTCTATGTGTTCTTTATATGGGTTTTATGGTAATCCTTTGGTTACAAAAAGGTAAGTAATGATACTTTATTCAGTGAAGAGTTTTTATTACTTCATAAAGGTGAAAAGTATTACTTTGATAAAGTATACATGGTTTACTTGTTGTTTTGATAAACTAACAATTTTCATTCTTTGTGTATCCCTTACTGAGCTTTTTGTGCTCACCCCAAGTTTTTTTGAAATGTTTTTCACAGGACTTAATGTGGAATAGGGTCAAGGATAGGATCAAGGGAAAGTCATAATTTATAAAACATGGAATTAGACATGTTTCTTTTTAAGAGTTTTCTTTATTTATTCTATGGAAACTTGGTAGAAGTGTCTACTTTGTAATCTTTTGAGATGTAATAGTTATGTTGTAATTTTCTAAAACTCTAAACCTGAAAAGATCCTCAACGTGAATTATTCATTTAATTCAATATTAAGTAAGGTTTAAGGCACGGGGCCTTATACATAATGAAAAAAAAATTATATGAAAAATATGTTTTATATTTTATAGAGGAGGAAGAAAAGAACTTATCAAATTCAAAACACCATTATTGAACATTTTTTGAGCCTTTTACCATGAATAATGGAGTTATATTGTTGAGAAATAATGAGTTTTTATAAAAGTTACATTTTCTTCACTTATTAAAAGAGACCACATCCTCCCCATTTCAAAACCCATTCCAATTATTTGTCTCAAAAAAAATCCATATTATCTCTTAAATACCTTATATATTCTTTTTAAGCCTCGACCTTAACAAAATACCCATCTAAGGATCCCTAAGGAGCTACCCAAGGGAGAACTTCCAAGGGAGAGGTAATACTCTCCTTCCAAACTTTCTAGTTATTTTCTTCTTATAAACCGGAAAAGTAAAATATATACATGATGGTATAATAATTTTTTTACTATTCTTTTTTTAGACTAATATAATATTTATTTTATACTTTCCGTTAAAATAATCAAGAAAAATGAAAACACCCTTAAGTGTGTTTGCAAACTACCTTCTCTATGAATGATGTGTTCAATTTTCCATCACCACCTTAAATGTTAGGTTAAATAAGGTTATTAAATTAACTAATAATATATTTAAAACATTATTATAATTATTAAATTATAATTATGTCATTTACTACCACCTCCCATTATATGGAAAATGGAAGTGTCGTCTGTGCGTATGTGCGGACTACCACTTTCATGAAATGACATGTTTTGTTCTCCATAACCACCATAAATGGATGAATTTAAAAATGAATTTAATATTGAAAAATAATAATTTTTATAAAATTAATATTATTTAAGAATAAAATTTTTCATTATAAATGTGTGGTCAATGATAAACGGTCGTAGAAACATTAACCACCTTAAATGGATTTATCATGGAACCTTTCTTAATTTGGGGATATTTTCAGATAAAATTTTAAAATATATAAGTATTGTTATAACAAAATAATAAATTATATAAACCTAAACAATTCTAGAGATCATGAACTAGTTTTACAACACCTTTGACCATGGTCAGTAAAGCAAATTTTTTACAAAGAAAATAACTAAACAACCCTGAGTAACCGACATAATCATAAACTATATTAAAATCAAATAAAAAATGATAATAAATATAATTTATAAAATTAAATATATATTAATAATGTACTTGGATATATATTTAATTAATTTAATTTAATTATTCATGAAATTAAGTGCAATTGTAGGGAACTTTCAGACATAAAGTTTAGGTATATTCTGTACCACCCTCATTACTTGTTGGTTGCATTCTATATTTATTTTTATCCCCTTTCATGAAATATTATTCACATGAACTTATTATATTTTTGTATATATGTACCTAAAATATATACCTTTTTAAATAACATTTTAATTTATAGGTTTATATATGTTTTATTTCCCTTCAAAATTCTCACTTTTAAGTTAACCCACTTTAAGATAATTTTCTTATTTTTTGTCTCATGTCAAGAATTACCCCCATAATTTTTTTCAAACCATAAATAGATTTTTTTTAAATGTAATTATTTTTTATATAACCCTATTTGTTAAATTCTGGTTTTATAGAAAACAATAAGGTCTTTACTTATTTAAAAAATAATTTAGTTATTTCACCAAAACTCCACCCAAGTGGTTCATTTTTATTGTTTCTTCTCCAAATATTTCTCATGAGTTTTATAAAATGGAACTCCATTTTCAATAACTACATGGATTTTTTAATCATTAAACTCCAAAAAAATTTAATTCATTCTTATATTGGTAATCCTTATTATTTATCCTTCGATTATTCCTTGAATCATAATTGTGAAACCCACTTACTTCTCATGGGATTGATCATGCTTATGATTTAAGTATGGTTTATTTTTATCACGTGGCATGAATATATTTGATTTTAATTATGTGATAGGTATTCATAGAATTATATATCACTCCAATTCATTGGGAAATGTTTATATCTCATGAGATACGATGTATGGTGCATGATAGGTTATCCTAAACACACTATATTATGTGATGGGTGATCCAGGATGTATATGTCCCTCCAATTAATTGAGTATAGCTTTATATATCATTATATTTTGTTTTTGGGATTAGGGGGATAACATAATACACCATGTTAATTTGTGAACTATGATTATGGGAATGGGGAGTGATCCCAATCCACCATGGTACTTTTTCCACTTTATGATGATGGTCTTGGGAGTGACCCTTGATTTTTTTAAAGTTGGGGCCAAAGCCACTTTTTATTATGAAATAAAAGAACTCTTTATATCTAATACTTATATGTAAAATATAATTTATAAATTATTGAAATGATAAAAAAAATCAAGATACATTTAGGTTGGTTTGTTATAATACTCAATTTTGAGCTATGGATCTATGTTTTTCTTTTATTTCAACCACATAAAAATTTCGCGGAGGGGATATTTTAGAGGATTTTTTTCTTTGAGTGAAGTAAATTTTATGGTGTATTTGATTAGGGGTAACCTCTATTGATCTCTTAGTGTTCTCAAATTTTGGATATTTTGGGCATTGTCTAGGTTATTCTAAGACATTTCATTGAAATACCTAAGATCTTTCCTTTGGTGTGGCTGGTTGGTCCCTTTCCACAGGATCTATAAGTTGAGTTAGTGAAAGAGAAAATATCATGTGTAAATTCAGTTTTTATTGATGGTTAATTTAGGATTTTTTTGGTTGGTATTAAGTATTATCAGTTATGTTCCTTTTGTATGGTGTCCGATTATTGTTGTATGTGTTTTGTTTCTTAGGTTGTGTTTCTCTTGGTTTGTGTGTTGTGTTGTGGAAGTTTTAAGGATTTAATTATTAGTGGATGAGCTTGGTAAACCTTTATTTTTTTCTCGTGTGATTATAAAATACATCCCCTTTAGTATTTTGAGAACTCAAAGGTGTTTCTTTTTTATTGGGTTCTCCATGAGATAATGTTCTAAGGTTGAGGTCCTAGTTCACCCATTGAGTATTCTGACCTAAGTTCTAATCTATATTGGGGACCCAAGTTTGGATCCATGTTGGGAATTTTTGGTGTTTTAGTACTATGATCTTGTAATGGGATCATGTTTTTGGGATCAATGATGGTTTATGGATGTGTATGTTAAGTTTTATTTGTGTTTTTTTTCCTTCGAAGTTATAATTAGTTTCATGTTGACTGATAGTGGTTGGTAGTAATGATCAAATTATTTGAACTGTGTTATTATGAATGGTTTCTATTGTGGTGTTATGTCTCCCCTTTGTTTCAAATTTTTTGATAAATTATAAATGATGGGGATACCAATAGTAGGTCTCTGCCTTCTCTTTTTTTCAATTTTTTATTAATCATTGTTGAGTTATTCTTGGAGACATGCAATTTCATTGTGGATTTGTTCATTATATTTAAAGGGTTAGTTTGGTTTGGTGGATATTCCAATCTTGGTACCTTCTCTAGTTGAAACCCACCTTTCCACCTTAAGATAATAAGTGTCTTAGTAGTCATATTTCTTTTGATCCTACTTTTTATCAAGTCTTTTTTTGGGGTAGAAATTGGAATGGTGGGGAGAATTGTGACATACCCAATGTGAATTTCCTATATATATTTACATGGTTATCTTATTCCTTGATATTGAGGGTGTTTCAAGGTGAAACTTTAGAAATTTTGAATCTTTTATGAGTCCACATGACTTAGCACATGTTTTTATAAAAAACATAAAGTAAACTTTGTGAGTTCTACAATTTTTTAAAATGGAAATAATGTAGTCACTGTATAGTTTTGTAAACTGTGTGAGTAAGCCATGTGGCCTTCTTGGTTTTGGGTAATTTTTTCATTTTGAGTTATTTTATTTTGATTTATTTTATTTTGGATTCCCTATCTCAAACCCAACAACCCAAAGGCCTTTCCCCGTAGATACTCTCCCTCTCCTCACCTCACTTGGTGGATTTATTATGGTTTCTTGGTGGATTATACATTAAATATCATGAAAAGGGACCTTTTCTCCTTCTATTTTATCTTTATATTTGGTTTTTATAAGTTTCCCTATCCTTATCTAACTTTATCATCCTTGGGGTATGAATATCATGAATTGGGTTGCTAAAATTCTGGGTTTTGGTTTCTTGGGGTTGTTTTAATTATCTTACAATGGATTATAGTGGCATTCATCTAAGTTGATATAGTTCTTCTTGTCATAAATTGATTACCCCATGATCAAGGTAGGTGTTTTTGTGAAATTTTTTTAAATGTCATTTACCGCGAACTTGGTGTTTTATAATATTTGTTTTATCAAATTATAATTATGTACAATGATTTTATGGAGTTCCTCAAGAGTTTTAAAGTAAATGGTCTCTTATTATAAATATTCTAAATAAATTTCAAGGGGTTTTTTGTATCTAATGGTTGTTTGGGTGGAAAGTGACCTTAAAATGTTATAATGTATTTTTTTAAAATTTAAATGATGTTTAAATATGATTTGAACCTGTTTGGATTACCAGTTGGGTGAAATGTTAGTTTCTTGAGGAATGTTTTTTAAAATCGATCGAATGATATTTCCAAATGTTTTGGGTTCAAAATACATTCTGAAATGGAATTTAAAAGGGAGGTGAAATGGATTTTCTTCTAGAGTTGAGTTTTTGATAAGGCCTATTTAGAACTATTATATTAGATTTCATGATGTGTGTGAGACCCTCATAGGTTCCCCTTTATTCTTGTATGTTTGTATTATATGGATTATATCCTGGGTGGATTTATTTATATTTCATTTGATATGGTTTATGTAATAATGGGAAATTTATTGAAAGAGTGAAAGATGTGAGATGAGATTTATGGTTATTTCACTACTTATGATTTATGTGCATATTAATTTTATTACTATTGGTTACCACCGATGAGTTTTATCATGGGACCCTAGGTAACTAAGTAAAAGTTCAAGATATATGTTGTGCTATCCCGATGTGCACTCCCTAACTTGTTCTGCAGGAGAGTTGTTCCCTCCCAGGTGTTTATGTTATACTAGGTGACCCACAATTGGGTTCCATATGGTGATTATAACGGTTTCACTAGGGGAACCATGTATAAAATATTTCTAATGATACCAGGTCTAATATTGTTCATGATACATCCTAGTGTGTTTCCCATGATACAAGATGATGTTAGACATGGGATTTACCATCCTTGTATACCCAAGTTCAATTGACTTGTATTATTCTAATTATTTTCTTTTGTGGTTGGTTTCCTTATTTTATACCATAAATTGTATGATGTTTTTCTAGTTATTGTGTTATTCATGTTTTTTTTTGGATTTTTTAAAAGATTTTTTTTCAAAGTTTTTATAGAAAGTTTATTTCTAAAATGGATTTGAAAGGAGATTTTTTAATGGGTGGTTAATAGGAAAGTAAATGTTTTTAAATGATGTTTTCAAAATGAGTTGATTTAAAAAAAAAGGGGTGGTTGGTTTATGAAAAAACTAATGGTTTGATATATTTTTTTTGGAAATATCATTGTATAATTTTTTAATTATATTTAAAATTATAATAAAATGACATATCTCTGAAATGAGTGCACAAAATCCATGATGAGATCCCATTGAACTTGATTTTTATCACACCCTATATGCACCACTCGATGTATGCAGTTTATATGGTTTCCTTTTCAGATTCCATGGCTATAGTTTCTTCCTATGGTTATATTAGGGTTTAAATTATTCTATAGTGGTTGTATTAGGATATGGATGGTAACAAAAGGGCCACATAGAGATGTTTGGTTATGGTTTGTTTTTTTTGGGATGCTCATGTATTGACTATGAAAATTTATAATATTTTTGTTTTATTTATTTATGAGATATTTATCATAATACAATTTTTATTTATGATGCTTAACCTATTTATTTATTATGTGTACACTATTTAGATATTGTTTCATTTTATTGTGATGTTTATTTATATGCCTAGGTATCCAATATATGGATAGCTCATTCTAGATCACCAGGTGAAATCTGTTTTCTGTATTTTATTATACGGGGGATAAATCATTCCCAAAGTGCATTTAATGAGTCCCAAGAAATAGTTTATAGAAACTAGGGATTAGTAACTTCATTTAGGTGTGTGGAGGACTAGGTCAGGATTCGTCTATGGTGGAAACCGAGTCAGTTCATTACACATGTATAATAAACATATGGAGAAGAAAAATACAGTGTGTAACTGGATTACACATGTCATACATCCCATAACTATTCATGTAGAAAATAATATTAATTAATTAACCCATTAAACCCAATAAATGCATGTATGTGTTCCATTAATTGATAGTATACATCATGAGATAGGTTTTATTAAAAATTAATTTCTTAATTAATTTATGTGTAAAAATTCATAACTACACAACGTGTATGGTTTTAATACACTGAGTACTCCTTATGCATTAAAATCATTACAATCCATATAAATTAACATGTGTCCATGTGAAATTTATTGGAAGTAAATTCCATGTAATTACATGAAATTTTGTGTATATTACATGCTATGTGAGTGAATAACAAAAAAAAACAAAAAACAAAAAACACACTGGGTAGTTTGGATAGCTACACACCATGTGGACTTCAAGTACAGTTGTGTACTTAATTAATTTTGAATAAAATTAATTAATTATTTTTTTGAAATTATATTGTATGGGAATATCTATGGCTATTTGGATGGATATTAAGATAAATAAATTTTTAAATAAATAAATAAAATCAATTAATTTGAGCATGTTTTATCTTAATTGAGAATGATTGAAATGAATGAAAATTTATTGAATGAATAGTTTTTTCATTTGTAGATGATCATGATCTTAACTAAACTATGTATGTGTAGATTTATTTTAATTTAATTATTTAATGGGTTTTTGAAATTATTATTATTAAATTAATATAATGACCTACATGTCATCGCCTCCTCTTATTATATAAGGAATTGTGTGTCTATGGTTTATTTTTTGTAAACCTCATAACAATTCCATTGGTTCACCTCACCCTTGTGTTAGTAAATCAAATATAAGGATGAAGTTCCCAAGATATTAGATACATTTCAAGATGGTGCTGAGGTGAAATCAATAAAGGTGATACACATAAAAAAGGTGGAATTCTACAACTAGATCTAAGAATCAATCAAGGAGTTTTACCCCAAGGTCAATGGTTTTTTATTTTCCTATCAGTAAGAAAATTGATAGAAAAATATTATGATCATGCCACATATTTATTTTTTATTATGCATAGTTATTTATTTTATTTTATGGATGCTTTATCATGATAAAATAAATATATGAACTAAATAACAAGTATGCTCAGATGTAATAAAAAATAAAAAATATTGTCCATAAATATTTTATCAACACATTGCTAATCAATAAATTAAAATCCAATTAATATTAACAAGGAATGTTAGAGGATAAAACAATAATGTTTACACATAATAAAAAACCCCTCGAGTTAATATTAAGTTATTTATGTCTTCCATAACTTGATTATGGATGAAACCATGGAGATAAGTATAAGGACCCGGCCTTAAAACATTACATAATCATGAATTAAAGGAATAATTAACATTGATGATCTTTTCAGGTTTAGAGTTTTAGATAATTAGATCATAACTATTACATCTCAAAAGATTACACATTAGACACTTCTACAAAGTTCCCTTTTTTTACAAAACATGAACTCTTAAAAAAAAGAGTCATTTTTAGTTCCATGTTTAAGACAACATGACTTTTCCTTGATCCCATCCTTGACCCTATTCCACATTATGTCCTGTGAAAAACATTTCAAAAAAACTTGGGGTGAGCATAAAAATCTCAGTAAGGGATACACAAAAAAGAAAAACTGTTAGTTTTTCAAAACATCAAGTAAACCATGAATACTTTATCAAAGTAACACTTTTAACCTTTAATAAGTAGTAAATACTCTTCATTGATTAAAAGATCATTACTTACCCTTTTGTAACCAAAATATTACCATAAAACCCATATAAAGAACACATAATATATAAAGGTAACTTGGGACATAAACATACTTAAATGGAATAACCATACGGTCGACTTCCACACATATCACTTAATGGAATATCCATATGGCCGAATTTAATACCCAATGGATTGGAGGTTATAACGTAACCATCCATCCTGGTATTCACGACACCACCCTTCATATGGTTTATCACATAAAAACCCGTCAAATTTCCAAGTACCATTATAAAATCATAAGACATAAAAAAATATAATGGAAAGAAAACATTTTCACATTTCGATCACAATATATCACTTAAATATATTGACATAACAAATCCATTATAAAAACCATTTTCAATACCAAAATACATAAAAGAGTATATGGTATTTATTTTATTTTAAAAACATTATGGCTTGTTAAGGAAGCCAAAGATCAAGTAGTACTCGCGGCGGTGGAAAGGTCATTGTCACCACGTACGTTAAAAAGAAATATACTTTTTGTCATTTAGTAAAATGATTCGTATAGAAAAGATTCCTTTTGAATAAAATTAGAAGTCAAAGGGGTTTATACACCGTATAAAATAAAGTTTTGTATAAAACAAAATATGCCTCAATGAAAGGAGATTGAGACGAAGTCCCTTACAAAGTCTTTATCCTTAGATTAAGGATAAATCAATTACATAATTATGTGTGACAAATATAAATACACACAATATAAGAGGATATTTAGTGTAAAACAATCGGAGGTAATCCACACATATTCATAGTATGGCATAATCAATAAGTATAGGTTTAACCCAAAGAATTTAAATTGGGTTAAGAAGTTCCCCTACAGAAATTTGACAGCCTAACGACGTCACTTTAAAATTATGAAAATGAGATGATGAGAGATAAGAAGGTTATCTCATAACTTGTACATAACATTTACAGCAATAAGGATATATAAGGAAATATCCCAACATAAAAATATGTAAATTAAAAGACCCTAAAAAAAGAAGTCTTTTAAAAGGAGGAGGGTGAAAGGTTCCCTTACCGACTTGGGTAACTTTCTAAACGTACACCCCATGAAAGAAGGACTATAAAACATTGATGTAAATAATCTTAAATGAAAGTATATCACACAAAGAGTATAATAATGGGAATTTCATACACCACTCAAAGGAAATGGTGGCAAATGTAACATAAATCTCACGAGAATAAAAGTGAGATGAAAAACCCCTTACGAAAACTCGACAGCCTAACGACGCCACTTAAAACTTCTAAAAAAGGATTGAAGATATCAATTAGGGTATCTCATCATATGAACATAAAAAATTACAGTATGATGAATATAAAAGAACATCCCCAAACATAAGAATGGTGAGATTAAAAGAAATGACATAAAAGAGAGTACTTAAAAAGAAAGAGAGAGGTAGGATCCCTTACCTCGTGTCCGACTTGACTCGATCGTTCTTTAATCTCATGAATAATAAAATAGAGTTAATTTATACTTTATTAAGAACCTTTTTTAAGTTAATTATTCATTTTATATAATTTATTACCATTTTATGAACATTATGTAATTATTTAGGTTAATAACGGTCGTTTTGTTGATCATTGGTATTTGAGTCAAAAATAAACTTATTACAATTACATGTTGTTCATGTGGTCAAAGGTTCATTATATCCAGAATGATATTCATGATTTTGATATCATATATATCACATATATCCAGCATATACATGTATTTATAATAGTACATAACATTTAGAGGTAAGAAATGAAATGCACCGTTCATGGAGACGGTAAGCCGTACGTATGCAAGAACGCTACTTTGATTTCTATTTCATATTTAATGGAGTGAAATAATAATTATATAAAGGTGTATTATAATTCTAGTATAATATAATATATAATATCATTAACTCAATCCTTTATACGTCCCACATATGACATTAACGAATCAAATCACTCTGAGGGGGCGGTAGTCCGCACTTCCTAAAATGAAGATATCACATTTACCCATAATGGAAAACATAATGTTATGCCATAAATTAAAAATACATAAGAATAAGGAAAACATAAACATAATATATATAATACATAAAAATAGTGACATATTAATGGCCACCATGAAAGGTGTCAAAAGAAGATTGAACAATCATCGTTTCGTGAGGCAGAAATTCGCCAACCACAGAAACAATATGTTCTTTAACCATTAGAAGGAGGTGTGTGTAAGTGTAAATCTAATAATTATCATAACAACATACTAGTATATTTAATATACTGGTTTTGTTACAAAAGAAAGGAATAAAAAGAGTTTAGGGGGATGGAGAAGCAAAATAAAACAAAAGAACACAAGTGAAGACATTACCTTTAAATTGGGTAACTCCTCTTGGTTTGAACAAAAGGGGTTTCTTGAAGAGATTTATGCCTAAGGCAAGGCTTATAGGATGAGGAGAGGGATGCGGAGAGATAAAATGAGTATATATTGGCCGAGACAATGGCTTGAGAGGTGTGGGTAAGGTGGTAGAGGTAGGGGCCATTTATAAGAGGGAGGAGGGGTACTCTTGGAAAGTTATAAAATGTTACTTTATTATATAATGAGTTTCGGTTTTTAAAGGTCCCAAAATTATATATTTCGAGGATAAGGTTATAAGAGTTCTAAATCCACCCATACAATAGGTTTTTGACAAGTTTATGTCTTAGATTTTAAATTATCTTTTCATTTTATTTAAATCGTTAAATAATGAGGTATTCGCTGCATCATCAAGGTGTCATAAATAATTTAATTTATTTAATGTATAAAAATTATAAAAAAAATGTCATGATGTAGGAAATATTTTTAGATTTATAATGAATATTTATAGTTAAAAATTAGAATTTTATAACCCCATGTAAAAATTGTTTTAGTAAAACAATACATGTTTGTGACATTTTTATTTTAACTTTAAATAAAAAATTATTAATGTCATTTTCTAACCCAAGTGGCTCCATGGGGTCCCCAAGTTGACCCATGGCTTTTCTTGGTCTTACATGACTCATACAATAATGGTAGGACATGTGTCAAGGTAATTTCATATTATTATAACATTATCTTTACCTTAAATTACTCTAATTACCTTTAATCGCGATTAATAAAACTTAAAAGTTACTATTCACCAAAAAAATATTTTCATCCCATTGAACCACATTTTAAATCATAATGAAAACCATGTATGTCGGATTTTTGAAATTCAAATCACAGAGGTGGTAAAATTTTATTTAAACGAAAAATCAGTTTTTAACTACGACTTAGTGGTTTCACTATTCATCAAAAATTAAAGTTTTTCAGAAAAATACCAAAGATTCAACCTAAGATATATTTGGTATTCCGAATTCAAAAATGATGTCTATTTTAAAAAATTCAAAACATATAAGTTGTATTAATCAATTTAATAATTAATTCCCGTTGTCAAAACAAATAGCGTGTTTTTAAGAAACAAAATATATCAAAAGATTGACACTAGTTTAAGTCCAATTTCAAAGTGAAATTAATTCCAAATACCACCATTGGATTAAATGGTAAAAATATATTCTAATTTAACATTAAAACCAATTAAAAAGATAATCTAATCATATAAATAAATTATATTAAAAGGAGGTTTTGAATTAAAATACAACATTTTTCACTTATTCATTAAAAATGGACTCTATCAAAAAAATAACAAAAACCTACACAAAGTAAATTTTGATATCCCAATTCTAAAGAAGGATTTTATTTGGTCCAATATAGAAAATAAAATTGTCAACAAGTGGATTTAAAAATTGTTCGCCATCAAAAGGCGGTTAATCAACCTTTTAAAGAATATTAGAATATTTACGCTTAAAATTGTATTCATTCGCATTTTAAGCCTCTAAAATTTATTGGATAAAAGTAAAAATATTTGGAAAACATATATAATCATTTTGTAGTTAGTTATGTTCATTCCCTCCATTACAACAACTAGGCATTAACTACAATTTAAAATAATATTATTTTATTATTAGAGTGCAACGTAAGATTTCCAAGAAACTCGTTGTTGCGCAATGGGTACGCCATCGAGCATATCATTCCCTTTAAATTAATATTAACATTTTATTCACAAGAAAGGATAAATATAAAAATGTCATATTATTTATTTACCTGGGGTGTTACATCCTTCCCCCCTTTTGGGAATTGCGTCCTCGCAATTTTAAAATTGGGCTCGAAAACTTCATTGAAAGTCCCACATCGGAACAAGAGTCAGTAAAACTATCACTTTAAAATAAAGAAAGCGAAGTAAAAAGGTCACACATGTTAACCCGTACTAGGATTCCATGAAAACATAGATATGGAAGAAAAAACAAAGGGTCATGTTCTGATAGAGAGTGATGGAAAACATTTTTAGGAGAAAGTTAACCACCAGAAAATCACAAACTTGTGATGGGTTAAACGGTATTTGATTTCCCAGTTGGAAAAGTTAACAGAAAACATTTTTGTTTTAAATTAATTTTTATTGAGGAATTTATTTATCACAAGGAAATATACTTTCTTATCATTTAGACTTTCATCTATTACTATATTTCTTACACAAAATCACTTTTTTCCAAAAGACGAGTATTTAGGATGACTTGTTCACATTAAGAGTGCTATAATCAACTTTTAGAGAATCAAATAATCCAAAAAAGAGAACTATATATTTTCCATGTCTTTAGACCTTAACCAAAACCAAAATTGTTAGAACATGATCCAAAAAAAGGATAATCCATTATAAAAAAAAATCTATTCTTAATATCCAAAATTTGTCCAACACAACCCAAAGTCCAACGAAGACCATTCGATAAACAATTTGTCTATGAAATTATTAAAAGTAAACCAGACTAAAATTGAAACCCAAATATTTGAAGGATTTAATCACATAGTTTTCCAAGGTAAAAATTAACATTTATCTCTAAATAACATCAGGTGCTCTTAAAGTCTCATATTGAAAAGTAATTAACCTAATCATATATCCTCTATGATAGGTCAATATTTTCCTAGATAACCCAAAATCAACTTATTATTGATTCATAAAATTATATAACTAAAAAGAATTTGTCATACTAACCGGGGACTTCACGTAGTCCAGTGGTAGGGGATAAATACCAGTCGCACTTTGGTTGTGGGTTTGATTCCCACAACTTTGTCCGACACGACGGGTTGTCACACGGTCTGCGTGTTGTCCTTTTTCCAAAACTATATAATTCTCAAAACATTCCCCAAAAGAGATAAAATTATCAAAAATAACCATAACATAATTTAACCTCAATTTTATCTCATGCCTTTCATTTTCCATCATAACATATAGTAACCCATAATTACCTCAAACGTAAGGATCATATAAATCCAAATGGTTCTTTATAACTATGTCCACAAAAGAACATATAACTATTCCTTGAATAAAATTTTCATATATCAAACATCAGGGTTACACATACTATAAAAAGTCTTCTAATATAACCCCATCATCAAAAGAGACTTAATACTTTTAAGAATTTCACCATCCTACAATATACCATAACTCTTGAATCCCTTATATGTTGACTTCTTACTCATTCAAAATTCTTCATTATCCATTAACCATTTCTTTCCAACTTATTTTGAAATACTTCTTTCCTACAAACAAAATCATGAATCATATCCTAAGATTCCAAAATAGGAAAACATATGTTAAGAAATAATCCATACCTTTGATTGGTCATTGTCTGTTTCTTCATCCTCAATCAGAAAGGAATTAGGTATTGGTAAACTAATATTTGTATGATCTTGGTGATCCCATTCCCGAAACTTCTTCATAGGACATGTGTTTGCAAAATGACCATGCACACCACATTTAAAACATTCAATTGATCTATCAGAAAGAACTTCTTTCCCTTTCCTCAAGTCAACTGGATGCTTCCTTTTTCCATGGAAGGTTCTTGCTTTATGGCCTTCATTTCCATATCTATAGCATCTTTATGTCCCTTTGAAACATTTTCCTAGGAGTTTCTTTCCACATCTTTGACACATAGGTTTTTGAACACACTTACCTTTATGATTATTACCTGAACTTCTGTAGGGATTTTTTTCTCACATATATGTTGCCTTATAAAAATCACCAAGGTTTAGGTGGTCAATAATGACTCCAGATAGTTGGTTGAGGATAAACATAAGAGTTCTCATTGTAGCTCCCATATCATTCAGTTTCTCTCTCAGAAAAGTGTCACAGTTTCCTTCACATCCACTGTTACTTTGGTGCCTGCTAGTTCCAACCATTTACTAAAACCAAAAAGGTCAGTGTGAGCATATCAGTAAAATCGTCATATAATAATGACGAAGATAAACACTAAGATATACTTATCCAAGTTATCTCAAAAACATTATAACTTTAAAAAAACAATGACTCCATTTAATATACTACCCATTATGGTTATACACAACTTGTCACTTATGCTTAAACAAAACTCTAACCTCTAAAGTTATCTAAACCGACCTCTGATACCAACTATAATGACCTAGCCTTAAAACATTACATAATCATGAATTAAATGAATAATTCAAATTGAGGATATTTTCAGGTTTAGAGTTTTAGAGAATTATATAATAACTATTACATCTCAAAAGATTACACATTAGACACTTCTACACAGTTACCTTTTTTTACAAAACATGAACTCTTAAAAAAAGATTCGTGTCTAGTTCCATGTTTAAGACAACATGATTTTTCCTTGATCCCATCCATGACCCTATTCCACATTATGTCTTGTGAAAAACATTTCAAAAAAACATGGGGTGAGCATAAAAATCTCAGTAAGGGATACACAAAGAAGGAAAACTGTTAGTTTTTCAAAACATCAAGTAAACCATGAATGATTTATCAAAGTAACACTTTTCACCTTTAATAAGTAGTAAATACTCTTCACTGATTAAAATATCATTACTTACCCTTTTGTAACCAAAATATTACCATAAAACCCATATAAAAAACACATAACATATAAAGGTAACTTGGGACATAAACATACATAAATGGAATAACCATACGGTCGAATTCCACACATATCACTTAATGGAATAGCCATAAGGCCAACTTCCATACCCAATGAATTTGAGTTTATAACATAAACAACCATCCTAGTATTCACAACACCACCCGTCATATGGTTTATCACGTAACCACCTGACAAATTTCCAAGTACCATTATAAAATCATAAGACATAAAACAAATATGATGAAAGGAAAAAATTTCCACATTTCGATCAAAATATATCACTTAAATATATTGACATAACAAATCCATTATAAAAACCATTTTCAATACAAAAATACATAAAATAGTATATGGTATTTATTTTCTTTTAAAAACATTACGGCTTGTTAAGGAAGCCAAAGATCAAGTAGTACTCGCAGCGGCAGAAAGGTCATTGTCACCACGTATGTTAAAAAGAAATATACTTTTTGTCATTTAGTAAAATGCCTCATATAGAAAATATTACCTTTGAATAAAAGTAGAAGTCAAATGGGTTTATAAACCATATAAAAGAAAGTTGTGTATAAAACAAAATATGCCTCAATGAAAGGAGATCGAGACGAAGTCCCTTACAAAGTCTTTATCCTTAGATTAAGGATAAATCAATTACATAATTATGTGTGACAAATATAAATACAGCCAATATAAGAGGATATTAAGTGTAAAACAATCAGAGGTCATCCACACATATTCATAGTATGGAATAATCAATAAGTATAGGTTTAACCCAAAGAATTGAAATTGGGTTAAGAAGTTCCCCTACAGAAATTTGACAGCCTAACGGCATCACTTTAAAATTATGAAAATGAGATGATGAGAGATAAGAAGGGTATCTCATCACTTGTACATAAAATTTAAAGTAATAAGGATATACAAGAACATATCCCAACAAAAAAATATGTAAATTAAAAGACCCTACAAACAGAAGTCTTTTAAAAGGAGGAGGGTGAAAGGTTCCCTTACCGACTTGGGTAACTTTCTAAACATACACCCCATGAAAGAAGGACTATAAAAAATTGATGTAAATACTCTTAAAGGAAAGTATATTACACAAATAGTAGAATAATGGGCTGTACATACACCACTCAAAGGAAATGGTGTCAAATGTAACATAAATATCACGAGAATAAAAGTGAGATGAAAAACCCCTTACGAAAACTTGGCAACCTTACTGCGCCACTTAAAACTTCCAAAAAAGGATTGAAGATATCAATTAGGGTCTCTCATCATATGAAAATAAAAAAGTACATTATTAGGAATATAAATTAACATCCCCAAACATAATAATGATGAGCTTAAAAGAAATGACATAAAAGAGAGTATTTAAAAAGAAAGAGAGAGGTAGGATCCCTTACCTCGTGTCCGACTTGAATCGATCATTATTTAATATCCTGAATAATAAACTAGAGTTAATTTATACTTTCTTAAGAACCTTTTTTAAGTTCATTATTCCTTTTATATCATTTATTACCATTTTATGAACATTATGTAATTATTTAAGTTAATAACGGTCGTTTTGTCGATCATTGGTACTTGAGTCAAAAATAAACTTCTTACAATTACATGTTGTTCATGTGGTCAAAGGTTCATTATATCCAGAATTATATTCATAATTTGGATATCATATATATCATATATATCCAGAATATACATGTATTTATAATAGTACATAACATTTAGAGGTAAGAAATGAAATGCACCGTTCATGGAGACGGTAAGCCGTACGTACGCATGAATGCTACTTTCATTTATATTTCGTATTTAATGGAGTGAAATCATAATTATATAATAGTATATTATAATTCCAGTATAATATCATATATAATATCATTAACTCCATCCTTTATACGTCCCACATATGGCATTAACGAATCAAATCACTGTGAGGGGGCGGTAGTCCGCACTTCCTAAAATGAAGATATCGTGTTTAACCATAATGGAAACCATAATGTTATACCATAAATTAAAAATAAAGAAGCATAAGGAAAAAATAAAAATTATATATATCATACATAAATAGAGTGACATATTAATGGCCACCATGAAAGGTGTTAAAAGAAGATTGAATAATCATCGTTTCGTGAGGCAGAAATTCGCCAACCAAAGAAACTATATGTTCTTTAACCATTAGAAGGAGGTGTGTGTAAGTGTAAATAAAATAATTCTCATAAAAAAAATCCTAGTATATTTAATATACTGGTGTTGTTACAAAATAAAGTAATAAAAATAGTTTAGGGGGATGGAGAAGCAAAATAAAACAAAATAACACAAGTGAAGACATTACCTTTAAATCGGGTAACTCCTCTTGGATTGAACAAAAGGGGTTTCTTGAAGAGATTTATGCCTAAGTCAAGGATTATAGGATGAGTAGAGGGATGTGGAGAGATAAAATGAGCAGATATTGGCCGAGCCAATGGCTTGAGAGGTGTGGGTAAGGTGGTAGAGGTGAGGGCCTTTTATAAGAGGGAGGAGGGGCACTCTTGGAAAGTTATAAAATGTTACTTTATTATATAATGAGTTTCGGTTTTTAAAGGTCCCAAAATTATATATTTCGAGGATAAGGTGATAAGAGTTCAAAATCCACCCATCCAATAGGTTTTTTACAAGTTTAGGTCTTAGATTTTACATTATCTTTTTATTTTATTTAAATCGTTAAATAATGAGGTATTCGCTGCATCATCAAGGTGTCATAAATAATTTAATTTATTTAATGTCTAAAAATTATAAAAAAAATATCATGATTTAGGAAATCTTTTTATATTTCTAATGAATAATTATAGTAAAAAATATGACTTGTATAACCCCATGTAATTTTTTTTAGTAAAACAATACATGTTTGTGACATTTTTATTTTAACTTTAAATAAAGAGTTATTAATGTCATTTTCTTACCCAAGTGACTCCATGGGGTCCCCAAGTTGACTCATGGCTTGTCTTGGTCGGCCATGACTCATCCAATAAGGGTAGGAAATGTTTCAAGGTAATTTCATATTATTGTAACATTATCTTTACCTTAAATTACACTAATTACCTTTAATCGCGATTAATAAAACTTAAAAGTTACTATTCACCAAAAAATATTTTCATCCCATTGAACCACATTTTACATCCTAATGAAAACCATGTATGTCGGATTTTTTAAATTCAAATCACAAAGGTGATAAAATTTCATTTAAACAAAAAATCAGTTTTTTAACTACCACTTAGTGGTTTCACTATTAAAAAAAAATTGAAGTTTTTCAAAAAAATACAAAAAATTCACCCTAAGATATATTTGATATTACGAATTCAAAAATGATGTCTGTTTTACAAAATTAAAAATAGATAAGTTGCATTAATCAATTTAATAATTAATTCTCGTTGTCAAAGCAAATAGCGTGTTTTTAAGAAACAAAATATATCCAAAGATTGACACTAGTTTAAGTCCAATTTCAAAGTTAAAATAATTCCAAAGACCACCATTGGATTAAATGGTATAAAATATATTCTAATTGAACATTAAAACCAATTCAAAAGATAATCTAATCATATAAATAAATTTGATTAAAAGGAGGTTTTGAATTAAAATACAACATTTTTTACTTATTCATTAAAAATGGACTTTATCAAAAAATAACAAAAACCTTCACAAAGTAAATTTTAATATCCCGATTCTAAAGAAGGATTTTATTTGGTCTAATATAACATATAAAATTGTCAACAAGTGGATTTAAAAAAGGTTCACCATCAAAAGGCGGTTAATCTACCTTTTAAAGAATATTAGAATATTTACACTTATAATTGGATTCATTCGCATTTTAAGCCTCTAAAATTTATTGGATAAAAGTAAAAATATTTGGAAAAAATATATAATAAGTTTTTAGTTAGTTTTGTTCATTCCTGCCATTACAACAGCTAGGCATTAACTACCATTTAAAATAATATAATTTTATTATTAGAGTGCAACGTAAGATTTCCAAGAAACTCGTTGTTGTGCAATGGGTACGCCATCGAGCATAGCATTCCCTTTAAATTAATATTAACATTTTATTCACAAAAAAGGATAAATATAAAAATTTAATATTCTTTATTTACCTGGGGTGTTACAATAAGTGTTGGTATAACCCTTTTTAGGAAACTTAATTTAATTAGGGAGTCCTTATGAAGGTTTTAAGTTGACTTAACCAAATTGATATCAAGAGAATTAAAAATTTATAATTTTGATGTATGTTGGAGGTAAGTTTTGAGGAAATCCGAGTTAGGGTTTTAGGATTAGGGAATCAACTCAATAGATATATAATTTTCAAGCCTATAGTTTGAAATACCTCCTACCTAAACTCTTTTTATAAATTGTCCAGTCCCTTTCTTCATTTGAGAGAAGGGAAATATGGATCCTAGCCACTCAAATTTCCATGTGATAAGACGTTTAAAATCTAATTATTATGGATAATGAGACTTAATAAAATAGTAGGATAATCATAAGATAATTAAAATTATTTTACCTCACATATTTTAGTAATAAAATAAAGTAAGAATAGTCTACTTTTATATTGTTTTAGTAAAATGGAAAATTCATCACCAATAATATTCTTTTGATCTATAATAGATAAAAAAATCTCCTCATTAGCATTAACTTCTAGGAATATAACATGCACTTTATCACTATATTATTCCAATAATATAAGCATTAATTTCTAGAGTTCATAGTTTCTGGCCTGCCTTATAAAGAGGAAAGTGATAAAGAGTTTTCTATCAATGAGAAACACTTGAATGATGTTCTATAAGTCCATTTTTTAATGATATATTACATTTATAGTGATCTACATGATTTATATGAATACATTTATGCATATTCTATACTCAACCATCATTGTTATCTTTATTAGTTGAGGGATAAATAAGAATAGTTTGAGATCTCTAAGGCACTATTCATGAGAAAACTTAGAGAAGGTTCACTAGTTAGGCCTCATATAATCAAGATTATTAGATAAATTAAGTATATATAGATTCTAGGGTTTAAACTATATGATTAATTATACACCAATACCATTCCTGTTACACTCTCTCATATCTTACCAAACATTTTTGTGAATATAAACATAAAAAAACTGAGAAGTCTCTAATAGATCTCCTCACTCATCTTCATCCTGTTGATAAGGACAGAAAGAAATAAAATTATTTTATTATTATGGTGAAAAATAATATGGAAAATGAGAACAACCCAAATAATAATAACAATTCTAAGGCCTCTTTGAAAAGTTCTTCCAATATATGGATGATAAAGGGGAAATAAAGTTATAAGGAAACCATATATTTATATAAAATGTGTATTATATATTGCCTGTGGTTCTCACATTTTTATCCAATTATAGGAATCAAGTAGATTCAGAATAATTACCTGAGGTGAGGTATATCCATGAGCCTCCAATTAATATATTCTCACTATGATTTCTATTAGATATTATCACCTTACATTTATAACTAGAATGATCTTGGTTTTAAAGGGCTATTATTATGTTCCATATGTTGCAAAAACTATTATTTCTATATATAAACTTTATATGGTTGGTTTTATTTTCCAATTTGGAAATAAAAATATCATATTTTACAAATATATTATTTTTTTGTAAGGTACATCTAAATAATGGTCTTTATGTGATGGGTTACACAAACTAATTAACTGAAATCAACAAAACATCTTGTTCACATGACTTATATCACACCCAACTGCGAAATCATAGACTAGGTCATGTAAAGTAAAAGTTCATGAAAAATATACACCACATTGTATATTTAGATTATTTTTAACTAAAAAAACTTGGAATATATCACAATTATTTGTAGGTAAAAACTAGAAAATCTCCATTTAGGGTAAAGGGTGAAAGGGCCACAAAGCTTCTAGAGTTAGTTCATACTAATGTGTGTGGACCATTTATATTTTATGAAAATGGTGAATAAAAATAATTCATAACATTAAATTATGCCTTTAGTCAATAACGATATATATATATATATATAATTAATTAATTAGGTATATGTAATATTCTTTTAATAAATTCATGGAATACAAAAATAAAGTTGATATCCAACTTGTTAAAAAGATAAAGAAACATCACTCAGAACATGGTATAGAATATCTTAACCAATTGTTTATTGATTATTTATAGGATTTAGAGATTATATATCAACTTATAGAACCTTATACACCATAATTAAATGGTTTAATTGAAAGTAGGAACCACACATATTTATACATGGTGAGATAAATGGCGAGTCATGAAACTATTCTACTATCCTTTTGATTGTTTACATTATAGACAATGAAAAAAATACTAACATAATTTCCAACTAATATGAAAACCATAATTTTATATGAAATTTGGAATGTAAGGAAATTTGGGTTGTTAAATTTACATGTGTGGGGATGTGAAGTGTTTATTAAGGCCTCTACAAGTAAAAAAATTTCACCCTGAGGCTTAATATGTACATTTATATGATACCCCAAGGAAATATGAGGATATTAATTATACTACCTCTCAAATAAAAAGTTAATACTGGAAATAAATTCCATGTTTCTTGTGATGGATCATATATCTAAAAGTGATAGTGGGAACATGATAGACTTCGATGAAGGTGTAACTTAAGATACAAAAGATTTGGAATGGAAATAAATTCCACAAAGCCCCATGGAATAGGATATTATAGAGATACAAGTACTTTATAGGAGTAAAAATGAGGCTATATAACTTGAAAGATGTGTTTTTATAGTCATAAAGGATGGTGAATAATTATTAGTTTATAATAATGAACTTATTACCTAAAAGGAAGTATTAAGTGGATTAGAAGCTGCAAGATGGAAAGAATCTATGAATTATGAAATGGATTTTAAAAACCAAAAATTCATTTGGATTTCAGTAGATCATCTAGTATATGTAAATACCATTTTTTGTAAATATATATTCAAGAAGAAATTGTACACTAAAGGACATGTTAGTACCTATAAGTCCCAACTAGTCTCAAAAGGGTTTAAACAATATCAAGGCATAGAATAAAACAAATCATTTTCATGATTTTCTATACTAAAATCCAACATAATTTTATTTTATATAGCATCTTACCCTGAATATGATATTTTGAAAATGGATTTCAAAATATATTTCCTTAATGGAAACCCTTAGGAAGATGTCTATATAACATAACCAGAAGGGTTTGTGACTCCAAAGGATTCCAACAATAAATTAAAGTTATAGAGATCCATTAATGAATTAAATTAAGCACTTAGGTCATGAAAAAATAACTTTGATGAAGAAATAACAAAATTTTGTTTCAAAAAAATGCAATCCTTGTGTCCACAAGTGGTTTTGTGGGAGTGCGGTAATTTTATAGATAATATATATAGATAAAATATTACTTATTTTAAATGATATACTATTCTTACATCCAATAAAGACTTAGTTAAACACATTCTTATCAATGAAGGAATTTGTTGAAACAAAATACATTATTGGGGTAAAAATTAATTTTTTAAGATATAATAGGCTACTTGGACTAATTAAAGGTATGCACATTGAAAAGATACTGAATAGATTCAATATGGAACAATATAAGAGGGTATTGTTTCCAATTTCAAATGGTATACATCTCTCTAAGAAACTGCATCCTCTAAAACATGATAAGATACATAGGGTGAAAATGATCCCATATGCATCAATGATGGATCTAGTCATGTAAGTTATGATATGTACTAATATATATATATAGGCTACATCCTGAAAATAGTAGGCAGATATCATCCATATTTTGAAGACTAACATTGTATGGAATTCAAAACTATCCTAATGTATTTAGGGAATACTAAGGATATGTTACTAGTTTATGGAGGAGATGAGTATATAGTTATTAGGGGATATATATATATATTCTAGTTTCCAAATAGATCATAAAGATCTTAAATAATAATTTGGATATAAATTCAAACATAATGGAGCTATTTTTAGTTGGAAGAACTCAAATAAATCCACGGTCACCAATTATAAAGTAGATTATGAGTATGTTTTAGATTTTGAGGCTTCTAAATAAGTATTTTGAATAGAAAATTTCATCCAAGATCTTGATTTGGTGCATATTATTAAAGATCCCATCAAACTATACTATGATAATACCATAGCCATGGTTATTATAAAGGTGTTATGGTTACATTAGTGAATGAAGCACATACTTATGAAATATCATCCCTCGAGGGACTTTTCTTAGAGTGGTGATGTAATAGTACGAATATTTCACATGAAAGACAATTTGGTGGACCCAATGACTAAATACATATCTTAAAAAATAATGAACATCATGTGAGATAATTGACTAAAGGATGTTAGAAGTTGGCTCTTGTCCAAGTGGGCGTCGATTGGAGTTGGTACCTTAAAACCAACTAATTTTTTTACTTTATATTTTCTATATATTTTCAAATACGTGAATATTAATAAATACCTTATCAAATATTTATTTTTATTCTTCATGAATTTAATGTGATAATTTCTTAGAGTATCTATCTCATTGAAAAGGTTATAGGAGTTCCATTATATGGCAAGAATCCTAAGTTTCTATGAAAATATTATTAAACTTATATAATATGGTAAAGAGAACATTTTATGATGGGAAATATAATAGGTTGAATATTATGAACTGTATACTCATAAGTGGAAGATACATCAA
This sequence comes from Viscum album, assembly GCA_963277665.1. NCBI lineage: Eukaryota > Viridiplantae > Streptophyta > Magnoliopsida > Santalales > Viscaceae > Viscum > Viscum album. The sequence goes on along the minus strand of OY728136.1, from coordinate 402,288,337 downwards.
GTAACACCCAAATATTTTATGATATATTTCTCTTTAAATAAATCTTACATGTATGATATCTTTCTTTATACACAACATCAGGCTTATATGAACTACAATATACTATTGAAATGTTATTATTAAATGTGAATATTATTACCTAACCGTTGGATTAGAGGGTATGAATGGGTAAAAATAATTTATGAAAAATATTTATAAATTTTTCCATAATGATAATGTATTTATTAATTCTTATGAAATAAGTACTCAATTTTAAATGTTAAAAATTATATCATTTTGTGTTAAAAGAATAATTTTTAAAAGTATAGTATTTTTATATTTATTATGTATTTTATCACTAATAAAATATTAGTTTGATGAAATATATTGGTATTGAATTTAAAAAAATGAATAATTTTTCATACATTGATTATAAATTTGTTATAAGTGAGGATAAAATCATTTGAAGGTTACGAGAGTTATTTTTTAGAAAACTGTTTTTTGTGAACAATATATTTTTATCTTAGTAAATTAAATTAATCACTATTTATGAATGATTTTAATTTAATTTTATATCATTTCTTCAATCAATTATATTATAATTAATCAATTTTTTTCTAGTCAAGGAATGATAATAAAATCATTATTATGCCAAAAAATAGATTTTTTTAAAAATTGGGTTTTATGAATTTTTTGTGTCGGTATTATAATAAATTTATACCACTTATAGGAACTAATTAATATAAAATTTAATCCATATTTGTATTAAAAATAATTTTTTTATAAGTCCAAATTAATTTTTGGTCATATTGAAATATAACCGTGGTAAAAATCTTCTTACCGGAACAAGGGTTAAAAAGGTTAAAATTGGGATTAACCTAAGAGATAAGGTTTAAAATATCCCAAAAAACTTTATTTAATATTATTGGATGATTATATTTCAAAATTATCCTTCATATATCTGAATATTTGGAAATTTTTAGCCACATTCTAATGAGAGTCTCATTATTATATTTTAATGTTCTTAATATTTACACTTTTTCTACTCACCTCATTTATAAAAGGGAACCTCCTTTAATCACTTATCCACACCACTTGTTACATTTATATTGACCATGATATACCCAAATAGTCCCCCAAAATATTTATACATGACCTCGATTTGATGGTCTTCCCAAAAGAACCATCTAAAAAGTCTTAAGGCTCTTTTCAATGGAGGATAATTGAAGAAGTGGTATATGTTCTTACTGATATTTTTCATGTTTATTTCTTATTAAACCTCATAAAAATGGTCTATAACTTTATAAAAATGATGGAATAAATATATTTACCTTACTTATATGTTTTTATATTAATGGTATAGCCATTTTCTATCTCCAGATCATCTTTTAGAAAATGATAATGTTGCTCATTTGTACGTGTGGACTAGCACCTCCACGAAGAGTTGTGATTCATTTTACATTTAATATTTATATAGATTGTAATAAGGATATTTTTACAAAATATATATCATATAATTATGATTATTTAAATGGTAATTATTATGTTTATTTTTTATTCAATCCATCGTAAATTGAAAACATCACTTGTGCGTACGGACAAACTACCCTCTCCATGAAGTAATGTAATTAATTTTTCAACACTAATTTATAATAATGGTTATAAAAGTGTATATATTGAATAAATATGATAAATTTTACATTATTAATATGATATATATGATGAAAACATGACCAAGGAGAAAGGATTAGAACTGTCGAACTGGAACATGCATGGAAAACAAATCAATTTTCAACCGAATAATGATTTTAATGAAAAATTGTTAATCGAAGGGTATATAGAAATTATAATGGAATGATATATAGTAATATTTATATGAATATGGTTTCATAATAGATTTATAATAAATATATATATATTATATTTGAGGTTTGAATTCATATGAAGTAAGATGGGGCCTGAGGTAAGGGTTTATATTAAAATATAATTTCTTTTAAGGAATGTAAATAATTAATTTACTTTGAGGGAAAATATATTTTACTTATCCTTTAAAGCACATTTAATTTATTATCCTTTGGATATTTATAGAATTTTAAATTATTAGTACCATTTTTTCTTTTTTTACATAAAATGATTGATAAAATGTTTTTAAGAAAATTCGACCTTGTTTTCTCTTCGTTCGATGAACTTTTTCATCAATGTCTATATTCTTCAAAAATATTTTATGTAATTTTTTATCTATACATAAATTATTGAGAAATATTATTTTTAATACCTTTTAAATTATATTAAAAATGATTAAAAGGAATCTTTTCAAATGTTTTACCTTTGACTAAATTTTTAATTTTTACAAAAGTGTGAAAAGAATTCTCACTTTTTACGTATAGATATGAATTAATTTTACTGCTATCATAAAAATTATTTAATTTTAGGATTAATTTAAAATTTTCCATATTTATTTTCTATGATAATATTTTTCTCAATATTCGGGGATTTTTTTAAAGATACCAAAAGAAAAGTATATTTTCCCTATTTTCAAATGAATATTCAAATAATATATTAAACATATTTTTCATCTTTTTAAACATTATTAAAAGATTTTAATGCTTTAGTAGGTATATTTTATTATGATACCATCAAATTCATTCATTTTGATGACTTATGATGATGATGTTTTAATGTTTTTTTTATGAAACCTATTTCTTTCCATGGGCTAATTAATTTATGATGAAATATTAATGGAACCCATTCTTTTTCATGGGTTATACAATTTTGAAATAATTAATATTTTTATTATATTCTAGAACACTTATGTATTATTTAAATTATATTATGGGTGATGTTAGAATTATATAGACCTCTAATGTATTGGGTAATGATTAATATCTCATGAGATAATATGATCTGGAATGGGGAGTAGACACAGTTCAGTATGGGACTCTATCCACTATTATTTTATTGGGATTTAACCTTGAATAAGAAAATAATGAAATGAGGAGTGAACCCAATTCCTTATTATACTTTTCCAACTGTTTAGTCTTATAAGTGAACCTTGAATAAGGAAATTATTTTCTATGATTATTTGTATTCCATAAATTTATGTCTTGTGCTTATGATATATTCTCATGGATCATGATTGATTATTGATGATTCTCTACTCTTATGAATTATATATTTTGTTATAAAAAATCCTTATACCATGATTCACGATTAATGATATTTCACTAATTGGGTATTAATTTCATAAGTTATGATCATATTCTCATACCCATATTTTTATCTTAGTATCATTTATGATCATTGATTGATATCTCCTATGTTTTAACTTACTGAGAATCATAGATCACCCTTTCCTATTTTTCCATTTTATATATGTTAAAATAATGGTTTTAAGTAGTATATATCTAATAAGGGTACTATTAGAGAATAAATTTGTGATAGATATTGAAGAAATTTCATGAAATAAGTTGATTATTTACCCAATCTATAAGACACTAAAACTTTACAGTTCTAGGGCATGTATTATTATGAGATATGTTGAACATATCTAAAATGTTGTAATATTTATGTATGTAATGATTAGGTCACCTTAGTTGTTATCATATAGAAGTTTATTTATTTTTTGAAATTAGAATTAGAAAAATTTGGTGAAAACCATGGGGATAAGTCGAAGTATAGGATAATATCTTGAATTTTTAGTAAAGTAGATATTATGTGGATTCCTATCAATGAAACCAATATTTAGATATGAACAAGTGGATATAGGATCTATCATATATACACCTAAAAGGAATAACCTCGAAAGGGATGGTTGGATATCAACTCGACCTTCACCTATTTCATGAAAAGGGGCCTAACTGCACACCTTATTTTACATTCTCAAGGGATATTATTTAGTTAATTAATATTGTCTTTATGAACCAATATAAAGAATTATAACATAGAATATATGAAAACCTTTGATAAGACAGAGTGATATGGGATGGACATAAAGTTTTATGGATTGAAATAAGGTTTAATAATTTGATACATCATAATAATGATTTTCATAATCATATGATTTCATACTTTGATTATTGATTTTTTGTACTCAGACTATGTTTTTTGGTTTTAGTAAATGGATGTAACCATGAGGAATAATGGGCACAACTAATGTGAAAAATAATTCCATAACCACCCTCATGACAAACCAAATGAAATAGGAGATGGAATGTGAAATATTATGTTTATGAAAAATAAATTATCTCAAATTATTATAAACAACCTAAACCAAGTTGAGTTTTCTAACATACCAAATAACATAAAAATGAATTTTCATGAAAGTTAAGGTGATAGAGAACATTAAGGGAAGAATATTTAGATTCATAGATGTCATGAATTTGGGATGAAGTACCAAGAGGAATGTCTCAAAGGAATGAGAAAATGTTTTCTTTATGGAAAAAAGGCATAAACCAACTGGTTACTGAGGAAAAATGAGGATTTCAATAGAGGGAAATAAAGTTCATCCTAAGATACCAATAATAGTTTAATGTATTATATGTGGGGAACTTGGGAATTATTCAATATAATGCCCCAATATAAGGACTAACTACTTGAATAAGGGAACAAGGAAGGGACTATGCTAGGTCAATTTTTGAATTAGATCTTGATAATCAAGGCACACTTATCCTATACTCTATAGTTATGGATTTCATGTTGATGTTTGTAGGATTTTTCACTATGAAAACCTTAATATTTTTCCTTTAGTGGAATTTCATGTGATTTTGATCATTTATTATCTCTCTCTACAAATATTACTAATAAATTTCTTGAATAAGGGAATCATATTTGATATCATGAATTAAACTATGATCATATACCAGTTAAAGGAAGAACTTAAACTTACAATGGAAATTAAATCCATAATATGTGTCTTACTACCTATTCATGAAGTATAATTATTTCAAATGTCTAGAAAGAAACTAAAAATTTAATATATGACTATATTATTTTTTAATGTACAAATTTATTTTATGAATACTTTCCTAGTCTTACCCTGAATAATTAATTTGAGTTTTTAATAGAAATCAGACCTATTACTATGATTTTTTTGAATACTCTTTATTGAATAACCCCAATTGAGTTAAAAGAATTGAATAAGAAACTCTAGGTGAATCTTGATAAGGGATTCATTCATCTAAGAGATTCATAATGGGGGTTCAACTATATTTTTGTTAAGAAGTAGTATGGGTCAATTCATAATCGAATTTATTGTCAAAAAATTAATATTATCACTATCCAGAACAAGTATCCTCCATTACATATTGATTATTTGTTTGATCACATACAATGAGATCAATAATTTTTAATGAGTGACCTCCAATCTTGATATCATTAGTTGAGGGACAAAAAGGAGGACATATTTAAGTTATCCTTCCATATGAAGTATGATCATTACTAATTTATAGTAATTGCATTTGGACTTACCAATTCACCCATCACCATCATGGATCTAATTAATAGTGTCTTTAGATATTACCTTGATCAGTACATGGTAATATTTATAGATTATATTCTTATATATTCCAATATAAAGAAAGAGGATGAAGATAATTTGAGGATTGTGTTCAAGAACTTGAGAAAGGTGATTTTTTTTCATATTTATAAAGTTTGAATTTTGGATATATAAAGTATAATTGTAGGGTTATATAATTATAAGTGAAGGTATATTAATGGATCCCTCAAAGTTTAATGTTATTGAACAATGGTATAGAATAACCATGGTGACCCAAATCTATAGTTTTCTTGTGTTTGATGGATGATACCAATGATTTATGATAAATTTATCATGGAATAAAATCTAATCACCAGGTTAACATATAAGGGAGAAAAGTTCCATTATATAGATGAATGCGATTAAAATATCTAAATCTAAAAATAAGGTTGGTTAGAGCATCTATAAATACACTACCATATAGTAGATAAGTGTTTTTGATCTATAGTTATGTATTAAATATGGTAATGAGATAAGTCTTCATGGAAAATTATATAATGATAGATTATGCTTTATTCCAATTGAAAATTCATGAGAAAAATCACCTGACTCACGATTTAGAGTTTCAAGCAGTAGTGTTTTCATTGAAAATATGGAGTTATTATATTTATGGTGAAATATATGAAATTTATTGATTATAAAAGCTTAAATTATATATTCACATAGAAAGATTTGAATATGTTCCAAAGGATATGGTTGGTATTGATTAATGATTATGAATTCTTAATACATTACCACCACTAGAAGGCCAAAAAGGTGGTTGATGCTCTGACTCGGAAAGACCATGCTAGTTTATCTATTGTGAGTATTTAAAGAGATCCAATACTTATGAATTTATAGAATATATATTGAAATCTTGAGGAAAGGGGAAAATTCATATCATTCTCAAATAAATGTTTAACCATCCATCTATGCGAGGATTAAAGAGAAGCATAAGGAATATGTTGAACTAAAAAAGAAGGTGGGGAATTTTCTTGTTTCAAAAATGATTCTGATGGAATGATAAGGTTTAGGAACCAAGTATGCGTTCTATAAATACTATATTTGAATAAAGAGATGTTGGATGATGCTCTAAGTTAATGATTATCTATTCATCCTAGATGTACGAAGGTTTATAGAGATATGAAAGAGTATTTACGATGGGAAAATATGAAAAGGGATACTGTGGGGAATGTATCTTATTGCGTGGTATGTCAGAGATTTGAGTATAAGAGACATAAGTATAATTGGATTCTATAACTATTAACCATAAAATAATGGAAATGGGAAAAACAACTATTGATTTCATCATTAGACTACCCAAAATATCAAAAGTCCATAATACTATTTGGTTTGTAGTCAATTTCTTTATGAAGTCATCACATTTCTTTTATATTAGATAATATTTCTCTCTTGATCATCTTTCCAAGATATAAATTAAGTAGTAATGTTTCATTGGGTGCCACATTCTATTATTTCTAGTTAGGATCTGAGGTGTACCTCAGAGTTCTATATAATTCTTCAATAATATTTGAATACGTAGTTGAACTTCAGCACTATATATCATCCTCAGACAGAGGGTCAATATTAGATTACCATTCAAACCCTATAATATATATTGGGAGCTTGTTATTTGGATTTAAAAGGTTCCATGGATGAAAAACTTCCTTTTTTTTAATTTTCATACAATATATCTTCACTTGAGCATTCATTTGGATCCTTATGAAGCCCTATATGGAAATAAGTGAAAGACATAAACATGTTGGGATAAAAATATGGAACAAAATCTATTGGGACCTAATCTTGATGAGAGAATGACAAAGAAGGTTTGATCCATTCAATACCATCAGCAAAACTCATAGTGAATAGAAAATTTATGATGACAATAATCAACAAGGTCTAGAGTTCAAAGATGGTGATAAGTTATTCCTACTAATATCATTAGGATAAGGTTTTTAGATTTTTAACTAAGGGAAAGTTTAACCCTAGATATATCAGTCCCTTTTAGATTCTCGATCGTATCAGGATGGTAGCTTATCTCTTGGATCTTCCACCACACCTCTCTCAAGTCCATGACATTTTCTATGTATCTCTCATTAAGAATTACATATCGATCCTTCACATGTATTAAATATAGGGGTTATACCACTAGAGCATGTTCTCTCTTATGAAGAACAACCAATGGATATTTTTAATTAAAGAGATAAAGTATCCTTATTTGTTTATATCAGAGTAATGTAATTTTAAGGTAAAAACTATTATAAGGGTGGTAGAATGTAACACTCTAATATTTTATGATATATTTATCTTTAAATAAATTTGATGTGTTTGATATCTTGCTTTACCCGCAACACTGAGCTTAAAGAAACTCCAATATTCTATTGAAATATTATTATTAAATGTGATTTTTATCACCAATCTATTAGATTATAAATTATTAATATAGATAAATAAATTATAAAAATATATATAATTTTTTCCCGAATTTAAATTTATTTATTGATTCCTAGAAAATAAGAAGTCATTTTAAAGGTTAAAAATTATATCATTTTATGTTTAAAGATCAAAATTTCAAATTATTGTGTTTTTATATATACCATATATTCTGATAACTAATAAATTAATATTTTGATGAAATATATTGTTATTTATTATAAAAAAATTAATAATTGTTCATATACATATTATCAATTAGTTATAAGTGAAGATAAAATCATTTTAAGGTAAAAAGAGTTACTTTTCAAAAAACTATTTGTCTATACACAATGTATTTTTATCATATTAAATTAAATTAATCACTATTCATAAATGGTTTTAATATAATATTTAGATCATATATTCAAAAAAAATTGTAACATTCATCTAATGGTTTTTACTAGGCTAAAAATGAGAATAAAATCATATTTCTACAAAAAATACTTTTCATCTAAAATTGATTTTTAGGAATTTTATGTGAAGATATTAAAATTAATTCTTACAACTTTCTAGGTATTTAATCTCTATAAAATAGATTAAATAGATTAAATAATTATAATTAATATTAGGTTATAATGATAACTTACTTTTTTTTATAATGAATAGTAACCATGGTAAATATTTTGTTTACACAATAAGGGTTAAAAGGGTTAAAAGCGGGGTTAACCTAAGAGATAATGATTAAAATATCATAAAAAGCTTGATTTAATTTAATCTGTTGATTTTATTTTGAGATTATCCTTCTTATATTTTAATATTAGGAAATTTGAAACCACTTATCCATTCCACCAAAATTATTCTACTTTAATGTTCTTTAAATTTACAATTTTCCCACCCACCTCACTTATAAAAGGGAACATCCTCTTTTAACTTATCCTCAAAAATTTTGTAATGGACCATACATTTTGTTCCATTACTTTGTTGTAAATATTGTCATAGAGGTGTCTGTAGAAGTTTCTAAAGGTAGTTGGAGAAAAATGTAGGTTTCTTCTAGAAAATACAACCGATAGAGGTTTTATAACATAGAGTTAGAGGTTCACCATAAGGGAGTGGATACAAAATAATGTGGAAGACTATAGCATAGTGTATTGGGTAAAGACTTTTTTTTTATTTCTTCCATTTAAGGCATTGCTATAGAATGAAGTAAGCCTGCAACATGGAGGTGAGTTATTACCTTAGCGGCTACGAAGTAGGAACCCGACTAAGGCATAGTTTTGTTGGCTGCTATGGTGTAGGAGGATTAGGTTTCTCCGTAGTGGTATGAGGGGTAGTTTAGTGGGTTCAACCAAAATTTAAACCATTACATCATTGGGATAAGTCATGGAATAGAGGTGAGATTATCCTAGGGGTCTATGGCATGGTGACTTCTCCTACTCCATGGTATTATTCCCCCTTTTATAGGATCGATGGTGTGAATATAGCCCCATATATCGGAATATTCTTTGACTATAAGGGATACGACGTGGTCAGAGGTCATGTTCCATTGTACCTTCATTGTTTAAACTGGTTTCGGTGTGTTCTGGGCGGATATACCATGGTTCTCTGTTTTTTTAGGACGGATATAAATTTACAGAGTCCCTCAGACCCGATCACTTTTATAGCATTTCTTTCATTTCTTGGATGAATCAAGTGCATACCAAGGAGTAATTTTAATTCATTCTTAGTGGATTTCAACCCCAGACCTTGGAGTTTGTCCCATGGTGGTTTAGATGAGTTCCCCTCTTTGTTTTATCCTAGTTTATTAATGTTTTTGTTAGGGTAAGGGATACTATTTGGGAAAACATTATTTTTTATGATTTAGGGAATGTTATTATTATTGTGTTTAGGGTGATTAAGATGATATTATTCATTTTTAGTTCTTCGTGGTGGCCTTTTCCTTGATCAAACTTTTTATAGCAGATCATAAATCTTCATTTGAGGTAGGAGATCCTTCATTTCTCACCCAGTGTATAATGTGGAATGTGTTATGATTTTTTTACCTTTGGGAAGATGGTATTCATATGGATTAATAAATATATTTAACCATTTTAATTAAAATTGAAGGGGAAGGGGTCTGAATCACATGTTTTTATAACTTTGATATTATTATTGATATTGTGATTATAAGAACTAAATTCCCCACTGAAAATTATGGCCATTAGGGGATTTGTTCGTATTAATTTGATATGTGTTGTGGTGATGTGTGATATTTGTGATACCACCTTTAATAAATGGATAATCACTTATATTCGGATAATGAATTGGTTTCACATGGATATAAGTATTGTTTGAGAATTCCCCTATAATAAAGTAGTATAATTGATGAAAATACCCCTTTATAAATCAGAAAATGTTATGTGTTGTGATGTGAAAATTTTCATGATATGTAGTTGTATTGTGTGGTGATGATGTGTTGTGGTGTGACCATGTTGTGGTGTGACCATGTTGTGGGGTGGTTATGTGCAGTTTTTATGTGGGGCTATTATGTGATGAGTTGTTTTTCTATTCTGTGGGGTGGTTATGATGAGAAAATTATGAGATGTGGCTATGGAAGTGGTTATATGTATTGAGATATAGAGGATGTGGTTGATATGTGTAATTTTTGGTGAAAAGTGGTGGTGATGTGTGATGATAGCCATCTGGGAATTTTTGGAATGAAAAGGGGGATGGAGATGATGATGTTGTTATTTTGATGGGTTGGTTGTGTTGTGATAGTTTCTCAGGAAGTAATGAAATAAATTATAAATGTTTAAACTAAAATGTTTGATGGGTTGAAAGGAAAAATGAATGTTGAAATTTAAATATCTAATGAATGTATAATTTAAATGAGAATTGTGGTTAAAATGGTGGATGTTAAATGTGAAATAAGTCAGATTGAAATATTAAATAAATAAGACGATTAAATAATTTTTTTTAGTAATGTGAAATCTAGAAAATAGTTTAAATTGATAAAGAAGATAAAAATTGAAATATGACTTGTATCTTTTTGTGTGGTGTCATGCATTTAGCGCCGAATGTGAAAGTGGTAGAGTTTTTGAGGTGATGTGGTGATATTGTGAGTTAGGATAGTGGTATTTTTGTAAACCCATAGGATGGACTTGTGTGCTATGATATATATATATATACATATATATATATATATATATATATTATTTTATCATTATTTTCTATATGTTCCCCACCCATTCCGAGCACTTATTTTCAACAACCAATAGTTTTGGGGGTGTTTTTCCCAAAATCCATATAAAACTTTGAAATTCTAAAGTAAGAACCTTATATTCGATAGAATGAATGAAACATGACACCAAGAACATAAATTAATATAATACCATAATAATTTAAAATATATTTACTATTTTAAATAGACTCTATATATTATATATTTTACATTACACGCAAGACCGAGTTTTACCCAATAGAAATATATTATTAAAATAATATTATTTAATATAATAAGATTTTACCTTGACATTAAATGATTTTTTATAAATATTATTAACTAGATTATGAAAATATATGGTTTATAAAAATATAAAATTAATTCATTGGTTACAAATTAATTATAAATGAATACAAGAACTAATTGAATATGAAGGGGATATTTTTAAAGAAAACTATTTTTATGCTCACAAAGTTGTTTTACACTAATAAATTAAATTAATTACTATTAATGAATGATATTTATTAAATCTATATATTATATATATAGTCAATTATTTTTTATATTAATCTGATATATTTTATATTCTTAATATAAGAAAAAACCCGATATTACACATAAAATACTATATTTTTATAAAGGTAGTTTTTTCCCTTTTAATGGAGAAACCATTTTAAATAAAAATTTTGACTATTTTATAAATTTAATATTTAAAAATAAAATTAATATTTTTACTAAAAACATAAAAATTTTTATTAGGGTGATTTTTTGGTATTTTTCTGTGATGTTTCATTTTTTAATGAGTAGTGAAAAATACTAAATTTTTATTCAAAGCTAATTTTTCATATAATTTATTTAATTTGTTAAATTATATTTTAAATTTGTTTTAATGTTTAATTATATTATATTTTAATTAATTAATCCAATTTATGTTGTATTTATCAATTTCAGTTTGAAATTGACTATAAAAGCATAGTAAAATTTTGGATGTTTTTACCTTAAAAACTCGTATTGTCATCCCATCTATGGGATTAAATTTAAATTAATTTTTGACACTTATATGATTGTAATTTGAATTAATAGATTACATATTTCTAATCATCATAATTTATAATTTCTAATAAGGTCAACATAGTTTTGGACCAAAAATATTAATGAAAGTAAATAAAATTAATTACAACGATTAAGGTAAAATTAAGCTTAATAAGAGACCAAAACTTAATCTTAAGGGACCAAATGACCTAGAAACTTGTAAAATAGAAATTTTATGGCCATATTTAGACCCTATAATCTCTTGTATTGACTTTGGTTAATTAGTTTTTTCACTTTCAATGGAAACAACATGGGAGGAATTGCCTTTCCCAAAATTTACAAGAGTGACACTCCTCCTCCACTATAAAAGGCCTCCTCTACTCCTAATTCCTCACACCTATAAAGACACTTTGGATTGAAAAATATATTCCCAAATAGCTTCTCAAAATCCCATCCCTAATCCCATAAGCATACCCTTGGGATGAATTCAAACCAAGGAAACCTTTTTCTATAAACCAAAATAAGTTACCCGATTAAGAGGTAACATATTTCCTCAAGAACTTTAGTTTCATTTCCATTATAAAACCCCTAAAATATACTTATTCTATGATTATATAACAAAAATAGATTCATAAATATAATGATATGTTGTTATGCTAAGGTTTCTACCTACACTTACACTAACTTCCATATAATGTGTAAAGAACACACTGTTTATATATATGATGAACTACCACCTCAAGAAATGATGATTGTTCATTCATCCTTTAACATCTCTCATGGTAGATATTATGATGGAAAATATGTTTATATATGATATATATGATATTTTTCATGAATTTATACTTCTTTAATTATTTTATAACATACATATTTATACTTTCCATTTTGTGTAAATATGATATCATCATTTGTGGTAGTGTTGACTACTGCCTCGCAAAAGCGATGCAATTCATTCATGATATACATGGAAAGTATTGAGGATAATTTTAATAAACCTGCATAAAATATATAAAATATATATTAAACTAGAATTATAATATATATATGTAACATTTAATTTTTATTCTGTTAAGTTGACAAAGAAATGGAAGTAGCATAAATGGGTACGTACGACCCACCATCTCAATGAACGGGGCACTTCATTTTTTATCTCTAAATATTATGGATTATTATAAATACATATATTCCAAACATATATGATAATTAAATAATGTTTTATATTATATAGATGATGAAATAATGATCTATGTAGTAGTAACAACACTTAACAAATCAAAACATACTTGAGAAAACTATGCAATTAACACCCAAAATAGTGAAAATAATAAAAGATTGTTAACAAATGGGTAATAAGATATTATAAGAAGATGATATATGATATTATAAACATGATTATGATTATTGTATAAGTTAGTAACTTATTTTAAACCAATATATAGGAGTATAAAGACCACACAACAAAAGGAAGGTTAAGGTATGAGAATTTCATCTCAATTTACATGCCATTGAGAGTTATTTGTTATTATGCACCAATTCACTATTATTTGGTGTATATACTACCTTTTTACATTTTATATCATGAATATACTTACACTCATGAGATTATATGTTTCATTTAATATTATTACTTCTTGGATATTATGATTAAAATGTTTCAAAGTGGTATGAGACACTTTGGAATGTTTAAAGATTATTCTCCAAAAGAATGTTCTTAATGATTAACTTTTCAATCTCACTTACCTTTTTGATTTTTAACTTTCTCTTGAAAAAATAAATTTATTTTAATAAATTTTCATGGTAAATTTACTTGAATATACATATTATCATACAATGGATATTAGTATTGCCTAAACCATATATCATTTTTATATATGGTGTTTATTTTGATAATTATTTGATTAACTGTGGAATTATTGATAAATCCGTATTATTTATTAAATACTTATATTTGATAAGGAATATTATTTAATTTTATTAATTTATATAAGTAATAATTTGTAATGGTAATTATGGATGGGTCTCAGACATTATATATCCCCTTGATGCATCGATGGGATCTCATGAGAAAAACAAGTTGTCCAAATTAAATGGGTTTCTATCTGTAGTTTTAACTTTCTTGTGAAAGGTGTTGATAATATTTGTTTTCATGAGACTTATACACTACATAAAATAATTAAGAATTTCATTCATAGATATTTAAGTTATTTTTTATCCATGAGATTTTGCATCGACATATCTATGGATGTATTCTATTCTCAGTTTATTGATTAATTGGCACGTGTTTCAGTTTTTTACCTTTCCATATTGATTATTACTTATATAGTTATTTTAAGGGCATGAGTTATTAGTTATTTACCTTATGGTGTTAATTTATTCCTATTTACTCATTATTTATTCCACTTTACACACCCTTATAGAGCATTTGATCTCACCCTTATTATGTTTACTTTCCCCAAGTTATAAATAAGAAATATTTGAATAAGTGTTCATGGATGAATTTTATTTCATTTCATTATCTATCATGTTTGTACTTTATATTTACCAATGTATTATGGGTATCATATAGGTAATATGGATTTACAATAATACTAAATTTATTATTCCTTCAAGATTTGATTCATTGTAGTCAAGACAATGTAATAAAATAATACACCGACACAAGGCTTCTAAGGTCGGGGAATTACAGTTGGTATCAAAGGAAGTTTAGTATCAACCTTGGTAACTATATTTAGAAAACTTATATCAAGGAACATAACCGTAAGATTTAATTTGAGGATAAGTATAGAAGAACATCCTAGAATTTTGGTAAGGTAGATATGATGTGGGTATTCTTAGGAATACATCCTTGTTTGGATACTACAAGTGGATATGGATCGGGAACAGATGTACCTAGGAGTAACAACTCTAAAAAGGTGTGTCAGGCCTGAATCAATGTAACTTGGTACACAAAAATGGGCCTTACTATAAACCTGGTTTAACACTCCTAGGGGATACACTTATGATAGTTCACATTTTCTTTACAAACCATTATGAAGGATTTTGGAGTAAGGATATCCCCAAAGAAACCATTTTTATTATTATGAGATTAGTTGTGGAAAACATTTTCAATTTATGATAATTGTTTCACTAGTTTTGGGATTATACATTATGTTATATAATTTATGATCTAATCCAGTATATTCTATTGTTTATAAATGGTTCTTAGAAGTAATAATGGTATTAATACTCATGGAAAATGTAGAGATTTACCTACTGAAGAAACCAATACGACTAGTATTAGAAATGATAATGTTATGGAAATATTAGGGAAACTTAATCAGGTTATAAAACATAAACTTATCAAGATGGAGAAACCAGTTCCACAATGAATTTCTCCAATGTTGGATCAATTTATACAACAGAGGACCCATCATTTAGTGGGACTACTGATACAATGGAAGCTGAGAAATGGAGTAAGTATTTGGAGAATATATTCATGTCATAGGGATATGGTGAAAATAAAAAGGTTACACTTGAATTATATTGTCTTAATAGTGATATAGATCAATGGTGGTCGTTGATCCAGAATACTAGGGAGGAAGAAGAAATAGAACTCATGGAATGGATAAATTTTAAGGAAACATTCTTAGATAAATATTTCCCACATGAGAAACAACCTATGTTGAAGAAGAATTTCCTTAGTTTAAAGAAAAAAGAAAAATAAATTATTACATAGTATGAAGATACCTTTACAGGGTTATCCGGGTATGCTATGGATTACATACATAATATGGGGTGCAAGATTGAAAACTTCTTTGAATATCTTAAGATAAATATTAAAAGGGAAATGGTTTCTCAAAATTTCTCATCATATGAAGATATAGTTTTATGTTCCATCAAAATAGAGAAGGAATTATCAAGATCCTATACATTCAAGGGAAACCCAGATAAGAAGAGGTAATATAAGAATCATGAAAAAGGGAATGAGTTAATAAAGATGAAGGAAAATAAGGATTTTCCCATATGTGATAACTATGGAATGAATCAACCTAGTAAGTTCTTGAAAGGATTGGAAGTATGTTATAAGTGTAAAGAGAAAGGTCACTAGTAAAAATAAAGAAAAGGTAATAAGGAAAACACTGATATTTAGTACTATAATTGTAAGGAGATGGGGAACTATGAAAACGAATTCCCTAAGTGTCAAGAGAATATACCTTAGAAAAAGATAAGGGGTTTAGGTTAATCATATGTTATTGCACAAACAAAGTTGAATGATAAATGTTCTTATATATTTGGATCCAAGAAATATGTTATAAAAGTATTTTATTTATGATGTTATCATCATATGATTTATGAAATATATAAGGATTATACTATTGTACCTTTTCATTAAGGATTTGAGATCATAAGATTAATTATACCAAGATAATTTATTCAGTAGAATGTTAAACATTTTGGAGAACACATGATTGAGGGAAAGAAAACACTTAATATATTCCCAATGTTGAGAAAATGATGAAGAGATGATTGGTTTGTATAAGTGATTACAACCTTGGAACTAATTAATGGATTATCTATAAGTGGTATATGATATCATTAATAGAGTTTACAAAACATTTGGATTTAAGGAATATATGCAATAACATGTGTCTTACTTAAGGAATAAGGAAGAATTCATGTTTCCAAAAAGGTTTTATGGTGATTCGAGTTATTATTATATTTCAAGAGGATACATGATGAAGTTATTCAATTGTTTGGAATGTGAAATTTTAGATACACTTCATATTGATTAAAGGCTAATGATAAGTTCATTTTTGAAATTCAGTGACCTTCCATCCAATGTGTTTGATCATAATATTTTAAAAAATTTAACCATTTATAAAATGGGTTAAGTTGATCATTGGATGATATTTTAGATGATAATGTATTAATTCACAATATGATTCATCTTGTGCTAAGAGATGAAGTATAAATAGTTGAAGGCATAATTGTAAAGAATCGAAAATTCCATATAATTTTTTTAAATTATTTGGGAATATTTCGAGTCTGTAAAAATTGACAGTGCTTGATTCTAAGGCCCAGTGTGCCCAGAACAGAATTTGGAACTTTTTCTAAGGTAAATTTAGTAAACGTGTGAGTGGAATTTTCTATCATTTCAATTGGTGCTCAAAATTGAAATCTAAGGACACCGTTGAATCCGCAGTGCCAAGATTTTCTTAAGGGAGGATTCACTTTGACCATATTGGGTCGAGAGAAAAAGATAGTTTTTCAGACTTTTAAAAGAATAATAAAATAACATGAGAATGTTATTTTATTTTCTCTCCAACGGTTGAGCGGCGTGGTGGGACCACTGAGTTGTCATGACATTTAATGGCTTGACTCTTTGTTTTTGTAACCACAATGTTGAAACATTAAATGCTGTTCATAAATGAACCACATTAATGTTGTGAAACTCGGTTGATTCTTCCGTCTATTTAATAGAATCTCAAGCGTGGGATTTTGGTATGGATGTGAGGAACCTCTGGTGAAGTACCGTGATAGCTTCCACTGACGAAGGAAAGAGGATTGGGCGGCAACGAACTGGGATTGATAAACGCCGGTGTCCTCATCAAATGCAAAATTTTCTTCCACCACCATGAAGTCTCTAATGAATCTAGAGGTATGGGGTTTGACTTAATTTAATTCTAAGTAAATGATGATGAATTAAATTGCTACATATTGTTAGGATTCTAATGTAGAGGGCGCGTGCCAAACGAACAAAGCTTGAACCCTCCGCCGCTTCGTTCTTGTCGTGTTCTTCAGGGGACGAATTTTCAAATTGATAGAACCTTGAAACCGGGAGGCACATAGCGATAAAAGCATCCCGGGAGGCCCGTAGGCATGAGTGGAAGGAAAAACGGACCACCAGAGTTCACCCGGTGGCCCATGGAGGTTTTTCTGGTGCGGCGACACCGGCGACCGGCGTCGGTGGCGATGGCAGCGCCGCAGAAGACGGACAGGTGGCTGGCTCTCGGAAGTCCGTAGAGGCAGGAGGAGGCGCGCCATCACGCGTCATAGTGAGGTAAGCTGTAGCTTCGAAGTTGCAACGAAGGCTGGGGACCCGCTCCCTATGGGTCCTGTGGACGGCCAGGATGGTGCTACCTAGTGCCACCAATTAAAGAACCGAACAACTCTTTAATCTATTTGTAAATGAGGGAGAGTAGCTCCCCTCCCCATGCAGGCCACCGGCTGGGTGCCGCGCCACCTAGCTGGCTGGACTACCTAGCGGGTCGCGCCTAGCCTTAGCAGGCCAGTTCGGTCTGACCGGGTCGGACCAGACCCGAACCACTTTCGGGCCCAGATACGCTTAAAGAGCCATAACTTACAAACCATACGTCCATTTGATGAAATGTCTATGGTTCTAGGATCCTTGGAGTGATAAGGTCCTTTTGAGATACTCCACTTGGGTTTTGGAGAAAATTGGAGTATGGCCAGGTTGGATTGTACCCGAATTCAATCAAGCCCTCGACACTAAAATGCTTATAACTCGCAGACCGGGCGTCCGGTTGACACACCATCTTTTGAGTTGGAACCCTTATGATATATTGGTCCTTTGAGTTACTCTTTTTTGGATCTTCTAATAGTTTAGGAATGACCGATGTCCAGAGGAGAAGATACCACGAAACTCAGGCGCACTGGGTGTGGGGAATCCAGTGGTTGACTATCATCTGAGTAGCGACCCTATGTGGATCAACATCTAGAGACCTTGTGTGGATCAACATCATATAGAACCTATGTGGATCAGCATCATAGAGACCCTGTGTGGATCAACATCATAGCAACCCTGTGTGGATCAATATCATAGTGATCCTGTGTGGATCGGTATCTAGCGACCCTGTGTGGATCAACATCATAGAGACCTTGTGTGGATAAATATCTAGAAACCAAGTGTGGATCAGCATCATAGAGACCCTACGTGGATCATAATTCTAGCGACCCTGTGTGGATCAGCAATTCACAAACTGATGAGGACCATCCTTAGAGTGTCCCATCGTGGATCAACGATATACGACCTTGTGTGGATCGACAATGGAACAACTCTTTCGTGGTTAAGCTGTGGAAACTTCATAATGGAATAAAATGATATAGATTTAAACTAATCATATTTATTCCTGAAATCTGAGTTATATACCAGGTTTGAGATGAGTCTTTTGCTTTATTCATTGTGATTAAAATCATGTTTTGTGGTTTTCCTTTGTGGAATTCTGAAAGACGTTCCGGGGTCTTGGGGTCCCTACTGGGTATTGTTATACTCACTTCTACATAGGCTTTGCCTGCAAATTATTGTATCTTGTGGAGATGACATGAAGACTTGACTAAGAATCAGGGAGATAGGACCTGACAGTAGTGATGGTTGACATGGAGAGCTGTGGAGACGAGCTGTACCTACCCTTCAGGTAGGAACCATGGTGGACGATTCCAGGAGCTATTTTCTATTGTAGTTGTATCTTTTAGTTGGGCTTGTATTCTAGACCCTTTACTTTTAGTACACACTTTTACTACTCCAGTTTTACTTCGTGGTTTCATCTTGTTGTGTTCTTGGGCTATGTGTTTGTACAGGTTTAAAGGAAATGCCTTTCCTTTTTAGGGATACGCCTTTTCAGTGCTAGTTTCCAACCCCTGGTCTATAGAAGGCGGACTTGGGGTAGTCACAACACGGGCCTTGGGGGACAGGTCATGACAAAGTGGTATCTGAGGAGTCGGTTCTACCGAATAACTAGGATTATAATATTTTGAATGGGGAAATAATGTTAAGTGTTTTGAGTGTTGTTTTCAGTTTGGGGAGTCCAGTGTTGGTTCAGTGTCTGATGTATCCATACACCAGGACCCTGAATTTTTATTTCTGACTCAGTGAATGAAAACAATGATTGCATGTGTTTTGTAAATGTTTTACTTTTGATCGCTTTTGAGTCTGCTCACCAGGTATTAATTATTGACCGTGGAACACCTGTATATTTTCAGGATGACACCACGTATATAGACAACCAGGATTCCTGAGAGAGTTCATGATGATGGTCCACCGAGCGACGAGGCTTCGTTGCAGGTCCCTCTTACTGTGTTGGCACCTTCGGGTGGTGTACTAGTAGCACCACCACTCGGAGGGCATTGGTTTCCACCAGCCCCACTAGCGGACGGTGCCCGCCAACTGAGCGCATTGCATGAGTTTCAGTGGCAGAGGACTCTAAGGTTTCAAGGTGAGACATATCCCCAGGTAGTTGAGGACTGGATGGAGGCTGTGGTTAGATTTTTTCACCTAGTTGGGACACCAACAGAGTAGGTGGTGATCATAGCTGCTAGCCTTTTCCAGGGCACAATAGGGAGATGGTAGAGTCTGACACTCCAGACGCATGAGGAGACAATAATCTTCTTGTTGGACATTGAGACCCTCTTTAGGGTAGAGTTCGTACCTATTACTTTACACACAATGTGTATCCAGGAGTTGTTGCACTTACAGCAGGGTAGCCTATCAGTGGCCTAGTACTCAATGAGATTTACTGACCTCTCGCGCTATTCCAATGATATGTAAGAGACCCATTCTTTAGAGCCCAAACCTTTGAGCAGGGTCTCTGGTTGGATATCAGAGTGTCGATGATATCGCTGAATATTTCGACACATGCTGGAGTGCTCGAGCGGGCATTATTGGTGGAAAGATTCTTAGCCGAGCAGGCACCGATGGTAAGAGCCACCACTAGACAATAGGTGACCGAGTCATCTGCAGTAGGTAATAGGTCGATGATGCAGAGGTCTAATTAGGCCAGACCCTTTGATGTATGACCCCAGGATGCAGGGTCAGAGGTTCAGAGCTTGCGAGACAGATGGGGTCAGCTGGGAAGCAGACTCTGCTTGACGTGCGACGGGCAGGGCCACAAGGCTTGTGACTGCCCCACCCGCCGTACTAAGGATCAGTAGACAATCGAGAAACTACTGAGGCAACGACTGAGGTTCGAGCTAGGGTGTCCACATGGTGTCAGATGTGGTATAGGAGAAGTTCCTATAGTAGGAGGTGGATGGCGTTTTGAGGTTTTACCACCACTACCCCTAGGTGGTCCACCTCAAACACAGGGAGCAGACAGACATGGTTGAGCTCAGCTTTAGGTGGAAGAGGCCTATGAACATGATTCTCTAGAGATGATTAGAGGTATGATCTATGTCTATTCCACCCTAGCTGTAGTTCTTATAGACACAGGTTCTAGTCAATCTTTTATTTCTACGACACTTGTTCGGAGCTCGGAGATTCCTATGGAGCTGTTGGATCGATCCTTATGATTAGATACTCCTATGGGAGAAGATTCAATGATTACACACTAGTGAAGGTAGTGTGAGATCACTCTAGGAGGTGATAGCTTCGGCTGGGATCTCCTAGTAGCAGCGTCGAGGCCTTACGACGTCATCTTGGGTATGGACTGGCTATCCACAGTCCATGCTCAGATCGACTGTTTTAGGCGCAAAGTGTGGTGTGTCTGCAAATATGGGACCAGCTTTTCCTTCACCAATGAGAAGGGAAACTATGAAGAATAGGATGTACTAACTCAGAGGAGGGTTCAGCTGATCACTCATTTGTTGGCTAGCCTTACCCTCAGAGTTGTTGACGTGAGTAGTTCGAGTTATCCTGTAGTGTTGGACCAATATGCTGATGTCTTTCCTAATGAGGTTTTGAGACTAACTTCTCAAAGATAGGTAGACTTCTGCATCTATTTTTACCCTGGGAAGACATAGATATCTACACTAGCATATCATATGGCTCCCACGGAGCTTCGTAAGTTGTGGGTATAGTTGGAGGACTTTTAGGGGAAGGGATTCATAAGGCCCAGTGTTTCTCCATGGGCATCCCCGATTTTGTTCGCCAAGAAGGTGGATGGGAGTCTAAGGATTTGTGTGGAATATCGGTTCCTGAACTAGTTGAATGTGAAGAAAAAGTATCCACTCATAAGTATTGATGATCTCTTCAACCAGCTAAAGTAAGCTCGATGGTTTTCGAAGATAGACCTCAGATCAGGCTATCATCAGCTCAAGGTACGGGATGAAGACGTACCGAAGACGACCTTACGGTGTCGGTATAGTCATTATGAGTTCTTGGTAATGACCTTTGGTGTGACCAATGCTTTGGAAGTGTTCACGGGGATCATGAATAGGATCTTCCAACCTTACCTCGATCATTTCGTGGTGGTCTTCATTGAGAATATCTTGATATACTCGGCATCGAAGGAGGAGCACACCACACACCTGCAGATAGTTCTAGATACACTCTAAGAGATCCATCTTTATGGTAATCTCTTTAAGTGATAGTTCTGGATATAGGAATTCCACTTCATGGTGAACATTCTCTCATAGGTTGGAGTTATAGTGGATCTGATGAAGATAGAGGAAATGCTTTCTTGGGAGCCACCCAAGAGTGTGACCGAGGTGCATAGTTTCCTAGTATTGGCTGGATACTACCAGATATTTGTTCCTAACTTCTCCAGGGTAGCGATACCCTTGTTAGCTTTAGCAAATAAGGGGTAACCTTTCTTGTTGACGGAGAAGTGCCAACGGATTTTTCAAGAGCTGAGGTAGAGATTGATGAGTGCACCCATCTTGAGGCTACCTGAAGAGGGAATTGGGTATGTAGTATACTACGATGAATCAGGGACTGGACTAGGTTGTGTCCTGATTCAGGAGTGAGAATTGATCACCTACAACTCAAAGTAGTCGAGATAACACAAACAGAACTACTCTACCCATGACTTGGAGTTAGCAGTAGTGGTATTTGCACAAAAGATTTGGTGGTACTACATGATGGGTGAACACTTTACTGTTTACTTTGATCACAATATTCTCAGGTATATCTTCTCATAGAAGGACCTAAACCTGTGATAGAGGTGATGGATAGAGTTCCTCCAGAACTATAACTTTGAAATAGTCTAAACTCCTAGAAAGGGGAACGTAGTAACAGACACACTCAGCAGGAGGTTTGGTTTACAGTTGATGAGTGAGGCGACAAAGCAGCTTGCCACGTTGTAGATATCCTTTTTCAATAGAGATGGAGCAGCTTATCTCCAGTCTATGATAGTTACTCCCCCACTCCATTAGTGAGTTAGGGAGGCATATCTTGGGGATGTAGACTACGAGGCCCGACATACTCAAATATCCTTAGGACAGTCTCCTGATGGATTTTATGAAGGTGGGGAGCATGCCATTCTCTTTATATAATACACTTTGGTACTAGTGACGCTTTGGGAGGAGGTGTTGAGGTATTTCCATACATCTACTTTGTAGGTACATCCTGGGGTGGTAAATATGTTCTAGGACCTTCGGTGATAGTACTGGTGGCCAAGAATGAAGAAAGAAGTTGCAAAGTTTGTATCTCGATTCCTCACTTGGCTGCAAGTGAAGACTAAGCATTAGGTACCAATAGGATTAGCTCAGCCACTTGAATTAGTAGAGTGGAAGTGGGATGGAATATACATGGACTTCATGACGGGGCTACCACGTATTCCCATGGGTCACGATTCCATCTAGGTGATCGTTGACTGACTCACCAATTCGTTCCACTTTCTACCATCTGATAGAATGGTTCAGTAAAGAGCTTGGGGTGTGTCTACGTACAGGAGATTGTACGAATTCACAGGGTACCATCGACGATCATCTCAGATCAGGATGCTCATTTTAAATCCCTCTTGTGGAATGGATTACAGGAGGCGTTTGGAACTCAGGTACGTTTGAGCACCGATTTTCATCCTCAGACAGATGGTTAGACAAAGCGGACAATTCAAAAACTCAAGGACATGATTTGTGATTATGTCCTAGATTTTGACCGTAGTTGGGAGGACCACCTGCTACTGGTGGAGTTCTCTTAAAACAACAGTTACCACTCCACCATCGACATGTCTCCATTTGAGGCTCTGTATGGTTGACCTTGTAGGTCACCACTATGCTAGACAGACCCAGGGAAGTCAGAACTTATGGGTCCAGAGTTGGTACAGGCTACCACAGAGATGGTTCAGATCATCTAGGAGAAGATGAAGACTACATAGAGCTAGCATAAGTCTTATGCTGACAAGAGACGAAGAACCTTGTAGTTTGAGGAAGAAGACCATGTCTACCTACGGGTCTCACCCCGTCGAGGATTACAGGGTTTGGATGGGGAGACAAGCTATCTCCAAGGTTTATTGAAACTTTACAGATCCTTAGTAGAGTAGGAAAGGTGGAGTATCATCTAGATCTTCCCCCCATAGATGCACCGGGTGTGTAATGTTTTACACATGTCGCAACTGAGGTGATACGTGCATGATCCATCGCATGTTATCGACTGGGGAAAGCTGGAAATCGATGATGGGGAAACTTTTGTAGAGTTCCCTATAGATATAGAGGATCTACTAGAGCAGATCCTTCATGGGTGGTCGATTCCTCTAGTGAGAGTTCATTGGTAGCATGGGACTCTCTAGGAGATAACAGGGGAGCGGGAGGCTCATATACGTGCTCAGTACACCCATTTGTTTCCTTAGTTTTTTTTGTAGATTTCAAGGATGAAAATCATTAAGGTGGGGAGAATGTAAAGACCCAAAAATTACATATATATATATATTTGAAAATTATTTGGGAATATTATGATTTTAAAAAATTGACGGCGCTTGATTCCGAGGCCTGGTGTGCCCGAAATGGAATTTTGAACTTTTTATGGTACGTTCAGTAAAAGCATGGGAAATGTTTTCTATCTTTTGAATTGGTGCTCGAAATTAAAATCTGAACACATCGTTGAATCCGCAGTGTCGAGATTCGCTTAAAGGAGGCTTCACTTCGACCGCAGTGGGTCGGGAGAAAAAGATAGTTTTTCAGACTTTTAAAAGAATAATAAAATAACATTAGAATGTTATTTTATTTTCTCTCTAGTGGTTGAGCGGTGTGGCGGGACCCCAGAGTTGTCATAAAATTTAATGTCTTGACTCTTGGTTTTTGTAACCATGATTTTGAAACATTAAATGTAGTTTATAAATGAATCTCATTAATGTTGTGAAACTTAGTTGATTCTTCCGTCTATTTAATAGAATCTCGAGTGTGGGATTTTGGTACGACTGTGAGGAACCTCTAGAGAATTACTGCGAAAACTTCCACTGATGGAAGATAAAGTCTTGGGTGGTAATTAACTGGGATCAATGAATGCCTATGGCCTCATCAAATGCAGAATCTTATTCTACCAATGTGATGTCTCCAACGAATCTTGAGGTATGGGGTTTAGATTAATTTAATTCTAAGTGGAAGATGATAAATTAAATTTCTACTACTTATTAATATGATAATGCGGAGGGCACAAGCCAAACGAACAAGACCCTAACCCTCCGCCGCTTATTTCTTGTCACATTCTTTGTGGGTTGAATTTTCAAACTAATAGAACCTTGAAACCAGGAGGCACACAGTGACAACAGCATCCCGGGAGGCCCGTAGGCGCCAGTGGAAGGAAAAACGGACCACCATAGCTCACCTAGTGGCCCGTGGAGGTTTCTCCTGCACTCGCTGACCATGGAAGAGGGTGGTGCCACTCGACACTATGGTGGTAAGACAGGCGGCCGACTCTTGGTCGAACGAATAGGCGGGAGGCGGCCCACCGTCGCGCGTCGCGGTGAGGTAGGTCGCGCCTTCAAAGACGCGATGAAGGCAGGGGACACACTCCCTGCGGGTCCTATGGACGATCAGGGAGGTGCTACCTGGCACGACCAATTAAATATGTGAACGGATATTTGAACCATTCGGGAAGGAGGGGGAGCGACTCCACTACCCGCGCAAGCCACCAGCTGGGTGCCGCGCCCCCTAGCGGGCCGGACTGCCCAGTGGGCCGTGCCCAGCTGAAGTTGGTCAGGCCGGTCCATGGCTCAGCGAACTGAGCTCGCTGAGGCCCAAAACAACCGGGAAGGCCTAGGGTGGTTTGGGATGGTACGGGTTAGACCCAGACCGGGACGGGTCGGGTTGGCCGAGGCCGGGTCGGGTCTGGTCGGATCGGACCCGGACTCCTTTCGGGCCTAGATATGCTTAAAGAGCCATATCTTGAGAACCAGACGTCCATTTGATGAACCGTCTATGGTGATAGGATCCTTGGAGTGAGATGGTACTTTTGGGATACTCAACTTGGTGTTTGGAGAAAGTTGGAGCATGGTTGGGTTGGATCATACCCGAATCCAATCGGGCCCTTCGCACTAAAATGCTTATAACTCACAGACTGGGCGTTTGGTTGATGTGCCATCTATTACATTGGAACCCTTATAATATGGTTGTAATTTGGGTTACTAATTAATATATATTAGTAGTATTTGAGGCCATACCAATTTCTAGAGGAGCAGATACTACGGAACTCAAGCGCATCGGGTGCAGGGAATCCTGTGGCTAGCTGTCATCTGAGTAGCGACCCTGTGTGGATCAACATCTAGTGACCCTGTGTGGATCAGTATCATAGTGACCCTGTGTGGATCAACATAATAGGGACTCTGTGTGGATCATAATCATAGTGACCTAGTGTGGATCAACATCATAATGACCCTATGTGTATCAACATCTAGAGACCCTGTGTGGATCAGCATCATAGCACCCCTGTGTGGATCTGCATCTAGCGAACCTGTGTGGATTTGCATCATAGCGACCCTGTGTGGATCGAAATTCTAGAGACCTTGTGTGTATTAGCAATGTGAGACCCGTCGAGGACCATCCTTAGAGCGGCCCGTTGTGGATCAACGATATACGACCCTGTGTGGACTGACAATGGAACAACTCCTTCATGGTTAAGTTGTGAAAACTTCCTAATGGAATAAAATGATATAGCTTTAGGTTAATCATCTTTATTCCTGAAATTTGAGTTATATACCTATTTTGAGTTGAGTCTTTTGATTTTTTCTTTGTGATTGAGATCATGTTTTATGATTTTACTTTGTGGAATTCCGAGAGACCTTCAGGGGTCTCGGGGTCCCTACTGGGTATTGTTATACTCACCCATGCACGGGATTCACCCGCACCTTGTTGTATCTTATACAGATGATGGATATCCTTGACTAAGACTTGAGGAGCTAGGACCAGACGGTGGTGACAGTTGACGTGGAGATCTGTGGAGACGAGTTGTATCTACCCTTCAGGTAGGAACCTTGGTGGACGATTCCAGGAGTTGTTTTCTATTGTAGTTGTATCTTTCAGTTGGACTTGTATTCTGGACCCTTTACTTTTAGAACACACTTTTACTCCCGCAGTTTTACTTTGTGGTTGTATGTTGTTGTGTTCTTGTGCTGTGTGTTTGTACAAGTTTGAAGGTAATGCCTTCTCGTTTTAGGGATACTCCTTTCTGGTGCTAGTCGCCAACCCCTGGTCTATGGAAGGTGGGATTGGGGTAGTCACGGCATGAGCCCTGGGGGTCGGGTCATGACAATAATAAAAGGAAGATATTATGTTTATATAAATGTATATTTAATTATATATAGTGAGAGTGAATGAATTACTCAACTCTAGGAAAAGTATCTTAAAAAAATGTTGTCCTATTATTATCATTTTTGATGATATTAAGGACATTTATTTACACCTATGGTTTATGGTTTTGTGGTCAACAACTTTCATTTGAATATGTTTTCTATCACTCTCGATCGGAACTTTATTGTTGTATTTTTTCTTCCATATCCATGTTTCCATTTCCCACCTAAGTTCTACTAATGGGGAACCTAGCTACGTGAAAATTTTAATTTACTTTATCACTTATTAAGAAAATGTGATATTAAACATTTTTACAATGTGGGTCTTTCAAAAATATTTTATTTTCAATACCTCTATCACTGAGATCAAGTTTAAATTGCGAGGATGCAATTTATTTAAGGTGGGGAGAATGTGACACCTTGAAATTCTATAATAAGAACATTATATTTGATAGAGAGAATGAAACATGACACCAAGAGTGTAAGGGAATATAATACCCTGATACTTTAAAATATATTTATTATTTTAAATATATTCAATATATTTTAAATTTTACATTACACTCAAGATTGAGTTTTATCAAAAAAAATATATTATTAAAATATTATTGTTTAATATAATAAGATTTAACTGACCTATTAAATGAGTTTTTATATACTATATTGACTAACTTATGAAGATATATGGTTTATAAAAATTTAAAATTAATTTATTGGTTACCAATTAATTATAAATTAATATAAGAACCAATCTAATATAAAGGGAAGATTTTTATAGAAAACTATTTTTACGCCCGCAATGCTATTTTAAACTAATAAATTAAATTAATTACTATTAGTGAATGATATTAATTAAATATATAAATATATAAATATTATATACAATAAAATATTTTTGACATCCATGCAATATATTTTATAGGATTAAGATAAGAACAAACCCAATATTACACATAAAATACTATATTTTTATAAAGGTAGGTTTTCCTCCTTTTAATGGAGAAACCATTTTAAATAAATTTTTTTGACTCTTTTATAAATTTAATATATCTAAAAAAACTTAATAATTTGAATATAAAAATAAAAAATTTACTTAGGGTGAATTTTTGGTATTTTTCCGTAAAGTTTTGTTTTTTAATGAATAGTCAAAAATACTGAAATTTAATTCAAAATTGTTTTTAATATAATTTATTTGTAAGGTTAAATTATATTTTAAATTGGTTTTAAAGTTTAATTATATAATATTTTAATAATCTAATCTAATTTAGGTCATTTAAATCAATTATACTGTGAAATTGACTATAAAAACATAGCAAACTTTTGAATGTTTTTACCTTAAAAACCCGCATTATCATCCCATATGTGGGATTACATTTAAATTAATTTCCTCCAATTTTGTGATTGGAATTATGAAAAATAGATTAAATATTTTTAATAATAATAATTTATAATTTATAATCAGTTAAGTTTAATTTTTGATGAAAAATATTAGTGAAAGTAATTAAAATTAATTACAATGATTAAAGTGAAATTAAGCTTAATAAGGGACTAAACCTTAATCTTATGGGAACAAATGACCTAGAAACTTTTAAAAGATCCATTTTATAGACATATTTATAACCTATAATCTATTTTATTTAATTTTTATTATTATTTTATCCACCTGCAATTGGAAAAACGTGGGTGTAATTCCCTTTCCCAAAATTTATAAGATTGCCACTACTCCACTATGAAAAGGCCTCCTATCCTCCCACTTCCTAACACCTCTCAAGACACTTTTTATCGAACAATATTTTCCCAAATTGGACCTAAAAATACCTACCCTCATCCTATAAGCCTCCAATTTGGTATAAATTCATCAAAGGAAGCCTTTTGGCACTAACCAAAAGAAGTTGCCTGATTAAGAGGTAATATCTTTCCTCAAGCACTTTAGTTTAATTTCCATTATACACCCCCTAAAACCTCCTTATTATACTATTATATAACTAATATAGTATCTTAAATATAATAATATGTTTTTATGCTAATATTTTGATTTAAACTTACCCAAACTTTCATTTAATGTTTAAATAACATACCGTTTATGTGTACGATGAACTACCACCACACGAAATGATGATTGTTCATTCTTCCTTTACCGCCTCTCATGGTGGAAATTAGGATGGAAAATATGTTTATATATGATATATATGATATTTATTATTATATTATTATTATTTAATTCTTTTATAACACATATATTTATACTTTCTATTTTGTGTAAATACGATAACATCGTTTTTGGAAGTGTGGACTACCGCCTACCCAAAGCGATGTGATTCATTCATGATATACATGAAACATATTAAGAATAATTTTAATAAAACTATGTAACATATATTTAAAAATATATTACAATGGAATTATAATATACATATGTATCATTTAATTTTCATTCTCTTAATATAAAAAAGAAATGAATGTAGCGTTCATGCGTACGTACGACCTACCATCTCCATGAACGGTACACTTCATTTCTTATCTACAAATATTATGGATTATTATAAATACATATATTATGAATATATATGATAATTAAATAATGGTTTACATTATATATATGATTAAATAACGATCTATTTAATAGTAACAATAATTAACAAGTCAAAACATACTTGAGAAAATTAGGAAATTAACACCCGAAATAGTGAAAATAATGAATGATTGTTAACAAAAAGGTAATACGATATTATAATAAGATGATATATGATATTATAAACATGATTATGATTATGGTATAAGTTATTAAAATATTTTAAATGACCATACAGTAGTATTAAGACTACACAACAAAAGGAAGGCTGAGGGATGGGAATTTTGTCTCAATTTACATCCCATTGAGACTTATTTGTTATTATGCACTAATTCACTATTATTTAGTGTATATAATAATTTTTGACATATTATACCATGAATATTCTTAATATCATGATATTATAAGTTTGTTTTAATATTATTACTTCATAGGGATTATGATTTAAATGTTTCAAAGTGGTATGGGTCACATTGGAATGTTTAAAGATTATTTGCCAAAAGAATATCCTTAATGATTAAATTTGAAATATCACTTAATTTTGTGGTTGTTAACATTTTATTGAAAAAATAACTTTATTTAAAAAAATTAATCTGAAATTTATTCTAATATACATATTATCATATAATCGATATTAGTATTTCCTAAACCGTATATCATTTTTTGAATACAATGTTCACTTTGATAGTTATTTAAATAAGTATGGAATTATTGATAAATATATATTCTTTATTCAATATAGGTATTTTATAAGGCATATTATTTATTTTGATTAATTGATATGAGTAATTCTTTAGACTGGTAATTATGGGTTGGGCCCAGACTTTATATATCCCCTTGATGAATTCATAGGTTTTCAAGTGACAAAAACGTTGGACAAATTAAATAGGTTTCTATCTATAGTTTTAACCATCTTGTGAAAGGTCTTGACAGTATAGGTTTTCATACACCTTATTCATGACATCCAATTATTAATCATCTCCTTAATATATATTTAAATTATTATTTATTCATGAGATTTTTCATTGATATATCTATGTATGTATTCTATTTTTAGTTTATTAATTAATGAGCATGTGTTTCAATTTCTTACATTGCTATATTGATTATGAATTATCTAGTTATTTGAATAGAATTTGTTATTATTTATTTAACATTCCATATTAATTTATTCATGTTGGTTCATTATTTATTCTACTTTACATACCCTTACTGAGCTTTTGATCTCACCTTTATTATGTTTACTTTCCCCAGGTTATAAAAAATAAATCTTTGAATTAGCGTTCAAGGATTGAATTTATTTCATTTTATTATGTATCATGTTTTTAATTTTTATTTCCCAATGTATTATGGGTCTCATGTATGTAATATAGATTTTCAATAATGACAAATTGATCGGTCCTTCAGGATTTGATTACTTATACTCATTCCAATGTAATAAAATAATGCACTAGCACCGGGCTTCTGGGTTCAAAGAGTTTAAATATCGGTGGGGAGGATGGATGAATGGCCACCTACTCCTCCCTGCTCTCTCTTCTAGGCAACAATGACATACAAAGGTTGTGATAGCCAAATATCAAAATTTCACTATTAATATTTTTGATGAGATGATGTGATGGATTATGGTGGGGGTCATATATAGTATAAGAAGGGAATGAGGTTGATTTCCTTCTTGTTTATAGTGCACTACTACCCTAGTTACGATATTTTATGTAATGTGATAGACTAGGTGTGTGTGGGAAATATGTGATGTGATGGTCTAGGTGTCTTTGGGTGGTATTTTATTTTATGTGATGTGATTTTATAATCTAGGTTTTTTTTTGGAAGGCTATCTTATAGTAGAGGTGGGAGTTCTAGGACATACTTCATTGGGGTATGAGAGTAGCTAATTTGCGAGAAAGTGGTTTGGGGTACCCTATCATAAATATTATTATTATTATTTTATTATACATTGATTTTTGTATTTGGTGATCATGACTTGGTGAGGATGGTCTTGGTTAGTTGACCTATTTAGGTGTTGTTGGTACTGTTTTTTTCTCACTAGTGCATGAGTATGATCTTTTCACATGTCCATGAGAGACTTTGGTGACCCTACTAAGTATACTAGTATGATCACCCTATGTATATACCAAATTTTAGGTTTCTATGAGGACATAATGAACCATAATGTACAATTGTAGTTCAATCTTGAGATATTTTTTGTGTATCTACCTTAACTTTTATTTTGGGAATTTATTTAGAAACTTTTATATGCATCTGTTTCAATTATACATGAATTGTGGAATGTTTTGGTTTCATTTTTATATTAATTAATAGTGTTTCTTTTATTTGATTTATTCTATATCTTAATCCTACTATTATAGAGGATACTGCTTCCCATTTTTGATATTTTTATACCCTCATTTCTAGTCACCAACCCGAGGCCTACCGGAGGTGGGAATTGGGATTTGTTATATCTCTTCCTTCATTAATAGAATATAAATGGTACATTTGGAAGGAGGGGGTCATGATAGAGTGGTATTAGAGGTACTATTTGATGGATATGATGGAGTCTGGAGTTAGGAACAATGAGGATTGAATAAATTGGTAGAGCGAAAATGTTAGTAAATCATAGTGTGTGACATAGGTCAGGTAATACTGGATAATGCATGGGATTTTTGGGCTCCACATGATTCAATGTAAGGAATCTGATCCTACTAAATGACCAGGTGAGGTGATTCCACTTGTAGGGTAGAGACCAGGGAGAGGTACCTGCATCATGATTGACTTATGTTCTTGTTTGAATTGGGTGATTTTGGTTCTAGAATGTTAAAATTAATTAAGTAAATAATAATAAAATTCCATAATAATAGGATTAAAAAATATATTTTTACCTTTCAACTATGGATCTTGGTTAGTGTTCACATTTCGATTATAAAGTGGAGGTTCAATGGGATGATCTTGTTGATTTATATAGGTTTGATCCGGCTAAGAATGATGATCAATTTCTAAGAACTTTCTGCAATTTTTAGTAGTAGGTGTTAGGGAAATATGAGGGCAATGATTCTAATCCAGAGATAAAGTGATGGTTAGAGCAGCTCATGATCAAATTCAATTTGATTAGGGCCCCAATGGAGTATTTTTTTTTGTTGGTATGTAGTCAAATGTAATAAGATGCATGTTAGTGGTGGATGTTATGTCTTGGTGAGAGTGTGGATGAAAATGTATCATGGGTCTACTTTTAGATGGATTTTTGGGTAAAGTTCCTATCATATCCATGAAGTAATTGAAGAAGTAAGATCTTATCTCTCTTTAGTATAATAGTATGCATGTGAGGGTGCTAGGGGATTAATTTCAATTATCTATTTCCTTTTTTATTGGACCTTTTTATGTATGTGGAGTCCCGATCATGGTGTCTTGAGAAGGCACTCCATCCTTTTATTCAGAATGTAGTTAATCAATTTACTTTGATGATATATTTTGAGGTTTAGATGAAGGTGGAATTGATTGAGAATATGCACTCCTGAGGAGGTTTACCATGACTAGGGAACCAATATGGTTCCTTATATAACAAATTTTTTAGTGGGAGGTCTAGGTGGCATGGGCTTTGATGTTTCGACCAGCAGGGATTTGAACTCAGTATTCTCCTCTCCATATTTTTTGGGATAGTGGTTTATGTGCTCTTACTGGGGGATTTGGACTAGTGTGTTTTGTCTATGGTATTTAAGTAAATATTCAAAATTAGTGTCCCATAGTTCTTTCATATTTGTTTGGTGGAGGCAATCAGGTTCAACATCAGCCTCAACATCCATTTCCAGCTAGTTTGTTTCAGTAGTAAGGGTATAAGTCTTATGCTTGACCAAGAGGGGATGGATCAAGTATGGGTTTGATTTAGGATTTTCCTATAGTATAGGACCCCCAACATGATCATGTACATGGGGGTGGCCATCTACAGAGAAACAGAGGGGCTAGGCATGCTCAGTTGCATGCAGTGGAGGTGGTAGTGCCAGAGGGGCCAAAGATCATTTGAGGTAGGATCCGTTTATCATATACCAATTTTCAATCCTTTGTTACACCTATGATATTATGTTATTTGTTACTATATCTAGAGTGAATTTTTGTTCCCTTAGTGTTGACTATGGCAGTTAGAGGCCAAATCAACTTGTTTGATGTGTTCTAGGGGTGCATACTGATGATGAAACCACATCAATCTCATGGGGATGTTTTTTACTATATATGTAGCCATATGATGCCATTCATAGAATATAATGGTTTTATTTTGTGTGTTCTTTTACCAAATACTTCTGGAGGAGAGATATGTTTTCATATGTGAATGACCATTGTGTGATTTTCATTGGTGATTAAATTTTTCTGGTGGGTTGAAGACATGTGGAGACATTTCTTTTGTTGATGGATAAGTTTATGATGTAATAAATATGTGCTAGAACAATGAAGGTTACTAGGATTTTCAGGGAGTTTTTTAATGTTTTTACTGAAGTGGTTGTGATGTTATACCCTCGATGCAATTTTTAGTTTGATATTGAATTAAAACTCTACGCTTCTCCAATTTTGAGGGATCCTTATCGAATAGAACCTTAAAAGTTTTGGGATATAAGGATTTAGATATATTATTTGATTAAAAAGGGCTTCATATAGGTCATTTTTTCACCGTGGGGTGCTCCAAAATTGTTTTCAAAGAAGGAAGATGGTAGTATGAGGTTGTGTATAGAATACCAAAGGTTTAATCAGGTGACGATCAAATATCATTATACCTTTTGAGGATAAATGATATTTTCAAGTAGTTGAGAGTGGATAGTTGGTTTTATATGATCAAAATACCATCTGGATATCACCAGTTGAGTGTGAAGAAGGATAATGTTCTAAAGACTTCATTTAGATGTAGGTATGGGTACTTTAAGTTTTTGATCATGTCATTCAGTATCTCGAATGAACTAGATATGTTCATGTGGATCATGAAAATTTTGTTTTGTGAATTCTTGGACCAGTTCATAGTCATGTTCATTGATGAAATATTGATTTACTCAAAGTTAGAGGAGAATTTTGATGATCATCTCCGATATATATTGCAGGTTCTTTGACAATACTAGCTTTATGGAAAGTTGTCCAAGTGTAAGTTTTGTACATAATAGGTGAATTTAATGGAACATGTGGTGTCCCATCAGGGCATGGATGTGGATCCATCGAAGGCCGAGGAAGCTATTTCTTGAGAAACACCAAAGAGTGTGGTGGAGGTTAGAAGTTTCCTTTATCTCATGAGCTATTATCAAAGGTTTGTATATGATTTCTCATGAACTACATACCCATTGAAAACTTTGACCAGGAAAGACCAGACATTTTTCAACTAAGATAAATTTTAGGTAGTGTTTGACTACCTGAATGGGAAATAGGCCAGTGCTCCAATTACCAGATGAATGGGTGATGTTTGATGTGTTTTGTGTCAATTCCCATCAAGGATTGGGATATTCCCTAATACAGTAAAATTTAGTGATCTCCTATGGTTCTATATTGTTATATCCCCATTAGAATAACTATTTCACCCTTGATCTAGAGTTAGTAGTGGTTGTTCTTTCACTGAAGTTGTGGTGACATTACCTCATTGGGGAGAACTTTATGGTCAATATTGTGGTATATCTTTTCTCAACATGATTTGAATTAGCGGAAGTGTATGTGGATTAAATTTCTTCAGAACTATGACATTGAGGTATCCTACACCTCAGGAAAGGGGATTGTATTATTCGATGATTTAAGCAGGAAGTCATTGAAGGATGTTGTTCATGAGTCTGGAGATACTTGGAGGGTTATTTAGGAATAGAAATCCATTCACTTAGATGAAAGGGTGGTTGATAGTGGAGGTTTATTGTTTCATATGATGGTGCAATCTTCTATTATGTAAAAGGTACATGATTATCATTGGGGAGACTCATAGGTAGAGGTCATGTATGATCATGTTGGTTGTGGTAATGCTCTAGAGGGATAGTCATAACCAAATTTTGTTTTAAGGGAGTCTATTTGTTTTGGTATCGATGTGTGAGGTATTATTTCACGAGTTTCATGGATTTCATTTGGTAGTACACCTAGGAGTATTCAAGATGTATCATGGCTTGAGGATAATATTTTGGTGACTTAGGATGAAATAAGCAGTGGGAATTTTTTTGGATCGATTTCTAGTTTTCTAATAGGTAAAGTCAGATAACAATGTTATAAGAAGTTTATCATAGTGCTTTGATATTATTAAGTGTAAATGGGATGAAATCTTGATGGATTTCATTATAGGGATACCCCTATCTCAGGGAGGTTGTGATGTTATAGGGGTAATCATGGATTGGATGATGAAATAAGATCAATTTTTGGTGATCAAGGAGTTGGGAATAATGGATGTTTTGTAAAGGAGGTATGTGGATGAGGTGGCGCGAATTCCTAGAATCCACAAGTCCATCATATTGTATCAAGATTCTCATTTTACCTCATGAGTTTTTCGGGAATTACAACATTATTTTGGAACTTATTTATTCCTTATAGAACTTATTTCCACTCTCAGAAAAATGGGAAGATAGAGAAAACTATCTAGAATATGGGGGATATATTGAAGAAATATGTTTGGACTTTGGAATATCTTAGGGAAAGAAATTGACTTTGGTTATTTTTTCTTATAATAACATCCATCACTCATCCATCAACATGGTATCATTTTATGATTTTTACAGGATGCCATTTTGTTATCCATTGTGTTGGTATGAGGTTTGGGAGTCATTGGTTATAATGCCTATTGTGTGGAAGATCATGAAATAAAATGTTCAAGTTGTTCATGAGAGGATAAAGTTATAACATGTATGGAATAAGTCTTATTCCAATTGTAGGAGGAGTCCCTAGGGGTTTGAGTTTGGAGACCACATGTTCTCAAAGGTTTCCCCTCGATGTGGGAAGTGATGTTTTGGAAAGGGGAGTAAGATATAACCATGGTTTGTTGGTCCATTTGATATATTAGGGCACATTGGAGAGGTGGATTATCAGTTTCCACTCATTTCATGACTGGACCACATTCATGATGTCTTCCATGTCTCTCATATCCACCTATATATTTATGATTACTCCCATGTAATTTACTAGGGAGAGTTGGATATTGGTGATGATTTGATGTTTGTAGAGAAGACTATGGATATTGTGGATTATTGGGAGAAAGTGCTGTGAGGATAGACCATTCCTTTGGTTCATGTTTTTTGGATGTATGTTGACCTGAATGAGAATACTTGAAAGTGTGATACATAGATGCGTGCCCAGTACCCAAAGTTTATTTAGTATTTCCTTGCTATGTTCTTCTTAAATAATGTGATGTTTAGACCATTATATGAATGTTCTTTGTAATGTGATGAGTGATAAAGATTCTAAATCATGAAGATGGGAAAACCTGATTCCTAGTTAAGACAAATTATACTTTTACATGATTAAAACCATGTGGGAATGTTAGTGCCATGAAAGGTGGATAATATCTTGACATGGAAGATGGTATTCCTTGAATTGTGTGCTAGGGTTCTATTATTGGTGGTTTTTGTGATCCATGTCTTGAGATTTATGGGGGATGATATTGTGGTGTAGTTAACTATGTAAAAATGGTGGTTGTTTGTGGATGGTAAAGTGGTGTGTTTTTTTGAATTTTTTGGTGAACATTTTTAGTTGGGTTTGGTTTGTTTGGTTGGTGGTGGTGTTTTAGAATGAGATCCTTGAGAGGTATCTGAAGGGATGATTATTTGGACTTCTTCCCTCATTCCTTTCTGGTTGGTTTTTATTATATGTGAAAATAATGGTTTGATAGGTATCTAATGTAATGGCCCAGAACATATATACTTTTAATTTATGGAAATTCTATTAGTAGTTGTGTATGGAGGAGGTTCTAAGGATAGTTGGAGGAAAGAAGAGGTTAAAGATAGAAAATCTAGCTGATAGAGGCTTTATGGAATAGAGACATAAGTTTCACTGTAAGGTAGTGATAGTAGAATAAGGTGGTAGTCTATGGAATAGCAGCATAGGTGAACCATTTTTCATTATTTATTCCATTTAAGGCATGGTTGTGGCGTGGAGCGAGCCAAAAACATGGAGGTGAGTTGTCACCTAGGTGGATACACCATAGGAATCTAGTTATGGAATAGTGTTAGTGGACACTACATCATAGGAGGATTAGGATACAACATTGTGGTCT
Source organism: Viscum album (assembly GCA_963277665.1). Taxonomy (NCBI): domain Eukaryota; kingdom Viridiplantae; phylum Streptophyta; class Magnoliopsida; order Santalales; family Viscaceae; genus Viscum; species Viscum album. Next base: position 402,249,994 of record OY728136.1, on the reverse strand, counting down.
AAGTGGTGGTTTGGATGATTCTTCCAAAATGGTACCCCTTGTGGTGTGGAGTGGCTATGGCATGGAGGTGAGGTTGTCCAGGATGTCCAAAGCGTGGTTTCTTCTCCTGTGCTATGGTCTTCATCCCCCTTTTATAGGATCTATAGCTTTGGTATATCCATGGTTCTCTTAGTATTATTTTACTACTATGGATGTATCATTGTGAGGGATACCATTTCATAATCTCTACAATTTTTAAACTATCTATGACATAGTCTGAGTGGTTGCACCATGTTTTTTCAAGTTTTGTATAAATTCCAAAGTCCCTTGAACCTAGAAACTTTTCCAATGTCTCTCTCATTTATTGGGTAGATCAAGTGCATAACAAGGATTCCTTTTGACCACTTCTTAGTGTATTTCAACCCCAGACCATGTAGATTCATCTTTGGTGGTTTAGGTGAGTTCCCCTCTTCATTTTCCCATAGTTTCTTCTAGTGTATTCATCATAGAAGGGTTTCTATCTTGGAAACTGTTGTTTTTGGCAGTGTTTCAGTTAGGGAATTATGTGGTTGTTGTGTTTAGGGTGATAAAGGTGATATTATTCATTATGGTTCTTAGTGGCATCCTTTTCCTTAATCAAACCTCACACAACAGATTATAAATTTTTGTTTAAGATAAGTGATCCTTTATTTATCAGAGAGTGTATCATATAGGATGGGTTATCCTTTTATTTATGCTTGGGAATATGGTTTGAATCTATATTAATAAAGATAATTAACTAGTTTAATTAAAATTTAAGGTTAATGGGTTTGAATCACACGTTTTTATAGATTTGATGTTATTATTGATATTGATATTGTTATTTTATGGGCTAAATGACCTACTAAAAAATATGGCTATTGGGGGATTTATTTGTGATGAATTGAAATATTTTTATACCCTTAATATAAAATTATTGTGATAACACCATGAATAAATGGTTAATCACTTATATTTAGAAAATTAATTGATTTCACATGGATATATGGCTTGTGTGGGAATGCCCCTAAAATAAAGAAGTGGAATTGATGAAAATCCCCCTTACTAAATCTTAAATTATTACATGTTGTAATGTGAAAAGTGCAGTGATGTGTGGATATAGTGTGTGAGGATGACTTGTTCTGGTGTGGCCGTGTTGTGGTGTGGTTATGTTCTATTGTGATGTGGGGCAGTTATGTGATGAGTTGTATGGCCATTCTATGGGGTGGTTGTGAAGAGAAAGTGATGAGATGTGGCTGTGGAAGTGGTTGTGATGTGGTGTAAGATCCTAAAATTTTATGAGGATATATCAGGATTTTTTACAGGTACTCTTTTTTCTAGTTCTGATTAATTTTGTTTTGGGTTTTACCTTGGTGTGCATTTGGGTGAAAATTGGAAATTTTGGAAGGAAAGAGGGTAGTGCATGGTTGGCACATGGTATTCCCAACCATGCATTAATCATTATTAGTTGGGTGTGCGGTTGACCCTTATTCCCACATACACCCTTGGTCGAGGCTATCTAGTTGGATAGGTTGGCTACCAAAATTTTTAAGTGAACTTCTTATAAACACTTAGTAAAAATACTTAGTATAAAATGCATCGACACCTTACTCAAAGCCCTTCCACAATTGATCATTTATCTTCATCGTAAACTATCATTATTGTTTTTCTTATTATTTTTATAATATGAATTCTAAATAACTTCTTCTTCAAACCACCACATAATCCTTCATGAAAAAAGTTATGTTTCTTCAAGTAATCTCTTGCGTGGTTCTCATGAAATAGTGAAGTATTTCATGACCTTCTTCAAATCCTTAATATTGTAAAAACAGTGTAACCTTTGACACAGTTTCTTTAATCTAATGACTAGTTCACCAATCATCTGATTTAACATCATGGAGAATTTCCCAAGCATGGAATCCAATGGTATGAATCCATAACAATTCTCTAGGCATCATAACTTAAACCAATCTCTCTTAACTCATTAAATTTTTAGCTACTTTGTCATTTTGATCAACATTGAAAACCTTTGAAGACAAATAAAACTAATACAGAAAAGTGGTCCCAACAATTACTGTTATAGTTGGAAGTTATTTCACCTTGGGTGATGCACTTTTTGTTTAATGTTGAAATTATTTTAAATATTTCCTGATATTTGACTCATGTCTTAGTAGGCATGATAAATGAGTACACATGAATCATTATAGTCACTCAAGATTATTTTTTGACATACATTATTTTAGGAACGCGTGAGAATAATGGGTTTTGGTTAAGTCTTTGAATGTGAACTATTTTACCTCACTTTTGTAATTTGTTGGGCAAAAATCCCTCAAGGTATTTTTGGGTTGATTGTGTTTGTTGACAAAGCAGGTTTTCATGGATATTTGTCGAATTCCCGAGAAGTTGTTGACATTCCATGTTGACAAAGAACCATGACAAAGGAAAGGACAATCTGGAGGCGGTACAAAAGAGCAGTACAAGGTGGCGCCGTTTTCCAGTGTTTGCCAAATTTTTGGGGTCCAAAATTTGGAGTTTGGTGAGCATCGCGAAAAGAGGATTTCAATGAAGAGCACAATTTAATATGGCAAAGGCATGAATTTCGCGAAGATAGGATGCATGGTTTGGGAATCGCGAAGACCAGAAGAATGGAGGCCGTGATGCTTCGCGATTACGTCAAGCTTCGCGAACGGCAGAGGCTGAAGCGCATCGCGGCGGAGAAGGGCTTTGCGAGAGAACATCGCGGCGAAGGCGCGAAGGAATGTTGGGCTTCGCGAGGGAGCTTCGCGGCGAAGGCGCGAGCCGCGAAGGTAAGTTGACGGTGATTCATCGCGACTACGTCAAGCTCCGCGAACGGAAGATTGCGGTGGAGCTTCGCGATTTGGACAGAATTCTGACAGAAACTTTGGAGCATCGCGATTTGAGATGACGTGGAGTTGACTTCGTGCGGAAAGGATGAGGGTCGGTGGAATCGCCTATAAATAGAGGCCGACCCCTTTAGGCGAAGTAGAGAGAATTTTCAGAGAAAATACTTTGCTCTCGATTTGCGAAGGTGGTTCGCGGAGCCAGTGTGCTTCGCGAAAGAGGTGCTTCGCGGCGGCTATTGTAGCTCCGCGAAACCTGCGAGCTCCGCGTTGGCTTACTTAGCTTCGCGAGGGTTGTTGCTTTGCGACGGCTTGAGCATCGCGAGAGTGCTTCGCGAAGGAGCTTCGCGATTGAGCTTCGCGAAAAGGCAGGAGCTTCGCGAAGGCTTGTTTGAGCTTCGCGAAATTGGGAGCCTCGCATTGTAGAGTGCTTTGCGAAGGTCTTTCCAAAGGTTGTTTGCCCAGTGTTTAGAGGCAAAGAGGTATTCATCTACGGGTGAAAGTTGAACATCAACAGAGCATCTACATACAGAGAAAGATGCATTCCTTAATGGAAATGAAGAGACCTACAGGTCTATAAACTGTGAGTGAATCCCTTCCAAGAGCAGTGAGCTTAGGAAGAGGAAGAAGGTGATCCTATCCACCGGCAGTGAGCCAGAGAGAGAGAAACAGGGAGTGACCCTTGGGAAAGCAGTGAGCTGACCCTAAACATTGTATAGGCAGTGAGCCTGGGCATAGAAGTGATCTAGCCCGAACATTGTAATCCACAGCTAGTGAAGTTTAGTGGACTTGGTACGACCGGCAACCTGTCGGCGTATGCTCCTTGGACGTAGCCCTTAGCGGTGAACCAAGTAAAATTGTTGTGTCCTGTGCTTGCTTTACTTTTTGTTTATATTGTGCAGCAGGAAAGAGAGAGAAGAGTGTTTTGCTTAACAGCGAAACAAGATCAGAACGGGCTTTAATTTTTAATTAGTCATACCCTGATTCACCCCCCCCCTCTCAGGGTATTCAGCCTAGTGGACCTAACAAGTGGTATCAGAGGGAAAGGTTGAAAAGTTGTTCTTCTCTCAATGGAGGTAACCAATCATAAAGGGATTCCGATCTTCGACGGATATAATTTTCAGATATGGAAGAATCGGATGCAACACTATTTCCGATCCTTGGGAATGGATGTGTTTTCAGCAGCCATGCATGGTATCACAGCTGATATTAACAGTGGTGCTTTATCAGAAGCTGAGCATAGAGAGTTGGATGCTGATTCCAAAGCAATCAATGCCCTAGGGGGAGCCCTTTCCAATCCCATCTACACAAAAGTGATGTCATGCAAAACGTCACATTCCATGTGGGAAAAGCTTTTGAATATATATGAAGGGGACACAAAAGTCAGAGAGGCGAAGCTGCAGGTGTTGTGGAACAAATATGAAGATCTGAAAATGAACCCGAATGAGTCTGTTGATGCATTCTTTGACAGGGTAAACATTGTTGTGGAAGATATGCGAGGTCTTGGAGAAGTCATTGAAGACATAAAGATTGTAAAGCGCATCTTAAGGAAACTTCCACCTCGGTTCAATCCGAAAGTTTCAGTACTAGAAGATAAAGATCCAAAAGAGCTGACATTGGACAATTTGCACAGTACCTTGGTTGCATATGAAATGAGGAACGATGATAATGAGGCTGTGGAAAAGGGGAAGTCTAAAGAGGTGGCATTTAAGGCCATGAAGAAGCTCACCATTGAAGATTCTAATGAAGAAGAAGAGACAGATGAGGTGATGTCATTCCTTTCTTCGAATCTACAAAGAGGAAGAGGAAAGTTTAAAGGTAAACTTCCACTAGCATGCTTTAGATGTGGAAAGGTTGGTCATCTTGCGGCAAGATGCCCCAAGAAGTTTCAAGATGATGATGATGATGATGACGTTGAAATTCCCAAAAAGAAGGCTTCGGCTTTTGTGAAAGGGAAGAAACAATTCAAGAGAAATTTCTTCAAGAAAAAGAATCTTCTTTCACAAGAATTTGAAAGTTCAGATGAGTATGAGGATGAAGAAGTTGAGGAAATTGAAAATTGCAGAGATCGTGGGGTAAATGCCTTGGTGGCAATTGTTGGTAGTTCTCAAAAGGGAGAAGAAGCTGATGATAAAGAAGAAGAAGAAATTGAAGGGAGAATTGATATGGAAGCCGAATTGGAAGCAGCTCTTGAGGAGATAGACGTTTGGAGAGCCAAAACGAAGAAAGCCAATAAAGTGGTTCGTGATGCCAAACTCTATATGCAACAACAGGATGAAGAAAATTCTGAGCTGTTAGAAGAAATTGAAAGACTAAAATCCTCAACACCAGAGAGCTCAGAAAATATTGTTGAGTATAAGCTTAAAATTGAGGAACAAAAGAAGGAAATTGATTGTTTGACTAACACAGGAAAGGAGCAGGTTAGATGTATCAAAGAGCTTGAAGAAGAAGTGGTCAGTCTGCGACAAAAACTCAAGGATCAAGATAAGCTCTTGACCCCCAATGTGTTATCCGAAAAGCAGGCTATTCAGAAGACAGAGAAGATGAAAGCGGAGCCTAGAAGTTCAGCAGGAAAGAAACAGCAATTGAGCTCAGATGTTAAGGTTGATTCAGGGCTTGATAAGAAACAAAAATCAGTGGCAGTTAATGTCAGACCGCAAGCACCCGTTCCGAATTTGAAGGTTGATTTGGGCACAAAACAGAATCAGAATATTTATAGATCCCAAAGGGAAAATCGTAGTGCTGAAGTATCACGAAGGAATGTATCCTATATCAGGTGTTATTGCTGTGGGAAAATGGGACATTCACAGTATGTGTGTTCCATAGCCAAGAGATATAGAAGGGAACAAGAACAGAGATGGCAGCCAAACAGAGAACGGTTTTCCAGAATATATTTTGAAGGTCACTGTTTTTGGTGCGGAGGATTTGGGCACATGGCTAGGTATTGTACTTCGACCATTCAGAGAAATGTGCCAAAGCAGAATCAAAACACTCGCAAGCAGCAGGTCAATAAACCAACAGGTGAGTTAAAAACGGAGAATAGATTTGCGGCTTTGCAAGATGAGGGTGGTCCGTCATACTCTGAGAAAGAACAGAAGCCTCAATCCATGCCGAGTGTGAAAGAAAAAGTATGGACCAAGAAGAAGAAAAATGAGAAGGCTGTGGTGGCGCAGATTGCCCTTAAAGCATCAGATCGATCTGGTGTTTGGATCCTTGATAGTGGTTGCACATCCCACATGACGGGTAACAAGGATCTTGTTACAGGCATCAAATATGACAAAGAAGGAGTTGTCAAATTTGGAAATGATGAAGGCCTGAAGATTGTTGGCTCAGGGAAAGCCAAGTTTGGGGGCAAAGAGATGAGACGCGCTGATGTCTTGGTAGTAGAGGGTCTCAGTCATAACCTACTCAGTGTCAGTCAACTATGTGACTCTGGGCACTCTATCCAATTTACCAAGAAGATGTGTGTTGTGAAAGGAAAAGATGGGGCAGCTGTTCTGCAGGGAAAAAGGTCAAAGGGAAATCTCTATCTTGTAGGTGGGGAAGAAGATATTTGTCTTTTATCCAGAGAGGAAGAAAACCAGCTGTGGCATAAGCGACTTGGTCATCTATGTCAACCATCTATGGAGGATCTTGTTAAATTTGATGCTGCTAGAGACCTTCCCAAACTGTCACGTGATCGCACTCATACGTGTGATGCTTGTCAACAAGGGAAAATCATCAGAAAGACATACAGGCCAAAGGAACAGAAATCAACTAGAGTGCTCGAATTGGTGCATGCTGATGTATGTGGACCTATCTCACCACGAGCTATAAATGGGCAAAGGTACTATGTTCTTTTTATTGATGACTATAGCAGAATGGCCTGGGTATTCATCATAACCCATAAGACTGAGGTGTTCAGTTGCATAAAGCAGTACAGGAGGGAATCAGAAAAGATGCTGGGGCAGAAAATTCTGAAGTTTCGTACTGATAACGGTACGGAATTTACAAACAGTCAGGTTGAAAACTATCTCGAGAAACATGGGATAAGGCATCAAGTTTCATCGGTAAGAACTCCCCAACAGAATGGAGTAGTTGAAAGGAGAAATCGGATCATCAACAATATGGCTAGAACAATGCTTATTGATAAGGACCTGCCAGAGAAATTTTGGAAGGAAGCAGTTTTGACATCGGTCTATGTTTCAAACAGGTCCCTGTTATGTCCGAAGCAAGGGAAGACTCCGTATGAACTGTGGTACGGAAAGAAGCCAACGTTGAAGTACTTTCGAATCTTTGGAAGTAAGTGTTTCATTCTCAACAAAGAACATCATAGGAAGTTTGAGGCACGAGGAGATGAAGGGATATTCCTTGGCTATTCCGGGAAAAGCAAAGCATATAAATGTTTCAATAAAAGGCTGGGAAAAATCATTGAAAGCAATGATGTCACTATAGTTGAAAATGAGCAGAATACTCAACGATCCAGTGAACAGTTCCTGGATGAAAGTGATGATGAGGTAAGCAACCCAGGGGGAGCAGAAGTGGCAGAAGCTGACTCAGAAGAAGATACTGATGATGAAGAGGAAAGTGTCAAGTCGGTGTCTGTGAGAAAGCCAAAGAGTCGAGCTGAAATTGATAGGCAGAATATCATTGGTGATCAAACAGCTCCAGTTCAGACTCGAAGAATGAAATCATCACAGCAAGCATCGTTTTTGTCTCAAGTAGAGCCGAAATGTTTTTCTGATGCAGCTGAAGATGAAAACTGGGTTCAGGCCATGAACGAAGAGCTTGATCAGATTGAGAAGAACCAGACATGGGAGATTGTTTCGAGGCTAGCAGACAAGAATGTCATTGGGACCAAATGGGTCTATCGCAACAAGATGAATGAAGATGGCACAGTGATTCGGAACAAAGCACGTCTAGTGTGCAAGGGGTACTCCCAAATCGAGGGAATTGATGTTGATGAGACATTTGCACCGGTTGCAAGGCTGGAGACAATAAGATTATTCCTAGCCATCGCAGTGCAAAGAAAGTTCAAAGTGTTCCAGATGGATGTCAAATCCGCATTCTTGAATGGGGTTCTGGAAGAGGAGGTGTATATTGAGCAGCCAGATGGTTTTCTCATTCATGAGGATGAGAACAAAGTTTGCAGGCTGAAGAAGGCATTGTATGGGCTGAAACAAGCACCAAGGGCATGGTACTCAAGGCTTGATCAGTACTTGAAGAAGCTTGGTTTTCAGCGTGGAGGAGTTGATTACAATCTCTATTTCAGCAATGACAGTAATCAAAGGATGATGGTGTTGGTTTATGTCGATGACATAATATTTGGTGGATCAGATGAAGCTCAGTGCAGACAGTTTTCTGAATTCATGAAAAATGAGTTTGAAATGTCAATGATTGGAGAGCTAACGTTTTTCCTTGGTCTACAGGTAACACAAGGAAGGAATGGAACATTCATTTCTCAATCTAAATATGCCAAGGAGGTCCTGAGAAGGTTTGGAATGGAAAATTCCAAGGAGATGAAGACTCCGGTGGCTACCCGGATGAAATTATCAAAAGATGAGGATGGCAAGGCAGTTAATATCACAGAATACAGGCAAATCATTGGAAGTCTGTTGTACTTAACCGCAACAAGGCCTGATATTGTTTTCGCCACATGCCAAGCAGCGAGATATCAGAGTAATCCCAAGGAAAGTCACATGCTCGCAGTGAAAAGAATACTTCGGTATATTAAGGGCACGGTGGACTTCGGCTTGACATACAATGACAAATCTCAGACAGAGTTATTGGGGTACACTGATGCAGACTGGGCCGGTTCAACAGATGATAGAAAATCAACATCTGGAGGTGCATTTTATCTTGGCGGACTATGTATTGCTTGGTTGAGCAAGAAGCAGGATTGCATTTCATTAAGCACCGCAGAAGCTGAGTATATTGCGGCCACTCAAGCATGCACACAGTTATTGTGGATGAAGCAGCAGCTTGAAGATATGGGAGTTGAAGTGAAGTCTCCGATCGGAATCCAGTGCGACAACTCAAGTGCTATAAATCTTAGCAAAAATCCCGTCCATCATTCAAGGACAAAGCACATTGAGATTAAGTATCACTTTATCAAGGAGAAGGTTGAGCAGAGGATCGTGAAGTTGGAGTATGTGCCTACAGAACTACAGGTTGCAGACATTCTAACAAAGGCCTTACCCAAGGAAGCTTTTGAGAGGCATCGACTGGCTCTGGGAGTTCAGTCGACTCCCTGCACTTGAAATAGTGGGGATATGGACCCCCACCGCCCCCCTCTCCCCGAGGTATGGTGTGTTTTTCCCTAATGTGCAGATATGTGTTCTCTACTATGTTACAGACTACAAAGGCGTGACCTTTGGGTTCGTTGACAAAGGGGGAGAAAAGTGCTTGAAAAGTGCTTGACAAAGGGGGAGAAAAGTGTTTGTTCAAGGGAGAAAATAGTGCGGAGATTTGATAAATCATACTTGTTACGGGGAGAAGCTGACAGGTGGAGCAGCCAGAAAGGGGGAGCAATGAGAAAGGGGGAGTGTATTAAATCTGACGATGCTAAACGTGATCGATCAAATCATAGAAATCACGACAGCTGAGGATCGTGATAAAAGCAGAACAGTGGTGTTGGAATGGTGTGAGACGGTGTCCAGCTATCAACAATTGGTATCAACTTAAGAATTCACCAATTGGTATCAGTGTGGTTCAACAACTGGTTTTATTTTAAGAACTGGTATCAGGGTGGAATCGACAACTGTGGTCTGACATGAAGTGATTCATTGATGAACTTTACATACTACTCTTGTTTCTCACGCCGAGCATTGCTCATGTGGGCTTAGAGTACGTGTTAAGTGAATCCTTGAACACTATCACAATCGCAAGAGGCGAATGGTGGTAGCAGCTGGAAGAAGACTCAGTGAGGTATCACAGTGCAGAAAATCATCCTGAGCAAAATTGTGAAGAGTTGTCAACAAACCCAAAGGGGGAGATTGTTGGGCAAAAATCCCTCAAGGTATTTTTGGGTTGATTGTGTTTGTTGACAAAGCAGGTTTTCATGGATATTTGTCGAATTCCCGAGAAGTTGTTGACATTCCATGTTGACAAAGAACCATGACAAAGGAAAGGACAATCTGGAGGCGGTACAAAAGAGCAGTACAAGGTGGCGCCGTTTTCCAGTGTTTGCCAAATTTTTGGGGTCCAAAATTTGGAGTTTGGTGAGCATCGCGAAAAGAGGATTTCAATGAAGAGCACAATTTAATATGGCAAAGGCATGAATTTCGCGAAGATAGGATGCATGGTTTGGGAATCGCGAAGACCAGAAGAATGGAGGCGGTGATGCTTCGCGATTACGTCAAGCTTCGCGAACGGCAGAGGCTGAAGCGCATCGCGGCGGAGAAGGGCTTTGCGAGAGAACATCGCGGCGAAGGCGCGAAGGAATGTTGGGCTTCGCGAGGGAGCTTCGCGGCGAAGGCGCGAGCCGCGAAGGTAAGTTGACGGTGATTCATCGCGACTACGTCAAGCTCCGCGAACGGAAGATTGCGGTGGAGCTTCGCGATTTGGACAGAATTCTGACAGAAACTTTGGAGCATCGCGATTTGAGATGACGTGGCGTTGACTTCGTGCGGAAAGGATGAGGGTCGGTGGAATCGCCTATAAATAGAGGCCGACCCCTTCAGGCGAAGTAGAGAGAATTTTCAGAGAAAATACTTTGCTCTCGATTTGCGAAGGTGGTTCGCGGAGCCAGTGTGCTTCGCGAAAGAGGTGCTTCGCGGCGGCTATTGTAGCTCCGCGAAACCTGCGAGCTCCGCGTTGGCTTACTTAGCTTCGCGAGGGTTGTTGCTTTGCGACGGCTTGAGCATCGCGAGAGTGCTTCGCGAAGGAGCTTCGCGATTGAGCTTCGCGAAAAGGCAGGAGCTTCGCGAAGGCTTGTTTGAGCTTCGCGAAATTGGGAGCCTCGCATTGTAGAGTGCTTTGCGAAGGTCTTTCCAAAGGTTGTTTGCCCAGTGTTTAGAGGCAAAGAGGTATTCATCTACGGGTGAAAGTTGAACATCAACAGAGCATCTACATACAGAGAAAGATGCATTCCTTAATGGAAATGAAGAGACCTACAGGTCTATAAACTGTGAGTGAATCCCTTCCAAGAGCAGTGAGCTTAGGAAGAGGAAGAAGGTGATCCTCTCCACCGGCAGTGAGCCAGAGAGAGAGAAACAGGGAGTGACCCTTGGGAAAGCAGTGAGCTGACCCTAAACATTGTATAGGCAGTGAGCCTGGGCATAGAAGTGATCTAGCCCGAACATTGTAATCCACAGCTAGTGAAGTTTAGTGGACTTGGTACGACCGGCAACCTGTCGGCGTATGCTCCTTGGACGTAGCCCTTAGCGGTGAACCAAGTAAAATTGTTGTGTCCTGTGCTTGCTTTACTTTTTGTTTATATTGTGCAGCAGGAAAGAGAGAGAAGAGTGTTTTGCTTAACAGCGAAACAAGATCAGAACGGGCTTTAATTTTTAATTAGTCATACCCTGATTCACCCCCCCCTCTCAGGGTATTCAGCCTAGTGGACCTAACATAATTGAATTGAAAATGTTCATAATATGAATTGAGAATTATAAAATTATTCTAGATGAGAATAAATGGGTGTCTAAATGAGAAACTTGAATAATGAAAATTAGTTACCCAATGTTAACCATGATCTAGATGTATGATGGTTTATGGTAGTGATAGAACCTCGGTTTTGACCATGTGAAGGGGTTTGGGGAAAATGACTTGTTATGGAATATTTTGATTTTTGTAAATGCATTAATGTTATAAAATGTTTCCTAAGGTGCATGTTTGTAATTATAGGGTTATTCCTCCATGATGTCTCTTGTTGAGAGGATGACAATAGGACATGGATAGGGATGATCCTCTAGTGGTGGAGCCTAAGGAATTGATAGTGTCAGGTGAGGAAGTGGGGGATAATTTCTATGAGAACTTTGCTCAGTTCATACAATTCATGGAAAGAGACCCAAGGTAGGTCATGAAAAGCATGCCTAACTTGATGAGTGGGTTTTAGTTGTAGCACACACCAGATTTTACTATAGAGTTTGGATCTAAGGGAGATGAGTTTTGGATTGAATCCATCAAGAATATATTTGATCTTTTAGAGACTCCTTCTTAGAAGAGGTTCAAGTTGGCTTCTTACAATCTATGAGGATCAACAAAGCACTAGTGGTACATTCAGGCTTGGACTGGACTGAATGAGGGTTTTTTATGGAAGGAATTCTTGGAAAAGTTCTTGGAGCACTTCTATCCAGAGATGCTAAGGTAGTAGAGGGATGATGAGTTCATGAGGTTGACTCAGAAAAGTATGTCCATTATGGATTATGTTGTACTCTTTACAACTTTTTAGTACTTTTCCCTAGCGTTGGAAGGGGATGAGATAGCTATAACAAGACATTTCCAGGATGGACTTAAGTGTGAGATTATGCTTCAAGTTAATCTATTTATGTTAAATAAGTTAGATGAGTTGGTGGATTAGGATATAATAGATGAGGGGAACCTGAGGGAGGTTTCTAGTGTAGGATAAGTGGTTCTAGATAGATGGTTAAGAGGTACGAATTCCTAGAGTAGGAAGCATGACTATGATAATTTTATTCAGAGTAGTGGTAAGCAGAGAACCCAGATAGAGGGATCAGTTGTTCAAGATCTTACTTGAGTGATCTATCACCAGTGTGGTAGGATGAGACAATTCTAGAGACAGTGCCCATGACCATCAGTAGAGTACTTATCTTGCGAAAATATGGGACATTTATAGAGGTTATGCAAGAACTAATTACATATGGGTAGTGATAGAGCATCTAGACAGAATCAAGGTGTGGGAAGGGGATTCTCTACACCATATCTATCTGGAAGCTGTAGTTCTACAAGATGAAGAGGTAGAGGCAATAAATGAGGTGATTTTGGGCCAGAACTCTCATATCAGCAGAGTGGTGCATCTTAGGGGACTCCGAACCCATAAAATGGAAGAGGGGTATGACAATTATATTTCATTCATCCAACACTTGTGGATAGTGAGGATGGAACATTGATAGTAATACGTACTATTATAGTATCATCTATGTTATCTAGCTCTTTATTTGATACTGGAGACTCTCATTCATTTATTTATGCACAAATTGTGAATGTTTTGAGCCTGGAGGTAGAGTTCATGATTGGGGTGTTGATGATAAATACACCATTAGGAGTATGGTCTAGAGACATATGATTATGTAGGGGATGTTATCTAAAAGTTGGAGAGTATCATTTTTAGTGGGATATTTACATCCTTGAAATTTTAGGTTTTGAACTAATTATGGGTATGAACTGGTTAGTAGCATACCAAGATCATATCAATTGTTACCATAGGAGGGTGACTTTTTACATTTCCTGAGGGTGACAAGGATATTCACTATGGAGAATGAGATATAAAGGTGGTATGAATAGGGATAGTTCACCAAAAACTAAGGGATCTTACAACCCTAGTTTCAAGTTTGTTTTTGTATGAGAGATGTGTAAAGAAGGATGTCTTTCCACCTATAGTGGACTGGTTTTATGATGTGTTTACTAAAGATTTATCAGGTCTACCACTTGAGAGAGATGTGAAATTTACTGTTTCTCAAATATCAGGGGATAACCATGTTTCTATTCCACCTTATAGAATGGAACCAATATTACTTTAAGAGCCCAAGAATCAACTAGAGGATTTGGAGGATAAATGGGTTTATCCATCCAAGTATGTCAGTTTGGGGTTCTCTAGTGTTGTTTGAAAAGAAAGATGATGAGATTTTATGCTTGTGTGTTGATTAACGGAAGTTGAGATAGATTATAGTGAATAACTGGTATCCTCTTCTGCATATCAATGATCTGTTTGACCAGTTTACTAGAGCTTGTGTTTTCTCCAAGATTTTCTTGAGATCACAGTATCATCGGCTGTGAGTTTGTCCTTCTGATATACTGATGATTGATTTATGAATTTGGAATGACCTATATGATTTCATCTTAATTCTATTTAGGTTGATGAATGAACCAACAATGTTTATGACCTTGATGAATAGAATCTTACATCTGTACTTGGATCAGTTTTTCATGGTATTTGTGGCTGATATCTTGGTATACTCCAAGACTCATGATGATCATTCCCAACTTCTTGATATCATCCTAAGTACACTAAGATAACATCAACTATATCCCAAACTATCTAAGTGTCAATTTTGGATTGATCAGTTACACATCTTGGGTCACACCATCTCAAATGAAGGTGTGTTAGTGGACCCCGATAAGGTTTAGAAAGTTGTATGTTGGGAGCGGCCAAAGAACTTCATCGATATATGAATCTTTCTGAGATTAGATAGATATTATTATAGGTTTATTAAAGAAATTTTCCATTTATAAGTTTCATTTTCATGCTTGAACAAGATGTTGGATCGTAATATAGATGTAAATGTATATGATATGACACAATACAAGAGGGGGGGGGGGTGAATTGTAGGTTTAAAAATTTTGTATTTAAAATCTTAAAAATGAGCTTAGTTTAAGTGGCCTTAAACTAATACAATTCCCAACCAATATAAATGACCATATAAGTCCTAGATCGATGGATATGATATGATACGCTATATTATTAAAAAATTGTATTTTAATTGAATACAATGATCTGAGTAAAACAAATGTAAATGATTATACCAAATAGCGTATAGAATCCATTAATACAATATGTAATGAATGAATCCTAATTGAATCAATTTCAATATAAAATAATATTAATAGAAAAAAGAAACAAAATGATTCCCTTTCTATTACAGATAGAAGAAGAAATGTAAAGGTATTGCAATTTTTTTATCCCAAAGAGTAGGGTATCGTTTCACCTAGGATAAAAGGTCTATCTTACCACCTCCGGAGTAATACCTCTATATGATGATCGATAGGTTTATCTTACTATCCTAGGAATCCCTCAATTTAGAAGGTAATCAACACATCTATATTTCAAATACTTTAAATCCCTCGATACAATGAGTAGCACCATCTTCTTATCCCTGAAATCCCTCAATCATTATCACAATGATTAGACATACAAAGAAAAACAAATCAATTATTGAAATAAAAGAACTAAGAATAACCTGTCATCTTCTTGTATCTTTAAGGATTTTCACACGAAGTAAGAGAGATGTCACAAAATCTCTCCCTAGAACTTGGAAGATCAAAAGTTGTTCAGTTTGGTTTTAATGACCTCCTATTTATAGACCTCAGTTTCCAACAATTATATTTCCTCCAACAGTCATATTAATTCATAGAATTAGGAGGAACTTGGACACATGGAATTATAATGTTTAAAACAAACAGAATACATGACATAATTTTGATTGGTATATAACTAACTCAATGACATCATTTTTTTTAGAAAAAATAAGTATAGAAATATGAAAGAATGAGTAAGATGAAATATAATGATAAACATGTATGCGGTATTATAGTAAGACATGATTTCATTGCATTACATGAGTATAATTCATTACTTGGTTATGATGTATATCGTGATTACAATGCATATTGTGGTTACAATACATAACATGGTTACAATGCTTAACAAGGATAAGACTCATATCGTGGTTACAATTAATATCATGGTTATGATTCATACCATGGTTATGATGCATACTGTGATTACGATGTATAACCTAGTTATGATTCATGGTTATGATTCATAATATAAATATGATACATAACTTGTTTACAATGAGTGGTTACGATTCATAATATGAATACGATACATAACCTGGTTATGATGCATGGTTAAGATTCATAATATGAATATGATACATAACCTGGTTACGATGCACATGGTTATGAAAACATAATATGTGGTTACAATTGTAAAACAATTTATGTGGTTATGATGTGAAACAATATATGTGATTATGATTGAAAACAAACAACATATGATTACGATGTATAACAACAACATGCGTGGTTACGATGGAAAACAAAATATGTGATCACGATTATAAAACAATTGTATCTGATTATGATAAGAAAAAAACATATATGATTACGATATATATGATTACAATGAGAATACAACATAAATGAAAAAAATAAGTAATTTGTGATTTCCAAAACAAAAAGATTAATGATAAAGTTGAAACATTTTTTGACTCAACAATATCCTCCTTTTTGGAAAGCACAAAAAAAGATAAAAAAACCTATATCTCTATGAGTTTAGTAAATCTTTTGAAAGAAATATTTAATATGACTAATTCCACCTTAGAATATAGATTATCTCTAAGGATCATATTCTATTTACTTTTACTTGTTAGTTCTACCCCTTAATAAGGTATTCACCATTTTTCCTTTTTATGAAAGGAACTTCTTATTTTCTAAATTATTCTACCCCTTTGTGATTTTAAAAAAGAATGAGGGAAAACATTAATTTCTTACAAAGAGTTAGAGAAACAGAGTATTAAAGAATAGACATTACTTGGAATAAAATAAGATTTTATTACAACAAGAGTTCAAAAAATAATTCTTTCCCCTTTTGTTTTTAAAATAGGTTGAACATAGAAAGATTCATCTTTTTGAACTATTTTCTATCTTCAATCAATTTATCAAGGGATTCTTTATGAGCATTCAGATTCACATCTTATTTTTCAATAACCATTTCTTATTTCCAGAGCCTTTATTCTTGAATCCAATTGATTGCTTCCTGAGCTTTAAGCCTTGATTTCTGAGAATTGAAATCCTCCATTCTAACTCTATAGGACTTATCTAAAATTACAACTCTATTTGATGAAAAAAAAACTCATTACATTCATTATAAATTTTTTCCTTTAAACCATCAAGATCTTCAGAGGATATTTCTTTTGAGGTACCTAGTCTTTGAAAGACTTCAAGTTTTTCATTCAAACCAGTGATCAACTTTTGGTAGACTGAATTGAGATTATTTACCCACTTCAGTAATTCATCATAATTATATACATGATACTTGAGATTTTCATCAATTTTGTTTGACCACTTGAAATCCTTATTACATGCCTTACTGTGCTTAGAAACATATTCCTTGAATATCTTGAAATCAGGTTCAAGATTCCGAAACCTGTCCATCAGAATCATGATAGAGTCCATTCTTTCATTATAACTGTTTGAAATGAATTATATACTGGATTCAATTTTTGGAATGAATGGTATCATCTTTTCCAATATATTCAAATCTTTTTCGATGTATTTTATTCCCTTCACTATGATTATTCTTTTTGAATCTATATCTTCAGTGTATTTAGGAAGATCTCCAAAATGAGTTTCAGTATCGATAAATTGAGCTGGCTAATTATGATTCTTATCAGATTCTTATTCTTATTATTTATCAGATATTTGAATGAATTTATTGGAAGAAACTCTTTTAGACACTTCCTTGGATGTTTGAGGATCCATAGATAGAAACTTAAATGATGGAACTTCTGAATATTCAGCTGAAAGATTTCTCTTGTTGGAATCTTCATTATCTTCCACATATTCTTCTTCTTCTTTTCCTTGTTCATCTTCCTCCTCCTCATCCTCCTCCTCCTATTCTTCTTCTTCTTCTTCAGATTCTTGAAAAAGACTTTGTGTAGCCGATTTCTCATATGCCTGTATCTTCTTTCCTTTATCTGCTGGATCTGATTGATTCTAAACAGGTGGTTCCCTTATGATGATTATGGTTCCGGATTGCTTAGCTATTTCAAGAAGACTATCAATGTAAATATCTTGGGACTTTATATTCTTCATTCTCTTCTTCCTTTCTTCTTATTTTAAAGTTTCTTCTAATCTTATTTTCAGTGCTAGGGCTTCAGCTAGATCCAAACCAAATTGAGGATCCCCTTATTTTCATTCTTCCTTCTTCTTCCTCTGCTCTGCCACAACCTCATCCGATACTACTTTTTTTTCTTTGATTTATTGGGAGTTATATTCTTAACTACTTTCCTTTTCTTGAAGATGACTTGGATGGATTAGAATGTTTTTCAATACATTCAGTTACTTCCTTTCCTTTCTCATCTTCTGTATCTTTCTCAATTTTTTTGGATTAATGATTGAATTGTAACTTAAGTCTCTCATCGTATCCTTAATGATGAGAGGCTCCTTGAAAGATTTCTGATCTGACTTGATTGAAAAATTTCATAAACCCAAGAATTATTTTAAAAAATTACTGAGAATGGTGGTAAACATGACCAACTAAGACTTTATGGAATTGGATTTAAACTTCTTAATTGTCAAGAAAATGGATCCCATTAGATTTAACTTCCTCATATTCACCAAATAGTCAAGAAAATAAACATATGAAACATTCAAAGTTTATTTATCACCCGTTCTTGGAACTAAAAATCCTTGCATACAGAGGGCTATGAGTCAATTATCTCATGACAAATGAATTACCTTTCCCTTGTCCTCATGAATCTCAAAAATGAGATTCTTCATCTTTTCTTTTATCAAAGGTTCCATCCAGTTCTGGTAATTTATGAGATGGAAAAAGAGAATCTCCTTCACACGGAACTCCTACAAAAGTGGCTGCTTGTTTTATTGTAGTTGTTTATTTTTTATCATTTATTATAAAAGAAATTTTGAGACCATTTTCTATCTCTATTGTTTAATAGAATTGTAACACTTCTTCATAACACACAAATTATTGATCTGAATCCGGTCTTTCAACACAAATGGATTCCCACACTTGGAAATTTATTATCCTTTTCACCAATGAATCAAAAGTATCATAAAAGTCTCGATAGACTAACCTTTCACCACAAAATTTCATGGAATATAAATCTTTTGGAGACATTTTCTTTGGAGATGAAGTAGTTGAATAAGACATGAAAGACTGTAATGACCCGAAAAAATGAACTTCTTTTATTTATGGATCTCTTTCCTCATAATAAATTTTTATTATGATTTACAATAGAAGCACATCGAATTACTTTAGACCCAAAATTGTAGTTTTCAAAAAACGATATAATTATTAAAAAAAAATTAATGTATATAGAATAATGACTATTTTAATTAAATAATATGATTTAAACACCCGTTTTAAATGAAAAATGATAAAATAATATTATTTTTTTTATGTTTCAGAAATTTCACTATGCAATTTCATTATTCATTCTCTATCCACTATTATTTTTAATAACTAAATATTTTTATATTTAAAAGTTAAATTTATAATACTTAAAGAATTGTTATGGTTAAATAAACATGATTTTTGAATTTCAAATGTCAAAATTACCCTAGGATGAATTTTTAGAAATTTTCTAAGAAGTTCCAATTTGATGAATAGAATTTTTTGATGAATAGTATTTGGTGAATAGTGTTTTTTATGAATAGTATAAAAATATTTTATTATTAAATAATTTTTTTTTGTGAAATGATCTTCGAAAAAAAGATATACACGATTGTGTTTAGTATGATATTAAGAGTTTGATAAGAAAAACATAATTCTTGATGAATAGTAACATAACCTTATAAATAGTAATGAATAGTAATGAATAGTAAATTGGAAAAAACACTAGAAAAATCACCCATGAATGTATAAATACAATTTAGATATCTTAAATGTGAAAAAACGATCATAATATAAGTATTGGTATTTTTGTATGTCATAAATACGTTATTTACAATTTTATGATTAATTTAATAATTTAAAATGGAAATTTATTTTCATAAAATGTAGTCATAAATTGTTACTTTATTATATTATGGTTATATGATAATTTTATGGGACCTTGATTACTTTATCAAGGTGTTACAAAACAAGTCATAGTTTTAGACTTGTTTTTTTGAATAAATAATGATTTTATTTAAAAATTAAATTAAAAATATTTAGAATTTTTTTATAAAATGGATTTCATTTTTGAAATCAGATCATTGATATTAGGTTTGGGTGAATTTATGAGATTTTTATAAAATGTTTTGTTTTTCGGTGAATATTAAAAATACAGTTTTGAGTTTCGATGTGATTAATGACATCATTAATGATGTAATAATGATGTAATAATTCTGTTCAACTTGTGAATAGTAAGATATGTTATGAGGTGTTCTAAGTGGCCAATACCATGGGCATGCCCATGGTTTTTCAAATACCCCCGATGAGGTGTCATTGGATATTAATAAAATATTCCCTCACTTTTGCTACAAATACCATCCCATTCATTCATTACTTTCATTAAAAATTCATCATCAATTATGATCTGGTCTTTTTACCTCCCAAGGAGTCCTCCCAAGTTGCCCTCAAGCCCCCAAGGTTCTAACCTTCAAGCTTTCGATGTTACTCTTCAAGGTAAGGGAACCTTTCGCCCTCCTCTTTTAAGTCATGACTTACTTTATGTTATATATTCTAGTTTTAATATTCTTATGTTGGGGTATGTTATTATATATCCTTATTATTCTCCATTTCATTTCCAATTTATGAGAGACCATTTCTGCTCTCATCAACAGATTTTCTAAATTTTTAATTGACGCCGTTAGGCTGCCGAATTTTTGTAAAAGAAATCACATCTTCTCTTTTCTCTCAAGTTTCCTTTTCATGTGGTATTTAATTCAAACATTCATACCATGATATTATTTAAATTTTATTAGGGTGAACCTTGTCCCCTCTCTTTTTAATGTTTTCTAAAAACATGTTATGTAGCTGTTTTGTTGCATAATTTTCACCTCAAAATATCTCTCTTTTTCTCAAGAAATTCTCTTGTTTTATTTATGTGAATACCCAAATCTATTTTCATTTATAGGGGTATTCGTCAAGATATAAAATTGATCTATTTGATTCTAGAATTGACATACATATACCCCTCACACCCTTTCCACAGGTTATAAATGACATAATGATCTTATTTTTAAGCACTTTTTAAACGTCATGATTTTGAAGTGAAAACAGTTTCTTTTACTCTATTTGGGTTATTTATGAAATGTATTATTATGATATATGTGTCTCACATGAAAATAAATACATATTAAGGGTGCACCTTGATATCACTCCATTGCATTGGGTAAAGAATTTAATCTATAGATATGACAAATTTCATGATAACTTAGAGAATATCCTAAGTATTTTTATGACACCTTTGGGATGAACCTTGGTGATATGTTCATGAATTTCTAAGTTAAATGTTGTAGCCACATATTCATGTTATAATTCAAGTTCTTTTTATTATGATATTCCTCTTCTTCCATTTCTCATGTCTTTATGTTTTTCATCAAGTTCTTATTGATATCACAAGTAAACTGATTCCCTTTCTTTCCTTACTGGGCCTTCTTCTCACCCTTTCCTTTGATGTATGGCACCAGGTTATGAGATTTAGTAATTGTATTTAGGATGAACCTTAGATGAAGCCTTACAAGTGTATTATAAGAATGTTTAATGTTTTCATGTATATTGTTTTTGATTTCCAAGACACTAGACTTTAAAGATCATCTGTTTGTAAAATGTAATGAAAAGTTATGTAATAAAAGGCGGGATGCCATAGTTGGTATTAAAGGATAGTTTAGTTATTTTTGGAAATTAGGATACGAAAAAATGAGAAAGAACCCTATAGAAAAGTTTAAATATTGAAAAAATTCCTAGTATTTTGGTGAAATATTAAGTAAGTGGATTCTGAACAAATAAATCCCTGTCTGGATACGAACAAGTGGATGTGGCTATGGAATAGATGTACCTAGGAGTGAAAACTCCGAAAAGGAGTTTCGGGCTTGACCCGGGGTATCTTAGTACACGACAATGAGCCTTGCTTCACTCTTGGTTTGACACTCCCAATGTATATGTTTGGTTAATCATAAGCTTTTTATGAATCATTATGAAGGTTTTATAGAGATGTAATTGTTGTTAAAGAATAATATTTTTTATGACATGAAATTACTTTATAATTTTATGTTTTATAGTAGTAAAAAAACTTCTAATAAGAGAAAATTTCGAGGATGAAATTTCTTTAAGGGAGGAAGAATGTAACGACCTGAAAAAAATGAACTTCTTTTATTTATGGATCTCTTTCCTCATAATAACTTTTTATTATGTTTTACAATAAAAGCACATCGAATTACTTTGGACCCAAATTGTAGTTCTCAAAAAATGATATAATTATTATAAAAAATTAAGGTATATGGAATAATGATTATCTTAATTAAATATTATGATTTAAATACCCCTTTTAAATGAAAATGATAAAATAATTTTATTTTTTTAAGAATCAGAAATTTCGCTATGTAATTTCACTATTCATTTTCAGTCCACTATTATTTTTTAATAACCAATGATTTTTATATTTAAAAGTAAAATTTATAATACTTAGAGAATAGTTATGCTTTAATAAACATCATTTTTGAATTTCAAATGTCAAAATTACCCTATAATAAATTTTTAGAAATTTTCTAAGAAGTTTCAATTTGATGAATAATGTTTTATGAATAGTGTTTTTTTGATTAATAATATTTTATGAATAGTGTTTTGATGAATAGTATAAAAATATTTTATTATTAGAAAACTTTTATTTTGTGAAATGATTTTCGAAAAACAGATATACATAGTTGTGTTTAGTAAGATATTTAGAGTCTGATCAGACAATCATAATTTTTGATGAATAGTAACATACCCTTATGAATAGTAATGAATAGTAATTTGGCTAAAAAAATAGAAACTTCACCCATGAATGTATAAATATAATTTAGATATCTTAAAAGTGAAAAAATGATCATAGTTTAAGTATTGGTATTTTTGTATGTCATAAATATTTTATTCACATTTTTATGATTAATTTAACAATTTAAAATGGAAATATATTTTCATAAAATGTAATCATAAATTGTTACTTTATTATATTTTGGTTATACAATAATTTTATGGGACCTTGATTACTTTCTCAAGGTTTTACAAAACGAGTTATAGTTTTAGAGTTATTTTTTTGAATAAATAATGATTTTATTTAAAAATTAAATTAAAAATATTTAGAAAATTATTTTCATAATATGGATTTAATTTTTGAATTCAGAGGATATATATTATTTTAGGGTAAATTTATGATATTTTTATAATTTTTTTTTGTTTTTCAGTGAATAGTAAAAATATAGTTTTGAGTTTTAGTGTGATTAATGACATATTTAATGATATAATAGTGATTTAAAAATTCTGGTAGATTTTTGAATAGTAAGATATGTTATGAGGTGTCCCAAGTGGCCAATACCATGGGCAAGCCCATGGTTCTGCAAATACCACCGATGAGGTGTCCCTAGGAAATTAATAAAATATTCCCTCACTTTTTCTATAAATACCAACCCATTCCTTCATTCCATTCATTAAAAATTAATCATCAACAAAGATCTGGTCTTTTTACCTCCCAAAGAGTCCTCCCAAGGTTCCCTCAATCCCCATAAGGTCCCAACCTTCAATCTTTCAAAGTTACTCTTCAAGGTAAGGGAACCTTTCACCCTCCTCTTTTAAGTCATGACTTCCTTTATGTCATGTCTTCTAGTTTCTATCTTCTTATGTCGGGGTATGTTCTTCTATATCTGTTGGTTGGAGTAGATGAATCAAGAGGGGGGGGGGGGTTAATTGATTATCTATAATTTTTTTGTTAAAATTGGTTCTTTAAAAATATCCCCCTATTATAATAAAATCAAAGTTAGTTTGTAGTGAATTTATATAAGTCCTAAAAGTTCAATTAGTTTCTTTTAAGATTGATTAGTTATTATTTTTACCAATATAAAGATTAGTAAAACTTTTGAAACTAATCTATTAATTTAAAATAGATATAAACACTTTCTAAAATAACTATCAAAGTTCAGTTTATCTTAATGTAATAAATACATAACAGATAAGAATACAAGACAAACATCACATCCATTAAAACAAGAGGTTCAGTATCAAGATGAGACTTAGTTCTTTCTACTTGGTGATCACCTGCCACCAAGAAGTTTATATTAATAAACTTTTTATCCACACCCTGGATTGGGGTTCACAACAGCACACAAGGCTATCCAGGTCACACTTGACCTCTACCTCAATTATTCGTGGGGAAAAAAAATAAACAAATCACACAGGATCTCTTCCACAGTTCTACGTGGGATACAATTAAAAGAATATTGAGACTGAGGATATTTCTTTTATCCTTCAGTTTAGCTCAAGAGACAGTGTGTGAGAATTAAATAGATATACACACTGCTCAAATAGTTATGATAAAAACAAAATAGAGTTAGGAAAGAGAATAGGGTTTAGAATTCTCTGTGTTTCATGAAACAATACTCTGGATTCAATGGATGCTGAGGAAATGAGATTTGAGTCCTCTTCTGAATGTTGGATTCCGAACAGATTCTCGCAATTTCTTGTGACAATGTTCATCTCTTCTTTTGGACTTTATCAAGCTTCATCTCTTCTTTGAGAGTTTAGCTCTATTTGTGTATTTGCACAATCTGTATTTCAGTGTGTTCTTCCTTCTCTATGGGTATCTCTATATCTCTATGTATCCATGTATGTCTCTATGTATATGTATATCTTTTTGTGTATGTATCTTTTGAGCTATTATTGAAGTCATTTTATAATTCAAGATACACTAGGAATGAAGATATCCGCATGTGCGTGTACCTCGTACTGTCTACAGATTGTCCTACGGACAACATTAAATAATTTCAGAAACATTAATTTCTCTAAATATGACCGTTAGAAATAAATTTAAATTAATAAAATTGAAACAGTTATTTATGACTATCGGTGAGTCATCTTCGGTCTGTTGTCTTCGGTTTGGTAACATCAGGTTTTAATTTTTGGTGTGTCATCTTCGGTGTGTCGACTTCTATTTGTCATCTTCAGTGTGTCGACTTCAGTCTATCAAATTCGGTGTGTCGAACATCGATGTGTCGAACATCAGTGTGTTGAACATAGGTTTGTCAAACATCGGTGTGTCGAACATCACTGTGTCGAACATCGGCGTGTCGAACATCGGTGTGTCGAATATCGGTGTGTCGAACATCGGTGTGTTAGGGAATCTAAAAAGGTTATGAAGTGTTAGTCTTACACATATCACTACAAGACTAAGTGTTATAAAAAAATACATGTATAAATACACTTTTAAACAAATTTATTCATGAATATAGGTTATGGACTTATTTAAGTATATTTTTCTCTATGACATAATCGATTTACTTAGAGATATTAGGATGGCATGAAAGAGTAGAATTTGAATATTGACATTATTTGTGATTATGAAAACTAAATTATCATAGAGGATCCAACAATCTCCCCCTTTTGATAATCACAAATTATGGCATACATGCAAATATATAGAATAAAGATAGCTTGACATAGCAAAACACACTGAATGTAATTATCCAATATAACTAAAATCTTTATTTTCTTGAATTTTTAAAACAAATCTCCCCCTCAGTAAATGGATTAAGGTGAGTACATGTCATGTGTCCTAAACCATAAAATCTCCCCCTTAGATAAATAATGTATGCCTTATTTTCTTCCCATTTTGGGATTAGAAATAAATAAATAGAAAGGAGAAACAACATAGAAGAAAAATACCAAAAATATTTCCATTAAGAGGCATAAAAGTACAGGAAAAGAAAAATATTAAATTCCTATCAAAGAAAAAACAATCCTCCACTAAGGGTTTGGCTGCTATGGGGATTTTACTTTATCTGAAGGATCTAAAGTATAATGAGATGGTTTGGTAGAGGAAAAGGGAAGAGGTGGTATGAAGACAACCCTAGGTAGGGCAACACCGGTAGGAACAATGGCTGCAAGGGTAGGATGCCTTTCTGACAACACATGACTGGGAGGTTGCTCTGTGATGATTGGTCGAATCTAAGACAGGGCCTAAGAGACAGTCATATGAATAGGAGGCCGAGAGGCAATACCAATTGAAGCAACTGGAGGGACCATAATAGCCTTGTCCTGAACATGTAGATAAGGTTTGAGCAGGTTGATTAAGTCATTAATAATTTCACCACCATATTGCATGGCCTTTTCAAAGTCATCCTTATTTTCCATAAATTTACTCAACAAAGGGGTAAACTCCTTCAATTGAAGAACTTGATTTTTGAATGCTTCTGTGACTGGAGGAATCCTAATAATTTCAGCAAGAAACTTGAATCTATTGATGAGATCATGCTTGGTATAAATCTTAGTGAAATACTTATCCAACTTTTCCCGAATTTCTTTCTGAGATGTAGATGCTTCATTTGTGCACTGTCAGACCATATTGTATACATGATCTGTATTTCTATGAACCTTTTCAAGATCTGAAAGACTCTGAAGATTTTGGAGTTCCTCTCTCATCACAACCTTGAGAGTCTCCAAATCAGCAATATCACTTTTCCCACTCCTAGAACTATATGGGCCAGTCAACATTTTCCCAAGCTCTTCTTTTAACTTTTTTAGATCAGCACTGAGGAGATGAGTCCCCAAGTTCCTATGAACTTCCAGAACACCGCTAAAGGAGGTATTGAAGTCAGAGGTTAAATAATTTAACTCATTTCTAATATTTCTTACTTCTTCTCTCAGTAAGGTATTTTGTCTAATTATAGTCTCTGCTGTGGTAATGAGATTTAGTTGAATATCTTGGATCAATATACTTGCAATCTTGGATGCATCTACATCTGAAATACTTGAAGAAGTGGAGTCTTCACTTTTGGATCCCACTGAAGTTATCACCGACTCACATATGTCGTTTTTTAATTTCTCCAAATCAGCCTTAGTGACATTGTCACTGGTCACTGACTATGCTACTGGATCTACTGGTGGAGATGAAATAGGAGAAACAGGTGCAAGATGTTCAGGTTCATCCTGAACTTGTGAAGCAGAAGGAGGAGGTACCCTCTCCTCATCTGATTCATACTCTAAACTGAAATGAATGTATCCTAGATCATTATTCCATTCTCTAGTACAGGTCCAGTCTCTTGGATCAAAAGTATCAATTCTGATCCTTCTTCCCTCAATCTCAAGAGAAACATCATCCTCATCAAATTATTCATTCAATCCTCTATCCATAACAACATTTCTGGGTACAAGAACCAACCGAACTTCAAGTTCTACTTATGCTCCAGCTACTTCAGCTTCATCAGGAACTTCCTCAATTTGAGGCACTAGAACCACATTTTTTTCTTCTTGGTTAGCGGCCATAAGATTATTCAATTCCTAGATGATATCTTGATTTTCAACAGGAGGAAGGGGTGATTTGTCTTCATGTTCAGAATTTTGATGACCAACATCCTATTATTCAAGAAGCTCAATACCATCACCAGCTCCATGTACAGGTTCCTCACTGGATCTATCAACCACTTGTTGTCCCATTTTTAGAGAGTCACTCACATGCACATCATATCCTCCATCATCATCATCATCATCATCATCATCATCATCATCATCATCATAATATGATTCCTCATCTAATTCACTAACATAGTCTTCAACTCCAGTAACCTCGATTTCTTCTTCATCCTCATCACCTAACACTGATTCTCTTGAGGGAAATTCCAAAGGTGGACTAGAAGGTCCATAAGACATGTCCTTGGGACTTTCAGCAATGTCAGGATCACTCCTATCATCAAAATTATATCCCTCTTACCTGGGCACTTTAGTCCTAGCTTCCTCATCAGAATAAACTGGAACCTCTCCTGGTTCAAGTCCTGGATCAACTTTGTCCTTGGGTCTAGAAGGGTGATCAACTAGATTGAAATCCTCATATAGCCTCTACTCATATCCTACCCAACTTCTATTCCATGGGTTCTAGAATATTTTAAACCTCTTAAAAATGTCTTTTTGAAGACAAAAACCACTAAAAGTATTTATCACTTCATCTCCATCTTCCACACAACCTACCCTTTTCAACATGGCAAAAATCATCCTCAGATAGTTCAAGAAGGTTTCCTTCTTTGATGGCTTAATAAAGTCAGAGATATGAACCATTAAATACCTACACAAGTTCACTTTTATCCCATGTTTCAAAAAATAAATATCAAGAAAACATCAAGATACTTCATAGCAGAAAAATCTCCCTTACTTGGGCATATTTGATGTTGTATGAACTTAACAAGTAGTCTTACTTCTCCTTCAAATTCAGTTGAAACAACCCTTATAGATTACCCATTTACAGTTAGTTCCTTTAGAGCATCTTTATAAGAGAATTTTTTTTATAAAGGTGGAATATTACCCGAATAGTCAGCATAGACTCCTTCATGAGGCATTTATAAGCATTCAGCCCATTCCTTAGATGAAAAAGCTATCTCTTTTCCCTTTACCACAAACTTCATCTTTGCTGCTTCAGCTTCATCCAGGGATATCTTCAAATGTTTATATAACTCAAGAAATAGCTGGGGATAGTAAGGTATTTTATTATTTGTGATCCAACTGAGCCATCCTTGAGATTCCAACACTTTTAATAAAAAATACTTGCTTGACAGGAGCCATTCAGCATACACCTATTTTTCAGCTGTAACCACTCATCTTTCCAAAATCGGTTTTGAAGTCCCATTGGACTCACCTTTCCGATACTTAGCAGAAGGATATTTACTTGGCTCTTCCATTGCACGCTTGGTACTTACTATGATAAGGATTCAGATTCCAACAAAGTCGAGAGGTCGAGGGCTGAGAGGGAGTGTGACAAAAGGTAGAAAGCTGTTTAGTGGAGGGGAAGGTGAAAGGTTGGGATGGATTGAACTAAATATATCATTTAGGGATTTTAGATTGTAATTCATAAAAAATTAAACATGGAAAAAAAATTAAAACAATGTCATTTTATTTAAAAACAGATAGAATAATAAAAAAAAGTTTAACTACATTGGTGGCAATAAATTTGTTTCAAGTGATCAGTTTCAATGATTAGTTTTAAGAAATCAGTTTCTAGGATCGGTTTCATGAGATCAGTTTCATGAGATCAGTTTCATGAAATCAGGTTTAAGGATCAGTTTCAAAAGATTAGTTTCAAGAGATCAGTTTCAAGATATCGGTTTCAAGGATCGGTTTCATGAGATCAGTTTAATGAGATCAGTTTCAGGAGATCAATTTCAAGGATCAGTTTCAAGAGATCAGTTTCAAGAGATCGGTTTCAAGAGATCAGTTTCAAGATATTGGTTTCAAGAGATCAGTTTCATGAGATCGATTTCAAGGATCAGTTTCAAGGATCAGTTTGATAGGATCAGTTTCAAGGATCGGTTTGACAAGATCGGTTTCAAGAATTGGTTTGATAGGATTGGTTTCAAGGATTGGTTTGACAGGATGAGTTTCAAGGATCGATTTGACAGGATTAGTTTCATGTATCAGTTACTGATTTATCATTCATAGTTCATGTCTGATGTAATTAATTCTCTTATAATTTAAGGGTTTAGTGAATATATCAGTAAGATGATGTTTAGTCCCAATAAACTCAAGAGTTATATCAACTTTTTGATAATTATCTCTCAAAAGTGATGTCTTACATCAATATGCTTTGTTCTAAAATGAGAAATTTTATTTTTAGAAATATTAATAGCACTTTTGTTGTCACAGTTTATGGGGATATGTTTGAATTGAAACCCATAGTCTAATAAGGTCTGTTTCATCCACAAAATTTGTGCACAAAAACTACCAGCAACAATGTACTCCGCTTCTTCAGTTGATAATTCAACTTAATTTTGCTTTTTACTATACCATGATATCAATTAATTTCCCAAAAAGTGACATGTTCAAGAGGTACTCTTTCTATCTAACTTACATCCACCAAAATCAGCATCTGAATAACTAACTAATTCAAAAGGTTGTTCTTTAGGATATAACAATCCTAAGTTAGTTGTATACTTGAGGTATTTGAAAATTATTTTAACAACATTTAAATGTGACTCTTTTGGTTTTTCTTGAAATCTCACACACATACACACACTGAACATAATATCTGTCCTACTAACAGTTAAGTACAGAAAACTCCTAATCATTCCTCTATGAGCAGTTTGATCAACTAATTTTCCACTTTCATCAAGATCTAACATACATGTAAAACTCATAGGGGTTTCAATACTCTTAATGATATCAAAGCCACATCTTTTTAAAATATCTTTTGTGTACTTACATTGATTTAAAATAATACCTTCTTTATTTTGAAATATTTGAAATCCAAGAAAATATTTAAGTTCACCCATTAAACTCATTTCAAACTCACTTTGCATTATGTTTGAAAAATCATTACATAAAGAGTTTTTAGAAGATCCAAAAATAATATCATCTACATATATTTGGGCTATTAAAAATTCTTTAGAAACTCTTTTTATAAATAAAGTAGGATCTGCAAGTCCTTTTGTAAAATCTTTAGAAATAAGAAAATTACTTAAACTTTCATACCAAGCTCTTGGAGCTTGTTTCAAACCATATAATGCTTTTGAAAATTTGAACACATGATTTGGAAAATGTGGATTTGTAAAACCTAGGAGTTGTTCAGCAAAAACATCCTCAATTATATAACCGTTTAAGAATGCACTTTTGACATCCATTTGATAAAGTTTAAAATCCAAGTGTTCTACATAGGCAATAAGATCCTAATTCCCTCTAGTCTAGCTACTGGTGCAAAAGGCTCTTCATAATAAATTCCCTCTTCTTGATTATATCCTTGTGAAACTAGTATATCTTTATTCCTAACTATATTCACAGCTTCATCTACTTTCTTTCTAAAAACCCATTTGGTTCCTATGGTAAAAGTATTCTTAATTCTATCTACAAGTTTCTTATCTTTATTTATTTCAAACTTATTAAGTTCTTATTGCATGTCCATTACCCAAAATTCATCATTGATCACATCATTGATATTTTTAGGTGCATGTTGTGACAAAAAGGATTGATGTTCAACCTGGTTTCTCAAGGAAGATATCATTTGTGTTCCTCTATCTAAATATCCAACAAAAACATCTAGGGTATGATAATTAATAATCCTAGTTGGTCTAGAGAAAGTAGGACTTGAAATTTCAGGTTGTTCTGGTTGAACTAGTTCACTACGATTAGGATCTAGAAAATTTCCAGAATTGGATGTTTTCACAGCATCCTTCACATGATGATTTGAGGTGTTATCATTAATGTCCAGATTGGACATATCCTCTTCAATATTTTCTAGTGAGGTCTTGAGTTCATGTGGATCTTCTTCATCAAAATTGATGTGTACATATTCCTTCACACATTTGGTTCTCTTATTAAAAGCTCTATAGGATTTTCTTGATGTAGAATATCCAAGAGATATTACTTCATCACTTTTAGAGGAAAATTTATCTACATTATATTTAGTGTTAAGAATATAAATTTTACATCCAAACACTTTAAAATAACCTACTTTGGGTTTCCTATTATTCCATAACTCATAATGAGTTTTCTTAAGGATGGGTCTGATTAAGACTCTGTTTATTATGTAGAAAGCTGTATTAACAACATCAGCCCAAAAATAAATGGGTTGATCATATTCATTAAGCATAGTCCGAGAAATTTCTTGTAAGGTTATATTTCTTATTTCTACCACCCCATTATGTTGACGTGTTCTAGGTGTAGAAAAGTTATGATTATATCCATTTTGTGAGCAAAAAGATTCAAAATATTTATTCTCAAACTCACGTCCCTGATCAATTTTTAAGGATTTTATCTTAAGTCCACTAATATTTTCTACAGTACTAGCATACTTAGTAAAGTGAGAACACACTTCACTTTTATGAGATTGGGAAAAGGTCCAGGTATACCTAGAGAAATCATCTATAAGAACATAAAAATAGTGCTTCCCATTGAGACTTGAAAATCTAGATGGTCCAAAAAAGTCCATGTCAACCAACTCAAGAGGTTGAGAAGTAGATACTTCTTTCTTTAGTTGGAAAGAAATTTTATGTTGATTTTCTTTCTGACAAGGATTACATACTTTGTTGTTTGGAAACTCTAATCTGGGTAAGTCTCTAACTAAGATCTTTCTAGTTAACTTCCTAAGAGAGTGAATATTACAATGTAATAGTATTCTATGCCAGATCCAAGACACTTTGTGAAAGGCATTTAGACAAGAGACATTTTGTGAGGCTAGTGTGTCTAGATTTATATCATATACATTATCATTTCTAAAAGTAGTAAATACTAAATTATACTTAGCATAAAAAACATGGCATGTATCATTTTTGAATTTAAAATTAAATCCATCATCACACAATTGAGATATATTGAGAAGGTTATACTTTAACCCATCAACATACAATACTTTAGAAATTGAAATAGAGTTAGGGTTACCAATCTGGCCTAGGCTGGTGATTTTTCCTTAACTGTTGTCACCAAAAGTGACATTTGTCATGAACCGAATCTGGTCGCCATCAAACCGGCACCAAACCTAGCCCATGAAAAGGACCGAAGGGCATTCTCGATCCCCACAGGATGGCACAAGTTCCCGGGTATCATATAATGATAATTGGGAATTATTTAACCGATTTTATAAACATTAAACAACAAACAAACTCAATAAAACAAATCTGGATTTTCAACTAAAACCGTATTTTACAAAATTTAAGAACTGAACTACATAAGTTAAAACTATGTTTAAAGACCATTAAAAAGGTACAAAACCAAATAAGGACATCCCAAGAACCCTCATGGAAAGGGGAACCACCCTCAAGCCATCTCCACAAGACTTCACCACCAAGGACCTGCCAGAAACCCGAACCAGTGGAACTAAAAACTGTACCCAACCTGCGACAACAAAAATAATCAAGTCTACTTACACACAAGGGAATAATTAGGGTTTGATCTAAAGCCCAATAGGATACCAACACTAATATATTCCATGTGATAAACATTTAATGACGAAAAGCATGCAAGTTTTCAAAAACATGAGATGCTAGTAAAATTTCTAAACGATGCAACATTAAATAAAAATAGTTTTCAAGTGGGATAATTTAAATAATAAAAACTTTAAAAATAAATACCATAGCTACTGAATTTTATAGCTTCTCATACCGTATGCTGACGGTAAGCACAAAATATCCAGTGAGCACAAGCAAAGGGAAATAACCCATAGGCACTAGCCAGCTGTGGGTCCCAAGTACCTCGTATCTCGGTGAGAGTAACCATCAAAAATATCCATTCTCCTACATGAGTCACTATTAGGGAACATACCCATAACCTATTGGTCCCCATAATCATCATCATAGTTTATTTAGAGTTTTAAGCGTCAATCTTGCTAAGTGAAACTGAGGCCAAACCCCACGAATTCACTAGCATACTAGTACACGTCCACCCACCTAGATACCCAACTTTTCTCTTTGTGCTCAAACAAGTTCAAAAAGTCAATGAATATAATTTTCACATGAAAATATAATTTCCATATCATAAATTCATCAAAAATCCCACATGTATACAACACAAGTAACAAAAGTCCACTTTTCTTTCAGATTGATTTTGAAATCCGACTCACACCAAAATAGCCCACATTACTTTTCACATTTCTTTAACACTTCCACAAATCCATTAAACAATTTATAAAACCCTTAAAATATATTAAAACTATAATAATAGCCCACTAAATTGTTATATAATACCCTTTTACCTTAAAAATCATTTTATCATCAAACTTACACGAAACAACCCACAAACAAGTTTCGCTCCAACATCACAATTTATTAAAATATTTCAGAAATTTACAAAACATTATAAACATTTTTAACATATTAAAACCTTATTTCACCTTTAAAAACCCCTTAATAGGTGAACACACATACCAAACAGTACAAATTCACCCTTTTCCCACTTTGTTTGACCAACTAAAACATTTTCAATTTTCATAAAAAGAGGCCAAGTGGTGTCAATATATCTTGCACACAAAACCCATTTAAAACCCACCATTTAAGAACAAAATACAAACAAATTCCTATCCAAAACAGAATTAGAAGCCCTAGAGACATTTATAAAACCACATTCAAGTTTTATAAAATCACCTTGAATAATACTACAAAAGATTCAAATGAAAACACACATTTTCATAAAATGCTCTCAAGAGGTATAATAATGTTTTACACATAAAACCTATTCAAAAACCCTCTTTTTAGGCCCACATGACACTAATACATTACAAAACCAGAATTGGAAGTCCAAACAAGATTTAGTAAACCAATTCCATATGTTATAAAATACACCCAAATAATACCCCACGAGTAACACATTAAAACACCCAATTTCAAGTTAAAATGCAAATATAAAATTGAACACTTAACCAAATCAATCATATAAAGTTTTTCGCACCACACCTAACATATGAGGAATATTAAAAATGACTAAATACATCAATCTAACTAATCAATAATTGTTTACACATGGATCCACCTACCTAAAGTGTCGAATCCCTCAAAACTTGGTGCGAAACATCAACCGCACCACCGCCGCATCACAAGGATGATAAATCCAGCTCTAGACCACAATATTTAACCAAAAAAACACCAAATCAAACCATATGTTATAACCCTAACTTTTGTACATGTTATAACATAATGAAAGAGGAAGGAAACCCTAAGGAGAATGAAGAAATTGAAGAGAGAAACACTTACTCAAAACAATATTGAATAAAACGACCCAAAATCCACCAGAATATGAATTTGAAAACATCCAACCATTAAAAGGAAGTTTGAACAAGGATTATGAGGTCATGTATTAACTTTAATAGGGGAAAAGAGTAAGAATTGAGAGAGTTATTATGGAAATAACTTACCTCCTCAAATCTACCTGGTTTTAGAAACCTTAAGAATTTCAGCACTCAATCGTGATGAAAACGAGATCCAAAGTGGGGGTAAAGGCAATGGAAGCACGCCTGGAATTCTTAGGGTCAAGAGGGAGGTGGAATCACCATAAAATGCATTATAATGAATAAGATATTAAAAAATTAAAGAAAAAATTTAAAACTAGAAAATGGGATTTTGGGTTGGCCTAATTCTTGAATAAAAACTCAAATCCCCCATGATTATGGATTTATAAAGGCCCCAAATTTAAATTTTGGTATTAATAGGTCAGGGGAGGCCAATTAGGACTTTTAATGGATAAAAAATGTTGAAAAATTAATGAGTTATAAAAGAAACAAAATTTATTTTAAATCTGGAATTGGGCTAACGGTTTGGCCCAATTCATGAAAACTCACCCATTCCTCCATAAAAGTTTTGGAAACCCCCAAAAAAAAGCATGAATGGAAAATAAATTAAAAATAACTTTAAAATAAGTTATGTATGTGACAATTCTACCCAACTTTAAAACTTTCCACCCCATAAAGTCACAGGAACGTCAAAGCAACAACCAATCCCAACTGAGAAACCAATAGGTACTTCCTTGCCGGGTTTCAACCCCAAAGGCCAAAACACCTCCAGTGATCAATTAATGATTACTCAGACAACCAAAACTTACACCAATTCCCTTAAATGATCAATCAAATTCATACTTTATCCCAAAAGAAAACTTCTCAAACACTATCCGAACAAGACTCAAGCAATTCACCCAAACAAACAACAACTTTGAACAAGGTTACACTTACCTTACTTTAACTAAACCATTGGGCACTCTCTAGTCCCAAAGTTTACCCAATGAAGATGTTGGTATCTAGATAGATCCAAACGAGACTATCTACACCAAGCCAAGACCATGGATAAATCTAAATTACTGGTACGGGGGGACACAAATACGCTCCCCACCATAAGAGACAACCAATAATTTTTTTTCTGAGAAAGAATCAGGACACTAATAGGGGGAGGCCTGAACAGACACCCTGGTACATAGGGTAGAGTTCCATTAAAAATTTCAAAAGGAATATACATGAGAATCATAGTGGTTCTCCCCACTATAAGAACCAACCATCTTAACTGATGAGCATGGGCCGACACAGAAAAACCCAAAAATTTCAAGATTTTTGAAGGTCGCATGGTTAGTCCGCACAGTTTGTGAAACCGTGAACTAACTGTGCTGATCAATTTTCCCACATGGATTCCAGACAAACATTCACTCATAATCATTCAAAAACCATGTGCTCAGCCTGTCTAGCCAAATTTCCAACCATTCTCCAAAGACTCAATGGAACCCAAAGGGGGAGGGAACAACATTGGGTGATGTCATGGGTACAAAGCCCTCAACCTATTTCCACCAAATGTGAAAAATAGAAGAAATTTAATGATACCAGAGGTTTAAACTCTTCTTATCTATCATATTTAGGATAGGACTTTGTACAAGGGTTTAAATAACCCTGTGATTTCCCCTGACTACGAGCCAGCTTCTCTCCGAGGCCTATGGCTGGAGCTCAAATTATTGAAGCATCTTCGGCCTCGCCGTTAGTCTTTGGAAACCCACTGAATGAAAATTCTTCTTTCGATTCCACAAACAACTACAACACAATCCCAGATAAGTTTTCCAGACATAACACATTCCAAACTCACTTTATCCTATCCCGATATTTCACTGAAATAAGGGATAAGAAGATGCACACACATCAAACCTTATTTCTTCAGGTGAGAAATAATAGAAGTGAAGAACACATACACTCACCTTCCTTTAAAATGGAATATTTTGAAGTTTTTCCAAGGGAGACATTCACCCAACATAATAGGGACTCTTAGAGGATTTTACTACTTTCACCTATACGGTCAATCGAGCACATGACATCATAAGGCATCACCGAACATGACCATTGTGACTGATATAAATAATGCATAGAGAGGGACCTTATACAACATCCACAAACAACACACAATTATAGAAAGTGGCCACAATATCCTATCATGACCATATTTCCCACACCGGTGGTTTAACATGAAATAATGCTTCAAAGAAACTTTGAAGAACCCAAAGGCCCTCTTAGACACCATTGAGACACTCATCCACACTAATAACCCTAGAGCACATACACCTTCGATGAATCACGAAACTTAAGAAACTAAGGTTACTTTCAACCTTCCACGAGAACTCTTCCATTACAAGTGGATATAAAAATCAAATAAAGGAATGGGTGTAGACTCAATCTACAGATCTCGAGAAAAAAAATATTCCTTATATTGATAACTGGAGGATTTTCGAATGGAAAAACAATCTGGGTTGCACTTCAGTTATGCATTAACCCTTAATGGGGACATACCTTATCCAACAAGAGAAGCTAAAGACCCAAACAAGCTGATCCATTGGTCAAAAAGTGCCAAAAACCAGATCCAAACACATGAAGGGATCCATCATAAAGGTGTCCCGAAACATATCTCAGAGGAGACTACTAACCGGTCCTTCTACCCAGCCTACCGACCTAACACAAACCCAAAACACAGTTCGAACAGGCGGGGTTCTTGGACTCAAAACATCCCACAACATCAAAATTTTCCAAAAACACATAATATAAACCATCCCAAAAAATTAATCAAGACATCATGTTTCTCTTTAAAAAAATTTCTTTGAAAACAAATGGTTCAGCGGTTAACGCATCCACCAATGGTACCGCATGGGCCTTAGACATGCATGTTTCTATTCCACACTGGGCACCCTCCTCATATTAATCCCGACACTCATCCATTCATGACATCAACCATCCATATTCCCATATAACCCAATGCATGTGGTTTCTCACAAAAATACCAAAGGTTAAAATAAAAATTCATTACACTTTTCAAAACCAAAATGGTCAACCAACACATCATTTTTCTCAAAACCGCTAACCACGAGATCAAAATACCAACTCACATATTACAAAACTTTTCATAAAGACACGAACATTTAGAAATGAACTCACTTTCAAGATATTAAAATCAATTTGAAAAACATCTCATCCCATTAAAACACACCTTGATTGTTTAGAAAACTCTATTGGAAACACTTTTCAAAACCAACTTCAATATAGTTCATACTTTCAAAAGATGTGTAAGCACACCATTTTCCATTTCAAAACAATTCTGAAAATTCAGTTCCACCATTTTATAAACCAAACCATTTCCTCTTTATTTGAAAATCATTTCACAAAAACTTTACGCTTCTTAAAACCAATTCACTTTAAAATCGAAGTGCCAAGATTTCAAAACTAAAGCACAAAAAAATGCGAGAGGAAAATAGTTTCAGTGGGTAACTTGGAAATATGGTTGGAGGCCATATTACAATCACTTAACCATCACATAGAGTGTTCTAGGGAAAATCCCCGGCTCCACATGGCTTGCCAGGCCCTACGAGCTCACTGAGACCATTAACCCAACTCTCTTTTCATTTCCCCTAATCATCATCAAACCAAAAAAACCAAAGGACTTAGATAAATCCCGACTTCCCCTGGCGACTCGAATCCCATCATAAGGTGTGGTGATCAGGCACACTACACAAAAAGGAACTACCAAGTCCCAAAAATCCTAACTCTAGACTATCCTGACTATTCCCTAAATAACGTGACCTAAAGAGTTAATGAGAACCTCCTCTGATACCATTTTTTCACGAACCGAATCTGGTCGCCATCAAACCGGCACCAAAATTGGCCCGTTCCAAGGCCAGAAGGGTGTTCCCGATCCCCACGGGCTGGAAAAAGTTCCCGGGTATCATATAATGATAATTGGGAATGATTTACCCGATTTTATAAACATTAAACAACAAACAAACACAATAAAACAAATATGGATTTTTCAACTAAAACCGTCTTTTACAAAATTTCAGAACTGAATTAGATAAGTTAAAACTATGTTTAAAGACCATTAAAAAGGTACAAAACGAAATAAGGACATCCCAAGAACCCTCATGGAAAGGGAAACCTCCCTCAATCCATCTCCACAAGACTTCACCACCAAGGACCTACCAGAAACCCGAACCACTGGAACTAAAAACTGTACCCAACCTGCGACAACAAAAAAACCAAGTCTACTTACAACTAAGGGTGTAAGTAGGGTGTGAGACAAATCCAAATAGGATACCACCACTAATATATTCCATGTGATAAACATTTAATGACTAAAATCATGCAAGTTTTCAAAAACATGAGATGCTAGTTAAAATTTCTAAAAGATGCAACATTAAATAAAACAGTTTTCAGGTGGGCTAATTTATAGAATAAAAACTTTTAAAATAAATACCATAGCTATTGAATTTTCTAGCCTCTCATACCGTATGCATATGGTAAGCACAAAATATCCAGTGAGTACAAGCAATGGGAAATGACCCCTAGGCACTAGCTAGCTGTGGGTCCCAGATACCTCGTATCTTGGTGAGAGTAACCATCACAAATATCTGTTCTCGTGCACGAGCCACTAGTAGTGAGCATACCCATAACCTATTGGTCCCCAATAATCATCATCATAGTTTAGTTAGAGTTGTAAGCGTCAATCTTGCTAAGTGAAACTAAGGCCAAACCCCACAGATTCACTAGCATACTAGTACACGTCCACCCACCTAGATACCCGGGTTTTCCCTTTGTGCTAAAATAAGTTCAACAAGTCAATGAATATAATTTTCACATGAAAATATAATTTCCATATCATAAATTCACCAAACATCCCACATGTATACAACACAAGTAACAGAAGTCCACTTTTCATTCAGATTGATTTTAAAATCCGACTCACACCAAAATAGCCTACATTACTTTTCACATTTCTTTAACACTTCCACAAATCCATTAAAAAAATTTATAAAACGATTCCAATATATTAAAACTCTCATAACATGCCACTCACTTGTTACATAATACCATTTATACCTTCAAAATCATTTTATCATCAAACTTACACGAAACAACCCACAAACAAGTTTCGCTCCAACATCTCAATTTATTAAAACATTTTAGAAATTTACAAAATATTATAAAAGTGTTTGACATCTTAAAACCTTACTCCACCTTTAAAAACCCCTTAATAGGTGAACACACATACCAAACAGTACAAATTCACCCTTTTCCCACTTTGTTTGACCAACTAAAACATTTTCAATTTTCATAAAAAGCGGCCAAGTGGTGTCAATATATCTTGCACACAAAACCCATTTCAAAACCACCATTTAAGACCAAAAACCAAACCAATTCCTATCCAAAACATAATTTTAAGCCCTAGAGACATTTATAAAACCACATTCAAGTTTTATAAAATCACCTTGAATAATACTACAAAAGATTCAAATGAAAACACACATTTTCATAAAATGCTCTCAAGAAGTATAACAATGTTTTACACATAAAACCTATTCAAAAACCCTCTTTTTAGGACCAAATGACACTAATAAATTACCAAACCAGAATTTAAAGTCCAAAAAAGATTTAGTAAACCAATTCCATATGTTATAAAATACACCCAAATAATACCCCACGAGTAACACATTAAAACACCCAATTTCAAGTTAAAATGAAAATATAAAATTGAACACTTAACCAAATCAATCATATAAAGTTTTAAAACCACACCCAACATATGAGGAATATTAAAAATAACTAAATACAACAAGATAACTCATCAGTAATTGTTTACACATGGAACCACCTACCAAAAGTGTCAAATGCCTCAAAACTTGGTGCGAAACATCAACCACACCACCGCCACATCACAAGGATGATAAATCCAGCTCTAGACCACAATATTTAACCAAAAAAACACCAAATAAAACCATATATTCAAACCCTAACTTTTGGACATGTTAGAACATAATGAAAGAGGGAGGAAACCCTAAGGAGAATGATGAAATTGAAGATAGAAACACTTACTCAAAACAATCTTGAATAAAACGACCCAAAATCCACCAGAATATGAATTTGAAAACATCCAACCATTAAATGTATGTTAGAACAAGTATTATGAGATCATGTAGGAACTTGAATGGGGGAAAAGAGTAAGAATTGAGATATTTATGATGGAAAGAACTTACCTCCTCAAATCTGCCCGATTTTAGAAACCTTAAGAATTTCAGCACTCAATTTCGATGAAAATGAGCTCCAACGTGGGGGGAAATGCAATTGAAGCGTGCCTGGGCTTCTTAGGGTCTAGTGGGAGGTTGAATCACCATAAAATTCATTGTAATGAATAAGATATTAAAAAATTAAAGAAACAATTTAAAACTGGAAAATGGGCTTTTGGGTTGGCCCAATTCTTAAATAAAAACTCAAATCCCCCATGATTATGGATTTATAAAGACCAAAAATTTAAATTTTAGTGTTAATATGTCATGGGAGGATAATTAGGACTTTTAATGTATAAAAAATGATGAAAAATGAATGAGTTATAAAAGAAACAAAATTTATTTTAAATCTAGAATTGGACTCACAGTTTGGCCCAATTCATGAAAACTCACCCATTCCTCTATAAAAGCTTGGGAAACCCCCAAAAAAAAGATTGAATGGAAAATAAATTAAAAATAACTTTAAAATAAGTTATTTATGTGACATACTCCATGAATCTTGATAATATTTTTAAAACTTGAAAAATCTCTTTTCATATGTCTTGAACAGCCACTATACAAGTGCCATAGCTTTTTACAGGAGCTCTTTAGACAGTTCACCTACAAAACAGTTTAACCAAGAAACGACTTTGGTACCCATATTTTTTTGGGTCCAATAATGTTAGTAATAAGTGTTTCAGGAACCAATATCTTCCTCATATGTTTCCTATAAGCATTATGTAAAGTATTTGAAAAATAAACTCTATTTAGTCCAGAAAAACTTGAAACAATAGAAAGTGTATAATAAATTTAACTAGATAATTTGTGTCCAGAACTGGGAGTAAAACTGTATGTCCTAGATTTAGAAACAAAATTTGTTCTACCAAGGTTTCTTTTTCCAGGTTTATTACCAATTCCAGTGTTGTATTTAGGGGTAATCTATTTTCCTAGCATTTGAGTAAGGGTATTTCTCCCTTTGGTAAAATTTTCTAGGTCATTCTTCAATTTCTCATTAGAAATTTTTAATTTGTTGTTCTCTTTGAGCAGTTGAGAATTTTTCTCCTTTTCAGTTGTGAGTTCAAATTTAACAGTCACAGTAAGAGCATACTGTTTTTTCAATGATTTATATTTGTCTTTTAGTTCATTGCATGTTTCTTCAAGAATGTTAAAGTATTCAAACATTTCTTCATTAGTCATATTTTCAGAGTCACTCTCATCTCCAGAATAGTATGAATTATGTATATAAGATTCCAGTGTTAACTCAGATGTTTTTGTCATAAAACACATATTGGCTTTGTTAACTTGTTCATCATGCGACGTTTCTAAGTCGCTTGAACTATCCTCAGAAGAACTCCCGGTTTCTTTCACTGCCTTTTTATACTTTCTGTCCTTGTTATCATATCTATTTTTGTATTTGACATTTGGAAAATCAGACTTGATATGTCCTTTTCGCTTAAATTCATAGCAGACAATATCATCAGTATTGTCACTTCTTTTCCAATCCTTCTTTCAATTTCCTTTTTGGTCATATTTTCCCTTAGAGTTAGGCTTTCAGAAAAAATTATTATTCTTGTAAAATTTATTGCATCTTATGGATAATTGAGCTATCTCCTCATCACTATCATACGATGATTGTTCACTACTGGAACTTTCTACAGAAGCTTCCTATTTCCCTTTTTCTTTTTGTTTAGAGGCAGTGGTCTTGAATGAAACAGATTTTATTTTTGGTTCATCCTCCTATTCCTTGTTGAATTTAAGCTCTTATTCATACATCATTAGTTTCTCAATGAGTTCTTTTATAGGTATCATGCTAATGTCACATGATTCTCTAATAGAGATAGAGGTTCCTCTCCATCTGTTAGGTAGACATCTGATAATTCTCATGATTTGATCCTTGGTAGTGACTTATCTTCCAAGAGAAATCATTGTGTTGAAAATCTCATTGAACCTAAGATACATGTCAGAGATAGGATCATCAGGTTTTATTTTGAAGTTATCATATTTAATAGTATAAGTATTAAGTCTCATTTCTTTTACACTAGATGTTCCGTCATGTGAGACAGACAGGGCATCCCTAATTTCATGGGCAGTTTTACAAGCAGAAATTATATTGAGTTCCTCATATCCTAAGGAGAAGTATAAAGCATTCATATCTTTGAAATTTTCATTGTAGACAGTTTTGATAGGTTCATCCCATGTGTTTCTATTAGTATCAGGAATATTATATTCATCTATAATGGAATACCAAATTTCAAAACTCATACTTTATAAATGCACTTTCATTTTAATTTTCCATTGAGCATAGTTGGATTCATTAAAGAATGGTGGTCTGTTAATTGTATAACCTTCCAATATATTATCCATAATAACGAAATACTTTTAAGGATCTAGAAATTTAAAATTAACAGAAATTTACAGATCTTCAAAGTAAAACTACAATCACAATTGAATAATGTTAAACAAAGTCTTAATAAAAAACCTCCGATACCAATTTTTTTTCAGAGTAGATGGATCAAGGGGGGGGGGGGTGTGGGTGAATTCAGTATCTATAAACATTTCTGTTAAAATTGGTTCTTTAAAAATATCCCCCTATTATAAAAAAAATAAAAGTCAATTTTTAGTGAATTTATATAAGTCCTAAAAGTTCAATTAGTTTCTCTATATATTGATTAGTTCTCAGTTTTACCAATCTACAGATTAGTCAAACTTTTGAAACTAATCTATTAAATTAAAATATATAGAAACACTTGCTAAACTAACTATCAAAGTTTGGTTTATCTTAATGAAATAAATGAACAAAAGATAAGAATATAAGACAAACATCACAATGGTTAAAGCAAGAGGTTCAGTCTCAAGCAGGTATTTAGTCCTCTCCACTTGGTGATCACCTGCCACCAAGCAGTTTATATTAACCAACTTTTGATCCACACCATGGACCAGGGTTCACAATAGCACACAAGGATGTCCAGGTCACACTTAACCTCTACCACAGTTATTCATGGGAAAAATAGATAAACAGATCACACAGGATCACTTCCACAGTTCTACGTGGGATATAAGTAAAAGAATATTGAGAGTGAGGATATTTTTTTATCCTCCAGTTTATATCAGGAGATAGTGTGTGAGATTTAAATAGATATACACACTGCTCAAATAGTTATGATAAAAACACAACAGAGTTATGAAAGAGAATAGGGTTTAGAATTCTCTGTGTGTCATGCAGCAATACTCTGGATTCAATTAATGTTGAGGAAATGATATTTGAGTCATGTCCTGAAATTTGTATTCAGAACAGAGTTTCGTAGTTTCTTGTGATAGTGTTCAACTCTTCTTTTGGAGTTCAGCAAGCTTCATCTCTTCTTTGGGAGTTCATCTCTATTTGTGTTTTCGCACAATCTGTATTTCAGTGTGTTCTTCCCACTCTATGGGTATCTGTATATCTCTATATATCTATGTATGTCTCTATGTTTACATATATCTTTTTTTGTCCGTATCTTTTTAGCCCTGATTGAAGTCCTTTTATACTTCAAGTTCAACTAGGCATGAAAATATACGCATATGCATGTACGTTGTACTGTCTACAGATTTTCCTACATAAAAAATTAAATAATGTAAGAGACATTAATTTTTATAAATATTACCATTAGAAATAAACTTAAATTAATAAAATCGAAACAATTATTTATGACTATCGGTGAGTCATCTTCAGTTTGTTGTCTTCGGTTTGGTAACATCGGTCTGTCATCTTTGGTGTGTCATCTTCGGTGTGTCGAATTTGGTCTGTCATCTTCAATGTGTCTTCTTTGGTGTGTCGAATTTGGTCTATCAACTTCTGTGTGTCGGACATCAGTGTGTAGAACATTGGTGTGTAGAACATTGGTGCGTCGAACATCGGTGTGTCGAATATTGGTGTGTCGAACATCGGTGTTTTAGGGAATCTAAAAAGGTTATGAAGTTTCTGTCTTACACATATCATTAAAAGACAAAGTGTTTTACAAAAATAAATGTATAAATACACTTGTAAACATATTTATTCATGAATATAGGTTATATAATTATTTAATTATATTTTTCTGTACGACATAATTGATTTATTTAGAGATATTAGGATGTCATGAATGAGTAGAATCTGAATATTGACATTATTTGTGATTATGAAAACTAAATTATCATAGAGGATCTAAAAATATCCTTATTACTATTCATTTCATGTCCAAT
Organism: Viscum album; assembly: GCA_963277665.1. Taxonomy (NCBI): domain Eukaryota; kingdom Viridiplantae; phylum Streptophyta; class Magnoliopsida; order Santalales; family Viscaceae; genus Viscum; species Viscum album. The sequence goes on along the minus strand of OY728136.1, from coordinate 402,205,102 downwards.
TGATGAGATACCCTTTCTTCTCTCATCAAATGATTTTATAAATTTTTAATTAATGTCGTTAGGCTTCCAAATTTTCGTAAAAGAAATCACATATTCTTTTTTATTTCAAGTTTCCTTTTCATATGGTATGTCATTCAAAAATCCATACCATGATCTTATTTAAATTTTATTCTGTCCCTATACTGTATTATGAGTTGTTTATGAGTGAGTGACCCTTGTACCCTCTCTTTTTAATGTTTTCTAAAAACATGTTATGTAGTCGTTATGGTGCAGAATTTTCACCTCAAAATATCTCTCTTTTTCTCAAGAAATTCTCTTGTTTTTTATGTGAATACCCAAATATATTTTCATTTCTAGGGGTATTCATAGAGAAATAAAATAGATCTATTTGATTCTGTAATTGACATACATATAACCCTCACTCCCTTTCCATAGGATATAAATGACATAATGATCTTATTTTTAAGCACTTTTAAAACGTCACAATTTTGAAGTGAAACCCATTTATTTTACTCTCTTTGGGTTATTTATAAAATGTATGATTTTGATCTATGTGGATCACATGAAAATAAATACATATTAATGGTGCACCCTGATAGTGATCCAATGCATTGGGTAAAGAATTTAATCCCTAGAGATGAAAAGTTTCACGATACCTTGGTGAATATCCTTGGAAATTTTTATGACACCTTGGGGATGAACCTTGGTGATATGTTCATTAATGTCTAAATTAAATGTTGTATCCACATATTAAAGTTATTATTCAAGTTATTTTTATTATGATATTCTTCTTCTTCTATTTCTCACGTCTTTATGTTTTTCATCAAGTTCTTATTGATATCACAAGTAAACTGATTCCCTTGCATTCCTTACTAGGCCTTCTGCTCACCCTTTTTTTGATGTATTCCTCTAAGTTATGAGATGTAGTAATTATACTAAGTATGAACTTTGATGAAGCCTTACAAGTGGATTATAATAATTTTTAATGTTTTCATGTATATTGTTCTTGATTTCTAAGACACTAGACTTTAAAGATCTTCTGTTTGTAAAATTTAATGAAAATTTATGTAATAAAAGAGGGGATGCCATAGTTGGTACCAAAGGATAGTTTAGTTATTTTTGGAAATTATGATATGAAAAAATTAGGAAGAAATCTATAGGAAAGTTTAAATATAGGAAAAATTCCTGGTATTTTGGTGAAATATTAAGTGGTTTCCGAACAAATAAATGCCTGTCTGGATATGAACAAGTGGATGTGGTTATGGAACAGATGTACCTAGGAGTGAAAAATACGACATGGAGTTTTGGGCTTGACCAGGGGTATCCTGGTACATGACAACAGTCCTTGTTGAACTCTTGGTTTGACACTCCTGGGGGATATGTTTGGTTAATCAAAATTTTTTTATGAATCATTAGGAATGATTTATAAAGAAATGTAATTGTTGTTAAAGAATAATATTTTTTAAGACGTGAAATTACATTATAATTTTATTTTTCCTAGTATTAAAAAAATTTCAAATAAGAGAAAATTGTGAGGACACAATTTCTTTAAGGGGAAAGAATGTAATGACCCGAAAAAATGAACTTCTTTTATTTATGGATTTATTTCCTCAGAATACCTTTTTATTATGTTTTACATTAGAAGCACATCGAATTACTTCGAACCCAAATTGTAGTTTTCAAAAAATGATATAATTATTATAAAAAATTAAGGTATATGGAATATTGATTATTTTAATTAAATAGTATGATTTATACACCCATTTTTAAATGAAAATGATAAAATAATATTATTTTTTTTATGTTCCAGAAATTTCACTATGAAAATTTTCTATTCATATTCTATCCGCTATTATTTTTTATAACTAAGGTTTCCTATATTTAAAAGTTAAATTTATAATACTTAGAGAATTTTTATGGTTAAATAAACATCATTTTTGAATTTCAAATGTCAAAATTAGCTTAGGATGAATTTTTAAAAATTTTCTAAGAAGTTTCAATTTCATGAATAGTGTTTTATGAATAGTGTTTTTTTATGAATAATATTTGATGAATAGTGTTTTTTTGATGAATATTATACAAATATTTTGTTATTAAATAACTTTTTTTGTGAAATGATCTTTAAAAAACGGGCATACACATTTGTGTTTAGTAAGATATTTAGAGTTTGATAAAACAAACTTAATTTTTGATGAATAGTAACAAACCCTTATGAATATTAAGGAATAGTAATGAATAGTAAATTGGCCAAAAGATAAAAACTTCACCCATGAATGTATAAATAAAATTTATATATCTTAAAAGTGAAAAAATGATCATAGTATAAGTATTGGTATTTTTGTATGTCATAAATATTTTATTTACAATTTTATGATTAATTTAATAATTTAAAATGGAAATGTATTTTTATAAAATGTAATAATAAATTATTACTTTATTATATTATTATTATATGATAATTTTATGGGACCTTGATTAATTTCTCAATGTGTTACAAAACGAGTAATAGTTTTAGAGTAGTTTTTTTTGAATAAATAATGATTTTATTTAAAAATTAAATTAAAAATATTTAGAAAATTATTTTCATAAAATGTATTTCATTTTTGAATTTAGAGAATCAATATTAGGTTAGGGTGAATTTATGATATTTTTATAAAATGTTTTATTTTTTGGTGAATAGTAAAAATACAGTTTTGAGTTTCAGTGTGATTAATGACACCATTAATGATGTAATAATGATTTAATAATTATAGTATACTTGTGAATATTTATATATGTTATGAGGTTTCACAAGTGTCCAATACCATGGGAAATCCCATGGTTTTTCAAATACCATCGATTAGGTGTCCCTTGGAAATTAATAATATATTCCCTCACTTTTGCTATAGATACCAACCCATTACTTCATTCCTTTCATTCAAAATTCACCATCAATGAAGCTATGGTATTTTTACCTCCTAAGTAGTCCTACCAAGGTTCCCTCAAACCCCCCAAGGTCCCAACATTTAAGCTTTTGAAATTACTCTTCATGGTAAGAAAACCTTTCACCCTCCTTTTTAAGTCATGACTTCCTTTATGTTATGTCTTCTAGTTTTCATATTATTATGATGGGGTATGCTATTCTATACTCTTATTAATATCGATTTCATGTAAAATTTATGATAGACCCTTTTTTCTCTCATCAACTGATTTCCTGAATTTTTAATTTACGCCGTTAGGCTGCTGAATTTTTGTAAAAGAAATCGCATCTTTTTTTTTCAAGTTTCCTTTTCATGTGATATGCCATTAAAACATTCATAACATTATCTTATTTAAATTTTATTCGTTACCTATACTATGTTATGTGTCATTTATGAGTGGGGGACCTTTATCCCCTCTCTTTTTAATGTTTTCTAAAAACATGTTATATAGCCGTTATGCTGCAGAATTTTCGTCTCAAAATCTCTCTCTTTTTCTTCAGAAATTCTCTTGTTTTATTTATGTGAATACCCAAATATATTTTTATTTCTAGGGTTATTAATCTATAAATAAAATGGATCTATTTTATTTTTTAATTTACATACATATAACCCTCACTCCCTTTCCATGGGTTATAAATGACATAATGATCTTATTTTTAAGCACTTTTAAAATGTCTCGATTTTGAAGTAAAACTCATTTCTTTTACTCTCTTTCGGTTATTTATGAAATGTATGATTATGATCTATGTGGATCACATTAAAATAAATACATTTTAAGGGTGTGCCTTTATAGCACTCCAATGCATTGGGTAAATAATTTAATCTCTAGAGATGACAAGTTTCACGATACCTTGGAGAATATCCTTGGTAATTTTTATGACACCTTGGGGATGAACCTTGATGATATATTCATGAATGTATAAATTAAATGTTTTAGCCACATATTCTAGTTACAATTAAAGTTATTTTTATTATTATATTCCTCTTCTTCCATTTCTCATGTCTTTATGTTTTTCATCACATTCTTATTGATATCACAAGTAAACTAATTCCCTTGCTTTCCTTAGTGGGTCTTCCACTCACCCTTTCCTTTGATGTATGTATCCAAGTTATGAGATGTAGTAATTTTACTTAGGATGAACCTTTTATGAACCCTTAAAAGTGTATTAGAAGAATGTTTAATGTTTTATTGTATATTGTTCCTGATTTCTGAGACACTGGACTTTAAAGATCCTCTATTTGTAAAATGTAAAGAAAAGTCATGTAATAAAAGGTGGGATTCCATAAACACTATCTCAAACCCTGAAGATTTAATAGTTACAAAGTTTGAGGAGTTCATATATTACAAAATTTGAGGTAAACTCTGATTATGAACTGTGTCGAGTATTTATAGAGCATTATAAGTCTGGAGAAATTTAGAGGAATTCGATGTGGTATTGGTAGGGAGGGTTTCTTTAAAAAATAAATTGATGATCTGGATTAGATCAAAAAAATCCAATGGTTGAGAATGAAATAGAAATCTTGAGGTTTTCCTTAAAATTAAATCGTATTCAGAGTGAATCCGATTAGAAGTTAAAATAAAGAATTGAAAAAAACTATTTGAAATATAATGAACAAAGTAAGGTTCTAGAAGTTGTACTTGTCAGAGTATCGAGATAGATATATTGGTTTTAGTATATTGTTCTTATGATAATAATAAAAAAAAATTGTAATACCAAAAAACACATAAGACCAATAAGAGTTCTATAATTGATAAAATATTATAATACTGATAAAATAATCTAGTACCTATAACATGAAACCGATAACTATTAAACCTATAAACATGAAACTGATAATAGTGACACCAGTGTAAAACCGATAAAAGTAAAATTGACAAAAGTAAAACCAATAAAAGTGAAACCGATTAAAATGTAAAACTGATTAAAATGTAAAACCGATAAAAGTGAAACCGATTAAATTGAAACTGATTAAAATTTAAAACCAATTAAAATGTAAAACCGATAAAAGTGAAACCAATTAAAATGAATCTGATTAAATTGTATAACCGTTTAAAATTTTAAATCGATAAAAGTGAAACCGTTTAAAATTTAAAATTGATAAAAGTGAAACCGATTAAAATGTAAAACTGATAAAAGTGAATCTAATAAAATTAATACCAATAAAAGTGTTTATACCCCCCTTTGAAAAGGAGTAAATTAATGTAAGAAGATGGTTTAAATGAGAAATAGATCTGAATTATTAATTTATAGTGATCATTCACAGTTTTTGTTTAATGTATGCAAATCTATTATAAGATAATGGTTTTGTAAAAATGTCAGCAATTTCTTCTTGCATTTCGATGAATTGTAAAATAATGTCTCCTTTTTATGTGTGATCTCTAAGAAAGTGATGCCTAATATCTATGTTTTTTTCACGTGAGTGATGTGTATGGTTTTTACTAAGGGAAATTGAACTAGTATTATCATATAGTATTTCAGTTTTGGAAGAAATCATACCATAGTCAGTGAGTGTGTGTTGCATCCACAACACTTGAGCACAAAATATTCCAGCTATTACATATTCAGCTTCAGTAGTGGAAAGTGGTACTAAATGTTGTTTTTTTCAAGACCAAGAAACTAATGAATCTCCTAATAAATGACATGTTCTGGATATACTTTTTTATCAATTCTACAACCACCAAAGTTAGCATCTGAAAAAAAAATTAAAACAAAATAAATTTCAGATGAATAAAATAGTCCTAAATCTATAGTTCCCTTTAAGTAGTGAAAAATTATTTTAACTTCTTTTAAATGAGATTATTTTTCATTATATTGATATATTTCACATAATAATACTAAAAACATTAAGTCTTGATGAATAGATATTAAGTATAAAAAACTTCCTATCATACCTCTAAAAGATGTTTGATCTACTGGTTTCCCAGCTTCATCATGATCAAGTGTATTTAAGGTACCGATTTGAGTGCTTATAATTTTTGTGTTGTCATATCCTTACTTTTTAAGTAAATATTTGATATAATTATGTTGGTACATATAGGTTCCTTCTGGGTTTTGAGATATTTAAAAACCTAAAAAAATGTTAACTCACCCATCATACTCATTTACAAATCATATTTCATTATATTCTCCAAATAATTAGTTAGGGATTGCTGATTTGATTCAAATATAATTTCATCAACTATTTGAACAATAAAAATGTTTTTGTTTTCTATTTTTATAAAAATATTTGGATCTACGGTACCTTTTGCATAATTTTTTTGTAAAATAAATCCTGTAAGTCTATCATACCAAGCTCTAGGGAATTGTTTAAGGCCATACAAATATTTGGTAAGTTTAAAAATATGATTAGGATGTTTTGAGTCAATAAAACCTGAAGGTTGTTCTAAAATTACATCTTCTTGTAAAAAATCATTAAGGAAAGAACATTTTATGTCCATTTGAAAAAGTTTGAAGTTAAAGAATTCTACAATGGATAATAGAATATGAATAGATTCAAGTCTAGCTACTGGAACATAGGTTTCTTACTAGTCTATTACCTCTTGTTGATTATATCCTTTAGCAACAATTATTTATTTATTTCTTATAATGACTCCATTTTCATCACATTTTTTTCCTCTAAAAACCTATTTTACACCAATTATAGTTGTTTCTTTAGATATTAGAACCAAGAGACATACTTTATTCCTTTAAAATTCATTTAGTTCATCTTACATTGATTTAATATAATCCTCATCACCTAAGTCCTCATTAGAAATTTTAGGTTCAAACTGGGATAGAAAGGCAAGATGTTCTATTTCATTTCTCAAGTAATTTCTAGTCCTTAGGGGTTGATTTACATCACCAATGATATTATCACTGGGATGATTCCTAAGAAACAATTTATTTGGGTTTTATAAAACGTGTTCATCAACATAATATATAAAGTATTCTGGGGTAAATATTTCTGAAACATTTTCTTATGTATTTCCATTTTCAAAAGGCTTTTTAATAAAGGGTTGATAATCAGTTTGTGAGAACACATCTGTCGATGTAGGAAGGTTTTGTTTAAAAAAAAATAGATTAGTTTCATCAAATTTAATATGCACTGCTTCCTCAACATAGAATAATTTTTATTAATAACTCTATAAGCCTTATAAGTAATGGAATAACCTAGAAATAATCCTTCATTGTATTTGGTTGTGAATTTATATAGATTGTCTTAAGTATTCAATATGAATACTTTACATCCAAATAATATGGAGTATGAAAATTTAGGGTTTTAGCTATTCCACAATTCATAAGGTGTTTTATTAAGAGAAGGTCTAGTTAAAAATTAATTTAGAGTATAACATATAGTACTTACAACTTCAGCCCAAAAATTCTTAGCAATCGAGTATTCAATCAACATAGTTCTTGTCATTTCTATAATAATACAATTTCTTCTTTCAACAACGCTATTTTTCTGAGGGGTTCTTGGAGCTAAAAAGTTGTGAGTAATAACTTTCTTACTACAAAATGTTTCAAAATCCAAATTTTGAAATTCTCTACCATGATCACTATGAATAGTTATCAGTGGTAGGTTTTTCTCATTTTTAACTTGGACTCTAAAAGTTTTGAAATAGAAAAAGGAATCACATTTCTTTTCTAGAAAATAATCTCATGTAAATCTGGTGTAGTCATCAAATAAAACAAATACATAGTATTTTCCACCAATGCTTCCAGTTTGTGTATAATTGAAGAGATCCATGTGCACTAACTATAATGAATTATAATTTGAAACTTCATTAATTTATTTAAAGATACTTTTATGTTGCTTTCCATATTGAAAAGGGTCACAAACTTTTGAAGAATCATACCTGAGATTCAGTAGATTCTTAACAAGTCATTTCTTTGAGAGTTTTCAAAGGTTAAAATGTACTAACCTTCTATGTTATAACCAAGTTTGGTCTTCCATTTCACTTAAGAAAGGTAAGTCTTGGATCCTAATTTCTTCTAAGTTATGTATGTATACATTCTCATGCATATGGGCAGAAAGAATGAATTCATCTGTAGAATTGTGAACTAAACATTTATCATTACTAAAATTCACAAGGTAACCTTCCTTATATAATTGACTTATGATGATAAGGTTGTTCTTAAGACCATTAACAAACAAAACATTTGAAATTATAACTTTTCCTAAAATAAAAATATTACCTATACCAATGATCTTTCCTTGAGAATTATCTCCATAGGTCACTTTTCCACCTTTCATTTTAATGATATTTTCAAAGAAATATTTGTTTTCAGTCATATGTCGAGAAAATCCACTATATAGGTACCAAATAATCTTGTTGTTAGTACACTTTTTGTTTTCCTAAAAATGAAATAATTATATTTTCGGAACCCAAACTTGTTTGGATCCTAAAATTTTAGATAAAATAACTTTATGAATCCACATTTGTTTTTCAAAGTGATATTTATGAATCCTAATGATTGGGGTTTATTAAGGGAATAATTTATTTCCCAATGTCTATCATATTGACATTTAGTACAAAATGGATCACTTTTGGGAACAAAATATTTATGACTAAAAACCATTTTTGATTGAGTATACGCAATTCTGGAACTATTCCTTAGTGTAAGAATTTGAGAATAATTTTTTTCAAATTCTTTCCTTCTAGAAGTGAAATTTGATAAAGGTTTCTTAAGAGAAAAAATTTCATATTTTAGTCTAATGACTAAATTATCATTCTCACATGAAATTGTTTTGGGATTGGTTTTTGTTTCAAATACATTTTTCATTAAAACAAGTTATTAAAAGTCCTTGGAAAGTTTATCCTTTTAAGAATTTACTTTTATTATGTTTTTTGAAATATTATCAAAATCAAGATTTTTCATATCAAGATCTTTTGAAAGATATGATACTTCTTTTTTTAGAATAGATATTCTAGAATTTTCCTTATCAATATTTTTCTTGAGTTTGGAATTTTCATTCTCAATTATGTTGGAAAATATGGATACTTATTCAATAGATAGTAAAATATCCTCTGATAAGGAAGATTCCTCATCCGAAGGGTAATAATATTTATCATCAAGGTAATTGGAATTTAAAGATACATTTTAAGAGATTATTCATTGTGTACCTTAGCCACGAGATACTTATTTTCAATAGGTAGTCTGACTATGAGTCTTATATTCTTTTAACCAGAGGATTCTTATTTAGAAGAGTTGTCTAATGAATCACCACCACTTTCACTCCAAGTATCATTTTCTTTAAATAATTTGATAGTATTATACTTTTAATACTTTTTCTTGTTTCTTTCAGAATGTTTATCCTTCCAATATTTTCTTTTAATCAGAGTAAAATATGGTATAATATGACCTTCCCTTTTACATTCATAACAAGTTACTTTTGAGTCTTTCTTGTCCTTTCTATCTTTCTTTATAAATTTAAACTTGAAGTATTTCTTTCCCAGAATCTTGTTCATTCTTCGAGCAATATTGGCTAATTCATTCTTTGAATGACCCTTTTCACTAGATTCTGATATAACAATAGATTTATTATATTTGGATCTTGTTACCCTTTCTGGTGTCTTGGATTTATATGTAATATTAAAAGCTACACTTCCATTACCATTTGTCTTCTTATTAAAATCTGCACCTCTTTTCATACTTGTCTCGTCCTGTAAGAGAGTACCAAATAATTCACCAAGAGTGATTTGCGTAACTTTCCAATTCTAATCAATAGTTTTTCTTCTTGATTCCCACTCATTTTGAATTATATATATTATCTTATCCAAAAGAACATCATCATAAAGACCCTTTTCTCCAATGGATTGAAGAATATTGATAGTTGTTAGAAATCTTTGTTGAATCTTGCACACCGGTTCTCCATAGGAAAAAAAACCATGATATTCATCTCAGAGCATGGATCTTCTTATTTTTATAACTTTAGATGTACCAAAATGTGTGACCTCCAATTTGTTCTAGATACAATTGTATTATTCACGTGAAGATATCTGAATATATATATTCATGGTCACAGAACATAAAAAAGTATTGCGTACCTTGTAATTCAGTTGATATTATAGTTTTTATTGGTTTTTGAAGGTTCTAACTTCCTTGTCTGGAATTTTGTAATCTTTAGTGAGCAATCCAAAATTATCTACTCCAATTTTGATAACAAATGTATTCATTCGAATCCTCTAGTACTTGTAATCATTACCATAAAAAATAGGTTGTCTAGTTAGGTTTAGATTGTCAATTGATTCAATATTCATTCCCGCCATCTTATAAAACAATAATTTTCCTCTCCACACATTAGTGTAGTAAGTAATTATAAACAAAAGGTTTATAATAGAAATAGAATTTTCTTACAGAAATAAATAAATCAATTAAAACAAATCAGTGGAAACATCCTATGATATAAATTGTTGGATCATAATATAGATGTTAATGTATATGAGATGACACAATATAAGAGGGGGGGGGGGTGAATTGTAGGTTTAAAAATTTTGTACTTAAACTAATACAATTCAAAACTAATAAAAATGACTATACAGGCCCTAGATCGATGGATTTGATATTATATGATATGATATATTATTAAAAAAATTGTATTTGAATTGAATACAATGATAAAAGTAAAACAAATGTAAATGATTCTACCATACAATGTATATAATCTCTTAATCCAATGTGCAATGAATTAATCATAATTGAAACAATTACAATAGAAAATAATATGAATATAAAGAAGAATAAAAATGATTCCCTTTCTATTACAGATAAGAGTAGAAATGTAAAGGTATTACAATTATTTTATCCCAAAGAGTAGGGTATCCTTTCACCTAGGATAAAAGTTCTGTCTTACCACCAACTGGGTAAACCCTCAATATGATGATCAGCACATATGTCTTCCTAACCCCGAATTCCCTCTATTAAGAAGGTATTCAGAACCTCTATCGTTTAAATACTTTAAATCCCTCGATAGAATGATCGGTATCACCTTCTTCCTATCCCTATAATCCCTTGATCATTATTACAATGAGTGGACACACAAAGAAAAATAAAGCACTTATTGAAATACAAGAACTAGGAACAATCCGTTCTCGTCTTGTATCTTCAAGGATTTTTTGCATGAAGCAAGAGAGATGCCACACAGTCTTACTCTAGAACGTGGAAGACCAAAAGTTATTCTGTTTGGTTCAAATGACCTTCTATTTATATGCCTCAGGTCCCAACTGTAATATTTCATCCAATGGTCATATTTCTTTGGAAAATTCAGAGGAGCTTGGACACCTATAATTATAAAAGTAAAAAAACAGAATACATGACATCATTTTTATTGTTATATAACTAAATCAATGACATCATTTTTGTTTGAAAACAATAAGCACATAAATATGAAGGATTTAGTAAGATGAAATATAATGAAAAACATGTATGCAGTATTGTAGTAAGACATGATTTCGATGCATTACATGAGTACGATGCATAACTTGGTTATGATGTATATCATGATTATGATGCATATCATGGTTACAATACATAAAATTGTTACGATTCTTAACATGGATAAGAATCATATTGTAGTTATAATTAATATCGTGGTTACGATTCATAACATGGTTACGATGGACAATGTGATTATGATGTATAATCTAGTTACAATGCATTATTACAATTCATAATATGAATAAGATACATAAACTTGTTACGATGCATGGTTACGATTCATAATATGAATAGGATACATAACATAGTTACGATGCATGGTTAGGATTCATAATATTAATATAATACATAACCAGGTTATGATGCACATGGTTACAAAAACATCATATGTGGTTATGATTATAAAAAAATTTATGTGGTTACGATGAGAAACAATATATGTGATTATGATTGAAAAGAAATAGCATATGATTATGATGTAGAACAATTACATGTGTGGTTATTATGGAAAAGAAAATATGTGATTACAATTGTAATAAAATAGTATATGATTACGATAAGAAAACAATATATATGATTACGATATATGTTATTATGATGTGAATACAACATAAATGAAAAAAGAAGAAGTAATTTTTGATTTAAAAAAATATCAGTGAGAAAGTAAAAACTTATTTTGACTCAACACAAGAATGGGGTAAAGTTTTAATGGACAGAATAATGGGATAATTATTTTTAGGAGTTAAATAAGTGTTTGAAAATGGAACCAATCTTTGATTCTTCCCAATCCAGGTGAGGAGTATACGATGTTTTGTGATGCTTCTAGGATATGAATTGGAGTTGTGTTAATGTAGAGAGATCGAGTTTTGATGTATGGGTCTTAGAATTTGAGACCACATAAATGGAACTACCCTATGCATGACCTCGAGCTAGCTACAATTGTATATATTTTGAAGTGTTTGCTGCATTATCTATTTGGTTAGAAGTTTACTGTGTATACGGATCACAAAAGCTTAGAGTACATATTTTCAGAGTGATATTTGAATCTACAGATGTGGATATGGGTTGAGTATATGAAATCATTTTATTTTGAGATAGTATATACACCAAAGAAGGGAAAAAATGTGGCTGATGCTTTGAGATGGAAAACTCAGACTCAACCTATTCAAGAGTCTTCTGATGAGTGGAAACTGATGAACTTACTGTTTGAAATTCATGTTGTAGTTCAGAAGAGTAAATAAAAGTTGAATCTCAAATCAGTTTCAGTGGAGTATAATCTTTTGGTATGGATCATAGAAAAATAATTTGAGGATTTAGAATGATTGACCTTGATGGAAAGCCTTGAAGGTGGAGAGTCACCTTCCGATTGGATCATATATGGGGATGTGATCATCTATATTCATAATAGGGTTGTTTTGACTACGATTATATGGGAGGATTTGATGCATGAGTTTAATGCATAGAAGTGGGTAGTATATATAGGTCAGAAAAAAATGTACCGTGACTTATAATGGCATTTTTTGTGTCCGGGCATGAAAAAGGTTATAGTAGTATTAGTGACATGATGCTACACCTATCAATAGGTGAAGGATGATCATCAATGACCAGGAGGTTTATAATAGCCATTTCCCATTATAGAATGGAAGTGGGAAGATGTTAACATGAATTTTTTGGTGGGCCTCAAGAGGATGTATTATAAGAATGACATAATTTGGGTGATTTCAGATCATTTGAAAAAAGTTGTGCATTTATTATTAGTGTGGGAGAATTTTTTAGTGGATTAGTTGAGTTAAATATATGTCCAAGAGATAGTCTATCTACATGGGGTTCCATAGACTATTATTTCAGATTGAGACTCATGTTTTTATTCAATCATCTAGCTGGTATTGCATAAGTCTCTTAGTACATAGGTTCTTTTGAGTAATTATTTTCACCCATAGATAGATGGGAAGTCGGAGCATACTATATAGGTGCTTGAGGATATGCTACAAGTGCGTGTTATAGACTTCAATAGATCTTGGGAGAAGCACCTAGTACTCATGGAGTTTTTCTATAACAGTAGTTATCAGACAACTATAAATATGGAACCATACAAGGCTCTTTATAGTAGCCCATGCAGATCACCTCTATGATGGATAGAGTTAGGTGAGTCAGAGTTGATGGGACTAAGTCTCATGCAGGAGAAGTGAGAGTAGGTTTAGTTGATTCAGAAGCATATGTCTATGGCTCATAAGAAAAAGAAGTCATATGCTGATAAATTCTGATGACCCATAGAGTTTATATAGGGTGATCATGTTTTACTTTGGGTGTCTCCTAGATTGGGACACTGTAGGATACAAAGATAGGGCAATATGGAATCCGAGTTTTTTTGACCATTTGACGTTGTGGAGAGAATCATGTCAGAGGCATTCTGATTGGATCTTACATAGATATATAGTGCTATGAATGATTTTTTCTATGTGTCATATCTCTTAAAATATCACCCTAAACCTTCTCATGTGATCGATGTGGATGATGTTGAGCTTGAGATAGATGCATTCTTTAAGGAGCATACGATATGTGTGTTGGATTGCAGTGAGAAGGTGTTGTGGGAGAAGACTATACCAGTAGGCTATTTATTATGGAAACATGTCTGTATTCAAGAGGATACTAGGGAGAGAGAATTAGATATGAGGTCTTAGTGGCCCAATCTTTTTCACTCAGAATCTTAGAGATGCTTCAGAGTAAAACTCGAGGAAAAGTTGTTATAAGGTGGGGAGATTGTAAGATCCCAAACTTTTCGTGGGATGTCTTAGGCTTTTTACAGGTGTTATTTTTCATATTTTTGAGTAATTTTCTTTCGGGTTTCACCTTAGGGTGAGTCTAGCTGAAAATTGAAAATTTTGGAAGGAAAGAGAATAGTGCACAGTTGGTGCACAGTTTTCCCAAACCGTGTTCCCCAGCCCAGCAATTCCTACAAACCCAAATAGTTGGGATTTGCATATATGGCACATGATTTTTCAAAATGATCTCCCTCTTAGGAGAAAAAATGTACCCCCTAAAGGAGGTACATAGTTAAGGCACATGGTAAGGGGAAACTGTCTGCCCCTGCCCAGCAAACCAGGTATGATATTTAAGTTAACCCGAAAATTAGTTCTAAAAAAACCCAAATAACTAAATTAACCCAAAATAGACCCCCAATCAACCCCTAATATTATTACATGATTTTGGAGTCTCTTAGAAAGATTCCAAGACATTATGATCTCCGTTATTCATGATCTTAATCCCAGATTGAAGATCTACACCCCTCTTAGTAAGAGGATCTCTTCCCATGTGGCTTCATTTTTCTTTCCCATTATCCTTACATCTATTGAAGTATTGTTATTTCCTATTTTTTGTTGGATATAGATCTTGTATTTTGGATATAGATCTAGAATTGTAGATCTAGATCTAGGATTGTAGAATCTTGATTGTTCGGTCTTGATTTAGTGATCAAGATCCAAAACATTTTCTACGTTGTTATTCTGTTCAAATTGGGAATTTCTATTAGGGGATCAATCATAAAAAAATCGAGGTAGGTGGTCTATTATTCAAATATCATAGTAATTATTTCAATTAAATGTATTTAATTTTAGAATTTATAGGATTTTTTAACAACTAAATTTCCTAATTGAATTTATTAATTTGGTAAATTAATTAATTAAGGTATTTGGAATTGAGGATAATTAATTTTGTAATTAATTATCAGAAGATAAAAATTGTGGGATTTAGGGAATAATTAATTATTTAGTTAATTATTGGAATGTTGAGATTGTGAATTTGAATAATTAATTTTTGGGTAATTATGGGATTTTGAGATTGTGAATTAGAATAATTAATTGTTGAATTATTTATTGGATGTTGAGATTGTAAAGTGATTAATTAATTTTTGAATTAATTATTAGAATGATGAGTATGATCAATGGTTGAATGTGATTAATTAATTGGAGAATTAATTAATGTGATAATCATGTGTGGGATATGGTATGCTACATCAAAATTCCATAGTGTGATAAGAAATGATGAATGGTAACAATGTATAAGGCCCCAGCATTAAACATTAAATAATCAGGAATTAAGTTAATAATTCACATTGAGGATCTTTTCAATTTTAGAGTTTTAGAGAATTAGGACATAACTATTACATTACATCTCAAAAATTACAAAGTAGAAACTTATAATCAGTATCAATTTTTTTTCATAAAATAAAAATTCTTAAAAGAAAACAATAATTCTTTTCTTGATATAAATATTCTTCAGTTCTTCCTTTCTCTTACCCTTCCTTATACCCTGTGAAAAACATTTCCAAAACATGGGATGAACATAAAAAGCTTAGTAAGGGTTATAAATTAAAGAAATAAAATATTATTTCATCAATACATACAAAACATAATCTCTTTAACATACCTCATGAAATCAAAATATTTATGAACAACACATAGAAATCATAAATCAGAAAGGTGACTTTTGGAATCCATATCAAAATTACATTTTAGCTTTCACAACTACTTATGGAGTTACATTTAGAATACCCATCATATTATATTCCCTAAATCTCTTAGGAGAAACATTAACGTTTACCTCCATCATGTTACCCAATGCATTAGAGAGCTATATCGGGCCCACCAGCCGTAGGTTTATCACAAAACCACCCATATATGTAAACAATACCCAATAACCATAAAATATTCATAACACATAAAACAAGCATAAAGGAAAGATAAAATTTCCACATTGTAATAACAATATATCATTTCATGACATTGACATAATCAATGCTTTATCAAACCATTTTCAAAACCATTTAAAACATTTAATAAAGATATTTTTGAATCAAAGTGTCCCATACCACATTGAAGAATTGGAAAGAAATTTTAATTTTAAAACATTCATGTTTATATAAATAAATCCTTAAAACCATTTTTAAAATACGTACATTAATGAGAAATATTTAGAAGAATAAATCTTTAAAATATTAAAAACGATATTTTAGTTAAAGAGTTTCTAACCAAATAACAGACACTTGAATACAAATAATTGAGGAATAACATTAATAAAAGCTTATAATATCATGATAATAATGAGATTCATGATATAATATGTCAAAAGGGTAGTATATACACCACATTAAACTGAATTGGTATATAACAACAAATAAGTCTCAATGGAATGTAAATTGAGGCAAAGTCCCTTACAAAGATCGTATCCTTAGATTAAAGACAAATCAATTTCATAATTATGTGAGAAAAATAAGAATGTACCCAATATAAGTGGATATTAAGTGTAAAAAAATCAGAGTTCATTCATACATATTCATTTCATGACTAATTAAGAAGTAAAAGTTTAACCCAAAGAATTGAAATTGTGTTAAGAGTTCTCTTAAAAAAATTCAACAGCCTAACGACGTCCCATTAAAATTAAGAAAATAAGTTGATGAGAGAAAAAAAGTTTTCTCATCACATGGAAATAAAATTTATAGCAATAAGGATATAAAATAACATATCCTAATATAAGAAAATGTAAATTTAAAATACATAATAAAAAGAAGTTCTTTGACTAAAAGAGGAAGGTGAAAGGTTCCCTTACCGATTTGGAAACTTACAAAATATACCCCCCATGAAGGAAGGGTAATAAAATGAATATGTAAATACCCATAAATTAAATTATGTTACACCAATAATACAATCATGGGTATTACACACACCACAGAAAAGGAAATAGGGGAAAATATAGCCTGAATCTCATGGGAATAAAAGGTGAGATGAAAATCCCTTACCACGTTGTAATCAATCGATTCGTATGACCAAAAGTTAATAAACACCAAATTAATAATATAATACCATGAATATAAAGAGAATAATTATAATATATATCAAATTTCAGTACACAGTACACCACATGCAATAAATAAGTGGCGAATAATGGAAATCTCACAGAATTAAAAGTGAGATAAAAAACCCCTTACCTCGTGTCCGACTTGACCCGTTCATTCTTTAATATACTAAATAATAAACTAAAGTTAATTTATACTTTCCTAATAAAATTTTTCAAGTTTATTATTCCTTTTTTATCATATATTACCATGTTATAAAAATTATTCAATCATTTAAGTTATAATGTCTATTTTGTCGATATTTGGTACTTGAGTCAAAGATGAACTTCTTATAATTACAAGTTGTTCATGTGGTCAAAAGTCCATTATCTACAGAATGATATTCATGATTTAGATATCATATATATCCAGTATATATATGTATTTATAATATTACATAACATTTGGTGATAAAAAATGAAATGCACAGTTCATGGAGATGGTAAGCCGTACGTACGCATAAACGCTACTTTCATTTCTATTTCGTATTTAATGAAATGAAAAATTAATGATACATAGGTATATTATAATTCCAGTATAATATTATATATAATTTCAGTAACTCCATCCTTTATACATTCCATGTATGGAATGAATGAGTCATATCACTTTGAGGGGCGGTAGTCCGCACTTCCTCAAATGAAATTATCGTGTTTACACATATTGGAAAGCATAAAGGTATGTTTATAAATAAAAATTACATAAGAATAGAGAAAAAATAAATATAATATATATCATATATAAATAAATTTACATAATAATGTCCACCATGAGAGGTGGCAGGATAAGATTGAACTATCATCGTTTCATGAGGAAGTAGTTCACCATCCACAGAAACAATATGTTCTTTACCCATTAGACGGAGGTGTGTGTAGGTGTAGTTAGAATAATTCTCATAACTACATACTAGTATATTTATTATACTATTTTTGTTATAAAATAAAGGTATAAAAATAATTTATGGGGTTCGAGATGTAAAATAAAAGAAAATAACTTAAGAGAAGATGTTACCTTTAAATCGGGTAACTCCCTTTGGTTTGAACCAAAATGATTTCTTAAAGTGCATTTTGACTGAGGTAAGACTTATAGGTGGAATAGAGGTATCTTGAGAGATTATTTGGGAAGAGTTTTTATGATACAAGGGGTTTGAGAGGTGTGAGTAATGGGTTAGAGGTGAGGGCTTTTTATAAGGGGGAGGAGGGGCTCTTTAGGTAAGTTTGAAAATGTTATTTTATTATATAATGAATTTCGGTTTCTAAAGGTCCAAAACTTATTAATGTTAAAGATAAGATGAATCTTTTTCGAAATAAAATCATCTAATAATAACTGGATAGGTTTTGGATATTTTTTTAATCTTTATAATCTTATTTATTTATATCATTCATTAATGAGGTAAACACTGCATCATTATTGTGTCATAAATATTTTTATTTATTTGATGTCTAAAAATTATTAAAAAAACCACGATGTATAAAATAGTTATAGATTTAAAATGAATATTTATAGTCAAATATATAACTTATATAACCCCATGTAAGAATTGATTTAAAAAAATATATATGTTTATGTCATTTTTGTCATTACTTTAAATTAATTAATATAAAGTGACATTATCACACTTAAGTGCCTCCATGGGGTCCCAAAATAGACCCAAGGATTCCCATGGTCAGAAATGTATCAACCAATAGGATTAGGATACATGTTAGGGTAATTTAATATTATTATAATATTATTTTTATGTTGAATTACCCAATTTACCTTTAAACTCGGTAAATAAAAGTCAAGAGTTACTATTCACCAAAAAATATTTTCATCTTATTGTACCACATTTTACATACTGATAACAACCATGTATGTATAATTTTTGAAATTTAAATCACATAAGTGGTAAAATTTCATTTAAATGAAAAAGTCTGTTTTTATCTACCACTTAGTATTTTCACTATTCATAAAAAAATTGAAGGTTTTCAGAGAAATACTAAATTTTTTGCCTAAGATATATTTGATATTATGAATAAAAAGATGATTTTAATTTTACCAAATTCAAAACATAGAAGTTTCATTTATTAATTTAAAATTAATTCTCATTGTCAAAATAAAAAACGCGTTTTTAAGAAATAACAACTATCAAAATATTGACACTTGTTTATGTCTAATTTCAAAGTGAAATTACTTCCAATGACTAAAATTGAATTAAATGGTAAAAATATAGTCTAATTAAACTTTTAAACCATTTAAAAAGATAATCTAATCATATAAATAAATTAGATTAAAAGGTATTTTTGAATTAAAATGCAGTATTTTTCACTATTAATTAAAAAATGAACTTTATTAGAAAAATACCAAAAATTTACCCAAAGTAAATTTTGATGTCCTGATTCTAAATAAAAAATTTATTTTGTCAAATAGAACATATAAAAGTTACCAAAACTGTATTTAAAGAGGGTTCGCCATCAAAAGGCTGTAAATCGACCTTTTAAAGAATATTAGAGTATTTATGCTTAAAATTAGATTCATTCACATTTTAGCCTCTAAAATTTATTGGATAAATGTAAAAGAATTTAACAAACATGTATAATCATATTGTAGTTAGTTCGGTTCATTCCCGCTAATAAAATGGCTAGACGTTAATTACCATTTAAAATAATATTATATTATTATTTTTCAGTATGACTCAGCATTGTGTGCAACATAAGACTTTGGATAAAGCCATTGTTGCGTGTCAGGTTCACCATTGAATTTATCATCACCTTTAAAATAAAATTAATATTCAATTAAAAAATATTAATAAATATGAAGATTCCATATTATTTATTTTCCTGGGATGTTACACAATGGAATTATCATTTGATAATTGGGTTTAGGACATAATATACTCTATCAAATTCCCAAATTGTGATAAGAAATGACAAATGGTAATAATGGAATTCACATGTGATAATTGTGCGTGGAACATGGTATGCTACATCAAAAGCCCATAGTGTGAATTGAAATGACGAATGGTAATAATTAAATTCATATGTGAATTGTGATAATGAATGGTAACATGGGAATTTAGGTATATGATATCCATTGGGGGTAGTTGAGACTCCATCATGAGATGAAGTGGGTTTTGTGAGTTCGAGTGTCCTCGAGAACCCAAGTTTTATGTGGTTAAAAAAATAAGAATTGAATAAGTGTAAATTCTTTACTTTATTACTTTTATATATTATTTATACAACTGCTTAAAATTTCTATTGACCAGATATTGTTTTATACACCGTCAGTGGTGGTCTATTGAGTTGTACTCACACTCTACTCAGGTGTCCTGATCGGTACATGAATAGATTTCATGGTTTCAGGATAGGATAAGGACAAAGGCTCTGTGTAAGATGTCTAATTTGGGATAAAGCATGAATGAGGGAACCAAACATGGTTTGGGAGCCACTGGGGGGTTGTTAGTGTCTTCACTTTTGGGTTTTCATTTGACACTTGGCATGTATTTTAGCATGACATGTCTACTATTCAGTTTTGATATTGTATTTCCAGTTTTGGTCATCTTGTGATACTGATATTATCCTGGTTATGATTATATGTCATTTTTTTATTGCTTATTTATTTCCTCTATGGTATTACTTAAGTAAAGAGGTTATAGTCTCCCCATGATTGATATCATACCCTCACTACTATTCAGGAGCCTCTGGCATATTGGGAGGTGCGCTTGAGGTCATGTGGCCCACCGTATCAGGGCACCGGTGTGTGGAACCCATGCCGTGATGTCACATGAAATGAGATATGTAATATGTGGTTGATATATTGTAGTTATGGTGGAAAATGGTGGTGATGTATGATGGTATCCATGTGCGGCTTATTAGAATGAAAAGGGGGATGAGGATTATGTTGTTGTTTTTATGATGAATTTATTGTGTTGTGATGTGTTATTCCAGTTTCCGGGATAGTAATGGAATAAATTATTAATGTTTAAACTAAAATGGTTGATAATTTAAAAAGGAAAATGAATGTAGAAATTGAAATTTCTCTTGAATATTGATTTGTAATGAGAAGTGTGGTTAAAATGGTTAATGTTAAATGTAAAATAAGTGGGATGGTAATATGAAATGAATGGGTTGTTTAAATGAAATTTTTTGGTAGTGTGAAATATGGAAAATGTATTAATTTTATAATGAATATGAAATGTGAAATTTTTATTGTCACTTTTTGTGTGGTGTCATGCATTTAGTGGCGGTAAAAAAACTAGTGGAGTTTGTGAGGTGATGTAGTGATATTTTGAGTTGGGATGATTTTTTATTGTGAACTCGTAGGTTGGGTTGGTGTGTTATGATATTATATATAAATTTTATTTCATGTCAATTTTATATGTGTTAACAACCCATTTAGAGAATATAGTGCAGAGAACAAATAGTTTTTGGGGGGTTTTTCCAACATCCTGGTGGTGAGGATTGATGGATTTCCACCCACACTTCCCTACTCCCTCCTCTAGGTGATGATGAAATGCACAAACTATGATGTATATAAGTTAAAAATTCACCATAGATATTTTTTTGATATGATGATATGATTTATTGTGGGAGTTATGCATGGTAGTAGGAGGTCACAAGGTTTATGTCCATAATTTTCATGATACCCTACTAATTTGGTTATGATACAAGATGTGATGTGATGTCTAGGTGTCTGCGGGTGGGATGTGATATGATATAATGTGATTGGATGTGTTTGACTAGGTTTTTATGGGAAGGGTTTTATGTGATGATATTTTATGTGATGTTATTTGGTGTGATTTGATATCCTAGTTGTTTGTGGGAAGGTTGTGATACTGAAGAGGTGGTAGTTCCAAGACGTATGTAATTATGGTGTGAGAGTGGACAGTCAATGGGAAAGTGCTACTGAGTTACCTATCATCGACATGTTTCATATTATGTTATTATAATGATATTAAATGAGTATGGTATTTGTTAGTTGACCTATGTTGGCGATGTTGGTTTTTTTGTTTTCTCACTGGTGTATTAGTATGCTATTTTGACATGGAAAAAAAAGACTTTAGTGACCCTGCTGAGTATACTTGTATAGTCACACTCTGTATATACCAACTATTTTCAGGTTTACAATATGAATTCATGAACCATTATATAAATTTCTAGCTTGGGTTTGGGATATTCTCTTGTATTGTTTCCTTAGTTTTTCTTTTTTTATTTATTTGGATACTTTTATCTGTATCTGTTTAGTTTATACATGCATTATGGGATGATTTTTGTTTTTTTTATATTATGTAATGGTGATTATTATGGTTTATTTATCTTATCTTCCAATTATACCATTATTTTGGTCAATTCCTCCAATTTTTGGTATTTTTATATCCTCATTTCTGGTCTCCAAACTGGGGCTTACTAGAGGTGGGACTCACAGGTCATTATCTCTCTCCCTTCATTACCACACTAGGAGGGGAAACTTTAGAGGGAGGGGGTCATGCAAATTTGATCACTTTATCTCAATAATTATCTACACAAATAATTAACTATAATCCTATCCATGAACTTTATTTACTTGTTTTCTTAAAATACACATCCAAGAATCCTTGAGGTTCTTTTTAAAGAAGGATATCTGAATAAACGACATATGTTCTTATAGGTAATTTTCATGTTTATTTCTTCTTAAACCTCTTATAAGTGTTATGTGAACATTATAAAATTATTTAATATGTATATTTACTAAACTGATATGTTTTTATATTAATTATATATATATATATATTTTATCTCCTTCCCATATGTTAAAAAATGATAATGTTGCTTGTGCATATATTTGGACTATCACCTTTATGATGTGACATGATTCATTTTTTTATTTCCTCTTTACAAGGAAGGTAATACAGAAATATTTCATCAATATATATGATATTTATAATAAAATTATTATTATGTAAAGTTAAAATATTATTTATCTTTCATTCATTCCAACTATTAAAAACTGAAAATATCACTCTTGCATACGTACAAACTACCATCTCCATGAAGTGATGTAATTCATTTCTCATCCCTGATTTATATCTATGGTTATAAAAGTGTATATAATGAATAAATATGATAATTATAACATGATTAATATTCCATATATTATGACACCATGAACAAGGTTTAAGTACTAGAATAATCAAACTGAAAAATGTATGGGAAAAGAAACAGTTTTCAACCGAGTAATGATTTTAATTAAGAATTGTTAATAAAAGGGAAATTAAAAATTATATTGGAATGGTATATAGTAATATTTGTATTAATATAGTTTCTAAATATATTTATAATAATTATATAATTATTATACAGGTTGTTTTAATGTGTATAAAGTGAGAAGGGGCCTGAGTTGAGGGTTTATGTCACAACCTCATTTTATTTAGAGATTGTCTATGTTAAATTTACGTTATGGTAAATTATATGATCCCTATCCCTTAAAACCCATATACATTCGTCTAATATGTTATTCCTATAATGTTCAAAAATGAGTACTATATTCACATTTTTTTAGTTAAAATGATAGAGAATATTTTTTTTAAGAAAAGCTGACCTTATTTCCTCTTTTGTCAAATTTTTTTTTATTCCTTTTCCATGTTATTAAAAATGTTATATGGAAGTTTTATCTATAAATACATTTTTTTTAAAAATTAATTCTACCTCATTTTACTTTACTTAAAAATTATTGAAAGGAATATTTTAAATTTTTTTACTAACAGCTCACTTTTTTATTTTTTACACAAGTTTGAAAAGAATGTTATATTTTAACATATATGATATGAATGAATTTTACCATCTTTATAATAGTTTTTTTATTTAAACATTCATTTAAAATTTTATATGTTTATATTCAAATAGAATATTTTTCTCAATATTTTTGGGAATTTTTAGTTTTTATAAATACAAAAATAAAATGATATTTTCCCTTTTTCAATAAAATGTTCAAATGATCTTTTAAAGGTATTTTTCATATATGTAAACATAATTTAAGACTTGTTATAAATCACCAAGGATAGTTTTTATGATAACATCCTCTGTATTTCTATAGATAAATTATGATGATGATGTTTTAAGAATTTTTTTATGAAACTCATTTCTTTCCATAGGTTAATTAAGTTAAATTGAAATATTTATGAAACCCCTTTCTTTACTATAGAATATACTATGATGAATTGATGAATGTTTTTATTATCTTTGGAACACTTATGTATTGTTTCTATTATGTCCTGACTGGGACCATAATTATATTTCCTTATAATGTGTTGTGTAAATATTGTTATCTCAAGAGATAATATGAATTGGAATGGTGAGTAAACCTAGTTCTGTAAGGGACACTGTCCTCTATAATAGTCTTGGGTGTGAACCTTGACTAAGGAAATAATGGAATCAAGAGTGAACCCAATCCACCATGTAATTTGTTTTCAATATGATAGTCCTGTAATTCAACCTTGACTAAGGAAATTATTTTCTATACTTATGTGCATGCCAAAACATTTATGTATTGTGCTTTTGATATATTCTCATGGATAATGATTGATTTTTAAATCTTATGAATTATGAATTTTTTAATGACAAATATTTCTACCATGAATCATTATTAATGATATTTGACTCATTGGGAATGAATTTAGTATATTATGATCATGTTAACATACCCTTATTTTTATCTTATAATCACTTATGATCATTGATTGATATATATTATGTTTTCACTTACTAAGAATTTTAGATCCCCATTTATTATGTTTCCATTTTTCCTATGTTATATAGAAAGGTTTTTTATTAAGACATTTATAATGAGGGTACAATTAAAGAAGATATTTGGGGTAGATGTTAAAGATATTTCATGTAATAAATTGATTAAGTATATAATCACCCAATACACTAAACATATACTATTTTGAGGCATGTATTGTTATGAGATGTATTAAATATTCATATAAAATGATATAATATTTATATATGTAAATCTTGAGTCACCTCACATCATATAATGAAGTTTTTACTTGGTAATATCATAAATGGGAGATTATGAGTGTACACCCACCAATAAGAATTCAATATATTTTTACATCATTGAATATTCCTATACATGAGATTATTTAATGACCTATAGACTTTAATATTATTATTAATACATTCCATGGACTGTATAATTTGATGTACTAACTAAAAAAGTGACGCCATACATTCCCTGGAATTAGGTTACATTGGGTGTGTCATGGATGATATGTTATTAAAGGAAATGTTGATAAAGGTTTTGTATATTCTATATTTATATAATTTGATATATTGACCCTTTGACTATAATAAAACTGTCAAACTAAAATCCATTTCCAAGGTATATTTATGAGCTTAGTTCTTATAGCCAAAGAAATATGTATCAAGTTTATAGGTTGATGATACAAGTGTGCAACATTCATGATGAGGTATCAAGAAAAAGAGATTATATTACACAATGATAATTCATATGTGGTTGTTAATGTTATTACATTAATTTATTCCTATATGGGAACCTTTAAATATTACTAGATGCTGATATTGGACTTTAGAAAATCCTTTCTAATTACACTAAGTAATATTCTTATAGGGTCACACATTTAGTGTTTCCAATTTATCTCAATTAAATTATATTTCAATTTAATTATTGGAATAAATATTATTCTCTAGACTATGTGACAATATTTATTTAGGATTTATTGATAGTAAATATTTATTCACCAGATTTATCTTTGGGTTGTATATTAAAATAAATATTTATTCATAATATGGTCAATATTATAAATATTAATTTATTTATCAAATGAAAAATATTTATTATTCAAGGTCTGATAAATTTGGAGGAGGAAGTGTGAACCAAGTTATCGAGTCTGATGGGAATGGTATATTAAATATCATTTATATTTATATTAATTAATTAACTTAAATAAATTATATTTATTTTATCCATGAGTTTAATGTATTTTATGTAAATAATAATATTAGTATTAATTACACATGGGGTTCAATAGATATTAATAGAATAGTAAAGGGATTATATGAAATTATTTATTCTATAACCAAGATTTATAAACACCTAGTAACCAATGTCTATGGAATAGGTATCTGATGTTATCTAGGTGGACTATGTGTTTCTATTTTGAACAACTTTATCACTGGTGATTTCTAGCAGAAACTTGGTAGGATTATAGGGAAAATTCCCCTAATTAAGTGGCTTTTTTATGTTTTTACCCTTAATAATGATTCTTAATAAGGAGGGATATTTATTTTTCCTCTATTTAACTCATGTTGATCCATATATCAATTTATCTTCCCCATCCATTACTCTCCATTTGAGATCCTTCATCAAGATTAGTCCAAGTGGTTTGATTCGATCACAAAGGTTTGGTTTTAGTGAGGTAAGGCCATGACTCTCCTTTAAACTATTCATCTTATTCATGTTTTTTACAACAATGGGTTTGAATACCTGTCTCTTAAATCTATGGATTCTAAAGTCTGTCAAATCTTTCAGTTTTATTTCAAGATACCTACTAGAGGGGATTGGCATTAGTTCTAAGGTAAAATTATGGTTTTAGGATCCAGATTAATTTCCACTAATTCCAGAGGTGGGTTGTAATTATAAATTTATATAAAGTGGTATATTTGGGTATGTGTTAGCATACTAATATACCTTAGAAAGTAAGGAATATTATTTATCTATTTTTGGTATTAATACCTATCTTCCCTCTCATACTTCCTAAAGGATAGGTTGATAATGGTCTAGGTATAAGGGGAATAATTTGAAACTTGATGTTTTGAAAACAATAAAAATATTAAATATACATTCTCACAAAATAAAAGTGATTATTAAGTTTAATTTTAATTTATTTATGTTTTGATAATTCCTGGGTTATTTTTTATATGTATTGTTTTATGTTAGAAGCAGTGTCTTTGTTTGGAGGTTTTTATTTTTATTTACTTTCATCAGTATGAAAAAGGGAACTGCTATATTTTTATATTTTTATATTTATATTCTAATGATAAGTATTTCTATTAATTCATTTTTTTTCTTCAATTGGAATATATACATACTAATAATTCTTATTTCTTTGATTGCAGCCTATCATACTTATGGTATATGATCGAGTCCCATACACATGTTATTCTAGCATACCCTAATTTATTATTAAGTTATAAATTCTTAAAATTTTAGATTTATAAATTTTCATTAAATGGGGGTTATTATGTATGTATAAAATGTTACCAATTACACCTATCATAATTAGATAGGTTAATAAAGTGGGATAAACCCATGGTTCCCTATAAATATTACACCCCTTTACCCAATCCCTAAATGGGATGATTATCTTAGCTCACCCAAATTTATTATACATGATACTATTTCCCCTATATGTGATGGGTGTTGTAACCTAAATTCACTATGATGGGATTAGTGTAGAACCCTAACATTACTATTTAGTTTGTCTACAAATCCGGGTCATGACCGAGGAAGTTATGTCGGGTACGAACCCTCCTAGTATTGGGAGTTTCCATTTCATACGATAAATTAATTTATTTTTATTTTAATAAGAATGTTGTTTTGTTTCTTTTATTTATTATCTAGATATATATTATTTCCTTTGAGGCCTTGATTTTATGATAGGTAGGTAGAGGTGGGGTGGAAACTGCCTATTGAGTTCCCATACTCACTCCTTGCACATCCCCATATCGGACGTGCATAGAGATTATTATACATGATATCATTATGAGAAATTAACCGGAGAATGGATACTAATACGTTTTAAAACCCAATCACGAGCAGCAACATTTGGTACCATTAGGTGGGAGGATGGAGCTATTTCTTTGTGGTTGTCCCAAAAATTTCTGCTTGATATTTTATGCATGAGAGTTTAATTTTTGTTCACTTATGAAATTTTTAGTTAGGTCATTATATGTATAGTGTGTTTTTGTGATTTTTTTAATATGGGGAATTTTAAATACACTTTGAACTCATTTTGAGTTTTTAATCTTGTTAATATATATTTTTCATTCGACATTGTTTATGTGATTTGATGGCCATGAACCCCTAGTGAAACCGAATATAATTTGGGCACATATTTCCATTGAACCCATAGGTTATAACAGATATTTAGTGTGAATTTACCTTTATTTTTTTTAGTTTTTATATAGAAAAACCACTACCTATATGAATTTCATTTAACCCCTAGTGTTTATACTATCCACTTTTATCTGGAAGGTGTGTTTATGGTGTTCTGGTGGCCTGGTTTGGTTTTGTTTGGCTGATTAGCTCACAATCATTAAAAAACAGAATTAAATCCCACTTCAAAATATTTTGGGTATGAGACTTGAGAGAATTTGAGAGATATGACCACTAAGACTCAGAAAGTAACCAATAAATATACCAAGGCATCATAATTTTTGTGTAAGAATAAGTTTTCCAGGGTAGTTTGAGATTCCTTTATCATATACATTCCCTCGATCCTGTCTTAGGTACTTAAGTTTCACAAATCATATTAGGAATCATTGGGTAGGTATTGGTTGGAATTTATGTCATCCTCCATGATTTCCAGTGATTCATTATATTATAGTTTACATTAATTTAAGTTTTAAATTAACCAAAACCTTAACAATAAATACATTGAGTTTTCCTATATATTTATCTTCAACGAGTAGGTCAGTATGAATAGACAGTTGACACTTTGATTGGGAAAGTTTGATTATTTATCTATAAAACCTGACATATTATATCTTTATGAATATGTTCAAATATTGTTAATTAAGAATTTAAATTAGTCCTTAATCATATTTTATGTGTTCTTATAAAATGTTTAGAGCCTTATCATAGTGTCTTTTAATTATGTCAGAGTATATTTATTTTTTGCTCCAAGGATATGTCAAAAGCATGTTTTTTTTATTTTTAAAACTATACAGAATGTATGATTTATAAATAAAAATTTATTGAGAGGTGCATTGAAAATGGAATTTTATTATTAAATAAAGGATAAAAAGGATAAATGGAATGACGTTTGATTTAGTGTGATTAATGCAGTTTAAGTTTTGGTTTGTAAAACAATGAAAGTAAACTGATGTTATTATCTTCTTTGTTATGGAGTCTGTCCCCTAGATTATAGCTACACACCATGTAATAAGGGATGGATGAGAATTATTTCAATTACACATAACTTAAATAACCCATATTTACATTATTTATAATAAGGGTTTCACTTTCTTACATATGTATGAAATTTTCGGTTTAGAGTTTTAAAGAATGGGGGAAAACTATTAAATATAAAATTATTATCATAAAAATTGAACACTTCCACTCAATGACCATTTTATTCCAAAAAATAGGATTCTTAAATATAAAATCTTTTTTCATTCAAAACACATTGTATAATTTTAAAATTATGTTTATATGGATGAAAATACTTTTAAAAATACATTAAAACTTTTCTTTTAAAACATGATGAAAACATACTTTAATTTTGATAAAATTGTAAATAAAAATTTTCAGAATTTTGAGAAAATTACTTTATTTTAAAATAAACATGAAAACTTGTAAAGGAATATTCAAATCATAGAATAATAATGACATTGGGAAATTGTTTTTATACTTTATACATGAAAAGAGAAAATTATTTCCACACTTTTGTAAAAAGTCAAAAGTAAGTCATACAATTTTTTTGTAAAGATTCAATTTAATAATTTTCATAAAAGGTTAAAAGTAGTTTAAAATTACATTTATTTTTTTTGAAACATAATTAAGAGCATTCTTAATACATTTAATGAACATGTACATGGTGAATAAAATTTTTGAAAGGAAAACATTTAAATATGTTTTATAGGAAACCCCCTACCTCATGTACCAAATTATTTTATACATTATATAACTCCTAAATAATAAAATTATATTGTATTTATACTTGATTAATAAAATTTTTCGTGTTTATTAAATTATAATCATTATTTTAATTTCATTTATGACCATGACTTATTTAGTTACTAACTCTATTAAGTTTACGCTGGACAGTTTAAGGACATTCAGTTCATAATCCCAAAACAACTTCACTTTGTTGACCATGGTCAAAGTGGTTATGGATAAATCATATTAAGAATATTAGTAATGAAGTAATTATATATTTTATTATTTAAATAAATATTTATAATAAGATATTAAAGGAATATAATTAAAACGAATCACATCGCCTCATGGAGGTGGTAGTTCACATTTACCCATGAGAAGAATTATCATTTTTTAATTTTTGGAAGGGTAAGAAGGTAAGTGGTATATTATCATTATAGAATAATAATAATTTCATAAATATAATATATATTAATTATATTCATCATAATAACCTACCTTGTGAGGCGGTGATGAAAAAATACATTTCTTTATGGAGGTGTTAGTCCACACGTACGCACATATGATGTTTTCATTTCCCATAGGATAGAAAATTAGATGAATAAAGGTTGAAACATCACCATAATAAAATTATAGTGTATTAAATATACATATTATATTATATCATAAAGTTTATGATAGAATTAAAGGTAGTAGTATAATAAATAAAATTAAATAACTCGTTTAGGAGTTGTACCTATTCTTTAGAAATCCTCCTTTTTCTTATACCAAAATTATTCTTAGAATGGTCTTAGGGGAATATATAAAGCTCTATGATTTGGGTATAGAATATAAGAATCTATTTTTTCATGGATTTATTCGTCTAAGTGTTGTGTCATAACCCATGTGCCATGCCCCGATGCCCCGAGCCAGCTCGCTACATGACCTCAGGGCCACCTCCCTGTATGCCAGAGGCTTCCGAATTGTAGCGAGGGTATAATGTTAGTCATGGGGAGACTATACCCTATTTTATCAGATTAATAATCAATTGGAAATAAATAAACAATAACAACTAAATAACCAAATGATATCATTACTAGAACAATACTAATATCTCAAGATAACCAAAAATTGGAAATATAATATCAAAACTACATAGTAGATATGGAAATTTAAAATATGTATCCAGTTTCAAAATGAAGACTCAAAAGTAAAGATACTTATGCATCCCAAGAGGGTCCTGAACCAAATTCATTTCCATTAACCATGATCCATCCCCAAATCAGTCATCTAATACAAGGTCTTTTCCCTTAACCCGTCCTGAAAACATAATGTCTATTCAGGTACCAATCAAGATTCCCAAGTAGGGTGTGAGTACAATATAGTAGAAAAACACCAATGGTTTCTATAAAAATATCTAGTAAATAAAAGTTTTTGTAGTTTTATAAAGAAATAAACACAACACATATGTAAAAAATTATAACATTATCAAATTATTCTTTATTTAACCACATAAACTAATCAGGTTTCCGAGGACACCCACATATTAATACATGTTTCAACCAATGCCGAAGTCAAGACTATAACCAAGGGATATCATGTCCTAGAATACCAATGTTACTATTCTATATCTCATCTCAATCTCAAAATTATTTGTTTACCATTATAGATATCAATTCTCATATGAATTCCATTGTTACCATTCATTATTTCATTAATTAATTCAAAAATTAATTAATCATCTCAATCCCTTTAATTAAATAAACAATTAATTAATCTTCTCAATCTTATTAATTAACCGAACAATTAATTAATCATCTCAATCTCATTAATTAACTCAACAATTAATTAATCTAATCAATCTCATTAATTAACACAAAAATTAATTAATCTTCTGAGTCTCATTAATTAACTCAAAAATTAATTTTTCTTCCCAATACCATTAATTAACTCAATAATTAATTAATATTCTGAATTTATTACTCATTTAACAATTAGTTTATCACATAAATTACCCTAATTAATTTCTTAATTAATTAATCAAAATCCACCATCCTAATAACTCCATAATTAATTCATCAATTAGTTATTCAATTGACAATATCTTTATCTTATAATTAATTCCAAAACTAATTATTCAATTTCACTATATCAATATCCCCTAATTAATTATAAAATTATTTTCTCATAATCTAAAATTCCAATATCCCCAATTTCATATTTTGATTAATTAATTAATTCACCAATTTAATTAATTTAATCATGAAATAAATTGATAAAAATTTAATATAAATTATAAAATTACATATATATGTAGTTTCAATCAAGAATTTGGGATTTTAATTATAGACCACCTACCTCAATTATTGAAGGATGATCACCCAATGGAAAATCCCTAAAATTTGAGCGATACAATGACATAGAACAAGATCCAGGTCTAAAACCCTAAATCAAGATAATAAAATAAATATCCTTTAATTATATATTTAGATTGAAAATCCATGATCTATATATAATTAAAACAGGAAGAATAACTCTTTATAGGATGGGTGATGAAAGGAAGAAGAATAGGAAACCTAGTAGGATAATATTCTCTTACCGGGAGGGGTACATATCTTTGATCCAGGCTTTAAATTGCATATAATGGAGATCTGTAATGCTTGGAATCCATCTGGGAGGCTCTAAAATTGTGAAATAACATCTAGGGTCAAATGGGGATTGAATACAGTGAGTTTTAGGGGTTTAGTTAATTTACAATCTAATTTTTGGGTGAATTAAAAAGTCGTTCATGGTTTTATTGGAAGGGGCGCATAGTTTACCCTAAAAGTGAACCTATTTTTATATTGGTTCATGGTTACTCTTAATAGGGAACTCATTTTTACAAACAGTGCACCAACCACACAATTACCCTCTATATAGGGTTTCACGGTTTGCTGGGAAAGGGTGCATGGTTTTCCCTAACCATGTGCTAACTATGCACAACCATATTTCATTCATTTTTCTCAATTTTTTACCCAAACACACCAAAAACCAAATCCCACAAAAATATTACTCAACACAAGGAAAAAGAGTACCTGAAATCAAGCATGATTCATCTCAAGAAAAATTTGGGATCTTACAAACTCCCACCTTATAACTGCTCGTCCTCGAGATGTACTCCCAAGAATATCTAAGTTATTGAGCCAAAAACATTGTGCCATTGAGATATCATATCTCTTTTTATCTCCCAACTTTCCTCCAGCACACAACTATGTTTCCACAATACATGAACTACCAACATGGTCTTTCCCCACAACACTTTCTCAAAGTGATCTAACAAATGTATCAGATGATACTCAAAGGAAACATCCATATAAAGATCAAAATCCTCAAACTTGATCACATGAGAAGGGTAATAGTGATATTTACAAAGTTGTTACAAATGAAAAATTTCATGAATATAAATTTATTTTTGTGGATGAGCCATTGGGTATGCCACCGACCCGATTCTTTTTACAACATCAAATGGTCCAATGAACCTAGGTACCAACTTTCCCTGACTTAATATATTATAGTGACCCAACCTATGTGAAACCATCAGGAATAAATGATTAAACTATGTAAACTCTAGGGATCTTAGACATCTATCAGTGTATGACTTCTGTCTAATCAAAGATAGAACCATATGATTTCGGATCAACTGAACCTGCAATGACGTCTCCTGCACAAGTATCAGTCCCAATAACTCTGACTCACTTTAAAACATCTAGCATAAAGGTGATCTTCATGTCCTACTGTAAAAATTCTCATATGGTTCCTTATATATACTATCCTGATAACTATTATTATAGGTGAAATCCACCAAATTTAGGTGCTTGTCCCAAGATCTATTAAAGTTTTGAACACATGCTCACAACATATCCTCCAACACCTATATAGTATGCCCCATCTTCCCATCTATATTTGGGTGGAATGGCTTAATAAAAAAATTATATAAAGCAAGATACTTCTATAAGATCTTCCAAAATTAAAAAGTAAAATGCGAGTCATGATATGATACTATAGTCTACGACACCCCGTGCAGATGGACTATCTCTTGAACATACAAATATTCTAGCCGCTCCACTGAGAAAGTCTTGTTTATAGGAAAGGAATTCACTAATTTATCTTGTATTTCTACAATAACCAAAATAACATCATTATTCTAATGCATCCTCAGGAGGCCCAACACAAAGTCCATGGTAACGTCATCCCACTTACACTCTAGAATGGTAAATGGTTGCAGCTAACCTATAGTTTGTTGATGCTCTGCTTTCACCTGCTGACAGGTGTAACATAATTTCATGAACCCTTATATCTTATTTTTCATGCTTGCCTACCAAAAATTTGATCATATTTAAAGGTAAATTTTTGTCACACCTGAATGTACCGCCCACTTTGAGGAATAGAATTCCCACATAGACTCCTCCCGCATACTCATTGGCACAAAAAACGAATTCTTGACATAGATGATATGTTCCTCATATATCAACCAGTATAAAGGTTTCTCCCCACCTTAAAGGGTTTCCCTCAAAGATAAAAATTCTGGAACCTCATACTTCTTATCCATGATCCATCTCAAAAGTGAATAATCCACCAAAACTGACACTAGGGTCATCAGATCCTGATTATATTGAACCACCACATGCATCTTAGCTATTAGAGTCGTTACCTTCCACTCATCACTAGACATCTAAACAACTTGATTCCGAGTTTTTCTACTTAATGCATCAAAAAAATTATTTACTTTCCCAGGTGTATATACTACCTCAAAATAAAATGACTGAATACACTCAATCCATATCCAATGTTGAAGATTTAAATCTCATTGAGAAAATATGTACTTCAAGTCCTTGTGATCAGTATACATAGTAAACTTCTTGAACAACTGATAATTCCAGCAAAATTTCAAAGCATAAAACACCTTAGAAAACTAGAGGTTGTTCATAGGGTAATTGAATTAATGTGCCCTCAACTAAGGATACCCATATGCCACAACTCGATATCCCTGTATCAACACTACTCTTAGTCCAATCCCAGAAGTCTCATAATACACCGTATACCCCTCATCTAGATCAGGTAGGATCAAGATCGGTGTCACTGTCAAATGATTACTTAACTCTTGGAAATTATCCTTATAATATTCCAACCATTAAAAATTTATCCCATTATTGTTCCAGCCCAAAGGTGGTGTTTCCCAAAGGGAAAAGTCTTGGATAAATATTCGATAATATACCACTAATACAAAAAATCTCTAGATATCGAATAAATTTTTGGGATGCTCCAAAGAAACCACTACCTGAACATTCTCTTAGTCCACATACACACATTCCTATAGATTATGTGACCCAATAAGTGTTTCTAATCAATCCAAAACTGACACTTAGATATATTGGAATATATCTAATTCTCTCTTATTGTACTCAGGATGATGCCAAGATGTTGGGAATGATCATCACGAGTCTTGTAATACACCAAGATTTCATCTAAAAACACTACCAAAGACTGATCTAGGTTCATATGTAATATTCTATTCATTAAGGCCATAAACACTGCTGGTGCATTCGTCAACCCAAACAAAATTACAACTAACTCAGAAAGGCCATACCTTCTTTTGAAAGCAGTACTCGATATATCAGAAGTTCAAACTCTCAACTGATGATACCCCGATCTCAAGAAATATTGGAAAATACAGAAGATCCTCTCAACTAATCAAAAAGATCATCTACTCATAGAAAATGATATCAGTTCTTCACTGTCATCCAGTTCAACTTTCAGTAATCGAAATACAAGTGCAAAATCCCACCGACCTTCTTTGAAAACAATAGAGATGGTCCCCAAGGAAACATACTTGGATGGATAAAATCCTTTATCCATCAACTCCTCAAGGTGATTCTTAAGCTCTTGAAGCTCTGTCGGCAGCATTCTATATGGTGGAATAGAAACTAGTTATGCTCTTGGAATGAGCCCAATAATGAATTCAACATCTCTCTTAGGTGGAATCCCTGAGAAATCTTCAAGAAACACATCTTGAAACCTATCCACTATTGGTGTAAATACATTATACTTTATACCCCCATCATCCCACAATAGACTAGAAACCCGAGTTGTGAGATCTCCTAGTTGATGATGAATTTTCCCTGATTGGTTCATCTAGATATACCACTCTCTACGGAGAATTTACTTGTCACCCTTTGGAGACATAAACCATGATATCCTTTGGTAAAAATATATATGAGCTTAGTATGATACTAACCAGTCCATACCCAGAATCAGGTTGAATACTGATATATCAAATATATAGATATCCCATAGAAAATGATACTCATCAACTTTGAGTGAACATCCGTTTCACAAGAAGATGTCCCTAGACCGTACTTTCAATGGCGTGTCTATCATCAACACCCCAATCACAAACAACACCACTAGGATAATACAATTTACAATTTGTGAAGAAATAAAGGAATAAGAGGAACCGATATCAAATAAGGCACTGAATAAAGTATAATATACAATAATAGTACCTCTCACTGTCGATGATCCAACCTCATTATCCAAAAGTGTAGGTTCCACCACATGAAACTGTCATACCCTTATTCCTTGTGATGGAGTTTGAGTCCCCTAAGCTTCACCACTTTGTTGATACAGGTGCTCGTTCCCAAAAGTACCGCATCCACTGTCTCCACTGCCACAACTAGTAGACCACCAAATGCCAGCCTCATAAGGTGTAGAAGATCCACTTCCTAAAATATGATTCAATCTAGCTTCCCTATAATTACCTCTCTATCACAGGTTCTTATAGAACTTCTATACATGAAACATCTTTGTGCAAGACCAGCACTCTACTAGTTGTTGCAGACAATGTCTACGATAGTGTCTTGGCATACTGCACTGGTGAAAAATCACTACAGAAAGGTCCTTTATAACTAAATTTCCCCTTGGGACACTCTTTTTGCCATAACTCTAGCTGAAGATATCATAACAATGATTCCTCCTCTCAGAAGATGTACCTCCCGATCATCCAGTAACAACCATATATCCTACACTAGAAGTCCCTTTTAGGTTCCCCTCAGCTATGAGAGCATGATTTACCACTTATGAACACTTCTTCAGCCTGAAGATGTTCACATGGGATTTAATTTCACAATTAATGCCTTCCTGAAATTGTTTTGTTAATGTAGATTCATATGTTTCCAATTCTAGAGAAAAGCACTAAAAATCCATAAAGCGTCATTCACAGTCCATTAAAAACATAATCCCCTAAGTCAATATCATGAACTCATCCACTCTCTCATGTATCAGTGTCACTAGATAGAATCTCTCTAAGAACCTCTCCAAGAAGTCCTTCCATAACAGACCATCAGCCTATACATTCAGAGTCTGAATATGCCACTAGCAATTCACTGATCCTCATAACATATAAGCAACCATCTTAACCCTCATTTTAGTAAGAGTCTCCAAGTGTTCAAGTATATTCTAGATAGAATCAATACTGAACTCAGTTTCCTTAGTTCCACCCTTTCCAACAAAAGTAAGAGGGTGTTGCAACTAAAACTCCCCCTTCAATTCAGAAATGATATTCACAACCTCCCTTGGGACTCTTTACATGAATTTCATGAACCGATAAAAGTTCTCTTGATGCTGCTCTCCAACTTCCAAACCCGACACTATCGGTGCCTCATGTTCCACTACTGGTAGATCATCTCCATAGATGTCCTCCTATCATCTTATCAACAAGAGTCATTGTGGAGGTATAAATCTATAAGAAAAACACACACCTTAGGATACTTTTCTCAACATTAACACATTTTAGAAAAATACATTAAGGCAAAATAAGTTTCCCCCCAAACCCCACCACACTATCAAAACTAAGGCACTAACACTACCCTTAACCATCCAACATATAGATCAAGGATACCAAATGGTAAATAATTTTCATTTTTCATGTTTCTCTTTTAGACACCCATTTATTCTCATATTTCATCATTTTACCACTTTTAATCCATA
Organism: Viscum album; assembly: GCA_963277665.1. Classification (NCBI taxonomy): domain Eukaryota; kingdom Viridiplantae; phylum Streptophyta; class Magnoliopsida; order Santalales; family Viscaceae; genus Viscum; species Viscum album. The sequence continues at coordinate 402,166,964 of OY728136.1, read as the reverse complement.
TTAGTCACCATTTTCAATTCATTTTCACAAGTAGGGGAAAATAGTTTAAGCTCGATAACTTATCCAAAACCCATTTTCTCATGCGTACCTAAAATGATGCATGTCACAAAATAATCTGGAGTGATTATAATTATTCATGTATAATCAACTCTCATGCCTTACCGATCCATAATTTACAACTCAAAATATATAAACAAACATCTTAAATAATAATCACATCACACAAAAAGTGCATCACCCAAGGAGAAATAATATCCAACTATAACAACACACATCAATAATAGTAATCTCACCCTGGGTACTTGGGTTTCCCACCATACATGGGTTTGTAACTCCCATGAATGACCTCATGTCTAAGGACTAACTCTCCCTAATATCCTATCTAAATTTCCCAAATAGTAAGACAAAAGAAAAGAAAATAAAACTCCTCTAATACCACTTTGTAACGTCTTAGCCTAGGTGAAACACCATGGTGCCCCAAACTAGCTCATTACATGACCTCAAGAATTACTCCACATATTCCAAAGGCTTCTTACATGTAGTGAGAGTATAATTTCAGTCACAGGGAGATGATAACTGTTTGTGAATGTGCATTCTATTTTGTTTGAATACATGTAATTTTTATTTTAAAAAACTTTGTTTATTTTGATGATTTAGTAAACCACAATGTATAGATTTATGTGATTCTTATCTAATTGGATGTATATGAGGTTTATCTACATTTCACTAGTTTATGAGGAAGCCTAAAAATGTATTTTTTATTACTCTAAAAATTCAATTAAGTTGCTACTACAGTTTTAGAAACTCTATAGTTTTTAGTTTTAAAAAATATAGGTGTTTATTTTTCTAAAACTTATAAAGATATCAGATTTTCATAAAAAATTATTTTTTAGAAATAAAATATGTTTATATTTATTTCATTAGTTTACATAGAAGTATAAAAAGTTCATTTGAATGGTGATTAAATTATTTGAAGTTCTGCTTTGATTTTTCAGAACTGCTATTTTCCAGAATGTTGTTGGTTCTGTTTTTCAATGATATTTGGAATAATAGATGTCCAATTTAATTGATTCATTATTTTTTGGAAAGAAAATATGTTTTTATATAAATAATACTCCTTTAAAAAGGTCTGAATTCATTGTTTAGATCCCTTAAAAATTCATTGAATATTGTTAAAGTATGTTGTCCATTTTTTCACAAAGTATAGTTCATCAACCCTATGTTACTTTTCATCATCTATATGCTACGCTACTATTATTGAATAGTGAAAAGTATAGTTCATCAACCCTAAATTACTGTTCATAATCTATAAATTATGTTACTGATCATGAATAGTGCAAAGTATTGTTCATCAACCCTATGTTACTGTTCATATGCCCTACACTACTTTAATGTTCATCATCCATACACTACATTACTATTAATGAATTGTGAAATATTTGGTTCATCAAACCTAAGTTATTGTTCATCATTCATACTCTAAATTACTATTCACTAACTGTACAAAGTATGGTTCATCAACCCTATGTTACTATTTATTCTTAAAGTTACTGTTCATTTAGCGTGTTTTTCTAAATTGATTTTCTGCATTTGTATGGTTTATTTTTAAAGGTTTTTCTGCTGAAAAAATGTCATTAAATATAAGGATTATAATTTAAGAGTTTATAATATTTTGGTGGATTATTTAAAGAGGAAAATTAATAATTTTCCAACACCATTTTCCCATTAATTTGGAGGTTTCAAAATTGATTAAATTCAAAATTTTGAATTTACTTTTGGTTTTTTCTGATACTTTCCAGGAACCGTTTGGACCAAATTTAAAATGTTTTTAATGGATTTAAATGGGTGTTTTAAATAATTCAATGCTATTATTATTATGGAGATATTTTTGGAAGAGTTATTATTATAAATTCTTTTATTGAAGATTTATTCTATTGGAATAAATAGGAAAAAGTTCTACGATTTTTATGGAGATATTTATATACTCTCATGAATAAATTAATAGAGCTGTTGTTACTACTGAATATATACTCTCTCTATATACATTTATCTTTTATTGGTTAAATAAATAGAGAAATATACAAATTGAAAGACACACTTTAACATTTTTGATACTCTATTTTTTCAAAGAGAAAGTGCTATGAACTTTGAACCTGCTATGCAATCTTCAATGTCCTACGACAATCTGTTTCATCACCTGCATGATCTATCATGTGCTAAATTAATTATTCTTTGACTATAATTAACTTGATGAGATATAGAAATCAAATCCTAAAAAACAATATTTGTTCTTTCATTGTTTATCATCTTTCATATGGTTTTGAGTCACAAACACCTTTTCCCATCTCTCACATGCACTCTATTTTTTATGTTTATGATTTTACTCACAAAACATTATTTGTTATTGTGTTTTCTTGGTTTTTGGATCCAAAATTCTAAATTCAGTATCTAAGGGTTGTAACTCCCTGTATCTAATGTTAGGACTATTCAGGTTGTGACATCCAGTATCTAAAGTCAGGTTGTAAGTGTTGTGACTCACCATAAAAAAGTCAGTGTCATTGTAATCCCTCCACTAGAAAAGGATTATTTAATCGGGCTATGATTCCCCTATAAAAATTATTTTTAGTGAACACTTATCTCTCATATATAAGAGTGGTATAATGGTAGAGTAGACCCACTTTGGACCGAATTACTATAAAAAACATCCTTGTGTTATTTACTTTTTCCGCTTCTAATTAACCTTAATAATTAACTTTGATAATTAATTTTATTAATCAATTTATTTGATTAATTATTTTAATATGTCCTATTCACCCCCTCTAGACTATTTTCTATTACCCTATCTGACCTAACAATTTATATCATAGGTTGAACTTCTTAAGAATAGTTTATCTCCCTTTTTTTCCTACTAATACCTAAAAATTGGTATCATAGGGAAATCATTTTAAATTGATTACCTTAGTTATTCTATTTCTGATACTCTTTAATCTGTATCAAGATATTATTCCTATTGAAATTATCAAATATATCTCTAGAGTCTACTTTGATTTTATTTGTGCTAACATTTTCCTAGACCTTACAGTCTAAGGACAAGATCTTATAAGATGATAATATTGAACCACAGTGATTCTTGGATTCCTTAAAATCCACCACTCTTGGATGGTAATGATAATGGTTACTAGAGATCCTGAATGGAGGCTTACCATAAACAATTGAGCATTTAACATTGGTCTATCTTGTCAAAATAGTACACACTGCTTGAAGCTGACCCTAATACTCTTACTAGAATTGATTCTACTAGATATGTTTTAAATTATAAGGTTGTTAATATTTTATATTATTCTATTAACAAATTTTTTTTAGTTATGTATCTTCTTTTAATAAAGCTCATGAAATATAGAATATTATAAAAATTACTCACCTTGGCTTTGACAAACTAATCCATACCAAACATGGAATGCTTCGTGCTAAGTACCAAGACTTCAAGATGGGTGAAGATGAAATTGTAGACCAAATTTTCTACAAACTGATAAGAATTGTCAATGGAATTAATTCACATGGAGAAGCTTTGGAAAACCCACTACTTATTGAAATATTCATATGATACTTACCAAAGAAATGGAATGAAAATAATTTTTCCATTGATGAAATAAAGAATTTCAAATAATACACCCTGGATGGATTGATTAGATGACTAATCCAATATGAACTTGAACTGCATAACATAGCTGGTGAGGAGAAAACAAAAAGAATAGGTGTATCTTTTAAATATTTGAATTTTTTTTCCACTGAATCTTCTGATTATAATCAAAATGATTGTGAAAAAGAAGATATGGCTCATATTTTCACTGGAGTTTACAAAATAATGAAAAAGAAATGATTCAATAATCGCTTTAGAATAAATCCTCAAAAAGAAAAATATAAAGGGGATAAGGAAGGTGATATGGATTATAAAACATTAGATGTAACTTGTTATGAGTGTAGGAAGAAATTGAATATCAAACATGATTGTCCTAAACTAAATAATAAATACAAATACTAAAAGAAGGACAAAAAGGCGTTGACCACTAGTTGGATTTGTATAGAAGAATCAGATTCCAGTGAACAATACAGAAATGAAATATAATTTTCTAACTTTTTCTTTAGGACTTCACTGTATAAGGTTAATAAATATTGTTTTTGTTCTGAATATTCTGATTCTGAATGTGATTCTGAAAACCCCAATGTTTTTGAATTAAATAATGAAATTTAAATATTAAGAAAATATATTTTCAAAGCTTCTAGTTTATATAATTATATTAAAGAAAACAATGAGAAAATATTTTCTAAAAATAAAATACTTTTGTAGAAGAATGAAAAAGTAAGTAACAATTCTTCTACTTCTCTTTCAAAATATTATAAAAATTTAAAATCTTTACAATATTTGAATGAAAATTTGAAAAAGGAAGTTGAACATCTTAAACAATATTATATTCTTTTATTCAATGTTATGAAAAATAACATGAGATAATGTATTTTAAAAAAATTATAAAAATAATGATGTTTTTGGATATGATTGAAGATTACCCAAATGTTTAAAACTCATATTTTAAAAGTAAAAATTATTGTACTTATACTATTACTTGTTTTAAATGTGGCCTGAATGGTTATTATGCAAATGAATGTTCTCTTAGATTTAAATAGTACTTGGGATTTGAAAAAATTAATATTTCTAAATCCTTATTATCTAGAGTAACTTACAATAAATTTTTAATTTTTTTATGGGTACATAAAAATTGTGTAACTAATCCTATTGGACCCAAAGTAACTTGGTTACCAAAATTGTCAAGTAATGGATTTTTGTAGAAAAAATACCATGAATGTCTCAAGAATGACATATGGTACTTAGAAAGTATATGCTCAAGGAATATGATCAGAGAACCATCAAATAATACCACTTACAACCCACGTGATGGAGGCACTGTTACTTTTAGAGACAATTTCAAAGGCAAAGTAAAAGGTTATGGTAAATTTGGTATTGAAAATCCTACTTCCATTACAAAATTTTTATATGTTGAAGCTTAAAACACAATTTAAATAGTATATCACAATTTTGTAAAGCTGGAATGGATGTTAAATTTTAAAATGATAAATATTTAGTTTTTTAAGATGATTCATTATTATTTTATGCTAAAAAAGCATAATATTTATATTATTATTTTTTATAAATTAGGTTTTAAACATGTAATGTGTTTGAATACTGTAAATAATGATAACATATTTTTGAATCAATTTTTAGGTCATGTTAATTTCATAATGTTACATAAAATCTCAAAATATGAGAATTTCTTGCAGCTACCATCCTTGAAGAAAGAACATCTTCATGTTTGTGATGCTTGCATGAAAGGGAAGTAACACAAAATTTCATTTAGACCCACCAATCAAATAAGTACTAATAGAACTTTATAGTTATTATGTCTTGACTTATTTTTCCCATATAAAATTTCCAACCTTGGTGGAATGAAATATACCTTAGTTATTGTTGATGATTATAATAGATTTATTTGTGTATACTTTCTTACTCATAAAAATGATACATTTTCTATATTTTTTTTAAATTAGTTCAAAATAAAAGGGTTTAATAATTATTTCTATTCATAGTGATAAAGTTGTTGAATTTCATAATTTTGATTTTGAAAAATTATATGAAAATATTGGAAATTTTCATAAATTTTCTACTCCTAGAACACCACAAAAAATGGTGTTGTAGACTGGAAAAATAGAACTCTTATTGAAATGGATTGAATTATGTTAAGTGAATATAATTTTCTTAGATATTTTTGGGATCAGGATTTTTTTTGCATGATATATTTCAAATAAATTATTATTAGACCTTTTATAAAGAAAACGTTTTATGAATTATTCAGAAATAAAATCCTAATGTTGGTTACTTTAGAGTTTTTGGTTGTAAATTTTTTATTTTAAATTCAAAGGACAATTTAGATATTTTTTTTCTAAGAGTGATCAAGGTGTTATTTATGGTTATTCTAATAATAGTAAATCTTATAGAGTTTATAATAAAAGATCTATGATTGTTGAATAATCTATTAATGTTATGTTTGATGAAAATAATGTAAAATTAAATCCTGATTCTAATGTTTATGATGAAGAGTTTAGAGAATTTAATTTTGATGAAAAAGTTACTCAAGATAAAAATAAATTAATTAAGGTAGAGCATACTCCTTCTAAACTAGATCCAAAATCCTAGAATATTTACAAATATCATCCTATTGAAATCGTAATTGGAAATGTTAATTCTAATGTTAAAACAAGAAATTCCATTTTAAAATTTTTATACTAATTATAATTTTATTTATAATTTTGTTCCTTTTAATGTTAATGATTCTTTAAAAGATAAAAAATATATTTTTGATGTGCAAGATGAATTAAATTAGTTTGTTAGAAATATTTTTTGGACTTTAGTATAATTTCATAAGGATAAACAAGTGATTGGAAATAATTTGATATTTGAAAACAATATGGATGAATCTGGACAAATTGTCAAAAATAAAGATATGTTTTTTCTCAAGGATACTCTCAAGAAGAAGGTATATACTTTAAATAATCTTTTTCACTTATTTGTAGTTTAGAGGAAATTATAATTTTATCGGATTTTTCTTATTTTAAAGGTTTTAAATTATATTAAATGGATGTAAAAACTGATTTCTTAAATGGTTTTATAAGTGAATAAGTTTATGTCTCTTAACCCCCTTATTTCGAAAGAGAAAAATTTCGTAACCATGTTTTTAAAATTTCTAAAGAAATGTATGGTCTCAAACAAGATCCTCATTCTTTTTATGAAATAATTTATTTGTTTTTATTAAATAATGGTTTTAAGAAAGGCAATGTTGATCCAACAGTTTTTATTAAAAGAACTTCTGGTGATATTTTAGTTGTTTTAATTTATGTTGATGATATAGTTTTAGATCATCTAGTGAAATAATTTGTAATTAATTTTCTTCTTTGATGTCTTCTGAATTTGACATGAGTTTAATGGGAGAATTAAAATTATTTCTTGGAATTCAAAATTTTAAAAGAAAAGATGTAATTTTTCTTAATAAATCTAAGTATACTAAATATTTTGTTAAAATATTTGGTATCGATTCTACTAAATCTATGAAAAATCTTATAGTTACTAATTGTAAATTAAATATTGATGCTTCTGGTAAATTTGTTGATTTTAAAGTTTATTGAGGCATGACAGGTAGCTTGCTGTATTTAACGGTATCTAAAAATGACATCATTTTTATTGTTTTTTATGTGCTAGATTTCAAGAAGATCCTAAATAAAGTCATATTAAAGCTGTCAAAAGAATAATTAGATATATTAAATGAACTATTCATTCGGGTTTATTTTATCCAAAATATAACTATTTTGATTTAATATCTTTTTCTGTTTCTGATTTTGGTGGATGTAGAATTGATTGAAAAATCACATCAGGTATGTGTCATTTTCTTGGAAAAAGCTTAATTTTACGGTCTTATGATAGACAACTATCAGTTTCTTTATCTACTATAAAAGATGAGTATATCTCTGCTACAAGTAGTTGTGGTCAATGTTTATGGATTTAGAAAACATTATGTGATTTTGGTGTTTATCATGATAAAATTACTATTTATTCTGATAATACTTTAGCGATTTCTATTTTTAAAAACCCCTTACAACATTCTAGAACAAAACATATTGATCTAATATTTCATTTTATTAGAGATCATATGAAAAAGCATGATATTGTTGTAGAATTTATACCTTATATAAATTAGCTTTCATATATTTTTACAAAGCCTTTAGACTCTTCTCAGTTTGAAAAAATTAAATTTGAACTTTTTATGTTGGAATTTCAATTTTTTTCTAAATTTGTTTAGGGTGAGTTTATTTTCAAATTTTTTTATTCACAAAAATTTGAGAGATATTTTGGAAGGAAATAGAGAGAAATAAATGGTGAAAAATAAATTGGTTTTAATTTTTTCTAAATTGGTTTTAATTGTTAAAAAGTTTTGGTTTTGTAATAAAAAGGGGGGGGGGAGAAATTTTGTGCATTTGTATTTTCTTTTATTTTATTACACGTTTGATTATATTGTATTTTTCATTAAAAAACCTTTATGTATTTTTATGATTTATTAAACTAAATTGTATGTATTTATATGATTAACATCAAATTAGATATATAATATATTTATCTACATTTCATTAGTTTTAATAGGAAGTATGAAAATTCAATTTTTATTACTCTTAAAATTCAATTAAGTTGGTGCATGAGTTTTAGAACTTCTGTAGTTTTCAAATTTAAAAAATATATGTATTTATTTTACTAAAAATTCTATAGATATTGGATTTTCATGAAACATTATTTTTTAGAAATCCAACATGTTTATCTTGATTTCATTAGTTGACATAGAAATCTAATTTTTTTGAATAGTGATTAAATTATTTGAATTACGGATTTGATTTTTCAGGACTACAAATTTCTAGAATGTTGTTAGTTTTGTTTTTCAATGATATTTAGAATAGTAGATGTTACATTTCTTTGATTCTTGATTTATTGTAAAGAAAATAATTTTTTCTACAAATAAGTCTTCTTGAACAAGGTCAGAATCTACTGTTTAGAGCCCTTAAAATTTGTTTGAAGATTGTTGAAGTATACTGTATAGTTTTTCACAAAGTATGGTGCATCAGCCCTACATTACTATTCATCATCCATATACTACGTTAGTATCTATAAATAGTAAAAAGTATGTTTCATCAACACTATGTTAATGTTCATCATCCATATGATATGTTATTATTCATGAATAGTGCAAAACATGGTTCATCAACCCTACATTACTGTTCATAATCCCTACCATACGTTATTATTCATGAATAGTAAAAAGTATGGTTCATCAAGCCTATGTTACTATTCATCATCAATACACTACATTAATATTCATGAATAGTGAAAAGTATGGTTCATCAACCCTACATTACTATTTATGAATAGTGAAATGTATGGTTCATCAACCCTACATTACTGTTCATTCCTGAAGTTATTGTTCATCCAGTGTGTTTTTTAAATTAATTTTCTTTATTTATATGGATTATTTTTAAAGGTTTTTCTACTAGAAATATTCTTATTAAATATAAGAATTAGAACTGAATACTTTTTTTGGTGGAATATTTAAAGAGGAAAATTAATAAAGTTTCAACGTTATTTTCCCATTAATTTAGCAGTTTCAAAAAATTTTAAATTCAAAATTTCAAATTTACTTTCGATTTTTTATACTACCTTACAGGAATAGTTTTGACTAAATTTAAATTATTTTGAATGTATTTAAATGGGAGTTTTAAATCATTCCACACTGATATTAATTTGGAGATATTGTTTGAAGAGTTATTATTATAAATTCTTTTATTTAATATTTATTCTACATGAATAAAGAGGTAATGGTTTTATAATTTTTATGGATATATTTATAAATTCTCTTGAATCAATTAGTGGAGCTACTGTAACTACTGAATATATTCTCAATATATATATTTCTCTTTTGTAAGTTAAAAAAAGAGAGCAAGATACAAATTGTAAGACACATGTTAACATTTTGATACTCTATTTTTTGAAAGAGAAAGTGCTGTGAACTTTGAAACTAATGTGCAATATATAAATCCTACGATACACTATTTCGTCACCTTCATGATCTCTGACTACAATTGGCTTGATGAGATGTGCCAATCAAATCCTTAATAACCAGTACTTGTGATTTCATTTTTATCATCTTTCATCTGGTTTTGAGTATGTAACAATTTTTACTATCTCTTTCTCACACTCTATTTTTTCAATTTATGTTGTTACTCACAAAAGGATTATTTTTTATTCTATTTTCTTGTGTTGTGACTCCCAGATATGAAGTTAGGATCAATGGGTTGTGACTACCTATATCTAAAGTCAGGACTGTTTGGGTTGTGACTCCCAATGACTAAAGTCAGGTCGTAAGGGTTGTGACTCCCCACACAAAATTTAGTGTCGTGGTTATCCCTCCACTATAAAAGGATTATGTAATTGGGTTATTATTCCCCGATTAAAATCATTTTTAGTGAACATGTATCTCTCACCATGTAGAGAGGTATAAGAGTAGAGTAGTCCCACTTTGGACCAAACTACTATAGAAAACATCATTGTGTTATTTACCTTTTTCGCTTCTAATTAAACTTAATAATTAACATTGATAATTAATTTTATTAATAAATGTATTTGATTATTTTTTTAATCTGGTATATTCACCCCTCTAGACCATCTTCCATTACCCTATCCAACCTAACAATAACCTCTTTAATTAGAGTAATACACCAGCAAAAATAAATAAACAATAACAACTTAATAACCAAATTATATCATAATAAGAATAATACCAATATCTCAGGATAACCAAAAAATGGAAATACAATATCAAAATTATGTAGTAGATATGGAATTAAAAAATATGTGTCCAGTTCCAAAATGCAGAATCAAAAGTAAAGATACTAACAAGTCCCAAGTGGGTCCCAAACCATATTTGGTTCCATCAACCATGCTCCATCCCCAAACCATCCATCTAACACTGGGATTTTTTCCTTAAACTGTCCTGAGAACAGAAAGTATATTTAAGTACCGATCATGAAACCCATGTAGGGTGTGAGTACAACTAAGTAGGCCATCGGAAATAGTCTTTTAAATTATATTTAGTCAATAATAATGTATCTAGTTATATAAATAAATAAACACAATGTATAAGTAAATAATTATCACATTATCAAATTATTCTTTATTTAACCACGTAAACTCCTTAGGTTTATGAGGACACCCTCACCTCAATAACTATTCATCCCACACTGAAGAATATACTATCCCTAAGGGACATCTTGTCCAAGAATTCCACTTTTACAATTCTATACCTCATCTCAATCTCATTATACCGTTTTTACTATTCTATATCACAATTCTCATATGAATTATATTGTTACCATTCATCATTTCATTAATTAATTCAAAAATTAATTAATAATCTCAATCTCATTAAGTGACTCAAAAATTAATTAATATTCTCATTCTATATAATTAACTCAAAAATTAATTAATCATCAAAATCTCTGTAGTTAACTTAAAAATTAATTAATCTTCTAAAAATCATTAATAAAATAAATAATTAATTAAACTTCTCAATATCATTAATTAACTAAAAAATTAATTAATCTTATCAATGTCATTAATAACCCAAAAATTAATTAATATTATCAACTAACTAATAATTCAAACATTAGTTTATCAAATCAATTACCTTAAGTAATTTCCCAATTAATTAATCAAATTCCACCATCCTAAAAATCCCATAATTAATTCATCAATTAACTATTCAATTCAAAATTACTTTAACCTATAATTTATTCCTCAATTAATTATTAATTTTCACAATATCAATATACCCTAATTAATTTCACAGTTAATAGTTCCCAATCCTCAATTGCAATATCCCAGATTTCCTTTTTTTTATTTAATTAATTAATTCACCATTTAATTAATTTAATCAGAAAGTTAATTTCTAGACATATAATAGAAATTATAAAATTACATAAAAATAATTCAAATCAAGACTTTGAGATTTGAATTATATACCACCTACCTCAATTGTTGATGAACAATCTCCCATTATAAAATCCATAAAATTTTATTTTCATAATGACGTAGAATGAGATCTTGATAGGAAAAACTAAATCAAGATCGAACAAATCAAGATCATTTAATTATAGATTTATATCCAAAATCCTAGATCTATATGTAATAAAATAATTAAGAATAACCCTTTAAAGTATGGGAGAATAAAGGATGGAGAAAAAGAAACAAAAAAGGATAGGATTCTCTTACTAGGAGGGGTGCACATCTTCGATCTGGGATTCAAATCGTGAATAATGGAGGTGAGTAGTGATTTGAATCCATCGAGGAGGTTCTTAAATCCTAAAATAACATATAGGGTTGAATGGGGTTCAAATAGGTTGAGTTTTAGGGGTTCAGATGATTTAAAATCTAATTTTAAAGTTAATTAAAAAATCGTGCACTGTTTTTCATACAGGGGTGAATGGTTTACCCTAACCATATGCCTAAACCATACACCTATTATTATTGGGGTGAAATTTTACTCATAAGAGGGCATAGGTCTTGAAAAAATATGTTCTAACTATGTAATTACCCTCTATCTAGGGTTTCAAAGTTTACTGGGTTGGGGCACATGGTTTTCCCTAACTGTGCACCAACCGTGCACTGCCCTGTTTATTTCATTTTTCTAAAATTTTCACTGAAAAAAAACCCTAAAGTAAAGACCAAAAAAGAGTACTAATAAAAAAGAAAAAGTGTACCTGAAATAAATATAGAGTAATTGCTAGAAAAATTTGGGATCTTACACTTAGTGGCACAAATTTTGTGAATAAGAGTGGATAGGAGGTTACCTTTCATAAGTGAGGTGGTTGGAAAATAAGTAAATACATGAAATATTAATAAATAATATGTGTATAAATCCTGAAAAAATGGATCCAAAAAACCTTATATTCAAATATAAAGAGTATAATAATGATATATAATCAATAAATAATTTTTTACTATTCTAGGTTTCATTTTGATCCTTATATTTTGGTTTAATCCCCTAATTAACCACATCCAACCTTAACTAGTGTAAAATAATTTTCAATATTTAATGGTCGTGAAAGTATTATTAAAAATTCCAAGTGGAACATAAATTATAAAATTAATCATATAATAGAAAATTTCTCATAAATTTGACTTAATATAGGATTCTAATTATTTTATAATGATTTAAAAAAAATTAATATTAAACACCATTTAAAGTCATTTTCAAGACTATTCAAAAAATTAGACTTTAAATATATAATTAAAACAATTGAATTTGAATATAAAATCTTTCAAAACCAATTATAAATTATAATTATCGAATAAATTCATGTAACTCCAAAATTCATCCAAAACATATAAATTTTAATGTTTTTAATGTAATTTACTTTATTTATTTATTACTTGCACAAGCACTGCGTCAGTATTATATAAGCATTCAATGTAATTATACTATCATTAAAAATTAAAAATAAATTAATATAATAAAAATAGTTTATTTATCTTAAATTTTATCATATATATTCATTTATATAGTATTTATATCTATATCCTTATTAGGATAATGTAATAAGTGAGAGAGAGTGAAAATTTAAGAAATAAAATTTTATTAATATAAAAAGAGAAGTCAAATTCATGGAAGGTGGATCCAAATTCAACAATTGATGTTGATAATATAAATTTTGGCCCATAATAAACTCAAATAGACACTTTAATATTATTCTTTTTGATATTTTAACCCATTAACCCATGATTTAACACGTTTTCCCTATTTTAGCCTTTATTATGGTGATAAATTTAGACCACGGTTACTATTCTATATAACCAAATATAAATTTTTCATCATTACTAAATCAAAAAATTATGATTAAAAATAAATAATGAATTTTCTATGATTCAATTTTCAATATTTTTAAAATTTTTTATTATAATTTCATATAATGTAATAAAAAACTATTTTTAGAAAAATACTTGTTTTAAGCATAAAAGTGATTTTATACCAAAATTATGTATAATAAAAATTCCTATATAAATATTTCAACTAATTTTAATAAAATAAAACTTATGTGACTTTAAAAAAAATCAAAAAACAAATGTGACTTTGAAATTAATTTGATTAAATATATGATAGTTTTTTTTTTCAAAATCGATATTTTTTACTCTTCACACAAAAAATCAACCATTTTTAGAAAAATTTGAAAAAATTATCTTAAGATTATTTTTAAATTATTATTTAAAAAATAATTTTTATTTTATCAAATATAATTTCTAAAAGTGGAACAAATTAATCATAATATCTACGCACAAATTGCAATAAAACCCATTATTGAATAAAATGTAGCTTCATAGTATAAAATGAATTTATAATCATTCATTATCTAGTAACCATTATTAGATTAATGTCAATGTATTTTATTAAATATGTGATCTGTACATTTCATTAAAAAAAATTAATCAATAATGATTAACTTAACTTATTTTGATAAAAATACTTTGTGCATATAAAACCATTTTCTGAAAAAACTATTTCCTTTAATATAATAATATATTATTTAAAATAAAGTTATTTTTTACAAGAAAGTAATTTTTACATTTTTATTATGAAAAAGTTTCTACAAATATTTTCTAAAATGTTTATTCATATTCATACCCTCTAAACCAACAACTAAGTTATAATAGTCATTTTTAAATGACAATATTTCTATAGTATATCATGATTGCTTTAACCTTTGTGTTCTATGTGGAACACTCGATCATAAATTTTATTATTTAAGGGATAATTTAATATTGATATATTTTACTGTTACATCCCCCCTCTTATAAAAATTTCATTCTCTCTCTTCGAATTTGATTCTCTCAAAATGATTTTTTCATAACATAGTAAAAAAATTATATGTATATTTTATCAGGAACATTAATTTTTTTGTCAAGACCAGGAAGCATATTAAACATGTACCGCTATAAGTTTCAAACATTTAAATTAGTTTTTGAAAATATTCCTTGGTAGTTGAGTGATAATTCCCAAATTATACTTGTAAACTTTGTCTTTATTTTTATTATGTTTTAAAAAATCCTTTACCATTGGGATAAAAAATATGATAAAATTTACATACATGATTTATTCTCATTATATAATCATGATTTCATATTTCAATGTTGATTATAATAATCATGATGAAATTTTCATTCATGAATCCTAAATTCAACCTCCAGTGGATCATAAGATCCAGAAAATGATGAAAAGTTATTTCTCAAATTCCTCTTTATTAATCAAAACCAAAAATGGTTAGTAAAAATTAAGATAATAATCGATATGAATAAAAATACATATGATGAAATAGTACATTAATCTCTAAATCCAAAAAAAATAACACCCAAGGTTCAACATAAATCATTCCATAAGTAACTAAACTTAAAACTCGTTAAAATATTCATAACCGAGTTAGAAAAAGAAATCAGAAATATTTGATAACATATTCTTCTGATATCAATTTAAAATTTCGGTCTAAATAACATTAATCACTCATAAATTCACATACAAAAATGTATATGTGCTAATAATATAATATATAAAAAATTATAATATTTCCCATAAATAAAGTGAATCACTATAAAGACATAAAAATCATATATGCTTCTAAAAGATAACTCAACCTTTATTCTTAAAATAATACCCCATCTTAGAAAAAAATATTTCCAATTACCTTAACCATATAATGTTCCCAAAATAGTAAAATTATTTAAAATAACATTAATCACTTAGTATTCACATCACTTTTTAAAAAAAGGTTATTTATATGATAAAATAAATATACAAAAAATTCAATAACCCTTTTATATAATTAACCATAATTAACTTAACTTGAAAGATCATATAAACCCTAATGGTTATCAATAACTTTAAACTTATGTCCATAAAATATAAAATATATATTCCTAAAACAAATTTTTTCACTAAAACACATACTAAACCCTAGGGTTGTATTTCTATAATTTCTCCCAAAATATACTTTATCATCTTAAAATCCCATCACATAAAACTTCAAAAGGTGTACCTATTCCTTCAAAATCATAACCAATCATAGACTTACTAACCTATAATGGTATATAAAACTCTAAAAATATCCTCATTCGAATCATCCTAAACGATAAATTTATCCAATCCATTCCATTTATATGAACTATAATTCCTTAAATAACCCATATTTACAAGATTTTTAACACTTTCATACAAATTAGGAATTTGTTTGGTTGATATTTTTCAAGAATTAGGAAAAACTCTTACATATCCAACACTTATAATAAAAAGGGTAAAATTACACTCAATTTCCATTTTATTCCAAAAAATTAAATTATAAACTCATTTTTCATTCAAAACTTGTTTTATTAATTGAAGATAGATCCCCATAACAAAAATAGTCCTTGTTATAGTTCCCACTCATCCTTAACCCATATAAAAAACATTTTAAAATATGGGATGTTCAATTTTTTTTGCAATAAGTGATATAAACATAATAGAAACCCATTAATACATTTTAAATTCATGAAAACCATAATGATGTTTGACTTTACTCATAATAAACATTGAGTTTAAAATAATCACTTACTAACTCTTGTAATCAACTTTTTGCCCAAATTTTATATAAAACATTTCACAGTAAGAATAAAGAAAATATAATAATTTATGAGGGTTTATTGAAAAACATGATAGATTTTACCTAAAAATAAACCATTTACCCATAATATATAATAAAAATTCTCTTAAATAAAATTTAATTTTATTATTCTATGAATTTAAAATATTCAAATAAAAAATATCAACAACTAGAAAATAAAATATATCAAAGAAATCATAATCATACTGTTAAGGCATAATAATCATACTGAAATGAATAATTTTGTACATAATAATCATACTATTAAGTCATTGTACCAAGACATTATAAGCACACCGAAAAAACATCTTACCAAGATATCAAAAGTAATTGGGAATGCATACACCAAATACCTAGGATATTTTGTCTCATGAGAGCCACCGATGAATCAAGGTGCTATCTATAACTAGGACTCTATAAAACTTACTAATTATAATGAATTCATCATTAAAATTAATAAAAATACAATAAAAAATTAAAACATACATTCAAATTGAAAAAATAGCATATGATATGTGAATATTGTTCCTAGTGAATAAATAGAACAACATGATCATAATCCATCCATAGAGTAAGGTGGATGGTATCATTTAAAGTTATAAAAGATAAATATGACACAAATATTACATTAATCTCATATTTAAATAATATAACTCATAAAAGTCACACAACCCAAGGACCTAAAGGCTTAGTGTCTTGGATATTATCTATATAAACTTCTTATTTTACAACACATGAAAACTATTGACACAAAAGTTTCTTTAATACTTTTCCAGTCATTCTGTTTTGGAAATAAAAAATACTTACTTAAATACTTGATTACTAAATTTTTATATCCAAAGTGTTTTAAAGAATGTTTTTGTAGAAAATATTTACATTACTTTGAAATAGTTCTAAAGTATTAATGAATTTATACTAACTTTATTCATTATGATTATTATAATGAATATGGAATTGATAGCAATTGGATTCACATAATCATATTAGTTATAAGGAATTATGTATTGTATTTCATATTAAAAGAGTATTTATAATTCGATGGATATCAGAACTAATAAACATCTAATCCACCTTTATAAATATCATCATAATGACCAATGTAAGGAAATCCATCAGCCTAACTAAATATTAAATTCTAAACATGGAAAACTATTTTCTATCATAATGGAACATCTTTTACACTTTGATGGGGTAAATTAAATACAACATCAGTCATTATATTATGATAGAAATATATGAGATGTCAATGCCTGGTGTCCATGTACTTATAAACAAATCAGAGAAAATATGACCTTTGGAGGATCAAGATGACCACCAGAAGCTTGCGTATAAATACCTAGTCATTCAAAGAGTTTGGAGTTGACATTTTTTATGTATGCTTAGCTGAAATTTTTGCTGTGCGAGAGACCTGAAAATTATCAAAAGCATGAAAAAATTGTTCCTATAATTTTTTAATTATTTAGAGTATTTTTTAAATGAATACCTATACAGGTTGTTTCTTTTAGAATGTTTCAAATTGTTTTTGCATTCTATTTTATGAATAAAATTGAGAAATTATAAGGCTAGTAAGATGGAGATACCAATCAGCTTGTTTGAGGGCTTACAAGGACCACAAGAAATAATCTGATCCATCAGATTAAATGATTACAAGGATAGGTATAAAGAGAACCCAATCATCCTATCGAGGGATTTCCTTGTTAAGAAAATTCATAATTGATTATAAGTATATAATAATGGAACCTTTATTCTTTGTTATTAAATACCCAACTCTTTGGGTTAAAAGACGTGTATTCATTTGTATTACTTGTTTTCTTACAAGTCTTTTATTTATGCTACATGTAATAGAAAGTGATACTTTTATATTCATCTTTATATTTTTATATTGTTTATCATAATTGTAACACCCCGAGCTTCCACGATACGCTTCTATTTCAATAATGCAATAGCTTACATTGTACGCAAGTTCGGGATTCTAACACACCGAGACTAATCAAAATAGCCATTATGAATAGTAATACCCACTTTTTGAAATTATATATATTTTATATTTCAAAATGGACTTCATTTTTGGATTCGGAATGCCTAAATTAGCCTATGTTGAATTTTTTGTAATTTTCTGAGAACTTCCAAATTATTATGAATAGTGAAAAATACTTAAAACAAATTTTTTAATCAAAATAATTTATAGTGATAAGTTATACTATTGAGTGGTTTTAAAGTATAATTAGAATATATTTTTACCATTTTATCCAATGGTGTTCATTAGAATTAATTTCACTTTGAAATTGGACATAAACAATTGTCAATCTTTTGATATATATTGTTTCTAAAAAACACGCTATTTGTTGTGACAATGGGAATTAATTATAAAATTAATTAATGAAACTTATATGTTTGGAATTTCATAAAATAGAAATCATTTTTGAATTCGGAATATCAATTATAGCTTAGGGTAAAATTTTGGAATTGTTCTGAAAAACTTCAATTTTTGATGAATAATGAAACCACTAAGTGGTAGTTAAATAACTGATTTTTCGTTTAAATGAAATATTACCACTTCTGTGATTTGATTTTCAAAAATACGACATACATGGTTGTCATTAGGAATTAAAATGTGGTTCAATGGGATTAAAATAATTTTTTGGTGAATAGAAACTTTTAAGTTTAATTAATCGCGATTAAAGGTAATTAGTGAAATTTAAGGTAAAAATGATATTATAAAAATATGAAATGACCTTGACACTTGTCCTAACACTATTGGATGAGTCATGGACGAACAATATAATCCATGGGTCAACTTGGGGACCCCATGGAGCCACTTTGGTTGGAAAATGACATTAAAAACTTTTATTTAATGTTAAAATAAAAATGTCACAAACATGAGTTGTTTTACTAAAACAATTTTTAAATGGGGTTATACAAGTCATATTTTTGACTATAAATATTCATTAGAAAGATAATGAATATTTACTACATCATGATAATTTTTTTATAATTTTTAGACATTAAATAAATTAAATTATTTATGACACCATGATGATGCCGCGATTACCTCATTAATTAACGATTTAAATAAAATGAAAGGATAATGTAAAATCTAAGGCTTAAACTTGTCAAAAACCTATTGTATGAAAATATTTAGAACCCTTATCACCTTAGCCTCTAAATATATCATTGTGGGACCATTATAATACGAAAATCATTTCTTAATAAAGTAACATTTCATGACATTCCAAGAGTGCCCATCCTATCCTCTTATAAAAGGCCCCCACCACTCCCACCTTATTCACACCTTCAAGCCATTTGGCTCGGCCAACCTCTACCCAAATACTCTCCCAACTTCCCTCCCTTACTACTAGAATCCTCACTTTGGGCATAACTCTTCCCAAGGAAGCCATTGGATCAAATCAAAAAGAGTTACCCGATTTTAAGGAGGTTAAAGAACGGTCGAGTCAAGACAGGATGCAAGGTAAGGGAATTTCTTAACCCAATTTCCAATATCTGGGTTAATCTCCTACTTTCAAATTATTTCATGATATTATTATGTCCTATATTGTATTTGTACTTTCTTTATGTGTATATATAGTGAATACACATAATAGATCTATTTTATTTTAAAAAATGATCTTTGTAAGGACTTCGTCTCAATCTCCTTTCATTGAGGCATATTTTGTTTTATACACAAATTTCTTTTATAAAGTGTATAAACCCCTTTTACTTTTACGTTTATTCAAAAGGAATCTTTTTATACGAAGTGTTTTACTAAACGACAAAAAGGACTGTTTTTCTTGTCGTACGTATGCGGCGACAACGACTTCTCCGCCGCCAAGGCCATTATTTGGGTTTCGGCTTCCTCTACAAGACATAACTTTTTTTGATGAAAAATAAATACAAAGTTTTAACTTTCTTTTATTTTTGGTATTGAAAGTGGTTTTGAAAGTGTTGTTATTATATCAATGTGTTGTATTGATATCTTGTGATTGAAATTTGGAAATGTTATGTTTCCTTTATGCATGTTTTATGTGATACGATTATGTTATGGTTTATGATATGTTTAAACCTATTCATATGAGGAATGCATTGGACTTAATAAGTGACGGGTGGAGCCCGCTACAACTCCTTGATGCATCGGTAGGTCTAATGAGAAAAACTAGTGTCTTGGCACGAGGCCTTGACAAAATCTTATTTGTGGTCTTGGCACGAGGCCTTCGCTACGTGGTTATGATAGTCTGGAATTATGCATTCCATCATTATGAAAGTGGTTATTGATATTGCATGTGATTATTCGACCAGTATAATATCCATGTGAATAAGTAAATGGAATTATTTCATTTTAATTTTTCCATATTATGTTTAAGTTCAAGTTTAAAAGGATTTTGTTTTAGTTATACATTGCCTTAAATGTTAATGTTTATTTATGAAAGATTCCGCAATATTGTTATCCTTACTGAGCATCTGAGCTCACGCCTGTCAATGTTTTAATTTTTCCAGGATGTGAAGAAGTATATTATGAATGACCTGTAGGGGTAGTATGAGGGGATATGAAGACAAGATGTTTTTGTAGTTTTGTTTTACTTAATGATGTAATGTAAGACTTATGAATGTATATAGTGTTTCCAAGGCTACTAAACTAATCGGTCTTTCGAGACTTGATCTTTCGTGATCATGCCAATGTTACGAAGTAATGCACCAATTCTGGGTAGCTGGGGTTGGGGCGTTACAGTTGGTATCAGAGGCAGTTTAGTACTAACCTTGGAAGCTAGATTTAGATAAACTCTGATTAGAGCACATAGCCCAAAGATAGACTTTGAGGATTAGTATAGAAGAACTTCCTAGAATTTTGTTGTTGTAGAGATTTTGTGAGTTTTCTGAGCAATACATCCCTGTCTAGATACGAGCAGGTAGAGGCGACTCTGGCACAGATGTACCTAGGGGTACAACCCGAAAACACCGCTTTGAGCTAGAATCGAACGGGAACTGGTGCACGACAACGGGCCTTGCTGTACTCTTGGTTACGACACTCCTGGGGGATGTGCTTAGGATAATTCTCATTTTCTTTACAAACCACTATGAAGGGTTATGAGTATATAATTCATCAAGGAAAACATTTTTATGATTATGGATTATATCCATAAGCCATTCAATTTACATTAAGTATTTTACAAGTTTGGAATTATTCATTGCAATTCATAAACTAACCTAGTTTATGCCATTGTATAGAAATGCTGACCAGTGGAAGGAATGTGAACTCCAGCAATACGTATGATCCAAAGCGTAAGAAGGATCATATCTTTCACGGTATTAAGCCAATATTTATAAGGGAAATAATCTCCCATGTGTTCTCAACATATGAAGAAATAGTATCATGTGTTAATAAGATAAGTAAATAATTCTCTGAGTCTTATGTCTTTGAAGGGAAGAAAGAGAAGAAAAGGATGGAAGAGAGAATGATGGAAAAAGGGACGTGGGAAAATAAGTATTTTCCAATATGTGATAACTGTGGGAAGAAACACCTTGGAACTTTCCTGAAGGGAATGAGAGTTTGTTATAAGTGTAGGGAAAAAGGACACCAAATTCATGAATACAAGGGTAAGAAAAAGGTTTCAAATGTACAATGCTTCATCTGCAAGGAGTGGGGACACTATGCAAACCAATGTCCAAATCATCAGAGTGTGCCCCAAATGATGTTATTGGATAATAATCAAGTTATGATACTACCACAGATGAGGAGGAATGATTAGAGTTCTTATGTTGTTATTAAAGAATTATGTAATTTGATTGTTGTATCAATGATATACTGGTTATAATAATTATGGAGTATATACGGATTGTACTGCAGTACTATTTCATCAAGGACTTGAGATTGTGTGGAACCAAGAAAAGTGACTCCACAGTAGGTTAAATTTTTGGAAAATATATGGTTGAGAGAAAGATAAACCATAATATGGTTCTGATACCGAGATAGTGATTTTGGAATAAGACATGATTGATTTGGATAAATTATATTGGATATTCTTAACTTCCTTGAAACTGATTGATGATTTGTATACATTTTTGGACAGAAGTAGTATATCTAGTATTCTATAATGAATAAGGGATCATGGTAATTCAGGATGTTGTAGTGTTTTAAAAGAATACATGATGAAGGTGTTCACATGTTGTTACACGGAAAAAAAGGGGATCTTCATTATGTTTACCTTCCTTATAAAATTTGGACTGTGAGTTGGACAAAAGTATTTTGGATAACTATAAAGGTTGGAATGGATTAATTTGAACCTTGGATAGTATTGTTTAAGGTTAAAAAATTTCTGAATAATATTTTTGGAATATTATAATAGTTTTAGAAAAAGGACAACCTTCAGGTTGGGCGATAACCCGTCGCTTCGGACAAAGCTGCAGGAATCGAACCCACAACCATATTACGACAGGCCTTTATGACCTACCACTAGACTACTGGAAGTCCCTGGTTATTAAAAATAGTTTTCATAATCTAAATGGTATGTGTTAATATTTTTAACCTTGTACGGTTAGGATAAATATATTATTTTTGAGTTCTATTATCTTTTTGAGTGAAAGATGAGTTTGTGGTAGAAATTAGTTGAAGGTTGAAACTCTACTTGTCAAGAATAAATATATATATACCTATATCTTATTCTATGAATAAATTAATTCTTAAACTTTACTAAAGGGATATTAAAACAAAAAAATGTGTTATCCTAATACCTTATGTCTTGTTGAACTGATGATATTTTAAATCAACATAGATTGAAGGCTTTGAGGCCCTCAATTTGACACTTGTTTGTGATTGATGACCTCAATCACTCCCTACAAATATTTACATTTTTCCTCCAATTATATGTCTCTAATTGCCACCAATGTTCTCCTAATCGAGATCATAATTGGGTGGTGACTTTTTCATTTCCCTTTCCCTCTTATTAAGGATAAATTTTATTAACCTTATTTCCGATGTGGGTTTTCCACAAAGGTATTTTCTATTTTAAACCTTTTATTTTCAAAGAAAAATTTCAAATTGTGAGGACGCAATTTATTAAAGGAGGGGAGAATGTAACACCCCGAGCTTCCACGATACTCTTCTATTTCAATAATGCAATAGCTTGCATTGTACGCAAGTTCAAGATTCTAACACACCGCGACTAATCAAAATAGCCATTATGAACAGTAATACCCAATTTTTGAAATTATATATATTTTATATTTCAAAATGGACTTCATTTTTGGATTCGGAATGTCAAAATTAGCCTATGTTGAATTTTTTTTAATTTTCTGAGAACTTCCAAATTATTATGAATAGTGAAAAATACTTAATACAACTTTTTTAATCAAAATAATTTATAGTGATAAGTTATACTATTGAGTGGTTTTAAATTATAATTAGAATATATGTTTACCATTTTATCCAATGGTGTTCATTAGAATTAATTTCACTTTGAAATTGGATATATACAATTGTCAATCTTTTGATATATATTGTTTCTTAAAAACACGCTATTAGTTGTGACAGTGGGAATTAATTATAAAATTAATTAATTAAACTTATATGTTTGGAATTTCATAAAATAGACATAATTTTTGAATTTGGAATATCAATTATAGCTTAGGGTGAAATTTTGGCATTGTTCTGAAAAACTTCAATTTTTGATGAATAGTGAAACCACTAAGTGGTAGTTAAATAACCGATTTTTCGTTTAAATGAAATATTACCACTTATGTGATTTGATTTTCAAAAATCCGACATACATGGTTGTCATTAGGAAGTGAAATGTGGTTCAATGGGATTAAAATAATTTTTTGGTGAATAGTAACTTTTAAGTTTAATTAATCGCGATTAAAGGTAATTAGTGAAATTTAAGGTAAAAATGATATTATAAAAATATTAAATGACCTTGAAACTTGTCCTACCCCTATTGGATGAGTCATGGACGACCAAGAAAATCCATGGGTCAACTTGGGGACCCCATGGAGCCACTTTGGTTGGAAAATGACATTAAAAACTTATATTTAAGGTTAAAATAAAAATGTCACAAACATGAGTTGTTTTACTAAAACAATTTTTAAATGGGGTTATACAAGTCATATTTTTGACTATAAATATTCATTAGAAAGATAAAAATATTTCTACATCATGATAATTTTTTTATAATTTTTAGACATTAAATAAATTAAATTATTTATGACACCATGATGATGCCGCGATTACCTCATTAATTAACGATTTAAATAAAATGAAAGGATAATGTAAAATCTAAGGTTTACACTTGTCAAAAACCTATTGTATGAATAGATTTAGAACCCTTATCACCTTAGCCTCGAAATATATCATTGTGGGACAATTAGAATCCGAAAATCATTTCTTAATAAATTAACATTTCATGACATTCCAAGAGTGCCCCTCCTCTCCTCTTATAAATGGCCCCCACCACTCCCACCTTATTCACACCTTCAAGCCATTTGGATAGGCCAAACTCTACCCAAATACTCTCCCAAATTCCCTCCCTTACTCCTAGAAGCCTCAATTTGGTTATAACTCTTCCCAAGGAATCCTTTGGCTCAAATCAAAAAGAGTTACCCGATTTTAAGGAGGTTAAAGAACGATCGAGTTGAGACAGGACGCAAGGTAAGGGAATTTCTTAACCCAATTTCCAATCTCTAGGTTAATCTCCTACTTTCAAATTATGTCATGATATTATTATGTCCTATATTGTATTTGTACTTTCTTTATGTGTACATATAGTGAATACACATAATAGATCTATTTTATTTTAAAAAATGATCTTTGTAAGGACTTCGTCTCAATCTCCTTTCATTGAGGCATATTTTGTTTTATACACGAATTTATTTTATACGGTGTATAAACCCCTTTGACTTTTACGTTTATTCAAAAGTAATCTTTTTATACGAAGTGTTTTACTAAACGACAAAAAGGACTGTTTTTCTTGTCGTACGTATGCGGCGACAATGACTTCTCCGCCGCCAAGGCCATTATTTGGGTTTCAGCTTCCTCTACAAGCCATAACTTTTTTTAATGAAAAATAAATACAGAGTTTTAACTTTATTTTATTTTTTGTATTGAAAATGGTTTTGAAAGTGTTTTTATTATATCAATGTGTTGTATTGATATCTTGTGATTGAAATGTGGAAATGTTATGTTTCCTTTATGCATGTTTTATGTGATAAGATTATGTTAGGTTTATTATATGTTTAAACCTATTCATATGAGGAATGCATTAGACTTAATAAGTGATGGGTGGAGCCCACTACAGCTCCTCGATGCATCGGTAGGTCTCATGAGACAAACTAGTGTCTTGGAACGAGGCCTTGACAAAATTTATTTGTGGTCTTGGCACGAGGCCTTGGGAACGTGGTCATGATAGTCTGGCATTATGCATTCCATCATTATGAAAGTGGTTATTGATATTGCATGTGATTATTCGACCAGTAGAATATCCATGTGAATAAGTAAATGGCATTATTTCATTTTACTTTTGCCATATTATGTTGAAGTTCAAGTTTAAAAGGATTTTGTATTAGTTCTACATTGCCTTAAATGTTAATGTTTATTTATGAAAGCTTCCACAATATTGTTATCCTTACTGAGCATCTGAGCTCACCCCTTTCAATGTTTTAATTTTTCCAGGATGTGAAGAAGTATATTATGAATGACCTGCAGGGGTAGTATGAGGGGATATGAAGACAAGATGTTTTTGTAGTTTTTTTTACTTAATGATGTAATGTAAGACTTATGAATGTATCTATTGTTTCCAAGGATACTAAACTAATAGGTCTTTCGAGAATTGATCTTTCGTGATCATGCCAATGTTACGAAGTAATGCACCGACTCTGGGTAGCTGGGGTCGGGGCGTTACAATAATAGCTTCAATTATGATATAATTGTATTAATTTGTTTAAATCAATTCATTTGTGAATACTATATTACTATGATTATAATTTTATATTCTTTTAAGACAGAATCACAATGAATTACTTTTTCTATATTCTTAGATAAAATCATAATTTTTTCGGTTATGTTTTTTCATAGTGTAGATTTAATCATCCATGTTTACGACCTATGGAAAATAAAATATCATAATAAACCTAATTATGATATTCTTAGGTAATCATACTGAGATCCTAGTCAAAGTCTAATATTTTTTTAAAAAATGGTTTTCGAATTGAGTAGTTTAATTCTTATTAAACTAATGTTTTTAAAACTACAATTCACCCCCTCTTGTAATTGAGTGATCTAGAAAATATTCTTTCGATCCTAATAAAAATCATTCTAATATAATGATACAATAATTGTTTTCAAATAAGGATTACACTACTATTTCCGACGCTTTCTGCCGGGGCGCGTGCACACATCCGTAACGCGGGGGAGGACGCGTGGCTTGTTGCCCCGCATTCCCGCTTTCCAAAGGCGGGCGACATCCGTTCCTTGTTCAGGGAGGTCTGATTTTTGATCAAAACCAGGATGATGGGATGTCGGTTCTTCCTTCCATGGATTCCTCCTCGGAGCTCATCACCTAGTCAGGGTCTCACTCATAGATTTAAGACGGGTTCGTGAAGCTCATTCCCGGTGCTATATCTTCATGGACACCAGTTAATTATGCTGCTTCCGTCGAGACACTCCAAGCGTTCTGGTCGGGGTAGCAACCTTCGGTGAGGAGAATGGTCACTCTAGAGTGTCGTTGGCATGTCTTGACGCTGAGGGATTGGCATGTTTGTCTTCGGTACCTTATTATAGGGCTTCTCGAGGGCGCAGAAGCCCGAAGTATCCCACATCGAATGCTGGGAACTGGCATGCCATAGGCATGTATCTGAGGTTTTCCTCAGGTTCCCATGTTTAACACGGGGTATTCCATGAGTTTAACGTCTTTCAGAGATGGATCAGACTGATCAGAACACTGAGAGTGGATCGGATAAAAGAACCCCCTGGGGGGGACACTGATGTCGGGGCTAGCGTGTGGGCGGCTTCCTGGATATTGGGGAGTGGAATGAGGTGGCATGATCCCACCGGGATGTGGCGGCCCGGGTAAGGATCAGGATGGGTGATGAAGTGAAGAAGGGATTGAACCTCATGGAGGCTTCCTACTTACCATGCCTTGACATGGATCAAAGTCCTCGTAGTTCGGGTCGTGCGGTAGGACACCTAAAGAGGCGACCCATGAGAATGAACACATGGATTGGAGCCCAGAGGAAATAAGACCTCTGGGATAGGGAATGAGCTTCCCGAGGCACGTGGGCTTGAGGGAGAGGTCATGATGAGACATGGATGGGGGATATGGGGATTACACTCTGAGGTAGCCCCTAATGGTGTTGGTGAACCGACACAAAGGGGTCGGCACAATTGTGTGATGGGATTGATCCTCATGGAGGCTACCTACATACCATGATTTAGCACTGATCAAAGTCCTCATAGTTTGGGTGGTGCAGTTTAACTTCATGCTGGATGACATACGGTTTAATGTCATGCGGGACGAGGGAATACAGTTTAATGTCATGTGGGACGAGGGCGTACAGTTTAACGTCATACAGAACGAGCAATTTGGGGCTTATACTTTAAGGAAACCCAAAATGTTGGCAAGCCAATGTGAAGAGGTCGGGACAACCGGGTGGTGGGATTGAACCTTGTGGAGGCTACCTACGTACCATGCTTTAGCACAGATCAAATTACTTGTAGTTCACCGGGATGGGGCTTACCCTCTGAGGCAGCCCATAGTGATGGATTAGGGATTACACTCTGAGGAGGCCCATAAGAGGATGTCATGGTCGATTCCTACTCTAAGCCCATGTGAGTCATGCTCGGTGTGAGATACAAGATGCATCAGGGACCAGATGATCACGTCGTGGAAGGTGCATCTGTGAGAAGCGGAGAGGGGATTATGCGCTGAGCGGGCCAAAGAGGAAACAATGGCTTATGCGTGGTTAGCAGCCCTTAGTGTCGGGTCTTACTCTAGGATGGAGGCCCCTAGTGCGACAAAGCACAGAGGGAGAGGGACTTGGTATCTAAAAAAAGAGATGCCTCGTTCCCTATCACGCCCTCCACTGGCCTTCGTAGTGGGGAAGTACGGAGGTGCATGGGTGCTACCTTCCGCAAGAGAGGCTAGGGGCTTATGCTCTGAGGAAGCCCTTCCCCCATGGAAAAACGCCACTCCGAGAGGGAGGATCTCATTCCATGTGAGGAAGATTCCATTACCGTGGAGACAAGTGGTGTAAAGAATGTCCGAGACGGGGGGACCCTACGTGCGAGGCATGGGTTCGGATCACAGTTTAACATCATGTGTTGAGGACGAGGTGCTTGGAAGTTTAACATGCTGCAGCTCGGACGATGTGGGTTCACACCACACCCCTAGGGCTTACATGCCCAACACCCTCTACCCCTTGTGGGAGGGAAGGCATTAGCAAGGCCATGGTGAAGGGGGGCCGTAGGGCGAACCATCGAGGGGTCCACGTTAACGTGGCTATGAGAAGAAGCAATAGCCGTTAGCGTGCCTATGCGAAGGATCATAAGGCAAAGAAACGCAACGGGAAACACCGCCCAAGGGACCTTGAGGTTACTTCGCACGAGCCTGGAAGACCGTACGAGAAAACAACGCATGGCGTGCATGTCCGGTATAGAGGAAATCGGGTGGCTATGCAGGGAGGCACCCGGGGGGGCGTCAAGGTGAGGAGTCCCGGGGTTTGCGCGCAAAGAGAAGGTTTGCGCGCAAAACACTGGGAAGGTGCGCAATTGGGGCAGAGGGATTGCGCGTGTCAAGGGAGATTGCGTGCAACGGTCCTGGATTGCACGCAGGGGGCAACGGCCGATCCCTAAGGTTGGGAAAAACCTAACGACGAGATTGTGCACAATTGGGTTTTTGCGCGCAAACGAGGTAGTGCGCGCAATGGAATTGATTGCGCGCAAAGGAGGAACCCTAATAAGTTTGCAATTTTATTTAAGCCGGTGGTATTGTGTGCAAAGGCGACCCCCGAGGCAAGGTTGTGCGAGAAAGGTCAATACCTGGATGTCATATTGCGCGCGCGAGTGTCCAATTGCGTGCATGGGAGATGGTCCAAATTCCTCAACCCCGAAACAGAAGGGGTTGCCTTCTATTTATTGGCCTCAGGCATCGCGGAATCTGGGCGGTGCACGAACTCTTCTGCACCAGGACCTATCGGCGTAAAAGGCCTCCCCGCGCGGAACCGGGTGCGCAAAATTGCTCGCCACGCCGGTCCCATTCCACGAATCCCGGACTTCCTTCGCACGGGCAATATTTTTTCGTGCAAGTCCTTGTTAATTTTGTGCACCACTTCTGGGCCCTCCGGATCAAGCCTCAGAGTCCGAATATGACTTCGCTTTGTCATTTCGGAACTTCCTCTAGGAGTTACGGGCTTTTTCGGTGTCTAAAAATTCCCACCCTCAGAATTGGATCGGCAAGAGGTCGCAACGATCAGATTCTGAGGGAAATGCCGAAACACAGAAGTGGTGGGTTTCATGGGCACTTTGCGCACAAAACCCAAATGGGGAGCGTGAAACTCCGGGTCGGTGCGGAATTTGATTTCCATGTGGAGCGGAACCCCAACCTCACCTATAAAAGGGGTGCTGGGTCCCATGTTCTGTACTCCATATTTTCTGCACGATAGGCTCAAAACTCTCTTGCGTGAAATTTCTTCTGCGGCTGTGCGTAAAAAACGCTCTGGTAGTGCGTAATCCCTTTCGAGTTTCGAGAGAATTTCCGCACAAACTCGGGGTATTTCGCGCCAACGGTTCTGATTGTGCGCCTAACTCCTCAATTGTGCACCGCAAGTCCAGATTGCATGAAATGATTCCTAATTTCACGCAACTCTAAAAGAACTCAAGATGGATGCGAACCAGGTCGGTGAGGGGGAAGTCGTCATTCGCAGAGCTGAAATGGCGGCCAATAAAGAGGTTTATGGTGCCAAGGTGGTTGTTTCCGACAACCTTACCTTATTCAATTTGCTGACCCCTACCCAGAAAGGGTATCCTCTGTCCAACAACCTTCTGCTCTAGAGATTCGGTATCCTGGAGGAGGTACCACTGCCGGGCTTCAAGGTGGACACACCGCGGTCATGGGTGACCCGGGAGGACAACCTTCTCAGTTACAACATCACTAAAAATGGTTATCCTGCTAGAGAGACCAGACACATGGATGTGTATGTCCTGAACCCGAGGACTAGGACCATTAATGGTGGTGATCCTGTTGCGGAGAGCTCCCCGACCCTTTATGCGAGCACATTCTGTCAGAGCATCACAAACGACACTAAGGGATGTCTGCAAGATTGGGACTTGCGGTCTGGGGGAAACTTCACCAGTGAGTGGGCCTGGGAGTACTGGGTTCTCCATACGTGCGACCAATTCGGGGCTGAGCTACGACAAATTGTTCTCTTCGAGGCGGTGTGGACGTCGCAGTTCCACTTATACCGTCAGCCCGAACTTGGGCCGGAGCTATTTACCCAGTGGTACCCTGATACCAACACATTCCATCTCCACCACGGGGAAGTTGGCATCAACCTCTGGGATGTTCACTGCATTGGAGGTATCCCAATGGAGGTCTACCAATACGATGAGTTCATTCCTCTAATGAACACCTGGGAAGAAAGGTCGCGAACCCCCATGCTGAAGTGGCACCTGCTGCAGCTGGCCTAAGAGAGGATGGGGGTCAAGGACTTCCTGGAGGACATTGCCTACAAGGACTGGTTCAGCCAGTTCCTAGAAAAGTACCCGGTGATCAAGATGCTAGGACGGGGTAAACGGTGCCCAACCGTGGCTCATAGGAGCAAGAATGGATCATATTAGAGGACCCCAGAGGCGGGGCAATACCAATCATGGGGCTACCGTGTTATTGAGGCCCGGGACCCGAATTTATGATATGCTGGGTTCCTTTCCACCTTTCTGAGCGGGTGGCTCCTGCCGATGTGGGACGCAAGAATGGGCGTCCGTCCAACAACTCTGGTGATGGCGGGCACCATGGC
This sequence comes from Viscum album, assembly GCA_963277665.1. Lineage (NCBI taxonomy): Eukaryota > Viridiplantae > Streptophyta > Magnoliopsida > Santalales > Viscaceae > Viscum > Viscum album. The sequence goes on along the minus strand of OY728136.1, from coordinate 402,135,647 downwards.
CACCAAGAAAAGATTCAATCTGGGGGTCCCCATGCTTGATAGGTTGTATGCCATTCTGGGACGCATCTCTAGAGGGGGGGGTCTCCTCAGAGAGTATGTGTCCCCTTACAGATCTTTCACGACTGGGTGGCAGCTCATCTTGGCAGATACACCTTTCCAAACGCCATTCGTCCTCCGGGCAATGGCCTGCGGCCATCTCTCCTGAATATTTCCGGGGTTGCACTGATGACGCTCAATGAGGAGGGCATAAGGATCCGAATCGGTAACCATGCCAATTTCAACTTCAGCACGTTCCCCACCCTGGTCAGCCAGATGGTGGATAATGGGAAAGGCTCGCTGGAGTAGCAAGAATACTTCCAGAGCATCCGAGGCGGTGTGCTTATAGCTTGGATTGACGGGAAGATCATCTGTGAGCCTTACGTGCCATCCCGAAACTCCAGGCAATTCAGGTGCCTCCAGCGAATGCTGAAGAAGGTATTCACGGACATTCAGGAGGATAAGAATCCATGCATCCTTCTCCAGATGTGGTTAATGTTTGCCACCTATGGCTCGGGTGATGTCATTACCCTTCCTCCCACTGGGGTCGATTCTAGCTTATCAACCGAGTATGCCAAACACTGGACTATTGCGTACCCTGAGGGGCTTTTATGAAAGAGATTCCGGCAACTCGATACTACCCTAATGGAAACTGGGTGACGAGGGAGCAGGAAAGGTGCTACTAGAAGGGGGGAACCAGGGGCGCGTTAGGTGGTGAGGCCTACGCAGGTCAAGACCTCAGTAGCGGGGACATCGCATGGTGTCGCTGCGACCTCGTTGCCCAGAGGGGGGGGGGGTCACATGAGGTGGCCAGAGAACTGCCTGGGAAGCAGATAAGATACCTTCTCAAACCTTCCCAAGATGCAATTTTCTCGGCACTATGGTCGGCCTGGATGACTCTGCGGCAATCAATGAGCGTTGAAGCCATCTGGCAGAAGATAATGTAGGACGGGATCCAGTTGCCAGAGTTCGGGCTCATTCGAGTTACCGACCAGGTAAAATTCCATCGGCGACATGCATATCTAATGGCCATGGACACACACATGTGCCAAATGGTTCGGCTTGCAGAGCCACATTTCCTTGTGAAAGTGATTCTTGACCAAGAGCATGATCTGGAAGTGATGCCTCTGGGAGAAGGCAACAGTGATGACGAGTCAGAGGGCGAGGAGGAAATAGGAGAAGATGAAGGAGAAGGAGAAGATAAAGGAGAAGGTGAAGGGGAAGGAGAACCCGAAGGTGAGGGATCACAGGGGGTGGCTTACCAAGGGAACTTGCAGGAGAGCGGTGAGATTGCTGGCTCCGACATGGAGATAACCGAACTGCTTAAGGTCCGTCTCTATCCTTATTCACCCTCCTTCCTTGCCCATTCTCTTCTGCAATTTCTAATCCATTTCTCTATCTCACTCAGGATCACATAGGTTCTGATCAGACATCCCCAATAGAGGTGGGAGGAGAAGCACTGGTGGGACAGGATGGGGCTCCGATGCCCATCATCGAACTGACAGGCACTGAGGGGTCTCCTGCCACGACAGCTCCTATAGCGGCCAACACATCGGAGGCTGACGCTCTAGGTTCTTGTAAGTACCCTACTTCGCTACTGGTGATTACTGTCAGAAAACCCAACTAATCAGGATGCTCCTCGTATAGTGATCTCGGCATTGGAGGCTCTTTAGGCTGTTGAGTCCGGCCCATCCCTGAGTGGACTAGTGGCGGACATACCACCTCCTCAAGAATATACCCCCCAAACCGAGTCGACCCCAACAATTGTAAAGCACGGGGCGTCAGACATCAGTGGTGCTGTCATTAGAGCCAGTCCAGAAGCTGATGGAGGCACCACCATTGTCGGGGTGAGAGAATAAGGTCTCCTGGATGTCGAGGATCCTACTCCTTGTGAAGGAATCCCTGAGGCAGACCCTGATGCTGACCTGCTGGTTGCCTTTCCTGCATACCAGTCCATAGATCCCAAAGAGATAGACGATTTAGACTCGAAAGCGGCTGAGGAGAGCCGGATGACACGACGCAAAGGGTGGAAGTGTATCTAGAGCTTTCTCAAGCAGCATCAGACGGATTGGTTGAGGAAGATGGGATGACTTCAGACCTGGTTGCGCTTCCTGTGTGCCGGAGGGGCTGACGCTCAACGCCTTTATCTGATGGTCCGTGATTACATGGCCAAGAATATATGTGAAAGCAGCCGGAACACCGACGTTGCCCAGTGTCGGGAAAGCTCAGTGGGCACCTGATCATTCCTGAGGGCGGAGCAAGAAGTCCGGCACCTCAAAGGTCATGCAGCAGAGAAGGAGGTCTTCATTGCAACGTGCTCTGAGCTTGTGGAGCAACTGACGGCCCAGCTGGCTGACGCCCAAGAATAGTTGATGGAGGCGAGTCACCAGATGACCGTACTTAAAACGGAACGAGCACATACACAAGCTAGGATTGGCGAACTGCGCTCTCCAGCCGTTGATGAAGAGAGAGTCTTTAGGGATCAATAAGCAGTCCTGGAGGCCACCAACCAAAGGGTTGCGGCGCTGGAAAGATTAATCCAAAATGCTGATCTTTAAGGGCCATATTTTGGCCATCTCATGAACTTTTGCTTGTACTGCTCATCATTCCGATCCAATATATGGAAAAATCCATTTATTTGTACCTTTGGTTTGATATTCTCAACAATAATCTACCACTTTGTGGGAGCGTCAACCAAGCTTCAGGCATCCGAAATTGGGATTGGACTTCTGAGGAGAAGACCTCAGAATGATTTATATATGACATCCTCAATGTTTCCTGGAACACGAGCGGGGAAATGTCGGGGGAATTGAAATCCATCCAAACATAGGGAGATGGAAAAGGTGAATCACGTTGCCCAAATCCGGAACACTATGGGGGGCGCGACGATGGAGGATAACTGTTAACCCTGGCAGAAACGCAGCATACTTATCGCATTGGCCTGGAACGAGGAAAAAAAATGAGGGCTGACTGCTAACCATGTTCGCACCACGGGGCCTAACTCAAATATCATCGATCAGTCTTCCGGAACGTTGGCCCAAGACAGCAGGCGGACCGTAGGTCAATCATCCACACTGTTACAATAGGCGAACCAAAGGTTTATCATCCATATTTCTACAATAAGAAGACCAAAGTCTATCATCCATAATGTTAGGGGGTCCCATCAAACATGACCAGTCTTCCGGAATGTTGGCCCAGGACAGCAGGCAGACCATAGGTCAATCATCGACACTGTTACAATAGGCGGACCGTAAGTCTATCATCCATATTGTTACAGAAGGCGGACCAAAGGTCTAGAACCCATACTGTTAGGGGGTCCCATCAAACATGAAAGAGGATGAGGATCCAAATAAAGGGGAATGAAAAGTGTGGAAAGTGGAGTGGTGGTTTGTTCAAATAGAGTCCAACACTCACAAAATCGCGCCACCGTGGCAGAGGCGCATTAGGCAGATGTATTAATCGGGTCACAGATCATCCCAATTTTCAGACAGGACCTCTCTGGAGAGAGAACTGTCACTTCCCCACATCAATGTGGGGCATCCTAAACTTATTCGGGGTAAATGTCACAATTACACCACTCCCCAAGAAGCCAGGCCAAGGGACCGACAGTGAGGAGGGACAAGATTTGGTAACCCCTAGGGCTGGACCCAAGAGGAAATTTCCTGGAATTCCTACGTATCTCATAAGGATGAGAATCAAGCCACACATAGTTCTAGAAAAGGATCTTAGTTTAAGGTCTTACAGCTTGGACCAAAAGAGTAAGGGAAGTGGGAGATACACGGTAAAGTGGTTTTGAAACCCGACGTGAATGGGGGCAAGGTCCTGCTCACCATGTGCTCCTTGGAGATGTGTTTAGGCCGAGGGACCAAACAAAAAAAGCTAGGCTGGGCCTGTGGGAAAGTGCCCAGGCGCTCCTACATATCATATAAGGATGAGAATCAATCCATACATAGTTCTTGGGGGGCGCCTTTTAACGTCGTGAAGGACAAGAAACCTGAGGGATAATTCTCATAACGGGGCGCACATGGTGTGGTTATCACAAACCTGACATGAATGAGGATGAGGTCCTGCTCAACACGCCATGTAGTCCTATGGTCAAGGTCCCAAAGGCGGGATAAACACAATGAATTAACAGACCTCAAGCTGTACCCTTAGACAAGAGGTCTGGGCAATCTTATGTACCCCATGAAAATGGGGATCAATCTGCATGTAGTTCTTGAAGGGTGGCACGACAAGACATGGCACCTGTGCCAGGGATGAAAGTTCTGGTCTATCCCTCACACCAAAAGAAGCGGTATTTGATGAATCTTGTTTTTTTGAAGGTGAATGGTTTTTCTTTCGTGGAATGACCGGCCTTGGGTAGAAGCTCCTAGCATAGCCACGGTAATCAATACATAACAGGAGTTGAAAAATGGTATGGAAATTGACCGATACCCAATGTGATGTACCCTATGGGGAGGTTACCATAATGAAGTGCCGTTTTCCATCGCGCAACCGGGACAATATCATCACAGTTTATGGTGGTGTGGTAGGACCAACCAGCACAGTTTAAGGTCGTATGGCTTAGACCTGGGAAAAATTGCATGATGCGATAAGGCGTACCCAGTGTAGATGAGGGCATATCCTCACATCATCATCGCGTGCGATTACGGGAGAGGATCCTCGGGCCAAGGAGCCGACGAGGGTCCAACAATCAGGGGGCAGGAGACACTAGCCTCCAGCTGAGCTGTGCCCGAAACACAATGTATGGGTGACTCCTCATTTCCCATGGGGATGAGGGTCAAGATGCACATGATCCTTAGAGAAGACCCAAGCCTATAACCTTGGAACTAGGATCGAGGGAGCCCCAAGAGACGCCGTTACGTAGCTTTGTCCGTCTGATGTGTGGGGGTGCACTGAAGTTTAGTGCAAGGAGTGTCGAGATTACACCTTGACATGATGGGGTGGAACATAATGTGAATCATGCAACCAACATTCAGGGCCTAAAGGAGTCGGCGTGACGACTGAGGACTACTGCTGACCATGTTCACAACACAGCATCCTGTCGCAGTAGCCTAAAATGGGGACAAACAAACGAGAATCGAGCACTGACCATATTCGAAATGCAGTATTTTTATCAATTTGTTGTCTAAAACCCTCAGGGGCATTGGACCATGACGTTAGGAGATCCCTTAGGCGTTGTATCCAAGCCGTTCTTGGGGGTCCCTCCGGGTGTGAAAGATAGCGGGGGCCTGAATGAAAGGGAGCACGAAGCTTGACAAGTGGATAAAAACTTGCCTAAGTCGAACCTGACACTCTAGGTCCTAGACCAGAGTACTCTAAGCACATTAGTGGACCACTGTAAAAGGGTCTAAGGGCTCAGTTTGAGAGCGGCCAAAAGATGGTGGATTCCTGGGAAAAGGGGGAACGGTGCCAAAAACCCTGTACCACACCTATATATCCCCCCGCTGGGAGGGACAGGCCAAGAAACTAAGGTGACTGGAGATCGTGGGATCTCTTAAGATATGGGTATGGACCTGAAACCTAGACTCTCTGGAGGTCCTACGTATCTCACAAGGATGGAAATCAAGCCACATGCAGTTCTAGAAGCACATTTTAACGTCATGTAAGATGATGAGAGGCATTTCATCCAAGAATGTGTATGGTGGGTTACCCTTCATGAATGAGGACATAGTCTTACACTACACTGTACACTCTTGGTAAGGACTGGGCTAAGGGGACTGAGAAGGCCAAGGGGCCTGAGGCTGGGCCTCGGTCAGGATGGCCTGACCAGCTTGCAGTTTAACGTCTTGTAGTGAGGAAGAGCATGCAGTTTAAGGTCATTCTGGACCACATGGATCCTAGTTTAAGGTCTTAGAACTCGGACCAAAGGGGCCCAGATGTAGGGCCAAATGTGGTTTAAGGTCGTGCAAGACCGCAATCTAGTTTAAGGTCATGGGGGATCATGATTTCAGTTTAGGGTCATGCAGGACCCTATCCAGTTTAAGGTCATGGGGGATTGTGATTGTAGTTTAGGGTCATGCAGGACCCTATCCAGTTTAAGGTCATGGGGGACCGTGATTTCTGTTTAGGGTCATGCAGGAACCTATCCAGTTTAAGGTCATGGGGGACTGTGATTTCATTTTAGGGTCATGCAGGACCCTATAGGCTTAGGCAAAGTACCGCTTGAGGAAATTGGTGTTGGTGGGAGGAGTTACACGCTTTCCATCCATAGTCACCAGGGAATACACACCATTGGGATAGAAATTATGTACGATGAGAGGCCCCTCCCATTTGGGCTCCAACTTGGGTGGTTTCTTGCCGAGAATCATTGGCGCCCTGAGGGCCAGTACCAGATCTCCTTGCAGGAAAGAGCAGAGGCGAACCTTCTTGTTGAAAGCTCGAGCCATAATGCTCGGATGCCTTTCCAGGTTGTGCAAAGCGTGAAGCATATTCTCGTCCAGTGCTTCCAATTTAGCTAGAAGGATTTCAGCAACTCTATCCATTGCTTTCTGGTCGTAGACCGCCATGCTCAATGAGGGAAACTGAATCTCAATGGGCTGGACGGCCTCAGCTCCATACACCAGGGAGTATAGGGTCACCTGGGTGGAATTATGAGTCATCGTTCAATAATCCCAGAGGGCGTTGGGGAGCTTGTCCAACCAACTTTTCTTGTTCTGACCAACCATTTTTTGCAGAATGTTAGAGAGGGTTTTGTTAAATTCCTCGATCTGTCCATTCTCCTGCGCGTGGTAGCAGGAGGTATGGTTAGAGCGAATGTTGTACTTGGCGTACAATTTATTTAGCTCGGACACTCGAAAGTCGGTTCTGTTATCCGTGAGGATAGCGTGAGGCACTCTAAATCGATAGATGATGTTGGAACTCACGAAGTCAGCGATAGAATGAGATTTAACTTCCTTGAGCGGAATTGCCTCTGCCCACTTGGAAAATAAATCTATAGCGGTCAGAATGAATCGGCATTGGCAAGCCGTCGCCGGTGGGTAAGGTCCTATGACATCCAAACCCCAGACTACAAAGGTCCAAGAATACTTGGTAGTGTGGAGGGGCTCTGGTGGTCGATGCACAAAGTTAGATTGAACTTGGCATGCATGACACCTCTTGGAAAACTCGACGTAGTCATAGATCATGGAGAGCCAGAAGTACCCCAGCCTCCGAATATGGTGAGACAACATTGACCCTGCCTGATGGGCGCCACAAGAGCTAGCATGAACCTCTTGCATGACCTAAGGGATCTCAACTCCTTGAAGGCAATGGAGGAGAACACCATCAAATCCATGTCTGTAAAGTATCTGCTCAAGGCTAGGACTGCTCTAAAGAGTAAACTGCAGCGTGCGGCGTCAAATTCTCTCACGCTCGGCCCGGTCTGATGGAATATTACCACGTTGGAGGTATTCAACCAAAGGTGTCCTCCAATCAGGAACTACTTCGATCACCGTATCTGAAGTAACCGGGGCCCCCGACATAGGGGCACCAGTGGTAAGATGGTTCACCCATGGGCCGTGATCATCCCCCGGGGTAATGGGATCAATGACTCTCCGGTGCGCTACATGGATAATTAGGTCGTCCTGTTTGGGATCCACAAGTGACACGGCCAGGTTGGCCAAAGCATCTGCTCGACTATTCTACGACCGGAGAATATGAATGATTTCCAGCCGAGAGGGGAAATGAGCCATTAGACGGAGGGTGCACTCAAACAATGGCGTTAGTTCTAGCTTTCTGACAACATAGTCACCATTGACCAGGATAATGACAAACTCGGAGTCCCATTTCACATGTAGATGGGGCACGTCAAGCTCGAGGGCCAGTTCGAGGCCAGTGATGAGGGCCTGATACTCTGCTTTATTTTTGGTGCAGCCCTCGGACAACATGAACGAATATGGCAGGACAGATTGCTCCGGGGTGACGAAGACGATACCTAGGCCCACTCTATTGAGCCTAGGATCGTTAAGTCTTCTACCTGTGGGGCTCCGGGAGGCACCGTCAAAGTGCATATACCAGCATGGGACGACATGATCGACTGAGAGGATTGCCTCATTAGGAAAACCTATATCCAGTGGCTGATCCTCAGAGGTCGGGTGGGCAGCTAGAAAGTTTGCTAATGCCTATCCTTTGATAGACTTATGAGGTACGAACCTGATGTCGAACTGTTGGAGGATCACTGCCTACCATACTAGTCGTCCAGTCAACATAGGTCGGTTTAGGATGTATTTTAACGGGTCTACCCGAGAGACTAACTATACCTCATGGTGCTACAAGTAGTGCCGCAATTTCTATATGGAGAATACGAGCACCAGGAAACTCTTCTTGATGGGATAATATCTAATTTACATATCGAGGAGCATGCAGCTGAGGTATTAGAGGCTGTTATTTGTTCCCTCGTTATTCCTCTGGGTGAGAAGTGCGCCGAGGGACCGTTCCAGGGTGGTCACATAAAGGACCAGAGGCTTCCCATAAACGGGTGGCATCAAGACCAGAGGTTGGAGCAGATACTGATTGATTTCTTTGAAGGTGGTCTGACACTCTTCATCCCATTCATAGGTGGCACCTTTCTTCATGAGCTGGGAAAAGGGCTTACACTTGCCCGCCAGTTTCGCAATGAATCGAAGTATGTAGGCTAAGTGGCCTTAGAGACCTCGAAGTTCCCGAATATTGCTCGGGGGAGGCATATGGCTGATGGCCTTGATATTTTTCAGGTCGATCTTGATGCCTCGATATCTGACAACAAAGCCAAGAAACTTCTCGGAGGTGACCCCGAAGGCACACTTCAATGGGTTCATCTTCAGGTGGCAGGAACGGAGGAAACCAAACACTTTCTCAAGGTCCCTAAGATGGTCCAGGAGCTGGTGAGATTTAACCACCAGATCATCCACGTAGCACTCCACTAGTGTCCCGAGAATTAGCTTGAATATGTGATGAATGGCACGCTAATAGGTGGCACATGCATTTTTCAGGCCGAAGGGCATAAACTGGTAATAGAAAGTACCTTGGGGGGTCCTGAAGGCAGTGAACACTTCATCCTCAGGGGCCATCCGGATCTGGTTGTAACCGGAATACCCATCCATGAAGGAGAGGGTTTGAAACGTGGTCGTGGCATCAATAAACAACTCCATCACTAGAAGGGGAAAATCATCCTTCAGACAGTGGCGATTGAGATCGCGGAAGTCGATACAGACCCTGATCTATCCATTTTTCTTCCTGACTAGCACGATGTTGGCCAGCCACCGGGGGTACTGAACTTCCTTGACAAAGTTGGCTTTAATAAGCTTGTCAACTTTGGCCTCAACCATGGAACCGTGAGAAGGGTGCATCTTTTTGGGAGGCTTCTTGAACCCATGATGGTTTGCTGGAAGGCCAAGGCGGTGGATGGCTACCTGGAGATCTAGACCTGGAATCTCATCGTAGCTCCAGGAAAACACATCACGGTGCTGTCTGAGGAATTCTACATACCGCTGCTGCTCCTCAGGGGGCATGGTAGCACTGACCAATGTGGGTCTCAGGTCCGCCTCGCTACTAAGGTTAACCTGTACTAATTCATCGAGCATGGTGGAGACGCCTTCTTCAAAGGCAAGGGGAGCATCCTCCAGATCATCCTCTCCACTTGTGGAGGGATCTTCTATGGGGGGAGTCATTTTGGGGCTACCAGACCCCGATGGGAAGCTTGTGCTAGCTTGGGCGGCAGTGGTCATCTTATCAGGAGACTCACACGCCACTGAGACCACGGCGATGAAGGCAGTCGATCCAATCCCATCTGGTCTTCGGCCAAAGGGGCCACGTTTAATGACATCAAAGCAGTAGTGGCGCGTCGGCTTGAGCCGGTTAATTCCAGACCGACAGAAGGGACATGTATAAAGTACTACCGTTGCCATGAGCTTGATGTCCCGATACCGTACAGGGGTAGGAGGTTCGGGAATCACTTGAGCCTGGTTGGTGTAGGAGTAAGAGGTGATTTTCCGCTGTCGCTTGGACCTGGGAATATTCCTTCCTCTTGCACCCGAAACCACAAAGCACTGCCCCATTTCGGGGGTCTTGGCCTCCAACTGATGTATTGGGAAGACGTAGGCATCATCCAAACCTGCCCAGGGATCACTAGTGACAATGGCGGGCTCAACCTAACATGCCAAAACCTGATTAACCTTGATCTTGTAGTAGTCGGCGTCCAGATAACAGGCTTCACAAGAGGCAAAAGGAGACACATCTCCTTGGAGCACTCCTACTCGAACATTAAGGGAGTATTTGAGGCACTGGGGATACGATGAGGGGACCACCGCGTGAAGGTGGAGCCACGACCTACCCATCAACGCATTTTAGGCGGTGTCCTGGGAGACAACCATGAATTCAGTGCTAGAAATTAGGCCACCGAACTGGGTCTTCAAGTGAATATTGCCGAGTGGAGTTTTCTCGGTCCTATCGTACCCCTAGATCCTAAGATCGGAGGGAGTTAAATCATCCTCAGACAGGCCTAGCTTCTGCAGTGTCCGAGTTGGGATTAGGTTAATCTTGGAACCCATGTCAACAAGACAGCGGTGGACTTCCACACCATTGAACTGGCCAGTGATGTACAGTGGGAGAATGTGCCCCTATATGGGAGGGTCTTCATCTTCATCGGATAATGAGATAACCGCCTGACATTCTGCATTCTCGATAACCTCAGTGTGGAAGGCTTCTACAGCTGCTACCTCTATCTCAAACTGGATGGGGCTCCTTAGTGCCTCAGAGAGCGCCTCACACATTTCAGATGATAGGAGAAGAACCTCAAGAATAGAGAGACTTGATGGAATTCTGACTAGGTGCTTTAGGACATCATACTTTCGGGCCAAACGCGAGCCTCTGCTTACAAGAGGTCGCTCTGCGATTGGAGGCAAAACGGGCCCTGCTGGCGGGATCGGTGACTGATTGGTACTAGGCACGTCTCGCTGTTCACTAGTCGAAGCCTGAAGAGTGGCCGCCGGATTAGGACCAGAAGGTTGGGGTCGGTTGGTAGTAGGGCAGAACTAGTCGCGGCACGGCCGATGTGGTTCTGCCTAATCTAGCAACACAAACAGTGGTGGAGGCGAACCTGTCAACACCGAATAAAGGGGTCGCGTGTGCTGAGCTTTGTACTAGGCCTGCTTCCTGGTTTCAGTGGCATGCACATCCTAGCACAAGGTGCCAATTTTCATGACCTGACGATTCATGTAGCCACAGCTCCGCGGACGTTGGCGACGACTGGGGACATTGGGAAGGTCCACCTGGCGTTCCTTATCGTCAGGAGTCAAAAAGGGATTTACCAACTCTACGGTGTTAACCGAACCATACCCATGAATATCACTCAAGGAATCATTCATTACTGGGTGGAGTCTTGGAGGGATTCCTATTTCAGGGGGCATGAATTCACCAAGAGTACGGAAGGACGATGACGTTGGAAGGGCACGTTCTTTCTACTTGCGTCGTCACTATTTGCTCTTCTGGGAAGAGGCTGGCTGGGACAATAATATTGAAGTAGAAATTGCAGCTTCTGAGGGCTCTGGCTGATTCAGGCACACGCGGATGATGCCATGGGTGCGGGCGACCGTCTTGTAGGGTATCCAATCATTATACTTCCGAGACCCATGGTTGGAAACCTACTGCTATTCATCCTCATAGTCACTACCGCCTTCTGATCTCATAAAGACACCTGATACTTGTGTCGGGGCTGGGCCCAACCTGACTATATTGTTGTCAATCTGGTCTTGGAGCCAGTCCTTGAACACATAGCATCGCTGGATGGTGTGACCTAGGGTCCAATGATAAGGGCAGCAGTTGGGGTGATCAGTGAGATGCGCCTCTTCCAGCTTCTAGCACTCAGGCAGCCGCACAATTCTCTGTTCCAAAGCGCTATGGAAGTAACCATGGACCTGAGCCTCATCGAATGAGTATGTACGATTCCTTATGTCTGGAAAGGGTGCTCTTGGAGGCTGGCCCTAACGAGGGGCCGAAGGAGAATTCCGAGGAGGGGGAACTTGATTATCTCTCCTAGGTGGTGGTGGTGCATTACGCAGAGGCGCCTGCCAATTTTGAGGCGGTCGCTGCTGGCCCGAAGGCTGTGCTCGTGGGGGTGGACCATTATGGGGCTGCAGAGCTGGCCTCACTAGTAGAAACTCTAGCTTCCTGGGGCATTCTACCTGGGCCACAACAGTGGGCTCGGCTCTGGAATCTCTCCTTGCAGGGATTACAGGAGGTAGCGGGTGTGCCTGACTAGCCTGTTGTAGGGGCTCTTCGAGGTGGTGAGCCTTGTATGAGAAGTCCCAGAACCCTCCGGGGTAATTCTGAGTGATTAGATAAGGAACCAGCTCCTACTTGACATTCCCTACGCACATTTTCATTAATGTATCCTGAGTTAGTGGCATGTCAAGGGAGTACGTGAGCCCCTTACATCGGGTGATGAAGTCTGCGACTCGCTCATCGGGCCTTTTCTTGCACCAGAAGAGGTATGCGATGTTCGTCTTCTGGGTTGTGGAACTGAACTGGTAGAGGAATTGCCTGCGAAGGTGTAACACCCCGAGATTTTATGAAAAATATTCTTTTAATTTCATTAATGTCTTGTGTTGTATTCTACACCAAGATTACCTTGCGCTATACGCAACACCGTATTAGCTTGCAGTATACGCAACACTATTCTTGGATCGTGTTACACACAATTTTGATAATAGTTATTCTACGCAACATTGAGTATATATATATATATATTAAATTTATAAATGAAATATGGTTGGATTCTGTTATACGAAACAACAAAGGATTCTTTCACAACACGCAACCCTGACTTGGCTTGCATTACACGCAATCGCGACCTTCCTCGATAGCGTGTGTTGTACGCAATACTGGGTTTTACTAGACAACGATATATTATTATAATATTGTTATGAACTAGCCATTATTAATAGTGTTTTATAACATTATTACCCATCTTACACATTTCTAGAACATGGTATAAGAACAAAATAAATTTTTCGGGTAAAATAAGTATTTTTCAAAAAATGCAGTTTTGCCGCCTTTTGATGGCGCACCCACTTTAAATCTAGTTTTTGACATGTTTATAAGTTCAATTTGACAAAATAAAATTCTTCTTTTGAATCAGGATATAAAACTTTACATTATATAAAGTTTTGATATTTTTTCGATAACTTTCATATTTTATTGAATAGTAAAAACACGCTATATTTTAATTAAAAACAACTTTTTTCATCGTAATATCTTATGTGGTTAAATTATAATATTGAATGGTTTTAAAGTATAAATAGAATATATTTTTACCATTTAATATAATGTATGTCATTAGCATTGATTTTACCTTGAATTCGTAGGTTAAATTAATTCAATCTTTTGCAATGTTTTAAAGAAAAACCTGTTTTCTTTCGACAACGGGATTAATTTTAATTTAATTTCTGCAACTTTTTTGTATTGAATTTGGAAAAATGGATTCCATATTTGGAATCAGTGGATCCAAATTATGTTAATAAGCTATTTTTATTTTTGGGAATTATGAATAGTAACTACGGTAAATTTTATTTACCATAGTTAAAGGTAAATCGGGTAATTAAGGGTAAATATAATATTTTAAAATTACCCTAACAAATGTCAAAATCCTATTGGATGACTAAAAGTAGACCCATATCACCTAAGGGTTGGATTAGATTCATTTAATTAAATTTTGTCAATAAATATAATTTAATTATTCTTAAAACCAAAGAATGTGACAACATGTCACTTTCTTAAATCTTATAAGTATAGTAATTTTAATCTAGTGATAAACTTTATAAAAATTCGAAAATGAATAGTCTACAGGACGATAATACAATTATATACATCATAGGAATTTATTTAGAATTTTTAGGGATTAAATAATTATCATTTATTATGACACAAAGATGACGCGGTAATTGTCTTATTAATGAAATATTGACATAATTGATGTTATAAATGACCAAATAAATGTAATTTGAGACTTTTTATGACCTAAAATAATTTTATAGGTTAATATTACATGTTATTTTTGATTTAAGTAACTTTTTTCTAACTTATCATTCTGTTATAAATTTCATAAAAATCATGTACCAAATAGTGTCAAAATTGACATAAATTAGTTTTTAAAACAAATATTATATTATTAATTGTTATTTTATTCCTAAAAATCTAATTTTTGGCCAAATGACTTAGAGATAAGATTATATATATTAATAATAAACAACTTGGGGTTCGTTTGGCTTGATATAGTAAGTTTAGTAACCATATAGTGTAAGAAAACAAAAAGACACGGTAAAAGTTAAATTATTTAACTTAGAGTTAAATCTAATTGATAAGGTTAAAATAGGAACCTAAACTTTTCTAAATTCTATTGGATGAGAGGATTTCGACCCATACCCACCTTAGCTTCTAAATAAATCAATTTGGAGCTATTTAAAACCGAACTTGACTTTATAATAAAATAATATTTTTTGTTATTCCAAAGGTGCCCCTCTCCTCCCTTATAAAAGGGCACCTCCTCCCTCTCTTCCTCACACAACTTTGAGCCTTCAAGCTCGGCCAAACCCTGACAAATTCTCTTCTCCACTTCCCTAGAAACATCCTAGAGGTTCTGGTCATCCTCAAAGACCAATTTTAGTGCCCTAAGAGGAGGTCTCAAAGAGGCGCTTCAAAGAAGAGGTAATTTCCGTTACCGATTCTTTCACCTTTATTTCTTCTTCCACTTCTTCTTATTAGGTTGTTTCATTATGAAGTAATAACATCAGTATCACTAATATACTGATATGTTATTATAATTATTAAACAATCATATTTCACCATCTATCCATCCTACGGAAAACGAAATCACCGCGTGTGCGTACGTACGGAATACCGTCTCCACGCCGTGGTGAAATCTATTTTCCACCACCACCTTACTTGGATGGGTATAATGGTGTAAATAATAACTATATATTATTATTTTAAAGTGATATTGATTCTGAAATAGTATAAATACACTCCAATACAGTCCCACGACCATGATAACGATATCATCGCTCCTGCGTACGTACGGACTACCGTCTCCACGACGCGATGAGATTCATTCTCCACTTTAACCATTCATGAATGATTATAAAGTATATATAATAAGTAATCATGAAATATATTACATAATAATGATACTGGATTTATGTGTATATATATGTATGTCATCTACTTAATTCCGTTCAACTCAATAAGGAAACGAAAACAGCGTTCATGCGTACGTACGACCTACCGTCTCCATGAACGGTGTATTTCTTTCCATTTACTGATTTATTATATATATGTATATTATGAATATATATATATATAAATCATTTTTTATATTATGAAATTAAGTAATCATGATCTAAGTAATCATATGAATAATTACAAGTCAAAACACGGACGACAAATGAAACAATTTTACCCAAAACACTCTTTAACATGGAATTTACAAAAGAACGGGTAATATAAAGTCATAAGTGAACCATATATGATATCATAACAATGAATATGATTCTGTAATAAGTAAATTACATTATTTAAATCATTATACAGGAGGTTCGGACACTTACGAAGCAAATCAGACCTAAGGTAAGGGGAAATATCACAATCTCATTTTTATCCGAGATTGTTTATACTTTGGTATTTACTGGGGTGTATTTTATCATCCACATCCATGTTTCCTCAATATGTAATATTATTTCCATCCACCTACAATTTTTCAAATCAAATTTTACCCTTAGGTGAGTTTTTAGTAAAATATATGAAAGGAATATTTTGTTGTTTTTCGTACGAGGTACTTTTTTGAGTTTTCCGAAAAAAGTACGAGAAGAATGTTTTTTTAACTTATACGTCATGAATGGATTTTTAAAACATTATTTACAAGAATATTCCTTTACAAGTTTTCATGTTTATTTTTAATCAACTTCTTTTAGTTTATAATTTTACGACATGTTAAGAAAGGAAAAGTGTTTTTGAAGCGGAAACGATATTTTCATCAAGAATGGAGTTCAAGTGTTTTATCAAAATTATTTTCCATCTAAGATAATAAAGGGTTTAGTTTTTATCCCTATTATTAAATTGATTTGATTATTTTGTGATGGAATTATATATTTATGAATTCCTTTATCTTATATGAATTGTTTTATGATGTCACGATGTTTAAGATTCCCATTTTTATTACATGGGTTATGAAATGATGTATGATTTATGATTTTGTGGCACACATAAGAATGGTATAATTATGAGATGGGTGGGACCTATATCTCCCTCCAATTCATTGGGTAAAGATTTTATATCTCATGAGATAGACATGGCTGGAATGGTAGGTTATACCGGTTCAGTGAAACATGACTGAAACGAGGGTGACTCGGTTCAGAAAGGGACTTTCTCCACTAAGATAGTCTTGGAAATGAGTATTGACTAATAAGAAATGATTCTCTATGATTATGTGTGTATGCCACAAAGTTTAATGTTTTAAGTTATGATTATTGTGATTACATTTCACTGCCATGAGTTATCCCAGGTTATGAAATTATGATCTCTTTTACAGGTTAAGATTTCCAAAAGTTATCTGCTTATGTATATGATGTGATTGATATTTCTTTTTTTACCCTTACTGAGCATTTGAGCTCACCCTTTTATGTTTTCTTTTCCCCAGGATATAAAGAAAGGTTTTAGGTAATAAGAAAAAGGAAGATCTTTATGGGAGATGTTGAAGATCTTTCACCAGGATTAGAAGATTATATTCCAAGTTTCCAAAGACACTAAACTATTATGATCCTTGTGTGTGTGTTTTTGTTATGTACTAAGTATTCCACAAATGTAATGTAATGTCAATGTACGTCAAGCTTCGGGTCTCTACAGTTGGTATCAGAGGAAAGGTTTAGTCAACCTTTGGAAACTAGGATGCGAAAATGTTAGTGAGATCCCTATAGATATTTCTAAGGTATGTTTAGGGATGTCCCTAAGGTTAAGTATACGTATAGGTTATAGTACTAGAATTACACTAACGATCATAGAATTAAACCTAAGATGTTAGATATTGAAGGTACTCCCCCTTTATTATGTTGTTTTCCCTAGCATGATTTTTGCCTCTCACACTATTCTTTTTGGGGTTTAGATGATGGCTAGAACCCGAAGGAACCGTGTTGATCAATGCAATGGACAATGCAATGATTGTCCTCCTGAATAAACAAATGTTATGGGAGATGGAGTGAAAAATCTTATTGTTATACTTACACAAGCTAGGAATCATTCTGGACTTCCAAATGAGCAGAGAAGGGAACAATATTCTATTGAGTCCTTCATGAGGAAACGTCCACCTTCTTTCAGTGGGTCTTCTGATCCACTTGTTGCTGAACAATGGATCAGTACCACTGAAAAGATATTTTCAGTTCTTCAATGTTCTGAGCATGATAAAGTCATATTAGCAGTATATCGTTTGGAAGGTGAAGCTGATCAATAGTGGAATCTTATCAAGAATACGAGGCCAAGAGATAAAATTGAGTCCATTTAATGGGACGAGTTCAAGAACTTGTTTTTCAGTAAGTACTTCCCTCGTATTCTTTGAACAAAGATGGAAACGGAGTTTCTTGATCTGAAGTAGAAGGATGATGAATATGTTGGTATATACGAAGCGAATTTTACAAGACTTGCAAGGTATGCATCTGGCATTATCATCCAACCTGAAAGTAAAGTTGATAGATTTTTCAGTGGCTTAAAACCAAGTCTTAGAAGGGAATTAGCTATAAGAGACTTCAGTAGCTATGAAGAAATTGTGCGTTGTGCTATCAAGGTAGAAATGGAATTTGGTGTTACTTATCCATCTCATAGTTTTGACAAGAAACGAAAGATGGAGTTCAAGGAGAAATCTCAAAATAACGGTGAAAAGAATATGAATGTTTCCTTATGCACAAAGTGTGGAAAGAAGCATGGTGGAGATTGTCTTAAAGGGACTAGAAAATGTTTTAAGTGTGGAAAAGAAGGTCATCAAGCAGCTGAGTGTCGAAGTAATGGAAAAAGGGTTTCTAATGATGTGAATAAAGAAAACACTGCAGAGAACGCACCACCAACACTTCAATGATTCAAGTGCAAGGAAATGGGGCATTATGCTAATAAATGCCCTAATCCAAGGGTTAGTGATGATCGACATGAGCAACCGCTTAAGGAAAAGGACAAAGGGAAGTCACATGTGATCACTATAGGCAATGTTGAATATGACAACGATGTGGTGGAATGATTAAGTGTTTATGTAACGGGATTCCAAAATAATGTTGTATCATAAAGTATTGGAATATTTATATATTGGTCTAATGTGGTATTCAAAGTGATTGAGATATTTTTGGAAATAAGATGATATGCGCATAATTAAGGGAAAACGAGAAAAAGAAATGTTTAATAGTATTCATGAGCTCATGATTGATATAAGGACTAAGTGATATCATGGTTTGAGTATATAGAATTTTGAGGATTTTGGTATGTGGAAAGAGTTAACTTTTAACAGCATTCATGTTTTCAATAAGGTTCAGTGGGTATTCATTTTTTTTCAAGAGAATACAGGATTAAGGCCTTTGAATGTTTGGAATGTGACCAACAAGACATATCTCATGATATATGGGGATCAACGATGGTATTAAATCTCTGGTAATCGTTTTCACTATATTATGAGAGTGGACTTCAGTATTATGAATAAGCCTAAAGATTGGAATGGATTATGTTGGACATAAGTTAGTATTGTTTAAGGATAGAAGTTTTTTTGATATTATTGATGGGATTTTATAGTAATATAGTTTTAGAAAAAGGACAACCTGCAGGGCGGGCGAAAGCCCATCGCGTCGAACAAGGCCGTGGGAATCGAACCCACAACCAAAGTGCGACTGGCCTTTATCACCTACCACTAGCCTACAGGAAGTCCCTGTGTAGTAGAAACGAGTTTTATTATATTAATCAGTATGATATATGAAGTATAAGTCCATTTTAGGAACCATATATGATTAATCTCACTATAGATGGACTTATGTATTTTTTGATAACTTTTCTAACCTTTTTGTTTCAGACAGATGGAATGACCCATCATTCTATCACATGATCTGCTAACACATCATGAATGACAAATTAAACTTCATTTATTTAAGAGATGAAGTGGAAATTGTTCAATTCACGAACAACGGTGAGATTGTACCAAAATCAAGTAAGTATTTCTTCTAATTAAAAATTTTCAACTTTAGGGAAATGATATTGAAAACCAAAAATGTTGTCCTAGTGATCTTATATCTGATGAATCAGATGGTACCCTTGATCATAAAAAATTTATGGCTTTGCGATTGTTGGATTTTTCATAGCAATGTTCTCTACCACTCTCCATCAGAACTTGATGGTTAGATTTTTCTTCCATATCAATATTTTAACCTATGTTCTCCTACGTGGAAACCTAGTGATGAGTTAATTTGGGTAACCGTAACATGTCAAACTTTAGTTTTTAAAGCCATGTTTTGGTATTCCTTTTTACGATGTGGGTTTCTATTAAACAAACTTTCGAGTAGTAAACCATTTATAACCCCGATGAATTTCGAGGGCGAAATTCATTTTAAGGGGGGTAGAATGTAACACCCCGAGATTTTATGAAAAATATTATTTTAATTTCATTAATTTCTTGTGTTGTATTCGACACCAAGATTACCTTGCGCTATACGCAACACCGTATTAGCTTGCAGTATACGCAACACTATTCTTGGATCGTGTTACACACAATTTTGATAATAGTTATTCTACGCAACATTTAGTATATATATATATATATATATATTCAATGTATAAATGAAATATGGTTGGATTATTCTATACGAAACAACGAAGGATTCTTTCACAACACGCAACCCTGACTTGGCTTGCATTACACGCAATCGCGACCTTCCTCGATAGTGTGTGTTGTACGCAATACTGAGTTTTACTAAACAACGATATATTATTATAATATTGTTATGAACTAGCCGTTATGAATAGTGTTTTATAACATTATTATTCATCTTACACATTTCTAGAACATGGTATAAGAACAAAATAAATTTTTCGGGTAAAATAAGTATTTTTCAAAAAAATGAAGTTTTGCCGCCTTTTGATGGCGCACCCACTTTAAATCTAGTTTTTGACATGTTTATAAGTTCAATTTGACAAAATAAAATTCTTCTTTTGAATCAGGATATAAAAATTTACATTATATAATGTTTTTATATTTTTCCGATAACTTTCATATTTTAATGAATAGCAAAAACACGCTATATTTTAATTAAAAACAACTTTTTTCACCGTAATATCTTATGTGGTTAAATTATAATATAGAATGGTTTTAAAGTATAAATAGAATATATTTTTACCATTTAATATAATGTATGTCATTATAATTGATTTTACCTTGAATTCGTAGGTTAAATCAATTCAATCTTTTGCAATGTTTTAAAGAAAAACCCGTTTTCTTTTGACAACGAGATTAATTTTAATTTAATTTCTGCAACTTTTGTGTATTGAATTTGGAAAAATGGATTCCATATTTGGAATAAGTGGATCCAAATTATGTTAATAAGCTAATTTTTATTTTTGGGAATTATAAATAGTAACTACGGTAAATTTTATTTACCATAGTTAAAGGTAAATCGGGTAATTAAGGGTAAATATAATATTTTAAAATTACCCTAAGAAATTTAAAAATTCTATTGGATGACTAAAAGTTGACCCATATCACCTAAGGGTCGGATTAGATTAATTTAATTAAATTTTGTCAATAAAAATAATTTAATTATTATTAAAACCAAAGAATGTGACAACATGTCACTTTCTTAAATCTTATAAGTATAATAATTTTAATCTAGTGATAAACTTCATGAAACTTAGAACATGAATAATCTACATAAAGATAATACAATTATCTACATCATAGGAATTTACTTAGAATTTTTAGGGATTAAATAATTATCATTTATTATGACACAAAGATGATGTAGTAATTGTCTTATTAATGAAATATTGACATAATTGATGTTATAAATGCCCAAATAAATGTAATTTGAGACTTTTTATGACTTACACTAATTTTCTAGGTTAATATTACATGTTATTGTTGATTTAAGTAACTTTTTTAGAACTTATCATTCTGTTATGAATTTCATAAAAATCATGTACCAAATAGTGTCAAAATTGACATAAATTAGTTTTTAAAACAAATATTATATTATTAATTGTTATTTTATTCCTAAAAATCTAATGTTCGGACAAATGACTTAGATAAGATTATATATATTAATAATAAACAACTTGGGGGTTCGTTTGGCTTGATATAGTAAGTTTATTAACCATATAGTGTAAGAAAACAAAAAGACACGGTAAAAGTTAAATTATTTAAATTAGAGTTAAATCTAATTGATAAGGTTAAAATAGGAACCTAAACTTGTCTTAATTCTATTGGATGAGAGGCTTTCGACCCATCCCCACCTTAGCCTAGAAATAAATCAATTTAGAGCTATTTAAAACCGAACTTGACTTTATAATAAAATAATATTTTTAGTTATTCCAAAGGTGCCCCTCTTCTCCCTTATAAAAGGGCACCTCCTCCCTCTCTTCCTCACACAACATTGAGCCTTCAAGATCAGACAACCCCTGACAAATTCTCTTCTACACTTCCCTATAAACATCCTAGAGGTTCTGGTCTTCCTCAAAGACCAATTTTAGTGCCCTAAGAGGAGGTCTCAAAGAGGCCCTTCAAAGAAGAGGTAATTTCCGTTACCGATTCTTTCACCTTTATTTATTCTTCCACTTCTTCTTCTTAGGTTGTTTCATTATGAAGTAATAACATCAGTATCACTAATATACTGATATGTTATTATAAGTATGAAAAAATCCTATTTCACCATCTATCCATCCTACGGAAAACGAAATCACCGCGCGTGCGTACGTACGGAATACCGTCTCCACGCCGTGGTGAAATCTATTTTCCACCACCAGCTTACTTGGATGGGTATAATGGTGTAAATAATAACTATATATTATTATTTTAAAGTGATATTTATTCTTAAATAGTATGCATACACTCCAATACAGTCCCACGATCATGAGAATGATATCATCGCTCGTGCGTACGTACGGACTACCGTCTCCACGACGCGATGAGATTCATTCTCCACTTTAAACATTCATGAATGATTATAAAGTATATATAATAAGTAATAATGAAATATATGACATAATAATGATACTGTATTTATGTGTATATATATGTATGTCATCTACTTAATTCCGTTCAACTCAATAAGGAAATGAAAACATCGTTCATGCGTACGTACGACCTACCGTCTCCATGAACGGTGTATTTCTTTCCATTTACTGATTTATTATTTATATGTATATTCCGAATATATATATATATAAATCATGTTTTATATTCTGTAATTAAGTAATCATGATCTAAGTAATCATATGAATAATTACAAGTCAAAACACAGACGACAAATGAAACAATTTTTCCCAAAACACTCTTTAACATTGAATTTACAAAAGAACGGGTAATATAAAGTCATAAGTGAACCATATATGATATCATAACAATGAATATTATTATTTAATAAGTCAATGACATTATTTAAATCATTATACAGGAGGTTCGGACACTTACGAAGAAAATCGGACCTAAGGTAAGGGGAAATATCACAATCTCATTTTTATCCGAGATTGTTTATACTTTGGTATTTACTGGGGTGTATTTTATCATCCACATCCATGTTTCCTCAATATGTAATATTATTTCCATCCACCTACAATTTTTCAAATCAAATTTTACCCTTAGGTGAGTTTTTAGTAAAATATATGAAAGGAATCTTTTTTCGTTTTTCGTACGAGGTACTTTTTTGAGTTTTCCGACAAAAGTACGAGAAGAATGTTTTTTTAACTTATACGACATGAATGGATTTTTAAAACATTATTTCCCAGAAGCTTACTTTACAAGTTTTCAAGTTTATTTTTAATCAACTTCTTTTAGTTTATAATTGTACGACATGTTAAGAAAGGAAAAGTGTTTTTGAAGCAGAAAGGATATTTTCCTCAAGAATGGAGTTCAAGTGTTTTATCAAAATTATTTTCCATCTAAGATAATAAAGGGTTCTGTTTTTATCCCTATTATTAAATTTATTTGATTATGTTGTGATGTAATTATATTTTTATGAATTCCTTTATCTTATATGAATTGTTTTATGATGTCACGATGTTTAAGATTCCCATTTTTATTACATGGGTTATGAAATGATGTATGATTTATGATTTTGTGGCACACATAAGAATGGTATAATTATGAGATGGGTGGGACCTTTATCTCCCTCCAATACATTGGGTAAATATTTTATATCTCATGAGATATACATGGCTGGAATGGTAGGTTATACCGGTTCAGTGAAACAGGACTGAAATGAGGGTGACTTGGTTCAGAAAGGGACTTTGTCCACTAAGATAGTCTTGGAAATGAGTCTTGACTAATAAGAAATGATTCTCTATGATTATGTGTGTATGCCACAAAGTTTAATGTTTTAAGTTATGATTATTGTGATTACATTTCACTACCATGAGTTATCCCAGGTTATGAAATTATGATCTCTTTTACAGGTTAAGATTTCCAAAAGTTATGTGCTTATGTATTGATGTGATTGATATTTCTTTTGTTTACCCTTACTTAGCATTTGAGCTCACCCTTTTATGTTTTCTTTTCCCCAGGATATAAATAAAGGTTTTAGGTAATAAAAAAAGGAATATATTTATGGGAGATTTTAAAGATCTTTCACCAGGATTAGAAGATTATATTCCGAGTTTCCAAAGACACTAAACTATTACGATCCTTGTGTGTGTGTTTTTGTTATGTACTAAGTATTCCTCAAATGTAATGTAATGTCAATGTCCGTCAAGCTTCGGGTCTCTACAGTTGGTATCAGAGGAAAGGTTTAGTCAAAATGTGGAAACTAGGATGCGAAAACGTTAGTGAGATCCCTATAGATATTTATAAGGTATGTCTAGGGATGTCCCTAAGGTTAAGTATACATATAGGTTATAGTACTAGAATTACACTAACGATCATAGAATTATACCTAAGATGTTAGATATTGAAGGTACTCCCACTTTATTATGTTGTTTTCCCTACCATGATTTTTTCCTCTCACACTATTCTTTTTGGGTTTTAGACGATGGCTGGAACCCGAAGGAACCGTGTTGATCAATGAAATGGACAATGCAATGATTGTCCTCCTGAACAAACAAATGTTATGGGGGATGGAGTGAAAAATCTTATTGCTATACTTACACAAGCTATGAATCATTCTGGACTTCCAAATGAGCAGAGAAGGGAACAATATTCTATTGAGTCCTTCATGAGGCAACGTCCACCTTCTTTCAGTGGGTCTTCTGATCCACTTGTTGCTGAACAATGGATCAGTACCACTAAAAAGATATTTTCAGTTCTTCAATGTTCTGAGCATGATAAAGTCATCTTAGCAGTATATCGTTTGGAAGGTGAAGCTGATCAATGGTGGAATCTTATCAAGAATACGAGGCCAAGAGATGAAATTGAGTCCATGGAATGGGGCGAGTTCAAGAACTTGTTTTTCAGTAAGTACTTCCCTCGTATTCTTCGAACAAAGATGGAAAAGGAGTTTCTTGAGCTGAAGCAGAAGGATGATGAATATGTTGGTATATACGAAGAGAATTTTACAAGACTTGCAAGGTATGAATCTGGCATTATCATCCAACCTAAAAGTAAAGTTGATCGATTTTTTAGTGGCTTAAAACCAAGTCTTCGAAGGGAATTAGCTATAAGAGACTTCAGTAGCTATGAAAAAATTGTGAGTTGTGCTATCAAGGTAGAAATGGAAGTTGGTGTTACTTATCCATCTCATACTTTTGATAAGAAACGAAAGATGGAGTTCAAGGAGAAATCTCAAAATAATGGTGAAAAGAAGATGAATGTTTCCTTATGCACAAAGTGTGGAATGAAGCATGGTGGAGATTGTCTTATAGGGACTAGAAAATGTTTTAAGTGTGGAAAAGAAGGTCATCGAGCAGCTGAGTGTCGAAGTAATGGAAAAAGGGTTTCTAATGATGTGAATAAATCAAACACTGCAGAGAACGCACCACCAACACTTCAATGCTTCAAGTGCAAGGAAATGGGGCATTATGATAATAAATACCCTAATCGAAGGGTTAGTGATGATCGACATGAGAAATCGCTTAAGGCAAAGGACAAAGGGAAGTCACATGTGATCACTATTGGCAATGTTGAATATGACAACGATGTGGTGGAATGATTAAGTGTTTATGTAATGGGATTCCAAAATAATGTTGTATCATAAAGTATTGGAATATTTATGTATTGGTCTAATGTGGTATTCAAAGTGATTGAGATATTTTTGGAAATAAGATGATATGCACATAATGAAGGGAAAACTAGAAAATGAAATGTTTAACAGTATTCATGAGCTCATGATTGATATAAGGACTAAGTGATATCATGGTTTGAGTATATAGAATTTTGAGGATTTTGGTATGTGGAAAGAGTTAACTTTTAACAGCATTCATGTTTTCAATAAGGTTCAATGGGTATTCATTTTTTTTCAAGAGAATACAGGATTAAGGCCTTTGAATGTTTGGAATGTGACCAACAAGACATATCTCATGATATATGGGGATCAACGATGGTATTAAATCTCTGGTAATCGTTTTCACTATATTATGAGAGTGGACTGCAGTATTATGAATAAGCCTAAAGATTAGAATGGATTATGTTGGACATAAGTTAGTATTGTTTAAGGATAAAAGTTTTTTCGATATTATTGATGGGATTTTATAGTAATATAGTTTTAGAAAAAGGAAAACCTGCAGGGTGGGCGACAACCCATCGCGTCGGACAAGGCTGTGGGAATCAAACCCACAACCGAAGTGTGACTGGCCTTTATCACCTACCACTGGCCTACATGAAGTCCCTGTTTAGTAGAAATGAGTTTTATTATATTAAGCAGTATGATATATGAAGTATAAGTCCATTTTAGGAACCATATATGATTAATATCACTGTAGATGGACTTATGTATTTTTTGATAACTTTTCTAACCTTTTTGTTTCAGACAGATGGAATGACCCATCATTCTATCACATGATCTGCTAACACATCACGAATGACAAATTCAACTTCATTTATTTAAGAGATGAAGTGGAAATTGTTTAATTCATGAACAACGGTGAGATTGTACCAAAATCAAGTAAGTATTTCTTCTAATTCAAAATTTTCAACTTTAGGGAAATGATATTGAAAACCAAAAATGTTGTCCTAGTGATCTTATATTTGATGAATCAGATGGTACCCTAGATCATCAAAAATTTATGGCTTTGCGATTGTTGGATTTTTCATAGCCATGTTATCTACCACTCCCCATCAGAACTTGATAGTTAGATTTTTCTTCCATATCCATATTTTCACCCATGTTCTCCTACGTGGAAACCCAGTGATGAGTTAATTTGGGTAACCGTTACATTTCAAACATTAGTTTTTAAAGCCATGTTTTGGTATTCCTTTTTATGATGTGGGTTTCTATTAAACAAACTTTCGAGTAGTAAACCATTTATAACCCCGACGAATTTCGAGGGAGAAATTCATTTTAAGGGGGGTAGAATGTAACACCCTGAGATTTTATGAAAAATATTCTTTTAATTTCATTAATGTCTTGTGTTGTATTCTACACCAAGATTACCTTGCGCTATACGCAACACCGTATTAGCTTGCAGTATACGCAACACTATTCTTGGATCGTGTTACACACAATTTTGATAATAGTTATTCTACGCAACATTGAGTATATATATATATATATTCAATGTATAAATGAAATTTGGTTGGATTATGTTATACAAAACAATGAAGGATTCTTTCACAACACGCAACCCTGACTTGGCTTGCATTACACGCAATCACGACCTTCCTCGATAGTGTGTGTTGTACGCAATACTGGGTTTTACTAAACAACGATATATTATTATAATATTGTTATGAACTAGCCATTATGAATAGTGTTTTATAACATTATTATACATCTTACACATTTCTAAAACATGGTATAAGAACAAAATAAATTTTTCGGGTAAAATAAGTATTTTTCAAAAAATGCAGTTTTGCCGTCTTTTGATGGCGCACCCACTTTAAATCTAGTTTTTGACATGTTTATAAGTTCATTTTGACAAAATAAAATTCTTCTTTTGAATCAGGATATAAAAATTTACATTAGATAATGTTTTTATATTTTTCCGATAACTTTCATATTTTAATGAATAGTAAAAACACGCTATATTTTAAATAAAAACAACTTTTTTCATCGTAATATCTTATGTGGTTAAATTATAATATAGAATGGTTTTAAAGTATAAATAGAATATATTTTTACCATTTAATATAATTTATGTCATTAGAATTGATTTTACCTTGAATTCGTAGGTTAAATCAATTCAATCTTTTGCAATGTTTTAAAGAAAAACCCGTTTTCTTTCGACAACGAGATTAATTTTAATTTAATTTCTGCAACTTTTGTATATTTAATTTGGAAAAATGGATTCCATATTTGTAATCAGTGGATTTAAATTATGTTAATAAGCTACTTTTTATTTTTGGGAATTATGAATAGTAACTACGGTAAATTTTATTTACCATAGTTAAAGGTAAATCAGGTAATTAAGGGTAAATATAATATTTTAAAATTACCCTAAAAAATGTAAAAATCCTATTGGATGACTAAAAGTAGACCCATATCACCTAAGGGTCGGATTATATTCTTTTAATTAATTTTTTTCAATAAAAATAATTTAATTATTATTAAAACCAAAGAATGTGACAACATGTCACTTTCTTAAATATTATAAGTATAATAATTTTAATCTAGTGATAGACTTCATGAAACTTCGAACATGAATAATTTCAAGAAAGATAATACAATTATCTACATCATAGGAATTTATTTAGAATTTTTAGGGATTAAAAAAGTATCATTTATTATGACACAAAGATGATGCAATAATTGTCTTATTAATGAAATATTGACATAATTGATGTTATAAATGCCCAAATAAATGTAATTTGAGCCTTTTATGACTTACAGTAATTTTATAGGTTAATATTACATGTTATTGTTGATTTAAGTAACTTGGTTAGAACTTATCATTATGTTATGAATTTCATAAAAATCATGTACCAAATAGTGTCAAAATTGACATAAATTAGTTTTTAAAACAAATATTATATTATTAATTGTTATTTTATTCCTAAAAATCTACGGTTTGGCCAAATGACTTAGATAAGATTATATATATTAATAATAAATAACTTGAGGTTCTTTTGGCGTGATATAGTAAGTTTATTAACCATATAGTGTATGAAAACAAAAAGACACGGTAAAAGTTAAATTATTTAACTTAGAGTTAAATCTAATTGATAAGGTTAAAATAGGAACCTAAACTTGTCTAAATTCTATTGGATGAGAGGATTTCGACCCATCCCTACCTTATCCTCGAAATAAATCAATTTGGAGGTATTTAGTACCGAAGTTGACTTTATAATAAAATAATATTTTTAGTTATTTCAAAGGTGCCCCTCTCCTCCCTTATAAAAGGGCACCTCCTCCCTCTCTTCCTCACACAACTTTGAGACTTCAAGCTCGGCCAAAACCTGTAAAATTCTCTTCTCCACTTCCCTAGAAACATCCTAGAGGTTCTGGTCTTCCTCAAAGACCAATTTTAGTGCCCTAAGAGGAGGTCTCAAAGAGGCGCTTCAAAGAAGAGGTAATTTCCATTACCGATTCTTTCACCTTTATTTATTCTTCCACTTCTTCTTATTAGGTTGTTTCATTATGAAGTAATAACATCAGTATCACTCATATACTGATATGTTATTATAAGTATGAAACAATCCTATTTCACCATCTATCCATCCTACGGAAAATGAAATCAACGCGTGTGCCTACGTACGGAATACCGTCTCCACGCCGTGGTGAAATCTATTTTCCACCACCACCTTATTTGGATGGGTATAATGGTGTAAATAATAACTATATATTATTATTTTAAAGTGATATTGATTCTGAAATAGTATAAATATACTCCAATATAGTCCCACGATCATGAGAACGATATCATCGCTCGTGCGTACGTACTACCGTCTCCACGACGCGATGAGATTCATTCTCCACTTTAACCATTCATGAATGATTATAAAGTATATATAATAAGTAATAATGAAATATATGACATAATAATGATACTAGATTTATGTGTATATATATGTATTCCATATACTTAATTCCGTTCAACTCAATAAGGAAACGAAAACAGCGTTCATGCGTATGTACGACCTACCGTCTCCATGAACGGTGTATTTCTTTCTATTTACTGATTTATTATATATATGTATATTCTGAATATATATATATATATATATAAATCATGTTTTATATTCTATAATTAAGTAATCATGATCTAAGTAATCATATGAATAATTACAAGTCAAAACACGGACGACAAATGAAACAATTTTACCCAAAACGCTCTTTAACATGGAATTTACAAAAGAACGGGTAATATAAAGTCATAAGTGAACCATATATGATATAATAACAATGAATATGATTCTTTAATAAGTCAATGACATTATTTAAATCATTATACAGGAGGTTCGGACACTTACGAAGCAAATCGGACCTAAGGTAAGGGGAAATATCACAATCTCATTTTTATCTGAGATTGTTTATACATTGGTATTTACTGGGTTGTATTTTATCATCCACATCCATGTTTCCTCAATATGTAATATTATTTCAATCCACCTACAATTGTTCAAATCAAATTTTACCCTTAGGTGAGTTTTTAGTAAAAGATATGAAAGGAATCTTTTGTCGTTTTTCGTACGAGGTACTTTTTTGAGTTTTTCGACAAAAGTACGAGAAGAATGTTTTTTTAACTTATACGGAATGAATGGATTTTTAATACATTATTTCCAAGAAGCTTAATTTACAAGTTTTCAAGTTTATTTTTAATCAACTTCTTTTAGTTTATAATTGTACGACATGTTAAGAAAGGAAAAGTGTTTTTGAAGCAGAAAGGATATTTTCCTCAAGAATGGAGTTCAAGTGTTTTATCAAAATTATTTTCCATCTAAGATAATAAAGGGTTCTATTTTTATCCCTATTATTAAATTGATTTGATTATGTTGTGATGGAATTATATTTTTATGAATTCCTTTATCTTATATGAATTGTTTTATGATGTCACGATGTTTAAGATTCCCATTTTTATTACATGGGTTATGAAATGATGTATGATTTATGATTTTGTGGCACACATAAGAATGGTATCATTATGAGATGGGTGGGACCTATATCTCCCTCCAATGCATTGGGTAAAGATTTTATATCTCATGAGATAGACATGGCTGGAATGGTAGGTTATACCGGTTCAGTGAAACAGGACTGAAACGAGGGTGACTCGGTTCAGAAAGGGACTTTGTCCACTAAGATAGTCTTGGAAATGAGTCTTGACTAATAAGAAATGATTCTCTATGATTATGTGTGTATGCCGCAAAGTTTAATGTTTTAAGTTATGATTATTGTGATTACATTTCATTGCCATGAGTTATCCCAGGTTATGAAATTATGATCTCTTTTACAGGTTAAGATTTCCCAAAGTTATATGCTTATGTATATGATGTGATTGATATTTCTTTTGTTTACCCTTACTGAGCATTTGATCTCACCCTTTTATGTTTTCTTTTCCCCAGGATATAAAGAAGGGTTTTAGGTAATAAAAAAAAGGAAGATCTTTATGGGAGATGTTGAAGATCTTTCACCAGGATTAGAAGATTATATTCCGAGTTTCCAAAGACACTAAACTATTAAAATCCTTGTGTGTGTGTTTTTTTTATGTACTAAGTATTCTGCAAATGTAATGTAATGTCAATGTACGTCAAGCTTCGGGTCTCTACAGAAGGTCCACCCAGCTAGTCACAGATCTGATAGGGAGCTGGCTGTACCAGACGAATGCCAACCCCTCTAGTGTCTGAACAAAGAAACGGATCTTGGCAGCCTCTTAATGCGCTGGGGTTCCCAACATAGGCCCACACCTTGAGTTGAAGTGGTCCAGGTGTTGTGGAGGGTCTCCTGTCCCATTAAAGGTGGCGAAAGTGGGGTTCCCAAATCCCGGCGGGGCCAGCATGTCATCCACCCATGCTTGGTATGGCTTGTAGTCCGGTGGGATTACCACCTGTCAAGTTTCCAAAGCCTCCAAGCGGGCGATGAGTGCTACCATCAGATCATCTAGACACGGGTTCATGTCCTAACGGGGATCCCTAACCACAAGCGCATTGCAGGGCTCTTCAATCCGGTAGTTAAGCTCAGCAGCTCGCGAGGCGGCTGGTGTGGAGACTCTTGGGGAAACGGGAGGAACCCGAGTAGGTTCTCTTGGGTGATCATGCCGCTCAGGAGGGTTTGACAAAACGTATTGTGCCCTCTTTCCATGAGCTCCAGCCTCTCCTCTGTCGGCTAACATGGCATGATCGCGGTTTCCTAGGAGAATATCGTCAAGGGGTAGTTGTTCCTGCCCCTGCTGTCCCGACCTAGGATCACCGTAGTCGGGCCGCCGCTCTGCAATGCATTCGGCCAGAAGCTCCTCGACCAGCCTCTTCTGCTCAGCAAGCTGTTGGTGCAGCGTGGCCTTCTTGGGATCTTCCTCTGCCTTCTCCACTAAGGCAGATGGGTCAGCGAGCTTAATAGCCCCAACATGTTCTTTACCCTTACCGATGTCCTGACTCAGTGTTAAAGCCTCAGTGGGTGTGGGGAGACCTAGTAGGTTTCTCTATTGGAGAGTAATCCTCCCGGGTGGATCCAGTAGCGGCCTGTCCTTAGGGGGTGAGTCCCCATCAAGAAGTTCTAAACCGTTCCCCTCTCCCGACAGATCGACCATGTTGACCGCTGCTGCCCTCGGGGGCATTCCCTCAAAACCGCTCGGTGAGTCAGGCTATCGGAGAATCGCACTGAAGAGAAGGGCAGCGTACTTCCCCCATCCATGGACGTGCATGTGGGGGGGGGGGGGGGGTGGCTTCCTTGATAACTTTGCAGAGTACCTGAAAACTATGGAAGCATTGTTGCTGGAGGGACCTATGGTGGCCAAGTGACTCGGGGTGCCGAACCGTGGGGAGCATGGCCAGGTCGACCCGACGAAACTGCTTACCGATATCCTCGAGATGCACTGGACTCCCGGTATAAGGCACTCACTGATGGAGAAGACAGGAGTGAGTCGGCTAGAGAGTCTGGAGGAAATGTTCAAACTCTCTCGGGGTGAGAGATTCTGGTATATCAAAATCCGATCCTGTGACCAACAAAAAATTCTCGGGAAAGTGGCATGCTGCGAGGACGGTCCAGAAGCTCCATGACTCAGGTTCAGGATCTGACCCTTACTGGTACGGCTCATCGACTGAGAATACCCGGGGAACTGGCAGTGGTGTCGAGGCAGGCCGCTGGGCTAGTGGGCTGGCCAGTAGGGAATACAACGAGCATGCCTATTGGCCGCCGAATCCTAAGTCTTCCTCCAAGGGATGCAGTGACTTGGTTGTCACATCACGATAGGATAGGCCGGTGAACGGGCCTCCTATCATAGTTCCAGTGCTTGCCAAGGGTGTTCCATGTCGCGACTCTCCCGTTGGTCCCCAGAAAAGTTCTCCACCCTCTATGACCGAGGTGGAAGGTGCTTCTGGAGAGGCCAACGGTAATTTCAAGTTCGACCCCTAGGGGTATGTCAAGTCCTCGCCCTCCTAGATATACCTCCGGAGGGAGGCGGGGATAACATGGATCTCACATTCAGGGAGTACGAGACAGACACACCACGTCCCTCTCCCTTCCCTTGACTCATAGGACTGGGGGGAGGGCTCCATCGCCGAGTCGGACTCCGCCACAAAGTCCGAGAAACGGACTGGTCTGATTACAGTCCGGCCTTCCCTGGCGTTTCTCTTGCGGTGACGACATCCCGCCTTCCTGCCCCTGGGTGGTTCCTCAGGGCAGGGCTGATCTACGTCATGGAGTCCTCTAGCCGCAATGATTCTGGGGCCGGGAGGACTGAAGGCCAAGGTGCGAGGAGCACCGGGGCAGATGTCGAAAGGGACATGGGGAGGAACTTCATGTGGGTGAGAAACCAGATATGCAATGGCTCCATACTCGCGACCAGTGACAGCGGAAGTGACCCCGTACCCCATGCAGTGAGTGCTAGAAAGATCCATACCTGAAGCATAGCTGTCACGG
Organism: Viscum album; assembly: GCA_963277665.1. Taxonomy (NCBI): domain Eukaryota; kingdom Viridiplantae; phylum Streptophyta; class Magnoliopsida; order Santalales; family Viscaceae; genus Viscum; species Viscum album. The sequence continues at coordinate 402,102,276 of OY728136.1, read as the reverse complement.
GGAAGCCTTCTGCCTTCCAAATCGGTGGCACGGAGTGGGCCTTCACGCCGGATGACACTACCGCGAATTGGTCTGCAGTGGCCATTTCCTGTGCCAGTGACCGAGAGAGTTGACCCATCCTGCTCGTGGGGTGGTCGGGGCCTCAATCCGAGTCGGGCATGTAACTCCCCCTGCTCAACGTGTGCGGGGGTTTGATGAAAAAAGTCAGGAATGGCCCAGGCCATGGTGGTTGCTGACGTCGATTCCCCAGGGCGGGCATCCTCTTCTGCTCGCGCCTAACACTAGCGTCGGGTCAGATGGGTTGGAGCCGGTGGTGCGGGAACATGGATTGCTTCCTCTTTGGCCCGGGGAGTCGGGCGTCGGCGTCGACGCGGCCTGGTGTGGGCCCTTTCCGTGAACCCCTGGAGCGGTTCCCCTATTGGGTGAACCCGGACATCTCCCACCTCATCGGCATAGGGAAGGGAGGTGTCGAGGCGTTCCAGGGATAGGCACCCGAAACTATTGAACGTCGACGTGGGAAGCAGCGGCTCCCTATGCCTCCCTCAGGGGCAGCAACGGTGGTGAGTCGCAGCTGCCTCTAGATCCAAAACGGGCCATGTCCCTGGTCGGGATGACCCCTTCCACATCGTACCTACACACAAGGTCATTGATCACCCTTCCTTGGATAATCTATGATGGAGAGAGGGGGCGTGAGTGCCCAGAAATTATGGCGGTCGGAGTCAGAGCAGCTTTGGAAAAGGTGGGACCGTGCGGGGTGGCTGTGTCGGTACTTCCCCTGCCCCTACGCTAGTGGGCAGGTGGCGATCGAGCTCCGGATGCAGCGATCTGATTCTTGGAAGCAGGGAGATGAACCTATTAGCACTAATAGGAAAAGAAATCGACAACCAATAGCCTAACGCCATTCAGTCTTCCGCGGTCTGTAAGAGGGATCCACGCTGACGATGTCACAGAATGGGGTGCTCAATGTCATAACTGCCCCAACCCCTGGCGGGTTTCACGTCCTGGTGATGGGTTCCCAGATCTGATGACATGCTAACCTTCCAACAACCAAAATTCTACTGGTCTCCATATTGAGGAGAAGATCTTCACGTCGGGTTCACCATTTTCTGTTTTCGACGCTTTCCGCTGGGGTGCGCGCGCACATCCGTCATGCGGGGGAGGACATGTGACTTGTTTCCCCGCATTCTCGCTTTCAAAAGTCGAGTGGCATCCATTCCTTGTTCAGGTACATCTTCTCCTTGATCGAAACCGGGATGATGGGATGTCGGTTCTTCCTTCCGTGGATTCCTCCTCGGAGCTCGTCACCTAGTCCGGGTCTCCCTCATAGATTTAAGATGGGTTCTTGAAGCTCGTTCCCAGTGCCATATCTTCATGGAAACTAGTTAATTAAGCTCCTTCCATCGAGACGCTCCAAGAGGTCTGGTTAGGGCAGCAAACTTCAGTGAGGATAATGGTCATGTTGGAGTGTCATTTCCATGTCTTGACGCTGGGGGATTGACATGTTTGTCTTTGGTCCCTTATTATAGGGATTCTCAAGGGTGCAGAATCCCAAGGCATCCCACATTGAATACGAGGAACTGGCATGCCATAGGCATGTATATGAGGTTTGCCTTAGCTTCCCATGTTTAACATGGGGTATGCCGCAAGTTTAACATCTTGTAGAGATGGATCCGACTGATCGGAACACGGAGAGTGGATCAGATAAAAGAACCCCCTGGGGGGCACCGATGTCAGGGCCAGCGCGTGGGCGGCTTCTCGGATATTGTGGAGTAGAATTAGGTGGCATGATCCCACCGGGATGTGTCGTCCTGGGTAAAAATCAGGATGGGTGATGATGTGAAGAAGGGCTTGAACCTCATGGAGGCTTCCTACGTACCATGCCTTGAAATGGATCAAAGTCCTCGTAGTTCGAGTGGTGCGGTAGGACACCTGAAGAGCCGACCCGTGAGAATGAACGCATGGATTGGATTCTAGAGGAAATGAGACCTCTGGGCTAGGGCATGAGCTTGCTGTGGAACGTGGGATCGAGGGAGAGGTCAGGATGATATGTGAATGGGGGATATGGGGCTTACACTCTGAGGCAGCCCATAATGGTGTTGGTGAACCAACACAAAGGGGTCGGCACAACTGAGTGATGGTCTTGAACCTCATGGAGGCTACCTACGTACCATGCTTTAGCACGGATCAAAGTCCTCGTAGTTCGAGTGGTGCAGTTTAACATCATGCTGGATGACATACAGTTTAACGTCATGCGGGATGAGGGCATACAGTTTAACGTCATGCGGGTTGAGGGAATATATTTTAACATCATGCGGGACGAGCAATTTTGGGTTTACGCTCTGAGGCGGTCCAAAATGTTTGCGAGCCGACGTGAAGAGGTCAGGACGACTGGGTGGTGGGATTGAACACCGTGGAGGCTACCTACGTACCATCCTTTAGCATGGATTAAAGTCCTCATAGTTCACTAGAATGGGGCTTACGCTCTGAGGTAGCCCATAGTGATGGATTGGGGCTTACACTCTGAGGAGGCCCATAAGAGGATGTCATGGTCGATGCCTACTCTAAGACCACGTGAGTCATGCTCGGTGTAAGAAACAAGAGGCAGCAAGGACCAGACAATCACGTCGCGGAAGGTGCGTCTGTGAGAAGCGGAGAGGGGCTTACGCGCTGATCGGCCCAAAGAGGAAATAGGGGCTTACGCGTGGTTAGCAGCCCTTAGTGCCAGGGATTACTCCAGGATGGAGGCCCATGGTGTGATAAAGCACAGAGGGAGAGGGACTTGGGACTGAACAAAGGAGATGCCTCGTTCCCTATCACTCCCTCCATTGGCCTTGGCAGTGGGGAAGTACGGAGGTGCATGGGTGCTACCTTCTGCAAGAGAGGCTAGGGGATTATGCTCTGAGGCGGATCTTCCCCCGTGGAAAAACACCACTCCGAGAGGGAGGATCTCATTCCATGTGAGGAAGATTCCACTCCCGTAGTGAAAAGTGGTGTAAAGAATGTCCGAGTCAGGGGGACCCTCCGTGCAAGGCATGGGGTCGGATCACAGTTTAACATCATGTGTTGAGGACGAGGTGCTTGGAATTTTAACATCCTTCAGCTCGGATGAGGTGGGTTCGTGCCACACCCCTAGGGATTACATGCCCAACACCCTCTACCCCTTATGGGAGGGAAGGCATCGGCAAGGCCGTGGTGAAGGGGGGCTGTAGGGCGAACCATCGAGGGATTCACGTTAGTGTGGCTGTGCAAAGAAGCAATAGCCGTTAGCGTGCCTATGTGAAGGAGCATAAGGAAAACCAACGTAACAGTAAACACTGCCCAAGGGAAATTGAGGTTATTTCACATGATCCTGGAAGACCGTACGGGAAAACAACGCATGGCGTGCATGCCCGGTATAGAGGAAATCGGGCACCTATTCCGGGAGGTACCCAGGGGGCGTCATGGTGAGGGGTCCCGGGGTTTTCATGCAAAGAGAAGGTTTGTGTGAAAAACACCGGGATGGCGCGCAATTGGGACAGAGGTATTGCACACGTCTAGGGAGATTGCGCGCAACAGGCCTGGATTGCGCGTGGGGGTAACGGTCGATCCCTAAGGTTGGGAAAAACCTAATGATAGGATTGCGCGCAATTGGGTTTTTACGCGCAAAGGAGGGAGTGCGCATAATGGAAGTGATTGCGCGCAAAGGAGGAACCCTGAAGAGTTTGCAATTATATTTAAGCCAGTGGGATTATGCGCAAAGGCAAACCCCGGGGCAAGGTTGCATGAAAAGGGTTACTACCTAGAAGTCATATTGCACGTTCGGGAGTCCAATTGCACACACGGGAGCTAGTCTGAATTCCTCAACCCCAAAACAGAATGGGTCTCCTTCTATTTATAGGCCGTAGGAATCGTGGAATCCAGGCAGTGCAAGAAATCTTTCACGCCAGGACCTGTCGACGCGAAAGGCCTCACCGCGCAGAACCGGGCGTGCAAAATTGCGCGCCACACCGGTCCCTTTCCGCGAATCCCGTACTTCCTTCGCATGGGCAACATTTTTTCACGAAAGTCTTCGTTAATTTCGAACACCACTTCCGGGCCCTCCGGATCGAGCCTCCAATTCCGAATATGACTTCTCTTCGTCATTTCGGAACTTCCTCTAGGAGTTACGGGCTTTTTCAGCGTCTACAACTACTTAAATAATTTATTAATCTTTTACTGATTTTACTTTTGAAAGTCTATTAAATTTTAAAACACAAATTATTTTGTGGAAAATAATGTTTTTATTTTATATATGGAAGGAATGAATATCAAATCCATTAATAATATGAATCCCAATAAACCACTAATATTTTATGGTAATAAATATGAGTACTAGAGGGATAGAATTTAATTTCGTAATCAATACTCTAGTTGATAATTTTGTGATGGTAACTGAGAATTAAAAAATATATGATAATAAAATTGATATCCTTAAAAATCAAGAAAAACAAGAGTATCTGCATAATTATAAAGTCATAAATACATTATTGTGTTCATTAAATTGAAGAATATATAGTAAAATTTTGTCATTTGAAGAAAAAATAGTATTTGGAAGAAATTAGAGGTTACAAATATTGGCACATCAAATGTTGGTGAAACCAAGAGAGAAATTATTAAATTCGATTATCAAGATTTTGAATTCTTAAAAGGTGAATTATTTGCTAAGATGAATAAAATATTCATGAAAATTATTAATTATCTTCAAGCTATTGGTGAAAAATGATTAGATTAAGATATTCCTATTGAGAAAATCATAGATATAATTCCAAATGAATGGGAATTGAAAAGAATAGATATTGATGAAACAAAAAAGGTAAGAAATATCACTATGGATGATCTTATTGAAACCTTAATGCGGTATGAAGGTAGACTCAAGATAGATGATGAGAAATAAAAGAAAAAGAATGGTGGAGTTTCTTTTTCTACTACCTTACCTACTAAAGATCAATTTGAAGAATAAATATTTAGATCTTTAAGAAAGAATAAATTGGTTATTAAATCCAAATTAGAAACTTGAAATCATTTTGAAAATGAACTTTCTAATCTTGCTCAGTGAATGAAGAAGATAGTTGGTAAGAAATACTTTTAGTATCTATATAAGAAAGGTAACAAGGATATGAATTAAAAGAAATAATATGAAGTTATTTATTATTAGTGTAATAAATATGGAAATATCAGACCATATTGTCCAAGGATAAAAAGAAAATATAGTAAGAATAATTTTTTTGAAAGAAATTTGAGAAATTTTTATAAGTTTAATAATAAGAATGTTCTTAATTAAAATGATTCCTGATGTCCCACTGGAGGTGATTTCTCAGATTAATCTTTTGATCAAGAATGTCCCATACATAGGAATATAGGACTTCTTTCCAGAATACCCAATGAATATTTTTGTATTATATTCAAGGTACACACAACTGATAACCTTACAAATCTCTCTTTGATTTATAATTATATTGAATCCGATAATTAGAAAAATTATAAATACTTGGATGAAGAATATTTCTCAACGGAGGATAATACTCTACCTTTTTATGATAAAGTTTCTCATTTTGAAAAACTCCTGGAAAATAAAAATTTAAAAGTTAGTAAAAAAACTGATAAGGAAATTTCAAGGATAAATATTTTAATAAAAGAAACATTTAATCTTTCTAAAAATCTTGATAAGGCTATTTTTAAAAAATATAATATTTCTAAATATTTCAAAAAGGATTTTTGTAAAAAGAATAATTTTCAAAATAGTTTTTAAAAAATCAATTCCAAAACCATTTCTCAAGAGGATAAGGATTTAGTTGTTAAACTAAAATATAAAATTTATTCTTTAAGAAAAATTCGGTCAAACTTTACTTCTGGTAAGGAAGGTTTTGATAAAATTTATAAACAAATTCTTCCTCATGTAACTAGTTTTGGAAATGGTTATACCTATAAAAAATCCATTTTTAGTAATAATTAATTATTTTATGAAGAATTCCCCATTTTTCATAAATTGAAAAAGTAGAGGAAATTAGAAAAATAATTGTTTCGTTAATAATGTTCAATCCTTAGGCTTCCACAAAGCCTATTTTTCAAAAAAAATGTCGATCACAATTCTTAGAGAGAGATTATCAGTATAGAAGTGAAGTCTCAAAATATGATTCTATATAGTTAGTTCACATGGATTTATTTGGTCAAACACAAACTAGAAGTATTGGGGGGGGGATATTTTATATTCTTTATAGTTTACAATTACATTAGATACACATGGGACTATTTTCCAGTAAAGAAATATGAATAATTTTATTATTTTAAAAATTTTTAGCCGATTTTAAAAATGAGAAAAGAATTACCTAGATAACTATTCATAGTGATCATGGTGTAGAATTTATAAATTCATATTTTGAAACTTTTTGTAGGAAAGAATTTATTACACATAACTTCTCATCTCCTGGAACCCCTAAGAAAAATGGTGTTATTAAAATAAGAAATCATTTTCTTCAGGAAATAACAAGAACCATGTTGAAAAAAATACTCAATTAATAACGATTTTTGGGATTAAGCGGTTAGTAATTCTTGTTATACCATATTTTTTTTTATTAAATTACTTTTAGTAATAAAACTCCTTAGGAATTTTGGACAAACAAAAAACCAAAAGTTTCCTTCTTTAGATTATGTGGATGAAAAATATTCATCTTGAACACAAAAGATAACTTACACAAATTCACACCCAAATATGATGAAAGAATATTTTTATGTTATTACAATAATTTTAAGGCTTATAGAGTTTTTAATAAAAAAATTTATTCTATTGAAGAAATAATACATGTTAAATTCGATGAAACTGACCCTTTTGTTTTTAAACAATCCCAAAAAACATCCTCAGATGTGTTTTCTAAAACTGATTTTCAACCTTTGTTAGAAAATTATTCTAATAAGTAAAATACTAAAGAAATAGTTTCTAAAGTATTTAATCAAGAATATTTTCTACCTTATGTTGATGAACAATTTTTACAAAACCCAATTGAGTTGTTTATTAGGAATCACCCTAGTGATAATATCATTGGTGTTGTTTATTAACCTGTTAAGACTAGAAGTTATTTAATGAATGAAATATAACATATTTCCTTTCTTTTACAATTTTAACCTAAAAACCTTGACGAGGCTTTAGGTGATGAGGATTGTATTGAATATATGCATGATGAACTAAATGAATTCATAATGAACAAAGTATGGACCCTGGTTAAAATATCTAAAGAAACTTATATAATTGGAGTAAAATGGGTCTTTAGAAACAAATGTGATGAAAATGGAATTATTATTTGAAATAAATAAATACTTGTTCCAAAAGTTTATAACCAATAATAAGGAATAGACTATGAACAAACCTATGCACTGGTAGCTAGAATAGAAGTTATTATTATTCTACTAGCCTATCCAAAATTATTTAATTTCAAACTTTTTCAAATGGGTGTGAAGTGTGATTTTTTTAATAGATATGTTTAGTAGGAATTTTATGTTGAACAACCCACTAGTTTTGAAAAAAACATCCTGAATATGTTTATAAACTTACCAATGATTTATATGTCCTTAAACAATCCCTTAGAGCTTGGCATGATAGATTAACAAGATTTTTGTTACAAAACAATTTTTTTAAGGGATAAGTGGATACTACTCTTTTTATAAAAGAAGTTAAAAAAAATTATGACTATTTAAATTTATGTTGATGACATTATATTCAGATCAAATAAAAAATCATTAATAAATTCCTTTACGAGTCTTATAAAATCTGAGTTTGGGATGAGTATGATGGGTGAGTTAACTTTTTTTATTGGTTTTAAAATTTCTAAAAAACCTAAATGTGATTATATATCTAAATATAAGTATATAAAATATATTATTAAAAGGTTTGGATACTAAAAGAAAATATTAATACTTCTATCAGTACCTCAAATACACTTGATCGTGATGAGACTTGATAACCAATTTATCAAACAACATTTAGAGGTATGATAGAAAGTTTAATATAATTAACTACTAGTAAAAAAGTCTTAATGTTTTTTTTATGATTATGTGTAATATATTAAGAAAATAAAAAGGAATCCTATCTAAAAGCGATAAGATGATTTTTTCATTATCTAAATGGAACTATGGATTTATGACTTTTCTATTGTTTTGGAAATGATATTGAACTAAATGGGTTTTCTCAAATGATAACTTTAGTGGAAATAAAATGGATATAAAAAGTAATTTCAGAACTTGTAATTTCTTAGAAGACTCATTAGTTTCTTGTCCTTATAAGAAATAAAAATCTGTAGCAAATTACATTTCTGAAGCAGAATATGTGGAAGCAGGAAGTTTTTGTGATCAAGTGTTGTGGATGCAACACACACTCGCTAACTATGACATGATGTTTAATAAAAATCAAATACTATGCGATAATACTAGTTCGATTTCCTTAAGTAAAAAACCTGAACATCACTCCTGTGAAAAAATAGATATTAAGAATAAATTTATTAGGGATCACACATAAAAAAGAGATATCATTTTACAATTCATCGGAAACAAGAACAACTTGATGATATTTTCAAAAAACCATTACCATCCAAAATATTTTAATACATGAAACAAAAGCTAGGAATGTTCAATGTAAACTGATATTTCATATCTACTTATTTTTTTGACCATCTACTTATATTGAATTTACTCATTTTCATAGGGGGATTATATATGATTGTTGTTTTTCAAATTAATTAGTTTTTTAAATTTTTTAGTTTTCTTAAAGAAAATTTCATAATGAATTTTTTAGGACTCATATTTCTTTAAAAATTTCCAGAATCAAAATTCATAAAAGGATTATAATATTCATGAAATTTCACAAATTTTTAGGGCTCATGATTTCAAAAACTTTTTTGGTTTCATAAAGTTCTCTCGTAATAATGTTTTATATCATATATAGGTTTATTTATCAAAATAATTTATGTTTTCCTTAAAAACCTCTATATGTAATTTTTTTGTTAAAACTATCGTAATCTAAATTGTTTACCAAAATTCAAGTTGAAAATCATTATCATATTAATAAGCCTTTCCAAATCCAAAATTTATTCTTATAATATATTTATTTTTTGTACAATTCCATTACAATCATTATCTTTGTTGTTGTTACAATTTCATTTATATTTCATAAAAACTTTGTTTTAGTTTTCAGTATTTTATAATTGTATTCTATTTTAATACTATAAAAATCTCAAGAGTTCAATTTTTTTTATAAAATCTTATTTGGATCAATCATAACTGTCAAATAAACCTTCAATAATGTTTTCAAGATCAAAAAAGGCATGTAAAAAAGTTATGAAATGCCCAAAAAATACCGATACTGAAATCAAGATGCAAGAAGAACCCATTGAAGAGTTAAATAAATACATGGATAAATCTGTGTAAGCCTATACTAACTTATCCAAAAGAAAGGAAGATAGGTTAACTTTTTTGGATTAGTTTAAGAATATGTTTGATAATTGGTCTGAATATATCGAATACATCAATGGGATGATTAAATACATACAAATAGAGATTTCAATAAAAATTATTTACAAAGATGAAATCATCAGTCTGAAGAATTAGAATGAAACTTTGGGGGAAAGGCTTTGGATCCAGGAAGAGAAAAGAAAGTATCAAGGAGAAGTGATATTAAGAATTCTCGGAGAAAGAAAAGAGTTTAAAAATATGAAGACTATTTTTAGATCCATGATGAACAAGAAAGATTACATCTTTTCTCTTTGAAATCTTGTCATATTTTTGTAAAATTGTTTATTAATGAATTAATTTTTCATCTCTTTATAAATAGTTTAGATATATTTTAATTCTGATTGGTTGAATGTTCTTTAATTTATTTTAGATATCAAATTACTTCATTAAATTCTTTCATATGTTTGTTTCTATAACTCTTTCAAGGTATATAATGAACTTTCCCGATTTATTTTTTAAAATAAAAAGAGGGAGAATTTTATATAAAGGGGGAGATGATTTAAGTAAGGGGAAAAAAACTCTCTAATAGGAGAATACTTTCCTTAGATGGAGTTCTTATCCTAAGGGGGAGTATGTCGTATTCATCATTTTATTTAGATGTGTTTTAAAACTCAAGGGGAGATAAATCTTTAATTTTCAATTCTGAATACGAAGTACTTTAAAGATAATGGACTTAAATTTTTTCAACGATATTTTCTCTTAAAGCTTTGTGAGTTTTTATTTCAATAAAGGGGGAGATTATTGAGTCAAAAGTTTCTTTATGACTTTTCTATTCCTTTATTTTGGAAATCACAAACTCTTTCTTAAATAACTGGTTACTAAATTTTAATGTCCAAAGTGTTTTTAAAATTGTTTTTGTAGAAAAAATATGCATTTTACCATACTTAGAAATATTACTATAATATTCATGAATTTATAATAACTTTCTTTATTATGACTATCATAGTGAATATGGAACAAATAAAAATCAGATTCACCTTATCAGATCAGTTATAAGATATTCAACCTTGTCTTTTATACTGAAAGTGTCTTTATAATCTAAAATTTATCTAAATCGATAAACATAAGATCCTCCTTCATAAAGATCATCATAATGACATATGTAAATAATTCTATCATATTGTCTAATGTTTAAATTCTGAATATAGAAAACTATTTTCTATCATGATGGAACATGTTTTACACCATGTTGGTTTAAATTCAATATTTCATTAGAATTTATGTTATACCAAAAAGATATGAGCTGTTAATTCCAGGTGTCTAAGTCATTGTGATAAACTCAGAGAAAATATTATAGTTGGAAGTTCAAGATAACCGTTGGAAGCTAGCCTATAAATAACTAGTCATTAAAAGAGTTTGGAGTTGAAATTTATTATGTATTATTTTATAAAATTTCTATTGTGTGAGAGCTTTGATTATTATCAACAACATGAAAAACTTTTTCTTATAAATTTTTAATTGTTTAGAGTATTTTTGTTTTAAAGGTATCCTAATATGGGTTGTTTCCATTATAATTTTTGAAAATTGTTTTTGTTTCCTATTGTGTGAATATGATTGAGGGATTATGAGGCTAGAATATGGAGATACTGATATTTTGATATAGGGTTTGTGGGGATATCAATAAAAAATTCAATCCATCGGATCAAGGGATTCTAAAGATAGGAAAAAAGAGAAGTCGGTCATTATATCAACTGATTTCCTTTATAAGGAAATACATACTTTATTGTAAGTATAAAACAAGGGAACCATTATCCTAGGTTATTGGATACCCTACTCTTTGGGTTAAAATAAGTGTATTCATTTGTATTACTTGTTTTCTTGCAAGTATTTTATTTTCATTTCATGTAATAGAAAGTGATACATTTATATTCATATTTTATTTTTATATTGTTTATCATAATATCTTGGATTATGGTATAATTGTATTAATCTATTCAAATTTATTCCTCTGTGAATACGATATTGAGATGATTATAATACTATACTCTTTTTAAGATATTATCATAACTAATTACTTTTTCTGTATACTCTAATAAAATCGTAACTGTTGTGATTATGATTTTTCACTCTATAGATTTAATCATCTGTGTTTAAGACCAGTGGTAAATAAAATATCAGAATCGACTTAATTATGATATTCTTAAGTAATCAGACTGAGGGAAAAGTCTAAATATGATCATTTTTTGATAAAAATGTTTGTTAATTGATTAGTTTAATTCTTATTAAAGTATAGTTTTTAAAACTACAACTCAACCCCTCTTGTAATAGAGATATCTAGAATACATTATTTTAATCCTAATTAATATACTTATAATATAATAATAAAAAAATTGGTATCAAATTATAATTACACTTTTTAAATACTTTCTTAATATTTTTCTTATTTTACTTTTTAAAATCTATTAATTTTTACCACACTAATATATTTATGGAAAATAATGTTTTTCTTTTATAGATTGAAGGAATGAATATCAAATCCATTAATAATATTAATCCCAACATACCCCCAATTTTTTATGGAATTGACAATGAGTATTGTACAGATAGAATGAATAATTTTTTAATCAAAACTAGAGTTGAAAATTTTATGATGCAAACTGGGAATTATAAAATACCTGATAAGGAAGTTGACTTCTTTAAAATTCTTGAAAAACAAGAGCATAAACTTAATTACAGATCCATAAATACATTTTTTTGTTCAATAACTAGAATAATCTATAGTAAAATTTAATCATGTAAAGAAATAAATTGTATTTGGAAGAAATTAAAAGGTTTCACATTTTGGAACATCAAAGGTTTTTGAAACTTGGAGAGCAATTCTTAGATCTGATTATCAATATTTTAAATTTTTACATGGTGTATTTGTTTCTATGATGTATCAAACAATCATGAAAATTATTAATAGTCTTCATGTTATTGGTGAGAAGGGATTAAATGATGAGATTATTGTTGAGAAAATCATAGATGTCATGACTAATGAATGTGAATCCAAAAGAACAACTATTGATGAAATAAAAAAGGTCACTAATATCACTATGGATGATCTTATTGGAACCATAGTGCTGTATGAAAGTAGTATCAATAGAGATGATGAGAAATAAAATAAAAATAATACTGGAGTTTCTTATCCTACTACCTTACCTCCGTAAGCTCAATCTTCAAAAAAGTTAGATCTTCAAGAAAGAAGATAGTGGATTTTCAATTAAAATCATAAACTCTTGAGCATCCTAAAAATGAACTAGATAATCTTGCTCATAGGATGGACAAGATAGTTGGTAATAAATACTTTTTGTATCGATATAAGAATTTTGAAAAGGATAGGAATAAAAATAATGATTTTGAAGTTACTGTTTATGAGTGTAAGAAAGATGGACATATCATACTAGATTGTCTAAGGATAAAAAAGAAAGACAATAAGTAAAATAATTCTGAAAGGAATCAAAGAAAGTTTTATAAGTATAAGAAAAATTAATTTTTTAATGAAAATGATTCCTAGAGTGAAAGTGAAGGAGATTCCTCAGATAAATATTATGATCAAGTATGTTATAGATAGAGGAATATAGGTCTTCTTGCGAGAGTACCCAATGATTTGTTTTCATGTGGCAGGTACACACTGGTGAAAACCTTACAAATTTATCTTTCAGTGAAATTATCATGAATTTTATAATAATAAAAATTATAAATCCTCGTATGAATAATCTTCCTTATAAGAGAATAATACTCTACCTTCATATGAGGAAGTTTTTCATTTTGAAAAACTAATTAAAAATATAAATTGAAAATTTAGTAAAAAACACAATAAATAAAATTCAAGGATAAATGTTTTAACAAAATAAGTATTAAATATTTTTAAGGACCTTGATAAGGATATTTTAAAAAAAGATATTATTTATAAAGATTTAGAAAATTTAGTTTCTAAAAAGATTAATTTACAAACTAGTTTTAAAAAACTCAATTATGAAACCATTTCTCAAGAGGATAAGGATTTAGTTGTTAAACTAAAATTGAAAATTTCTTCTTTAATATTTTTTTTTCAAACTTTACTTATGGTAAGGATGGTTTTGATAAAATGTATAAACAACTTATTCTTTATTGAACTAGTTCTAGAATGGGTTATAGCTATAAAAACATGTTTTTAGTAACAATTACTTTGTTCTAAATAATTCCGCCTTTTGAAAAATGTGTTAAAGTATAGGAAATTGTAAAAATAATTGCTCCCTTAATAAAGTTCAATCATAATGTTTCTAAAAATCCTATTTTTCAAAACAAATTTTGATTCCAAAATTTTTACTTTCTGACATTTACGGACCTAAGAAAGTTTGGGAGCCAAAAGCCTAATTGTTTTGTTTTTAAGGAAAAAAGGTAGTACCACCAACAAGAATACTTGGTACATGGATTGTGGTTGTTATAAAAATATTACTGGATATAAATATTTAGTTGAAAATTTCATAAAGATGAAAGGTGGAACACTTATTTTTAGAGATAATTCTCAAGGAGATATTATCAGTATAGGTAATGTTGTTCTTGCTGGTAAATCTTTAATTTCAGATGTTTTTTTTGTTAATGATCTTAATAAAAACCTTATAAGCATAAGTAAATTATGTGATGCAGGTTAAATTATGAATTTTAGAAATGATAAATATTTAGTACACAATTCCAAGGATGCATTTATTCTTTCTACCCATCAGTATGAGAATGTATATACACATAACTTATAAGACCTTATAATTCAAGAATTACCTTTCCTTAGTGAAACAAAAGATAAATATTAGTTATGGAATAGAAGGTTAGGGCACTATCACCTTATAAATGCATCCAAATTCACTAATAAAATACTTGTTAAAGATCTACCAGATCCTAGATTTTATTATTAAAAAGCCTATAACCCTTATCAATAAAGTAAGCAACAAATATCAAGATTTAAATCTATTAGTGAAGTATCAAATTATAATTATTTACAGTTAGTGCCTATAGATTTATTCATTCTAAAAAAATGCAGAGTATTGGGGGTAAATAATATATATTTTTTATAGTAAACGATTACACTAGATACACATGGGTATATTTTCTGTCAAATAAATCCAAAGCCTTTTATTATTTCATAAATTTGTATCCAATGTTTAAAATGATAAAAAACTTCCCATGATAACTATTTGTAGTGATCATAGTGGAGAATTTTTAAATTATGATGTTGAAATTTTTTATTTTTAAAAGAGGTATTATGCATAACTTCATATCTCCTAACCGACCCTGAAAAATGGTTTTGTTGAAATAAGAAATTGTATTATTTAAGAAATAATAAGAACCATGTTTAGTGAATACTAAATTGATAATTTTGTTGGGATGGATTGTTTAGTATTGTTTTATACTATAAATTGAGTTTTCATAAGACCTTTTATTATTAAAACTACTTATTAATTATGGATAGGCCCAAAACCAAAAGTTTCTTACTTTAGAGTATTTAGATGAAGAGTATTCATCTTAAATAAGAAAGATAACTTACAAAAATTTTGAACTGAATCCGATGAAGTAATATTATTATGATATTACACTTCTTCTATGGCTTATAGAGTTTTTATTAAAAAACTTTGTTCTTTTAAGGAAATAGAAAATGTTAAATTTGATAAAATTGATTTTTTTAAAAAATATCTACTAGTATCCTCATATGTGTCTTTTAAAATTTATTTTCAACCTTTTTTATAAAAATATTTTAATAAGGAAAATACTAAATAAATAGTTTCTGAAGTATTTATTCCAGAATATTTTCTTCCTTATGTTGATGAACAGGTTTTTAAAAACCCAATTCAGTTGTTTCTTAGGAATTATCCTAATGATAATATAATTAGTGATGATTATCAACCTGTTAGGATTATGATTTATTTAAGGAATGAAATCGAACACCTTGCCTTTATTTCTCAATTTTATGCTAAAAACCCTGCTATGACTTTGGCTGATGAGGATTGGATTAAAGCTACAAAATATGAACTAAATAAATTTGCAAGTAATAAAGTCTGGACCCTAGTTGAAAGAATTAAATAAACTTCTATAATTAGAGTAAAATGAGTCTTTAGAAAACAAATGTGATTAAAATAGAATTATTATTATAAATAAATCAATATTTTTTTTTTCAAAAGGTTGTAACCAACAATAAGGTATAAACTATTAATAAACCAATGCACCAACAGCTAAACTAGAAGCTATTCATATTCTATTATCCTTTGTAGCATTTTTTAATTTCAAACTTTTTCAAATGGACATGATGTGTGATTTTAATAATGGATATGTTCATTAAGAAGTTTATGTTGAAAAAACCAATGGTTTTTAAAATAAAAAACATATTTAATACAATTTTAAACTTACTAAAGATTTATACAGACTTAAAAATCTCCTAGAGCTTGGTATGACAAGTTAACATGATTTTTTTGTTATAAAAAAAATTCTGTTAAGGGAGCTACAGATCCTACTCTATTTATAAAATAATTTAACAAAAACATTATGATTGTTAAAATTTATATTGATGAAATTATATTCCAATCAAATCAAATATATTTATTAGATTCCTTTTTGTATCTTATGAAATCTAATTTTGAGATGAGTAGGATGGGTGAGTTAATTTTTTTTGTTGCTTCTCAAATTTCTTAAAAATCATAAGGAACTTATATATATCAACATAATTATATAAACTATTTTCTTAAAAAGTTTGGATATGACAATAAAAAATATATTAGTACTCTCATCGGTTCCCCAAATACACTTGTTTTGATGAAGCTGAACAACGAGTTTGTCAAACAAATTTTAGAGGTATGATAGGAAGTTTAATATACTTAACTACTTGTCAACCAGAATTAATGTTTTTTTATGATTATGTGGAGGATATCAAGAAAATGAAAAGTAATCCCATATAAAAGATTTAAAAATAATTTTTTATTATCTAAAGGGAACTGTGGATTTATGAATTTTCTATTATTATAGAAATAATTTTGAACTAATTTTTTTTTTCAGATGTTGAATTTTGTGTTCAAAGAATGGATAGAAAAAGTACTTATGCAAATTTTCATTTCATAGGAGACTCATTAATTTCACGGCCTTGTAAGAAACAATACTCAGTATCACTTTCCACTTCCAAAGACGAATATGTGATAATTTGAAGTTGTTGTGCTCAAGTGTTTTAAATGCAACACACACTCACTATCTATGATAGAAATTTTACTAAAACACAAATTTTATGTGATAATATTAGTGAGATTTCCTTAAGTAAAATCTATGTAAATCACTACGATGTAAAAAACATAGAAGTTAGGAATCACTTTATTAGGGATCATAAATAAAAAGAAGATATAATTTTACAATTTATTGGAATGCAAGAACAACTTACTATTTTTTTTTACAAAATAATTACCTTCTAATAAATTTAAATACATTAAATAGAATATATGAATGATCAATGTAAAATTATCTTTCATATATACTTATTGTTTTAAAAATATCCTTACATTAATGTTATGTATTTTCATAGGGTGAGTACATATGATTGCTATTTTTCAAAATTTTTAGTATGCCAAATTTTTTGGTTTTCTTAAAAACTTTTTTGCAATGAATTTTTCTAAACTCCAATTTCTGTAAAAAAAAATTGGAATCCAAATTCGTAAAAGGATTAGCAGATTTAGGGAATTTTTTTCCAGAATCATGTTTCCTAAAACCTTTTTGGTTTTTTAAAATTATATCATAATAATCTTTTATATCATCTCCATGTTTATTTATAAAAATTAATTAATTTTTCATTGAAAAGAATTATATGTATTTTTTTTGTTAAAACCTTTTTAATATAAATATTTTACAAAAAAATCAAAAATAAAATCATTATCATACTGATTAGTCTTACCAAATACAAAAGGTGTTCTTCTTTTCTCTTTATTTTTTTATTATTCCATTTCAATAATTATCTTTTCTATTGTTACAATTTGTTTATATTTCATAAAAACTTTGTTTTAGTTTTCAAAATTTTCTAATCGTATTCTATTCCAATGTGATAAAAACTCAAGAGTTCAAATTTTCTATAAAATCTAATTTGGATCAAATATAATCGTCATATTAGCCTTCAAGAAAGTTGTCAAGCTCAAAAAAAAAGGAATGTAAAAAAGTTTTGAAATGGTCACATAATGTCGATGCAGAAATCAAGATGCATGAAGAATGTCACGAACCAACCTAGGTCAACCATAAAACGGTCCGCAGATCCGATCCATAGCATGGAACAATGGGAATTTCCGATCCCCATGGGCTAGAAACTAGTGATGGGCATAAAAAAGTACATAAAGGGAATAATTTTTTTTCCCAAGAATAAATAAACAGAACAATAGAAAGAAAAAAAACATGCCAATTCATAAACATGACCAAACTAAATATATTTTATATAAGGTCTAAACATATAATAATTGCACATTAACATGAACTGAACAAGAATACGATGCGATCTCCATGTGACCCCCCGAGTCACTCTCCATCACAATGATCAACCATCACCCAAGCCGATCAAACTCAAGATGAAACCTTCACCAAAGGCTAAAAATAAGAAGAAACTATAGGCGTGAGTGTTAAAAAATAGTAGGAAATATAAAATAATTATATTCCCATTTAACTTACTTTAAAATAAAAGAAACATCAACTTCAAGTTTGAAAAACAATATATAAAATTAAGCCTTTCTACAAACTTTACTTAAAAAAACTACATTCCATTTCCCTACTTCCTTTTAAAAAAATGTTCATTTCCAATAGTGAGACATTAAATATTTCAAGGGGGAAAGTGATGCATTCATTTTCAAATGGCATAAGAGAATATAAAACACTTTTACTTTAATTTTTTTTTTCATAAACCTTTAAAAGCCAACACATCACTTTTCAAGAAAGGAATCAAAAATAAGAGAACAATAATAATCATATATTGAGGTCAATGAAAATAAACATGCAAGAGTAACCACGTATCTCAATCATTACTGCGAGTAACTAAGTACCCATAAACATGGGTGAGCCTAAGAGATCATGAAAAATATAGAACATACTAATAAATGAGACCCATACCCAGAAGCATGCATCACATGATCAAAATAAAATCATCCTAAGAGTCTCAACCACCCTAACTTAGGATAGACTGAGGGGAAAATCCTATAGTAATAAACCCAATATATCTACCTACTATGAGAAACTAGATAGTGCATAATCTAGTCATTTCAGCAATCATTCTTAGATAATTATCTCACTATGCTTGGTTCCCATGTATCATGTATGAAGGGGTGAGCCAACTGATTCAAACTCGGCATCCAATCAATTTCATATATACAAATAATACTGACCCTGAGTCGTTCCAAGGACTGACCTCATACCATAGAAAAAATAGATCTCTAGGAGTATATAATAAGGATATCCAATTATCATAATGGATCACAAGGATTACACAGTGAATAAATCCCATACATTAAACAAAATCAATTCATGATAATTATCTAATAGAGGTTTTCATAACAAACACTTTTATTATTTTCAAAAAATCTCCAAATGGGCCTTCAAACATTTTTCAAAAAAATTACATTTTTCAAAGATCCAAATCCACCTTTAATAAGGGGTGTAAAAAAACCATTTTATACTCCAAAATAATTTACAAAACTCTTTTAAAACATTCACATCACACTCTCATACAAAATCCATTTTTATAAAAATTCCAAATGGTCGAAAATTCATCATCACATTTCAAACCACTTTTAAAAGGAAAATACACCCTTCCTTTAAACTTTTAACCACTTGAAACTCATACAATAAAACCAAAGTCATAATTTCACAAGAAAAGCATTTGTTAAAAAATCCAAAAAATTCATTACATACCAAAAATTACTCACAAAATCCAACCGAGCATTTTATCAAACCCATAATGTGAAATATTTAACAAAACAATTTTATTTATCACATAATGTGGAATAAAACACCACTTTGAACACTAAAAAAATTATTCAAAGACCATAAAACAATATTTAACAATAAATTAAGGTGATAAAGGCATGAAAATAATGAATCTAAAACTTCAAATGCAAGTACAATGGGAAACCTAGCTCGAATCAATGGGGCCCCAACAACGCACACCTGAAATCACCCCATTAGGGTTCCAAAATACCAGATCTAAGAAGAGGGACCCTTAATAAAGAAAACAACCCAACATAAATTGAGGTAAACGAAAACCCTATGTCTACATGACTATAGGAGAATAGAAACTCAAGAGAATATAAAAGAAATAGGAAGAAGGAGAAGAGAGGATATAGTGTATATTGAGAAATCTTGCCCAAACCTGAAGAATCCTTAGATATTTACCATGGGAGGAGAATTGGAAGCTTGGAGGACAAGGTGGAAATCCCCTTAGGCTGGCATAAAACAAGAGAGGGAGAAAATTTGTTTTTAGTTAAAATTACCAAGTGGGAAGAGTTGTAATTTCAAGAAAGTTTAGATATGGGAAAACCTCATGGTTTGGCCACACAATTTACCAAACTATGTGCCGAAAGTGGGGTAGCCACTGTCCGAAATAAGATCAAACGCATGGCCAAACCGCATGGTTTCACCTACTATGAATAGACCATGTGGTAGGTTCTTCATGAACCCACCACCTAGTGGACAGTTACCTGGTTTTAGCTGCACGATTTACCAAACTATGCACCAACCTTGTGGTAGGTTCTGTCTAGGGCCTACACTAACCACACAACTACCTATGTTCGGTCTCAAAGTATACCAAATTGTGTTCCAACCGTATGCATAACACTACAATGAAATAAATAATAGGTTTTATCTAAAAACTCAAAAACAAACTAATGGTCAACCACAGGATAAAAAATAGATAGAGAAACACTTCAAAATTCAACCCACACCACACCCATAAGTTGATAGAAAGATAGAGATTCCCAACGAACTAGAACATAAGAAAAGAAAAGAAAAACTAGGTGTGGTGATTCTACCCATAATTAATGCTTTCTACCCCTAGAAGGCCACAACATTCTCTAGTTTATCAATCAATTATTAAGTATTCTATAACCACATGATCCAACCTCTTAAACGATGAACATATCACCCCTTCCAAATAGAACTTATACCTATTTCTCAAAACAGGAAAACAACCTAAAACCCCTTCTTGAGAATCAAAAGGAAAGATAAATCCACAAAAACCAAAACCATAACGAGAATAATACCATCAGGACTTCTCCCATTAATCCAAACACTCACCCAAATTGAAGATCAGACACAAAATCTAACGATTTCAAGGGAGGTCGAAATAGATTTCCCACCATTATAAAATATGTAGTACCAAAAAATTTCTTAAGAGAAAACTCAACAAGACTTTTGGTGGATCTCCCCACCATTTAAAACTGAAAAGATTAAAAAAACATTAAAACTTCCCCATATTGACCAAAAAACCCCCAACACAAGGGGAATAGAGGGTAGGGGCCCAATGAATTGGAAACAAAAACAACAACTGACGACCACCCACCACTCAATACCTTCAGAGGAGTACAAAATATGGCCAAAAATAATTCTCATGAGCTATTCACAAAAGGACTCTATTTGGAAACTAGAATCCTAGAAGATACAATCATATAAATTGAATGAGGTATATGTACCTCATGCATTTTGAAAAAAGAGGTAGTTTTTAGTGATAGAGAAAACGAAAAAAATTTAGGAACTTCTTCACCGCAATGGCGGAGGAATGATCTTATCCAGACTCCCTATAAACTGGGATTCTTGACTAAATGGCAGCTTCACTCTGAATCATTTGGCTGGCGCTCTAATGTTTGAAGCATCTACTAATTCATAGTAAGGAGATGTTAATCCCTAACCCATACTCTTTCTTTTGGTTCCATAAAGATCCATACATCACCCCATTTAGAAAAAATTGATAAAGACACAACACCAAACTCACTATATATAACTACACAATCTTATCCAAATAGGGAATTTAAAGACATGCACACCAATATTTCTACCTCTAAATAGGGAAAAAAATGAACAAGGAACCTGATGAAACACACCAAACACCTCTGAGAAAAACTGCTAGAATAGAGAGAATTAACACAATAGGAAGACACTTTCTATCAAGCCCAAACATCTATTTACTCCAACAAATAGGCTGGGGAATCCCTTGAAGAGGTGAATATAAATTATGAAACTCGATAATGAAATATTTAGGTTGATCAACTAGATTTTTTTGCTAATGAGGGCCACACATAGCCACACAACAAACATACATCAAATCTCTACGGGGGAGAACGTACTGAAATAAGAAAACCTCAAGGTCTATCAAAACCAGTTCAAAAGATAAAACCCACATTGAATGGGAAGTATCTCAGAGGGAAACCAGCTCAAAGACTTCCCAAAAACTTTATTAGAAGCCCACTAAGACACCACTTTAAGATCCATCCACCATCTGGATTTCAATACAGGATACAACATGATCATCACATCCAAATCACAAGGAAGTATACCATATAAAAAAAACTTCTTATACATAGGGAAAAAAATCCATAAAACCATTGGATTACAAAAACACCATGATTCCTTTATTAAAAATAATTTAGATTAAAAGAAATGTAGTGGTTTGAATACTTTACATTGGTGTTTCATAGATTCTCACTCACATGGATGTTCTCGTGCCACCCCAGGAACCCATAAACCATTCTATATCAGGCATTCATCCACATTTACATATACCACCATGCATGTCAGCACCCAAGAGAACACCGAAGGATAAAACAAAACAAATTCATTTTCCAAAACAAATCATTCAACCCAATTCAAAAATCATGAACTGTCCAAAGTCTCACTAATCACCATATAAAACATAATTTTCAAATTATACACATGAAACCATTTTATCATTCTTGAAAATGAATCCCAATTATTTCCATAAAAAATACTTTTCATTTAATTCAAAACATTTTTCCACAACCCATCAAATATCATTACATAAAAACCATTTGATAAAAAACCCACTCCTTTTCGTTTAAAACAAATTCAGAAAAAAAAACATCCTCATTCAATGAAATATTTTCCATAAACCCCACATTTTGATTATAAAATTTCAATTTCATTAAATCATTTCAATTTTTACCCCCAAGAGTTCAGTCCATAAAGATTAATTTTTCTAAAGTATTTTACAAAGTTAATCCTAAAAATATTTTTTCCCATTTTTCAAAATCCAACCCTTACCACTAAATCCCCATTTTCACAATTCTAACATAAGGGTTTTAAAAAAAATGTTTAAAATTAATGAATTCTCAATGTGACTCACAAGGGAGAAACTAGTGTCAATGGGTGACTTAGCCATATGGTTGGTGACCATATGCAAAACAATAAACCATCACGAATAGCCTTCTAGAACCATGCCCCTAGCTTCACATGGCTTTATATGCCCTATGAGTTCATGGAGACCACTAAACCAACTCCCTTTTCACATCCAAAACATTAAAAAACCACAAAGACCAAAGAAACCAAAACAATCAAACTTCCCATGGGAACCTGAGGATCCGAACATGAAAGGGGTCATGACATACTTCCCATTCCTACCTCTTGAGTCACAATAATCCAACTCCATATACCGTTAAATCCCTAAGAAACAAAAGGCACTCTGAAAGGTAAGGTCCTCTAAGGATCCAACTAGGCTCTAATACCATTTTTTCATAATCAAACTAAGGTCAACCGCAAACCGCTCACCCAATCTGATTTGTGGCATGGATTGAAGGGCGTTCCCGATACCCAAGGGATGACAACTAATTCTGGGCACCAACTGAGTGCACAAAGGGAATGATTTATCCCAATAATAAATAATCTAAAGAGTATAAAGAAACCAGATAGACCAGTTCATAAGAAATACCAAAATGAATATATTTTATATAAGGCCACAAGGTAAAACAATTACACATTAAATCCAACCGAACAAAAAGACTACATGATCTCCATGTGACCCCATGGGTCACTATCCAACACAGAGATAAACCATCACCTAAGGTGATCAGAATCAAGATGAAACCTACACCAAAGGATAAAAACATGAAGAAAATATAGGAATGAGTATTAAAACTCAGTTGGTAAGCCCCGATAAATGTATTCCCAAATAACTTCCTTTAAAATAAAAGAAACATCAACTTCAAGTTTGAAATACAATGTAAAAAAGTAAGCCTTTCTACACACTTTACTTGAAAAAAACTATGCTCTATTGCCCTATTTCCTTTCAAAACCAAGTTTGTTTCCAACAGTGAGACATTAACAATTTCAAGGGGGAAAGTGATGACTTCATTTTCAAAAGGCATAAGATAATATAAAACACTTTTACTTTAATTTTTTTCACAAACCTTTAGAATCCAACACATCACATTCCAAGAAAGTAACTATACATGAGATTACAATAATAATCATATGATGATGTAAATGGATATAAAAATGTAAGAGTATCTAAGTATCTCAACCATTACAGAAAGTAGTTAAGTGATAACAAACATTGGTGAACCTACAAGATTGTGAATAATCCAGAACATACTAATAAGTGGGAAATATCTCACATGATGAAAATCAAAGAGTCCTAACACTCATGGAAACTATAACTTAGGACAGACTGAGGGGAGCATACCATAGTAATAAACCCAATATGTCCACTTACAATAGGCCACTAACTAATGCGTAATCTAGCCATTTCAACAATCATTTTGAGAAAATTATCTCACTATGCTGGGTTCCCATGTCTCGTGTGTAAAGGGGGTGATCCAAATGATGCCAACTAAGCATCCAATCACATGCATATATAATATGAATAATTCAATAACATGCCTCACCTCGAATCACCTCAAGGAAAAAGCTCTTTCCATGGAACAAATTGATCTCAAGGAGTCCATACCGAGGATATCCAATTATCATAATGGATCAAAATGATTCCACAGTAAGGAAATCCAATCCATTATATGTAAAAGAGGAATGAGAATCTTTTAATGGGGGTTTTAATGACAAACACTTTTATTATTTTTACAAAATTCCCAAATGGGCCTTTTAAACATTTTCCACAAAATCATCATTTTTTGAAGATCAAAATCCACCTTTAATAAGGGGTGTAAAAACATCATTCTACACTTCAAATTCATTTAAAAAATTTCATTAAAACATTCACATCACACTTTCATACCAAATCTATTTTTATAAAAATGCCAAATAGGGCACAAACCATAATCACATGTCAAACCAATTTTAAAATACAAATACACACTTCCTTTAAACTTTAAACCAATTGAAACTATTTCAAGAAACCCAAAGTCATCATTACACATGACACATATTTATTAACAAATCCAAACAATGATTTACATACCATGAATTACTCACAAAATCCAACTGGGCATTTAATCAAACACATGGTGTGAAATATTAAACAATTTTTTATTTATCACACAACAAGGAATAAAACACCACTTTGCACACGAAACAATTTATCCAAAGATCATAAAAAAATATTTAACATGTGAGGGAGGTGTTAAAATAATTAAACCAACAAATCTAAAAATTTAAAGTGAAGTGCAAAGGGAAACCTACCTTGAATCGATGGCTCTCTAACAAAATAAACCTGAAATCACCCCACGAGGGTCCCAAAAACAATATATAAGAAGAGGTACCCTAAAAACACAAAAAACCCTAACATAAATTGAGGTAAACTGAAACCCTAGGTCGATAAGACCATAGTATAAGAGAAACCCAAGATAAAATTAATGAAATAGAAAGATAGAGAAGAGAGGAGAGGGTTTACCTTAAGAAATATAGACCCAACTTAAAGAATCTCTAGATCTACACTAAGAGTGGATGATTTGATGCTTAGAGAGAAAGGGGGAAAGCCCCTTAGGGTCGCATGAACTAGGATAGGGGAAAAAGGAATTTTGGGTTAAAAATACCGAGGGGTAAAAGATGGGATCTCAAGAAATTTTAGACCTAGGAAACTTTCACTATTTCCCACACAGTTTACCAAATTGTGCATCAACTGTGATGTAGAAAATGCCTGTGAGGAGATCGAATGAATGGTCTACCCACACAGTCAATATGCATGGTTTCACCTACCATGAACATACTGTATGGTAGGTTTTCCTAAAGCCATCACCTGCCACATGAGTACCTTGGTTATGCCACACATTTTACCAAAACGTACACCATCTGTGCGGTAGGTTCTATTTAAGGCCCACACCTGCTGCACAGTTACCGGGGTTCGACTGTACGATTTACCAAACTGTGTTCCAACTGTGCGCAATCCACTACCAAGACAAAAATCATAGTTTTTCTCAAAAAACACTCAAATGAACTGAGGGTCAACCACGAGATTAAAACTATACAAGAAAAAAATTAAAAATTATACCCCCATCACACCTAGAACTCAAGATAAAGACCGAGATTCCCAAAAAAATGGAACATAAGTTAAGAAAAGAAAAACTAGGTATGGCCAAAAATCTATTGAAATGTATAATAAATACATGGATAAAATTGAATAAGAATACAATGAATTATCCAAAAGTCTGGATCACAGGGTAATGTCTGTAGAGAAATTTAAGAATATGTCTGATAGTCGATCTTAGGATATCAAAGACTTAATTGTAAAATAAAATACATGAAAATAGAGATTTTAAGAATTATTTTTACAAAGATGAAATAATCAGTTTGAAGAATCAGAATGAATATTTGTAAGAAATACTGAGGATCCCATAAGATAAAATAAAGTATCAATAATAAGTGAAAGAAATCCTTCTGGAAGAAAAAATATAGTTCAAAAAGATGAATACTATTGTAAGATCCATGATGAATAAGAAAGATTAAATATTTTATCTTTGAACCCTTGTTGTATTTTTGTAGAACTTTTTATTAATGAATAACCTTTTCATCTCTTTAAAAACAGTTTGAATATCTTAAAATTCTTATTAGTTGAATTTTATTTCATTTATTTCATAAGATCAAGTACTTAATTATATTATTTCAAAGGATTTTTACAACAACCCTTTTTAGGTATTTAAAGACTTTTCCACATTCAGTTTTTAAATCACAAAGGGGGTTAATTTTATAGAAAGGGGGATATTTTTTAAGTAAGGGGGAGAACAAATCTCTTATAAAAAAATTCCATCCTTAGGGGGGAGTTCTTATCCTAAGAGGAATTTATCCATATTCATCATTGTATTTAGATTTGTTTTAAAATTAAGGGGGATAAAATTAATTAATTCTGAATTCTAAATATGATGTAATTAAAAGATAATGGAATTAAATTTTTCCAAATTTACTTTCTATTAAAGATATGTGGTTTGTGATTTCCAAAAAGGGGGATATCATTGAGTCAAAAGTTTCATTAGGACTTTTCCATGATTTTTTTGGAAATCACGAACTCTTTCTTAAATAATTGATTACTACCTTTTTATGAATAAAGTTATTTTAAGAATGTTTTCGTAGAAAAAATGCACATTTTACCATACTAAGAAATAGTTCTAAATTATTCATGAATTTATAATAACATTATTAATTAAGATTATCAAAATTTATATAGAACCGATAAAAATCAGATTCACCTTATCGAATCAGTTGTAAGACATGTTGTCTTGTCTTTCGTACTTATAGAGTCTTTACAATCGAACTAATATCAAAACTGATAAAAATCAAATCCAAATTTATAAATAACATCATAATGAAATATGTAAGGAAATACATTAGACTAAATAATGTTTAAATTATGAATACAAAAAACTATTTTCTATCATAATGGAACATCTTTTACACTATGATCATTTAAATTCAATATGATGTTGGACATTCTATTATGCTAGAAAGATATGAGCTGTTAATACCATCTATCTAAGTGGCTGTAGAAAAATTGGATAAAATATACCTTTGGAGGATCAAGATGACCCTTGTTCGATCTTCTATAAATAAACGGTCATTCAAAGAGATTGGAGATGACATTTTTTGAGTATGCTTTACTGAAATTGTTGTTGTGTGATATCTCTAAAAATTATCAAAAGTGTGAACAACTTATTCCTAGACTATTGTAATTGTTTAGAATATTTTTGTGTTAATGGAATCCATATATGTGTTGTTTCCTTTAGAACATTTTCAAATTGTTTTTTTCATTCAATTGTGTGAATACAATAGAGGGATTCTGAGGCTTGGAAGATGGTGATACAGATCTTCTTGATCGAGGGATTATGGGGATAATAAGATAGACCATGATCTGTTGAATTGAGAGATGCTAGGGATAGGTTGATAGAGATGCTGATCATTATATAGAGGGCTTTCCTTGTTATGGAATGACATAATTTATTATAAGTATAAAACAAGGGAACATTTATCCTTGGTTATTGCATACCCTACTCTTTAGGTTAAAAGAAGTCTAATCATTTGTATTACTTGTTTTCTAACAAGTATTTCATTTCTACTTCATGTAATAGAAAGTGATACTTTTATATTCAAATTTATATTTGTACCTTGTTTATCTTAATAAATTTTATTATGATAAAATTTTATTACACTATTTAAATCAATTCATCTATGAATACGATACTACTCTGATTATGATTATATACAATTTTAATATAGAATCATAACTAATTACTTTTCATGTATACTATGATAAAATAATAACTGTTGTGATTATGATATTTCACTATGTAGATTTAATTATCTATGTTTATGACCTATGGTAAATAACATATCTAAATATACACAACTATGATATTATTAATTAACCAGAATGTGGGAAAAGTCTGAATCCAATCATTTTTATTAAAAAGGTTTGTGAATTGATTAGTTTAATTATTATTAAACTAATGTTTTAAAACTAAAATTCACCCCTCTTGTAATAGATCCATGTAGAATACATTATTTCGATCCTAATTAGTATTCTTCTAAAATACTCATTCCAAAAGAACATTTATCTATAATTTTGACCCTCTAGAACATTTCTATACATATAACATGTTATTATTATCTTCATAAATAGGGTAATCGAAACATAAAAAATGGTTGAGCTCATATGATTAGTGAGGAAAAAAATGTTTTAAATCATAAACATGAAGGAGGACATGGGAACAAATAAATATCTTAATAAAATATCATCATACCATAGATGATAGTCATAAAACATGATAATGAAAAAAATATCACAAATAGATCATTAAGGAAGCATCAAAAAAATATTACATGACTCCAAATATATATCAATAATTATAAAACATTTGATTATGATATAAAAGTGAGGAATACATTAAAAACATGGAATAATAATGAAACCATTGAATTTCTTAGTGATTAAATGCATAGAGAAAATTTAGAATAACTTTCTAAAAAAATTTGAAATGTTGAATGACCATATGCATAAGAAAATATTTGTGAGAAAACCCGTTATCCCCATTCTTATGTGAACATCCTCATTATGTCCATGCTAGAAAATATGAGCAAACCCGTCATGATCATGATGGTGTGAACACACACATTTTGTCCATTCCTGACTATATATTAATATATAAACCTAAACTAATTCATTAGTGTGTGATATAAGACCCCACCCATCATCATTCATACATATGCATTCCATTTAAAATCAATCCAAAACATATATTAATGAACTAAGGAAAAAAGAACAGGTTTCTTAAAACTTATAAAAAAATCACATAACATAAACATAAAAGATCATAAGATATCAAAATTATGATTTATATAAGGAATTATATCACAATAAAATATATAATATGATAAAAAAATCACTTCATAAAAGATAATCCTTTGAGAAAAAATGTAAGTTTAAATAAAAAAGTTTTCACAGAACCTTTCAAGCATTATTAAAAAGTAGAAGTGAAAATTACATTCAAATTTTTTAAGGAGGTAAATAGAAGAATTTTAAACACATTATTATAAAGAGGTAAAAAAAAGTATTCTTTAAAATATATAAATGTTATAAAAAATTGTGGAGTGGAATATTAAACAGTTTATTTGAAAGTATGTAAACCCCCTTTTTAAAGATATTTTTAAATAGCTTCATTTGAAAACCAACATCATAAAAAAATTATGAAACCATTATTTTAAAATGAATACATGATAATTAAATTATAATTGGATTTAAAAACAGTATGAGTTTCCCCTAGGTAAATAACTACATTTTCAGGAAGTAAAAGCATGGATTTGGAGAAAAAATCCATTAAAATAGATGAAATTATTCATAACAAAATTCCATTTTCTAAAAACAATTGACCCATCAAGGAAGAATATTTTTTTTGAAATATTATTTCCATATAAAATAATGTGTATATAAAACATAAACTCATAATAGGTTATAATATATAAATATTGAAATATAATAGTTAAAGAGTAGTGATTATGACCCAAGAAAAATATTTATGTATTGAAAACCCCTTAGAACCTTCGTAACTTTTTAATAAAAACCCCATGATAGGTATACTTTTAAATATAAAATTGGATATCATAAAAAACAAGATAATAATGATAAGAAAAGGAAAATGGGGTAGTATATACACCATTAAAAATAAAATATGGTGTATAATATAAACATTTCTCAAGGGATTCAAATTTGAGACAAAGAACACCTTACATTTGCACATGATTTCCACAGAAGTGATTTAACATACTATATAAAAAACAAATATATTAATAAGAAAATTCATATCCATATTCATAACTAGAATTATTTATAATTTTCATTTATAATAATTATTCACATGCATATTAGTTAGTTTTTACCTATTTTCCCACGCCACGTGCTTATAGTTTTGGATATTTACACCAGTTTCATAAGAGCAGTCTTGGTATTCAATTTTCTTGCAATGATAATAATTACTAATCCATTAGAGGTAATATAATGTATTAATTAAAAGGATTTATTAAATTTCAATTTACTTTTATTTATGTTTCTTTCTTTATTCTTGAAGATGAAATTGATAATAAGAACACTTCAATGATTTTTTTACCAAGGAATGGTGTTGTATTAATTATTGCGTTAAATATTGAAGTATACATTGAAAAACATAATATTATTAAAAATATTTATATCATATTATATCATTAATTATGTTTCCATAATCATCCATTATATAATTTTTTGGCCTTGTTCAAGTAGGTTGTCAAACCATCCCAAATATAAACATACCACGATTAATGGAAAATTATGGTGTGATTTAATTTCAATATAATTATACATGATTCATAATGAAAATATTAAGATATTATTATTGTTATATTTCATAATTTGAATGAATTATAATAATAATTAACGGATATAAAAATATTACATAATATGAATAATTTGTTTTTCTTCTTCTTACTTTTCAAGTTCGAGACAATTTATTTAATAATGATTATTTATCATTAATATTATAAATAAGTTATTCATATTTTATTACCATAACCATATTAATATCACAAAAATCATATTTATCCTTTAAAACCATTCTAATTTACATATATTTAAGGTAGTGATGAAATGAAAAATGAAAATTGATCGTTCCATAGAGTCGAATGTCCACACGTATGTATGAATGATGATTTCATTTTCCATAGAATAAAGAAAAAAGTAATTCGTTTTATCATTTAAGAATATAAAATATTTAATAAATATTATAATTATATATTAAATTCTGTATTATTACTATCGTTTTATATTGGTGATGGAAAATTAAATATGTTACATTGTGGAGGCAGTGGTCTACACAACACACGATTCACGTTTTCATTTTTCTTATTAGAAAAGGGGAGGGTGGTAAATGCTTGTAACAAATTTATAATAATGTACTATAATAATAATTACACTGATGTTATCATTATTATATGGTGAAAAGAAATTTTTGGAAGAATAAAATCACATAAATAAATATGAAATAGGGAGGAGGTGAAAGAAATATATACTTTACTACATGGATTATCTCCTTTTAAAAGAGATTAAACCTTTAGGGGATTGTATTTTGAGAATACCAAAACCTTATTAAGTTTTATAAGAGTGTTTAAGATAGTTTTAGGTATATTTATTTTTCAGTATTATAGTTTTTTGTGAGATGGTATGTGAGGAGAGTTGAAAACCTTTTAAAAGTGAAAAGGGATGGATTTTTTTAAAAACCTATAATTTTTCTATAATCGTAAGTAAATATCAATTTAAAAGTCCAAAAAAT
This sequence comes from Viscum album, assembly GCA_963277665.1. NCBI lineage: Eukaryota > Viridiplantae > Streptophyta > Magnoliopsida > Santalales > Viscaceae > Viscum > Viscum album. The sequence goes on along the minus strand of OY728136.1, from coordinate 402,070,558 downwards.
GGAGAAATAATTAATAGAATCTGATATATGGTCCTTAAAAACTTAAAAAACTGAATTTAAAACATTTTCTAAACATGTTAGACCCTTTATCTCTAAGGTTACTCATTTCTTACAATTTGGTTTTCCCTAAAATAACAGGTTTTTACCTTGATTATTTATCATTATGTGAAACAATAAATGGTATTTATTAAATAATTTGTACCCAATGATTCAAAATTTAAAATAATTTTTTTTCAATTTTTAAAATTCATTAAAATTAATTTTAAAGTAATAATTGTATAATGTATTAAAAAGTTATTTTTTGAACAACATAACTTAAGTTGTAAATTGTCAAATATGGGTATATAAATTAAAACCATGATTTTTAAAATTATAAATTCACTTATATAATACATATTTTTTCTTATAAGATGGTTTCATAATTTTCTAATTCATACTTATATATTAAAAATGTTATAAAAGTCATTTTATTTGCAAAAAACTGTATTTTTTACTATTCAATAATAAAAAACAATATTTTTATAAAAATCCAAAAAATTAATCTTAAGATAATATTTCTATGAAAAATGTAAAAATTAAATTAATTTTGTTAAATTATCTTCTTAAAAAATGTATATTTTATTTTTATTTAGAAATATAAAATGTGATGGAAAACTCTTTTTGTACAAAAATGGATTTTGGAATACTAACTATTAATTTTCCTATAAATTTCAAATTAATATATTGTTAATATATCTTACTATTATTTAATAAAAATAAAATTAGTTCCTTTAAATAAAATTAGTTTTTCTTGAAAAAAACATTATTAAACATAAAGTGAATTTAGAAAAAATGAATATTGAAAACTTTATTTTTTTATATATCTAAACATATAAATATTTTATTAAATTTTTATATATTTATTATTTATAATTACATAACCATTTATGATATCCATGTTAGTCCTACGTATTAGATAATACCTGGTTGTAGTTTTGGGTGGCAGTTCGACTAGGAGGGAGCTTGCAGAAATCTTTATAAGTTTGAACTTCTGTTGTAAATTGTTAACCTCAAACTATAATTATTAAAGTTATGCTTTGGACTGGTCAAGTTAATACTCTAGTGAAGCTACCTCCCTCATGATTTTAGAAAAATAGGCTTCATAAAGAATAATTCTACTTCTGGATTCCATTTATTTATAGTTTATTTATTGATTTTGTGATATGATTTCCTCAATTTATACCATCTAATTTGACTATCTTATTTAATATTCAGAATATATCAAGATTTTTCTATTTAGCTTTGTTGTGTGAAAAATACTATTTAATATATTATTTATTAAAGGAGAATATACACTTAAATCTCAACTCAGTATATTCTCCCCATTTAATATTTTACATCCTAATAATTTTAATTATTACTCACCAATGAAGTTATCTAAGGGTATCAATAATATGAATTGAAATTAAAATTTCTTGTAAGGTATCAATAACATATATTTACTTGTAATATGAATAATCCCAATATTCCATTTCTACTTAACCATTTTATTTAAATACCTCTCATGGTTTAGTGTTATGGAATATTTTATTTTCCATTAAGTTTATAATTTAGACATGTATTGATGAATTAGCATAAATTTTTTTAAGGTATGAAATACGATTACTTATTTTTATAATAACCACACCACACAAACCTATTTCTTATCCCCCATGGTTCATCAACTTAGAGGTGTTAGCGAAAAGTTGAGATCGAAAGATGAAGTCATCAAAGAATGTTACTCCAACTTATAAGGTTCATTGAGATCCAAACGCAGAACCCTATCAGCCCTTTCCAAAGTATAAGACTCCACTAAATATTCATGTTCCCCCTTTATCTTATTTAGATTTAACAAATAACTATTCATATCCTCACCTACTTGTTGCACCAATCCTTACACTACCAACTCTATAAAACCTTCTTAGCTATATTTTGCTAGGGGATGGACATCCTACCATGTATTCTATAGGTTTCTATTAATATTCCCAAACAAGTTCATCAAATAAGAAAAGTGTTTCCCGCACATTATCTATGGTATCATGTTCTCTGGGGAATCTAACATGATTCTCAAACTACTCCAAGCCTCGAGGTCACTAGGTGGACTCCATTTTCACCTAACCATAGTGTCATGTGGAACAAGTGGTGGTGGAGGGGGGGGGGGTTGTACTATACACTCAACATTTGAATGGTGGTTTTATATTTTTTAAAACATTAGGGGTAACACACTGAGGTAGTGTAGTGATGGATGATGATAAAAAAAATTAATTTATATCTTTTACTATTGTAGTGATGTTAAGATCCCTTAGTGATGGAAGATGGTTGTTTTTCCACCACATCTAGTTTTTAATAATGAGTATGTTGTGGGTAATCTAACCATGATCAGTGAATAAAAAAACTATGTTGAAATAGTTTATTCATTATATAAAATAATTTTAAATGATCCATACTAATATTTATATTTTCATAAACATAAATTTTCAAAATACAACCATTATAAAAAATGATATTTTTTTGATAAAAAAATATTAGGGTGGTACACTTTGAAAAAAATCTGGGAAACCTAGATTAGATAGAATAAGGCTCCCAAATTCATAATTCTAAAGTGGATTATTTAATTATCACAATACACCTCCTCGAATGAAACAAAATATACTCCACCTTGTTCACTTATTTATGGTATTTTTTTCGATAATTCTTATCATCCTTGGGTCGTCTGGATGCACTTAAGGATACCTCACCAACTGGGCTAAGGCTCATGTGCATCATCCTTGGATTTATGACACTAAATTTATTAACATCCTAGTTTGACATATATAAGGAATTAGACCATTATTCTAAATTTTCGATACATGTTTACCACTCCTATCATTCTAACTAGTCTATTTTTTTTCCTATGACAATTTGATTCTTAATGAACCCCACTTCCATAGGTAAAGCATCTTGCAGTCCCCTTTAGGAAACTCCCTTGGTGTTTTCAAATATTTTTGACTTATATAAAATTAAGCATTATTTCCTTCATCATCTTTATCACTTGATATTTCACGATACTCCATCCCTCCATTGATATGTTTGGGACATTGAATATGTTCACATATTTTATCATATTTCATGATTGATGGTTTAGAATAAACACATGATTTCTCACTCCAGCTCTCATTCAGATGGGTTATTCAATGAGATAATATTTTTATTATCCCCCACACTCATGGTTCCTTCTAGTTTCAGCCATTACTAACACTAAAGGGGTTGAAATGAGTGCTAAAAAATTAATAATATGGGGGGTACTATAAAAATAATAAAAATAATTAAAAATTAAAACATCTATTTATTTTAAACTATCATATTGGCATATAGTTCCTTTAGCTTAACCCATATCAATCTTAGTTTGAACTAGGTTAATTTAAATTGTGTTATCTTATTCTTCTCAAACTAATCACTGAAATTAAAAAAAAAATTAATCCTTCATAGTGTATTTTTTAGAGAATATTATGAACCAAATAATATACCTTGGGAGTGTCAAACTAGGTTTGCAGTTAGGCCTATTTATCCAGTACCAGATGAAAATTTATTCAGTACCCAACAAAGCCTTTTTAAAGTTATTACCCCTACGTATATCTGTTCTAGAGCCTATATCCACATGTATTATCTATAAAGATATTTATTTCTAGGTAAAACTATATACTAAATACTGTACTAATATTTCAAGACCTCATCCTATAATTAGACTCATCTATAAGGTTTTCTCTAAGTTTCTATATAAAAATCCCCAAAATAACTAAACTAAGATAAAAAGTAACTAAAACCTGCTATGATACCAAATAAATCAATAAAATATAAAAAATTATTAAATATTTCATTAATATAATAATTTAAATAATATATCTCAAAAATATTTAAATAAACCAAGGACATAAAGGGTTAGTGGTTTAGATATTAGCCACATAAAAATATTATTTTACAACACTTGTGAACATTTATCCATAATAGTGCTCCTCTAGACCATTTATAGACATATAAAATTATATAGTAATCTTTATAACTTTTTGAATAGAATCATAAAAAATTGGTGTGATCAGATGCTTAGTAAGGGAAAAATATATCATAACGCGTCACATCATAAACATGAAGGAGAATATGAGGAAGATGTAAATATATTAATAAAAGCCCATATGACCACATATTGTAGTGATAAAGAATGATATAGAAACATAATATCATAAATAGATAATTAAGGAAGCATAATTTTTTTATGTCTCAATATACATATCAATAATCATAAATCATGTGGGCATGATATAAAAGGGAAGAATACTTTTAAAAATAAGGCATAATAATGAAAACATGAAATTTCATGGGAAACAAATCCATCATGAAAATTGAAAAAACATGATAAAAGCATGGAAATGTGGTACATCTATAATAAATGGAAAAAATTTGTGAGAAAACCCATCATTATCTTGCTAATGAGAACAAACTCATTATGTCCGTGCCTGAAAAATATGATAAAAACCATCATGACCATGCCTGTGTGAACAAAATCATTATGTCTATAACTAGCTATTTCAAGATATATAAACATAAAACAATGAATTGGAGTATCATATAATAACCCACCAATCATTACCACTACATATGTTCTCCACTTAAAATCAATCATAAACATATCTTAATGAACCCATGGAAAAGAATCAGTTTCTCAAACCTTCCAAAAACATCTCATAAAATAAAATTAAGAGATAATAAGATATAAAAAATCCCATTTTACAAAATAAAACATATATATTATGGTTAAAATATAAATAAATGAGAAATATTCCTTGGAGGAAAAATTTAAGTGAATTTACAGAAGTTTTCACAAAACCTTTTAAACATTGTTATATAAATGAAGTGAAAATTAATTTCAAAACCTTTTCAATGAGGGAAAGAGAATAATTTTAAACGACTTATTTTAAAGAATTCAAAGTAAACTATCCTTTAAAATCCATAATGGTTATAAAAAAAATGTGTATTGGAAGATAAAATATTTTATTTTGAAAGGATGGAAAACATTTTTTTTCTTTTTTTGAAGTGAATTTTTTTGAGAACCCGCATAATGAAAATGTTAATGAAACCATTGTTTTAAAAGTAATAAATGGGAATAAAAGGATCATTACAGTAATTGTTTTAAATTTTCCACTAGTTAATTAATAAAATTTATAGGAAATAAAAATATGGATATAGAGGAAATATCCATTAAAAGAGATGAGAAATATTCTTAACAAAATTTCATTTTCACAAAACAATAGAATTATAAAGTAAGAAGGATTTGGTGTGAAACATTATATACCTATATAAAAATGTGTAAATACAAAATAAAATCATTATAGGATATAATATATCAATCTTGAAAGTTAATAGTCAAATATGAGTGATTATGACCCATGGAAAAGACTTGATCCATGAAAACGCCTCAAAAACCTTTGTAACTTTTGAATCAAAACCCCATGGAAGGTATAAATTTAAATAGATAATATAATATCTTGAAAAATAATATAATAAAGTTAAAAAATTACAATAGGTTAATATTTTAACCATTTAAATGAAAACATGTTGTATAATATAAACATGTCTTAAGTGATTCAAATTTGAGGCAAAGAACCTCTTACCTTTACTCATGACTTAAATGAAATCAATTTAAACTTGTAAATAAAAAATAACTATATTAATAAATAATTACAGACCCATATTCAAACCTAAAAATATTTATAATTTTAATTTATAATAATTATCTACATGTATCTTTATTATTTTTTACTCATTTTCCCACATCACGTGTTTATAGTTTTGACCATTTGTACTAGTTTCATAGGAGAAATGTTGGTATTAATTTTAATCCCAGATTTAATCATTAAAAGTTAATTAATTTTACTTTAATATATCACTTATAATTATTTATGAAGTTTTAATTTTCTTTTATGAGGGTATTATTCTCTATATATGAAGATGAGTTCGACAATAAGCACACTTTTGTGATTTTTTTAACCAACAAAAGGTGTTTTCCAAATTATTGAGTTAAATATTGATGTATCCATTAAAGAATAAAAAAAATCATTATTTAAATATTTATATCATATTATAACATTTATTATTTTTTTTATATTCTTCCATGATATAATTTTCTGGCGTTGTTCAAGTAGGTGGTCAAACCGACCCAAACATAAATATACCAAGATTAATGGATTTTTATAAGATGATTTAGTTTCAAAATAATTATAATAGAAGAATAATGATAATATTTAGTGGTTATTATTCTGATATATTAAAATATTAAATTTTTATAAGAATAACCAATATAGATGAAAATATCACATAATATAAAGAAATTATCTTTCTTCTTCTTAGTTTTCTTGTTTTAGAAGACAAATTTAAAAATGTTTGTTTATCATTCATATTATTAATAAGTTATGAATTTTTTATTAAAAATAACTTATTAATATTATAAATATAATATTTATCCTTTTAGACCATTCTCATGACCATCTATGTAAGGCGTGGATGAAATGAAAAATAGAAGTCGATCGTTCTTTGAAGGTAGTAGTCCACACATACACATAAATAGTGATTTAATTTCTTCATTGAATGGGAGAAATTATAAATATAGTTTATCATTTAAGAATATAAAATATTTCCTAACTATATTAATTATATATTTAATTCCATATTAATACCATCCTTGTAAGGTGGTGATGGAAAATGAAACATGTTGCATTATGGAGGCCGTAGTCCACACAACACATGATTAACATTTTAATTTTTCTTAATGGAAAAGGTAAGGGTGGTAAATTATTGTAAAATAATTATAATGTCATAAAAATAAAATAATTATACTAATATTATCATTATTATAGGGTAAAAATAATTTATATGAAGAATAAAATCACATAAATAAATAGGAAATATGGAGGACTGTTTAGAAATATATACCTTACTAGTTGGATTATATCCTTTAATAAGTGGATTAAACCTTTAAAGGATGGTATCTTGAGAATACTAGAATCTACATGATGTTTCTAGGAGTGTTTAGGAGGTTTTTTTAGAGTTTTGGATAAAAATAAGGGGTTTTGTTATGAGGGAACGTGAGGAGAGGAGAGACCCTTTTATAAGTGAAAATTGATGACATTTTTATAAATACCCAATACCTTTTAATAACAGGAAGTCACTATTAAGTAAAATGGATGATATTGTGATAAAAATTGAATTTTATAAGTGAAAAGAACTTTCCATACATCAATAACTCAATTAAAATTATGTTTTTAACAATTTAGGCCCTTTACCTATGAGGTTATGCATTTTAGAATTTGATTTTCACTCTGGTAACTAGTATTTACAAAGGTAATTTATCCTTTATTCCCAAAACTAAATGGTACATATTATATAATTTTGAAAAAATGATTTAAAATTTAAAATCAATTTTTTCAATTTTTAATGTGATTGAAATTAATTTTATAAAATAAATGTATAATGTATTTAAAATGATTTTTAAAAAAATATAATATAAGTTCTAGAATTTAAAAAATGGGTTTATAAATTAAAACTAAATTCAAAAATTATAAATTCTATTATAAAATAAATATTTTGTCATATAAAAATGTTTCATAAATTATAAATTCGTACTTATATACTAATAATGTCATAACATTCATATTATTTTTAAAAAGGGTATTTTGTACCATTCACCTAAAAATAATTTTTTTAGAAAAATTGCTAAAATAAATCAAAATATAATATTGAAATAATACATAAAAAGTGAATTAAATTTTTTTAATTTATAATCCTAAATTTTGAAATTTTATTTTTATTTAAAAGAATAAAATACTTTGAAAAGATGTTTTTTTAGAAAAAAACTTTTGTTATATAAAATTTTCACTTTTTCCTATAAGTTACTAATTAAGCTTGTGGTAATATATATTTTTATTATTCAATAAAAATAAGCATAGTTCCTTGAAATAAGATTAAAATTTCTTAAAAATAAAACTTTAAACACAATTTGAATTTAACAAAAATGACTTTTGAAAAGTATAAAAATTCATGATATATCTATACATATAAATATTTTATTACATTTTTATATATTCCCAATTTATACATACATAAACCCTTATGATATAAGAATAATTCCTAATCAATAGATAATATTTGGTTTTTGTTTTGGGTGGCAGTTCAACTAATATGGATCTTGTTAAAATCTCTAGGAGGTTGAACTTCTTTAGTATATGGTTTCGATATAGATGTAATTGCTTGAGTTTGGGTTGAACATGGTCAATGAAAAATTCACGAAAGACAACCTCCCTACTGAGTTCAGAAAAATGAGATTCATAGGGAATACTTCCTATTATAGATTCCATTTTTTATTACTGTATTTTTTAATTTTGTGATATAGTTACTTCAATTTATACCAGATAATTTAGATGTCATATTTAACATTTAAAATATATCAAGGTTTTTAATATTAGTTAGGTATGGAGTGGAAATAATGATATTTAATATATTATTTATTTATTAAGAATATATAGTGAAATATCAGATAATTACATCATTAGATTATATTCCCATTAAATCAAAGGAATCATCAAATTATATTGACCTAAATGAAAATAACTTTAAAAGAACATTTGAACCTTTCTTTAAAAGATTGAGAAAATCATCTTTTTCTTTTGATAAAATTTTGAATACAAATTTAATGAATGTTGAGAAAATTAATTTATTTTAAAATAACCATGGAAACATGAAATAGAATATTCAAATAAAATTATGATGATAATGGTTGAAAATTCTTTCATTCCATATATGTCAAAACAGAACATTATTTTTACACTTTTGTAAAAATAAAAAAGTCTGTCGCAAGAAAAAAGATTGAAAATATTACATTTAATAATTTTTAGACAAGGTAAAAATTAGTTATATATGACCTTTAAAAATATGTTAAACACAAATTAGAATATTCGTGATGTATTTTAAGAACATGGACCTGGAGAAGAATGATTTTAGAGGGAAAAATTTAAAACAAGTTTTTAAAGGAATATTCATTAATTCATGTCCTAAATTTTACTATACATTATCTAAATGATAAATAAAAAAATTATATTAGTTTTATATTTGATTAATAACCTTTTTAATGTTTATTCCATTATTTTGTTACCAGATAAGTTAAGTTCACACGATACATTTTGGGGACATTCAATTCATAATCCAAAAATAAATCTTATAGGATAACCATGTTCAAAGTGGTTAAGGTTACATAATCTATATAATATTTATCATAACATAATTATCATCTTTATAATTTAAATAAAATTTTAAAATAATTCATGAATGAAAAACATGAAAAAAAATCACATCGCTTCTTAGAGGTGGTTGTGTACATGTAGGAATGATCAACATTATCATTTTTTAATAGATATAAAGGTTAAAAGGTAAGTAATATATTATATTTATATAATTTTAATAATGTCATTAATATCATATATATTCATTAAATCTATCATAATAACCATCCTCATGAGGGGATGATGAAAAACTAAACACGTTACTTTATAGATGGGGTAGTCTACACATACGCGTGATCGATATTTTTATTTTTCATAGGTTGGAATAAGAGATGAATATGGATTTTGATGTAATATATTTGTGTTAGTATATAATTGTGCTTAGTAAATACTTTAATGAGGTAGAAGAAGATAAAAAATAAAATAATTGAGTTAAGAGTTATACCTTCTATTTAGAATTCTCCCTTGTCTTACACTTTAAGTATTATTAAGATGGTATTATAGAAAAAAATACTATATATTATGTGGGGAAGGAAGATAGAATTTATTTGTGTAGGTATTGTTTTTTATTAGTGGCTCATTATTTGTTAATAAGAGTGGAGAGGATGTTCCCTTTTATAAATGAGGTGGGTGGAAAACTTTTAAACACTTTTGATATTAATATATAATACATGTATAACTATTGTATAATGGATCTAAAATGAATTATATTATAATATAACAAGGATAATGATGAAATATAATCTAAAACTAAATTTTAAATACGTTTAGGTGTCCTTTTAAACCTTATCTTTTGGTTTAAGCCCCTCATTGACCATTTTTAACCTTAACTATGGTAACACAATTTCCAATATTTAAGGACCATGAAAGTATTTTTTTTAAATGTAAAGTGGATCATAAATGAACCATTAACGATATTATACACCATGTACTATATATTTGAGTTAATATTTGTTTTTTATGATTTTATAATGATTAAAAAATAATTTTCAAACATTAAAAATCGTTTAATGTCATTTTCAGAACTATTCAAAAAATTTGACTTTAAAGACACCAAGAAAACAATTGAATTAGAATATAAAATATTTCACCACCAATTATACATTATAATTACATAGTAAATTCATATAACATAAAAAAATAATTCATAATATATTACTTTTAAACATTTAAAAACAATTTACGTGATTTTTTTATTTCTTACACAAGGGATGCGTAAACAATGTTTAAGTGTTCAATGAAATTATAGGATCTATAAAAATTGAAACTGAATTAATATAATAAATATTTAAAATTTATATTAAATTCCATAATATAAATTCTTTCCTATAGTATTTTTATCTACATCCTTATCATGACAATATAAATAGTGGGAGAGAGTGACCACTTTTGAAATATAATTTTATTAATATAAAAATAGAAGTCTTATTCATGGAAAGTGGCTCAAAATTCAACCATTAATGATTATAATATCATTATAGGTTAATAATAACCTAATAAAACCATTTTAAGATGCGTTTTTGTGATATTTTAAGCCTTTAACCCCCAATTTAACCATTTTAACCAATGTTTTCCTTTAATGTGGTGTTAAATTTATACCATTGTTCATATTCATAATGACTAAAAATAAAATTGTTATAATTTAATAATCAAAACATACTAATAAAAAATATGAAATCCATTTTCTATGATTAAATTTACAAAATTGGTAATAATTATTTTTATTATAAGTTCACAGAACATAATGAAAAATATATTTTGAAAAATACCCATTTTAATCATAAAAATGATTTTGTACAAAAATTATGCCTAATTTTGATTCCCATATAATTAGTTAAATTATTTTCAAGAAAATTAATCTTAGTAAAATTTTAAAAAATCAAAAACAAAATGGATAATTTAAATTACTTAGATTTTAGAGATGATAGATTTTTACAAAAATTAATATTTTTCATTATTCACCCAAAAATAAATATTTTCATAAAAATCCAAAAAAATTATATTAAGATTATTTTTACATGATTTTTTTTTCATTTTATCAAATATAATTTATAAAATTGGTTGAAATTAATCTTAATATCAACATACAGATTTCACTAAAAACTATTTTTGAAGAAAATGTATTTTCGATGTATAAAATGAATTTATACTCATTAATTTCTAAAAACCAACACTTGAAGAATTTTAATTTATTTTATTAAATATACGATCTATAAATTTCATTAATAATATCCATATATATTTATTAACTTAATTTTTTTTTGATAAAAAAAATTTGGTACTGTAAAAATGTTTCCTAAAAATATATATCTTTTATTAATATATGATTTTTTTTAAAATTGAGTCTTTATTTGCTAGGAATTAATAATTACATTTTTTAAGAATATATATATATATATATATTTAATTATATGATTATTCCCATTCATACTCTCTAAAGAAATGACTATGTTATAATTACCATATTTTAATTATATTTTCTATTGTATATTATGATTCATTTAAGTTCAGGGTTGTGTATGGTACACACTATGAAACATATTATCATTTAATGGAGTATTATATATTGAAATGTTGGTATGTTATAATGACTCATCTTTAAGAGTCTTTTTAAAATTTAATGATTTGAGGAGTCTTTCCAAAAGGCTGTATAATATGGGATGAGGATTTCCTTAATGGTAATTGGTGGCTAAAAATGATACACCAACCTATTAGGAGTGGTGTTAACTAAAAATAATTCAAAGAGTATCTTTTATAGATATACATACTTTATGAGAATATTGAATTCCACCTATGACCCTATGAGATTGTGTCCAATTTTCTACTTTAAATGGGAACTTGTATATGGTGGGATCTCATGATATAAAAAGTGATGGACTTGGGGTTAAAATAATAGGTTCCCACATTGGGTGTGAAAGTGAGATCAAGTAGAGCCAAATTAGGCTGGGGTTTTATAACGTGGCTAGTGAATAAGTGTTTTAGTTTCTTATCATTTAGAAAGTCCACTAGTGTGGTTCCATAAAAAAAATAAATTTTCGAATATTTTACTTTGAAATTAAATTATCTATTAATCACCATTTGGAAATTTTATGGGTAATTATCTTATTTTATAGTTTTTAAGAATAATTTTATCTTTTTTTTTTGAAAATGGATTATTTATTTATCTTGAATTATTTTATTATTTTATGTAATTATTTGGTTAATCTATCCATTAATATAGATTTTTATTGTATTTTAGGTATAAGAAACTACCCTTATGTATGGTCTAAAAGGGAATACATAAGGGTTATTTTTGAAGCTGTAAGGAGAAATTAGAAAAGGGTCGGAATACGCAAGAGTAATTCAGTCTATTTCTAAAGGTCAGTTATGGCACAAAGGATTTTTTTTGGAAAACTATGGAATACATAAAATTAATTTTGAACGATATATAAAATTAACTTGACTGATACATAATATTAACCAACACTAATACCTATAGGTCAAAGGAATTTCCACTAAAGGATTTATATTCATTCATAAGGGTAATATTTATGATGGGTAAAGGCAACTTATACAATTTTAAGAATACATAAGGGTACTAGACATAGTGAGAATCTCTCAAGACTTCATACAATAGAGTCATACACTTTGTAGAGAATATTAATAAAAAAATTCATAGAGGACATTAAGGAAAATGTAAATGCTCTTTTCTTTATAAAATTTGATAAATAAAAGTAAGTAATATTGTAAAGAATAAATTTGTGTCTTGCTATCTCTTAGGATAACCATTAATAGAATTAATCTACATAAGATCATTGCATGAAAATAATATTTGTTCCATGGGGGATAAATATAGGAAAATTATTTTGAATCACACCATAACCAATGTCCTATCATTGCATGGAGTTGGTTTTTTTATCATCGAGATATTTGTTATAGTGTGGAATACACCTCATGGTCTTCATGAGTGAAATATTTCCACCTCTTATATTAATCATGTGATTCCATTTAAATGATTATATTAAAGAACAAGATCATGGTGGGAAATTAAATAATAATAAATATCACTATTACCTGGAAGAAAATGATTTGGAAGATGTTGCATCCATAAATTCATTTCTTATACACTTCTTGAAGTCTCTTTAAGCATACTGCAACCATACGTACGAGGAAACTTCCCCATGAAACTCAATGAAGTATAAAAGAGTTACTAATAGCCATTTAAAATATTATCCTTTAATTTTAAATTTTATAGACATGGGATGATAGATTAGGTTTTTTTATTTATCTGTTCTGTAATAGTTTATGTATCTTTAATACATAATATTCTATTTTCTATCTCTTTTATTATTTTTTCATTCATGTTTCTACGTATGTGATTTTTATTATCCATGTTAATAGAGAGCTAACCATTATTTTTTTGAGGGAGTTAGTAAGAATACATTAAGTTATTGTTATGCTTCAATGATATATCATTACATTATTCTAAGAATTTAGTAGAAGTTAAACTAAAATTGTTGATTCATCACCTTAATATCTCTATTACTGTTTAATTATTCATATTTATCTATTACAAATTCCTTTATCATTATAATTATTCATATAATGGAGTATAATTATTATGTTTACGTGAGAAATATTATCCTAAATATAGAGGTATTAGTGTAGGATAATCATCATTCAAATAGGAGGGTGTACAATGATAGGTCTTGATCTCTACATTTTATAGGGAAATTTTAATTAATATTTTAAATAAAATTATTAAAATCAATGTGAACTCCTAAGGAATCCATATTCCTTCGTATGGAATTCATTTTTTTTATCATTATATGTGTTTTTATATACACTTATATATATATATATCACTTGGATTTTATAAAACCCTCACCATTTTAGGTTTTAATTTATAGTATATTTTAGTTAAATATAAATAGAGATAATAAAAATTCATTTTTTGTGAGTTTCCTCCTCATAATATTTACCATAGGTATTGTTCTATTATGGTGAATTACTTAAAATAATAATAATTTATTTAAATGGATTCAATACAAACCCCTATTTAATGTCATCAATGTGAGTATCAAAGGAACATTATTCACAATTGTGTTTTCCAATAAAATTAGTTTAATTGTTGTCATCTATATGACCATTTGTAAATATTATTCCAAATAGGGGAATCAGAAAGAAATATGATTTAGTATCAAGTTGTTTATGACTCATAATAATTTTTGGATACATGGGTAATCAGAATAAGTCTACCACCATTTAAGGGACCTAGTCTTATTGTCCAAAAAAGAGACAAGATTGTACGGGGGTAGTGAATTCACTTGTGTAAGAGTTTATACCATGGGGATAGTCTGAAAGTTTATACATAATATATGAAATTATAAAACTTATAAGTAATGATAAGATACGATCATACATTGGTAAATGTACCATTCTAATATATATTTATTTAATTATTATTTTTTATTTAATAAATTTTCTATTCATTTTTTTATTATGTTTAATGAAAATTTATTCTAACTCATAAGTGGAAAACAATGTTCTTATAGTAGTGTAGATACTTCTGTGGGAGATAATAGTATCAATGAGGGAATGATGATCTAATTCCTCATTCATATTTCCCTTTTTTATTTTTAGGTTCTTATAATATTGACAATAATATCATTTTATTTAATTCCAAAAATGATTGGATTACTTAAATTGAAGCTTGTATCTATTAATATACTTGAAAGGTATATTCTTCACCTTTAATGAGTACTCAATACACACTTCATGAATAATATAAGTTTTTAGTAAGTCAAGATGAATCTTATCAAAGAAAATATGGGATGATCATTACTAAAATTTCCAGCATTTTCCTTGATGTAGTGGAAGATAATGGTTAATGAGTTTTTCCTATAGTAGTGGACATCAAATTAGTTGTTTTACCAGAATATTTTTCTTGGTTATCATCAACATCAGATTAGGTTGGAATGTATACTGTAGACTAATTTCAGGTTTAATAATTTTTAATACACAGTGATTCATTTTAGTTTTACTAATACTCAATGGTTCTCAAAGACCATACAAATAGGATCTTCCATACCTTATTAGGATCATTTGATGCAATATTCATATATGATACTATGATAAACACTTATGTGTTTTATTAGAGACTGTAGAGGACCATTAGTTATATTCCAAGATGTTTTAATATTAATTTTCGAACAAAGAGATTAAATTCATCATCTAGGTAATCTTAGAAGATTTTATATCCATATGTCATGAAAAGGTAGAATATATCATGTCGTGAAGGATTCCCTATATTGTATTTGAGATCATAAGTTTTTAAAAAATGTGGGCTATTACCACTAATTATATAATTATTTTTGATGATATATACTCCTATGAATAATATGATGAATAAAAAAAAGTTAAACTCGTGTGTATAGATAAATTTGAAGAATTTTTTCTTGAATTGAAGTTAAATTTGACATCAAATCTAGTAATTAACTAATCTCATCCATTTGCAGGAATCATAATGTTTTATGATGCCTTCTTTATTGTCCTAGATTGTGTTCTCTTAAATAATAACTAGTTATTGAAATATGATTCTAGGAATTTCTACCCTCATGAATATAATTATCATACCCATGATCTTGAATTAGTTATCATGGTGCACTATCTAAATTGTTAGAGGAATTATATTTTTGGAGAGAACTTTATGGTGTTTATAGACAACATGATCCTAAAATGAATCTTTTCATTGTGATAAATGTATCTCAATTAGAAATTCTATGTGAAATACCTCTACTAATTTTGATATCTGATATTCACCAAGAAAAGGAAATGTTTTTTTTAATTCACATAGATGGGAGGTTAAACCTCACAAGGTGAATGAATAAATGTTTGAATGGTTATTGATATTGCTTATGGATAAGATTATTTTTCATGTCATAGAGGATTGAGAGGTTTTACATCTATACCACATTGATCTTTCACCATCTATCTTAGACTGAGTCAAGGAAACCCAAATATGTAGTTCTTATTATACATTTATTGAAGAAGAAATTAATGGTGGGGAGATCATTTATGGATGATCAAAGAGTAATTTTTCCCTTTATATACATCCATTGGAGGTTTTTTTTCCTTTTGTATTGAATGTGGAGGTATTAAAAGAGCCTAAAAATTCTTATGGAACTCTCTACCCACCCTCTTTTCCTATATGAAAATGGGATAAGATCTTGATGGATTTTATGACTAGATTACTGAGGTCCTCTAAATAAAAATATGGAGTTATGGTTATAGTTTATCGTCTAAACAAGAAAGATAATATTTTTCATGTTAAGTAAGATTATATATTTTATGAAATTGATAAGACATACATTTGGGAGATAATAAAGCTTCATAATATACTTAAATGTTTTGTCTCTAACAAGGAACCAAAGTTAATTCTCAGTTTTAGAAATGAAATAAGTATTATGGTTATAGCTAAAACTGAGTACCAAATTTCATCTTTATGTAGATAGTTTGTCCAAACAGACTATCCAAATATTAGAATATATTATTTCATCCTACATTCTTAACATCAGGAGATCATGGGGGAATCACATTTCCTTTGTGGAATTATCCTATAATAATGGTTACCAATGTTCTGTTAAAATTAATTATGTGAGGAATGATATAAAAGACAATGTCACTCTCCAATTGGTTGTACAAGGATTAAAAGGTCTTCTATACTTTTGACTATTCTTTCTTAGGAGATGAAAAAATTGGTAAAACTGATTAAAAAATGTTTCATGACTACCCAGAGCCCGCAATAGTATTATCTAAACCATCAAAGATGAATAATTGAATTTAGAGTTGTTGACCCAATATTACTTTGTGTTTGACCATGAATAGGTAACTAAAATATGGGTGAGAAAGGTTAGGGGACATCAAGATATAATATAAATTTTCCATCAAGATGCTGGTTAAATATTCTTAGAGATGATAAGCTAATGACAGGGAGGTTGTAAATAACCTATCCTCTCTTATTAGGTATACCGACACTAATTTTTGTGTTTTAAATATAATATTAGGTGTATTTTAATTTTGAAAGTAATTAACTGAAGGAGGGTGGAGATTTCAGTAAAGGAGATGAGGAAGGGGAAGTCCCCCTGTGGTTTGGGGACCACTTGGTACCCGGTCGCCCTAGACTGGGCACCTGGTGGGATCAAGGTGATCTAGGTGTTTCTAATTTCAAACCCCAAGCACTTGATGATTTATAGTGGGTACCCAATTGTATTATATTCCAAATACTCTAAAATAAGGGTTATTTTTGTCTTTTTTACCTATAATCATAAATCTAAATAAGGAGGTGATTTTTTTCCCTTTTATTTCACTCTCATTGCTCCATATATCAAGGAATTTAATCTATTTTTTTCTATCATTGGTATCATTGATCAATATTAGTTTGGGATGTTTAGTTCAATCAGATAGGATTAGTCTCAGTGAGGTAAGGCCATAAATCTTCTCTAAATGCTTATTCTTCACATTCTTATTATATTAGTGAGTTTGAATCCCTATTTCTTTAGCAAAGGGATTCTAGAGTTTATTTAATGTTTCATTTTCCTTATAGGAGATCTACTATAGGGTATTTTTATGAGTGAATCAAATATAAACATATATATTTGGTATCCATATTCATTTTCCACTAATTTTACAAATGGATCCCTAATTTTAAATTTTCACTAGGTGGTCTCTTTGGGTGTGTTTTGGCATAATTATCTCCCTTGGAACTCATAGATACTATTATATCTTTTTCTGGAAGGCATACCCCTTTTTACTCTTATAATCCACAATCCCTAGTTTGAAAATATTTTAAGGACAAGTTAATTTAGTTTAAATTTAATGTTTTTATAACAATAAAACTCTTAAATTTATATTTTTACAAAATGAAAGGGTTTTTTGAGCTCACTTAATATTTATCTGTGTTGAGATCATGCCTTAGTTAATTTTTTATATCTTATACCAAGTTATTATTATTATTCCTATGAAATGATTTGAATGTTTTTTGTTGTTATTAGTATGTAAAAAGGGAATCCGAGATTATTATATATAATTTTTTTGTTTGAAATATGATTGTGAATGTTCCTTATAATGTCATATGTTTTATTCTCGTGGAATATCTACATGATAAGAATAAATATTTCTTTGATCACCACCTATCATTATTGATATATATGAAATGGTTACATATAAATTTTTCTGTAATTATTCCATTATGTCATATTAAGTTATAATTTTTTGAAATTTGAGATTGATAAATAATTCTTAAAAGGGGTTTCTTTTATTCCTATATAAAAGGTGACCTTGTATACCAATGGTAATTGGATAGATTGATGGCGTGGGATAGAATGGTAGTGTTATTAAAATATTAAACTCCTTTCCCATGTCTCTGAATGGGAATGTTAGCTCATCTAATCTAAATATATTTTAAATTATCCCCTTTACTAAAGATAAGATGTGTGTTTCACCTAAAATTCACTATGATGGGATGAGTTTTGAACCTTAACATCAGTATTTAATTCGTATTAGTCACTAAGTTAAACCTGAGGCATGAATGTCAGGTATAAACCCAATTGACATAGGGAGTTACCATTTCATTGGATTGATACCAAAATTTATAGTTTAATAAGCATATTATTTTATTTTTTTTAATTTTATCTAGATATATATTATTTCCTATATATATTAGAGTTTATGATAGGTAAGAATGGCTGGGGAGATGACTACCTACTGAGTTTATTTTCTACACCATACACATTCCCCTCTGGGATTCATGTAGACCTTATTATATGTGATCCATGTAAGTAAAAAACACAAGAGCATAAAAGCTAGTACTTTATGGACCCAGGGCATATGCAATGGATCCACTAATTTTAGGAGAGTGAATGAAATTTTTATATTGTATTTCTCAATTATTTTTACTAATGTTTTTATTCTTAAATGTTCACCTTTTTTGTTAATTAGGCCATGTTTGGTTAGGTTGTTATATATATAGTGTATTCTATGTAGTTTTTTCTCTTCAGGTGTATTTTATAAATACCTTAAACATTATTTTAGTGTTTATAAATGTTATTATATATTTTTATTTCCTTATTTTATATGTTTTTAGAGAAATAGGCACCCATTGAGGAACCCAATATGATTTGGACACAAATATCAATTGAATCCATATGACATGCTGATTTTTTAATAAAAATGATCTATTTATTTATTTAGATTCTTGGAGGAAAAAATGATGTCCACATGGTTATTATCTAACCTTTATTTTTTTCCTAGTCACTGATAGTTGGGTGTTGGGATTGAGTTATTGTGGAAACCTGGTCTGATTTTGTTCAGGATACCAGGCTATAATTATTACATGACTACCGATGGTAAAACTTCCATAATCATGAGTATATTTGACAAGTAATCGATGCAACAATGTAAATAAATCACCAATAACAATGTATATTACATAAAAACCGTCAATAGGGTGGCCCTATATAATCAATAAATCCTATAAAGTGATGGACATATCTCTCTGTAGAAGATTAAAAGTATGTGGCTTCAACTTCCATCTCTATACAAGTGTTATTATCTACCAGTGATTAATAAATATAAAATCAAACATAAAATATTTTTTGTTGGATATAGGGTATGATCATTAGAGGATGTGTAATAAGGTGAAAGTGGTGCAACTAACATAGACTCAGAGGTGTCATGAGATGGAACTCTTTATCGGTAAGGGAAACATAACTATCATAGGACTTGAAAAATAGAATGTATACTATATCTATATATGATATAAATTCTAAAATTTATTTTTATGAAACTTATTTTAAAAAGATTATTTAAAATTTAAGTGGATAAATTAAGAACCTAATCAAATGATTTAATAAAACAAGAAACTGTATTCAAAATAGTAAAATCTTTATATTATAATGACATAATGCATAAGATGCCTTTAAGGTCAATGATAGTTTGAGATTTTTCCTTCTACATTGAGACATTTTTTATGATTATTACATTTTACATAACATATTGTGAATCATTACCCCACACCCTATTCTCAAGAATAATCTATCTCATTTATAATATGAGTAGACTTGAAATTCCCTAGGACCACAACCAATTCATACCAGGGAGTATAATCCAATGATCATCAAGTAGAGTAAAATAATGAAAATCCCCAACCAGCATCCATGGTGTACTATAATAGTCAACTAAATTTGGGGTGGGATACATAAGATAAATATAGGACTCTCAAGATGTGTCAATGGATTCACATGTTATAATTACATGTTAATAGGGATATCTTAGTGCCTAGAAATTAGTACAACCATAATATATTTATTATATAAGGACCATCAACACTCAAAAATTATTTCCTATCACCAGTTTGTGATACTATATAACCTTAAAATAGAAAAATTACTAGTTGAATATTTGATCATGATAAAATCATTATTTCTATAAATTATTATCAATATATATGTGAAAGATTCGATCAATGTGAATCACCAATTATATCCCTCAATTAACCTATTGGTATTATTTGAGAAAGTAGTTCACATAAAAAAAATGTCCATGATACTAATCTAGTGATGGGTGTTCTAAAAACACCCATAAAGAACCCATTAAATCACTCCACAATATTAGTGGTCATGTGTCCATATACCATCAAATTCCAATGACTATTTCTCCTTTGAAATCTACATCATGTAATCATACACTTTTTTCATTGGACTTATAAATTCCTTCAATTCACACATTTAATTTTCTCTACTGAGGCATTCACATTGAAACAATTTATCATTATTATAATTAAAATGAGAATAAAAATTATTCAAATTGATATAAGTTCAAGGAATCCTACCCAACTTAATGTTCACTTTATTTATTTCTACATCTTTAAAATGCCCATATACATAATTAAAAATATATCAGATGTAATATATATGATAAGAATAAGGTTCTATCTATGAAAATTCATCAAATATAGCATCCTCTGTAATCACTCTCTAGTGATCATATATCAATCAAACTGCTTACCTTTACATAACATGAGTGTGTAAACATATCAAAAATTGACTCCATAATTCAAAATTCACCTTCACAATAATAGAAAATGAAAGTGGGATCAGAGCATGATTACCATTCCATTAAAAAGTAATGAGGATAAAAACCCTATAAATTCTATAAAAGAAATTTATAGACACCTGAATTAACTTTTTTCATTAATGAAATGATGCAATACATAGTTTGGATACTCAGAATATCCAATGGAACTTTACCTTTGACAAGTCCACTCGATTAATATAGGAAACATACTAAACAATTTCAATATGATGACTCACCTAATTTTTGTTAGACAAAAACACCATTAGTTACATAAAATCCTTATATTAATCATCCAAGTCACCATACACTTTTAGAATCTCCTTTTTCAAGGCTATTCAATCCATACTATTGGATATCTTATATTTTAATAGCTACTATATTTGTTCTATTATAAGATACATGGGAATATCCTAACATTTCTGTATCATCTCATTAAAAATAATTAATATAAATTCTCCATCTAGTGTATAATGATCTTATGAAAAGCAATGGTTTATAGAAATTTTTTGGTCTTGTAATGAACCAAAATTTCACTATAAAGTTTCCTTCAATAAAAAATGTGTTTGATAAGTTACTTCACATAAATAAAAATAAATGAAACAAGAATATTTTTATGAAATTAAAACCTAGCCATTTAATTAGTATATATGAATAGGAGTAACTAAATTATGATATATATATATATACAAAGGTTATTTTATACAAATTTACTTAATTTATTATTATGTTTAAGTATTTATATTTTTTATGCACTATAATTTTTATTAAATAAAATTATGTATATTATTATTAAATGTTTATTTAAAAAAAATAAAATATTTATTGATTAATTATATCTTTCTAATTATTTTATAGCAATTATGCATAAAAAAAGAAGTTTTTTAAGATGTTATTTTTCAATAAAACCAACATCTCATTATATTTTAAAATTTTATTTAAAAAATAAAATAGAAAATAATAAAAATTGAATTTCAAAAAAATATTTTTTTGATCTAAAATTTAAATATTATTTCAAGATTTATTTATTGGGATTTTTAGAGAGAATTATTTTATGTGAATAGTGAAAATACCATTTTTGAAAATAATATGAAATTTATAAATTTAATACTATATAAGTATGAAATTTTAATTTATAAAACCTTTTTAAAAAACCAAAAATTTATTTTATTAGTGAATTTTAAATTAAAAATATTTATTTTAATTTAAAAACCCATATTTTATATTTTTTATCATAGGTTATATATGTTTCAAATGTTTTAAATACATTATAAATTTAGTATATTAGGATTAATTTTTATCAAAATTGTAAAGTTAATATAATAAAATATATTTCAAATTGGAACTAATTTGGTCCTAATAATTAAATAATGAATAATTTATTTTCAAGGATAAAGAAAAAATTACCTTAGTAGAAACTAGTTACTTCGGTAAAAATCTAAAGGGGTAAAAATGGTTTAACCAAGTGGGAATGACCGGAAGAATACTTGAATCATGTGTGAGAATGGGTGGTTGAGGCCTTTATCTAACTTATCTCTTCAAATCTCTATTTTTCCATATTTTGAAGAAAATTTCCTTGAGGGTGACATCCCGTTGTTAAAATTTTTTTATTTATAAAAATATCATACCTTTTCACTTATAAAAGGGGAACACCTATCCTCAATTCCCCTAATAATAAAACACAACTATTCCCACAAAAAATCTACCCAATAATCTCATAATAATTCCAATAAACCTTTAATATGTTCTATTCTTCTCAAAATACCATTCGTAAAGGGCTTAACCCCCTTTGTAAAGAAGATAATTTAGGAAGTGAGTTATAAACTTCGAACCGCTCTTTCTCACTCATATTCCTTTATGTGAAATATTTTCTCCTAAAATTAAATTAAAAAATCTTAAAATTAATGTATTATTATAAGTTTTATATAGTTATGTTATTATAATTATGGTGTAATCATTAACCATCTTTTCCTTTTCTATTTGAAAATAACCAAACTTTCATTTATGCATTGTGTGGAATAACGCCTCCATAACACAACATGTTTTGTTTTCATTGACCACCATAAAATGATATTAATAATAGGTAATTTAATATATAAATGTTATATTTATTACATATTATATATTCTCAAATTACAAACCATGTTTCTCCTTTTACCCATTCTATGGAAAATGAAATCGTCATCCATGTGTACATGTGGACTACCACCTCCATAAAATGATTGAATTTTGTTTTTATTTTCATCACAACCTTACATGTATGATAATTAGAATGGGTCTAATGTATAAATAATATTTGAATTAAATTATTAAGTTTTTGGAAAGAGAAATTGGAAAAATTATTAAAAATATGATAAATTTACAACCATGGTAAATTCAACCATCAAAAAGTGCATTGGAGATAAAATAATTGACTTATTCATACTATGAAATAAAATCATATAGGTTATAAAATTTTATAGTTTATTTATAATTATTATATAAAAAAATAATATACACTAAATAAGGTCATTATTATTTTTTCATAATGATATTAAAACAAAATAACTTCATAATCATCCATTAATTATGCTATGTTCTTGTTTAGGTTAGTTTAAACAACAACATGTATTACGACATAAATTAATATCATGGATTTCTATGAGAAATTAATTTATGGTAATATATGTTATAAATAATTAAATAAATTATTTTTTGTTTATATAATTTCCATATTAAATGTTAACTTTTTATTAAAAAACACCCTTTGAATGCTAAGAATCATAGAAACATGATCATCACTAAATTTTTATTTAAATATCATAAAAAAACCTCCTAGA
The DNA here is from genome assembly GCA_963277665.1 of Viscum album. Taxonomy (NCBI): domain Eukaryota; kingdom Viridiplantae; phylum Streptophyta; class Magnoliopsida; order Santalales; family Viscaceae; genus Viscum; species Viscum album. Next base: position 402,046,305 of record OY728136.1, on the reverse strand, counting down.
ATGAAAAAAAATAAAATTTTAGATAATTATAAAACATAAATTCCAATACCTTTTATTATATGTTAATGATGAAATTTGGGAGAATAATGAAGAACAATACCTCTATTATGAAACTTGTTTAAAACGATCAAGACTACTCAAATCGAATATCTAAAATATATAATAAGTATATAATATACATGTATAGGATAATTATAAATGATACTTATAAAATTATATATATATGAAATGTTTTCTAAAATGGGTGATTAATATAATTACTTTTTTTATAGAGGAGGCTAGAGTTAATTTTGACTAAGTAGGAATTAAGTTATAGTGATCTCTATCTCAAATTTAATTTCTTAAGACATATTTCTTATTATTCACTTAGATACCTTTATTATTTTGTGATTAGTACCTAATGAATATATTTTAACATAATCATTTGGCTTTAAAATCTATATCTTTTAATTTATTTAAATGGACTTTTATTCAAAATATACCAAAGTTGAAAGGGTTTTTGATTAAAATTTACTCAAATCATAAGGGGTCTGACTGTTGATATTATTTTCAAATAAAGATTGTTTTTGAAAGATAATCCATATGAAGATTTTTATTATATCTAAAAACCCTCATCATTTTCGTTGGATATTCATCGAGTTTTACATATACCCTCAAAATTTCGTTTCCCTTAAACAATATTTTACCCAATGTGTTTCATGTTAGTTTCAAGGAACCCACACCATCTTTTTGGTGGGGTAAGTCACGTTTTCCATGTCCATATTCATTGGATTATTTTGAAAATATCCTTATATATTCCTCAATAATTTAATAATGTTATTTTATTTTAATTTAACTTCTTTTAACAGTTTTAATGAATTTTTTAATTTTTTCTATACGGTTTGTTTTCATAAAAATGAGAAACTATTATATTTTTAATGATTACATGTGAATACATAATTATGTTGAATTTTTAGTCTTATATGAATATTTCTATATATATTTTCATTGTTTATAAAATAAATCATCTTTATCCAATATTTTTAAAATATATATTTGAAAATTATTTCAAAATTTTAAGAATATTTATTATTTAAAAATTTATTCTTCGTCTAAGTCATTGTCCTTTTTCATATGTTATGCTTGATTTAGGATATTACTCAAATTTAGCCATCCAAATTATTTCTTTGGATTACTTATGTAATGTACTTCACTTTTGGAGGAATGATATATCACTGCCATTATATTACTTAATCATCCACTATATATAAAAATGATCTAATGATCCCTTTAATTGAATGGTGTTAAACTAAGTTTGAAACATCAATTGATTAGAGAAATTATTATCTTAATATTATACCATTTATATATATGGTGTAAATAACATATTCTTCATTATCTTAATTGAATTGTATTTACCTGGAATGTTACAAAATATATTTGGATACCAATTTATTTCCTCGAGTTTATCTTATTGTTATTATCAATTATTTCTTTATGTAATTACATTATAAATGGATGTGAAACCCATTTTATTTCTTTGGAGTTTTTATTTTATAAATGTGAATTATTTTCAGATTAATTTTTTATGAAACCCATTTTCTTTCCATGGGTTCATTATTCTATAAAAGTGAATGATTTTTATTTGAAATTTTTATGAAACCCACTTTATTTCCATGGGTTCATTATGATATTATAAGTGACTAATTTTCATGTGGAACATGTAGGTATGTATGAATAATGGATGTCATCATATATTTCCCCAAAATTAATTTTGTAAATGTTTAAAGCTCATGATATATATATATATATATATATACATAAGCGAGAATAATTTAGTTGTTTGTAAGTGTGGGTGAAAGTGTGTGACTCATGACGGTGATATATATAGAGTTACCATTAGGTTGACTCTCATGAATGGGTGAAAGTGTATAAATCATTAATTTTATAGTTATCTATTATAATATTTGTGGTTTATTTTAAATATATCACAATTTTATGCTTATTCTCGTTGTTATATTACTCTCTCATGGCTCTTTGTTGAAGTCTCATTCATGAATTATGTTATTTCAAGACATATTCCATGATTTATGGTACATTTTTTTGAGTATAAGTATCTTATATTTTCTAAATATACCCATATGATCATCTTATAATAACTTATGACATTTGATTGTTAACGTTTATGTTTAACCTTATCGAGCATCTAAGATCATGCCTTTCTTAAATATCCATTTCCCTAGATTATGAATATATGAAAAGTATGAAGTGTATATAAGATTTTATTATGTAAAGAATTTTTCAGAGATGCTTAAGACTCATTATTTATTAAGCAGTTTCATATATAATGGTAAAATAGTCCAATTGATACAAATAACATGGGTTTTGTTATTTAATCTTTTTTACCAATTCTTTAAAATTATAAACCCGATAGGTTTTGGGAATGTATTGAAATGAAATATTTTCTTTAAGTTATGTAGATGAGATAGTGAAATATGGGGGTTGTTATGGTTGATATCAAAGTAGGGGTAAAATAAATTTGAAGATTAAGGATGATATTGGTTAGGGATAAACTAGGAGTTTGAAATGTCATCAATAGTTGACAAGTTAAAGTTGATTATAATTTTAATGGTATATATAACCCATTTGGTCAGTTGAGGAAATATAATGAGGATTATGATAAGATAAATTTAGTAAAAACCCTATTGATAAACTTATTAGATAAGTCTAATTATAGGATAACATCTTAAAATTTTAGTGAAGTAGGTGTTGTGTAGTTTTCATGGAAATAACATCCTAGTTTGGATAATACAAGTGGATACAGAATTAGGAACAAATTTACCTAGGGGTAATACCCTTAAAAATGGTGTATTGGGTTTTAACACAATCATAACCTAGTACATGATAAAGAGGCATATCTGCACACCTATTTTGACACTTCTATGTGTTATGCTTTGGTTAAACACATTATCTTTTCAATCCAATACAAAGGATTTATTATGTTAAGGAATTAGTATAATAAGTATATAACTATTATATAATTGATCTTTATAGTAAATTTTCCCTATAAAATTCTATTATCCTTCCTTCATTTAAATTTCATGTGATATTAGGCATCAATTGGATCTCTTGATAATGATAAATTCCAAGATTGAAAAATCACATCTAAAATTACACCCATGATCACTTATTAATACATGAATTTCTATAAAATCACTTCAAAAAAATTTCTCCAACTATATTAGAATATTTACCCTGAAATATTAAAGAAAAATTCAACATTAGTTATATTCCTTTATGAAGGAAAATATGAGTTTACTAGTCAAACACGTGACAACAAGGATAAAAAATCATTTGAAATTAAATATATATTCATGAAGGCCCTTAAATTTTTATGAGATAAATAATTAAGTTTTTTAGATTCAATTTATTGAATGGGGAAAAATGTAAATAGAAAAAATTTCTTTATATATTTTCATTATGTAAATAATGTGTTCAATAACTTCCTCCACATAAAACAATGAAATAAAATGAAACCAAAATATGTTTAGATTGTTAAAATTTTGAAGTTGAACTAATAAGTATTAATATTAGTAACTTAATTACAATATATATATATATAAATGTTATTTTATTCAAATTTACTTAAATAGTTATTGTGTTTAAGAATATATATTTTTTATGCATTGTAATTTTTATTAATGAAAAATATTCATATTATTTTCAAATGATTATTTTGGTAAAATATATCATTGATTTATTAATTATATATTTTTATTATTTTATATAAATTTATAATAAAACCAACTAGCATTTTGAAAATTTATTTTCCCAATTTATTTTAAAATTTTATATAAATGTTAAATGGAAAATTATAAAAAATAAATTTGAAAAAATAAAATTTATTTTCTGATTTATAATTTTAATATTAGTTTATGAAGAATTTTTTGGATTTTTATAAAAAGAGTAATTTTTAGGGGAATAATGAAAAAAACTTTTATAAATAACATGAATTTTATGAAATTATTTGTATATAATTATGAATTGTAAATTCATGAAATTTTATATAAGAAAAAATTGTTATTTTATAAGTGAGTTTATAATTTTTTTTTTAATTTAGAAAACCCATATTTGACATTTTAGAATTGAAGACATATTTTTCAAAAAATTATTTTTAATTCTTTATACATTTAGTATTTTATAATTCATTTTTTTCACTTTAATAAAATTAATACCAAAAATGGATTTTAAATTTTGAAGAATTATATACAAATTATGAACTAAAGATAAATTTATTTTCATGCATAATGGAAAAATTACATTGGTAAAAACTAATTACATTGGTAAAAATAAAAAGTGGTAAAAATGGTTAACCAAGAGGGAAATGCCGCAAATATGTTTCAAAAATATGTGTGAATACTTGGTTGAATCATTTATCAATATTATCCCTTCCCCACTCCATTATTTCCAAATTTTTGAGCTCATTGACTTGAATGTGACTTCCCATTATTAAATTTTTTTGAGTATTTACAAAAATGCCATCACTTATAATGGGAGAAATCCTCTCATCACTTATCCTCACACCACAACCAACTTATTTTATCCAAAACTCTACCCATAAATATCCTAAACATTTATAAAAACCATCAATATTTTTTTTCAAAGGACCACCCCTCAAAGGCTTAACCCCCTTTGCAAAGGTGATTATCCTAGAAGTTAGGTATAAATTATTAAAAATTCCCTTCTCATTTATATTTCTTCATGTAAACTTATTATTCCTCAAATTAAATTACACCATCTTAAAATGATAAAATAAATATAATTATTATATTGTTATGTTATTATAATTACGTCCATGAATTCACCACCTTTCTCTTTTATGCTAAAAAAATTATACCTTCATTCAAGTGTCATGCGAAATGTCTCCTCCATGAAGCAATGTGTTTTTCCCTTCACCCAATTATAAGGTTGTTCCAATAAAGACTCGGAATTATCATGGTTTTTTTTAAATACATTGGAATTTTACGAGTCCGTAGTTTCTGATGGCACCTGATTCCGAGGCCCGGTGTGTCCGGAATCAATTTCTAAAGTTTTGTTCAGGTACGTTCAGTAAAAGTATGTGCGAGATTTTATAACATTCGAACTGGTGCTCGGAATCGAATTCTGAGGGCATCATTGAACTCGCAGTGCCGATGATTTATTAGTGAGACCTTCACCGCAGTTGCGTTCTAATGTGAGTGGACGATGGTTTTTAGAAGGTTCTTAGTTTGAATAAAATAAACTGTAAACTTTATTTTATTTGTTGGAGGTTAAAACCACCATGTGGTGGTTGGAGGTGGGGGCCACCACACCATAACCTCCCATGAGAGGTTATGGTGGTGGGGCCCACCTGCACATAACCACCCTTGGGAGGATAATTATGGAGGGGGCCACCCGAGCATAACCTCTCTATTAAATAGTTGGGATGAGGACCACCCGACCCCTATTAATGGAGGAGGATAAAACCTCCCAACTCACCCTCATTAATGAGGGAGAGCTCTTGACTTCCTCACTAATTAATGTGCCACTGAACAGGAATTAAATTGGTAGATCCGGGTTTTAATTCACCAATTATAATTTCGTGCCATCATTAAAAAAATAAGTACTCTTATTATTCAGTTGGCATAATTCTATTTGGTGAGAGATTTTGAGAGGAGCTTGGGAGAAGACTTCCAACAAAGAATGCGAAGAACGCGAAGAATGTCGGCGATGCTCTTCCCCTCCGACCTACTCCCTCGGGATTCATCGACGTGGGATGTGATCGTCTACCTCGAAACGACGACCATCTTTCCATGACGTTAAGGAACGTCTATCGGCGAATCGAAGGTAGGGTTTTTTATTTCTTGAAGTTGTTATACTATTTCTTATACCCTTCATTGGATAGAAAGGGTTTGTTTCAGGCATGTTTTAATCAACTGCTTATCTCGTTGAGCCATTTTATTTCCTATCTAAACGCAGAGGATGCGGCCCAACCTAACATGCCCCGATATCCTCCGTCGTTCTACTTTCTTGTGACTCCCTACGACATGGAAAAAAAGCGACGATGAAAAAGGCGGTACATGCGGTGACAGCGACGAAGGCGGCGAACAAAGGTTGTGCTACCCGTGGCCTCCGTGAACTGCACTACCCCCGCGGCACCTCGGTGCGCTACAGGCACCCCACACACCTACTGGCATGCACACGGTGACCTGTGCCCCTGTCGGCGCCCTCCCGGCGCCCCACACCCCTGCAGGCGCGCTCCCGACACCCCGCACCCCTACCAGTGTGCTCGAGGCGCCCCACTCCCCCTGCCAGTGATCTACCGACACCCCGCGCCCCTGCCGACATGCTCCCAGCGCCCCGCGCCCCTGCCGGTATGCTCCTGACGCTCCGCACCCCTTCTGGCGCGCTTCTGACGCTACGTGCCCCCTTTCGGCACGCTGCCTGGCTCCTGCCGCGGCCTGCCTGGTGCACCCGCGTCCTACCCAGAGTCCAGCCGGCTTGCCCGTGCCCCGCGTGGCCTTTCTGCTGGCCTCCCGGCTACTGGCCTGTTGAGCAGACCCGTGACGCCCTCGTGACGTCGCTGGCCAAACCGGCCCGGTCTTTCGGGCTGAGTTACCGAGGCACCTATGTGGCGACTATCAGGCTGAACCTCCCTCGCATTCTACTGGGTCGGGCCCAGCTGACCCGGTCAAAACTTAGAAGGCTGACCAGCCCAATGGGTCGGGTCAGACCTAGCGAGTCTGACCGGGTCGACCCACACCGGGTTGGGCCAGACTGGGTTGGGCCAAGTTGGTCCGACCGGGACGGACCGGACCCGGGCCCATTACTGACCCTTTACCTTCTTGGGCCATATATTTGGCACCAGACGTCCGTTTGACGAACCGTCAGCGGCACCGGTATTCTTGGAGCATAGCCATCCCTTTGAGTATACTCCACTGGAGTTCGAGGTATATTTGAGTCACAGTCAGGTTGGTTCATACACAAATCCAATTAGGCCCCCAGGACTAAAATGCTAATAACTCAAAGACCGAGCGTCCGATTGATGTGCCATCTGTTGCATTGAGACCCCGATGAAGTGGAGGTCCTTTGAGATACTTACACTTGAGACTTTGTGACACTTGGAGTATTGACCAGTATCTTGTGGAGTATATCCTCCCAGAGATGAGCAGATGGAGTGCAGATACCTAGTAGCTGTAGACTTGACGACTGCTTGACCGTTTCAACTCGGAGTGATTTGACTAGCCCAGTGGATAGAATGATCGGTTTGGCGGCAGACCCATAGCAGACGGATCACCTAGTTTGGCAGTAGACCCGCAATACTCGACAGGAGGAGTACCTCTGACAACTATTAGGGGGAGCGCCTAATTTGTTGGCAGACCCACAGTGGACGGGGCACCCGGTTTGGTAGAAGACCCGTGGTACTCAACAAGAGGAGTACCTCAGCAGTCTAAGGTTAGTGAGTAGCGCCACAGAGTCGCGACAAGGCCACTGTACTCGACTGAGGAGGAGTTCTCCAGCAGCCATGGTTTCGATAATGAAAATCCTGGTTTGAGCTGAGTCAATGACCTTAGTGTTTTCCTCATGATTGAGATGAGTTACTTGATAACTTAGGTATATGTATGGCCATATACCTAAGTAATGGTTATCCGTTGAAATCTTACTTTATGGTTTATCGTTGTTGGATTCTATGAGACCTTGAGGGTCTCGGGGTCCCTACTGAGTATCTTTATACTCACCCCTGCTCGGGCTATGCCCGCACCTCATTGTGTTGGATGCAGATGACGAACAATGCTGACAGAGGCCGAGAGTACTAGGACTGGATGGTACCCGGAGGAGGACCTTACGATGTATCAGTACACGGTGGAGTCTGATGGACGTGGAGTGCTGAGAAGGCCATCTGTACCTACCCCTCAAGTAGGAACCCCAAAGGATGATCAAGGAGCTGCTTTCACTTTTCAGCGGTTTGTCCCTTTTTAGTTGTACTTGCTTTCAGTTGTAGTTTTACTTTATAATTGGGCTTGTATTCTGGCCTCCTTTACTTTCAGTACACTTGTTATACAGCTTTTTCTTAGTGTTTTCTTCCTCTTGTACTATGGTTGTGTGTGTTTACGATTTCTAAAGGCAACGCCTTCCCAGTTTTAGGGAATTACGTCTTTGATGCTAGTCACCAGCCCCTGGCCTATGGAAGGCGGGCTTGGGGTCGTCACGATGCGGGCCCCGGGGGTCGGGTTGTGAAAAATTGGTATCCAAGGACGTTGGTTCTACCACAGAACTTAGGACTCTGATATTTCTTTTCTATGAAGCAATAGTGTTAAGGGTACTAAGTGTGATTTTTAGTTCAGGGAGTCCAGGGTTGGTGCGGGCGTCCGAAGTTTCCATACACTAGGACCCTGACATCTGATTTCTGACTAAGTGCACGAAAACACTGATTGCATGTGTGTTTTCAAAAGTTTTTTTAAGTCAACTCAAACCAGTTCAACTCACCAGGTATAATATTTTGACCGTGTTGCATCTGTTTCTTTTAGGATGCCTCCCCATGGATGACCAGCTAGAGCCCCGAGAATTGTACGTACTAATAGCCCGCTGAGAGACAAAGCCTCAGTACAGGGCCCTATTTTAGTTGAGGCACCAATAGAGGCACCAGTGGTACTACTTCCCGTTGGGCCACCGATGCCACCAGCCCCAGCAGCAGACAATGCACCCCGCTTGAGCGTGTTGCATGAGTTCCAGTGCCAGAGGTCACCCAGGTTTCGGGGAGAGATGGATCCACAGGCGGCTGAGGATTGGCTGGAGGCTGTGGTGAGAGTTTTCAGGCTAGTAGGGAAACTAGAAGACTACATGGTGATCCTTGTTGCCATCCTCCTTTAGGAAACAACATGCAGATGGTGGAGCCTGATGCTCCAGATGCATGATGAGGCGTCACTTCTATGGGCAGACTTTGAGAGCCTGTTCCGGGCGGAGTTTGTTCCATCCATCCTTCGAGCGGTGCGGATACAGGAGCTACTGCATCTACAACAGGGTAAAATGATGGTGGCGCAGTACTCAGCGAGGTTCACCGACCTCTCGCACTACTCCAATGATATGGTACGATACCCATTCTTCAGGGCCTAGACCTTTGAGTAGGGACTCAGGAGAGAGATCATAGCTTCAGTTTTCTCTCATAGTATCCCTACAAAAACGAGGGTATTGGAGCAAGACCTCTTAGCGGAGGTCTTCCTTGATGAGCAGTCACCAGCAGCGAGACCCACCACTAGTCGACATGTTGCAGAGTCTTCTGCAGCTGGCAGTAGACAGATGATGTAGAGGTGCAAGAAGACCAGACCTACAGGTGGTCGACCGCGTGACTCAGGATCGGTTGTACGGGGCACCAAGAGTGGAGACAGAGCCAGGCATACCAGGGCCAGATAGTGTTACTCCTGTGGTAGGCATGGTCACATGGCCCATGACTGTACGACCCACCATACAAACGATCAGCAGTCAGTTGAGGGACCTCCCAGGCAGAGGTAGAGGTTCGATCGAGGCGGTCCTTATGGTGAAGGCGGATGTGGCAGAGGAGCTAGACGTGCAGCTGGCGGTGGACGACGTTATGAGGTGTTGCCACCACCACCACCCGGAGGTCCACCCCGACCGTAGGGAGTGGGTGGACAGGGTAGAGCACAACTTCAGGAAGCTGAGGCCTACGACCATGAGGCTCTAGATATGATTTGAGGTACGATTTGTGTCTAATCCACCCTAGCTTTAGTTCTTATAGACATAGGTTCCATTCACTCTTTCATAGCCACTGCCCTCATTCGGAGATCGGAGATTCCAACAGAGTCGTTGGCTAGATCCTTACGTCTAGAGACTCTTACAGAAGCAGACTCGACGATTATGTAGTGGTACTGGTAGTGTGAGATTACTTTAGGAGGTGAGAGCTTCGGCTGGGATCTCCTCATAGCGGCATCGAGGCCTTACGACGTCATCTTGGGTATGTAATGGTTATCTACAGTCCATGCTTAGATTGACTGTATTAGGTGAAAATTGTGGTGTATCCACATGGATGGGACCAGGTTCACCTTCAACGGCGAGAAGGGAACCTTTGCAGCACTGGAAAAACTTACTCAGAGGAGGGTATAACCGATCACTCACCAGTTTGCTTGCCTTACCCTCGGGGCAGTAGATATGGAGAGTCTGACTTATCCTGTAGTGGTGGACTAGTACACATATGTTTTCCCTGAAGATGTTCTAGGACTACCTCCTCAGATATAGGTGGAATTCTACATTGACTTGTACGTAGGGACAACACCGATATATACTCCAGCATATTGGATGGATCCTGCTGAGCTTTGATAGCTCTGGGTACAACTAGAGGACTTACAGGGAAAGAGATTCATTTGGCCCAGTGTTTCTCCCTAGGTAGGCCTGATTCTATTCTCCAAGAAGGCAGATGGGAGCTTGAGGATCTATGTTGACTACCATCGTCATAACCAGGTGACTGTGAAGAACAAGTACCCACTCCCAAGGATTGATGACCTCTTTGATCAGCTCAAGGGAGCAGGATGGTTCTCGAAGATAGACCTCAGATCAGGTTATCACCAGCACAGAGTTCGAGACAAGGATATATAGAAGACGACCTTAAGGTGTCGTTATGGACACTATGAGTTCTGGTTATGAACTTCGTCATAACCAACTCTCCATTAGTGTTCATGAGTCTCATGAATATGATCTTCCAACCATACCTCGATCGCTTTGTCGTAGTCTTCATCGATGACATACTGATCTAGTCGACTATTGAGGAGGAGCATGCCTACTATTTGCAGGTAGTACTGGACACACTCTGAGAGCCCCAGCTTTCTGGTAAGCTCTCAAAGTGCCAGTTTTGGATTCGAGAGGTTCACTTTTTGGGACACATCATCTTGGAGGATAGAGTTGCGGTGGATCCAACAAAGATCGAGGTGGTACTTGCGTGGGAGCCACCCATGAGTGTGACAGAAGTACAAAGTTTCTTGGGTTTGGCGGGATACTACCGGAGATTTGTTCCAGACTTCTCCAGTGTTACAACGCTGCTTTCAGCATTGACGAAGAAGGGGGAAACCCTTCGTGTTGTCAGAGAGATGCTAGCAGAGATTTCAGGAGCTGAGGCAGAGGCTGACTAGTTCCCCCATCTTGAGGCTTCCAGAGGAAGGCATAGGGTACGTAGTATACTGCGATGCATCAGGGACTGGACTCGGGTGTTTCCTGATGCAGGAGAGAGAAGTGATTTCATATGTTTCTCGGTAGCTGAGACAACATGAGTAGAACTATGCTACCCATGACCTGGAGTTAGCAGTAGTGGTCATTGCCTTGAAGATTTGGCGACACTATCTTATGGGTGAACATTTTACCGTGTACTCTGATCACAAGAGTATCTGGTATATCTTCTCTCAGAAGGACCTGAACCTGAGACAACAATGATGGATTGAGTTCCTCCAGGACTATGAATTTGAGATAGTCTATACTCCTGGGAAGGGGAATGTAGTAGCAGATGTGCTCAGCAGGATATCAGGCATTCAACTTCTAGGTGAGGCGACAAAGCAGCTAGCCGTGTTGCAGATATCCTTTGTGGATAGAGATAGAGTATCCCATCTAAAGTCTCTTACAGTCACTCCCCCACTTCTTCAGTGATTCAGGGAGGCGTAGCTTGGGGACACTGACTGTGAGACATGGAATGCTTAGATATCCATAGGTCAAGCACCTGATAGATTTTCTAAAGGTTGGGAGCACATCATCCTCTTCAGAGGACGTACCATGGTGCCAGTTTCACTTCAGGAGGAGGTGTTGAGGGAGTTCCACACTTCCCCTCTAGCAGTAGATCCATGAGTGGCGAAGATGTACCAGGACCTTTGACGACAACATTGGTGGCCAGGTATGAAGAAGGCGGTAGCAGAGTTTGTCTCATGGTGCCTCACTTGTCAGCAAGTGAAGGCAGAGCACCAGGTACCCGCAGGCTTGGTTCATCCCTTAGAGGTTCTGGAGTGGAAGTGGGATGGGATATCCATGTACTTCGTGACGGTTCTTCCACATACATCCAGGGGTCACGACTCGATTTGGGTGATCATCGACCAACTCACCAAGACAACCCACTTCATTCCGATCAGGGAGAAGGGCTCAGTTGAGATCTTGGGACGCCTCTATATGCAGAAGATAGTGCATTTACATGGAGTACCTTCTTCTATTGTCTCTCACCGTGATGCACGCTTTACTTCCCGGCTATGGAAGGTGTTGTAGGAAGCTTTTGGGACACAGCTTCGCTTGATCACCACCTTCCATCCTTAGACTGATGGTCAGACTGAGAGGACCATATAGAACCTCAGGGACATGCTCCGTGCATGTGTCCTCGAATTCGGTCACAGCTGGGAGGACCACCTGCCCTTGGTGATGTTTTCCTACAACAACAGCTATCACTCCACCATGGAGATGACACCTTTTGAGGCCTTGTATGGACGACCTTGCAGATCGCCACTGTGCTGGACAGACCCAGGGGAGTCAACACTAGTGGGACCATAGATGGTACGGGCTACCACAAAGAAGGTGCAGATCTTCCAGGAGCGGATGAATACTGAACAGAGCAGACAAAAGTCATATGCGGATAGAATATGGAGACCTTTGGAGTTGGAGTATGGAGACCACATCTTCCAATGGGTCTCACCTCGACGAGGTCTACAGATTTCCCCAATGCGACAAGCTATCTCTGAAATTCATCGGACCTTTCTAGGTCCTTAGTAGAGTAGGCGAGGTGTCTTACCGCTTGGCTCTTCCACCTCAACTACATCATGTGCACAACATCTTCCACGTATCTCAGTTGAGGAGATACATGAATGACCCATCCCACATCATCGAGCATGGGGAGATGGACATCGATGATGGGGTGACTTTCATGGAGGTTTCAGTGAAGATTGAGGATCGACAGGAGCAGGTCCTGCGTGGACGGTTGATTCCACTAGTGCGCGTTCACTGGCAGCATGGGAACCTCCAAGAGAGCACATAGAAGCGGGAGACTCAGATGCATGCTCAGTACCAACTTTTGTTCCCTTAGTGTGAGTTGTAGCTTACAGGAACGTAAATCCCTAAGGTGGGGATAATGTAAAGACCCATAATTCCCGTGGAATTTTTTTTAAAATACTTGGGAATTTTATGAGTCTGCAGTTTCTAACGGTGAATGATTCCGAGGCCTGGAGTGCCCGGAATTAATTTCTGAAGTTTTGTTTGGGTACGTTCAGTAAACGTACGTGTGAGATTTTATAACTTTTGAACCAGTTCCCAGAATCGAATCTTGAGGGCACCGTTGAACTTGCAGCGCTAGTGATTTCTTAGTGAGACCTTCACTGTAGTTGCATTCTGACGTGAGTGGAAGATGGTTTTTGGAAGGTTCTTAGTTTGAATAAAATAAAGTGTAAACATTATTTTTTTTGGTGGAGGATAAAACCACCAAGCGGTGGTTGGAGGTGGGGGCCACCACACCATAACCTCCCATGAGTGGTTTTGGTGGGGGGCCCCACCTGCGCATAACCACCCTTGGGAGGATAATTATGGCGGGGACCACACGAGCATAACCTTTCCATTAAATAGTAGGGGTGGGGACCACCTGACCCCTTTTAATGGAGGAGGATAAAACCTCCCAACAATCCCTCATTAACGAGGGAGAGCCTCTTGACTTCCTCACCAATTAATGTGCCACCGCACATGAATTAAATTGGTGGAGTTGGGTTTTAATTCACTAATTTGAATTTTGTGCCAACATTAAAACAATAAGCAACTCTTATTATTCAGTTGGCATAATTCTCTTTGGTGAGAGCTTTTGAGAGGAGCTTGGGAGAAGACTTCCAACGAAGAACGTGAAGAACGCGAAGAACATCGACAACGCTCTTCTCCTCCAACCTACTACCTCGGGCTTCTTCGACGTGGGACATGATCGTCTACCACGAAAAGACGACCATCTTTCCACGACGTCAACGAACGTCTACCAGAGAATCGAAGATAGGGGTTTTTATTTCTTGAAGTTGTTATACTATTTCTTATCCCCTTCATCGGATAGAAAGGGTTTGTTTCGGGAATATTTTAATCAACTGGTTATCTCATTGAGCCATTTGATTTCCCCTCTAAACGCGGAGGATGCGGGCCAAACTAACATGGCCCGACATCCTCCATCGTTCTACTTTCTTATGATGCCCTACGGCATGGCGAAGAAGCGATGAGGATGAAGGCAGTACACGCGGCGACGACAAAGAAGGTGGTGAACAAAGTCAGTGCTACCTGTGGACTCCGTGATCTACGCCGCCCCTGCGGTGCCCCGGTGTGCTAAGGGCACCCCGCGCCCCTGCCGGCGTGCACCCGACACCCCTGCCAGCATGCACACGGTGCCCCGCGCCCCTACCGGTGTGCTACCAGCGCCCCGTGCCCCTGCCCGCGTTCTCCCAGCGCCCCGCGCCCCTGCCAGCGTGCACCCGACGCCCCGTGCCCCTACCAGCGCGTTCCTGGCACCCCACGCCCACTTCCGGTGTGCTCCAGGCACCCCGCACCCCTACCGGCATGCTCCCGGTGCCCCGTGCTCCTGCCGGAGCACTACCGACACCTCGCGCCCGCTGCCAGCATGCTCCCGGGGCCCCTCGCCCCCTGCCGGAATGCTCCCAGCACACCGTGCTCCCAGCGCCCCGTGCCCCCTGCTGGCGCACTGCCCGGCTCCTGTCGCGGCCTTCCCGGTGCACCAGCGGCCTGCCCAAAGTCCAACCGGCCCGCCTGTGCCCCACGCGGCCTGCCCTCTGGCCTCCCTTTCACCGGCCTGCTGAGCCGACCCGTGGCACCCACGCGGTGTCACTGGCCGAACTGGACCGGTCTTCCAGGCCGAGTTACCGAGCCGCCTACATGGTGTCTATCGGGCTGTACCGCCCTCGCGGTCCGCTGGGTCGGGCCTAGCTGACCGGGTCAAAAACTAGAGGGCTGACCCACCTAATGGGCCAGGTTAGACCTAGTGAGTCTGACCGAGTCGAACCAGACTAGGTCGGCCCAGACTGGGTTGGGCTGAGTCGGTCCGACCGGTACGGACCAGACCCGGGCCCATTATTGACCCTTTACCTTCTTGGTCCATATCTTTAGCACCGGATGTCCGTTTGGAGACCCGTCATTAGCACTGGTATTCTTGGAGCATACCCGTCCCTTTGAGTATACCCCACTAGAGTTCGGGGTATAGTTGAGTCACGGTCAGGTTGGATCGCACACGAATCCAACAGGGCCCCCAGGACTAAAATGCTAATAACTCCCAGACCGGGAGTCTGATTGATGCCCCATCTGTTGCGTTGAGACTCCAATGACGTGGAGGTCCTTTGAGATACTTCCACCTGAGACTTCATGACAATTGGAGTATCTAATAGTAGCTCATGGAGAAGATCCTCCTAGAGATGAGAAGATGGAGTGCAGAGACCTAGTATCTGTAGACCTGACGACTGCTTAACCGTTTTGACTCGGAGTGATTCGACTAGCCCAGTGGACGAAGTACCCGGTTTGGCGGAAGACCCATGGCGGACGGAGTGCCTGGTTTGGCAGCAGACCCATGGTACTCGACATTAGGAGTACCTCTAACGACTATTAGGGGGAGAGCCCGGTTTGGTAGTAGACCCACAGTGGACGGAGCACCTGGTTTGGCAGCAGACCCACGATACTCGACAGAAGAAGTACCTCAGTAGTCTAAGTTTAGTGAGTAGTGCCTCAGAGTCGCGACAGGGCGGCTGTACTAGACAGAGGAGGAGTTCTCCAGCAGCCACAGTTTCGATATTGAAAATCTTGGTTTGAGCTGAGTCAATGACCTTTGTGTTTTCCTCATGATTGAGATGGGTTACTTGATAACTTAGGTATATGTATGGGCATATACCTAAGTAATGGTTATCCGTTGAAATATTAATTTGTGGTTTATCCTTGTTGGATTTTGTGAGACCTTGAGGATCTCAGGGTCCCTACTGAGTATCGTTATACTCACCCCTTCATGGGCTATGCCCGCACCTCATTGTGTTCGATGCAGACGACGGACAATGCTGACGGAGGCTGAGAGCACCAGGAATGGACGGTACCCAGAGGAGGACCTTACGATGTATCGATACACAGTGGAGTTTGATGGTGTAGAGTGTTGAGAAGGTTATCTATACCTACCCCACAGGTAGGAACCCCAGAGGACATTCCAGGAGCTTCTTTCACCTTTCAGCTATTTGTCCCTTTTTAGTTGTACTTGCTTTCAGTTGTATTTTTACTTTACAGTTGGGATTGTATTCTGGCCCCCTTTACTATCAGTACACTTGTTATCAAACTTTTACTTAGTGTTTTCTTCCACTTTTACTCTAGTTGTGTGTGTTTATGATTTCTAAAGGCAACACCTTCCCAATTTTTGGGAATTACGCCTTTGGTGCTAGTCGCCAGCCCCTGGCCTATGGAAGCCGGGCTTGGGGTAGTCACGATGCGGGCCCCGGGGGTCAGGTCGTGACAGGTCCTCATAAAAAATTTAATATATATTTATTAAATTCATGAAATATTTTATTTTCTTAAATGATAAACCATATTACTCCTTTTCCTAGTTCTATGGAAAATGAAATCATCATCCATGCATACGTATGGACAATCACCACCATGGAATGATTAATTAACATTTTTTGTTTCATCTCCAAATTAATTGGATGGAAATGAGCGTAGAACCATGATAATTTAAAATAATACTATGTTCAACATGATATACAACACTCAACACCAGGCTTAAAAAAACCATGAAATATTATTATTTAAATATGATCATTTTACAAAGCCAATAAATTAGATGGTATGAATTGTATTAACTGAATTGTGAAATATATATAAAATACATAATCAATATAAATTTATTGATTAATATTTAATAAAAAATCATTCATTTTTTATTAAATTCATTTTATTCTTCACAAAATACGTTTTCTTAAAAATTGATTTTTATAGATTTTTGTGAAAAAAATATAATTAATTTTTTCCAATTTTATAAAATAAATTTTATAAAATGAAATAAACTTTTAAAATAACAATATTAAAATTATATTAGGGTTATTTTTTTGATTTTTTTGGAAAGATTTATTTTCTAGTGAATAGTGAGAATAATATTTTTTATTGAAAACTGTATTTTTTTCAAGCATTTAAAAAGATCCATTTTGTTTTAAAATGATTTATAACTAGAATAGGTTATATTATAGTATTAAAAATCTAATTATGTTAATTTTAATCAGTTTTATGATTGAATTTGGAATAAAAACAATTTCACACTAGAAGGCATTTTAAAAAAAACTGGTTTTCATTACATTTGGTATTTTAATTTTATATTAAATTCTTCAACTTAAAAGTACTGAATTTTTTAAAATTTATTCCATATTTGGAATAATGAAGTCCAAAATCTTTAAATACATCCCTTTCAGTTTTGGTCAATATGAATTGTAACTGTGGTAAAATTTATCATCTTAGTAAATGGTAAATCGGGCTAATATAGGTTAAAAAGAAGTGATAAGGCCATAAATTTTAATCCTAATTATTATATGATGAAGATAATTAAATTAATATCACCTTATTATAGATATTTATATGATTAATAGACACTTTAACATGGAAATTACCAATATAATATTTAAATAAAATAACGTTACAAAAGGTCAACCTCTAAGTTTCAAATATCCATCATGTGTCTACTTATGAAAAAAACAAAGTTATGGACATATTTAAATCTAAATATTGTGTTTAATGAAATTATATTCATTATAATAATTTATTTATGTTTTTAGTTATTATATAATTAACTTAAATTCTTTCGCAATGCTAATTCAAAATTTATTAATTTAATAGAAAAATAAAACAAATGATATTAAAAAAATTAAAAGTGATAAAATTTGAGTTATTTAAATATTTACTTGAATATTTTAGATTAATATGAAAAATTATTTATGTGTTAATTAATTATATTATAAATAAAAAATTTTATTTATGTATTTCAAGTTAAATCAAATGAGTAGTTTCAAAATTGATATTAATGACAATATTTCTAAATAATATTTTATTAGATTATTTAAAAATAAATAAAATATGTAAATAGGAAAAGGTAGATAATATATGATCAAAAATGTTATCCCTTATAAATTTATGATCCACTTTTACCATTATATTTAAAATTATAGACTTTTAATATTGAAAAAGACCTTGCCACGGTTAATGTTAAAATATGTTAACTAAGGGGTTAAACCCAAAAAAGGTTTGAAACATCACATCAACCTATAAAAATTTTATTTTTTGATTATATTTACACCATATTATACACTGGATTCTAATACCTATCAATATGTATTCATTTGTATTGATAATGTATTTAATATATTTTAGTCTTTTATGAAATTCCAAAAGTGCCCCTCACCTCAATTATAAAAGGGAACCTCCTCCCTAACTTATTTACACCAAATTTATCTTTATATAATGAGAAAACCCTACCAAAATACCTTTTAGATTTCTTTATGTTCATTATAGAGGTGATGTTCATCCCAAATGACCAACCCTATGATCCTTAAAAGCATACCCAAATGAGTTCTTCCAAATAAGAGTTAATTGCATTAAATAATAACTTCATTTTTACTAATTATTTTACCTCTTATAAATATATGGTATTTAAAATAAATTGTTAACAACAATATCCTAAATATACTTAAATTTTATCATGATTATAAAACAACCAATATCCACCATCATTCCCATCAAATGGGAAGTGAATGTATCACTCATGTGTACGTATGGATTACTGCATCCACATAGAAATACAATTAAATTTTCATCACCATATTTTATTTATGGTATTTATAATGGTTTTACTATTTATATATTATTTTAAAACATTATTATACTTATATAACTATTATATCATATCTACCTTATTACTTTCCATTTTGTTGGAATAAAATAACGTCATTCACCCGGAACAATGATTTTAATAAATAAGTTTTAATAAATGGGTGATAAAATATTATAATTAAGTAATATATGGTATTATATATATTAATATGGTTCTATAATATATGTATAATAAATATATATTTATTATTAAGCAATGTCTAACACATATGAAGTAAGTTGAACCTGAGGTAAGGGTGTATTGTCTCACTTTTACTTGTGTGAGACATATCCCATATTAACAAATTATTTATTTTGTGTGGTGTATATACTGCCTCTTTGATATATTATATCATGAATATATTTTTATTCATGGTATTTAAAGTTTTATTTGAATTTATTTACTTCATGGGGCTTATGATTCAAAATATATCCAAGTGGTAAGGTTTTGTTTCACAATCTCATCACGATTCAGGATTGTTTACGTTTAAGTCCCCATCGAGGGAATATTTTTCTTCCATATACACACCTTATAAAAATATTTTAAAAAATGCTTTAAAAATTTTAAAAATTATTTAGAAAATAAATTTTTACCCATTTTGTTTTTAAAAAAATGGAATGAAATGAATATTCTTGTCATTTTCACGAAGTGCTACTTTTTGAAAATTTTAAAAAAGTGTAAAAGGAGTGTTCTTTTAACTTGTACAATATGAAAGTATTTTCACAACATCATGAATAATATTTTCACTGAATATTCATTTATAAGTTCATTGTGTCATTTTTAGATAATTTTTTCCCTTCATATTTACAAAGTCTTTAAATAAGTGATTTCAATGTGAAAAGGGTAAATTCCTTAATAATTTTCCAACGATATTTTTAAAGTATTTTCATTTATGTTAACATAATTAATTGAATATTATTATTTATTGAGGTTATTATCTTATGTTACCATCTATCATATTTTTATGGATGTTTTATGATTATTTTTCTTGGTGAATGTATTAATATTATGTATATTAGTTCTTCTAATATGAAAAAGTATTCTTTTTAAGGGATTTAATTATATTATTTTATTTATTCATATGATAAATGTATTAAAGTTAGTAAGTGATGGGTGGGTCTTTGAATTACATATAACATCTATGCATTAGTAGGTATCATGAGAAAAACTAACTTGGGTATTTTGATGAGGCCTTACCCATTTATATAAGATGTCTTGGAATGAGGCCAAAATGATATGTTTCATAAGTTTCTTATTATAGATATCATCATTATAAAATTACTTGTTGACGTACATGTGAATATTTGAATAGTTTTTATATCCATGGATATGTTTTTAGCTCATGTGATTATTTATATTTAATTATTTTATTTCCATTAATTTTCGGCCTTATTATCCATGCCTTATTCATCTTTTGCTACATGCATACTCTTATTGGGCATGTGAGATTTACCATTCAAATGTTTTTCCCTAGGATACAAGGATGTGTATTATGATTTATATTCAGAATTATACTGGTGGAAATAATTATATCCTCTAATAAAATATTATGATTTATTTTATGTGTTTAGATGAAATGTAAAATTCATGTTTTTATATAGCATCCAGGACTATAGAACTATTTGGTCCTTTGGGATGTGATTCATTTTATCTAGTTCTAATGTAATAAATTAACCAAAATTTTTGGGCTACTCAGGTTGGGGTATTTATAGTTGGTACCATAGGAATTTTAGTATAAACCTTGGTAACTAGATTTAGGAAAACATAGATTAAATAACACAACCCTATGATGAATCTTGAGAATATTACCAAAGAAACCAAGATTATGATTCTGAGATTTTCTAAGCATAAAATTTTCAATTTTTATTAACTGTTTCACACGTTTTGAAATTACACATTACAATTCATAATATTAAAATCTAATATAGTATATTTCATTGTACATAAATGGTGCCAAGAAAAAGGAATGGTAACTGTATCAATGCACACAATCCATGTAAGGATTTCCCTTCTAGGAAAGATAATGTAGCTGGAGTAGGAGCTACAACTAGATTTGAAAAATTATAACTATATTTGGGGAATTGAATCAAGCTATGAAAAATATCCTTTCACGTATGGAGTATCCTACTTATCTACAACGTGGTGTAATAATGATTTACCAAATAATGCATTAAAAACCTCTATTATTCAATGGAAATAAGAATCTATTTGTAGAAAAGAAATGGATATATTCCTTAGAGAAGATATTTCTCTCTTTGAGAAGTAATGAAAGGGAGAAATTTTTCATGGAATTTTATTATCTATTAAGGGATGTAGATCAATAGTGGCCATTGATTTAAAATTCTAAGTATGAGGAGGAAATATAGAGAATGTAATAGTAAAATTTTAGTGAAATATTCTTGGAAAAGTATTTTTCTCATGAAAAATGATTGGATATGGAAATGAAATTCTATAGTTTGGGATAAAAGGAATAAAAAGATGTTTCTATGTATGAAGATAACTCTATATGGTTATCAAATAATATTGTAGACTACATATGTAATCCAAAGAGAAAGATTGACTATTTTTAATGGGTTAATGCTAATCGTTCAAAGGGAATTAATCTCCCCAAAATTCTCATCATATGAAGATATAGTATAATGTGATATAAAGAGAGAGAATTAATTCTCCAAGTCTTATGGTTCAAAAGTAAATCAAGATAATAAGAAGAAAAAATAGAAAAAAAATATCAGTATAAGAAGAGAAATAAGTATTTTCCCACTTGTGATAATCATGGAAATAAAATCCTTGGTAATTTCTTGAATGGAATGAGATTTTACTTAAAGTGTAGAGTGGAATAAAATAAAGAACATGAATTAAATGGTAATAAATACACCTTAAATGTCTAGTGTTTCAAATTCAAGAATATGGATCACTATAAAAATGAATTCCCCAAGTATCATGGGAATATGCCTAAGAATAAAATAAGGGATCACGATCAAGATTATGAAATTGCTATTGAAGAAGTGGAATGATTAAAGTACATGTGTGTTTGGATTCAAGAATTATGTTTTAGAAGTATTTTATCAATGGTATTATTATTATAAGAGTCATGAAACATATAAGGATTTTACTGCAATAGTTTATCTTCAAGGATTTGAAATCATATATTGAATTATAATGATAACCTTGAAATGTGATTTAGTGGAAAGGTGATATTATTAGATAATATCTGAAATATTGAAAGATAACCCTTAATATGATCATGATTTTGAGTTAATAATGTTTAGTTGGGATAAAGAGAATATTGTAATTAAAGAAGAAAATAGGATAGTATTGGTGTCCTTAAAAACAATCCTTGATTTGATGAAAAAGTAACTCATGATGGATTTTAATGATTTTTTAGATTTATATTCGATAATATGATATTTTATTCAAGATAATAGATGGATATTTAATTCTTGAAAGCATTATTGTTTGAATTAAAGTTTTATGGTGATTTATTTTATTACCATGTGATTAAGTTATTTACATGTTACATTAAGAGTTACTTTATTAAGGATTAATGATAAGTTTATTTTGAAATTTTAGAGATCTTATTTGTAATTTTTTGGTTTTTTGTGTTTTTTGGACATTTCCTGTAGGATCCTTATGGTTAACTTCTTATGGAATGGATTGAGTTGAACTTTGGATATTATTGTTTGATAAAAAAGTATGATTTATCATATTGGATAACTAGTGATTACTATTTTGGTTTTGGTAAATGTTTATTGGATAAAGGAATGACTTATGGATATTATTATTTAAAAAATATTATTTTAGTGATTATGGAATAAAAAAATCATCTCGAATATCCATTTTCTGGCGTAAGAGAAGAAGTAGAAATTGACTAAAGCACAACCAAATGATGAGATTTTTCTTACGACATAAAAATGAATCGATTAAGATTATTTTATAAAGTGGTTTATATAGATAGTAAAATAAAGAATAGAATTTAGGAAATGTAACTTGAACTAAAAATGTTACCCATTTACTTTTCTTATTGATAAATCAGTGTTCTTCTAACCCATCACATATTTATGGGTTTGGAATGGTTAGCTTTCTCATGAAAATATTCTCCATAACTCTATTAATCCTTAGGAATTATCTTTCCACCCAATTTCCATATTTTACCTTCCAAAAAATTACATAATATTTAAAATCCTAGATATTTGGTATTCTAGATGACATTTGTATTTATCTTTCCATATTTTTAATAAGAAGCTTTGTTAACCATTTTTAAAAAGTGGGGTTTTCACAAAGTAAATTTCAAATGAAAAAACCATAATTATTGAGAAAAAGTTCAAACTACGTGGTTGAAATTTATATGGGGTGGCATATAAAACCCTAATATTTTAAAAAACACTATTTTCGATAGCATATACGACACAAAACATTAATCTTAAATGAACCATAAAATATTATTATTTAAATAAGATTGTTATAACATAGCCATTGAATTAGAGTGTAATAATAGTACTAAATGAATTATTAAATATATTTTAAGTAATAAATCAATACAGATATATTGATTTATTTTTAATTAATAAATATTAAATATTTAGTAATGTTATTTTATTATTTAAAAATACTTTTTCTTAAAAAATTATTTTATAGATGTTTGTATTATATTAGTATATTTTTTTTATAATTTTTGAAAAATTACTTGATAAAATGAAATTTATTTTTGAAATAATCATATGAAAATTATATTAGGGTAAATTTTTGGAATTTTTATGAAATGATCTATTTTCTAGTGAATAGTGAAAAATATTGGGTTTTATTAAAAACCATATTTTATTTCAAGAATTTAAAAAGTTACATTTTTTTAAAATGAATTAAAAATAAAATTAGTTACCTTATATTATGAATAATTCAATTAAGTTATTGTAATAAAACATGTGATTGAATTTGGTAAAAAAAATTCTTATAAACAAATAATTTTTTTTGAAAAATTCTTTTTGTTGTGTTTTGTGTTTTGATTTAAAATTAAATTTTTTCAGTTATAGGTACTGAAATTAATAAAATGGATTAATTTTTTTTGGAATCATGTGGATCATATTTTGTAAATATGCCCCTTCTATTTTTGGTCAATATGTATTGTAACCGTTGTAAAATTTATCCCGTCAGAAAACTGTAAATTTGGTTAATATTTGTTAAAACTAAGTGATAAGGCCATAGGTTTTCATCATATTTCTTATTGGATGAAGCTAATCTAACCCATATCACCTTATTATCTAAATATATATTTTTAATAGACAATTTTCTATGAAAATAATTTTTAAATCAAAGAAAGTTATTAAATGTCACGCTCTTAGTTTTAAATTTCTATTCTATATCTATATAGAGATAAAAGTTAGTTATAAATGAATAAAAATGTCTATTTTGTGCATAATTAAATTATATTAATTATTATGATTTATTTATATTTTTTATTGATTATATAATTACCTTAAATTCTCGCGTAATTCTAATATAATATTTATTTAATTAACAAAAAAATAAAATAAATGATATTAAAAATATTAAAAGTGATATAATTTGAGTGATTTATGAAGTTTCAGGGTTTTTAGATTAATATTAAAAATTAGTGATGTTTATATGATTTTTTTGAAATAAAACATTGTTTAGATGTATTTTATCTCAAATTAAATGAATAGTGTCAAAAATGAAATCAATGACATCATTTCAAAATAATATTTTAATAAATTATTTAAAAATAATTAAAATATTTAAATAGTACAAGGTTTATATTATATGTTCTAAAATATTATCCCTTATCCATTTATGAGTCATATTTCACTTTATTTGTAAAATTATATATTTTTAAGCTTGAAAAACACGTTACCACAGTTAATGTTAAAATATGTTAATCATGGGGTTAAACAAAAATATAAGCTTTAAAATAACACATTAATCAATAAAATTTTTATTGGTTTGTGATATTTAAACCATATATTTACTTAGTTTAGAATCCCTATCTGTGTCACAAACCAAACTTGATTTTTCTTTTCTTTTATTCTTCTATTGTTCCATGATCTTTTGGTCGATGTTCATGTAGAGCTCATGGTGTTAGTTTTTTAGTTTTGGGGGTTTCAACCAATTTTTGGACCAATGAATGGTTAGTGTGCATGGGTTGGGGTGAAAGCATATAGATAATGTATGAGAAGGGAAATTTAAGTAAATTTGGTTCTTTCACAGTTTGTCTTACACCGTTTGTGCATGATTTGGCCCAAATTGTATGAGGAAAAGGAATAATCGTGTGGCTTGTTTGCTGTAACATCCCGAACCCGAACAACGACCCAAATAATGCTAAACAGGTCGGGTGTTACTACCTTAGGCGTACCTCCCTGAACGCCAAAGGCTTCAGACTAGCAGCAAGGGTATTTATAGGTATAGTAGGGAGGCTATACCCTCTTAGAGGATAATAATTATTCTCGTCTGAGTATAATAATAAAGATGCATCATAATAACAACTCAACAGACTCGAACCAGACCTGCAGAGTGGAAGCACAATCAATATCAATAAACAGCAGATGCAATAAATATAATAATAACCGTGGAAAGTAAACACAACAACATGTTGAACAATTATAACTACCACTGTACAAAAAAACATGCATCCAAAGAAGGTCATACATATCCATATATAAAAATGGAGCCAATGGATATGAAAATTTAGCTACAAAACAAGTTAGCATGCTGATACATGAAATAAAGAAAAACAAGGTGAACTCTATCTAGGAAAGACCTCAAGGTCTATACCATTTCCATGAAATTTCTATTATAGTCCAACTCTTGAAGCTGACCACTTTCCTGCATGTAAATTCATAAAATCTGCATGCGTCCCGAAGGGCCCCTATAGGGTGTGAGACGAATCTCAGTAGGATACTAGCCAAAGGTGCATACCTAATATAAGTGTTTAAGCAAGCATGTAGTAATAAAGAAAAACAGTAAATAGTACGATGCACAAATAAACACAAACCCACTGGTGCTTAGGAGCCACCATGAAGTGTCACCTGCTTCGGCCAACGCCAAAATCACTGTCATGTAACAAGACACCATGTTCCCCCTGACACCACATGTCTCAAGTACCAACTTCCTAAAGGCACGCCTAGGAAATAGTAACTTGGAGGAAAAACAATACCTATCCTCAAATAAGTAACTGGAGAAACAATAATTTCTGCCCTCAAATAAAGTAACCAGAGGGATAGTGATGTCATCCCTCAAAATAAAGTAACCGGAGGGACAATGATGTCGGCCCTCATAATAATGTAACTGAAGGGACAATGATTTCATCCATCAAAATAATGGTGACCCTCTTCCCCCAACCCAATAGCCTCAATTCTATCCCTTGAAGTCTCCTCACCTCCCATGTGGCTTCCTACGGAAATCACCCCCAAACCAATAGTACCTAAACCGCAACTAACAGGGCCCTCTACCCACACGAGTGGTCAAAACCACCTCATCAGAAAGTCTCTATGTGTGTACACTACTCATAGTTTTGGGTGAGCAGTAATCCCAAAAATAGTACCTAGGACACAACACCTCTGACACCTCTTGTCTCGGAAACCATGGCACTCAAGTCTGATGGTCTCACCATCCTAGTAACTCGGGCCATGCCCAACCTGACAGTCTTCATGCCTCAAACCGATTCCCATGACACCCAATCCCGTGGTCAAAACCACCCAATGTAACCTGGGCCAAGCCCAACCTGTGATCAGCATCACTCAAGAGTATCTGGTCTATGCCCAACCCAACACAAAGTTTCCAGCATATGCAATTCAGTAATTACATATATAACATATTTAAACAGAACACATAAATAGGAAAAACAATCTAAATAGTTGGATTTCACTAATCAAGTGTTGTCCCATACCCGCAATGAGGTCTTTTAGGTCTCCAAGAATTCATATCGAAGTTCAATAAACTATAATCAACAGTTTAAACGATACAAAACAATTATAACCATTTTGGCATTCCCCAGCCAAAATGCCTTGATGAAAAACGACCACATGCCCGACCCCACTCTAGAAAAATAGGAAACAAGGCATACCTAAAGGCATCCCATATGTCAAATAATAGTTAAACATGCAATAGTAGGTAAATTAGGGTCTCACTCAAAATACCCGAAAATGTGCCAAAGGCCGCACTGCCCAAAAGTCTGCAAAAACACAAAAAGAGGTATGCACCACCTATATGAGACTCGTACGATGATACTCCTACGATAAAATCCTCTAATTAGGTCTAAAACATGGTAGATATATAAAAGAATCAAATCATCTCAAACCCCTATAAGTCTCTCTAGAACTGAAATCAAGAAAAACGACTCAAGAGGAATCAAGGCCTTACCGAGGGGGTTTCAACACATCCAACGGCGATCGAAAAGAAGTGTTGACTGACGTTTGTGAGAAAAAATGATCTCTAGCTAGCTCTCCCTGCTCAAACTCATCAAAGCCCTGAGTTATGCCTCAAAATGAGGCTAAAACCTGTTTTAGCAAAAAAAAGAAAGCACACAGGGTGTACCTATAACTGCACAACGTGCAATATTTTACTGTTCATAAGGTGGCTAATATTTCACCGAGGAATTTCCAAATTACTACACGGTGTGTACCTATGGTACACTACATGTACCTCTTTGATCAGATAACATCCCAAACACACCATGTATATCCCCATACATGACCCCTCTACACGGCATGTACAAATAGTACACAACGTGTAAATGAGAAAAACATTCTACCCTACCAACAAGCCTACACATGGTAAAGGCTAAACGACGTATCTTTAACTACACTCAGTGTAGTAAGAAATTCCTACACGGTCATTTCACGACATGTACTCAGAAATCACATGATTGGTACTCACCCAACCCATACATACCATGTACTTTAGAGTACATGGCATGTAGTCTGATAATTTTTAGAACATCCCAGATTTTCCTAGTTCTCTCAGGAACAAGTCAAAAAATTCAAATAGGGTTGGGATTTTGACCCGTTCTAAAAAATCGGGTTCTCACAATCTCTCAACCTTAACATAGCTCATCCCTGAGCTATCAAACGAAACCTGGAGATGGTCCTGAACATACCACCCTAATTAAAATAAAACAGACTTCCCCGGTCTCAAGGGTTCTGGATAGATTCCTCAAGGGGTATCCCCACCTTAAGAATTTTTTAACATGGTCCCAACCAAAAAAAACTCAACAGAAATAAGGATTCACTTACCTGTTTCTGGAATCATGGTACTCACATGACGCATCGTCACCCCTGCACCTCATTGGTGCTCCCATGTCATTTCCGACACCCAATGCATCCCGAAGCACATCGATGTCCACGACCACAATGTCCATCATCCCATGGATGATCAAATAAAACCTAATGCCATGAACCTCAAGTAACCTACATCCTCGATGCCCTGATTCCTGAAGAACCTCAAGTAACCCGCATCCTTGATGCCCCGATGCCCACAACACCTCAATTAACCCATATCCTCGATGCCCTGATGCCTATGGAACCTCAGGTAACCTGTATCCTTGATGCCCCTGATGCTACACATCTTATACATATCTATAAATATATCTTGCACCAGATATGTCACCAATTCGAATAAACATAATCTAGTAAGACCACATAGATCATGTGCATCACGTGCACTCAAAACGAACATGCCTCTACAGGTGATGCCAAAAGAAAAGCATGGAAATCAAGGCCACAACCGTGGTGTAAATCTAACCGTAATTAGCTCACCAGCATGCTCAGCCTTTGGAAACTCCACGGTGTGCACCTATCTTGAAGTACGACTACCTGATGTATGACCTCCCTATGGTGTTTCTCCAGCCACCAGCCACTGACCCCTCATTTGCGTCCCGCAGTCTCTGTCACATCCTCCATGTGCAGTTGAACCTCGGCCACCCACTCCTGGTACCAAACCTAAACCAACTCCAGATGTCACCGTCTGTCCTAGTCCCTGCCTGCCGGTTGTCTGAGAAGGCTACCTGCATATCCTCTCCAGATGCCTGACCTGTCTACATGCCCGAAACTTCTTCAGAGGCCTATTGTACTGAGTCTGAACATCTCCCGGTTGTCCATAGTGAAAGAAAACCACTAAATAGATGCTATGAGGTGGTCTAGCTCATTCCCTATCCTGGCTTCCATGATGGAACTCATCCCGTCCTCACTTCCTGCTGTCCGAACCATAACTTGGAATTGTTCCCTATCCAACCTGGTGACTATCACTCTGGTTTCCCTCTATTACGAGTGCTTAATTCACCACCTCTGGGAATGAACCCAGCTTGAAGATATTCACATGGATATAAATGGTGTGTTTCAAGCCATCCTTGAAGCGCCTCACCCTTGCTGCATCATCACTTACCATACCAGGTGCAAAGCGAGACAACTCAGTGAAAGTATCTGCATAGTCCATGACAAACATGTCTCCCTGCTAAAGGCTCAAGAACTACTGAGCTCTCTCTGCCCTCAATGTCTCTGGGTAAAAGTGATCGAAAAACCTTTCCTCTAAGTCTTTCCATGCTAATCCCTCATGCCTGCGAGCCTAAACCTACACATCCAACCAGTGCATTGCCGGTCCTCGCAGCATATACGTCGCCAGCTTGACCCTCCACCCCGGAGGCATCTCGAGCTACTTTAAGATCATTTGCATGCTCTATATCTAGTTCTCAGCCTCCTGCGGACCACCCTCACCCTGAAAAAGCAGTGGGTGCTGCGACTGAAAATCCCGCATCAGATATTTCATAGATGGCTCTATACCCTACGCACCTATGTCAATCACCTACAAGAAATGTACCAGGATAACTCAGAGCTGCTCATCGAGCCATGGTCCAAACGATGCCAAATCCGGATGTTGTCCAACCTACACTGGATCCTGATCTAGATCCTATTCTTAAGCCTATAACCACGACTCCTGCTCTTCCTACACTGGATCCTGAACCTGATCCTGCGGCACTGAATCATCTCCTGCCTGACGCTCCATCAGAGTCGACTAAAAGGAACCCGTTGAATACCATAAGCGATCAGACAACCCAGATATATATATTACAATATATATTGAACACAAATAAGGAAATAATTAAAGAAGAAGCATAAAACAACTACCCTTACTCTCCCCTATCACAACCCATGCCCATGACATCCCAACCCCATGGCCTCCTTACCCTCCCTTAAAAGAGCCAATTATAAAAGGTACCTCGAGCCTTGCTCGTCCTAACAACTAATGTTGCCTCAAACCAACGAACGAGTCGCCGAATCCTGGTGATCAAAATCACCTCAACCACAGTACTTTCTTGCTCGTTCAAGAGCCATACCTAAATACCCTTCCACATTCAATTATAAAAATATATAAAGTATGGAATATCAAATTTCAATAAACAAGAAATTCTATCAGGAATTTCACCTATTCCCATTTTAAAAAATACAATGCATGTCAATATGATATTATTCACATGGAATGATAATTTCACAAGGCATACATGCAATTATGAAATTGAAATACCCTAAAAATGTGCCTATCAAAATCCAATCAAACAATCCTTTCCATACAGATCCAAGGTCCAATTCTCCTTTACCACACCAGGTCAAGGTTTACATATCACAATCATTAACATCACACACCAAGTGAGCCACCGAGGTGGAAATCATATAAACTGTAATTTGAGCAAAAAACAAACAATAATTCCCATAGATGGAAACTTGGTTCATCCCTCGTACCTAGGGCTGTAGGCACCACAACACAAGCTAGGTACCCAGTTCCAGTCACAACCTATCTCCAGTCTACCATATCCCAAAATAGTAAAACCATTAGAAATAAAATAGAAGTATCAATTTCATTAGTAGCCAGCAAAACAAAGATACTAAATCCTTGTCAAGAACTCCTATAATACCACTTTGTAACGTCCCATACCTGAACAACCACTTAAACAGTGCTAAACGGGTCAGGTGTTACTACCTTAGGTGTACCACCCCAAATACCAAAGGCTACCGACTAGAAGTGAGGGTATTTATAGGTATAGTGGGGAGTATATACCCTCTCGGAGGATAACGATGGTACTAGTCTAAGTATAATAATAAATATGCAGTGGAATAATGACTCAGTAGACTCGAACCAGACCCACAGAGCGGAAGCACAATCAATATCAACAAACAGTGGAAGAAACAAATATAACGATAACAGTGGAAAGTAAACACAAGAACATGTTGAACACCTGTAACAACCACTATACAACAAAACATGAACCCAAAGCAGCCCATACATATCCATATGTAAAAAGGGGGATAATGGATAACCAACTGTAGCTACTAAACAGGTAATCATCCTGATTCAGAAAATAATGAAAAACAAGGTAAACTCCATCTAGGCAAGACCTCAGGGTCTATAACATCTCCATGAAA
Organism: Viscum album; assembly: GCA_963277665.1. Lineage (NCBI taxonomy): Eukaryota > Viridiplantae > Streptophyta > Magnoliopsida > Santalales > Viscaceae > Viscum > Viscum album. The sequence continues at coordinate 402,014,997 of OY728136.1, read as the reverse complement.
TAGTTAATGTAGTCCATCTCCTGAAGCCGACCTCTTTCTTGCACGTAAATTCATAAAATCTGCCCGTGTCTCGAAGGGCCCATGCATGGTGTGAGACGAATCTCAGTAGGATACCACCCAAAGGTGCATACCTAATATAAGTGTTTAAGCAGGCATGAAGTTATAAAGAAAATAGTTAACAGTACGATGCACAAATAAACACAAACCCACTAGTTCTCAACAGCCACCATGGAGTGTTACCTGCTTCGGCCAAAGACAGAATTTCTTTCATGTAACCCGACACCATGTGCACCCTAACACCGCATGTCTCAAGTACCAAGGTCCCGAAGGAACTCCTAGGAAATAGTAACCCATAATAACAACAATAATTGTCCTCAAATAAGTAACCGTAGGGAAAATGATGTCTACACTCAAATAAAGTAATTGCAGGGACCATGATTTATGCCCTCAAAATAAAGTAATCAGAGGGACAATGATGTTTTCCCTAAAAATAAAGTAACCAGAGAGACAAAAATGTATACCCTCAAAATAACGGTGAGCCTCCTACCCCAACCCAATATCCTCAACTCTATCCCCTGAAGGCTCCTCACCTCCCATGTGGCTTCCTAAGAAAAGCACCCCCAAACAAATAGTACATAAACCACAACTAACGGGGGACTCTACCCACATGAGTGATCAAAATCACATCATCACAGAGTCTCTCTGTGTGCAAAATACTCATAGTTCTGGGTGAGTGGTAATCACTAAAATAGTACCCATGCGAAAAAACCTTTGACACCTTGTGTCCCTGCAACAATGCCGCTCAAGTCTGATGGTCTCGCCAGCCCAGTAACCCAGGACATGCCCAACCTGAAAGTCATCTTGCCTCAAACCGACAACCATGATGCCCAATCTCGTGGTCAAAACCACCCCACATAACTTGGGACAAGCCCAACCTGTGATCAGCATCACTCAAGAATATCCAAGCCATGCCCAACACAACCCAAAGGTTCCATCATATATAATTCAACAATTACATATATAACATATTTAAACAGAACACATAAATAGAAAAAACAATCTAAACAGTTGGATTTCACTAAGAAAGTGTTGTCCCATACCAGCACTGAGGTCTTTAAGGTCACCAAAAATTCACATCCAAGTTCAATAAACTATACTCAATAGTATAAATGATACAAAACAATTATAACAATTTTGGAAATCCCTGACGAAAATGCCCCGATGAGCAACAACCACTTGCCCGACCCTGCTCAAGAAAAATAGGTAACATGGCATACCCAAAGGCATCCCATAGGTCAAATAACATTTAAACAGGAAATAATAGGTAAATTAGGGTCTTTCTCAAAAATAACAAAAAACACTCCAAAGGCCACACCACCCTAAAGTCTACAAAAACACAAAAAGAGGTATGCACCACCTACATAATACTCGTGCGATGATACTCCACAGATAATAGCCTCTAATTAGTTCTAAAATACAGTATATCTATGAAAATATCAAATCCTCTCAGACCCCTATAACACACTCTAGTATAGAAATCAAGAAAAACAGCTCAAGAAGAATCAAGGCCTTACCGAGGGGGTTCCAATGCATCCTTCGATGATCGAAACAGAGTTCAGACGGATGATCGGGAGCAAAAACAAGCTTCGGTTGGCTCTCCCCACTCAAAACCATAGAAGGGTTGAGTTTATGCCTCAAAATGAGTCTACTGCCCATTTTAGCAAAAAAAATAAAGTACACAACATGTACTTATAACTACACACCGTGTATCATTTTACTATTCATAAGGCGGCTGATATTTCCCCGAGGACTTGTCGACTTACTACACGACCTATACATATGGTACACAGTGTGTACCTCTTTACTTGACTGACATCCCCAATATGCCATGTATATCCCCATACACGACCCCTTTACATGGTGTGTAAAAACATTACACGATGTGTACATGCTAAAAACATTCTACCCCGCCAATATGCCTACACACGGTCAAGGGAACACGATGTGTCTATAACTACACGTCGTGTAGTAAGAAATTCCTACACAGTCATCACACAACATGTACTCAGTGAGCACACGACCGGTACTCACCCAACCCATACACGATGTGTACTTTAGAGTACACAACATGTAGTCTAGAAATTTTCAGAACTTTCTAGATTTTCCCAGTTCTCTTAGGAATAAGTAAAAAAAAATTCAAACAGGGTCGAGATTTTTACCCATTCTAAAAACCCGGGTTCTTACATTAGTGGTGTTTGAGACCTGGTGCATGAATGGCACAAAATTATTAGAAACCATGAATCAAACTTGTTATTAAATCATTAATTTTTATAAATCTAATTTACACAGTTGGTGCACAATTTTTCAAACCATGTGACTAGCCCATTTGAGGTCTTTTTCCTTCCAATAGGGTGCATATGGTTAGTGAATAGTTTGGTAAACCATGTACCCTAATTGTGAGAGTTTCAATAGACTTTTAAAAATGGTAAATTACTATTTCACAATTTTATTTTTAACCTAAATCCTCCCCTCTCGCACCCACTTATTTGTGCAACCCCTTGGGAGCCTTGGGTGGCTTCCTCCTCTCATTCTCTCCTCCTATAGGATTTGGGTTACTTATTCAATATTAGGTCATTTTATTTGGATTTATCGATATTTTCTTTTCCTATTTCATTATAATATTTTTTATTGGTTCTTATATGACTAGGGTTATTATTGAAAAAAACCCTAGGAGTGGGGTATGATGATGGATTGTGTTTTCATTTGTATTTGGGTGTGTAGTCGGTCTCTTTGGGATTTTTATTATATCTCTAAGAGTTTCATCACATTTACACACCATTGAGTTAGTTATTTATATCCATTTTTTAATGAACTAAACATATCATACATAAATATTATGTATTTTTATATAAATATTCATTACATTACAAAAATACACACATGAAGACCGTAAGGGTGAGATAAGATTATTAGTAATGGTAAACATTGGATATATTAACATATCATGAATATAAAGGTATGATAACATGGGAATAACATTTTAAACCATACCTTTTATATCCTATATCATAAACTTAAGTCATGGAATTAATCATGGTAGTTTATAACACATGAATAAAAATGGAATCAAAGAGAATGGATAATGACAACATAACATTGGCATAAGGAATTGATTTATGGAATTCATATAAGCATAGAAAATCATTTCCTTAGTAATTCAAGGATTATTGATGAGACTATCATAGTGGAATGGGTTAACTCTGCAAACCATCATAGTAGTCAAGGTTCACTTCTAAGAATATCATAGAAAACATATTTCTTTACCAAACTGGTTTAACACCCTCTTATAGTCCTATTTATCTCATGTGATATTAATATTTACCCAATTCATTGGAGCGAGATATAGTTCCCACCTATCACATAATGAAAATCATAAATATGTGTCCCATAAGATCATAAAACCTTTATAATATCATAACAACTGAAAAGAAATTATTTTCATAAACATATTATCATAACATAACCCATTGAAAGGAAAGAGGTTTCATAATCATTTCATCATTTCATCAAATCATAAACTATAAAAACATTGGTGGGTTTCATAAGAATTTTATCATGGTATAACTCATGAAAGAGAAAAATGTTTCACAAACATATTTTCATCATAAACAAAAACCATCCAAAGAAATAATAAATATAGTATCATTATATCTTATCGATTGTAAATATTAATTAACACCAAAAGATGTATTCTTAGATAAAAAATTATTTTGAAATAAAATTCTCTTGAATGTTTCATGAGGAAAGAAATATTTCTTTGTAAACCAATTTTTGAAACTAAAAATTCATAAAATAATTGTGAAATAATTTTCATTAAAAATAAAATTTGAAACTTATAAAAGAATCTTCAAAGAAAATAGTGGTCATAAAATAAGAAAATTATGTTTATGTTTTATGCATTACAACAAATATTTATTTCACATTTTTAGTAAAATATAACATGCCATGTTTGGAAAATAGCATGAAGATTCAAATTAAAAAAATTCATAAAAATTAAAAAATGGGTAAAAATTTAACTCATAAATTAATTTTCTAATTTAAAAAAAAAATTTAAAACATTTTTACAAAACATGGTTTTGGAATAAAAAGTGTTTTTTATTGAAGCATGAAACATTGACGATTTTTCTAAAAAATATTCCTTTGAAATTTGGAGTACATAAAGAGAATAAAATTAAAGTATAACTTGTATTCAAATGAAATAACAAAAGAATAAAATATTTTATGAGTTTATTGATAGGAATATCATAATACTATCATGAAAAGTATAAACATAAACAATCCCAAAAAATGATGATATTGTATGATAAAACCATTTCCACTTTTGTAACATTGAATCGTTTGCACCATGAAAAATAACATTAAATGAAACTCAAAATATATTGATAATAAATAAATACATTATATTATATCTAAAATTGGATTTATATATAACTCATAAAAGTATATAGGTGCATAACATAACATATGTCTCAAAGAAGGAAAATTGAGACAAAAATCCCTTAGATTAAGTCTATACTTACTTCATAAATGTTAAAACCTCATGTATAATAAATACATGTTTATTATAAATATTTTTCATAACCATACATATAGATATATCATATAATATATTATTTACTTATGACCTTTCATTACCCATTTATTAATAATTCCATGTTAAAGTGATGTTTCAATCAACTACTACTTTGTTTTTCATGTATGTTTTGAATTGTTTATTTTTTGATCATATTAATTTGATCATTATTCCATAATATCCATAATGTTAACCATTATATATATATAATATATATTCATTATATATGTATTTATATTAAATGATAAAAGTTAGAGATATAAAATGAAATACACTATTCATGGAGATGGTGGGCCATAAGTACGCATTAACACTGCTTAGATTTTTTCGATGGATTGAAATAAAAAATATTAAATAATATATTAAAATTTTAGAATCATTTATATTTCATATATATAACATGTTTTTATTAAATCTATCATTTTTACCTTCCATGTAAAGCTTGAATGAATCACATCGCTTCACGATCGTACACACAAGCAATGTTTTTGTATTCCCAAAGAATGGAAAGTAAGATGTTATATGTGATGTAATATTTACATAAGAATAATATCAATATAAATATCATAAATTGAAAATAAATCCTTCATTATATTAAGTCTTGAGAAGTGCTGATGGAAAATGAATGACATCAGTTCGCGAGGTGGTACTCTGCCGTACACATGAATATTTATTCCATATCCCATTTGATGGAAGATTAGATGGATATATGTTATTACATTAAAAAATAAAATCTAATTATTTTTAAGATAATTTTGTTATTATATAAGAAAAATTGAATATCTATTTAAGGATTTAGTCGAATAATTCAAATAAAAAACACTTAATTACAAGCTTTACCTTTTCTTCTGGAAAGCTCATTGGGTTTAACATAAATCATTTCTATATTGAATTTAAGATCTCAAAAAGGAATCAAGGATGTGTATGGGTTGTAAATAATAAATTTGTGTAGGTATTTACCAAACCATATGTTTTTGGAAGTGTGAATAAGAGAGGAGAGGGGATGGCCTTTTATAAGTGAGGCGAGAGGACACACCTGTTATTTTTGAAATGAATAAAGTGTACCCTCATTTTTCACATGAAAAAAGGCTCCAAAATGGATAATTATCAAAAATTATAGGTTCTAAAATGAAAATATGTAAATAAAATGAGTTTTTTATGTTTTTATACATTTTTAACCCCTATATGTTTACTTTAACCCCTAGTAAACCCCCTTTTTACCGTAACAACAGTAAATAATTTTTACATTTTTTACATTTCGTTATGATAAAAAATCAATTTGACCTTATTATATATTATAAATTTTTCTTTTTCAAAATATGGAATAAATTTTTCCAAATTAAACTAAGAAAATATTTAGAATTTAATTTTAAATTAATCCTCCATATGTGATGAGAAGTAGAGTTTTCAAAGAGAAAATGTACAAACGTTTTAAAGGGTTTTATATCAAATTTGAATATAAAATTGATTAAAATGATCTAAATTTGATTAATATATTAATAATGGAACTAATTTTACTTTTTAACCCATTTAAAAAAAATTATATTACAAATTCCATAAATGAAAAGTTAGTTTTTAGTAAAAACCAGTTTTTTTACTATTCATCAAAAAATTATTCTTTTCAGAATAATCCCCAAAAATCACCCTAAGGTAATCTCAATATTATTATTTCCAAAATTAATTTTTTTATCAAATTAATTTTCTAAAATTTTAACAATTTAATTTTTTAACATTAAAAAAGTAAATAAAAAACAATTTTTTGAGAAAATAGTATTTTCGAAACATACAAAGACATTACTGAAAATTAAGTACATATTTACCAATATAATTTCTTTATAAAAAAAACTATACTAAATATTTAGAGTGTGGATATTGTAATTCATGGTTACAATTTTAATAACCATGTAATAATTTTTTTTAAACAAAAAATAGTTTGTCAGAGTTCGTTAAAACTCAGTGTCACATATAATGCTTGCAATAGTTGAAATTTTAATTATTCAATAAAAATAATCCTTAAAAACATGGGGTGGTAAATTATAACAACCTTAAAATTATTTTTACCCTAAAAAGTTTTCACATCAATAAAATAAAGCGAGGATACTTCAACCTCATCATTTCCACAGGTTCCCATATAGCTTGTTCAAATCAACAGTTTTGCCACATAACCTTGACCAGGTGAGTGGTCTTGTTTCATAAAACATTATACCTTAGATTAAGAATCTCTACCATTTTTTTCCTCATAATAAAGATATTTCCCTAGTTTTTATCCCTTAAGTTCAGTATATGAAAAGTATATGGTATGTAAATTCTTAGGTGAGATACACGAAACACATTACATACTTGAGATAGGTTTGGTGGAAGTGCCAACCGATATGATATGATCCTGATATAATAAAAAATTTAAAAGGGTCTAATATACATATGGTTTAGTTTCCATTTCTTACCTAATATCATAACCTTATTTTATTGAAAAATTATTGGAAACAAGTTATCACAAACATCAAATTCACAATCATGTTGATGATTATTAGTAAAACTTTTCTATCGACTTTATACCACCCTTATGTGTTGCTTAATGTATCTAAACTTATATCCCATTTATTTATCTATCTTAGGTCACAATATCTTTCCTTAACAACTTCATTCCATCCTTTTGGAGCTCTATATTTATTTTTATAGAGGGCTACATGTGGTTCCTTCTAAATGATCGATTGAAAGATATTGTTATATGAAAACTCAACTAGAAGAATGTGTTGATCCCAACAACATTTGGAATCCAAAGAAACATATCTACAAATTTTCACTAGAGATTGAATTATTATATTTGAATAACCATATTATTGAGGATGATACACAATGATGAAACTCAACTCTCTATTGAGAGCTTGCTAAAGACATCACCCGAACTTCAAGGTAACACTTTGATCCTGATAAAATACAATTGAATGCGGTAATTTATGCAACCCTACCAATTACATAAGTTATATAATGGAAAAGAAATACAAATATAAATATTTTTAGATAAAAATGAATTGTGTTATATTTTTAAGGTCATAGAATATAACCTATATAACATTATTCCATTTAGAAAATTTGAGGATTTTGATGATAAAATCCATTGTTATGTTTTACTATTTCCATTTTAGTATGTGTAATGGATGTAACATCCCCATAGATAATTGTATCTCAGCCTTAACTTGCTGACATAACAAAAACCAAGATACAAACTCTTTGATATAAATATTTATACCATCCCAATATAAATACTCTTTCAAATCCCTATACACCTTCATGCTTCCAGGATGAATAGAGAATGAATTACTATGATTTTCCTCTAAAAACTATTTCTCCAAATATAGTATGGATAAAACACATACTAGTTACTTAAAGTTATTAGTCTATTAAGATCAAGGTTAAAATATTGAACATTTTTAACCATATTTTACAACTCTAAATATAATTTATGCACCACTTTAACCATTACTTGGATAGATTTTTGTATGTTTAACTGAGAAAGAAAAAATTTCTCCCGTTTATTCATGATTTATTGATCTAGAATTTGAAAATATATAAATATTGGATCTTTTTTATCCTCAATATGGAAAATATAGCATGATACTTTTTACTAAAAGCATAAACTACCTTGTTCTCTATCCCAAGGTGGTAATTTATTAAGGCATCATAATTTTTAATCATCTATAACCATTTTATTTGGAAAATATTAAACTAGGTTTTCATGAATATATAATTTTAAATTTTATGATTGTTATATATATCACACTCTCCTCCATAATGATAATTCCTTCATATATTTAATTAAAAAATTACCAGTGGACTCCAAACCATGAGTTGGGTATCTTTTCTCATAAAACATAAATTTTCATGAGACATATGCTATAACCTTGTAATTATGAAAAAAACACCCCCCAAAACCTTCTTGGATGCATCAATATAGATTAAAAAACCTTCTATACTATAGTATAATTTAAGAAAAATTTCTCTAACTAATATTCTTTCCAGTTCCTTGAAAATTTCCAGATATTCATCCATCTAGAGGAACTTGGCTTATTGCTAAGTTAACTTGGTGAGTATATTATATATTCACGATAAATTATCTACAAAACATTGATGATATCTACCTAAACCAAGAAAAATGTGGATATCAGTCACTATGGATGGCCTGGGCCAACATTCAATAGCCTTTGTATTTAATGGTTATATAGATATACCCTTCCTTGAGATAATAGGACCTAGATATGAAACCTTTTTAGCTAAAATTCACACTTTATAAAATTTTCAAATATTTTATCCTTCATTAGGGTCTTTAGTACGACAATCAAGTTATTTTCATGATCTTTCTTTCTCTTTGAATATGTAAGAATATCATCTATAAATACTACCACAAACTGATCAAGGTAATCTATGAATACACTATCTATTAAATCCATGATGATTACATGGGAATTAATAAGAATTAATTGAATCACTATATATTCACAGTATCCAAGCCTTGTACAAAATTTTGTCTTCTATATTTCCTCATTATTTACCCTAAATTGATGATATATATAACAATGTTAAATATTTTAACAGTATTAATCAAGATATAGTTGATGAAATATGTCATAAAAATGGGATAGATGATACTTATTCATGATCATGATCTTTTACAGCTCCTGATAATCAATGTATATTTTCATCGAGATAAATTTATTTTATTAATAAATAATAGGTGAACCTCAAGGTGACAAAATTTTCCAAAAATTATCCCTTTTTAAGGTTATCCTAGAGTTAATTATTCAATTCCTATGACTTAATTGGGCCATTCTATATAGAGACTTTTAAATAGGCATGTAACTTGGTATGAGTTTTCTTAAGAACTCAACATTATGTTTTGGTTTAAGGCTTAGATACTCTTCTAGAAAGACATAAATAAATTCCCAAACAATAGGAATATCATCAATGAAAAGTTTCTCCCCAATCATATGAGATAAACAAACCATCTGAATCAGAATAAAGACCAATAAAATAGATGTGATCTCCATAAAAAGTTCATACTTATAATAATAATAAAATATGATCATAAATTGTATTTGAAATATCAAATGTGACTCTTGAATTACCTTCCTTGACAATTGATGTGAGAATTATATAGATAAATCCAATACAGGACTATGATGACATCAAATTCAACTAGAGGAAGAAGAATGACAAGATTTTCAGAAAGCATATTCCCACAAACTTCAATTGGAGAGGAATCATATACTTGAGATGAAATCATTATACCATTAGGTATTTTCATAGTTAATACTACATCTAATAAAGTTTGTGATGTATTTATACCCTTATAAAATTTTTCATATAAAAAAGAATGAGTATATATAATGTCAAATAAGACGTTAGTTGTTATATAGAGTCAATAGTAAGCATACCATTCACCACTTCATTATCACACACCTCATTAAAAATAGTGACTTCATGAGATTTTCACTTCCCCATATGATTAAGAGACTGTTGACGTCAATCATCATCATTTACCTTTGGATTTGGGAATTGGTTAAAATAATGACCGTAATCCTCTAATTTGAAATATTGAAGTGTGGGTGGTAAATTCTTTATAGCTTATATTTTTTTGAATCATTATATAACTCCTCCCTATCACTTCAACATTCAATTTCCTGATGACCTTCCCTTACACACTGAACACATTTACCTGTACCCTTAATATTATTTCCTCCAAGTTTCCTTCCACACTTTGAGCATGAAGGAAGTATCATCTTCTTCTCTCCATGGATTTTAGAGTTTCCTTGTAACTCTATATTTATTTTCTTATCAAGCCCATGAGATTGATAGATGACTATAATCTCTATTTCTAACTTAAGAGATAATTAAATGATTTATTCATATATACTTAAGTACCATATGGTTAACACTCTTCAGAGACTTGTTTTTAATCCATTTAAGAATCAATCAAGCTTGCATTAATGTTGTATGGTAATACCAGATACATACCTTGTAAGTCTTGTTAAATATTCGTTATAGGTGCCAACATATTCATCATCTATCTACTTTTTCTCATGAAGTTACTTATCTATTTTTCTTTTAATGATATTATTTAAGTACTTATAGATAAATAATATCTTAAACTCATCCCACTCTATAGAGGTAATTTTATCATGTCCCCTTATATTCTTGATGAGATTCCACCATTAATCATCTTCGCCTTCGAAATGATTTAAAAAAATAAATTTTTCATGTTTTGAACACCGTAGAATAGAAAATATCTTTTTAGTGGTACTAATCCATTAATAAACTACTAGTGGATCAATAGAAACACTAAAAGAAGGTGGATGTTGTCTCAAGAAGGACTCAACAGAACATTATTCCGTCCTTTTCTAGTTTAGAAGTTTATCATGATTCATGGATTGATAAATTTGTGTGTGCATATTAGTGAGATTTATTATTCCATATCCCATAAAATTTGAATGCACAGGTGGAAAATAATTGCATTGAATTTTTTCACTCATAATTATAATGGATCCTTCAGGTTCCAACCACTGACTATAACAAAAATGAATAGCATTAGTAAAAATAATCATATTGGGGAATAAAAAAATCCTGAAAAATCACTTATAGGATGTTTAAATCATGGAACATTATTTTTAATCTATGAAACCTTTGGTTTATACTTGGATATTCAAAGTCATCATCTATTTAAATCTTTATTTATAATTCATAAAGACTTTGTGAATTTCCAAATCATATCCCTCGAGAGTGTCAAACCAGGTGTGAAACAAGGTCCATTTTTGTACACTAGGGGATAATCGAGTCTAGGTCAATGCACCCTTTTTGGAGTTATTACCCCTAGGTACCTATGTTCTAGATACACATCCACTTGTTGTATCTATATATGGATATAATTTCTTGAAAACTAATCCCTATACCCTTTACCAAAATTCTTGGACATTTTATTATACACTGACTCATACTTATACTTATCCTTTGAGATCTAACAAATGTTTTCTCATCATAGTATCCAAATTTTAAATAAACCTATCCTCAAGTAACAACTTTAAAGGACCCAAAATTATCATATATAGATATTACATATTTTTATATGAATATTCATTACATTACAAAAACACATTCCTAAGGATCATAATGGTATAGTGAATTTGTAAACATGGACACATAAAAAACTTTTTAGATACATCATCTCAAACTATGTTATTCATAACTAGAACCCTTCTTAAACATATAACACATAATACCTTTCATTTTAACCCTGAGAATGGAAACATAAGAATGTGTGAGATCAGATACTCATTAAGAGTAAACAAGGGAGATATAAATATATCATGAGTATAAGGTTATTAAAACATGAGAATAACATTTGAAAACTATACCCTATATATCATAGATCATAAACTTGAGTCATGGAATAAATATTAAAGGTTAAGAAGACATGAATCATAATATAATCAAAGAACATGAACCATGAAAACTTATCCTTAGAATAAGTAATATATTTGTGGCATGCACATAATCATTAAAAATCATTTTATTCATAGTTCAAGGATCATTGCCAAGACTATCATATTAGAATGAGATCACTACCAAAACTATCATTGTAGTAAATGTTCACTATCAAGACTATCATTGTGGAACAAGTTTTCTATTGAATTAGGTTCACTCCACATTCTAATCCTATTTTTCTCATGATATATCAATATTTTTCCATTTCATTGGATGGATATATATATACCACCTATCATATAATTAAAATCATACTTATTTGTTCCAAAAGATCATAAAACACTTATTATATTAAAACTCATGAATAGAAATTGGTTTCATAAACATTTCACCGTAACACAACCTATGAAAAAGAAACATGTTTCATAATAATTTCATCATTTCCACAAAGCATAACCCATGAGAAAAAGCCGGTTTTATAAGAAATTTATCATGGTATAAACCATGGAAGAGAAACATGTTGCATTAAAATATATTCATCATACAAATAAACCATCCAAATAAGTTAGAAAGATGGTATAATTGGATGATATCCCTATTAATGATTATATAAAATCAAATGAGGTCATCATTTATGGACTTTTATTTTTATTGAAAATTCACTTAGAATGTCTCTTGAGGTAAACACAATTTCATTGAAAATAAGTTTTTAAAACTAAAAATTCATAAAATATAAAAGAAATAATTTTCCTTAAAAATAAAATTAAAAACTTATAATGAAATCTTTAAATCATATAATTTTTATGATGTTACTAAGTTTCATTCATCTCGTACATAATAAAAAATATTTTTTCACCTTTATAGTAAAATCCAAATGAGCCTTATTTGGAAAAAAATGAATATTCAATTCAATTTTTAAATTAAAAAATAGGTAAAAATTTCTTTAATAAATGATTTCTATAATGTTAAAAATATTTTTGATTTTTTTATAATATAGGGTTTCGTAAGAAATATGGTTTTTGATTAAAGAGAGAAATAAAAAGGAATTTTCTAAAAAACATTAATTTAAACTTATGAGTACATAAAGTGAGTAAAATAAGGGGATAATTCTCATGAAATAAATATATCAGAGAAAAAGTTATGAGAATACTGAGAGTTTTATCAAAACATTTCATCATCAAAATCAAAAATATATACAATCATGATAAACGATGAGATTGTATCGTAAAAACATTACAACTTTTGTAAAGTTGAACAATAAGACCCACAAAATAGTAACATTAAATGAAACAAAAAATTTAATTAAGAAAAAATAAATTCATGATATTATATGTTATAGTTTCTGTATATATACCTTATAAAATAAGGTAGGTGCATTACATAACATATGTCTCAAAGAAGGAAAACTGAGAAAAAATATGTTACCTTAAGTCTTGACTTCCTTTGTACACATTCAAAAGTACTATATAATAAATATATATTTATTATAAATATATTAAAGATCCATAAAAATATATATATTATTCCATATATGATTTACTTATGACCTTTTATTACCAGTTTATTAACAATTTCACATTAAAGATAAGTTTCAAGAAATAACTACTTTTCTATTCATGTATGTTTTGATTTGTTATTTTTTTTCATCATACATTGATCAAGGATCCATAATATCCATGAATTTAACCATTATAAAATTTCATATCTATTTATTATATTTGAATTTATATTAATCTATAAATGTTAGATATATAAAATGAAATACACCATTCTTGGTGACTGTATATCGTATGTATGCATTATCGTTGATTCCATTTTCTTGATAGATTTAAATAAAAATGGAAAATAATATATCACTATTTTAGAACCATTTTTATGTCATATATATCTTATATTTTCATTAACCCCATCCTTATTACCTTACATGTAATGTGTGAATGAATCATATTGCTTCATGAGGCAGTAATCAGTCCTAGGCACAAATGATGTTATCATATTCCCACATAATGTAAATTAAGAAGTTATATGTGATATAATAATTACATAAGAATAATAATATCATTAATATCATATATAAACAATAAATACATCATTTTATATACCTTTAAGAAGTGGTTATGGAAAAAGAATAATATTAGTTTGGGAGGCGGTAGTCCATCATACACACAATTGATGATTTCATATCCCATTCGATTAATGATGAGATATAAATAGTTTATTACATTAACATAATAAAATATTATAATATTATAGATAAATGTTTTATTATATCAGTATAATTGAATAGTATTTTAAGGAGTTATAATAAGTAAAACAAAAACACATAGTTAAAAACATTTTCACTTCTTCAGTCAACCTCATTATGGTAAACCTAAAGCCTTCCTATATTGGATTTATGATCTCACCAAGGAATATAAGATGTGGTAAAATAATTAAGTAATATATTTTTTCATGTATCACCCAAAAAAATGGGTTTTAAATTGTTAATAATAGAGTGGGGGGGGGGGGTTATAAGTGAGGTGAGAGGAAACACATGGTATTTTTGGAAAGAATAACATGTACCCATGTTTTTCACTCGACACAAGGACCCAAAATTTATTATCATTAAACTATATAGGTTATAAAGTCTAAATATTTAAAAAAATGGATGTTAGATGATTTTTTTGTCATTTTTAATTATTATCGTTTTAGTTTGACTCCATGATAAACCCATTTTTACCTTAACCACGATAAATAATTTTAAATATTTTTACTGATAATTATGGTCAAAAATTATGTTCACTTTGGTAGATAATATAAATTATTATTATTAAAAATATTTAATTCTTTTTTCTAATTTCAACACAAATAAGTGGAATAATTAAATTTAAAATTAAAACTACAAGTGCGTTCAGAAAATGAGTTTTCTAAAATAAAGTGTTCAAAAACTTAAACACTTTTATGTA
Source organism: Viscum album (assembly GCA_963277665.1). NCBI lineage: Eukaryota > Viridiplantae > Streptophyta > Magnoliopsida > Santalales > Viscaceae > Viscum > Viscum album. The sequence continues at coordinate 401,999,943 of OY728136.1, read as the reverse complement.
AAAATTCAATATAAAATTGATTAAATTGACCTAAATTGAATTATTAAATATGTAATTCAACTTATGATACATTAAAACAATTTTTAAACAAAATTAACCATATAAATTTTTTAAATAAAAATATAGTCTTCAATAATAACCAGTATTTTTGACTATTCATCAACAAATTAATCTTTTTAGAAAAATACCAAAAATTAACCCAAATATAATTTTGAAAAGATGATTCAAAAAATGAATTTTATTTTATAAAATTTATTTTATAAAAGTGTCAAACATTAATCTTATTATTTTTTTTCTAAAATAAATAAATATCATTTTTTGAGAAAATAGTATATTCAAAACTTATAAATACTTTACTAGAAATTAAGTAATTTTTATCAATATATTGTATTTATATAAAACCATTAAACTTGATATTTTAATATTTATTTACTCCTATTCATTCTTTCAAGTTTTATTTCTTGATAATAATAGTAATTTGTAAATAATTATAGTTTGTTGTGGTTCGTTAAAATTCGTGTTAGGTATAACACAATCAATTGATGAAATTTAATTTATTTGAAAAAAATAATTCATAAAAAGTAAGGGGTTTAAAAATTTTATTTATGAAGAATGTATTTTATTGCTTGATATTTCCAAATTAATCTCAAATTGTGTTCTTCTTTCTTGTAATGTTTTTATATGATTATTATGGTGTTCGATGTTAGTAATTTATTGAAAATGGGGTTTTCAAAGGATTTACATATTTATGTCTATATGCATCAAATGAATATGTATGATATGTGTTCGATAAAATTAAAATAGTCCTTTAAAATATATTTGGGTATTTTGAAATGGATTTTGGACTTGGTTGAGCTCTAGTAACTTGGTTCACAAGTGGAATGGTTCTTTGTGTGGGTTTTGGTGCCCCTTTGTGGTTCTTTTCTTATGTGAGAACTTTGGAACTTTGGTATGATGATGTTTGTGTTTCATTATGGTGTATCTTGTAATCATTTAAAATGATCACTTTTCATTTACAATATTGACCTTATATTTGTCAGTGGGATATGTGTAACACTATTTTCATGCTTATTGTGAAAATAAAGGTACACATGCATAATAATGGTAGATTCCATTGAATGCCCATTTTCTAAAATAATATTTTTTTCAAAAGGTTTTTCTAAAATTCAATATTTTTCCACATGGATTTTTGGATTCCAAGTGACTTCAAATATTGTTTTTCAAGTGTGATTTCAAAATCATTACCTGTTTGGAAACTTCTGAGCATGATTAATGTTTTATCATGGTTTGGAAATAGATTGGTAAAGAAATCTATTTCTTTTGAGAATGGTTTTGGTTTTCAAACATTAAGGGCAAATTGGTATTATGCTATGATTATGGAAACTGGAATTGAAATTTCATGATATGCAGGATTGATTGTCACCTGTGAAAGGTTTTATATGTGATCAGATACCCTATGGTTTTCCTCCTTGGGGAGGGTCTTCACATAGACATTGTCATAGAGTGGGAAAGGCATGCACAATGGATTGTATGGGTAATATTTAATTCCAATAATGTGATGAACTTCTAACTTACCCTTTATACTATTATCATAGCATTATTTGACATCAAATAGAGGGCCGATTGATAGTTTCAATCTATGTCTTGATTAGATGGACAAAATACCCTTAGAGAGTGTGATAAATGATGTGTGCTCTTCCAATAGTGAGTCTAGTAAGAGTATCTGATTGGTTATTGACTATGTATTGCATCACATGATGGCCAATGGGTCTGATCTGAGTACATGCAGGATTTCCTTATGAGATGTTTATTACCTTCCAATGATTAAAATATTTATATTCCTATATTAATTTGTGAAACTTTATAAACTAGTTTTATTTATATATTTATTTTCTTGTACTTGTGTTGGTTCCTTTATTTATATCTTTGTTTGATATGCCCTTCAGTATTTATATAGTCTTGATTTCCCTTTTTTATTACAAGTTTATTTTAGTTGTATATTCTTATTGTAATTGGTTTTCAAACTGACTCTAAAATGGGAATACTTTTTATAAATGTAAATCCACGTTTTGTTTTCAAAAGGGGATTTATGAAAATATGTGTTTGATTATTTAAATAATAAAATCCCTTTTTATATATGTATTTTCAAAGTATCATTTATAGATTGTTTTGAGAAATAGAATTTATTGATTTTATGTTTGTTACCTTTTGATTTGTTTTATACTCACACATTACTTTCACATCTCGGCCTCGATAGACCCAAAATATTATACAAGTTTATGTTCTTTTTTGGTCTCGTTCATGGAGAAATCATAATTCTAGAGGGTAACCCAAAGGGTCATGTGGAGGTAATTCTAGTTTTTATTATTTATTTCCAATGATAGGGTTTATTTAATTCTTTATTTTCATGATTATTGATATTCCATTTCATTGGAAAAAATTATTCCTAATTGAGTTATGTAAGATTATAAACACTAATTACAAACTTAGGAGGATTGGGAATTGCTCTCAAGCTATGTTACAGGCTGACCTGGGTGATCGGTTCAGGGTTGACCTTGGATGGTTCATAAAAATGGTATTATAGGGGGGTCTTTGTTATTTAGGGTGCATAATAGGAAAGATATAAGAAATTTGGAACTCAATAGGTAGGTATATGAAGGGTGTTATGAACTCTTACACATCATAGGACATGGTTTACCATGTATAGTTAGGGATTGATTCTTTCATTTTTATTTTTGGTTTATGTTGATGGTGTTTGTTTGGCTTAATAAGTTTGTGCATGCTCTGGGAAGACAATAAAAGTGAGTAGGTTTCGCATGGTGATCATACATTTCATAGAGAACCGTGTGGATCCCAAGTGAATAATTTAAATTATTATAGTGGATGGAACTAATCAGGGCATGGCCCTCTAAACCATGTGGCTGGGTTTTTCATGAACACTAGTTCCCTATTTCAAGTGTTTTAGTGTGGGTGATTCATTTTCTTGATTTTGGTCAGTGTGAGTTGATTATAAATGATTTTTTTAAAACGGTATTTGAAAATACATTTATTTTTATAAAACGGCTTCATTTTGAAAGTGGGATTTGTTTTTTTAATTAGATTAGAAAATGGGTTTTGATATTTGGAAAGTGGCCTTGTAATAAAATGGTTTTTTAATTGTAATGGAAACGATAGTTTTTGAAAGTGGATTTTTGGTTTTTATTTTGTGATTCTTTGTATATGATCTTTTTGTTTTTTATTGGGATGTTCTTTAATTATAATTTTTCAATTGATGTTGTTTTTCTTTGGTGTTTTCATTAAGATTATGCCACCCAAAAAGGACGCAAAGGTTTCCAGAAAGTGTCTTCTAGGCATTAACCCTACACAGACTCCTAGTGGAGTGGAATATTTTATTTCTTACCATTTCTGTTACATTTATTATCTAGTGGTCAAGGTTTTTTATAGGATGATAAATGTATTTATAAAGTCAAAAGTGTTTTCATGCCTTTGGGAACTCCTATGGCTGTGAGGGTGTGAGCTATCCAAGATTTATTTGATGGATCCGATTTGGATTGATAGAAGGTGATTGTCCCATCATATTTTCATGTTAGGACGATTTGGAATGTTTTTAGAACCAATATCACCAAATATTTAATAACAAAAGAGGTAAAGGTGATTAAATTTGAAGAGATATTGTATCTTCAACAAGGTCAAAAAATTTTGAAGGCCTGTGTTGACCATTTCAAAAGCTAGTTTCCTTTTATCTATAGATAATATCACATAATCTGCTAAAATATTATTTTTCATGTGGGGTCTCCAACCAGTAATTAAGGAATTAGTTCTCTTATTCAGGGAATTTCTATTTGTAAAGCTAGTGGACATGGAATTTTTATCCAAGTTGGTTTTTAGAGTATAGTTGATAGAAGGTGGTAATATAGTTTTTTATAATGCTTATGAAGGTTCCCCATATGATGAGATATGTGAACATGAGAAACCCAATCCTAACGAGTCCCCCTTTTCAATTCCCATTTCATATTTATCAGGATACCCACTCATGTGATTCTATTGTGATCAGTTTGGATATTCTAAGACATCTCACCATAATCTTATGAAGGCTTGTCGATGGTGTGGCCACTTGGGTAATCTTGAGAAGTTCTATATATTGCTTCATCAGAAGTGGAAATAATTAGATATTTCTAGATCCAAAATATATGGTGTCAAATAATTCAAGGAAAAAAGTATCCATCTATATACCTCAGAGTAAAGCTTTTCACATAGTTTTAGATTTCTAGGCATGGGGGTTATCAGCCCAGGTTTTTTCACAGATGTTGGGGGTGTGGACAGTTTAATTTTTCTTTATTATATTGATTTTTTTCAAAAAAATTTCTTGTTTATAATATATTGATAGGATTTTTTAATTGAAACCTCTATAGTTTCACCTTTCAGATTTGAAAATTTGTATGGTTAAACTTATTATGGATTGATTTTTGTTTTAGGTGGTGTTTATTTGTATATTCTTGTGTCTTGAAGAAATTAGGAATCTTTCTTTGGTCGATGTTTGATTTGAGATTCAATTCTCAAGTTCCCCCTCATACTATAGGTTTGGTGTTATTTGTGTTATTCTAGTTATTTTAAAATGGTGGGACAGACCCTCTATTTCCCCCAATGGATCTACTGTTTTTTACCTATTGATATGTTTGTGTGTGACTTTTAGAGTTTAAAGGCCAGAATAGTTTTTCTATGGCCATGTTTGGTTTCATGTTTTAGTTTTGTTCCTCATTTTATAGTTTATTTCTAGGGAAAAATGTTTTAATGGTGTTTATAAATATAACACACAAATATTTATTTTTCTTTTATTTATTATTTTATTGTTTCATGATATTTTTTTAATGTTTGGGTAGATTTATCGATGCTATTTTTGGAGTTTTTAGGATTTTGTCCTATTTTTGGCCTTATGCATGGTCATTGTGCACAATTTTGGGGGAAAATGTACAGTGGGGGGATGAAAAGGGTGTTTTCGGATCATTTAGTTATTTTATAGTTTTAATTTCATGATATATTCATGGTTTGGACCAAACCATACAAGGAAAGAGTAACTATGTTGCCTGTTGGTGGTGTCTGAGACCTAGTGCATGGCATACTCATGGTTTGTAAAAACCATGTAGCTAGCATATAGAGGATTCTTCAATTCTTTATTGAGAAAAATTTCATAATCAGAATATGGTTTCTCAAACCATGAGGCTATCCTAGGTGTAAGATCCCATATTCTTCCCGGTACATATCACTTTATATTTTTCATTAAAATTCTTCTAGTTGAGCTTTTCCTTATCTCTAAACATTGGTAGCTTTGTTTTTATCATGGTTGACAATTTTTTTTGAATAATCACAATCTTGGGATAAAAGGAAACTTGAGAAAAATGGAGAGGATCCACATAGAGTGGATTTTTTTAGAAAAAATTACTTAAAGTAGATAGATTTATGCTTATTTGAATTAATGGAGTTTGGGTATAAATGTGTAAAGTGTTAGCATGGGTTCTTGGAACATGGAAAATATTTAGAAGGGTTTAGGGTTGTTTTTATAAGGATAATGGGATGAATCCATTTTCAGAACATGTATACACTATGTAAATGGATTACATGCCATGTAATGTTTGATGAAATTAAATAATAATATGAGGTGATGGGTTTTCATCATATCCCACTAAAAATAATTACATGATACATTAATATACTACAAGGAGTTTAATTCACTGACTTATAGTTTTAAATTATGTCATTTGGTTTATTTTTACTCCATATTACATAAATATTCATCCACTCAACCCTAGGGCACATTCCCAATAATTTTGGAGTGCCAAATACCTTTATTGATGTCTTGATAATGCATATGATCCATAGTAAGTGGTTTGGTCATAGTTTTCCCTTATCTCCCTCATTTATCCTAACATTTTGGTGTAATATCTTGACCATGTGGATTGTTGGTTTTGATCTTAAGGTTTTTTGATATAGGATCCTTTATGTGACCATCTGGACATTCTTTCTCATGGGTGTTTACCATTGGAAGAATTGTTTGATCAACAGTTAAAGGTTGGGGGTCTAAACCATAACCCTATGGTTTGATAATTGTCATGTATTTGCAATATTAAAATTGTAGCAATGTATCATGAACCAAATAAATTGAAATAATGAATTGAATTACTCATTGGAGTCCATTTGGATCTAATTTGTTATTAACCTAGATTGTGGATACCATTTTGGTGAGTGAAAACTTGATTATAAATTAATTGTTTATTGGATTAAAGTGTGCCTAGCATGATATGGATTGTTAGTGATTTATTGATATAGATTCACATTGGATTTTCTTTTTTGTTGAGATAAATGGCATTTTATTGGTTATGGAAAAATTGATAAATGAAATTTTTAATTGAAATTTAAATGGTAATTTTCATAATTAACTATTGAGACATATGATATGATATTGTGACATCCTTATTTCTATGAATTGTGTTGTGATTAAATGCTATAATGATTATATAGGGTGTCAGACCAATGATACATACTAAAATTATTATATAGCTTGCTATTCCTAGTGACACATAATGAAATGATTATATAGTGGGATAATCATAGTGGAACATGATGGCTAAAAATTTAATTTTTATTTTTCAATCACTTTTAAGGAGAAAGTGAGAAACTAGGTGTTCAAACAAAAAAGGAAATGGAATATTCATTAAAGAGAAATTTAATCCTATTAGAATTAAACTCCCTAAATAATTTCCAAGAGATGTCACTATCATGAGTGTCTGTTGTATCCATAAGATGATCTTTAAACTGGAAATCTAGCTTGTCCCATGACTAAAAATACTCCTCAAGACCAATCTTCTCATTATTAAAGCCCCAACTAAGATTAGGTACTACTAGTCTATCCATGCATATTACTCTTCATTGAGAGTAATCTTTAATTATATACCAATCATTTTAGAGGGTTATTCTTTAGTTGAATTGAGTGAAAAAACACGTTTAATAGATTATTCTTCCGAGCTCATGAGAAATTCCAAGGATTTATCAAGCACAACACCTGATTTGCAGTGGTTGTCCATCTTCTTGGATTTTAACTTCTTTATTGACCATGTCTCCATTGGAAGAGGAAAGGAAGAGTAATACTTCCCCTTACGAATACCCTTCCACCCTTCCTTGGATGGCCTGAATGAAGCATAATCTAACTCTTGAACCGTATCATCATTATCTTTATAATCATTGGCATGTGAGACATCTGAGTTGAGGCCAGCTTCCTGTGATTCAGAATGAGTGGCCTCACCATCAATATGCTCATCCTGAACCTCATCCACCACAACTATATGAAGTTGTGTGTCTGAGACCTCTTTAGCAGTACACTCCTGACACATGCACCCTCCAAATCCAGTCTCAGGTCATCAACCTCAAGACACTAGAAATGATTGCAAATCTACACATGATAAAATTCTTAAATAATAGGATTATACTAGTTGACATGTTGAAATACTTATATAGTGGGCTTAGCCAAGTTGACACACTGAAATGATTATATTGTGGGGTCAGCCTAGTAAAACTTGTTTAAATGAGGAAATAAATTTTTTTCCTTATTTAAATGATAAAATGATTATACAGTGGGTTTGACCTTGATTGGTGCGATTTATACCTCGATTATAAGGTTATGGATGGCATAATCTTAATATATTCTCATAGAAATTCTAGTATGGCACCAAGGTAGGTTATTTTTTACCATGGTTATGTGGTTATGGTTGACATGGTCATGAGACATGCTTAGAGATATACCAACATGGTGTCGAAGCAGGTTTATGTGGTCTTAATTTAACTATTTATTTAATTAATACATTCATATACTGTATTATGGTATACACTTATTATCAGACTGGTTATATTTAGACTCAGTGATGTCGATCTAATGAGTTATACTCACACCCTATTCGAGCCTTAGTTTGGTACCCGAGCAGTTTATATGGATGTAGGTTTGGAAAAGGGAAAAAAGACCTCACTGTTGATTGTTTTCTTGCTGGTTTGGATGATGTTTGGAGATGGGAGTGGGGTATGGTATATGAAAAAGTGATTTTGAGTATTATTTTGAGTCTTATATTATTTTAGTTTTATTAAATAAAGAGTAAAATTTAGTAACATTCTAACATGTTATTACATTAGTCCGTTATTATTTATTGGATTATTCAGTTGGATTCTATTGTTGGTTTTTTGATGTATCTTATCATTTCCATTATTCTTGAACTCTAATATTTATTTATTTTCATTGGATTATTATGATATGTTGTAATATGTAACCAAGGGGTATAGTATCCCCACTATACTTTTCACAACCCCATTACTAGTTGGAATACTTTAGTGTATGGGAGGCGATTTTGATGTCTCACAACCGACCCTTTTTAAACACTTGAGAGAGATATTGATCAGGGGAAGTTACAAAGTGGCATTAGGGTAATTTCTTTATGTTTATTATTATTTGGTAAAGGTATAAAGAAGAAAAGGATATTTTGAAGTTTGGTATTGAGCTTGTGCGTGGGAGTAGCTAACCCATGTATGGGGGAAAATCCGAGTGCCTAGGTATGAGATTGATGTTTATACTATGTGCTTGTTATAGTTGATGTTATTTCACCTTGGGTGATTCACATGTTATGTGAGGTTATTTTTTTATGATGTTATTGGTTATTGAAAATTATTCTCATGGACTAATATAGAATGAGATGAGTATGCATGCATCATAATAGACACATATGGATATATATTGACATGCATTGTTAATGATATGGAAATATTTATTTTTCATGTGATATATACTAACCTATTGAACTATGATACGAGATACATATTATATCTAGTAAATAAAATAAATGAACTTTTATTTCATTCTAAAATACTTTTAAAATAAATTAATTGTTAAGGTTGACTTTTTTTATTGTAGTTAGTCTTCTAAGGAGTGTGTTTTCCCTATAGAGAAAATGCCTCCTCATTATATTCATGTTGAGCGTTAAGAGAGTGGGAGTTAGCATGCTCCAAACACAGCTGAACTGGAGTTTCCTACAGTTTATGAGGATCATATGGATGTTCATATTTTTTGTAGCTTTATGAGAGTTATGAGATCTATAAAAATCGATATTTTTCACACCATGCTTTTTATTTTTGAGTTGACTAGAGAGTTTTAGCTATAGCATTCACTTATGTTCACTATAAGAGGATAACCCCAGGCAATTGAGTTTTGGATCAAGTTCGTCCAGACTATATTTAAGCATATCAAGACACCCAAGTATATGAGGCTGAAGCTTCCTACATATATTCTTCATGGACCATCCAAGCATTGCTGGGATATTATAAAATAGGGTGGCTAAAAGGAGGATTTATCTTGGAAGGACTTCGAGATGATGTTCCTAAGACATTTATATCTTTATACATGAGGTAAGAGAATGATCATGAGTTATTTTACCTAACATAGGAGGGAATTTCAGTGTTAGACTATGCTGAATGTTTTATCAACCTACAATGTTTTTCACCATATTTGAAAACTAATGAGATCACTTGGGTGAGATGTTTTCATGATATTCTTCACTATGAGATCTGGTCATAGGTGAACATGTTCTTTCTGAGTAGTTATGTATATGTGATAAATCAAGAACTCATAATAGAAAGAAGTTTGATAGAGGACCCAAGTAGTGATTGTGATATTTCTATAAAAAAACTATGTTATATTCTTATTATGGAAAGAAGCATAGTTATGACATTTTTTTCAAGTGAAATTGTGAGTAGATCAGTTAGGGTAGTTGGAAGCTGTCTCAGAACTATTTTCCATTGCAGTACTATTAGTGTGGGAAGATGGGTAAGAAATGACCACAGTGACTATACCGTACTTTGGAGTTTCATTTTTAAGGAATATTAGACCACCTAAAGAGGTTTTTCAGGGGCATGAAGTAATACAGGGGTGTTAGGGGAACATTATGGGAACCAAATTTTGGGAAGGACCTAGCTATGCCTCAACTAAAAGGTATATGGAGTTCCACAAGACATAATGGTTGAGGAAGGGGGTGTGGTACACCTAGGAGGAATGGAAGTACAAGATAGATAGTATAACTCAGTAGAGTCAAGATGGAGCCCATGGTAGATGGGATAATCAGTTTCATGTTATAAAGACTACTTTGCCTATTGTAGAAGCAACACCATCTACTATTAGAGGTATGATTCTTATATAATCTACCTTTTTTTGTTTGATACAAGAAAATCACATTCCTTTTTTTCATATATTTTTATAAAGGGTTTGGGATTGGATGTGGAAATATTGGATGGTGTTTTGATCATCGACACATCATTGGGAGTACAATTAAATAATATCATACATTATAAGGCATGTTCTCTAAATATTGGTGGTTATAGTTTTTTTATGGAATTGTTAGTGCTAGAAATGATTAGATTCAAATTGATTATTTTTATGGATTGGTTAGTTATATACTAGGAATATATCAACTTTTATCAAATGAGAGACACCTTTTTATCTCTAGAAAAAGGTATTTATTCTCACTTGGGGGTGTGTGATATTTAGGTTGGTCGTTCATGAACAATTTAGTGTAGATTGGATTGTCTCAATGTTTAAATTTCCATTATTTCTAGAGGTAATGGTGTAGTGTAATAGTATTCATTTCCTCCAGTGGTAGACCATTTTTAGGATGTCTTTCTTGATGAGTTCTATGAATTAATATCTAATTAAGAGATAGAGTTAGTGTCAGGAGAATATATTGTTTCTATCTCACCTTATATAATTGAACTAGAAAAACATCCAGATTTGAAGGTTCAGTTGGAAGATCTAGAATCTAATGGTTTTATATGGCATAGTAAATCTCCTTGGGGTTCTCCAGTTCTCATCACCTTAATGGTGATGGGTCTTTGTGCTTATGTGTGGATTATCGGATAATGAACCAAATTATGGTCAAGAAATAGTATCCTCTTCTATGCATTAGTGATTTATTAGATCAATTGAATTGTTTAAAAATCTTCTCTAATACAGATTTGAGATCAGTATAACATTAGTTTAGGGTGAGACCATTAGACATACCTCAGACTAATTTTAGAAGTATGTATGGATTTTATGAGTTCGTAGTGATGCCATTTGGTTTGACTAATTCACCGATGGTATCGACGGCCTTGATGAATAAGATCTTTCATCCTTTTATAGACTAGTTTTTGGTGGTCTTTGTCGATATCAAATTGGTAAAATACCAGTTATTAGACGATCATGCCAAACATCTTGATATCGTCCAGAGTACATTGAGATAGAATTAAATTTAGACAAGATAACCAAATATAGTTTCTAGATTGATGAAGTGAACTTCATAGGACATTCCATATTAGAGGAAGGAGTGTCAGTATACCTAGATAAAGTTGTAGCCATGGTATCTTGGGAGTATCCCAAGATTTTATTTTAGATTCTGAGTTTTTTGGTTTTAGCAGGTTATTAACGATGCTTTATCTAGGATTTCTCTGGTTAGGATGCCTTGATCTCTGAGATGACCATGAAAGTGGTGAAGTTTTTTTTGGTCTTATTATTTTGAGAGATATTTTCAGGAGATGAAAGGTAGGATGACCTTGACACGAATCCTCACTTTATCTATTCTAGGTTAAGCATATAACATGTTTTGTAATGTATCTAGAGTTGGAATCAGAGAAGTTATTATGTAGAAGTATTGAGTGGTTTCTTGTGGCTATAGAATATTGAGGCCACATGAGTGGAATTATCCTAATCAATGCAAGGAGTTAGAAGCAGTTGTATATTATCGGATATATTGGAGGCATTGTCTCTTGGGTGAGAGTTTTCTGGTATACATTGATCACAAGATCCACATGTACATCTTTTTTTAGTGAGACATAAACAATTGATAGAGGAGGTGGGTCAAGTATCTATAGTCTTTAAAAATTGAGTTGGAATCTACACTGATCAAGAGAAAAAACATTGCTGATACATTGATAAAAAATACATATAAAGGGAAATTATTAGAGTCTTGAAACGAGTGGTGGATAATTTCTATATTTTCGGACATACATCTAGATATTCAGAAGTCTCAGGGATGAGTAGATATGGCTTAGACATTTGTTATACCTATAATCTTAGATTAGATCAAGTCTGGAAAGTTATATAATATAGAGGGATTAGTTATAAGATACATCTTATATAGTGGGGAGACACCATTGGGATGGTCTCATGGAAAAATAAATTCTCTTCTTTTACATATCCTAATATGGGTACCTTTGGGATTTCGTGAGGAGCCGAGGAAAGAGTTTCATTCTTCTAAAGGGATGGAACATATTTGCTTGAAAAATATCTATTATGATATCCATATAAAGTAATTTTTGTTAGGAATGAAGAAATAAGTAGCATAATTTGTGGAGTGATGTTTCACTTATCAATAGGTGAATCCTAAGCATCATATGCCAACTTTACTTTTTCAGAAATTTCCTATTTTTGAGTGGAATTGAGGTGATTTCACTATAGATTTTTTATTTTATTACCTAGGAAAATCCATAAGAATGATGTTGTATGGGTGATTATGGACTTAATGATGAAGATATCCTACTTCTTACATATTAGGGATACCTTTGCAGTTGATGATATAGGAATTCATTATGTGCATGAGGTAGTTTTACTACACGGTGTTCTGAGAAGTATTATTTCATATAGATATCCTCATTTCACATCTCATTTCTAGAATGGTCTTCAGAAGGATCTGGGATCTTAGGTTATTTTAAGAAAAAACTATCAACCACAGATCGATGGTTAATCTTAGAGGACAATTAAGGTTCTTAAGAATATGTTATGAGCCCATGTTTTGGATATTAGTGGTTTATGGGATCTGTATATGGAACTCATTGAGTTTTTATAGAATACCAAACTCTAGAAATATATCCAAACAGATCCTTTCAAGGACTTTTATGATAGGACTTTCCATTCTTCTATTTATTTGTTGGATGTGGGTGAGCCTATACTTATTGGGACTATTATTGTGAAAGAGACTTCTGAGAAAGTTCGTTTGATCAGATGGTTGTTGGTGACTGTGCAGAGTAGGAAGAAATCTTATACTGACCATCATAGATGACCTTTAGATTTTGAGTTTAATCATAGTTTTATCTTTCAGTTGTCACCTAGGTTGGATAAACATCGTATCAGGAAACAGTTTAAGTTAGGACATAGTTTTTTCGAGCTGTTTTAGATAGTGAATAGGATCGGTCCAATGGTGTACTGTTTAGACCTTCCATATCTCTAAAGGGTCAAGCATGACGTGTTATATTTTTCACAGATTAAGAGATATTTTACATACCCTTATCACATTGTTGATGTATTAGACATTGAGTTTAGTGATGATTCCCACATTGAATAACATCTGATACGAATTGTGGACTGTGGTAAGAAGTATTTACAGGGAAAGGTGATTAATTTATTTTTAGTGTAGTAGAATCATGAGAAACATTATGAGGAGATGTAGGAGAGGGATTTTGATATGAAATCAAAGTGTATAGAATTATTCACTAAGACCCCACAATGATTCTTATAGCAACTCAAGGAAGAGCTGTTATATAGTGGGGAGGTTGTAAGATCCCATATTTTTCCAAGAACATCTCTCTCTGCTATTTTCATTAAACTTATCTCATAGGAGTTTTTCCTCATCTCTAAACCTTGTTAGTTGTGTTTTTTCATGGTTTAATTTTTAAGAATAAACACTATATTTGGTTGTGAAGAAACTTGAGAAAACTTAAGAGGATACACATTGAGATCCTTTTTTTGGGAAAATGAATTAAAGACCAGAGATGTATTCTTGTTTGAACTAATGGAGTTCATGTATAAACGGAACAAGTTTTATAATGGGTTCCTAGTAAGGATAGAATCATTAGAATAGGTTCGTGTTGTTTTTATAATAAAATGGGATGAAAACCATCTTCAAAACATTTACACACGTTGTTATATCCAAGAGAATTAAATAATAATCCGAGGGGACTTTTTTATCAGTGTATCCCACTAAAAATTATTAAGAAAAGTTTAAATATATTACACACCTTGTGATTAACTAACATTATGTTTGAAATTATGCAATTCGGTTTATTTTTATTTCATATTTCATGAAGTTTCCTCTTATCCAACCTAGAAAACCTTACAAGAGACTTTGGTGTTCCAAAATTCTTTTCGGACATCCTGATAACATATCTGATACCTGGTAAGTGGTTTTGGTCAATGTTTCTCTTCTATATATTATTTCTCTATACATTGCAGTGTAATATCTTGACCACATGTGTTTTTGGTTTTGATCTTGATCAGTTTTGATCTATTATCCCTCTTTAGATCATCTACACTTTATTTATCATGTGAATTTTCTATTGGAAGCAATGTTTGATCAACAGTTAAAGGTAGGGGGTCTAAACCTTAAACCTATCTTTTGAAAATTTACAAGTATGTGAAATACTGGAATTGTGGAAATGTATCGTGAAGTGAATAAATTGAAAGAATGGATTGAATTATTCCTTTGGGTCCCTTTGGATCGAATTAGTTATTAACCTAGTGTGTTTCCACTGTTTGGGTGACACTACCATTGATTATAAATTAATTTTTTAATGGATTAAAGTTTGTTTAGCATGCCATGGATTGTTAGTGATTTATTGATATAGATTAACCTTTTATTTACTAGTTTATTGTGATAACTGGAAAGTTATTGATTATATACAAATTGATATAGGAAATGTGTAATTGAAAGGTAAATGGTAATTTGAATAATTAACCATTTAGGATTATGATGTTATATTTTATATACTTGTTTCTATGAATTGTGTTGTGATGAAATGATGTAATGATTATATATTGTGTTCTTCTAGTGATATATGCTAAAATGATTATATAGATGTATATTCCCAGTGACACATGTTGAAATGCTTAAATAGTGGAAAATGCCTAGTGACACATGTTGAAATTATTATATAGTTTTATTTTCCCAGTTTACATGAAAAATTGATTTATATAGTGGTCTTAGCCTAGTTGACTTGATGAAATGCTTATATGGTGGGCTTGGACCAGTGACACTTTCGAAAATGATGATATAGCGGGCTCGACCCTGATTAAATGCTGAAATTATTATATAGACGGTTTAAACTATATTGGTGTGATTTTTTCATTAGTTATAAGGTTATACTTTTCATGGTTGTAAGACAAGCTCTGAGACATTCTAGAATGGATCCAAGGAATGTTTTGTTTTATCATAGTTATGTGGGTATGGTTGGCATGGTTGTGAGATATGATCATAGATATACCGACATGGTGCCAATGAAGGTTGATTTGTTATTAATTTAACTGTTTAATTAATTAATAGACATATTTAGTGTATTATTTCATACACTTATTATTAGGATGGTTATATTTAGACACTGTGGTGTTGAACTACTGAGTTATAATCTCACACTACTTGTGATTCCATTTTTTACCCGAGCATATTATATGAATGTAGGTTTGGGAAAGGGAAAGGGACCTTACTGTCGAGTGTTTTCCTGCTGGAAAGGCTAGAGTTTGTGGATGGGATCAATGTGGGGTTCAATAACATTGAATTTTGAGTCTTTTGTTGAGTCCACTACTCTTTTATTTTTATTACATATAAAATGACATTAAGTTACATTCCATCACATCATTATATTATTCCTTTATTATTTATTGGATTATTTAGTGGAATTCTGTTATTAGGATTCCTCTGTATCGTATATTTTACATTATTTCCTCACTGTAATATTTATTCATAATTATTGTATTATTACACTATGTTTTACTCTATAACTAGGGGTATAGTCTCCCCACTGTAATTATCACACCGCCACCACTAGTCGGAAAGCTCTGGCATATGGGGAGGTTTTTTTAAGGTCTCATAAGAAACTCTTTCCAAACACATGAGAGAGAGATCTAGATCAGGGGATGTAACACTGGGCACGGTGTTTTCCTTCTATGAGGGTGAACACGGTTGGTGTATGGTTTAGTAGACCGTTCGTCCTAACTGTGCGACTTTCCCAGGTCTCTTAAAAATGGAAAATTACTATTTCCACCTTCTATTTTTAATCAAAATCCACCCTCTCCTCACCCACTCATTCATGAAGCTTCTTGGGAGCCTGGGATATCTTCCTCCTCTTCTCCTCTTGGATTTTGGTGCCTTTTTTCCAATCTAGTTAAGTTTATTTGGATTTTTCCATCTTTTCACTTACCCTCTTCTTCTCCTCTTTTTTCATGGTTCTTCATTGACTAGGATTCTTCTTAGATAAACCCTAGTGGTTTAGGGATGATGTTTTCATGTGTTTTAATTTGGGTTATGGTGTGTGTTTTGTCTCTTGGGGCCTGTTCTTACTTCTCTTAGGGTTTCATTACATTATCACATCGTTGAGGTAGGTGTTTCTATCCACTTTCTTTCCAAAGCATTCCTTTAAATTCTTGAGCATTCAAAATTAATTTCAAATTAATTTATTCATGATTTTTATGTGTTTATAAGTTTTATTATTCCTTTCCATGTTGTTATTTTTTTTAAATGGGGGTTTAGAATGATTTCCATAGTTATGCCTATATGTATAAAATGTATATGTATTCTATGAATTAAATAAAATTACAGTTAGAATTTAAAATGGGTTTGGGTATTTTGAAATGGTTTTTGAAATTAGTTGAGATTTGGTAAATTTTCTTACAAGTGTAATGGTGCTTTATGTAGGTGTTGTTGACCCTTTTTAGTTTTTTTCTTGTGTGAGAACTTTGGTATTATGTTGTGATGATATTTATGTTTCATTATGATGTATCTTTTATTCCTTTCAAATTAAAATTAAAAATTTACATGGATGACCATATATATTATGGTGGGATATCTGTAACACAATATGTTAATAGGGTATGAAAATAGAGGTACACATGCATATAAATGGTAGATTCCATTGAACACTAGTTTTATAAAACTTTTTTTTCTTAAAGGGTTTTCCTAAAATTCAAAATGTTTTCCAAAAGGATTCTTGGATTATAAGTGACATAAAATAAGATTTTTCATGCATGATTTCTAAATCAGGGATTATTTGGAACCTTCGAGCATGATTAAGATTTTCTCTTTTTTTAGAAATAGATTTTGAAGGAAAAGTGTTTTATTTGAAAATGGTATTTTTTTTCAAAAATTATGACCCGATTGGAACTTTATGATTCTATAAAGAATTGGTTTTAAAATCTCATGATGTGTGTTCATGATTGGAATGTGCAATGGAATTTTGTGTGATGTGAATCCCTATGGATGTCCTCATTTCGAGAGGATCTTTACATATATGGAATCAAGAAGAGGGAAATGCATACACAATGGCATTTGTGGGTTATATTTAATTCCAAGCATTTAATGACCTCCTCATTTTCCTATTATAATATTATAATGAGATTCCTAGATATCATCTAGAGGGTCAAGTGAATATTTCTATCTATGATCCAATTAGACGAACTTGATCTCTTTAGAGAGTGTTATAAGCTATATGGGCTATTCCACTGGTGATGATAGTTATTGAAGCAAGGTTGGTTATTTACTATGGATTTCTTCAGACACCAAATAAATGATCTAAGTTGATTACAACCAAGATTTCATCTCAATATTTTTAATATATTCCAATGATTACATTCTTTATTTTTTAGTATAACTATGTGGAACTTTAAATACTGGTTCTATTTAGATATATTTCTACTTATACTTATGATATTTCCTTTATTTATGGATTTTCTTGATATACCCTGTGGTTTATTCTTTGTTTTGATTTCCATTTTTCTTATTTATTTACCTTGGTTGTATCTTATTCTTGGATTCTTTTAAAACTAGTTTTTATTTGGGAATCTATTTTAAAAATTGAAAGCCATGTTTTTTTGAAAGGGAATTTATTGAAATATGTGTTTGGTACTTAAAATAATAATATCTATAATTTCAAACTAGGATTTATAGAATATTTAAAGAAATGATATGTATGGATTCTATGGTGATTATCCACTGAGCTATTTTATTCCCACACCCTACTTATTCCTCTTGGTGTTCATAAACCTGATTTGTTTTTCTTGTTCAGGTTCTTATTCAGACTCACCCAGAGCGAGAGCTTAGTTCAATGGTTTGGGGTGGCCTAAAAGATCATATGGATGCATGTCAAGTTTTTTTGTTTCTTTTTGATATATTATTTTATTTCACTCTAATTTTTCATTTTTATTCATATAATGATTCATGGGAAAAAATCATTCCCAATTAAGTTATGTTTGATGTTTGATATTAGTTTCTATCTGGGGAGGATCAAGAACACCAATTTGGCCTTATTTCAAGCTAAACTGGCTGAAAGGTATGGGTTTGACTCATTTGGTTCATCATAGACCATTTAAATTCATTTTTATTGAGAATGGATTTATTATAGTTTAATTTTTTAGGAAATTCATTAAGTGTTCCTCGCCTCAATTATAAAAGGGTATATCCTCCCTCATTAGTTTATAACATATTGAGACTTCTATATCAACCAAAACCTACCAAAATACCTTCTAAAAATCCTTAACCACATTATATAGGTGTTTTTCCCAAAATAATAACCCTAGTATCCTTAATAGGAGATCTAATGGAGTTCTTAAAAAGTATTGGTAATCACATTAACTGTCACAAACCAGCCCGGGTACCCTGGTAACCCGATAACCGAGACGACCCTGATATATCTCGAAGGGTGTTCCCGATCCCCACGGGTCGATGACTAGCACCTGGCATCACACAACATGCAAGTTGGAACAATTTTCCACAAGAATGCGGAAGCAAAAGAAACAAGAAAGTATGGAAAACAAAAAGGAACTCCACTGGGAGTAATGTACCAGAATACAAAGAGGTACAAAAAGCCCAAAGTACTACAACTGAAGTACTAAAAAGGGGGAAAATAGTCCCAAAATCCCTAAGGACACAGCTCACCAAAACCAAAGATCAACAACTAGATACGCCTCCAAGAGGTCCCTTCCCTTTGCTCAATCCTGGAAGAAGAAAGTCTTCAAACACCTAAAGGAAAAAGTAGTGTGTGAGCCTAAACGCAGTAGGATATTACCAAAGATTTCGTAACAGATTCCAAATATAGATTATTCAAATAAAAGCTTTCAATTGTCAAATAAACAGGTTTGGAAACTCAAAATCATATTTTAACAAAACATGCTATACATTTTCAAGTGATGGAAAAATTACTTTAAGAAAAGGATTTACAATGATGGAATATTTCTAAAACAATGTCCTAAGAAAAACTTTTATATAAAATAGTTTTTATAAATTCATCAAGCATGTAAAGCAGTTCAAAAGCATTGACATACATTTATATCTCAAATATAAACAAACAAGCAAGCAACATGGTCATCTACCAAAAGGTAAGATAGTATTAACCAGTTATAGGATTCCTCACTCTATATGTGAACTTAGAAAAATGTGTATACACACGTCCCTATGACATTAGCCAAAGGAGACTCGTCACCAACCCGTCGAGGATGTGACCCTCTACAAGTATGTTTTAGAACATTGTCGTAGCGTAGAGTGTATCCAAATAACTCCCTAACTACCTAAGGCTTTCATGCTCTCTTACATGATGGGCGAACTATTTTAAGAATGCATAAAATATTATCAATTCCATTATTCCATTTCAAAAGTTCCAATTTCATTCCATTTAAAACCAAAATAGGTTTTATTCAAAACATGCCTTTTCACAAGATAAAACCAATGGGTTTCTATCAAATCATTTTAATCCATTTTCACCATTTTGAAATCCATTCAAAACCAATTCCATAATTACACAATATATTCCCACAATTAAATTAAACAATTTAATTGAAATCATTTCCATAAAATCCACAATTTAAATTCAACAATTTAAATCGGCCAATTTCCACAAACACACCCAATTCAATGGAATCGGGGTTTTCCAAATTTCCATGCCAAAACCATTTCAAAAACCTCGATTCACAAGAATCGAGTTTTTATCAATTTAATTGAAAGAAAACTTGAGAAATTGAATTTAAATTAATAATTAAAATAAATCAAGAAAATAAAATTTTAATCAATTTGGTATGTCGGGACGGAACCACTTACCTCGAAGGTTTTGACCAAAACCACAACAGTTGAGAAAGCTCAAGAAAACCGGGTTGCTTCTTCAAGAACCTGCCTTAGATATTTTATCCTAGAAATATCAAGACCAAATGTCCTCATATTTGACCCCACACACTTATATATACCCATAACAGGAGTAGATCTAAGAAAACGAGAGAAGAGGAGAAGTAGATCTATGTAGATCTAAGAAACCGATCGAGAATGATGAAGAACGATCCCTTACCTCAAGAATCCAGCTATGATTCACCAATAGGAGACTTTGGACCACCTCCAGAACGATGGGAGAACCTTCTCTTACCTTAGGAGAAGACAAATCCTAAGTTAGGGCCACTTAGGAGGAAAAACGAGGCACTTAGAGGAAAAAAATGAGTGAGATCCACAATTTAGGGATCTCATTTAAGTGCACACACGGTTAGTTCACACGGTCTGACAAACCCTGAGCTAGCTGTGTGTTAGCCACTGCCTCAGCCACCCTTCACACACGGTTTGGATGCATAGTTAGAAAAACCATTCGCTGCCCATGCAGAAGCTACTTCCTCCAAGACCAACTATGCACGTTTTGGCCGCACGGTTTATACAACCCGTGCGCTGCCCATGCGACTTCCCCTTTTCCGCAAAAAAACATTTAAAGTTCTCCCAACTCTCCCAAGTCACTACTCCAAAAAAGAGGTATTTAAGAACATCAAAAGTACCTGAAAATGTAATGTGATGTTACATCCTCCCCACCATAAGATCTTTCTATCCCCAGAAATCCTATGAAGAAACCTCCACATCAAAAAGATGAGTCCACTGCTCTCTCATTAGTGCCACCATTTCCCACACCTCATGAGAATCATAACCATGCTGCCAAAGTACACAGACCATAGGTATCGTTCTCCCATGAAGTACCTTGGTCTCAGAATCAACAACCCTGACTGGTCATTCAGTAACAGATAAATCTGGTTCAATCTCAAGATCACTCTATCTCACAACAAGAGATGGATCAGATAGATACTTTCACAGCTGTGATACATGGAACACATTATGTATCGACATCAGATATGGTGGTAGAGATAGAAGGTAAGCGACTTTCCCTACAAGACCAAAAACCTCAAAAGGTCCCACAAAACGAGGAGTAAGCTTCCCTTTCCTCCCAAGCTATCGATGACCTAATCGGGGTGAAACATTCAAGAACACCTGGTCACCAACTGAGAAATCTAAAGGTTTATGGCGATGATCAGCATAAGACTTGTACCGAATCTGTGCTGTCAACATTCTCTGACGAATCAACCAGATCTTAGATGTCATATCTTGGAACAAACTCGGTCCTACCAAGGAACATTAACCAATCTTCGAGCAATATAAAGGAGATTTACAAGGACGACCATAAAAAGACCCAAAATGAGCCATTTTGATCGCAGACTGATAACTACTATTATAAGAAAACTCAATTAGCCCTAGATGATCATCTAAAGACCCACCAAAGTCGAGAACACATGCATGGAGCATATAATCAAGGATCTGAATAGCTCTCTCTATCTGGCCATCTGACTATGGATGGTAGGCCGTGCTCAAACGGACCTGAGATCCCAGTGCCTCCTGAAGGCCTCTCCAAAAGAAATAAGTAAACTGAGGATCCCTATTAGAGACTATATCAAACGGAACTCTGTGCAAATGAACAAATTCATTCACATAGATATTTCCCAACTCCTCAACTTTGGTTGTATCTCGAATAGGTATAAAGTGAGCCGACTTGGTCAGTCTGTCGATCAGAACCCATATTGCAATCTTCTTCCTCTGGGTTTGAGGTAACCCAACCACAAAGTCCATAGAGATTTCATCCCACTTCCCAGTAGGGGATGGAAGTGGTTGAAGCAAACCCCAAGGTTTTTGGTGCTCAACTTTCACCTACTAGCATGTATATCAATGAGATACAACCTCAGCAATGTCTCTTATCATACCTGGCCACCAAAACTGTCGCCGCATGTCATAGAACATTTTCACAGTTCCTGGGTGTATAGCCCACTGAGAGCTATGGAGACCCCCCATCACATCCTTCCTTGCCGCTAACGGCACAAAGTAACAGTTTCGATAACACAGAACACCCTCTTTGGAGAACGACCACTGGTTGTCGGTCTCGCCACCATAAAGAGAGTCCCTAAAGTTAATGAATTCATCATCCAATTGTTGTTCCTGAAGAATTAACTTGAGGAGAGTAGAATTCAACTGAACACTGGCTAAAGAAACTTCATTCCCCTTCCACTAAACTCCAATATGCAACTGAGAAAAAAGATCCATCAAACACCACTCTTCTGAAGATTATTTCACAGCATGTGATGGAAGTTTCCTACTTAACGCATCTGCAACTACATTAACTTTTCTTGGGGTATAGTCAATGTCATAGTCAAAAGACTGCAGGTACTCCACCCAACGCCTTTGGCGAAGATTCAAATCTTTTTGAGAGATTATATAACTCAAGATCTTGTGTTCTGAATACACAATAAACCTTTCTCCATAAAGGTAATGTCTCCAACACTTAAGTGCGTACATTACAACTGCAAGTTCAAGGTCATGGGTAGGATAGTTCTTCTCATGAGGCTTAAGCTGATGAGATCCACAGTCAACAACATGATCACCTTGCATAAGGACACATCCCAAACCTGAAACCGATGCATCACAAAAGACCACGTAACCTATCCCATCCTTAGGAAGAGTTAGCACTGCCATAGTAGTTAAGAGACGCTTTATCTCTACAAATGAACTATGAAATTTATCATTCCAGGAAAACTTCACTCCCTTTAGAGTCAGAGCAGTCATTAGAGAATCCAACTTTGAGAATTCATTAACAAACAGGCAATGATATCCTGCTAATCCCAAGAATCTCAAAATCTAGAAAACATTTCGTGGTTGTTCCCAAGTCATAACATCCCTCACCTTCTTAGGATCAACTGATATTCCTTGTTCTAACACCACATGTCCCAATAATTTCACTTCCCGGATCCAGAAATCTCACTTTGAAAGCTTGGAATAATGTTGGTGATTCCTTAGAAGACTTAGAACTGTTATCAGATGATGCACATGATCCTCCTTAGACATGGAGTAGAAAAGAATTTCATCTACAAATACTACCACAAAAGTATCTAGATACTCACAGAAAAAATTGTTCATCAAAGCAATGAAAACTGCATGAGCATTTGTTAGGCCGAAGGGCATAACAAGGTACTCATAATGGCCAGACCTATTCCGAAAATTGGTCTTGTGAATGTTAGATTATTTTATCCTCAACTGATGGTAACCAGATCAAAGATCAATTTTTGAAAACCACTTCACCCCTTTCAACTGATCAAACTAATCATCAATTCATGGTAACAGATTTTTGTTCTTTATCGTAACTCGATTGTGATTCCGATAATCAAAACATAAGCAAAGAGAACCATCAGCCTTATTAGCGAAGAGAATAGGTACTTCCCAAGGTGACACACTCGGGCGTACAAAACATTTATCAAGAATATCATCTAACTGAGAATTCAGTTCTTTTAGTTCAGCTGGAGCCATTCGGTAAAAGGGAATATAAACCGGATGAGTACTAGGAATTAAGTCAATAGGGAAATCAACCTCCCTTGCTGGTGGAAAACTAGATAAGTTATATGGAAACACATCGGGAAACTCAGCGACGACTGGAGGAAGATCACCACACATTGAATCTCTCTCTAGATCAAAAGCAAACACTGATATAACTTTCCCCAACTCTGGATAAGAGGGTCTGGCTATGCTTGACCTTGGGTCCCATTCTCTAGGAAAACAAGAGGCACACCACTGGGTGTAGTAATGTAGACCCGTCGAAGATAACAATAGATCTAAGATTTATTAAAAATGAGCCAATCCATCCCAAATATGACATCAAAATATTTCATGTTGAGAACCAAGAAACTCCAAGAATGATCAACATATGATAGAGAGAAGACACAAGTAGGACTACAAAGACCCTTATCTCTAATTGTACCAAGGGGTGTAGTAATATCCATCGCACAAGATAAAAGTTCTATAGGTAGATTAAGAAGATTAACAATATAAGTTGAAATAAAAGAGTGAGATGAACCAATATCAAAAAGAGCTATCACTAAAGATGAAGCTATAGTAATGGTACCTCTCACAGTTGCATGACCTGTATCAGCTACCTCTGGAAACTCTTCCACTGCGTAAAGAAGCTTCGTTCTGGATTCCCATGAATGGAACCCATTTGTACGCGAAGCATTTGATTACCCCACAGTTTCTGGAGGTGCTGATGATCTTGTTCCACTATGTGGAGTAGAGAAGTGATGGAAGAATCTCTGTACGTGCCCTAAAATTCCGTAGGATCTACAATTCTTGGGTGCCTCAGTGAAAACCCTCTTAGAATGTCATGGCTTCCCACACTGATTGCAAGTAAAAAAATCCCCTCCTGGTGCTACCGGAGGTCTGGAATGACTCTGATGTTGAGAACTACTATGAGGAAAGTCACACTTTCGTTTTTCTTTAAAGTAACCCACAATGCCACTTGGAGGGAAAAGAACCTCCTTCAACCCTGACTTTCCTTCCATGTCTGTCTGAACCATCATCGCCCTGTCTATCACATCAACATAAGTGGGTAGCTTCAGTAAGAAAACCTGAGATTGGATATCTGATTGAATTCCCAACTCGAATCTTTGAGCCTTCATCATCTCATTAGATAAAATCTTAGGAGAAAACTATACCAACTCAGAAAAACGATTTGAGTACTCAGTCACGGTTTTTTGGCCTGCTCAAGCTTGAAAAACTCCACAGCCTTGGGTAATACTATTAATTTTGGATAGAACTGGTTAGTGAAGAGAACCCTAAAGTTTTTCAACTCCAAAACCTCATATTTCCCAGCCGTCACCATTGTATCCCACCATCTCCTACTTGGTCCCTCCAGCACAAAGGTGGCACACTTCACCTTGATCATATGAGGTGTCTCCAAGAACCCAAACAGATGTTCAATGTTAGTCAACCATTCCTCAGCATGTTGAGGGTCAGTGGAGCCTTTGAAAACTGGTGGCTTCTGGCATAGGAACTCTTGAGAATGACTTTGGATAATATCACTATAAGGATCTATAGCTGGAGCCTGAACATGAACAAGAGGCGGTGTCTGTCCCAGAGTTTGGATAGTGCGAACAATCACCTTAACCAGACTCGGATCCACAATAGGACTCGCTTGCTGAGATTCAGCAACAACCTCTTCTTGGATCTGATCTCCACGTCTTCTTGGAGGCATGATGCTACACAACATGAAAAGACATAGATTAACACCCAAACCGAGTAACAAGGAAAACTATTCTCAAAAGAAGGGATAAAAAGATTTGGATTCCACTCTATCCAAATAAAAACAGGGAAAATACTGGAACTAATCCACAAGATGTATTTCCCTAACCAATCCTGATGACTTAAGGTTCATTGTAGTGAGATCTGGCAAGGCACTCAATCACAACTTCCTCCTATGTCTCGACAAGAATACTCAAATGCATACTGTCATCATGGAAATATTATTAACCTAAATATGATACCACTTTGTCATGAACCAGCTCAGCTACCCTGGTAACCCGATAACCGAGCCGACCCTGACATAGCCCGAAGGGCATTCCCGATCCCCACGGGTCGGTGACCAGCACCCGACATCACACAACATGCAAGTGGGAACAATTTTTCTACAAGAATGCGAAAGAAAAAAACAAGATAGTTTTCAAAACAAAAAGTAAATACACTGGGAGTAATGTACCAAAATAAAAAGAGGCACAAAAATCCCAAAGTACTATAACCTAATTACGAAAAAGGGGGGAAACAACCCCAAAGTTCCTAAGTACACAACTCACCAAAACCAAAGATCAACAGCTGGATACGCCTCCAAGAGGTCCCTTCCCTTTGCTCGATCCTAGAAGAAGAAAGTCTACAAACACCCAAAGGAAAAAGTAGGGTGTGAGCCTAAGACCAATAGAATATCACCAAAGATTCCATAACAGATGAAAAATATATATTATTCAAAGAAAATATTTCAATTTTCAAATAAACAGACTTGGTAAATCAAAATCATATTTCAACAAAAAATGCTATACATTTTCAAATTAAGGAAAAATTACTTTAAGCAAAGGCTTTTCAATGATGGAATATATCTAAAACAATGGATTAAGAAAAACTTTTATATAAAACAGTTTATATAAATTTAGTAGGCATGTAAAGTAGTTCAAAATCATTGGAATTCATTCATATCTCAAATATAAACAAACAAGCGAGCAACATGGTCATCTACCAAAAGGTATGATAGTATTAACCAGTTATAGGATTCCACACTCTCTATGTGAAGTCAAAAAAATGTGCATACACACGTCCGTATGAAACTGTCCAAAGGAGACTCATCACCAACCCATCAAGGATGTGACCTGCCACAAGTATATTTTAGAACGTTGTCGTAGCGTAGAGTGTATCCAAATAACTCACTAACAACTTAAGGCTTGCATGGGATCTTACATTATGGGTGAACTATTTTAAGAATTCTTAAAATACGATCAATCCCATTCTTCCATTTCAAAAGTGCCAATTACATTCCATTTAAAACCAAAATAAGTTTTATTCGAAACATTCCTTTTCACAAGATAAAACCAATGGGTTTCTATCAAATCATTTTCATCCATTTTTCATCAGTTTGAAATCCATTCAAAACCAATTCAATCACTACACAATTTATTCCCACAATTAAATTCAACAATTTAATTGAAATCATTTCCATCAAATGCACAATTTAAATTCAACAATTTAAATCTGCCAATTTCCATAAACACATCCAATTCAATGGAATAGGGTTTTCCAAATTTCCATGCCAAAACCATTTCAAAAATCTTGATTCACTGGAATCGATTTTTTATCAGTTAAATTGAAAGAAAACTTGAGCAATTTAATTTAAATCAATAATTGAAATAAATCAATCAAATACAATTTTAATCAATTTGGTAAGTCAGGACGGAACCACCTACCTCGAAGGTCTTGACCAAAACCACAACAGTCGAGAAAGCTCAAGAAAACTGGGTTCCTTCTTCAAGAACCCACCTTATATCTTTTCTCCTAGAAATATAAAGACAAAATCTCATCATATTTGGTACCAAACACATAGATCTACCCATGATGGGCATATATCTATGAAACCGAGAGAAGAGGAGAAGTAGATCTAAGTAGATCTAAGAAACCGATCAAGAATGATGAAGAACAATCACTTACCTCAATAATCCAGCTTCGATTCACCAAGAGGAGCCTTTGTATCACCTCCAGAATGATGGTGGAACCTTCTATGACCTTAGGAGAAGACAAATCCCGAGTTAGGGCCGCTTAGGAATAAAAACGAGGAACCTAGAAGAAAAAACGAGTGAGATCCACAATTTAAGGATCTCATTTAAGTGCTCGGACAATTAGTTTGCATGGTTTGACAAACCGTGCACTATCCATGCCTTAGCTACTGCCTCGGCCACCCTTCACGCATGGTTTTTCTGCACGGTTAGACAAACCGTGCGCTGCCCGTGCAGAATCTACTGCCTCCAAGACCAACTGCGCACAGTTTAGCCGCATGGTTTAGACAACCCGTGCGCTGCCCGTGCGACTTCCCCTTTTCCCCAAAACAACATTTAAAGTTATCCCGACTCTCCCAGGTCACTACTCCAAAACCAATATACTTAGGAAAATAAAAGTACCTGAAAACATAACGTGATGTTACATTAACCATTCACTTTTTTTTACATTTTATTTCACTTATTATAAATCTATGGTATTTATCATAAAGTTGTAACATCAATATACTAAATATACTAAAATTTAATAATTATTGTTAAATATAAATTATCCACCTTCTTTCCTATCAAATGATAAGTGAAAGTTTCACTTGTCCGTACATATGACTTACACTCTCTATATGATGATACAATTCATTTTTTATTACCATATTTTATGAATGTAAATTATGATAGTTGAAATGTTAATATTTGATATTTAAAACCTAATTATACTTAAAAGAGTATAGTATTATATCTAAAATCTCATCATTAAATCCATTGGAACAAAATAACATCTTTCATGCGTACATGTGGAATACCGCCTCAACGAAGTGATGCATTTTTTTTCATTTTCATAATACATGGAAGAAAATAAGGATGGGGTTGGTAAATAGATATTATTTATATGATTCATTTATGATTCTAGATATTTTAATTTTTATTTAACTTTACTTCATTCCATCCACCAGAAAATGAAATTAATATTCATTCCTAAGTATGGCCTACCATTTCCCTGAATAATGTGATTAATTATTCTACCTATAAATTTTATAGATGACTATAAATTTGTATATAATGAATATATATGATATTTATATCATGATTAAAATTATGGATATGATAGAACCATGATCATAGTATAAGTACAAATAATACCAAACCAAATTATACATGAAAAGTGAACCAGTTATCACCCAAAACAACACTTTTAATAAAGAATTATTAATAAATGAGTGATAAGAGGTGATAAGTAAATAATATATGGTATTATATATATTAATAAGATTTTTAATATTTTTATAGTAAATATGTATTTATGATACAAAAATTTCAAATAAAAATGATGGAAGTCAGACCTGAGGTAAGGGACTCTCATCTCACTTTTACTTCTCTAAGACATATTACATATTCACCACTTATTTATTTTATGTGGTGTATATACTACCCCTTTTATATATTATATCATGAATATATTTTTTTGGGTATTTCAGGTTTCATTTGAATTTATTTCTTTAATTGGTATTATGATTCAAAAAATAACTAAATGGTAAGGGTTTCTTTCAAAATCTCTTCATTATTCAAGATTATTTTTGTTTATGCCCCCATTGGGGGAATATTTTTATTCAATATCCATGTATTCAAATTTCTTTCCAAAATGTTTTAAATAACCAAAAAATTATTTATTAATTAAATCTCTACCCATATTTTATTTTTTCACAATATGGTTTGAAATAAATCTTTCTGTCATTTTAAGAACAAGGCACTTTTTGACAATTTTATAAAATTGTGAAAAACAATTATAATTTTCGAATATGTAATTAACGGTATTTTTCAAAATTATAAAATAATATTTTATTTTAATATTCATTTATATGTTTACAATGTTCTTTTCAAATAAAATATTTTCCTTCATATTTTTGATTTCTTTAAATAAGTTATTTCTATCTAAAAATGGTATTTTACTTAAGAATTTTACAGTGATATTTTTAAAGTATTTTCATCTATATCAACATAATTTATTGAATCTTATAATTTAATGTGGTTATTATCATATGTAAAAATCCATAATATTTTTTTGTATGGTTTATTATTAGTTTGACTTGTGTAAGTATTGATATTTTATATGCTAGTTTTTTTTGATACAAACATATATTGATTTTTAATGTTGTTGATAATGTCTTGTTATTTATTCATATGATTAATGAATTGGAATTAGTAAATGAAGTATGGGGACCATAATTACAGATCCCCTAGATTCATCGGTAGGTTTCATGAGACAAACTATCTTGTGTATTTAGATGAGGCCTTACCCATTTATGTAAGATGTCTTCGTATAAGGGCGTGATAGTAAAGATGTCTTGGAATGAGGGTTTGACGATATTTTTTAGACATATGACATTATGAATTCCATCAATATAATTTTTTTTATTGATTTCCATGTGATTATTTTAGTAGTTTTTATATCCATGGATATGTTTTTAGCTCATGTGATTATTTATATGGAATTATTTGACTATTAGTAATTTAATTTCATATTATTCATTCACAATTTTGTTTTTTTCTATACTAATTCCCTTAATGAGAATCCAAAATCACCCCTTTATTATGTTCATTTCCTTTAGATACCAGGATGTGTATTATAATTTATATATAGGGTAATATTGGATTAAATAATGATTTAATTGAAGAAAATACTTTGTTTTATTTTATTTTTTTAAATAAAATATAAAATTCAAATTTATATATAGTGTTCCAGGACTAATAAACTATTTATTCCTTAGAGATGTGATTACTTAGATCTAGTTAAAAAGTAATAAAGTAACTGTAACATTCTTTTACCAGATTTTAGGTATTTTCCACCTCATTTCTTATATTCCTCTTTAATTGGTTGTGTCTTGGGACTCCTAGGGATAGAAAACATTTGTTGAGAAACATGATATAATGTTAGGGTATGTATGTTTTTATGAATAAATAGAGTCTAGGTATAAATGTGTTAATGAATTTTTGGGGTTCTCTATGGGTTTGTGGGATGCCAAAGGTTTTTTGAAATTTTTAGGTAAGAATATAGAGTTTTCACTATATGTAGAAAATTTACACACCGTGTAATGGGTATAAATAACATGTAATGATTTCTAGGATAATGTAGTGAGTTGAGTACACATAATGAATGGTTACATTCCATATAGGGATTACACACCATGTAATATTAAAATATTAGTTTTTAATAAAAATGGTAATGGGTTTTTCAGCATATTAGATTGCTGAGGATTACATGATGTGTAAATGGATTACATGTTGTGTAAGTGTCAAAAACAATGATTTTAGGGTGATAAATCAGATGAATGATTATTCATTAATCCAAATATATCCCCCCTCTCGATTTAGGGATATTAAATGCTTATTTTGAGAGCCTCTATTCGATCTAGATTGATTAGTTCAACGACTGATCACTATTGAGGTTGAGTTGCATCTCTATGGGTGAGTAATCATTTCTGATTATATATTACCTTTTATCTCAGTAGAGATGTTGTTTTGTGATATTGGGTTTTTGGATCCATAGTGATGTTTCAATTTTTCCTCTTCTAGATCCATTGTGTGATCTTATTTATGGGGATGTTCTTTTGTTAGTTGTAGTGTGGTAGGTGCACATTCTTGAGTTGTGTGTTATTTACTATTCTCCTCCAATCCTTTTGTTTAATTGAATAAATTATGAGATGTGAGGATTAGGTCTAGGGAAACAATTTTGGTATTTCTTCTTCATTTTTGGTGAATTCTATTGTGGGCGTGTGTGACCTGCGCTTTGAGGTAGGTTGTTTTGTCTCTAGCTTGTGTTATTGAACTTCACTGCTCATGTTCTTAATAAATTATCTTTGAAAGAAATATAATGATATGATTGATTTGTTTTATGTGAGTGGAATAAGGTTCTTATTAAATATATATTTTCCCTAGTTTTCGAAATTTTAATGGGGTTTCACAGCATTATGAAACTGTTTTGTGAAATGGTTTTGAAATCATGGTTTGATTAAAATGGTTTGATGAAATGGTTTTGAAAATAGAGAATATTAAAAACTATGGTTACTTAGGTGGAAGGTATAGTAATAGGTGTCATCCAATGTTGGGGGGTTTTCTCCTGGGAATTTCCTCTTCTCCCAAGGACTATTGTTTTAGGTACTTTTCAGACCTATTAGGGTATAAACTCCTAGGGGTTTCTTATACTCTATAGATTCAATGAATATGTCTAGTGGCTTGATGCGTAAAAGATTTTCTATGTTAGGTATGATTTTCCTAGCTATCTTGTCTTAGTTTGATCCTTGGAATTATGTTACTTATTCTTTTTAGATGATTTGGGATACTAAGTATACATGACTGCTCACCCCTAGACACACACACACACACACACACACACACACTATTTTTAGGTTTACATGGTGAATTTTGTGACTGAGCTGGACAATAATAGCATGGATCCTAGTATTTCTTTCAAAGTGACTACCTAAGAGTTTACTTTAGTTTTTATTATAGATATTTGTATCTATGAAACATTTAATGTAATTTAAATTGTTATTAGATATTATTTATTTTCATACTTTGATATTAATTGATGGATTTTTTGTTATGTTACAAGAAAATATAAGAGTAACTCCTTCAATTTAGATGATTATAACCTTGGTATTAACCTCAAACAAAGGTCATAATGGTGGTTGGCCTCACATGCCACTCTTATTGTCACTACTTTCCCAGGAGTGGTTCTTAGTGGGTGTTGGTTAAGAAAAAGTGGTATCAGATCTATGAATATGATTAAGGATGGAGTTTAGAGTTAAGAAAGTGTAATGATTTCATGTTATTGGTTTAGAAATAGTGTTAGTCAAACATAGTGTGTGATGTAACAAGTAATTTTGAACAAGAAAAATGTGATTTGGCCCCCTATTATCTGATTCAAGTACCAAAAGGTTACCATACACTCTAGGGCATGTAATTGTTAGTCCTGGATCCATTGGATCATTGAGATGGTGAGGGACTGAATCAATGATCTCTTTTATTTTACGAGATATTCACTTTTTCACCCAAATCTTAAACCTGTTAATGTTATTGATTGACCTGATTATATCTCACTACCTCACCACCATATAAAGTAATAAAGAATGATAGCATCACATAATATTTAAAATGTATGTTTGAAAGGCATAATCTTTTCCATGTTGGTTATTACCTAAAACATTTTTTCTCCACTATGACCTTATTATCAATTATAGTGGTCTTCAGAGTCCATAGAAGAATGATTGGTTATACCCTCAAGAACCTAGTATTCCTTGATTGGTTATAATCCTCAGTCTTCAATCTCATCAAAAACTGGTTATAATCTCAGTTACAAGATTCTTAACTTTTTGTTTTGATCCAATTATAGAAAGTTCTTTATATTATTTAGAGTGATATTCCACAATGAGCGTGCAGGATCTATCATTCTCACTTATAACTTCAAGGTCTTCAACATGATTCTAATCTTTAAAATTCTTCCAGATCATGAATGATTTTATTATCCCTTGAAACATCACAAATAATCAAGTTAAAAATAGATCTCTTTACACTTTAATGGATCCCAAACTCATCTAATTTTCTCACTGTGATACATATTTTTATCATGTTTTCAAAAATATCTTTCATTATGTTTGGAATTTATCTAAATCCTCACACTCTAATCTTATTTGCTTATCTAAATATTTTTATATATAAATATCTCTCATACATAGTTTCCATTAGTATTTGGAATATCTTTAATCCCCAATAATCATGATCTTCTCATTTAATATTCATTTATTTTTTTATAAATCATACTCTCAAAGAATCAGATATTTCCTTCTTTGAAATCCTGTAAACAAATCAACTTCTTTAATACTATTAAAAATCCTCAAATACATGAAAACACATTCCATTTCTACATTTACCATTATCTTATGATGTGGAAATCATTTTAGATTCCTTCATCATCATAGGATATTTTATCCAGGGATAATTCTCACATGCATAGGATAAATACCTCATAGGATATTTCTCATGTTTGATATTTCTCACATGAATAGGATAAATCCCTCATATGATATTTCTATTAAAGACCTTAAGCTTATATAAGACATTATATTTAAAATAATCTATATTATGTGATATAAATTATCTTATTGGATGGTTTGAATAAGATAAATACATTTTTCAAATATTTAATGACATACCAATCTTCTCACGTAGCTAAATCATCTTATGCATGTAATTGAATTTACTTACATGGATCAACATAAGATAAATTACATATTTATTTGTCATATTTGGTAAAATAATTCCATGATATCTTAAAATCAACTCCATGATTCATTAAATTGATTCAAGTATTTCTCAAATCAACTCTGTCCCTTCCTAAAAAACTAGAACAATTTAATCATGATTAAGATAATGTATCTTCACCCATCAACAAAATCCCTATGTTTCCTTCAATATTAGCTCCATAAAAAACATTAAACCTATTGGAATCAAATTAAATGATCACATGAGAATCAAAATATCCCCATTTTTATTAGTTTTTAATATATTCACACATATTCAATGTCAATATGTGTTCTCAACCCTTTCTCTCCTATATGTGTGTGCATTTTTTCCCCCTGATTGAAAATCAAATGAAAATATTAGTGTAACTGTATTATCTTCCATTCTTATTCCTATTGAGGAACTCTTAATCTCTTTTACCTTTTTCAAATATGATAGAAGGATATTAATATATAGGTGTCTTATAAAAGGACTTTGATTATTATACTTTAAGTATACATGGGCTAGCCCGATGTAGAAAATAATAGAGATATAATTAAGGTTTTCTATACTATCTGTGCACTAATATACATGTGATATCATGATCAGAATATTATCAATTATCAAATAGGGTCGGTATGTAATAGATTTTATTAAGGGAAATATGAAAACTACACTCATCTCATAAAACAATTAGAAGAGTTCATATACGTGTCTTGTAACTCCCCCATTCTCAGGTCTGTAATAACCAACACCCACTTAATAAGTACATCATAAATATGGGTTGTATATGTGATTATCATAATTTAACCATTATATTATAAAATCTATCTATAAATTCCATGTTTACTAGAAGAAAAATATTGGTGGATTAATTCTATCTCTTTCTCCCCCTAAAGAGATACATTGTTGTCATTCATTATGAAGACTTATTTTCACTAGTAATTATTGATAATATAATCTTACAAGATTTATAGTTTGTACATATCTCTATATTATTATAAAATTCCATGAATGTTAGTTCCAACAACATAATATAATAGGGAATAAGGGAAGACATCATTGTGTCTTAGAGACAATATTCAAGATAAGATCTTCCTCTTAACCTGATCTATTATAAATAATTGGCCTTAAAAATTAATAAGATTGAGTTTAAATTCAATAATTAACTCTCCTATTTTTATTTGGATTTTACTATTTATATATTTTCAGAATTATGTCATAGCATATATATATAAATATTATATCAAAAGGTTGATACTTTCGCTTATTATCCATTTTCCCACAATAGAAAACTTTTAATATATAACCTATTTTATTTTCATGAAATATATTCCCAATTTTCATATTAGATTAATTATTGTGCCAAAAAATACTTAAAACCCTATTATTTTTTTAAAATTTTATATGGGAACAAAAATCATAGTCAGATACATATAAACAGATTGAGAAAACCCATTAGTCTGTGAATACTTATAAAAAATTTTATTTTTGAAAATCAACATTGAGCTCAAAATAAACATTTTATTACACAATATATCTACAAATAATCCCAATTATTTTCATAAAATATTTTATATTAAATCTTAAAGGCTAAATAAAAAACATAAAGTATTCTTGTAATCATGAAAAACTGATGATTTGTTTTCTTAAAGTTATAATTTTCACCCTTAACAAGTAGCACATCCTTTCCTCTAAACATAAACTCATTAACTTATCCTTTTGAAAACATATGTTTTATGTAAAACCAATATAATTCATATATAAATAATGTAGGTAACTTGGTAAATTATCTTCATAGAACACCTACAAGTAGAATAACCAATATGGTAAACTTAAAAAAATTATCCAAAGAACATAATCATTACCCAATGCATTTGAGGTATATAATCAACCTACATATCCTTAGTTTATAACAAAATCACCCATACATGGTTTATAATGGATCCACCCATCCTTGGTTTATAATAGAATTACCCGAACCTGGTTTATAATTGAACAACTCATCATTAATAATAGTTATTAAAAACCATAACATAATCGTATCACATAAAAGCTTTTATTTCCATCATTATATTCATAAAAATATTCTTTTCACCCATAATACAACATTTCCAGTTATTGAAATATCCATTCCTTTTAAAAACACTTTTTAAATACCCATAGAAAAGAGAAGGATGTTTTTTTCTTTGAATAAAATATGAATTATTTTAAAGGAATAAAAATATAAAATAATAGCAATGGAGGCAGGAAAAACCATTTACACCATAGACATTAAAATAAAACCTTCATTTTTCCTTTGGTCAAACCATTCCATATAAAATATATAAAAAGATTCCTTTTGAAACCATTTAAAAAAGGAAAAAGTGTTATAAAAGTTATTTTATAATTCATTTATTCCCATATAAATACATCCTTAAAATAATATTAAGAATAAGAATATGTAGGAAAAATATTTAGTAAATAAATATTTAAAACATTTAAAATATTATTTTTAATGTAAAGTGTCCCTTTTCTCGAGTCTTATTCATCACATACATTATTTATATTCCTAAATAATAAATTTATAATAATTATATACCTTCTTAATAAACTTTTTTATATTTATTATTCCTTTTATTTTTTTACCATTTTAAAATAAATTATTTAATAAAATTAATTTCACATTTGAGGTTTTGATGATATCCAACTCATATGTCCTAAATGAATTCAGTAGGTTGACAATGGTAAAAGTGGAAATTATTCCATAATATAAAGAATAATAATAGAATAGTTATATTTTTTATATATCAACTATTATTTTGAAACTTACCATGAAATTTGGTTTTAAAAAATGAACTATGTTATAATCATGGAGATGGTAGGTTGTACATATGCATGAGTATCATTTACATTTTTTCTAATGAACATTATGTAAAAAGGTAAGTATTATTTTATCTTTCAAAAATGATTATTATATAAAAAAAATTATTTACTTAAATACTCTAATATATATCATCCATGTCAGGTTGTCATAAAAAACAAATCATATCACTTCAAGGAGATAGTAATCCACATGTACACTCAAATGACGTTATCATTTTTTGATGGCTGGAAGGGTAAGAAATTAGATGATATATTATCTTTAAATAATGATAAATATTTAATTACTATAATATATATAAATTAAATACATCCTTATAGTTATCCATTATTGGCGATTTTGGAAAAATAATTACTTCAATTCACGAGGTGGTAGTCTGCCGTACACATGAATGATGAATTAGTTTCTCATTTGATGAAAAGAGGATATTGATATAAGATATTAAATTAAAATAATAACATATTAGTATATTTAGATACTTATTTTATAATATTATAATGTGTGAATAAGATTTAAAGTAGGCAGAATAAAAAATATGACAAAAACATGCGGTTACAAGCTATAACTCTTCCTTCGGACTACATTTAGGATATACACCTTAATCCCTATATGGTCAACTTTATGTCCAAAATAAGACTCTATAATATGGGGAGGGATGTGATTTAGGGATTTGGGTATATATTTAATTAATATGAAGTCTTTTGAAGTTTGAAGAGGAGAGGGGAGGAGGTTCCATTTTATAAGTGATGGGAGATGCATTCTTGGAATTAAATAAAGTATTAAATTAATATAAAAAAATATTCATCATAAAAGGGTTAAAAATTGATGTAATTAAAATAAAGTATGAGGATGATTATAAATATCCTAATAAAATAAAATTATGAAAATTTTATATTATGTTTTTTACCCTTACCTCTTTGTTTTAATCCATATTAACCTATTTGATAGTTACAACGATATCAATGGTTTTTAATTTTTAGGGGTCTAGAATGTAACTTTAAATGGACCATGTTTTATATTTTCAACCATATAAAATTAAATTTTCAGAATATGGTACTTTTTTAATTTTAAATGAATTAATAAAATATATTTTATTATAAAATTTCATTAATGTCATTTTTCAAACTATTCATTTATTTTGTCTTTAATGACCTAAATATAGTAATGGAAGTCGAATATAAAAATATAATCATAAATAATATGTTATATTGATCTATAAAACTCATGGGAATATATAAATAACCCAAATAATAAATCTTTTAGTGTTTTTAAAATCATTTACTTGAATTTTATATTTCTTTCACAAACACTATTATAGAATTGCAAAAGAATTTAAGGTAGTTATATATTCAATAAAAATTATAAATAAATTTCCATCAAATAAATTATTTAATTATTCTAAAAATAGTATTCCTATTTATTCAAAAGTTATTTTTATCTCTATGTGAACATATAAGAAAAATTTAAAATCATTAGAGTGACATTTTTTATTTTTCTTGATATAAAATATTATAAAGGTACAAATAAAAGATAAATGGAAATAAAAAGTCATATTCTTAAAAACATGGATAGATATAGAGTAAATATACTCATATAATGAAATAAATTGAAGTATTTAATTGAATTTGAGGCCTTATTACAGTAATTTTAATGCTAATTACTAATTTTACATTTACCGTGATAAAAAAAATCATTATGGTCACTATTCATAATGAGAAAAAATAAAATAGAGATATTTACAAAATTTATCCCTAATTATTCCAAATATAGAATCCAATTTTCAATATTCAGTTCACATAAGTAGAAAATTTTAATTTAAAAACGAGTCTACAAAATATGATGAAAAACGTTTTTTGAGAAAAAATGTATTTTTAAATATAAAAATGTTTTTATATCAAATTCAAGTATAAAATTAATTGAAAATATGATAATTGAATTTTTTCAATAAAAATTTCTAATTTAATTTTACAAATATCCTAAAATATAATATTACTTTTAAAATACTTTGAAATAAAATATAGTTTCCAAAAAAAAATATCATTTTTCACTATTCATCGAAAGATAATTTTTTTTATAAAATTATCAAAAATCTATCCTAATTGAATTTTGACAAGTTGAATTAAAAAAATATGTTCATTTTTTGAAATTAAAATTTTATAATTTTACAATCA
The DNA here is from genome assembly GCA_963277665.1 of Viscum album. Lineage (NCBI taxonomy): Eukaryota > Viridiplantae > Streptophyta > Magnoliopsida > Santalales > Viscaceae > Viscum > Viscum album. Next base: position 401,961,179 of record OY728136.1, on the reverse strand, counting down.
TATTTTTTAATAAAACCATATAATGAAAGAAAACCCAATTTATTTAGACAATAAACCTATTTTTACTTTTTAATTGAAAAATTACCTAATATTGTTATAATGAATATAAATATATATATTATAATAAATGAATACATGAATATGATTTATCTTAATATTTAATGGGATATTACTTTCTTCCCCCATTTTGGGAATTAATCCTAATAATTTTATTCATTACTTAAATAAGTGGGGATATCTTTCCCTAATAGAATTTTATGATTATAATATTACTTCTTCAACCATATGGTTTTTAAAAAAATCCTTAACCTGGTGAATATATTTATTCCAAAATAATTTCTATCTAAGGTCAATAATTTTAATAGGCCATTCCTTATAATAATGTTTATCTTCCAACTGAACTACTTCAGGGCTCAAAACATGATATGCATATCACATATTTTCATAAAAACAAAATATGTAATATATCATATACATGAGATTAACTTAGAGGTAAGGAAACTTGATTGGAAAATATTCCTACTTTCTCAAGGATTTCATATATTCTGATGAACCGTGGAATCTTCTTCCCATTTTTATTAAAATGCATTACACTTTTCCATAGAGATAGTTTTAGAAAAACATGATCACCTACCTAAAAATGAAGGTCATTAATCCATCTATCCACATAAATTTTCAGCTGACTCTCAGCTATCCTCACGTGTTGTAGAATCATCTTCACATTCTAAACAATTTCTTCTACCAAAATTTTCCCCAACAACTTTATTTCATTGACTTAATCCTAACAAGATGTAGTCCAACATTGATTTTCATATAATTCCTCAAAGGTTCCATATGTATAATGGAATGAAAAATATTATTATAATATTACTCAACCAAAGTTACATGTTTATCCCAACTTGTCTAATAATACATTGGACAATATTGAAGCACATATTCCAAAATTTGAATCATTCTCTCTCACTATCCATCATACATATGATGAAAGGTTGTACTGACATATAATTTAGCACCAAATGAGTTATGTAGTCCTTTCCATAAATTAGGGGTGAATTAGGGATCATGATCAAATAAAATTAAAAGAGGGACTATATAAACCTATACTTTTAATTAATAGATATTACATCTTAAAATATGAATATTTTATTTATTTTAAAAAATACACACATGAGGATTGTAAATGTATAGTGTCTTTGGAAAAAAGATACAAAATATTTTTATTTCATAAAATATCTTCAATATCTCCCAAAAATATCTTCCCCCACAATATTATTCTTAGAAAGACCATATTAAAAACATTTCTTCATAACATAGGGAAATAAAACATAAGAAATGGTGAGATGAGATTCTCTGTAAGTGTAAACAAGTGTGATATAGATCATCAATTAAAAAACACGAAAATAAGTGTATTAGAACATGATATTAAGATTTTAAAATCCATAACCATCATATCATAGATCATAATCTCGAATCTTGGAATATATTCTAGAAGTTCATAAGAAATGAATCATAAATGAATCAAATATCATGATCAAATAGAGCATAACATTGATATAAGTCATTAGTTTATGACATACACATAATCATATAAAACCATTATCTTAATGAAGTATCTTTACTAATACCATCATAGTGTATTTGTTTTAATACCCATTTTATCATATCCTTAGTCGATGTTGACTTCCAATATTATAATAATGAACATTATATATTAATGAACTTGTTTCCCTCTTAATTACTGTCTTTATTATCTCATGATATATCCATAATTACACAATTCATTGAAGAGACATATAATTTCAAGACCATCAATCATATAATCATATCCCATTCATATATGGTCCACCATATCATAAATAATTTATCATATATTATAACCTATGGAAAGGAAATAGGTTTCATAAACATTTTAACATTTCATCATAATAATTACTATTGAAAATAAATGGGTTTCATAAAAAACTCATCATAAAAATCATAAAACATATTGATATAGAATAAATATGGTATCCTTGGATCATATCCCTAGTATATCATACATAAAATAAAAGGATGTTTTCATAATTTTTTTTGAAAGATCACATGGAATATTTCTTGAGGAAAATTCCCCTTTTATTTTGAAATCCCATCTTTAAGATCTAAAATTTTAAAAAAAAATTAGAAAAAAAATTATCATAATGAAGACACATGGAAAAATTTAAATTAATATTTAAATATTTGAGTGGTCATGGTGGTGGGAAATTTGATTCGTGGTGTGTATGTTCAAAAAAATATTCCATTCACATTTTCTATAAAAAGTAAAAAGTACCAATTTTAGAAAGTGAAAATAATATTCATTTTAAACCAATTCTTAAATATTAAAACATGAGTAAAAATGAATTTAAAAATTAATATTATAATAATAAACATATTCTTGAATTTTTTTTAGAAAACATTGACCTAGAACGAAAATTATTTTTGACTAAATAGTGAAATAAAGTCGGTTTTCCATAAAAACATTCTTTTAGTCCCATGATTTCATAAAGAGAGTAAAATGTTGTGAAAAAATATAATATACATAAATAAACATACCAGAATAAAATTCATGAGTTTCTTGATATATAGGATATAGAATGTCACCATCAAGAATTTAGTCATAAACAGTCCACATAAACAATGAGATTGTAACATAAATCCCTTACCTTTTTTGTAACATTCATATCAAAACCTCATGAAAGAGAGATCCACATATGGATTTTTACACCCTATTAATTTTCATGATATTATTAATAATATAAATTCATGTATAGTATATACACCACACAAAAGAAACCAGTGGTGAACATGGTATATGTCTCTTAGAAAAAAAGGGAGACATAAAACCCTTACCTTGAGTTCAAATTGATTCAAAAGGCCTCTAAAATAGAGTATAATAAATTTATATTTATTTTAAATATATAATATAATCATAAAAATACTTATATTATTTTATATTATCCATGTATAATATTTCAACACCCATTTATGAATAATTTCTTATTAAAATTAATATTTCTAGCGTTAACTATTTTATTTCTCATAAGAATTAAAGTTCGATTAATCTGGTAATTATACTTTGATCATAATTCAATAATATATATAAAATTAATCATTATATAAATAATATATATATTCATTATATATATATATTTTTTTTTATTCATCGGTAAATGGTTGATATTTTTTCAGAAAAAAGACCAAAAAGTAACATTGTAGTGTTTTGGGGTCGATTATGTTCATTGAAAAAGAAGGTTTGAATTTTCAGTTGTGGAGTTAGAGTGTGATTATTGAATAGGTGTATTAAAAAATCATCATTATAGATTTATGGAATCCTTGGATGTGATTTTGGATGTAGCTCATATGAGGTGGTGTTATTTCTGAGTGTACTCAATATCTTTGGGCCTCAAAAATCAAGATTTGTTTTATTGGAATGGAAGGATTCTTGTATTTAATTTTTGGTGAACCAAATAATTTTTAAAGGAGGTTGTGGTTGTTTTTCATAAAATTAAATATGATCACATAGGATATTTTCTATGTAAACCACATATCATGTATACAAATCCACAATGTAAAATTGACAAAGGCATTTAGACCATAAATGGAGACTGTGACGGAGTTCGTCATTTATAAATGATAACAGTGGGTTAGAGGTAACAACAAAGAAGGTATATCATTAAGAAATTAATATGGTTAATTAGAGGATTCCACAAAGGTTATTTTCATTTACGGATGAAGGCTGTGTTTCAAAAGAGACCTCAAGGGTAATCTGTAACGACCCAAAGTTTCATTAATGGAAAATACCTCTTGTTCCAGTTAAATGTCTATTTATGAAAAATGTTTTTATAAGATGTCAAATTCGTTGGTTTTATATTAATAATTTTGTCCGTTGTTAATATAGCCGTTGAACAGTGATCACATGATTAGTATAAATATAAGGCTTTAACGAACCCAATTTTACTCAGACAAAGGAAGCGATGGCCTCATCTAGTAGAATTCCCCCATACGAAGCCCATTTGTCAGAGCTTGGAAAAGAGGTGGAATCTTTGGGCTTCTCCCTTGACTAAGCCCAAGCTGAGCTTCATTATGTCAAGCTTGAACGTGATCATCTATGAGAAAAGTGGAAGTTGACAGAGATTACCACTCGTGCGATGTTATCCGAGCCGCCCCAAGAGTCTGTCACCATCACACACCTTACCCTTAAGTCTTATGTGGCTACTTTAAGGGGTTATGTAACAAATAAGTAGTACTATGTTCATGTATATTATTTTTTTTATATAATAATGAATATAATTTCTAGTCATTTTTGATACATTGTAAATAGTTTTTAAAGTACAAATGGTGTTTTTAGTTATTATTTAATTAAGAAAATTATTTAATTAATTAAGGGATTTTTGAATTAAATAATATTTTAATAAAATAATAATAATAATATTAAATTAATTTTTATTAAATATAAATGATCTTATAATTTTATGAATGCAATTAAAATTTTTATTAAGGTTTGAAAGCCATTTCTGTCAAAACCCGTGAATTTTCGATATATGTTGGTTTTTATTTTAAAAGTGAAAATTAACATATATAGTAAATTTTTTAGATAAAATAAATGTCATTTCTGGAATCAGGATGTCGAAATTATCCAATGGTGAATTTTTCATAATTTTCTGAGACAGTCAAATTTTTGGGTAAAAATTAAATACCGTTTAAATATATAATGTGTTTTATGACATCATAATGACCCAATGGTGATGTAATAAAATAATATAATCCTTATGTTTGGACAATATATGTTTTACCATTAAAATAAAGTTATTTTGGGTTTGTTTGACTTACTTTTCAAAGCATTAATGAACCCCTGAAGACTTATTCAACACTTTGCCTTTTTAAATTAATTTCCATGGGAGTGTGACTCACCTCCACATAAGCAACCTTATTATTTTAATAATTTCGGACCATGGACTTGTAAAATATTGTTTTTCTCTTTACTTTTCCAGAAACTATGCACAAAAACCATGGGTTGGTTTGTGGTTTGGACTAGTTTAATATAAGGGGTCCCAAACCTAAATAATAAATAATTCTTTCACCTTTCCTATATAAACCCACCCAAGATCCCATTTCCTCCTCACTAAAATCCTTTGGAGTTCGTCCAAACTCTACCCTAATATCTCTATAATCCTCCCAAGGTGCCCCAAGCTCCCAATATGCCTCTCACAAGCCTCTCTCTAGCCTTTGGAAGCACACTTCCAAGTAAGGGTTTTTTCTTCCTTTCTCATTTTTGTCAATTTTCATTAAGTTGTATTTCCCTTTTAATTCCAATTATGAATGTTGGGGTATGGTTTCACACCTCCCCCATACTTCCCTCTTATTTTTTGAATGATGGTAGACCCCTTTATCTCTCATTAAATGCCTCCCATGTACACCCGTTACAATGCCGAAATTCTGAAAGGAACTTCTCTCTCTTCTTTTACATTCAAGAAATAATTTTGTACCATGAATCTAAATTCCTTTTCAATTATTGGGACATGTTTCTATATGAACTCCTTACTGTCCATTACATGTAAATATGACTAGGAACCCCCTTTCTCCCTCATCAACCATTTTTATGAATTCTTATGTCACGTCGTTACGCTGCTTAAATCACACCGATTTTCTAAGCCAATGTCATTGTGTAGTGAATACCATACCCAATTCTCCATCAAGGGTATTCACCTTTATGGACATTTACTTATTGATTATAAAGTTTCAAGTATAAATTCCACATTCCTGTTTCGTGGAATAAATGATTGTGTTTTATGAATCCATGTTATATGATCCATGTGGAACACTTATGCATGAAATGAAATATTTAAGAAGGGTGCGCCCTTATAGTGCTCCAATGCATTGGGTAAAGTATAGTATCATGATACGTCATGTGCAATTAGTGTTGACTCATGCTAATTAAAGTGAAATGATGGTTTACTCATGCTTCATGTGCAATGAGGGTTTACTCATGCTCCATGTGCAATGAGCCTTGGCTCATGCTAATTCAATGTTAAGTGTTGTTGCCACATTCCATGTTATTATTATCATTCTTTATCATGCCTTTATGTTCATGTTTCTTTTATGATCTATTGATATGCCTATTGTCTAACATTTATTGTACTCCTCATGTTATTCCATGTGTACTCCCTTACTGGGCTTTATAGCTCACCCTTTTCTTATGCATGTCCTCAGGTTATCCCATGCAATGCTAAGTACGAGGGAATGTAGTGGTCATGTAAAGGAAGTTTTCAATAAAGATGTTGTATTTCATGTTTTAAGTTTTTTATGTAATGATCCTAATCCCCAAAGACACTAAACCTCTCGATCTTCTTTGTTTTATCAAGTGATGTTTTATGTAATGAATCATGTTTAAGTTGTAATAAAAAGCAGGGTTGTCAAAGTTGGCATCGAAGGATCGGTTTAGTTATTTTTGGGATTAAGAAAATCCTAGAAAATCCTTAGATACAAGACTAATTATAATAAAAACATCCCTAAGATTTGGTAAATACTAAGTAAGTGTTTTATCAAATAAATACATTCCTGTCTGGATACGAGCAGGTAGAGGCGGCTCTGGCACATATGTATCCTAGGGGTAAAACCCGAAAACACCGCTTTGAGCTAGACTCGAACGGGAACTGGTGCACGACAACGGGCCTTGCTGCACTCTTGGTTACGACACTCCCGGGGGATATGTTTTGATAAATTCACAATCTTGGTATGAACCCTTATTAATGGAAAAATTCCCCTAAGAATATTTGTTAGAAAGTAGATCATAAAAAGCCTAGATTGAATCTTATAGACTCATAAGTTGAAGAAATTAATGTTTATTTATAATTCATCAACTTTTATCTTTGGATTACCCTTTATGTGTTACCCCTAACTTTCCTTTTTCCAGCCAATGGACGGTAATAGGAGGACTCGGGCTAACAACCGTTGTGAAGATCAGTGTGATGATTATACTAATGAGATGCCCAATCCAATGGGAGCGGGAATCGCGAACTTTGTCACGCTTCTCTCTCAGCTAACTCAAGTTTTGAATAGAAACACAGGTCAAGAGGAACTTTCAACCCCCCCACCTAAGAAAGAACAAGTCACTATCGAGATCTTCATGAGACAAAGGCCTCCTAATTTTAGTGGATCATCTGATCCCATGATCGCTGAACAATTGATCAACTCCATTGAAAAGATCTTCTCCATCCTTCAATGTTCTGAACAAGAGATGGTTCTCCTGGCAGCTTATCGTATGGAGGGTGAATCTGATCAATGGTGGACGTTGATCAAAAATAAGAAGCCTCAGGAGGAGATCGATGCTTTGGAATGGAAGGAATTTCGGAAGATGTTTTTCGATAAATATTTTCCGTGCACCCTCCGTCTTAAGATGGAAAGGGACTTCCTTTCCCTCAATCAAAAACATGAAGAATCTGTGGGAGCATACAAGGAAAACATCCCAAGACTTGCACGATATGCTTCTGGCTTTGTCGTTACCCCCGAATGCAAGGTTGACCGCTTCTTTGGTGGGCTGAAGCCTAGCTTGCGGAAAGCATTAGCGATCCGTGACTTCGACATCTTTTTTAGGAAATTGTCCGATGTGCCCTCAAGGTCGAAATAGAGATCGGAGAATCATAGGGGTATCATGGGGACAAGAAGCGTAAGGTGGAATTCAATTCTAGTGGTCCGATGGATAAATCCAATGGTGCTAAGAAGTTCCAGCACCCCACTTGCCAAAAGTGAGGAAAGAAGCACCCTGGAAATTTCCTTAAGGGGATGAGAAAATGCATCAGGTATGGAAGAGAAGGGAACCTAGCTATTAACTGTCGGCAAGAAGGACCTGCGGCTACGACAGAGGAGAGGAATGCTCTGTTCGAACCTCAATGCGTTGTTCAACGCTACAAATGCAAAGAACCGGGTCATTTTGCAAATCAGTGCCCTAATCCAAGGGTTATTGGAGGCAACCAACAACCTCCAAGACAGAAAGGAAGAGCTTTTGCCATCACTTCTGCCGAAGTGAACCCCGACAATGAAGTGGTGACAGGTACACTAGTTATTCATTAAATAATAGCGAACATACTTTTTGATTCAGGTTCTACGCATTATTTTATATCTTGAAAGTTTAGTAGAATAATCCCAGCACCAACACAAATCATGGAAGTAAAGATGTCGGTGAGTACGGAAAATGGGGTAATCATTGCATCCCATGAATATAAGTACTCCACTGTTATAATCTATGGATTGCATTTCCCAGTGAACCTCGTCATACTCCCTTTGGTGGAAATTGATGCAATTCTTGGAATGGATTGGATTTCCTTATATAGAGCCAATATAAATTGTCAGGAGAGGGAAATCACACTCCATATGGAGAATCAACCCCCGATTCTTTACAAGTGTCAGGATGAAGATGAATATCCTTTAGCTCCATCATCTCAAGCATGGATATTACTGCCCTATGATCATGTGTATCTAGCTCAGATGATTGAGTCCAAAGAATAAACCATACATGAAGAAATGACTATTGTGAGGGAATTCGCAGAAGTGGTTCCCAAGGAACTGCCTGGTATTCCTCCAAGAAGAGATGTTGAGTTCTCAATTAAACTTATACCTGGGGTGCTACCAATATCCAAGACTCCATATAGAGTGGCTATTGTTGAGCTTGAAGAGCTGAAGAAACAACTACAGGAGAATCTGGATAAAGGGTTTATACGCCCAAGTGCTTCACCATGGGGTGCACCAGTCCTCTTCGTCAAGAAGAAAGATGGGTGAATGCGGCTCTGCATCGATTATTGTGAACTTAAAAAAATCACGATAAAGAACATGTATCCACTCCCACAAATTGATGACTTGTTCGATCAGTTTTGTGGAGCACAATACTTCTCCAAGGTGGAATTGCGGTTGAGATCTTATCAAGTAAGGGTGAAGAAGGAAGATATCCCCAAGACTGCTTTTCGTACAAGGTACGGGCACTATGAATTCATAGTAATGCCTTTCGGACTCACCAATTCTCCTGAAATATTCATGGACTTGATGAATAGAGTATTTAGTGATTACCTTGACAAATTTGTGGTAGTCTTTATAGATGATATTCTAATATACTCCAAAACCAAGGAGGACCATGAGGAGCATTTAAGAACTGTACTGGAGACTTTGCGTAAGGAGAAGCTCTATGCAAAGTACAACAAGTGTAAGTTCTGGTTGAAGGAGGTCTCATTCTTTGTCCATATCATCACAAGCAGTGGGATATCTGTGGATCTCTCCAAAACAGATGCAATTGAGGGATGGCCGAGGCCAACATCGGTAACCGATATCCGTAGCTTCTTGGGGTTAGATGGATATTATCGACGATTTGTCAGAAATTTCTCACGATTGTCCAACCCTCTTACCAAGATAGCTCGAAAGGGAGTAAAGTTTTCTTGGAGTGATGAATGCGAAGAAAGCTTCAAGGAGTTGAAAAGGAGGCTTATCACTGCACCGGTTCTCACTTTACCCACAAGTGGGGAGATTTTTGTGGTATTCAGTGATGCTTCAAAGAAGGGCTTAGGCTGTGTGCTGATGTAGAATGATAATGTGATATCCTATGCCTCAAGGCAGTTGAAAATCCATGAGCAAAACTATCCAACACATGATCTGGAGTTGGAGGCTGTGATCTTTTCCTTGAAAATATGGCGGCATTATCTCTATGGAGAGAAATGTGAGATATATACTGACCACAAGAGTCTTAAATATATATTCACACAGAAAGAGATTAATATGTGCCAGAGAAGATGGATAGAGCTCATAAAAGATTACGACTGTTCAATACATTACCACCCTTGGAAAGCGAACAAGGTGGTAGATGCCCTAAGTAGAAAGGATCCGGCGATTCTATCAATGATGAAAATTGAGAAGGATCCAATCTTCTTAGACTTGATGAAGATGGACGTGGGAATAATAAAGAAGGGAACATCATCAATCCTTTCACAAATGATTGCTCAACCATCTATTTTGGAAAGGTTAAAGCATGCTCAAAAGGATGATGTGGGAATTCAAGAAAAAGTGGAAACTATCAAAAAGGGAAAATCCTCGGAGTTTAATGTTAATGAAGAAGGAATTGTGTGGTTTGGGAAAAGACTATGTGTTCCATCAAGTCCGGAGCTGAAGAAGGAACTTTTGGATGATGCACATAGTTCAAATTTCTCTATTCACCCAAGGAGCACAAAGATGTATCGAGATCTCAGAGAAAAATTTTGGTGGGATAATATGAAGAAGGAGATCGCTGAATATACATCAAAGTGCCTGGTGTGTCAGCAAGTGAAGGCAGAGAGGCAGAAGTCTAAGGGGATGATGCAACCATTGCCCATACCAGATTGGAAATGAGAGAACATCACCATGGACTTTGTCACCGGACTTCAAAGGACATCCAAAGGCAACAATGCAATCTGGGTTGTTGTGGATCGTCTTACAAATACTGCACACTTCATTGATATTCAGGAGGATTTCTCATTGGATCAACTGGCACATATATATATCAGGGAAGTGGTAAGGTTACATGGAGTAACACTATCTATTGTGTCTGATCGAGATCCAAGATTCACCTCTAAGTTTTGGAAGAGTCTTGAACATGCTCTGAATACTGAACTAAACTTCTGTACGGCCTATCATCCTCAAACTGATGGCCAATCCGAGCGGACTGTCCAAACACTTGAGGATATGTTGAGAGCATGCTCAATGGACTTTAAAGGAGGATGGGATCAACATCTTCCTCTAGTTGAGTTCTCTTATAATAACAGTTTCCACTCGAGCATCCAAATGGCATCATATGAAGACCTATATGGGAAAAGGTGCAGAACACCGGCATGTTGGGATGAGGTCGGTGAACGTAAGTTGCTTGGACCAGAAATGGTCAAAGAAATGGTGGATAAGGTGAAAACCATTCAGCAGCATATCAAGGCAGCCCAGAGTTGACAGAAGAGTTATGCAGATAATCTTCGACGATACCTTGAGTTTAAATTTGGAGACATGGTGTTTTTACGCATATCTCCATGGAAGAAGGTCATGAGGTTTGGAAAGAAAGGGAAGTTAAGTCCAAGGTACATCGGCCCCTTCGAGATTCTTGATCATGTTGGGGCTGTGGCCTATCGACTAGCACTTCCACCTACTATGGACAAGGTGCATGATGTATTTCATGTATCCCTCTTAAATAAGTACATACCAGACCCTTCACATATACTCTCTTCTGAGGTGGTACAATTGGAATATGATCTTTCTTATGAGGAGAAACCAGTGAAGATCTTAGATCATAGAGAAAAAGTCCTACGAAATAAGACAATTCCCCTGGTCAAGGTGTTGTGGAGAAACCATAAGTTTGAAGAAGCAACTTGGGAGTCGGAGGATATTATGAAGTTGAGTTACCCACATTTGTTTTAGTGTGGGAAAAGGAAAAATTTCGAGGGAAAAATTTCTTAAGGGGGGAATATTGTAACAACCCAAAGTTTCATTAATGGAAAATAGCTCTTGATCCAGTTAAATGTATATTTATGAAAAATGTTTTTATAAGATGTCAAATTCTTTGGTTTTATGTTACAAATTTTGACCGTTGTTAATATAGTCGTTGAACAGTGATCACATGATTAGTATAAATATAAGGCTTTAACGAACCCAATTTTACTCAGACAAAGGAAGTGATGGCCTCATCCAGTAGTATTCCCCCATACGAAGCCCATTTGTCGGAGCTCGGAAAAGAGGTGGCGTCTTGGGGATTCGGCCTTTACCAAGCCCAAGCTGAGCTTCATTATGTCAAGCTCGAACTTGATCGTCTACGGGAAAAGTGGAAGTTTATAGAGATTACCACTCGAGCGATGTTATCCGAGCTGCCCCAAGAGTCTGTCACCATCGCACAACTTACCGTTAGGTCTTATGAAGATATTTTAAGGGGTTATGTAACAAATAAGTAGTATTATGTTCATGTACATTATTTTTTTTATATAATAATGAATATAATTTCTAGTCATTTTTGATACATTGTAAATAGTTTTTAAAGTACAAATGGTGTTTTTAGTTATTAGTTAATTAAGAAAAATATTTTATTAAATTAAGGGATTTTTGAATTAAATAATATTTTAATAAAATAATAATATTATTATTAAATTAATTTTTATTAAATATAAATGATCTTATAATTTTATGAATGCAATTAAATTTTTTATTAAGGTTTGAAAGCCATTTCTGTCAAAACCCGTGAATTTTCGATAAATGCTAGTTTTTATTTTAAAAGTGAAAATTAACATATTTAGAAATTTTTTTAGATAAAATAAATGTCATTTCTGGAATCAGGACGTCGAAATTATCCAACGGTGAATTTTTCATAATTTTCTAAGACAGTCAAAATTTTGGGTAAAAATTAAATACCGTTTAAATATATAATGTGTTTTATAACATCATAATGACCCAATGGTGATGTAATAAAAATACTATAATCCTTATGTTCAGCCAATATATGTTTTACTATTAAAATAAAGTGATTTTGGGTTTGTTTGACTTACTTTTCAAAGCATTAATGAACCCCTCAATACTTATTCAACAATTTGCCTTTTTAAATTTATTTCCATGGGAGTGTGACTCATCTCCACATAAGAAACCTTATTATTTTAACAAGTTCGGACCTCAGACTTGTAAAATATTGTTTTTCTATTTCCTTTTCCAGAAACCATGGGAAAAAACCATGAGATGGTTAGTGTTTTGGACTAGTTTAATATAAGGGGTCCCAAACCTAAATAATAAAGAATTCTCTCACCTTTCCTATATAAACCCACCCAAGCTCCCATTTCCTCCTCACTAAAATCCTTTGGAGTTCGTCTAAAATCTTCCCTACTCTATCTAGAATCCTCCCAAGGTGCCCCAATCTCCCAATAAGCCTCTCATAAGCCTCTCTCTAGCCTTTGGAAGCACACTTCCAAGTAAGGGGTTTTTCTTCCTTTCTCATTTTTGTCAATTTTCTTTAAGTTGTATTGCCCTTTTAATTCCAATTATGAATGTTGGGGTATGGTTTTTCACCTCCCCCATACTTCCCTCTTATTTTTTGAATGATGGGAGACCCCTTTATCTCTCATTAAATGCCTCCCATGTACACCCATTACTATGCCGAAATTCCGAAAAGAACTTCTCTCTCTTCTTTTACATTCAAGAAATACTTTTGTATCATGAATCTAAATTCCTTTTCAATTGTTGGGACATGTATCTATATGAACTACTTACTGTCCATTACATGTAAATATGATGAGGAACCCTTTTCTCTCTCATCAACAATTTTTATGAATTCTTATGTCACGCCGTTACGCTGCCGGGATCGCACCGATTTTCTAAGCCAATGTCATTGTGTAGTGAATACCATGCCCATTTATCCATCAAGGGTATTCACCTTTATGCACATTTACTTATTGATTATAAAGTTTCATGTATGAATTCCACATTCCTTTATCGTGGAATAAATGATTGTGTTTTATGAATCCATGTTTTATGATCCATGTGGCACACTTATGCATGAAATGAAATGTTTAAGAAGGGTACGACCTTATAGCGCTCCAATGCATTGGGTAAAGTATAGTATCATGATACATCATGTGCAATGAGTGTTGACTCATGATAATTCAAGTGAAAAGAGGGTTTACTCGTGCTTCATGTGCAATGAGGGTTTACTCATGCTCTATGTGCAATGAGCCTTGGCTCATGCTAATTCAATGTTAAGTGTTGTTGCCACATTTCCATGTTATGATTATCATGATTTATCATGCCTTTATGTTCATGTTTCTTTTATGCTCTATTTATATGCCTATTGTCTAACATGTATTGTACTCCTCATGTTATTCCATGTGTACTCCCTTACTGGGCTTTATAGCTCACCCTTTTCTTATGCATGTCCTCAGGTTATCCCATGCAATGCTAAGTACGAGGGAATGTAGTGGTCATGTAAAGGAAGTTTTCAATAAAGATGTTGTATTTCATGTTTTAAGTTTTTTATGTAATGATCCTAATCCCCAAAGACACTAAACCTCTCGATCTTATTTGTTGTATAAAGTGAAGTTTTATGTAATGAATCATGTTTAAGTTGTAATAAAAAGCAGGGTTGTCATATAATCATACGCAATGAGAACCGCTTAGCAAGTGTAGTTCATGGTGATGGCCAATCTGTAAAGGATTTAATTATAATTGTGATTTGAATTTTATTTAGGTTTTGTTACCAAAATAATTGAACCCCAATAACTTAATTAAATAGGGATAGTTTTCTTAGAGATAATTATTGATGGTATAATTAAGATAAGTATTAAAGCAGTTCACAGATCAATGTAGCTCAAGAAGGAGGTAGTCCACAATGAAATCTATATTTATGGAAGGTGTTTGTATGGAACTGAATCCTATAAAGAAGAATGGGTTCGTGAGGCATAATTTCTCTACAAATGAAAATAATTCCATAAATAACTTACCATATAATATGTAAAGAATTATATGAGGAGATTAAGGGAGTTTGTAAAGAAAAAAATATTTTTAAAAAGGAGTTCAATTTGTGGAAAACTGTATCCTATAAAGGAATGATATTTTACAAGGTATCATCTATCCATGATGTGAATATAGTTCATGAGGAAATTTCACTATTAAATACAAGTCATTTCTATGAAGGGATTAATGTAGCTTATGGGACAATAAAAAAATATCCTAGGAACGAAATCTCTATATACCCTGTGTACAATATAATTTTCATATTTGAAGTTTGAAGAAGAATATTATAGAGAATATACACCATTAAAAATAAATACAGAAGGAGTATATTCATTTCTACATCTAAGGCAGTGACAGAAAGAAGGTGGTTCTTCAATATATCAAATAAAATGATTTTCAAAATCATTCTATAATGTAGAAGACTTTGAATATCTTGAAGAAGTTTCCAATGTATGGATTTTTAATGTTATCTCATAGAAAGGTGATACTCAAGGGGATATTCATATCAAGGCTCTGAAGAAGATTGTGAAGTTAAAGTTAACCTATCTTACATTCAATTCAGATCTTAAAAATAGAATATATTCTTATTTGGTCAATGTTACAATTGTTTTTCCTTTTAAGGTTTGATCAAAAGAGGTAAGTGTGAGGGTTGTGATCCCAAGGAGATAGTTAATATTCCCCAAAAATGTAACTAAAATGATCATAGGAATGAATGATCTAGAATAAACCATTAACCAATGATCTTAGTGATATTTTTGCACTAATACATTGTTGTATGCATGCTCCTTAGAAAATCCTATAGTGGTGAACCAAGTATAAATAAAATTTCCCCTACTCTTACTTTCCTACTTTACTTTTTGGTCATCATCAATAGATACATTTGGTAAGGATAAGATCAATATAAACACTAAAGAGATAAAGTAGCAACCTTGATAAAAAATAGGTCAAGATCTAGTGGGGTTGAAAGAAATTATCAAATAATATCCATACCCTGACTCACCCTCCCTCTCAGGGTATCCAATCCCCATTTGTTCCTAACATATTGAAAAATTAATTACACTGTTCATGGAGATGATAAGCCATATGCAACATTAATTATGTTTTGACTTTTAAAAGGATAGAAGAAAAGAAAGGTAAATGATCATTTACCTTTATAGAATCATCATTATATCATATATTTCATATATATCCATAAAATATATCATTATTACCATTTGTGTAAAACATACAGGAAAAAAAATCATATCACTTCATTGAGGTTTCAGTTTATGCGTATGAATGAGGGGCGTTATAGTTTTCTAATGAATTATAATGTAAGAAGGTAGATATGATTTTATAATTATAAAATAATAATTATTTCACAAATTTAATATATATATATATATAAATATATTGTTTCCATATTTATTACTATCTAATTAAAATGGTCATGAAAAGCGAATGTCACCATAATGTGGAGACTGTAAGTCGTACCTATGCACGAATGATGTTTTAAATTTTTATAGGATGAAAAAGAGATATAAATTTGATAAATGATAAACATAATAACATATTAGTATATTTATGATACTAAATATATTATTTTAGAATGGTTACAAAATATTTATAGGAATTATAATAAGAAACAAATTTGAAAGATTCGGTAAGGATGATTACCTCTTCTTTGGTATACTTCATTTTGGTCACTTTTTAAGGACCCATAAAAAGATATTTTAAGAAGAAAAGATCCTTTGATTCATGGATAAGGATGTTGATAAGAAAATTGGATAGGTTTTGGTTGAGATAGGTTTCTCAAGAATGTGTGAAAAAAATAGATTAGGGGTGTCCTTTTATATGTGAGGGGAAGGTCACTTTTTAATATTTTAAAATATTAAAATATAATGCAGTGAAATTCCTAGAAAACTAGTTCCCAAATAACATGGATTATACGATAAGGAGGATATTTTCCAAATATAATCATCCATTAAAGTTTATATAGGTTTATATACCATTATAACCATATCTTTTTTATTTACCCCTATGTTAACTATTTTTAAACTTAATGAAAATAAAAACTATTTCAATATTAAAGGGTTAAAATTTTATTTAATAGGTAAAAATTCACTCATAAATAGAAAAAAAATGAAAATTTGGACTATATATTATTCTAATTCTCCAATTTAATTATTTTTATGTTTGTTAAATAATTTAATACATTATCATTTTTCATAAAATATCATTAACATCACTTGCAACACTATTCATTTAATTTGACATTAAAGGCATGAAGATAACTATGAAACTTCAATATAAACCTTTAAAAAATTCATAATATGTTATTTTAATTAATAAAATTTATGGATAACTGTAACACATCCAAATAATATTACTTTTCGATTCTTTAAAAATCCTTTTACATTATTTTTATGTTTCTTGCACAAGAACTGTATAGGCATTGTATAACAATTTATAGAATTTATTTCATTAATAAAAATTATAAATATATTACCATGATAAAATAAAAAATTAATATTTCAAATAAATATTTATAACTGAAATTAGATTCATTTTATCCTTAATTAAAAAATTTATATATGTTAAATTCAAGAGAGTGATATTTTGGAATTTTCATTACTTAAAATAATAGAAATGTTATTATCTAGGGAAAATGGCACAAAAATGTATAATATTTGAATTTTGGATGGATATGGATGCAATTGTCCCATAAAATGAAGTAAAATCAACATTTGGGTGGATTTTGGGACATCATCTCATGGTTTTAACACTGTCCCTTTATCTTTACCGAGGTGGAAAATATTTATCATGGTTACTATTCACAATGATTAAAAATAAAAGAGACATATTTATCAATTTTTAACCTTATAATTCAAATTATGGTATTAATTTTTCAAGATTCAATCAATACAAGTTTCAGAAATCAATTTGAATATAAATGTTTCAAATTCCACAGAAAATATTTTTTAGAAAAATACTTTGTTATGGATAAAATTAACATATATCAAAATCTTGGATATTTATAATTAAAGTATAATTTACTAGATTATTATAAATAAAATGGTTCATATGTAACATTAATACCAAATCTAAAATATAATGGGACTTTTAAAATACTTTATTTAATAAAAAGAAGTTATAGTATTTTAAAAACTGGTATTTTTTAACATTCACTAAAAAATGAATCATTTTAAAAAAATTGAAAAATAACACCCTAAGTTAATTTTTATATAGTGATTTTAAAAATGAAGTTAATTTTATAAAATAAAATTACTAAATTGGTAGAAATTAATTATAATTTCCATGTTCAAATTGAAATAAAAATAATTTTTGAATAAAATTTATTTTTGAAACATAATATTACTTTACAAAAAAAATGAGAACATATATTATAAGAATTAAACAAAAAATTTATATTTATTAGGGAAGTTATAAATATATTTAATAATATGTTTACTCATACTCATATCCACTAACTCATTGAAAATATTATAAGAGTCATGATTAAATAATAATAATAATATTATAATATATCTTAATTATCTTAAAGATAAATTTTGTGTGTTAAGAAAGATATAAAGTTTATAATTATTTTAAACTAAATATTTGGGGTGTTAAATACTACAATATTAAATAAAAAATTATCTCATAATTTTATCTTTTCAATCAATGGTTCAGTATTTTAACATACTGTTATTAAAAACCCACATCATACAGAGGGATAATAAAACTTCTTTTTAAAAAGGAAAGTGGGAAACCGTAAGGTTACCTGAAATAGGACAAAATAATATTTCCATATAAAGATATAATTTTTTTAAGTTAATATTTATACAAGGAGGAGAAAAACATCATCTATGGATAAAATAGGTATTGATAGATAACATGATCATAATAAAGTTAACAACTATAAATCCATATATCTGTGATGGGTGAGAATACCATTGATTTAATGAAAATTAAGGTAAAAGTATAAATTTTTTATTTCAATAACCTTTTTCTAAAGTTGATAGATTATTTTACTCTCAATGTAAATATAAAAGAAAAATATTCTTAATTTATTTCCATTTCATAATCATAATTCTATCTTTGGGTTTTGATTTGATTAATTTCCACTAAATTATTACTCCATGAAATAAATATTCCTGAAAAAAATTTCATGTGTGAAGAAATAAAATTTAATTTTAATAGATAATAAGATCCATAAAAAAATGATATATCATTCCTTCTATCTCTTGTTATCATAAAAACAAAAATGGTTAGCACAAACTATCTATTATTGATAAATCACTATATGATAAAATAATACAATAATATCTAAAACCATAGAAGTAATAACTAAAGTTAAAAAAAGTACTTTTCATAAATATTTGACCTTAAGAGTCCTACAAAATATTTATAACCAATTTCAAATCCCAATAAACTGAAATATTTGATCACATTTTTTTATCGAAGATCAAATTTTACATTTATTCCCTGATGGCATGAAGTAGCTCATAATGTCAGATACTAGAAATGTGAATACTCTGAAAATATACACTTCTAATATATTATTTCCCAAAATAAAATGAATAAAAATTAAACCACAATTAAAACATACATTCTTATTGATATTAACTATATCCAATATATTCTATAAATCCAAAAATGTTATAAACATAAAATAAATGATGACCTAAACCTCTTGTTCATCAAATCACTAACTAATTTCAAGCTCATAAATACTATTACATTTATTTTATCAATTTCATTTAAATATTTATCTCAAATAAATATTATTGTCTCCAGAATAGGCACATATTAAGGGTTATATTTACCACAATAAATTGTTTTCAGAAAATATATTATTACCACTAAATCTGTTTTCTAGGTCTTTAGTACCATTCAACATAATTTTGGAAATCATTAAAGAGAAACCAATAAAGAAGAATGATTCTATATTTCTTGATTCTTATAATCATAAAACCATTTATATAAATAATTTCAAAATATAATTCTAAAATCCCAATACATAAACACTTTAATCATTACATTTCCTTCTTAAACCATTAAATTGGCTTTATTATCTTATTTATTAATAACACATTCCACTCATTTGTAATTGGAGTATCCTCATTATCAATTAAAAAAAATTAATCATACAAACTTTCTGATCTTCTTCATGATTTCCCCATAGTACATCAATTTGAATAATTCTTATACTTTACACATTTAAAAAATTCATCCATCAATGATACCTTAGGAAAAAAAATATCCTCATCCATTTCATTAATCAAAGTTTTCATTTTTCTATAATGATTACTTGCTATGTGTCCTTCTTTTTCACACCCAAAAAATATCCTCATTACCTTGATTGATTCTTCCCATAATCTTGATATATAGGAATTTAAAACTTCTTTCTTATATGGTTATCATGAAAATCTATTTTTCTCTTATTATGAGTTTCAAGAATATCACCCATGAAGGTATTGTTAATAATATAATGTGAAAATTTATTTGGAATAATCACATGCTTTTTATTTCTAGATCCTGTTTCATTTGGTTTTTCATGTGGATGATTATTCCACTGTTTGTCACATTCAACCTTAACAAAAATACTTATGGTTCTATTTATTGTTGAAAAAAATAATAGCGTGAGAAACATTAATCATATTGAGTAATCATGTAATTTGGAAAAATTATTCATAGTCTGTCTAAATCACGACAACTAATTTTAAATCTATAACACCTTAGGCTAAACCTAAGTCATCCATAATCATCATCTATTGAAATATATAATAATAGATCATAAAGGATACATGAAATTAACTAAACATTTACCCAAGGAGTTTTAAAATAGGCATGTTGGGATTTTCTAATCCAACTATTTTTAAGAATATTACACCTAGATTCATCTATACTAAAACCATATCCACATGTAGTGTCAAGATATAGATATATTTCTAGGAAAACTATATAATATCTTCCTAAAAAAATTTAGGATGTTATCCTTTTCTTAAAAACATTTCTAGGTTTTTCACCCAAGTTATATAATAATAATATACAAATATTGACTAAACCTGTCCAATGATACCAACTACAGAAACCCACATTTTTCAAACATAGATATTACATCATAATATATTTATATATAATATATTTTATATATACATGCCTGAGGACCGCAAAGGCTTAGTGTATTTAGATAATAGATTCAAAATCTTCTTATTTAATTAAATTACATAAGAATATCCCACAAATATTTTCCCAAAGAACACTTTTATTAGACATACCTTATTTAAAACCATTCTTCGTAACTTATGTAAATGAATTATAAGGAAGGGTGAGACCAGAATCACATTAAGGGTGGAAAAATAAAATATCAATGATCACTTAAATATAAAATGTGTATAAGGGTATTACAACCGAATATTAAAATTTTTAAATTCATAAACATCATATTATATATTGTTAACTTGAATCATGGGATACAACTTGGAAGTTCATAAGACAATAGTCATCAAGGAATCAAATAACATATCTTTGAGAGAATAACATTGTCATAAGACATAAGTTTGTGGCATATAACTAATAATTAAAATTCATTTCATTACACCAGTCTCTCTTTATAGATCATATTGTATTAGGTTCACCACCCATTCCATCATATATAGTTTAAAAGTTCACCCCTTAGAATGTCACAGTAAACATAGACCCTTACAACATTGGGTTCACTCCCCACTCTACTCCTTATAATCTCATGATATATCTATATTTACACAATTTATTAGAGGGATATAAAATTATAATACCATCCATTATATAATTATATTCAATTAACATATTTACAACATTATCATAAATCATTCATCATATATCATAACCCATGAAAGGGAAATGGGTTTCATAAACATTTCAACATTTCGCATAACATAACCTATAGAAAATAAATGGGTTTAATAAAAAACTCATCATCATAATCCTAAAATATCTAGATAAATGATATGGATGACATAATTTTATTATATCCCCAATAGGGAATATGCAACATAAAAGGATTTTATCACAAATAAAAATTCTTTCAAAAGTTTACATGGAATATTTATTGCAGAAAATTTACTTTTCATTTTGAAATACATTATTTAAGATCTAAAAATTTAAAAAATATTATGGAAAATTTTTTCTTTGAAATTAATCATTGAAACTTGTAAAGGAGGCTTTAAATATTTGACTGGCCATGATGGTGGGAAAGTTCATTCATTCCATTTATATTATGTAATGACCCGAACATTCTAATTATATTTGTTTCCTAATTTTGTGTGTTATTTTATTTTATACTCAACAAAACTATATCCTTTAATTAATGAAGTTGGTATAATTAAAATTTCATCATTGGGTTTCAACTGTTATATGATCGTTGGTCAATATGACTGTTGGAAACTATAATCTTAACATTGTGTTTTTATAAATACGATTATCTTGGTTAATTAATACAGAAAGAAGATTTAATGGCCTCGTCCAGTAGACTCGATCCATATGACGCCCATCTGTCAGAGCATGGGAAGGCGGTAGTATCACTAGTCTTTGATCTGAACCAAGCCCAAGTTGAACTTCATCGTATGAAGCTTGTACAGAATCTCCTAATGGAGAAGTTCAAGCTGATAGAAATAACCACTTAGGAAATTTTGTCTAAGCCACCCCAAGATTCTATCACCATAACACACCTTACACATAGGTCCTATGCTGGTGTTATAAGGGGCTATGTAATGTGACCTTAGTTGGTTTGTGTAATCCTTTTATATAAATAAAATTGGTATTTCTTATTATGGTCAAGTTTGTGAATTTTAAATATCCAGATAAATATAGGATGTGTAATATTGACGAATTTTGGAAAAAATGATATTTTAAAATATTTTTTTATTCTTTAAATAATTAATAATGTGAAATTATTTTCATGAAATGGTCTTCTACAGTTGTGTTCAGTAAGAAATTTAGAGTCTAATAAGATCAACTTGGTTTTTAGTGAATAGTAAAGTAGGGATAGTAACATACCCTCATGAATAGTAATGAATAGTAAATTGACCAAAAAAATAGAAACTTCACCCATGAATGCATAAATACATTTTAGACATCTTAATAGTGAAAAAATGATCTTAGTTTAAGTTTTGGTATTTTTGTATGTCATAAATATTTTATTTAAAATTTTATAATTAAGTTAATAATTTAAAATGTAAATTTAATTTCATAAAATTTAATTATAAATTGTTACTTTATTGTATTATAGTTATACGATAATTTTGTGGGACCTTGATTATTTTTTAAGGTGTTACAAAAACAATTATAGTTTTAAAGTTGTATTTTTGGAATAAATAATGATTTTATTTAAAAATTAAATTAAAAATATTTATAAAATTATTTTCAGAAAAAGGATTTCATTTTTTAATTCAGAGCATCGATATTAGGTTAGGATGAATTTTTGGTATTTTTCCGAAACAGTTGAATTTTCGGTGAATAGTAAAAATGCCGTTTTGAGTTTCGGGAGTTTAATGACATCATTAATCATGTAATAATGATGTAAGCTTTCTAGTCGACTTTTTAATAGTTATATATGATATTAGGTGTCCCAAGTGGCCAATAACATGGTCAAATACCATGGGAAAGCCCATGGTTTTTCAAATACCATCGAGGAGGTGTCCCTTGGAAATTAATAATTTATTCCCTCAATTTTCCTATATATTCCAAGCCATTTTACTACTTAATTTGATTCCAAAATCATCCTCAACGAAATTATGGTCTTCTTACCTCCCAAGTAGTCCTCCCAATGTTCCTTCAAGCCTCCAAAGGTCCTGACCTTCAAGCTTTCGAAGTTACTCTTCAACGTAAGGGAATCTTTCACCCTCCTCTTTTAAGCAATGACTTCCTTTATGTTATGTCTTCTAGTTTCCATATCTTTATGTTTAGGGTATGTTCTTATATGTTTTCATTACTTTCCATCTTATGTCTAATTGTTGATAGATTTTGTCCGCTCTCATCAATTTGTTTTCTAAATTTTTAAGTGATGTCGTTAGGCTGCCGAATTTCTCGTAAAAGAAATCACATCTTCTCATTTCCTTCATGTTTCCTTTTCATGCGGTATGTCATTCAAATATCCATAACATGATGTTTTTTATGTAACCATACTTTATTATTAATTATATATGAGTGTGTTACCCTTGTCCCCTCTGTTTTCTAAAACCATGTTTTATAGCCATTTTGCTGCAGAAATTTCGTCTAAAAAATTCTCTCTCTTTCTCTCTAGAAATTCTCTTATTTTATTTATGTGAATACCCAGACCAATTTAGTTTTTATGTGTGTTAATAAATATATAAAGATAAGATATTTTATTCTGTTATTGACATACATATAACCCTCACTCCCTTTCAATGGGTTATAAATGTCATAAGGATCTTGTTTTTAAGCTCTTTTTAAACGTCACGATTTTGACATGAAACCCATTTCTTGGATTCTATTTGGGTTATTTATGAAATGTTTGATTATGATATATTTGGATCACATTAATGTAAAGAAATATTAAGTGTGCACCTTGATAGCGCTCCAATGCATTGGGTAAAGAATTAATCTCTAGAGATGACAAGTTTCACGATACCTTGGTGAATAACCTTGGTAATTTTTATGACACCTCAGAGATTAACCTTGGTGATATATTCATGAATGTCTAAATGAATTTTTTTTCCACATATTCAAGTTATGATTCAATTTCTTTTTATTATGATATTCTTATTCTTTCATTGCTCATGCCTTTATTACTTTTATCATGTTCTTATTAATATTGCTCAAGATCACATGTCAACTGTTTCACTTGTTTTCCTTACTGAGCCTTTTGCTCACCCTTTACTTTGATGTATGTCTTCAGGATAAGAGATGTAGTTAATGTACTTAATAAGAACATATGATGAATCCTTACAAATGTTTTAGGTTTTATTCAAGTTTTATTGTTCCTGATTTCCAAGACACTAGACTTTAAAGATCCTCTATATGTAAAATGTAATGTAAAGTTATTTAATAAAAAGGTGGGATTCCTTATATTAAAACCAATATTTCATTCATATTTCTAGTAAAATGTCATAAGTCCATGATTCAAAAAATTAAAATAAGATTCCTATAATTTTTTTTACAAAAAAACAAACATGGGTAAAAATGAATTTCAAAAATCATAAGGTAATAGTAAATAAATACATGATTTTTTTTAGAAAAAATAGTCATCAATGAAAAATTATTTTCATCCGAAGACATAAATAAGATCGATTTTCCTTAAAAACATTATTTTATCATTTTGAGTTATGAAAGAGAAGAAAAATAATGGAAAAAAGAAATATATATAAATAAACAAAGTAGAATAAAATTCATGATTTTATTGATAAATAGGATATAAAATCTTATCATTATAAATTTAATCATAAATAACCCCAATAAATAACGAGATTGTAACAAAAATCTCCTACCACTTTTGTTACTTTTTGAATCCAAACCCTATGATAGTGACAAACTTATATGAAAATTTAAACCCACATAATTTTCATAATAATCATAATAATATAAATTAATGGACAATACATACACTCCATGAAATAAACAAGTGGTGGATATGGGATCTGTATCACAAAAAATAATATGAGATGAGAAACCCTTACCTTGAGTTTGAATTACTTAAAAAGTACTATAAATTACTTTATAATAAATTAAAATTTATTATAATTTTATATCAAAATAATTTATGTGTTTATAGAGTTATATATTATCCGCTTATAATATTTAAATTCTATAATATTAATAATTCCTTTTTAAAAGTTTCATTTCGGACTATTAATGGTTATATATTTCATAAGAATTTCAGTTTGGTAGTTCCAACTATTGTAAATTAATCATTATTCCATCATCCACATAATGTTTATAATTATATAAATACCATATATATATATATTCATTATATATATATATATATATTTATATTCATCCATAAAAGCTAGACTTAGAAAAATGAATTACCCTGCTCATAGAGGGAGTAGGCTATACGTTGCATGAACAATGTTTCTACTTTTCAATGTATTGAATAAAAGAAAGGTAAATAATAATAAAACTTTAAATAATAAATATTATATCATATATATCATATATATTCATTGAATATATCCCTATTACCATCTATGAAATGAAGAATTGAAAAATGGGTCACATCGCTTTGTGGAGGTGGCAGTCCACACATACGCATGATTGACATTATCATTTTATAACATATTGAAAGGTAATGAGGAATATATGATATTCTATTTTCTATAAGTATATTTATGTCAGAAATAAAATATATATTAATTATTTACATCTTTATAACCATACAAGTAAAATGGTTATGAAAAAAAAATTTCTCCACTATGTGGAGATGATAAGCCATACCTACACACGAGCAATGTTTTCACTTTTTGTAGGATAAAAAATATATGAATGACTATTATAAAATAATCATTATAACAGATTAGCATATTTATGGTACTGGATTAATAATTTTATGATTGGTAAATTAGATTTATAGGATGTATAATAAGAAAGAATTTTGAAAGAGTCCATAAAGATGACAACCTATTCTTCAATAGAATTCCTTTAGATCCCATCATAAAGATACATGAAATGGTATTTTTTAATAAAAAACAATAATTAATGGATATTGTTTTTATATGATAATTGGGTATGGGTTTTTGATATAGGTTTCTCAATAAGGTGTGAATAAAAGAGAGAAGGGGTGTCCTTTTTATAAGTGAGGGGAGGGGAACTCTTGTATTTTTTTAAAATATTAAAATATAATAAAGTCCAATCAATGGATAAATACATTGAAAGTGTAATTTATAATAATATAATAAGTAAATTAGTTTATAATCATCCAATATAATTTATACATGTTTATATATCACTTTAAACCTTAATTTTTAGATTAATCCCTATGTTAACTATTTTTAAACTTAACTATGGTAAATACCATTTCATTATTAAAGGGTCATAATTTTAGGTAAAAGGTAAAAATTTGATCATAAATTGGAAAGGGATTATTTTTTAGACTATATATTATCATTATTGTCCTTTTTCAATATTTCTAATAATATTTTTCATAAAAAACCATTAATGTCATTTTGAATTTATTCATTTAATTATAATTTTAAATACATAAATATGTCATTTAAATTAAAATATAAACCTTTGGAACATACCTAATATTTTTTATTAATCAATAATATTTATGTTTCACTATAAATAATCTAAATACTATTACTTATTGAGTTTTTAAAAATCATTTACATGATATTTCTACTCCTTGGACAATAACTATGCAGACATTGTGTATGAATTTCTTTAATTTTCTCATTACAAAAAATTGAAATTAAATTAATATGATAAAAGAAATTAATTTGTATTTAAAATAAACATTTACAACCAATATTATCCTATTTTTATCATTATATAAAATAGTTTGAGATACTAAATCAAGAGAGTGATATTTTGGATTTTTCTTTACTTAAAATAATATAAATGCCATTATCTAGGTAAAATGGAAAAAATGACTTATATTAAAATTTGGGATGTCTATGGTCAAATATATCCCATCCCATGAAATTAAGACAATTTTTGGGTTTTATTTGTGAACTTATATCATGGTTTTAACCCCATTTTCCATTTTATCTTTAATGAGGTGAAAAATATTTTCAACAGTTATTATTTATTCTAAAAAATTAAAAAGGAACTGTAACACCCCGAGATTTTATGAAAAATATTCTTTTTAATTTCGTGTCTTTTTTTGTACGCTACACAAAAAGGAGCTTGGAAAACACACATCCTTGACTTGCCTTGCATTACATGCAATAACGACCTTCCTCGATAGCGTGTGTAGTACGCAATACCGAGTTTCACTAAACAACGATATGCTATTAAAATATTATTAAAACTAGCCGTTATGAATAGTAATAACCACCTTTTAAAATTTTAGAAATTTTAACTCTCAAAATGAACTTCATTTTTGGATTCGGAATATCGAAATTAGCCTAGGGTGAAATTTTGGTACGTTTCGGATAACTTTCATATTCTGATGAATAGTGAAAATTACTAAATTTTAATTAAAAACAAATTTTTTAATAGAAATAATTAATAGTGATAAATTATTAATTTGAGTGGTTTTAAAGTATATTTAGAATATATTTTTACAATTTAATACAATGTTGGTCATTGGATGTAATTTCACATTTAAACCAGACATAAACAAGTGTCAATCTTTTAATAGTTATTATCTCTCAAAAACACGCTATTTGTTTTGACGACGGGAATTAATTTTTAAATTAATTAATGTAACTGATATGTTTTGAATTTGGTAAAATAGACGTCATTTTTGAATTCATAATATCAAATATAGCTTAGGCCTTATTTTTTGTATTTTTCTGGAAACGTTCATTTTTTGATGAATAGTGAAACCACTAAGTGGTAGTTAAAAAAAACTGAATTTTTCATAAAACTTAATTTTACCGCTTCTGTGAGTGGAATTTCAAAACTCTGAGAGACACGGTTAATATCAAGGACTAAAATGTGGTTCAATGAGATGAAAATAATTTTTGGTGATTAGTAACTTTTGACTTTTTTTACCACGGTTAAAAGTAAATAGGGTAATTAAGGGTAAAAATGATATTATTATTACCCTAACACATGTCCTAATTCTACTTGATAAGTGTAATTCGACCAAAAACAACCTTAGGAATAAAATATGACCATTTAATCCCACTTCGATTAGATTAGGACATTTATTATTAATTTATTTAAAGAAGAGTTAAAAATAGTTAAAATCAATGTTTAATAAGTAAATCATTTTTAATATAAGGTTATACATAAGATAAATTCGACTATAAATTTTCATTAGAAAGCTAAAAATATTTCCTACATAATGATATTTCATTTGTAATTTTTAGACATTAAATAATTTAATTTATGACAAAATGATGATGTAGTAATTACCTTTTTAAGAAAATATTAACATAATTGATGTTATAAATGCCCAAACAAATTTAATTTGAGAATTTTTATGACTTAAACTAATTTTATAGGTTAATATAAAATGTTATTGTTTATTTAAGTAACTTGGTTAGAACTTATCATTCTGTTATGAATTTCATAAAAATCATGTACCAAATAGTGTCAAAATTGACATAAATTAGTTTTTTAAAACAAATATTATATTATTAATTGTTATTTTATTCCAAAAAATATAAGGTTCGGCCAAATGACTTAGATAAGGTTATATATATTAATAATAAACAACTTGGGGTACGTTTGGCTTGATATAGTAATTTTATTAACCATATAGTGTAAGAAAACAAAAAGACACGGTAAAAGTTAAATTATTTAACTTAGAGTTAAATCTAATTGATAAGGTTAAAATAATAACCTAAACTTGTCTAAATTCTATTGGATGAGAGGATTTCGACCCATCCCCACTTTATCTTCGAAATAAGACCCTTTTGAACCATTATAAACCGAATTTTACCTTAATATAAAATAATATTTTGAGATTTTCCAAAGGTGCCCCTCTCCTCCCTTATAAAAGGACACCTCCTCCCTCTCCTCCTCACACCAATTTGAGCATTCAAGATCGGCCAACCCCTACCAAAATCTCTTCTCCACTTCCCTAGTATCATCCTAGAGGTCCTGGTCTTCTTCAAAGACCATCCTTAGTTCTTTAAGTGGAGGTTAAGAAAAGGCGCGTCAAAAAGAGGTAATATCCATTACCGATCATTTTCAATTTCTTTCCTATTCAACTTATTCTTCTTTAGTTGTTTCATGATAAAGTAATAACATCAGTATTTCTTATATACTGATATGTTATTATAAATATGAAACAACTCTAATTAACCTTCTATCCATCCTACGGAAAAAGGAAATCACCGCGCGTGCATACGTACGGAATACCGTCTCCACGCCGTGGTGTAATCTATTTTCCACCACCACCGTAATTGGACGAGTATAATGGTGTAATGAGTAACTATATATGATTATTATAAATTGATATTGATACTTAAATAGTATACATACACTTCAACACAAGTTCACGATCATGAGAATGATATCATCACTCGTGCGTACGTACGGACTACCGTCTCCACGACTCGATGAGATTCATTCTCCACATTAACCATTCATGAATGATTATAAAGTATATATAATGAATAATAATGAAATATATGACATGTTAAATATACTGGATTTATGTATATATATATATATATGTATGTCATCTACTTCCATTCAAGACAATAAGGAAAGGAAAACAACGTTCATGCGTACGTACGGACTACCGTCTCCATGAACGGTGTGTTTCATTTCATTTATCTATCTATTATATATATACAGAATATATATGATATATAAATCATGTTTTATATTCTGGAAGTAATTAAATCATGATATAATTAATAATAATGTCAAGAACAACAAATCCAAACACCTACGATAAATGAAACGATTTTACCCAAAACGCTTCTTTAACATGGAATTTACAAAAGGACGGGTAATATAAAGTCATAAGTGAACCATATATGATATCATAACAATGAATATGATTCTTTAATAAGTTAATGACATTATTTAAATCATTATATAGTAGGTTCGGATACGTACAAATCATATCGGACATAAGGTAAGGGAAATATCACAATCTCATTTTTTATCCGAGATTGTTTATACTTTGGTATTTACTGGGGTGTATTTTATCATCCACATCCATGTTTCCTCAATATTTAATATTGTTTCCATCCACCTACAATTGTTTAAATCCAATCTTACCCTTCGGTGAGTTTTTAGTAAAATATATGAAAGGAATCTTTTGTCGTTTTTCGTACGAGGTACTTTTTGACTTTTCCGACAAAAGTACGAGAAGAATGTTTTTTTAACTTATACGGCATGAATGGATTTTTAAAAAATTATTTCAAAGAATCTTCCTTTACAAGTTTTCAAGTTTATTTTTAATCAACTTCTTTTAGTTTATAATTGTACGACATGTTAAGAAAGGAAAAGTGTTTTTGAAGCAGAAATGATATTTTCATCAAGAATGGAGTTCAAGTGTTTTATCAAAATTATTTTCCATCTAAGATAATAAAGGGTTCTGTTTTTATCCCTATTATTAAATTGATTTGATTATGTTGTGATGGAATTATATTTTTATGAATTCCTTTATCTTATATGAATTGTTTTATGATGTCACGATGTTTAAGATTCCCATTTTTATTACATGGGTTATGAAATGATGTATGATTTATGATTTTGTGGCACACATAAGAATGGTATCATTATGAGATGGGTGGGACCTATATATCCCTCAAATTCATTGGGTAATGATTTTATATCACATGAGATAGACATGGCTGGAATGGTAGGTTATACCGGTTCAGTGAAACAGGACTGAAACGAGGGTGACTCGGTTCAGAAAGGGACTTTGTCCACTAAGATAGTCTTGGCAATGAGTCTTGACTAATAGGAAATGATTCTCTATGATTATGTGTGTATGCCACAAAGTTTAATGTTTTAAGTTATGATTATTGTGATTATATTTCACTGCCATGAGTTATCCCAGGTTATGAAATTATGATCTCTTTTACAGGTTAAGATTTCCAAAAGTTATGTGCTTATGTATATGATGTGATAGATATTTCTTTTGTTTACCCTTGCTGAGCATTTGAGCTCACCCTTTTATGTTTTCTTTTCCCCAGGATATAAAGAAAGGTTTTAGGTAATTAAAAAAAAGGAAGATATTTATGGGAGATGTTGAAGATCTTTCACCAGGATTAGAAGATTATATTCCGAGTTTCCAAAGACACTAAACTATTACGATCCTTGTGTGTGTGTTTTTGTTATGTACTAAGTATTCCAAAAGTGTAATGTAATGTCAATGTACGTCAAGCTTCGGGTCTCTATAGGTTGTATCAGAGGAAAGGTTTAGTCAACCTTTGGAAACTAGGATGTGAAAACGTTAGTGAGATCCCTAGAGATATTTCTAAGGTACGTCTAGGGATGTCCCTAAGGTTAAGTATACATATAGGTTATAGTACTAGAATTACACTAACGATCATATAATTAAACCTAAGATGTCATATATTGAAGGTACTACACCTTTATTATGTTGTTTTCCCTAGCATTATTTTTTCCTCTCACACTATTCTTTTTGGGTTTTAGACGATGGCTGGAACCCGAAGGAACCGTGTTGATCAATGCAATGGACAATGAAATGATTGTCCTCCTGAACAAACAATTGTTATGGGAGATGGAGTGCAAAATATTATTGCTATACTTACAAAATATATGAATCATTCTGGACTTCCAAATGAGCAGAGAAGGGAACAGCATTCTATTGAGTCCTTCATGAGGCAACGTCCACCTTCTTTCAGTGGGTCTTCTGATCCACTTGTTGCTGAACAATGGATCAGTACCACTGAAAAGATATTTTTAGTTCTTCAATGTTCTGAGCATGATAAAGTCATCTTATCAGTATATCATTTGGAAGGTGAAGCTGATCAATGGTGGAATCTTATTAAGAATACGAGGCCAAGAGATGAAATTGAGTCCATGGAATGGGACGAGTTCAAGAACTTGTTTTTCAGTAAGTACTTCCCTCGTATTCTTCGAACAAAGATGGAAAAGGAGTTTCTTGAGCTGAAGCAGAAGGATGATGAATCTGTTGGTATATACGAAGTGAATTTTACAAGACTTTCAAGGTATGCATCTGGCATTATCATCCAACCTGAAAGTAAAGTTAATCAATTTTTCAGTGGCTTAAAACCAAGTCTTCTAAGGGAATTAGCTATAAGAGACTTCAGTAGCTATGAAGAAATTGTGCATTGTGCTATCAAGGTAGAAATGGAAGTTGGTGTTACTTATCCATCTCATAGTTTTGACAAGAAACGAAAGATGGAGTTCAAGGAGAAATCCCAAAATAATGGTGAAAAGAAGATGAATGTTTCCTAATGCACAAAGTGTGGAAAGAAGCATGGTGGATATTGTCTTAAAGGGACTAGAAAATGTTTTAAGTGTGGAAAAGAAGGTCATCGAGCAGCTGAGTGTCGAAGTAATGGAAAAAGGGTTTCTAATGATGTGAATAAATCAAACACTGCATAGAACGAACCACCAACACTTCAATGCTTCAAGTGCAAGGAAATGAGGCATTATGCTAATAAATTCCAAAATCCAAGGGTTAGTGATGATCGACATGAGCAACCGCTTAAGGCAAAGGACAAAGGGAAGTCACATGCGATCACTATTGGCAATGTTTAATATGACAACGATGTGGTGGAATGATTAAGTGTTTATGTAATGGGATTCCAAAATAATGTTGTATCATAAAGTATTGGAATAAATATGTATTGGTCTAATGTGGTATTAAAAGTGATTGAGATATTTTTGGAAATAAAATTATATGCGCATAATAAAGGGAAAACAAGAAAACGAAATGTTTAACAGTATTCATGAGCCCATGATTGATATAAGGACTAAGTGATATCATGGTTTGAGTATATAGAATTTTGAGGATTTTGGTATGTGGAAAGAGTTAACTTTTAACAGCATTCATGTTTTCAATAAGGTTCAATGGGTATTCATTTTTTTTTCAAGAGAATACAGGATTAAGGACTTTGAATGTTTGGAATGTGACCAACAAGACATATCTCATGATATATGGGTATCAATGATGGTATTAAATCTCTGGTAATCGTTTTCACTATATTATGAGAGTGGACTGCAGTATTATGAATAAGCCTAAAGATTGGAATGGATTATGTTGGACATAAGTTAGTATTGTTTAAGGATAGAAGTTTTTTCGATATTATTGATGGGATTTTATAGTAATATAGTTTTAGAAAAAGGACAACCTACAGGGCGGGCGACATCCCATCACGTCGGACAAGGCCGTGGGAATCGAACCCACAACTGAAGTGCGACTGGCCTTTATGGCCTACCACTGGCCTACAGGAAGTCCCTGTTTAGTAGAAACGAGTTTTATTATATTAAGAAGTATGATATATGAAGTATAAGTCCGTTTTAGAAACCATATATGATTAATCTCACTATAGATGGACTTATGTATTTTTTGATAACTTTTCTAACCTTTTTGTTTCAGACAGATGGAATGACCCATCATTCTGCCACATGATCTGCTAACACATCACGAATGAAAAATTCAACTTCATTTATTTAAGAGATGAAGTGGAAATTGTCCAAAGAACGAATAATGGTGAGACTATACCAAAATCATGAAAGTATTTCTTTTAATTCTAATTTCATCAAGTTTAGGGAAATGATCTTGAAAACCAAATTTTTTTTCCTAGTTCCCTTATATCCGATGAATCAGATGGTACCTTAGATCATCACACATCAATAGCTTTGTGATTGTTGGCTTTTTTATAGCCATGTTCTCTACCACTCTCCATCAGAACCTGATGGTTAGATTTTTCTTCCATATCCATATTTTCACCTATGTTCTCCTACGTGGAAACCCAATGATGAGTTAATTTGGGTAACCGTTACACTTCATACTTTAGTTTTTAAAGCCATGTTTTGGTATTCCTTTTTACGATGTGGGTTTCTATTAAACAAACTTTTGAGTAGTAACCCATTTATAACCCCAACGAATTTCGAGGGCGAAATTCATTTTAAGGGGGGTAGAATGTAACCCCCCGAGATTTTATGAAAAATATTCTTTTTAATTTCATGTCTTGTGTTTTACACTACACCAAAAGGAGCTTGGACAACACGAATCCTTGACTTGCCTTGCATTACATGCAATCACGACCTTCCTCGATAGCGTGTGTAGTACGCAATACCGAGTTTCACTAAACAATGATATGCTATTAAAATATTATTAAAACTAGCAGTTATGATTAGTAATAACCACATTTTAAAATTTTAGAAATTTTATCTCTTAAAATTAACTTCATTTTTGGATTCGGAATATCTAAATTAACTTAGGGTGAAATTTTGGTACATTTCGGATAACTTTCATATTCTGATGAATAGTGAAAATTACTAAATTTTAATTAAAAACAACTTTTTTAATAGAAATAATTAAAAGTGATAAATTATTAATTTGAGTGGTTTTAAAGTATATTTAGAATATATTTTTTACAATTTAATACAATGTTGGTCATTGGATGTAATTTCACATTTAAACCAGACATAAACAAGTGTCAATCTTTTGATAGTTATTATCTCTCAAAAACAAGCTATTTGTTTTGACGACGGGAATTAATTTTTAAATTAATTAATATAACTGATATGTTTTGAATTTTTTAAAATAGATGTCATTTTTGAATTCATAATATCAAATAATGCTTAGGCCTAATTTTTTGTATTTTTCTGGAAACGTTCATTTTTTGATGAATAGTGAAACCACTAAGTGGTAGTTAAAAAAAACTGAATTTTTCATAGAACTTAATTTTACCGCTTATGTGAGTGGAATTTCAAAAATCTGAGAGACACGGTTAATATCAAGGACTAAAATGTGGTTCAATGAGATGAAAATAATTTTTGGTGAATAGTAACTTTTGACTTTTTTTACCACGGTTAAAAGTAAATAGGGTAATTAAGGGTAAAAATGATATTATTATTACCCTAACACATGTCCTAATTCTATTGGATAAGTGTAATTCGACCAAAAACAACCTTATGAATAAAATATGACCATTTAAGCCCACTTGGATTAGATTAGGACATTTATTATTAATTTATTTAAAGAAGGGTTAAAATAGTTAAAATCAATGTTTAATAAGTAAATCATTTTTAATATAAGGTTATACATAAGATAAATTCGACTATAAATATTAATTAGAAAGCTAAAAAGATTTCATACATAGTGATATTTCATTTGTAATTTTTAGACATTAAATAATTTAATTTATGACAAAATGATGATGTAATAATTACCTTTTTAAGAAAATATTAACATAATTGATGTTATAAATGCCCAAATAAATTTAATTTGAGACTTTTTATGACTTACACTAATTTTCTAGGTTAATATGACATGTTATTGTTGATTTAAGTAACTTGGTTCGATCTTATCATTTTGTTATAAATTTCATAAAAATCATGTACCAAATAGTGTCAAAATTGACATAAATTAGTTTTTTAAAACAAATATTATATTATTAATTGTTATTTTATTCCTAAAAATCTAAGGTTCAGCCAAATCTCTTAGATAAGGTTATATATATTAATAATAAACAACTTGGGGTTCTTTTGTCTTGATATAGTATGTTTATTAACCATATAGTGTAAGAAAACAAAAAGACATGGTAAAAGTTAAATTATTTAACTTAGAGTTAAATCTAATTGATAAAGTTAAAATAATAACCTAAACATGTCTAAATCCTATTGGATGAGAGGATTTCGACCCATCCCCACTTTAGCTTCGAAATAAGACCCTTTGGAACCATTATAAACCGAATTTTACCTTAATATAAAATAATATTTTGAGATTTTCCAAAGGTGCCCCTCTCCTCCCTTATAAAAGGGCACCTCCTCCCTCTCCTCCTCACACCAATTTGAGAATTCAAGCTTGGAAAAACCCTTCCAAAATCTCTTCTCCACTTCCCTAGTATCATCATAGAGGTCCTGGTCTTCTTCAAAGACCATCCTTTGTTATTTAAGTGGAGGTTAAGAAAAGGCGCGTCAAAAAGAGGTAATATCCATTACCGATCGTTTTCAATTTATTTCTTCTTCAACTTCTTCTTCTTTAGTTGTTTCATGATAAAGTAAAAACATCAGTATTTCTTATATACTGATATGTTATTATAAATATTAAACAACTCTAATTAACCTTCTATCCATCCTACGGAAAAAGGAAATCACCGCGCGTGCGTACGTACGGAATACCGTCTCCACGCCGTGGTGTAATCTATTTTCCGCCACCACCTAAATTGGATGGGTATAATTGTGTAATGAGTAACTATATATGATTATTAAAAAGTGATATTGATACTTAAATAGTATACATACACTTCAACACAAGTTCACGATCATGAGAACGATATCATCGCTCGTGCGTACGTACGGACTACCGTCTCCACGACGCGATGAGATTCATTCTCCACATTAACCATTCATGAATGATTATAAAGTATATATAATGAATAATAATGAAATATATGACATGTTAAATATAATGGATTTATGTATATATATATATGTATGTCATCTACTTACTTCCATTCAAGACAATAAGGAAAGGAAAACAGCGTTCATGCGTACGTACGGACTACCGTCTCCATGAACGGTGTGTTTCATTTCATTTATCTATCTATTATATATATATACTGAATATATATCATATATAAATCATGTTTTATATTATGGAAGTAAGTAAATCATGATATAATTAATAATAATGTCAAGAACAACAAGTCCAAACACCGACGATAAATGAAACGATTTTACCCAAAACGCTTCTTTAACATGGAATTTACAAAAGAACGGGTAATATAAAGTCATAAGTGAAACATATATGATATCATAACAATTAATATGATTCTGTAATAAGTTAATGACATTATTTAAATCATTATACAGGAGGTTCGGATACGTACAAATCATATCGGACATAAGGTACGGGAAATATCACAATCTCATTTTTTATCCGAGATTGTTTATACTTTGGTATTTACTGGGGTGTATTTTATCATACACATCCATGTTTCCTCAATATTTAATATTGATTCCATCCACCTAAAATTGTTTAAATCCAATATTACCCTTCGGTGAGTTTTTAGTAAAATATATGAAAGGAAGCTTTTGTCGTTTTTCGTACGAGGTACTTTTTGACTTTTCTGACAAAAGTACGAGAAGAATGTTTTTTTAACTTATACGGCATGAATGGATTTTTAAAACATTATTTCAAAGAAGCTTCATTTACAAGTTTTCATGTTTATTTTTAATCAAATTCTTTTAGTTTATAATTGTATGACATGTTAAGAAAGGAAAAGTGTTTTTGAAGCAGAAATGATATTTTCCTCAAGAATGGAGTTCAAGTGTTTTATCAAAATTATTTTCCATCTAAGATAATAAAGGGTTCTGTTTTTATACCTATTATTAAATTTATTTGATTATGTTGTGATGGAATTATATTTTTATGAATTCCATTATCTTATATGAATTGTTTTATGATGTCACGATGTTTAAGATTCCCATTTTTATTACATGGGTTATGAAATGATGTATGATTTATGATTTTGTGGCACACATAAGAATGGTATCATTATGAGATGGGTGGGACCTATATCTCCCTCCAATTCATTGGGTAAAGATTTTATATCTCATGAGATAGACATGGATGGAATGGTAGGTTATACCGGTTCAGTGAAACAGGACTGAAACGAGGGTGACTCGGTTCAGAAAGGGACTTTGTCCACTAAGATAGTCTTGGCAATGAGTCTTGACTAATAAGAAATGATTCTCTATGATTATGTGTGTATGTCACAAAGTTTAATGTTTTAAGTTATGATTATTGTGATTACATTTCACTGCCATGAGTTATCCCAGGTTATGAAATTATGATCTCTTTTACAGGTTAAGATTTCCAAAAGTTATGTGCTTATGTATATGATGTGATTGATATTTCTTTTGTTTACCCTTACTGAGCATTTTAGCTCACCCTTTTATGTTTTCTTTTCCCCAGGATATAAAGAAAGGTTTTAGGTAATAAAAAAAGGAAGATATTTATGGGAGATGTTGAAGATCTTTCACCAGGATTAGAAGATTATATTCCGAGTTTCCAAAGACAGTAAACTATTACGATCCTTGTGTG
Organism: Viscum album; assembly: GCA_963277665.1. NCBI lineage: Eukaryota > Viridiplantae > Streptophyta > Magnoliopsida > Santalales > Viscaceae > Viscum > Viscum album. Next base: position 401,922,841 of record OY728136.1, on the reverse strand, counting down.
TGTGTTTTTGTTATGTACTAAGTATTCCGCAAATGTAATGTAATGTCAATGTACGTCAAGCTTCAGGTCTCTACAGGAACTATTTAACAAATTTTAACCACATGATTCAAAATATGGTATCCATTTTCAAGATAAGTATCTATAAATGTAATAAATAAATTTTAATATAGATACAAAAAACACAAAAAACAATAGTTTAAAAAAATTGCAATTTTATGCATTAAAATTAACTTATATCAACATAGTGAATATTTATGACTAAAATATAATTAATTAGATTATTATATATTTAAATTGATCATATGTATCATTATAGATAAATCCAAAATTTAATGGAGCTATTATGACCTGACCCACTGAGGCTCACCTGGCTTATGGTAAGTCAAGCGTGAAACCCTAAGCCCACCTCAAATAGGCCAAGGGTTGGAAACTAGCATAAGTATACTGATAACAGAAATGGGATTCCTTAGCCTAAAGTAATTATACATACAGACACATATCAACACAACATTATAATTGAAAAAGATAAAAATTGATACTATATATGCATGTACAACAACTATCCCACAATAAAGTACATCAATATGTACTGAAAAGGCAAAGGGCATATTAAAATCCCACAGAAAACTAAAAATGATCTTATCCTATTGATAACATTTGGGAAGGTAACTAGTAAAAAATATTAGATTCATATGATTACCATCTAGATCATTTATTCTCTAACTATGATCCACCTACTCCTTGTCCACATAGGACTCCAATAAAATGTTTATCATCTGTATAAGACATGGAATGTTCGAGAAAGCCCATGTGTGGGTGATTAAAAATATATGTAGTGGGACACCCAAAAATTAACAAAATAATAAATAATCAAGATAGAGTAGTTATATCATCACCATGAATGCATTTTAATCATGCTATTAGGAAGCAACCATAACAATCACCTAGATATGCTCAATAAATAGCCCAAAAAAGAGGTAAATGAGATATCTATCTTCATATCCTAGATATGAATGATGAGTATTCCTAAATCTCTCAAGGTAAATATCTAATTATATACATCATTCATAATCATATGATTATCCATGAAGATGGAACACACCTCCCAACTATATTCTATAGCCGAGGGAGAACTATCTATTTATCATGCATCTTGCATAACCTCATGAATCTGAGTGGAGAGACCACACCTCACCATTATGCTCCAAAACTAAGGGAGTACCAAATCAAACAAGTAATAATGTGTAATATCCCTAGAAATAGTAAGATTTTCTTAAAACACACCACAATGCTCTACAATCGAGGGAGAACTAACTCTAGTAGAGGACCCATGCCCACTAAAGCTCAAAGATGGGGGGGTTCCACTCCATAGATAGAGGACTTGTACCCAATATAGAGGTTTAGCTGGAACATGATGTTCTATTAGGTCTAGACCATTTCTTATATCCCTTTCTCGTGTACTTAAGGCATTTCCATGTACCTTATAAAGTAAAAGTAATGTTCTTCATATCACATGGAATTTAGGAGCTTGGCTAGTATTTGGCTTGTTATATTTTTTCTTGACCATGTACCTTACAAATTATAATGTTTGTTCCCCACCATACATAGCATATTGGCCCCCATGGTCTCTTTGGAGTGTAATATATGTCCATTTTGATCTATCCACCAAGGGTTACATGACATGTGATATGGAAAAAATGGCGTGTAGCACCACATGAATTATCTAGAATGTACTCACTGTAAACACTGAGATAGATAGATAAGTGTCACATGTATTGTTTTATTTACCTCCATTTAGAAACCCTAGCTATCTCTCAGAGGTAACAACAAAACATGTGTTCTTGAACTACATGTCTTATAGTTTAGATTTTTAATGAACCCCTGGTTTTTCATGCATCAATTTTTCATGCCACCATTAATACTGATTCTTCCATAAGTCACAGTAAATAATTTGGATATGGGGTTGGCTGATCCTTATCATCTCTGGTGGCCAAATTCAGGCCACCAGAATCCACTTGGGATGTAATTTGTCATGCCGTACTTTCATAATCCAAAACCAAATAATAAAAACTCAATTAAATACCTATAATCCATCTAATTTCTCCCACCAGACCACAATTCACCTTTATCATGCTCTCCATCCTATATTATAACCCACATAAATGAATCATAATGCCAAATAATAGTTACACAACGATTGGTTTTTAGGTATTCATCGAACATTCATCCAAAGGAATTGTCGATGATATACATACAAAGAATTATGGGAGAAATGAAAAAAACATGAACATGAGGAAAACATATTGTCCATCCTTTGTATTTTCCTCAAATCATTACCATTAGAATTATAAACAAAGATAAATAATCAAATATCATCAATTTCTAGTCATAAAAAGATAAAACTATACATGAAAATCAACCATCGATTCACGAATAAATATTTTTCAAAGGTTTGACTCACAATAGTCATGGGATAAAAAACATGGATAAAATACACAATAAAATAACCTACCTTGAGTTTTTGTTGATCATTTATGAATAAATATTTAGTATCACTATCATTAGTGAACTTTGTAAACTCCATTAGTATAAAAAATCCCAGATGTACCAATCCATTGGACAATGATCCATCAATGCCAAAATACACTCCTTCACTACTCGTATAAAATCCATAGGGTTATGTGGATAACCCTAAGAGTTTCCCATAACTAGGTTTAAATAGGGGGATACTAGGTTTAGTGAAATTAAGTAATTAATTAACTAATTAATTAATTAACTTACTAATACACCCACTACCAATTCTAAACCAAAGAACTGACGCTAAAAGAAGTTATATCATTCTAAGGGTAAAAAACATTACATATTCCATGAAGGTTTCAGTTTTAAAATCATAAACATTATTAATAATATATTTTATTATTTTGGAAAACTATGTGCCTGTGATATATTATCTTTAATATTTTTAATATACCCACACCAAGTCTCTAAATGCTTCATAAATCTATGATTACTAAATGAATAACTTAAAAAACAATCCCTAAACTATTATAAAGTCAGATATGAAAAGAAAAAAAATGTTTCAATCTCACCACCTTCAATTATTTTTTATCCTAAAAAAGTGATAATCAACTCACAAGCGAGGATATTGATCTATTAATAGAGTTTCTCACTCATATGAGATTTCATGAAGTTCTCATTTTTTTAAAAGATTAACACCCAAGTTAAACACTTTCCCATGAAGGATATACTCCTACTAGTCCTCAAATTCAACTTAGATTCCAAAACATGTAAGTACACCATTGATGTTTTTCCCACTATAGTCAACATCATCGAACTAGTCATGAACATATATACTTAGATACAACATGTGTAATATATCATGATCCTAGTATAATTGTGGCCATAGGGAATGTGGTACATCACCTTTCTAACCCAACATAGTGACTAGAAAAATGACCTATGAACCCTAATGATAGCCTATTTTCCAAGATAAACCTTCATAAAATTTGAGGAGGAGATATCCCTCAGAACATATGATCTTATTATCAAACTCAAAGGGCTACTATAATTAGTCCACAAAGAAATCTTGACTTTTTTGGGAAATCATCATCTTCCCTTGGGATGAACTGTACCTTCTTTAACCATCCTTAACACTAACTTTAGTCCCACAAGAACTTTCATGGATATCTGTTTGGGGGAGAATCATTATTCTCAACCACAAATTAGTCCAAAAGGACTCATATATACTCTCCATAATCAAGACATGAACTGATAATCATGTTCTAGAACTATCTTCAATGGAATTACACAACACCAAATTACCTCTTTCATGCATAGGCATCCCCAAAAATCCACTAATCTCTTCTCTAAGTTAGTTAGGATGTGATCCAACTTGGTGAGATAATCTATGATCAATCATAGAGTATCATAACCTGTCACTGATGTTTGAAGGAACACCATAGAAATAACAATTATACCACCCCATTTACCATTATATATAGGTACTCCATCTACACCCATAGGTAGGTGAGACATTAAGAGTTAATCTCAACAAAACACTAAATTTTTTTGTTTTCCCGAACTAATTCCTACAGATCCTGATATGTCCTCACCACACATAGATGCAATTCTAAGGGAAATAAACCTCCTTAAAACCTCCTATCATAGTGTGACCAGTGTCATCATCTATCCTTGGATGGAAGATTTAATCCCCACCATTAGAAATTCCCTAAAGAACATTTCTAGTAAATATATAGTCATAAATTAACTAACAATGGATATACCCAATACATATCTCCATAGCCTGAAGAATAAGTAGATGGGTAACAACAATTGACTGGTGGTAAGATGCAACATCCTAATCCTCAAGGGTCAACAACAAAGAGGTCAACTTATCCATCACCTTTTTCAAAAATATTGATAAAAAACTTCATTATGAGAATTTTCTATCATTTTCATGCCCAAGGGTGTTCCTCAATATAGTTCCACCTCAAAATTTACTAGGTTAACTACCACTCACATGTATGAGAAGACATGTCCCATGAAGTGGACCTCCCGAATTATGAATCAAAACTTCAATAAACACTCATAAAGGTTATACTCTAGAAGTATATATAGAACCATACTCAAGTGTCTCGCATGATCCACCACTAACATCAAGTATATGAGGGAATCATTGATGAAGACTGCCACAAACCAATCCCAGAATGGTTGAAGGAACCATTCCATAGGTATCATAACAAGTTTGGGTGTCAAAATTCTAAAATGCATCATGATAAATTTAAATCAACTGGAGAGGATTTTGATAACCACCATTAGTACATCATCCTCTTGAACCTGGAGCTGGCGATAACCTATCCTAAGGTAAAATTTGAGATCTACTTCACCCATAACCACTTGTAAAAGATGTCATTAATGTGTTATGGTTGTTACTCCCATATGATAGTCCCCTAGTTCAGGTGATGTTGATCCACACCAATCCTCAAGCTCTCCTATCCCTTATAGAAGAACAAAGTAGGGCTTCCCAAGTGAACACACTAGTTATAAAAAAGAACATTCTCTATCAATTTCTTCAAGCACACTACCAACTCTCCCAGCTACATGGGACCATTTGATGTTCTAGTACAAATATTGGGTCATTCCTATGTGTAGGTCCATGTAGAAAAAAACATAAATGGGGAGTTAAGACTGAAACATCTACCAAGAAGATGTACTCACACTCCTCCATTGCCATAAAAAACTAAAAGCTCATATAATACATTTCTCGAAGGGATATACCATCCAAATTATATGAAATCGACTATATACTCCTACACATGAGCTCATCTTTATATGCTCAGAATCATTCCTTACTAAAGGAAGAAAACTCCATCCCATAACTCAAATATAATGAAACCCTCACCAGTAATAGTAAAATGATCATGGATGATAAAAAAGTAGTCAATACCAAGGAAAAATCATATGGTATCACTATTTATATGGGAATATTATATGTGAGGCTATACACCCTCCAAGAGTATGATTATATTTTTTGTAAAAGTGTGGGATCACTAATAATCTGTACACATGCCTCCAAACACAATGGTTAATCTTGAAAGACTCCATTGGTATATTGAGGCCTCAAATAGGGTATATTTTCATGGAAAAATGTCTTGTCATCACGTACCAACACTAAAACTGGAGAATAAGAGTCATAAGTCATTCCTCGAATAGACATGGAGCCTATAAGCCATAAGCCTCAAATACTAAAGCCATATTACCCCATGACCACCTATTTACCAAAATTAAGTCATAATTCAATGCCTTATATTATAAAAATAACATCAATCATACAAGATAAAGTAACTCATCCATCACACCTCGAAAATATCCATTTTTAGTGGCACTGACTTTCCCTACTGGTTTTAGATCATGTTAGAGGAATTCATTTCGGTGAGGGAAGTTTCCATCATCCATGAATATCAAAAGACAAATCAAAAATCACCAAAATAAGGGTATACCAATTCCTTGTGCCTCCATATATATGTCTTTCTTCCAGGACCACCATCACAATGAGTCTTATCCAAGAAGGTTTTTTTCACCATAGGGTCATTCTAGACCTATACTGACAAAGAAGTGGGTAAGGCTTACCCAAAAAATTTATGTTGTATCAATCATTTGAACTCACACAATTCACTAACACCACATGAACTATAGTCTTATACTTCTAGAGACATCATTTACTCAACATGTGGATGATCATCTTACTGGACCACTATGTGTAGGTCCATTCACTTCTCAGCATTTATTATTACTAATAAGTTCCCTACTAGAAAAAAACACATAATGAATGTGTCACTAATCCATATCCTTATCACTCAAAAGGTCGTCCTTATGAGAATGTATTGAAATAATAAATGGTTGTCATCACAGAGACATCTTAAAAATCATCTTGACATACCATGATCAAAGAACATATCTGAAGAGCTGAATCAAGAAGGAAATAGATCAAAAAACCATTCCTATATGATGAACATGTCAATGTTTACCTAGAAACTATTGCCTACATATGACGTGTCAAACAACGGGTTATTAGTTTTCTGATGAATGGATAATTGGTTGCTACACTGAAACTGGAGTCCCTATTCTGAGAGCCAGACCCAAAACAATACAATATTGTTTCCCTAGTCCCCAAACCAATCCCTAAAGTTATAAAACTTAAAAATTTAGTCCTTAGATAACCTCCTTTGATACCAATGTTTCGTGACCTAACCAATAATGGCACACTAGTTGGTGGTTAGCTAAGGGTGACTCCCTAATCCCACCTCTAATAGGGTAGGGGTTAGTGACTAGCATGATGTAGAAATATCACACACATGAGAGGCCTCATCCTAAAGTATATTTACACACTCACACATCTCCCTGAAATAGTATAAAGTGGAATGATAAATTACTAATACTATAGATGTATTCATAACAACATTCCCCCATCATAGTACATTAAGAAGTATTAAAAAAGAAAAGGGACAAATATAATACCATAAAAAAATGAAAAAGATCTCAAGCTTATGAAAAAATAAGTGAATATAACTAATAGTAACTCTTAGAACCATTTATGGTATATCTATGCCATTGATGTCCCAACATAGATCCATTTTATCCTGGTCCACATGGAAATACAATAAAAGGACTATCTTCTACATAATACATGACATGTGTGGGAAGATCCAATGCAATAGTGAGTATAAAGAAACCTAGTAAGGCACTTGGAAATATGAAAACACAAATCATCAAGAGAGAGTACTCCTCTCATCACCACAAATGCATTTCAATCAGGATACAAAACAACAATAATAATAATAACCCAGATATGCTCAATAAGAATCCCAAAAGAAGAGATAAAGTGGATCCCCATCTCCACATATAATAACGAGTCTTCTTGCAGTTCCCATAGTCCATATCCAATTATTAACATCACGTGAAACTGTATGATAAACTGTTCGGAGGGTCCGCACCTCACTGCAGTTCCCAAAAATTGAGGGAACATTATATCCTAGCCATGAATATTGTGTAACCTCTCAAGAATATAACTAGATATCCTACACCTCTTCACCATTATGTATAGGTGAGGGAGAATAAAATCCAACAATACATCATGTTTTATCTCACTATAAATAGTTTCTAGAACCTACCCCACATCACAACGGCCCATATCCAAGGTAGCACTGACTTCAGTGAAGGAATTGTTCCCATAAGATCTCAAATATGGGGTGGTTCCACCGAAAAGATAGATTAACCCCACCAAATATAGTATGGAGGGTTTCTAACCCAATGTGAATAGATAGAATTTGGGACCCATTACCTAATGTGATAGGGGTTTCAAACCTTGGTAATAGTACAATTATCTTTCTCAACCAGTACTATTGAAAAAAATTCCCTAGGAGAAGTGTCTCACTAGCATAAACTTGCATCATATAGCTACTAATAAAAAAAGGATACAATATTTTTATACATGGATTGATCCTTAAGATAGGATACTAAGAGGAGAAAATTTGAGTCTCATATAAGGATATACGGAAGGTGAAATATCAAGGGATCCAACTTTCTTAGAAGGAGTATGCGTCATGTAAAATGGGGTATACATCATGTATATCAGATTATGGAACTACCTGTGTTCCTCCATCTAATACATCATTTCATCATCCAGAGAAACTATTCACTATTGTATAATACACAACATGTAGAGTTAAATATATCACTCAACATAGAATTATATATATTATGTTTAATATATCTTGTCCCTATGTACTTAGTGAATTCCCATCAACCTTATGAAGTACCCTACATGTTCCCTTTATCACATGGTGCATAGGGGATGAAACGAACCTCAGTGTGTGATGTCTACCCATACCTATGTACCTTACAAATTAAAAGGAATGTTCCCCTTAATACATGGATTAAGAGGCCACATGGGCTCCTGGGTGTGTACTCCTTATTAACCTTAATTCATCTGCAAAGTGTTACATGGCGTGTGACTTACAAAACATGGAATGCACTGCCACATGGATTCTTGTGCGTTTAATATCATTACATAATAAGATGGTTTGATAAGGTTCACATGGCATGTATCTCTACTACTTGTAATGTGTTATTTTATTCCATGTTATAATCCTAGTTTCCACGCAGAGGGGACTACAAAATACGTGCTCTTGAACAACACATGATGTAGTTGAGATTTTTTCAAAACCCTTGGTTCTTCATGAATCATCTTCTCAAGTCATCACAACTACTGTTTATACTATGAATCATTCCATGGAACAATTTTATGGAATTAACCTAAGCCCATCATCATGAGGGTTTAGAATTCGTCTACCCAATCTACTTGTGAATCCGTCCATCATTCCACTCTTCTTTACACTAGAACCCATAAAGAAGAATTTTTTTCCTCCAATCCATCCATGTTAGCTTATCACACCACAACGAACCTCAATCACATTCTATATCCCATATTGTAACCTATAGAAATGAACCATCATTCCATATATAGGTTTCAAAATGACTAGTTTTTGAGTATTCATCGAACCATTGACAAAAGAAAATTCCATAGATGAATAGGCGAAGAATGATGGAAGAAATGAATAAAACAAAAAATAAGGAATAAAATATAATAATTCTTCTAGTTGGCCTCATATCATTTCTGTTACAAAGAAAAATTAATATCAATAAAAAAATAACAAAAATTCATATCCATAGAAAGATAAAATGATATTCCTAAATCAACCATCTATGCACGGATTAATCTTGTTAGAAGGATTGACTCACGTTTGACATGGGATAAAAAATAGATAAAATCTTGAAAACAAAATCCTATGTAAATTTTGGGTTTATCTCTATTGAAGAATGATTCCATGTCTCTATTTTGGCTAATATCCTAGAACTATATTGGAATAGAAGATATTATAAGTACCGATCCATTGGATCATTATCCATCAATGCCACAAAAATCTCCTCCATTCCTCCTCTAAAATATCTTGGATTATATAGCTAACCATAAGATTTGCACATATATGTGTTTATATAGAAGGAGGCTAGGTCTGGAAAAATAAATAAATAAATAAATAAATTAATTTAGTTTTCCAACCATGACCACTTTTTAACTGAAGACTCAAAGCCTACCAATTTTACGCCATGCCTAGGGTAAAAACCAAATTTTAGATTCAAAGGTGTTCTTGGTTTTCCTATATAGAGAACCATTTGGGTGATATTACATTATTTCAGAAAAACTACATGTGCATGGTATATTATATATAATATAATTAATATATCTCCACCGAGGCTCTCTAGGCCTCAAACCTTCTCACTGACTCGACACCTATATTAGAAAATATTCTTAAAATATTCCCTATCGTTACACAAAAAAAGAGAGTTGTCACATGAACTTTTGAATTTTCTAATTTAATTAAACGAAATGAAGGTATTTGAAAAATCAGTATTCTTAAATATTCACTAAAAAAACATTTCAACAAAATCCCAAAATTTTACCCTATGTTAGTTTTGATATGATGATTTCAAAAATAATGTTAATTTTATGAAATAAAATTTCTAAAAGTTGAATAAATTAATTATAATTTACCTACACAAAATTTAATAATTTTTTTTAAATAAAATGCATTTTTCAATTATAAAACGAATTTACTAAAAATTGAGTGCTTTTTTCCTAATAATTAATAAATGCATTTGTATTGTGTTATACCATTATGAATATATTTTATAATTTCTGTACTCATATTCATATATTTTAATTCATAGACTATTTTATAATAATCACATTTAAATAATAATTTTTTTATAATATATCTCATTTTGTTAAATTCTTTGTGTTGCCTGTGAAGAAAGTTGTTGACATTATTATTATTTTAAACAAAATTTTATGTTTTTATAGAGAATACATGTAATATAATTATCTATTTAACATAAATTCAATAAATTTGATCCAAATAAATATTATCTTGAATTAGATTCAAATGATTAGATGTTGTTAGTTGATAAAAAATTATAGAAATAAAATTATTATTTAGAGAGGTAATTTTTAATATCACCAGGAAGTCCATAGAAATATTCTCCCATTTCCATTAGGGTTCTAGAATATGCTAAATAATCCCCCTTGGTAATTTTTGTTCGAATTTATCCTATTGAAAAGTCAAACATTTCATAGTAAAATGAAAAATGTATTTCTTAATTCCTTCCCAATGAAATGTTCTTGAAGGTCCCAATAATTTATTATCAATTTCAAAGATGAATAGAAAATGGAAAACTATGTGACCCACTTAGAATTTATTTCATCAATAAAAGGTCACATGAAAAATATAACTTTTTTGATTCTCAAATCACCATCTTTATCAATATTATATTCTTGAAACATAGATTTCTTAACCAATCCTACATTTTATGGTAACTGATAGTGTTACTTCTATGCTAGATAATTATGTTTTAAATAGGTCACTGTACTAAAACCGAAAACAAAATAGAGGTAGTTTTACATGAAAATTTCTAATCCAACAATAATAAAATCATTACCCAAAGGATCATGTTTCATATGTACCATAGTTAATGTAATATAATATTTTTTATTCAAATAATCACCTAATATATTTTCTTTACCTAGATGGTATTGAATTGGGCATTCGTGATCTTTTATAAATTTCTACCATCTCTTCTATCTAATACTAAACTCTTTCCAAGTGAATATATAATTAAATATTTTATAATCACTATATATTTCACACTTAAATCCATGTAAATGATGCCTCTGAATTTTTAAATAAAACACCACATCTACTAGTTCAAGGTCATATATAAGATCATTTTAGTGATGAAGTTTAAATTGGCATGAAATATATGTTATTACCTAATCATTCAACATTAAATCACAAACTATTACTTTTATTGAAGCATCTATGTTCATAAAAAAGTTACCATTTCTGGATGGAAGGGTAAAAAATAGATTATTCATTGCTATTATTTTCAATTCCTAAAATTATTCATCACATTCATTTTTCTAGATAAACCTAACTATTTTTTGTGTTAACTTAGTTATTTAACATGATAATAGTGAAACGTTTTCAAAAAACCATCAATAATAGACTACTAATCCAAGAAAATTATATACTCGATTAACATTAATCAGTATTTTCAATTAACAAACCAATTTAGTTTTCATGGGATCTATAATATCTTGATAATTTTAAAATAACACTATGTTTGATAGCATATACAACACACAACGAGTTAAACAAACCAGGAAATATTATTATTTATGCGAATTAGTTATAACCTAGCCATTAAATTGTCATAAAAGAGTAAGATTAACCACATAGTGAAATACATATAAAGGTTTTACTTTGTAAAAATTTATTGATTTATGAATAGAATATAAGCATTCAACTTTCAGTAAGGTCATTTAATTTCTCAAAAATACATTCTCTTCTAAAAAATGATTTTATATTTATTTTTGTGAGAAAATAATAATAATTTTTTTTTCTAGAAAATTTAGAAAATAAATTTTATAAAATGAAAATTATTTTTTATATCGTCATATAAAAATTATATTATGAATATTTTTTTTATTTTTATGAAAAGATTGATTTTTTAGTGAATAGTGAAAATACCATTTTTGTAATCTTTTTGTAAAGTTGTCATTTATTTTCATTTAAACTTACCATTATTATTTTAATTTGATTTTAATTTTTATTGGTATCATTTATTTATAAATAATTTAATTAATTACATTTAAATAAAAATTATACTTTTATTTGGTATAAGTTTATTTTTTGGATTAAAAATTCTATTTTTTGAAAAACTGTTTTCATTGCATTTTTTCAGATTTATGTTAAAAATAATTTCTCTCACTTATAGGAAATTATTTTGAAACATTTAATTTAGTTATTTATTTATAAATTAAAATTTACTCAAGTATTAATTTTTCATATTTTTCTGTTGTTAATTTTTTTTGTGAATAGTAAAAAAGACAGTTTTTATGAAATACGATATCGTTTATGACATCCCCATGAAATAAACAAGACAATTTTTTTTTTAAAATTATTTAATTATTAATTCATTATAATATACAAAAATATATCACACACACACACATATATATATTTCCAAAAATACAAAATATAATTATTTTGATGATAAATATGAAAATCATTTTCAATGGTGACACAATGCTTGAGAAACACTGGAAAAGTATAATTTGTCATTCTAAAGATAATATTTGAAGAGGAATAAGTCATTTATTTATTTTTATTAAATATTAAATATTAAATATTATTTTGATGGATATATATGATATTTATTAATATAACAAGTGGATTTTTCAAAATATGTGTTTAAGGCATCTATCATATCAGAAGAGTAAAAATTACATATTAAATATTTTTCCAGGACATATATATGAGTAAATTTACATATTTAATAAGTATAAATGTTTATATTGAACTTATTTAATTAATTAATTATTATTTTAATTTAATTATAAAATTTATTGATGAAATAATTACCTTAAATAATTATGTGATATTGAAACATTACTTGTACAAGTAGTCGAAAAATCAATTAAATTAAATTTCAAATAATAAAAATAATATTTAATGGATTATTTAAATATTACCATGAATTTTTAATATTAATATAACATATTAGTGATTTTTTAAAATATTATTTTATAATTAATTATTTTATTGGTTTTTTTAGAGTCAAATTAAATAAATAGTGTCAAAAAATGACTTTAATCATATTTTATTAAAACAATACTTTATTAAATCTTAAAAATAATGAAAAAATATAAATAGAAAAAGTTTGGGAACATATGGTTTAATATTTCACCCCTTGTCTATTTATGAGACAATTTTATCTTTCTAAGAAAAATAGTAACCATTTAAGAGTGAAAAGTTTTTTATAGTGGTTCGGGTTAAAAATGGTTAATGGAGGGGTTAATAGAACATAAATGGTTTAAAATAGAACAAAAACCTTTTTAAATTTAATTTTTTTAATTTTATATTGACCTAATAATATTTTTATTTGAATATCTAGAAATTTGGAATCATTTTTATTTATAATAACTCAATTATATTTTAATATATTTGTAATTCCAAGTGTATCCATTCACTCAATTATAAAAGAACACCCCTTACCTATTTTTTTGACATCACTTTGAGAAATATATCTCCAAAAAACCTTCCAATTTATCTTATAAAAATACTTATCTAAGTTATACAGGTTCTGTTCCTCCCAAAATACAAACCCTTTGTCCCCTAAGTGGAGATCTTAATGAATTATATTGAAGAAGTTATAATCATCTTTACTGATTATTTCAATTTTTCTTGTTCTTACTGTTCTGATAAATCTATTTTAGTAATTATAAAATAATTAATAAAGTATCATAAATATAACTATATTTTTTTTTATTATGGTACAACCTTTTTCTACCTCTTTTCCATCATACGGAAAGTGACAACGTCACTCGTGCGTACGTACAACTCAGTGTCTCCACGTAGCGGTGTAATTCGTTTTAACTGCCATCTTCCATTGATGTATATTATTATTATTTAAAAGATTATATATTAATTTTTTGACATAATTAATATTATTTAGTTATAATACAATATCTACCATCTTACCTATATATTCTTTTGAAAACAATAACGTCGCTCATGCGTATGTGTGGACTACAACCTCCAAGTAGTGGTGTGATTATTTTTTATTTACATTTTAAGTGGATGGTAATAAGGATATATTTAATTTATATATATTATGTAATAATTATTATATAAAGTTTAATTAATATTTTTTTAATCCATTTAAAAGTGAAAATAAAGTTTCTGCGTATGTACAAACTGCTGTCTCGATGGACAACAAAATAAATATTCATGTATTTATCCTCTATGGATGGCTATAAATATATTTATAATGAATATATATGACATTTATATTATGATTAATATTTTTGTTATCATTAAACCGTGATAAAAGTATATGTATCAAAACAACCGAATTAAAATTCCCATGAAAAACGAAACAATTAACACCGTAAAATGACAATTTTAATAAGAAATTAATTTTAAATGTGTATTAAATTTTTATAATTTGATATCATAAGTATTTAAATTATCATATTATAAAATTTTAATTAATTTAAATTCATTATACTAGAGGTTAGAGTTCATTTAAATCATGTCAATCTTTTGGTAAGGGATTTCTCGTCTCACTTTTATTTCTTAGAGACATATACTATATTCACCACTTATTTATTTTTTTGGTATATATACTGACCATTTGAAATGTTATATCATGAATAAAATTATATTAATTATATTTAATGTATCATTTTATGTTATTATTCTTTTTGTCTTATGACTCAAAAGATACCAAAGAGGTAAGAGATTTATGTTACAATCTCATTATTTATTGGGATTGTTTATAATTAAGATTAAAAGGAAGAAATTTTATGATATATTTATAAATAAAATCATGAATTTTATTTTACTCTATTTATTTATATTGATTACATGTTTTTATTTCATATACCTTTCTTTAATTACTTAAAATACTAAAGTTCTGTTTTTTTAGGAAAGCAGACTTTATTTCTATCTTTAGTAGAAAATATTTTATATTCCATTTACACGTTATCTCTATTTTTTAAAAAAAAATTATACTATAATATGTTGATTATTTAAAATAATTTTTATTAATTCTTTAATTTTATAAAAAAAAATCATAGGAATATTCTTGTTATTTTCTAAATGAGGTACCTTTGACCTTTTTACTAAAAATGCGAAATTAATCTTTTTCTAATAAACTTGTAATGAATAGTATTTACTATAACCCTAACCACCCAATGTTTTAATACTTAATTTATAATTTTTAAAGGTTATTTTAAATTAAAACATATTCTGTAAAATTTTGGAAATATTTTTATTTTAAATAAGTCATTTCAATTTGAAATGGATGTTTTCATCATGTAATATTCTAGTGACATTTTAATGGAATTTTCATCTATGATAACATCATCTGATGTTAATTATGGTTTACTATAGATATTATAAAATGATAATATATTCTATTTTTCTTTGGATTATTTATATTTATGATTATGATATGTTCAAAAAATCCATTTATTTTCTTTGGGTTATGCTATGAAAAATTTATGAAATGTTTGTAAAACCTATTTTATTTTCACAGGTTATGATATGATGATAAGAGGAATACTATATGCTATTTTGGAAGACATATATATGGTTACCATCATGGCATGGGTGGGAATATAATTATATATTACTCTAATGTATCGAGTAAAGTTTTACATATAATGGGATAACTATGGGGAACAATTCGATTTTCTGATCCAATATGGGAAACAAGTCAATGTGCTTGATCAACTATAAAAACAAGTAGAATTTATTGATCAAATATGGAAAATAGCTAGGACTCCTAATAAATTATAGGGAAAATGTGATGATTCCTAGTTCATTATGATATTGGAAACAAGTTTTAATTTTTATTTAATTATGATTTGATGGTCTTAGAAGGTAACCCTGACATGTGAAATGGTCCCTATGCCTATGATGGTGATATAATTTTATGAAATGAAATTATGATTCATGATTTATTAATGATTATTTATTACTATTATGATATATGTATTTTTAAATGAAAAGTTTTTATGCCACTACACATGTTAACAATCCATGATAGATTCGTTATAAACATTGTAAGTTAGGTTCTTGATATCATAACCTTATGATTATTTTATTCTTTTATATGATCATCACTTGATATCTCCCATGTTGACCCTAATAAGAATTTGAGATAATTATTTCTTATATTTCCTTTCCCTATATTTTGAATAAATGTTTAATTAGGGTATGGAAATGATGAGTATAATGTGGGGAAATATTTATGATAGATGTTGAAGATATTTTATTAAATAATAAGTATTTGTATCTAATTATTAGGACACTAATCAATTACCATACTTGGATATGTATGTATGAAATATGTTTAATATTTATATAGAAAAATGAAATATTTATGTATGAAAATCCCAATTCACTATAGTTGGTATCAGACAATATGTTTAATCAAAATTTGGAGATTAGGGTTTTAAAAAATTGGTAAAAACCCTAGGGATAATTCTAAGTAATAGATAACATACCATTTTTTTAGTAAGGAAGATATTATGTGATTTTCCAATAAATATATTATTATCTAGATACTAAAAGTACAATTGTATTTGGAGAAGATTAATATATGGTTAATAAACCTGAAAAGAGAAGGTTAAGTATATTTTATCCATTATTTTGGTTCAAAGTGAATGTTCTATGACTACACACTTGGTTTGACACTCCTAGGGGATGTTTTTTGATTAATTGAAATATTCATTATAAACAATTATTAATGATTTAAAAGATGTGATCAATGTTGAACTAGGTTAAACATAAGGTGTATTAGATTAATAATAATGTTTCATTATTTAGAAATCATATGAATGATATTTCATGATTTCCCAAAATGAAATTTTTTGTTAACACTATATTTTTTGTTTTGTGTCAATGGATAGAACTAGGAAAAATTATGTTAATATAGAATGTGATGGACAATGGAATGATTGTTTTCATGAGAAACCAAGTGAAACTGAAGATGTAATATAAAACCTTATGATTATTACTAATCAAATATCATGTTATATGATTAATAGTCCCAACATGGGAGTGTTTAATGACACATATAATAAGATAAAAATGGATTTTCATGATGCCCATAGAGAGAAGAAGATATAGTTTATTATATGTCAAGTATGTTCGAGGAATCAATTAGTGAAATGTATCAGAGGAATGAGAAGATGTTTTCTATTTAGAAAATAAGGTCACAGAGAAAGTAATTGATAAGAAAAATGAAGATTTATATAGAGGGATATGAAGTTCATCATAAGGTACCATTTATCATTAAATGACTTTTATATGGGTGAAATGGGAATTATTCCTATCAATTATCTTATCTAAGAGATATGTACAAGAATAAGGAAGATTATATGTTATTTTGATCATTGAAGTGTAATTATTGAAGTGTTTATGTATTTTAATTTGATAATTATGCTGTGTAAGTATCTTTATAAATTGTATTCGGGTTATAAGAATTATGAGACATCTATGGATTATTCAATAGTAGTTTTTCTTTTTGATTTTTCAATAATTTGTTAAATATTACTTATAACCTATAAATTTTTTTTAAGGGTGGGGTGATATTTTATGGAAAACACATGATTGAGGGAAATATAACCCTTAATATTTTCCTAATGTTGAGATTATAATGTTTAGTTGGGATAAAGAGATTATTGATATTGATAAAGAAAATTGGAAAATATTGATTAACTTGGAAGTGATTAGTTATTTGATAAAAAACAATTTATGTAATTTTTGATAGGTTTTAGATTATTTTTGTATTTATGTAATATAATTGATATTTTATGATTTTATTTTAGGAATAATGATTGTGTTAATTTTTGGAAGCATATTTTTATTCATTAATGTTTTATGGTGATTTAGTCTATTATCATGTTTTTAGATAATCAAGGCATTCAAATATTAGGTATGTGACAGAAGGATATACTTTATGTTGTTTGGGGGATTAATATTAAGTTGATCAGGTGACCTTATTTACAAATATTTGGATTTTTAATTGGATTAGAAATATTTTGTATGATTTTTAAGGTTATGTATTTATAGAATGGTCCAAGAAGAATTTTGGCATTATTATTGAAGATTTAGATATTAATGATTGATTTATCCATATAGGTTAATGTATGATAATAATTTTAGTTTTGGTAAATATATACAGATAAGATTAATGAATTATCATTTTTTATAGATATTATGATTCGTTAAAAGGTAATTTTAGTGCTTCAAGTGTGAAAGGAATTTATCATTATTTAATTAAGAAAGATGTAGTGGAAATTAATCAAATCGTAACCAAATTATGAAATTGTGGTTATGGAAAAGAAAATTATTTGATTAATTATATTTTATTATATTCTCTCCCATGATTGTAAAGAAATACCTCAACATTGGGAAAGGAATCTTGTTTTTTATGCTTTTACTATTATTTATAATGAATCGATGGTATATTCACCTCTCAAATATTTATGGATGTATGTTAATTGACCTTCTCATGAACATGTTATATTTTAATCTTTATTAGTCCTTGTAAATTATTATTCTTCTCCATTTATATGTCATAACATTACACTAATGTTCTCCTTATATGGGAACCAGATTATGTGATATTTTAGGTAACATTTATATATCCCACTTTCACTTTTTAAAGGATTATTTTTAACCTATTTATAAAATATTAGTTTCAAAAAAAGTATTTTAAAATGTTAAACCTTTTATAACCAAGATAAATTCTCAAGGGAAAATTTTATTAGGGGGGATAATTTTACACCTTGATATTTTAATCGAACATTTTGTTTGATAGTGTATACCATACGTAGCACTGAGTTAAACAAATAATGAAATATTATTACTTAAATGTAATAGTTATAACATAACTATAAAATTAATGACTGTAGATAGGATTATTGAAATTACTAAATATACATAAATTTCATTCTCAATTTAAATAAATTCATTAATTATTAGTAAATATGAAGTCATTTTTAGTAAAGTAAATTTATTCTTTAAAAATATGTTTTCTTAAAAAATTATTTTTATTAAATTTCATAAGAAAACGATATGATTATTTTCTAAAATTGTAATAAAATATAATTTATAAAATGATTTTTTTGAAATCATCATTTCAAAAAAAATTAGGGTGAAAGTTTAGTATTTTTTAAAAAATATATATTTTTGTAATAAATAGTAAAAATATCATTTTTTATATTTTATTTAAAACTGTCATTTCATTTAATTTAAATGTCCCATTATGATTTAAATTTTATGTTAAATTAAAACAGGACTCATTTATTTAAAAATAATCTAATTAATTATATATGAATAATTATTATACTTGGTTTTGGTATATCTTAATTTTTGTGCATAAAAATTAGTATTTATAATTTTTTTATTATGTTTTACACATTTATATTAAAAGTAATTTCTATTAATTTTGGAATTTAATTTTATGATTTATTATTTAACTATCTATAATGTATAATTTAACATAGGATGAATTTTTGAGATTTTTTAGATGAAGTTAAATTTTTTGGGGAATAGTAAAAAATACAGTTTTTATGAAATAATATATATTTTATGATATATCCAAGACATAAACACAATATAAAAATTTATTAAACTTTTATAATGAATTATGTATGATAATATAATTTAAATATAATATAAAAATAATTATAAGAATGTAGAATATAAGTCATTTCATGGCCAATAAGAAAATCATTTTCAGTGTCAACGCAGTGCTTGCACATCATTGAAAAAGTCAAATTTGGTTTCATAAAGATAATTTTGGAGAACAAATAATTACTTGATATATTGTTTTAAAATATTAAATATTAAATATTTTTATTTATTGATAGTAATTTTTTAGTTATATAACAAGTTTCATATCCAAATGCTTGTGCAATGCATGCACAAGGCTGAAAGAGTCAAAATAACATATTAAATAATCTGACACCACATATATGTGAGTAAATATGAATATTAAAATATTATAAAAGTTATTTTTAATGTAATTAATTTATTTTTATGATGTTAATTTATTTATAATTTTTAGTGATGAAATAATTACCTTAAATGCTTACACAATAGATGTACAATGCCTGTGAAAGTAGTAGAAAAGTAAAGTAAATTGTTTTAAATAAACTAGAAAAATATGTTTTGGATGATTTAAAGTGTCCTATGAATTTTAAAGATAAATATAAAATATTATAGATGAATTAAAGGATTATATTCTAATTAATTATTTTTATTGGTATCTTTAGAGTTAAATTAGATAAATAGTGTGAAAATGAGATTAATGATATTTTATAAAGAGAATATTTCATTAAATTATTTTAAAATATTAAAATTTTTAAATGATATAATGTGGATATTATATTTTTTATTATATAAACCCTTTTAAATTTATGATAATTTTTCACTTTATAATTAAAATTGTAATCTTTTATGTGTGAAAAATGTGTTATCACGGTTATGGATACAAATTGTAAATGAAAGAGTTAATAAAAACGTTAAGGTCTAAAATACCATCAAAACCTGTATAAATTTAAATGTTTTATTATATTTTGACCTTAGTATTTTTTATTCAAATATATATCCATTTTTAATATTTTATTGCATGGGAATGAATCAATAATATTTTAATCTTTTTGTAATTCCAAGTGTGTCCTTTCCCTCCCTTATAAAAGTACACCCCTGTATCTTTTCATTACACAACATTGAGCCATATATATTGAAAAAACATTGTTAATTTCTATTTAACATATTATTATCAAAATTCTAGAGTTTATGGTCTTTCGACCCTTAATTAAAGATCTAAATGAAGTCTATCGAATAAGAGGTAACCATCTTTACCGAATCTTTCAAATTTCAGTATTCATATAATTCAACAAAATATATTTTAAAAATTATAAAATAATTAATATAATATCAAAATTTTATTTATATGTTATTATTAAAATGGGAAAATGATTTTATTCATCTTTTCCATTATATGGAACATGAAAACATCGCTCACATGTACATATGAATTACCATCTCCACAGAGCGGTGTAATTAATTTATCATCACCATATTTAATAGATGTTTATTATGATTTTTTTAATATTTATATAGGTTATGTATTATGTAATTATTATTATGTAATTATAATATCTTATCTACCATCTTACTTTCAAATCCATTGGAAAACATTAACGTCGCTCGTGTGTACGTGTAGACTACCACATCCACAAAGTTGTGTGATTTTTTTTATTTTCATTTAACTTGGTATGAAATAAATATTAATTTAATGAATATATATGATATAATAATTTATCTTTAATGGTTAATTATTATTCACATTTCATTTATTTCATTTTTTAAAAGTGAAAGCATCACTCTTGTGTACTTAAGACCTAACATCTTCATGAATGGTGTAATTTTTTTATATATACTTTATTGATCAATATAAATATATATAATGAATATTTATGATATCTATATCATGATTTAAATTCTGTATATGATTGATCAAAGGTTAAAATATAAGGTCTATAACTATATAATAAAAATTCTCAAGACAAATAAAATAGTCGACACCTAAAAATTACAATTTCAATAAGAAATTATTTATAAATGGCTATTAATATGTTATAAATGGAACATGTATGATTTTATAATTTTTTAAATGAATCATTTAAACAATTATAATTAATTTATATTTATTATAACGTAGGTTATTATAGGCTTAAAATTAATTCAAACGTTAGGTTGGGGATTTCTCATTTCACTTTTTTTTCTTGGAGACATATGCCATATTCACCAATTATTTATTTTATGTACTTTATTTATTAACACTTTGACATGTTATATCATGAATATAATCATTTAAAAAAAATTTAAAGTTTTTTTTATTTTATTCTTTCATAGGTATTATTATTCAAAATATTGAAAAGTGATTAGAGATTGACACTACAATCTCATTATTTATAGGCATTATTTATGATTAAGTTTAAAATGATGAAGGGTTATGATATACAAATCCATAAACTGAGGAATATTATCATCCTATATTTATTTTTTTCTATTACATTTTTACTTTCATTTTTCTATCTTTATGATCTCAAAATATAGAAGTAATGTTTTAAGGAAAATAGACTTTATTTCTCTCTCTGATCAAAAATCCTTTTTCATCCACATCTATGTTTTCACTAAAATGTGTTAAAAAATCTTTCAATATTATAATATTATTATTTAAATACATTTTTATCCACTATTTAAATTTATAAATATTCTTAATGTAAATATTCTTTTAATTTTCCAAATGAGAAACTTTTTACTATTTAGTGAAAACATGAAAGGAATCATTATTATAATGCACTCAGTATGAACAAAATTTCCCACAGTCATGACCAATATATATTTTAAATATTAATTTAAAATTTTCCATATTAATTTTCAATGAAAATGAATATCTTAATATTTTTAAAATATTTTATTTTTAAATAAGTTATTTGAATATTAAAAGGGTATTTTTTAGGAAATATTCTCATCCCCTTTAAATGATTTTTCATCTATGAAACATCTTAAGATTATAATAATGATTTACTAGTGATATTAACTAGTGATACCATCATTATTATTATTATGGATAATTATTTATGATGTTAAGATACTTATGAAACCCAATCATTTTCCATTGATTATTCTATGATGATTTTTTTAAATTTCTATAAAACATGTCATCTTTACATGAATTTTGATATAATGATATAATGAAAATTTCTTAATCTTGGAGAATAAATATGTGTGACATTAATTATGTTATAGGTGGGATCAAAATTATATATCCCTCAAATTAATTTGTTAATATTTTATACATCATGATATAACAATAGGGAAAAAGTTGATGTGTGTGATACACTATAAAAAATACATCAATGTACTTGATTTTATTTAGGAAAAAATATAATGAGCTAAATCAACTATGGGAAAAATGGTTGGGTTTCATTATCTATTATGATATGGTAAATAGGTGTTTCTTCCGAATCCACTATTTTTTAGTCGTCTTAGTAGTTAACCATGATATATTAAATTGTTTTTATGCCTGTGATGTTTCTACACTTTTACGTCATGAACTTATGATTCATGATTTATTGATGATGATTTATAGCTATTATGATTCATTTATTTTGAGATTATATTGTTTTATTCCATCAATAATGTATATGATCCTTGATATATTGTGTAAAAACATTGTAAGTTATTTTCTTAATTTGATACCCTTATTCTTGCCTTATGTTTTCCTATGATCATTGATTGAAAGCTCCAAAATTTACCTTTTATAAGAATCTGAGCTCACACTTTCACATGATTCTTTTCTCCATGTTATAAAGAAAGGTTTATGTTATGTATGTTTATGAAGAGTTCAATATGTGAACATATTTATGAGATATTTTGTGCATATTTCATGAAATAATAATATTATGTATCTTGTCTCCAAAGACATTAATACCTTATATTTCCCATGCATATATCTATGAAAATTATTTAATATTCATATAAAAGAAGAAATATTTATGTATGAAAAGCCTGTGTCACTATTGGATTAACAATAATTCCAAATTTATTTACGATATGTACGAGGAATTAAATATTCTATAACCAAAAACCATATTTTCTAAATTTTCCATATAACTTCATTTCTTGTATGGTTTATAGAATAATCCTTTGATGTTTTTCATGATCCTCATTACTTTTAGAGTAAAATAAATTATAAAAAAACACAACCACAAATTTATCCAACTGATCCAAAAAACTACTATTCCTAAGATCTGTGAATACAATAGGAGCATTTATCAACCCAAATGCATAAAAAAACTCATAATGACTATAAATATTATGAAATACTATCTTAGGTATGTCATACTTCTTCATATTCACCATATGCTACCTAGATCTGAGACCATCCATAAAAAATATAGATCTCCATTGATCTAATCAAACATGTCATCAATATGAGGAAATAAATACTTATTCTTAATAGCGATGTTATTAAATTATCTATAATCAATGAAAAGACCCATGGATTTATCATTCATTTTAAAAAATAAATATATATAACCCTATAATAAAGTTTGACGAAGAATGAAAAATTTATCAAGTAATTCTTGATACTACTTTTCAAATTCTAGAAGTTCTACTTGAGACGTTCAATAAGGGAGTTTAAAAAATGGATTAGTTTCAAGAAGTAAGTCAATAATAAACTCAATTTTATGATCATATATAACACTTTAGAACTAATGAATAAAAAACATTCAGATATTCTTTTACTACCAACACAACATTAATTGGAATAGTTCCCTTATCCTCAACAATATAAGGAGAAAACATTCACTTCAGTATTTTACCAATTTCTTAGCTTATTTATATGTTATCAATGGTATGAAGGTATTCATATATATAAATATAATCCCATTTCTAAAAAAAATTCTTTGGATCTATAATCTATCTTTTCATGAATAACTAAAATATAATACATACCCAAAATATCACCAAATTATTGATGGGAAAGGCAAAAATGTAGGAAGGGAAAACCCATCCCCATATTACAATGGGAAGATATTTTTAAATTATCTTTTCCTTAATAATACCACATTATATTTTTACCAAATGTTCTATCCTCATTTATAGATATGATTTCTTCATTTTCTCAAATATTTTCTAAAAAAATGAATGTGTAGAACTCAAATAAAATAGAAAAAATTCATGATATAAATTAACAAGTTATATACATGTTATAAAATATTTCTATGTCCTGATAATTTACAAAGTTTTTGTAAAGTATTTCACCATACATGTATTATTATAGTCTTGATCATTCCCATATATTGTGCTTCTCTTTCAATATGCATTCATACAATGAATCATCTAATTACATTTAAAACAACTTATAACATGTTTATCAAAATTAGTATTACCACAACCATGATATTTTTTAATCACCATCCATATAGACAAACATATGACAACATAAGTACTTAACTGATCTCATATTCCATTACCTAGGGTGATTTTCAAAACACCTATCACAAACTGGAAAATTGATTTTCTTACCTTATTATTTATTTGATGAATTATTTTGCATTTCCTTCCACCTATATCACTTTTTTACTTGATGTTGCAGGATACACGATCATTAGAAAACTCAATTTCTAACTTATCAGCATAGTGAAATTTTTTTAATAACATTTAAATTCACGAGAGTCTAATAATATTTTGTATCTTGGATTTAATCATGAGTAAAACTGATTAATTTTACTATCAATATTCTGGATAAAATTTTATGTATAACTTTCAAATTAAGAGAATATTGGTAAATATATGACCAATGAATCTTTCTCCTTTTGTCTCAATTCCAAGAATAACTTTTTTATCATAAAAAGAAAAACTTTTTTAAAATATTAATGAAGGAAAATATTTTTAAATATATTCCATTATAGGAATTACTTTATTCTCTTTCTTATGTATTATTCAGCATTGTCCACCATTGATCAAATCCACTTTCAATATGAAAAAAAGAAAGAGTTACCTTTTGGTTATCCAAAAAACCCATGAATTTTTATATCATTTACAGAACATTAATCAACCCTTCATATAATACTGAGTAAGAAGATTTACTTAATTCTGGAGGGTGTTCTTACATCAAATAATCTACTATCAATATGTTCCTATGTGGTTGATCTCATTTCCCTCTATCTTGGAAACCACTACTAGGTCTAGACCACAAAATCTAACCTATTATATAAAAAAACTACCACATTCCAATTCTAACCATTCCAGGTCGCTAATTTGGATAGATATTTTCCTATTATTTCCTTCATATTTTAACTTCCATTTTTCATTTGTGGAAATCCATTTTGAATAGATATAGTTTATATGAATCAATATTTTAATCATTAAATTTCATGTCATGATAAACATAAATTAAAATATTTTAAGGGCACTTAAATAATTTATCCTCCCATATAAAATTGTCTAAGATTTTCCTCCAACACCAAATATTATGACCTGACCTAAAACATTGGATAATATTGAGTTTTAAGTCAAGAAATCAATCTCTTTAATTTTGTTGAACTTTACAGTTTATAGTTTTAGAGTATTTATTCATCACTATTACATAAATAGATATTACATCACAAGATTTACACATCTACTTAGTATCCATATTTTCTATAATATATAATTTTCAAGACATTACAAGTTATCTTTTCCTGAAATATCTTCATAATTTTCATCTAGGCCTTTTTCTTGTCCCTACTCACAATTTAAACCCTACAAAAAATATTTTAAAGTTGGATGAGCACAAAATATTAGTAAAGGACATATAAAAAATAATGAAATAAATCCATTAATACATTAATAATAATAATAAACATTTTTTAAAATAAACATTTTAATCAATTTTTTTTCTTTCCCACTAAATAAAATCCTCAACCCGAATCTTTTATAAATACATTTCATAAAACATATTAATGTAAAAATAAAAATCATAAATGTTTATTTATAATCATGAATAACACATGAATTGTTTTTCACACATTTAAACCTTAATAAGTATTATATACTTTCCTTTAAACATAAGACCGTTATCTTACCTTGTGATATCATAATAATTACATAAATATCTATAAAATGCATAGAAAACTCATGTGAGTGACTTGGGAAAATACATTTATAGAACACTTATAAGTGTAATAACCAATATGGTCAACTTATAATTTTTTTTCCATAAAACATAATCGTTACCCAAAGCATTGGAGGACTATGATGGACCCACCAAACCATATTTTATAATGGAACCACATGTCCTTGTTTTATAACAAAATCACCCATCCTTATTTTATAATGGAACCACCCTTCCCTAGTTTGTAATAGAACAACACATCCTTGGATTATAAAATAACCAAATATCACAATAAATAGTTCCCAAGAACCATAACATAATCATATCACATAAAATCTTAAATTTCCATGATCATATTTATAAAAATATTTATTGAACCTATAAAAAACATTTATAGATACTTAAATATCCATTCCATTTAATTTTTTTTAATATCTTGAACAATGGGAATGAGTTTTTTCCATCAAGGAAAATTAATTCTTTTAAATAAATACTGACATAAAATAATGGTTATAGTAGCTGTAATACCCTTTGAATCCATATATGTTAAACTAGATAATTTATTTTTTCGTTTTTCAAAACATTTTGTATAAAACACGTACATAGATTTATTTTTAAAAAATTTAAAAGAATGTAGAAAGTGGAATGAATTGTTTTTTTATTTAATTTTTGTTTTAAAAAACACATCCAAATAACAATTTTAATAATATGGACATTGAATAAAAATATATAGAAAATAAATCATTAAAATATTTAAAATGAGGTTTTTGAAGTATAGTGTCTCTTAGGTTGAGTACGACTCACCACATACAATATATATCTTATAAAATAATAAATTTATTTTAATTATTTAATTTATTTTGAAACATTTTCATATTTATTTTCCTTTTATTTTATTACCTTTTGATAACCAATTAAAAAATCAATTAATTCATGTTTGATGTTTTATTGATATTTTTCTCATATGTTTAAATTGAATTCGGTAGGTTTAATACGCTCTAGGTTGAAATTATTACCTCACCTATAGAATAATAATCATGAAATAATTATAATTAATATGTATAAATTATACATCTAAAACTAACCATGAAACGTATTTACGAAAGATGAACTACGTTATAATGAGGGAGACTTTATGTTGTACGTCTTCATGTGTGACATAAAAGAAGTTGAATGAAAGAAGGAAATAATTATTTTATCTTTCAATAATTATTGTTATATCATAAATATCATATTATTTATTTAAATACCCATATATATACTAGAAATATAATGTGGTCTAGAAAAATGAACAACATTGCTTCGTGGAGGTGGTAATCCACACGTACTCACGAATGATGTTATCATTTTTTGATTTATGTAAAGGTAAGTAATTAGTTGATATATTATCTTTATATAGTGATAAATATGTCAGGAATATAATATATTTACATTAAATTAATTATTATAATCATCCATGAGTGGTAGTGATTGAAAACGAATTACTTCAGTTCACAAGGCGGTAGTCTTCCACACACAGGAACTGAAGTTTCATTTCCCGTTTGATTGATGAAAGAGATAAATATTTGTTGCTAAATTAAAATAATACCATAGAATTTTATGTTATATAATTATGTTATTATATTATCGTGGATTAAGAATATTTTACGGAGGTATAAGAGGAAATAAGACTAAAACATTAAGTTAAAAGAAATACATCTTCTTCCAAAAACCTCCTTGGTTTTACACCTTAATCGATATAATTTCGGTATTATTCCTAAAATAATTATTCTTAAACTTTTATATTGATTTAAGGGAGATATTTGGGCATATTAATACTTAAAAAGTGTGTTTATGAGTGTAGATGAGAGGATAGGAGGTTCCCTTTTATAAGTAAGAGGATGAGAACTTATGGAATTACATAATGTATTAAATTAATACAAATTATATTTCATGAAACAATTTATCGAAATTGATATAATTAGAATATAGGATGATTAGGAGTCAAAATAATCACATACAATAACATTTTTACAAGTTTATATTATTTTTTTTACTGTTAACCCTTTTTAACCACCGTTAACCCTTTTGATAATTACAATGTTGTCAATATTTTTTAATATTTATGGGTCAAGAAAGTTATTATAAAAATATTAATGAAAATAAATGGAATATGGTTTATATTTAAAACTAAATAAAATTAACTTGTCGGAATATAGGTTTTTATTATTTTTAAATCATTTAAAAAAATTATTTCTTATAAAATATTATCAATGACATTTTTGGAATAATTCATTTAATTTAATGTTAACGAGTCAAATATAGTAATGGAATTCAAATATAAACCTTTAAAAATTACATAATTTGTTACATTTATCTATAAAATTTATGAGATACTATAAATCACCCAAATAATACATCTTTTCAATTTTCTAAATCATTTTACTAATATTTCTACTAGTTGCACGAGAACTGTGTCTACATTGCGTAATCATTTAAGGTAATTATATAATAACTAAAAATTAGAAATAAATTTCCATTATAAAAATATTTATTTATCTTAAAAATAAAATTTATTATTCATTCACAACTTATATTATTCGAATGTGAAAATAAAATAAAAATTTAAATGTAAGAGACTAACATTTAATATTTTTCTTTATAGAAAATATTATAAATGTCAAAATGATTTATAAAAGTCAAAAATTTTATATTTTAGAAATTTTTATCATTATATATAAAATAGACTCATAAAATGAAATAAATAAAAAAAATTAATGAATTTTATGGCTTATTACATTAGTTTTTATCCCGATTAACTCATTTGACCTTTAACGTGGTAACAATAATATACTATGTTTACTATTTAGAATGAAAAAATTAAATAATACCTATTTAAAAAATTATAACCTCATGATTCCCAATATGGAACCAATTTATTAATAATAAATTTAGAATATTTTAATAATTTAATCTATAATTATACCCATAAAATGCGAGGAAAAGCCCATTATTAGAAAAAGTCCATTTTAAGAATAAAAATGTTTTTATTCAAAATTAAAGAATAAAATTATTTATAGAGAAAATAATTATGTTATTTTTAATAAAAATTAATTAATTAAATTATTAAATTATTAATTTTTTTACTTTGTAAGTACTTGATAATAAAATATAGTTTCTAGTAAAAATAAGTCTTTTGCACCTTTCATTAAAAAAATCATAAAATTATCAAAAATTAATCCTAATATAAATTATACATGTTGAAATATAATATAGAGTTACTTTTTTCAAATTAAAATTCTATAATCAGGGAACCATTTTTTTAAATTAAATAATTTAATGAATGAAACCCCAATTTTTATTAGAAATAAGGATATTTTTCCTTTTGATTTAAAAATTACTTAGTATTATTAAAATGAATATAACTATATGAAATAAAATTAATTAATAATTTTAAATTATTTATATTAAAATTACTTGGGTTCTTACATCTATTCTTTTCTTCCAATCTCATAATGGGCAGATTTCTTTAGAATCTTCTTTATATTTTGAGTCTCTTCCTTTAGATTGTCTTATTTCTTCTCCTGAACTTTTTATTTATATGGAAAATATTTTAAACCTTATTATTTTGGATCTTTAAGATTATAGTTACGAATAAATTTGAATCATTTTTCAAATCATAATTTGAATTCACTTGATTTCCTTTGGCCTCAATTAGTTCTTCAGCTTCCTCTAACTATTTTTCCAATTTTAATTGATCTGGACTGCCAACAATGAAATATTTATTGAAATTATCAGTAATATAAGAACCTCAAATGAATTAATAATATTTTTATATAGAAATATATTTTCATCAAAACATATTGAATTTATCCTTCCAACATTTTTCATGCATACCACAACCTTGTGACCTTCCGAACTGCATTTTCCACATATTTCTTCCAGAATCTTTTTTTGAGTAGACTGCTATAGTGTAGACCTAGTAATAAGTTGTCCCATATATAATTTTTTTTAATATATTATCCTTGAAATCCCCCTTTTTATTACCAATTTTCCAGTAAATACATTTTCAAGTAATAAAAATTGGATTTGTTTCCATGCTTACCACAACACCAGAAAAACCCTTGAAAATTTGTTCTTATAGATTAGTTGAAAATATATCTTGATTTTTTGCTTCTTAAATACTATTTAAAACCAAGAATCTCTATTCTTATTGGGCTATAGAATACTTATAATATTATTCCCTTCCTTTTATGATGAATTTTTTCCTTTAGGTTTGTTGGATGAAATATCCTCAAATTTCATTTTAAATCATCCCTATTATAAAAAACAAGTCAGTTTTGAAAATAATTAAGTGCATGTTTTCCTTTTTCACATGAAGTATTCTTATCATTAGTCTGATAAGATTATTCATCTACCTACTTTTTCTTATTGAAGTATTCTTTTACCTTATTCAACTTCTGTGGTATTATGAGCCATATGGATTGTGTCTCAACTAGTTATTCTTCATTTAGAGCTAGTTCTTCCATAAGATATATGAAAATCATTTCATTTTTATCTTCTATAATATTGTGCTTATTGTTCTCATAAATTCAAGTCATATTATTCGTGACATACTCTTTCTTACTAGTGTCCATCATTTTGTTTTCTTTATCAAGATTATACTTTTCTTTCATGAGATATTGTATATGTATCATTAAAAATTTTAATATTTATTTCAGATACCAGTCAATTTATATTCATTATTTTCTATTAACATTCCTAATAGATAGATCAAATCCTTTCTCAACATGAGAAAATAGAATGAATTTATTATCTATCACTTGATGTGTTATGTTTTTCTTTCTTTTACACAGTCTTATGATTTTGATACTAAAATTATTTTTATTCTTTGGGTTTTCTATCTTTTCACAATCATCATTTGATTTGGATTATATAACCTCATTATTCTGGAATTACATATCAAGAATTTTTACATTTATAAAATATATATTGATTTTTAATTTTACATTACATTCACCCTTCCCAGGTCTCATTGATAAAATAAGAAGAATTTGGATGAAGTGTTGTTAATCCTCCACATTTGAGTGTTTAAATTCTTAAACCTTTTATCCTGTAACATTTACTTTTATCCTGGATTAAAAATATATTTCATGTTTTGTATTTTTTTTAAAATCAGATTCCTTTAACATCTCATAATATATGAGTTTTTTGTGAATATAATCTATTTTCAAGTATTATCATTCTTCTTGTATTATAAAAATTTATGTTGGGATTCCTTGACTTTAATATTTCCTTTAAGTATTCTTCTCAATTTTCACTAGATTTCCTTAGTTGTATATATATCCATGAAATTTGTGTAGAACATCTCTAATAGTGACATTAGGATGACGTTTTGTGACTT
The DNA here is from genome assembly GCA_963277665.1 of Viscum album. Lineage (NCBI taxonomy): Eukaryota > Viridiplantae > Streptophyta > Magnoliopsida > Santalales > Viscaceae > Viscum > Viscum album. The sequence continues at coordinate 401,890,581 of OY728136.1, read as the reverse complement.
TCCATCTAACTCCATATTCCTATCCTCTTATTGAGTCGTATTTTCACCATCAAAAATGATTTCAAACTCATATATTGTATAATCTCTAACATCTAGGTCATGTGATAAGAGGTATGGTATCATACTATTCCTAAAGCTATGATAATTCTTCTCATCGAGTATGGGAAAACCCTAGATATTAAAAAATTTAAGATTATCCATGTCTCATAATTCTATCTTGGATCTTTAGAGGGTTCCAAAGATCATGTTTCAACTATCGAGCTAGATCTGTTAGATTATTGAGTGGGGGTGGGGAATCAATATTCTCTTTAATTTTATGATTTATTCCTTTTTATCCAAACTTCTTGAGTCTATTAATATTATCTAACAACTCAATGATTTCACACGACCTCAATTTAATATGTAGAAAAAAATAAAGATAGTATAAGGCATTATTTACAAGGTTCGTGTAACGCCCCGACCCCAGCTACCCAGAGTCGGTGCATTAATTACATAACATTGGCATGATCACAAGAAAGATCAAATCTCGAAAGACCGATTGGTTTAGTAGCCTTGGAAACACTAGATATATTCATAAGTTTTACATTACATCATAAAATGAAAAACTAATACAACAACATAATGTTTCCACAATCCACACTATTAACCCCTCACAAAATCCCTGCAGGTCATTCATAACTTACTTCTTCACATCCTGGGAAAAATAAAACATAAAAAAAAGGGGTGAGCTCAAATGCCCAGTAAGGATAACAATAAAGTGGAAACTTTCATAAATAAGAATAAACATTTAAGGAAATGTATAACTAAAACAAAAGCCTTTTAAATACGAACTTTCAACATGGTATGGCATAAATGAAATAATGCCATTTACTTATTCACATGGATATTCTACTAAATGAATAATCACATGCAAAAATCAATAACCACTTTCATAATGTTGGAATGCATAATGCCAGACTATCATAACAACATAGCCAAGGCCTCGTGCCAAGACTACAAATAAGATTTTGTCAAGGCCTTGTGCCAAGACACTAGTTTGTCTCATGAGACCTACCGATGCATCGAGGATCTATAGCGGGCTCCACCCGTCACTTATTAAGTCCAATGCATTCCCATATGAAAAGGTTTAAACATAACATAAACATTCGTATTAAAACTAGCATACGAAATGTCAATACTTTCATAATAAACTATGAATGGTATAAAAATAGCACATCCACAGTCAAACATATCACAAAACCTTCAATACAATATAGAAGTTTTGTATCATAATAAATCAACTTCAAATAATCTTAAAATCCATCAAAGGATGTTGACATAGATGAAATCAAAATTCTTTTTAAAGAAATATCTCCTTTTATTTTGAAATCATTTAAGATCCATATAAAATAAAACATTTTCTTTGAGATTATTCTTATAAGCTTGTAAGGAAAGCTTTGAAGATTTTATAACGGCGTAAAATAACCGCACCCGCCGTATAAGTTAAAAAAAACATTCTTACCTCAATTCTGTCGAAAAGGTTAAAAAGGACCTTGTTTTGAAAACGACGGAAAGATTCCTTTATAAACCTCTTATAAAAAGTCAAAAAAGGGTATAAATGACTTTAACCCATATTCTTGTAAATAGTAAAAATGTTTTGAAATACATTTTTAAGAAAACATGGATGTGGATGATAAAGAGATCCCAGTAGATTATTACGTATATACAACCTCGGATAATGAAGAGATTGTGAAATAACCCTTACCTTGTACTTTTCCTTGGTTGGGGTAGGTTAACCTCCGTAGAAGCTTGGGGTGTTACATTCTCCCCTCCTTCAAATAATTGCGTCCTCGCAATTTCTAGGGTATTACTGCATAAAAAAACTCGGGTGGTTCTTCATCATAAGTTCCTCGGGTTCCCACGTTGCCTCTTCCATCTTATGGTTTCTCCACAAAACTTTTACCAGACGCGTCGTCCGGTTTCTCAGTACTTGTTCTCTTGTATCAAGAATCCTGACGGGCTCTTCGCAATAAGACAGATCGGGTTCCAGTTCTAATTCCTCATAGGTGAGTACATGCGTTGGGTCAGGCATGTATTTTCTCAACAGAGATATGTGGAACACATCGTGAACTTTGGAGAGACTTGGCGGCATTGCCAATCGGTAAGCTACAGCCCCAATTCGTTCTAGAATTTCGAAAGGTCCGATGTACCTGGGACTCAATTTACCTTTCTTACCAAAACGTATGACTCCCTTCCACGGAGATACCTTCAGGAAAACATGATCACCGTCTTGAAATTCCAAATCCTTCCTTCGATTATCGGCATAGCTCTTCTGCCTACTTTGAGCTGCTTTAATTTGATTTTGGATTACCTTCACCTTTTCCACCGTTTCCTCCACCAGTTCTGGGCCTACAAGTTTTCTTTCACCAACGTCATCCCAACAGGTTGGTGTACGACATCTCTTTCCGTATAACGCTTCATATGGTGCCATCTGAATACTCGAATGGAAGCTATTGTTATAGGAAAATTCTACTAGTGGTAAATATTGATCCCACATACCCTGAAAATCAAGTGAGCAAGATCTCAACATGTCTTCTAAGGTCTGAATAGTCCGTTCTGATTGTCCGTCTGTCTGAGGGTGGTAAGCAGTGCTCAAATGAAGTTCAGTATCCAGGGATTTCTGAAGACTTTTCCAAAATCTTGAAGTAAAACGGGGATCACGATCAGAAACAATCGATAGGGGTACTCCATGAAGTCTCACAACTTCATTAATGTATAGTCTTGCTAGACGTTCCAGGGGTAGATCTTCTCTTATAGCAAGAAAATGTGCTGACTTGGTAAGACGATCAACAATAACCCATATTGCATCGTTCCTTCTAGGAGTCTTTGGTAGCCCCATGACAAATTCCATTGTAATATTGTCCCATTTCCACTCTGGTATGGGAAGAGGTTGCATGACTCCTCCAGGCTGTTGCCTTCCAGCTTTCACTTGTTGACAAACCATACATCTTGACACAAAATCAGCAATCTCCCTCTTCATGTTGTCCCACCAAAAATGTTCCTTCAAATCTCTATACATTTTGGTGCTCCCAGGGTGTATAGAGAAATTGGAACTATGAGCATCATCCAGCAATTCCCTTTTTAGATCAGGTATATTGGGAACACAAAGTCTCTTCCCGAATTTCAAAATTCCACCTTCATACGCAAAGTCTCTCAATCTCCCATCATTCACAGCTTTAATCTTCTTTTGGAATTCTTCATCATCAGTCTGAGAACTCTTAATCCTTTCTAGTAAAGATGGTTTGGCAACCATTTGAAAAAGCATTGATGTTTCACCTTCCCTGGTTATTCCCATGTCCATCTTCACTAGCTCCATGAAAATTGGATCCCTTTCAATTCTCATATTGTTCAAAACTCCATGGTCTTTTCTACTCAAAGCATCTGCCACCTTGTTTTCCTTCCCTGGGTGGTAGTGTATCGTACAATCATAATCCTTGAATAATTCAAGCCATCTCCTTTGCCTCATGTTGAGTTCTTTTTGTGAGAAAATATACTTCAAACTCTTGTGATCAGTATAAATCTCACATTTTTCACCATAGAGGTAGTGCCTCCATATTTTCAAAGCAAAGATCACTGCTGCTAACTCGAGATCATGAGTAGGATAGTTTTGTTCATGAATTTTCAACTGTCGTGATGCATAGGCAATAACTCTATCATTCTGCATAAGGACACAACCAAGTCCTTTCTTTGATGCATCACTATAAATAACGAACCCATCATTCCCCGATGGTAGAGTCAATATAGGAGCATTGACTAATCTTCTCTTCAGTTCTTCGAAACATTCTTCACACTCTTTTGTCCAAACAAATTTAACCCCTTTACGTGTGAGCTTCGTTAATGGGTTAGCCAATCGGGCAAAATTCTGGACGAAACGTCGATAATAACCTGCCAAACCAATAAAACTACGTACCTCAGTTATACTCGTAGGTGTTGGCCATTCTTGGATTGCCTTGGTCTTAGAAGGATCAACAGAGATTCCATCTTTAGAGACAATATGGCCAAGAAAAGAAATCTCCTGAAGCCAGAATTCACACTTGCTAAACTTCCCATATAATTCATGCCTCCTCAGAGTCTTCAAGATAATGCGCAAGTGATTTTCATGATCTTCATAGGTTTTGGAGTATACCAAGATATCATCAATAAATACCACCACAAATTCATCGAGATACTCCTTGAAAACTCTATTCATCAGATCCATGAATACAGAGGGTGCATTAGTCAATCCAAATGGCATTACAGTAAACTCGTAATGCCCGTACCTGGTTCGAAATGCTGTCTTCGGAATGTCTTCCTTCTTTACACACAACTGATGGTATCCAGATCGAAGGTCAATCTTTGAAAAGTATTGAGCTCCATGCAGTTGGTCAAATAAATCATCAATACGAGGTAGGGGATACTTATTCTTTATCGTTATAGCATTGATCTCCCTGTAGTCGATACATAACCTCATAGATCCATCTTTCTTTTTAACAAAAAGAACAGGGGCTCCCCATGGAGAAACGCTAGGGAGAATAGATCCCTTATTACTCAATTCCTCTAGTTGTTTCTTTAGTTCGACTAACTCTACAGTGGCCATTCTATAAGGGGTCTTCGATATAGGCCTTGATCCAGGAATCAAATCAATAGAAAACTCAACTTCTCGTTCTGGAGGATGTCCAGGTAAATCTTCTGGAAATACATCTACCAATTCTTTCACAACATGTAGATCCTCTATTTGAACATTCCTTTCCTCACCCGCAGTTATTTCATTCTCTTCCTCACCAATAATTGAATTTAGTTGAGATATTGAGGGTGGATCTAAATAAGAATTAGGTGGTGAAGATTCTGCTCTAAAAATAAGGTGTTCCTTATCATTATCATCAAGAATCGTAACCTCTTTCTTCTTACAATAAATCTTCGCATCATAGTCCGAAAGCCAGTCCATACCGAGGATTATATCAAACTCAATCATAGGTATGACGATGAAATTAGCAGATAAAGAAAATTTATGTGCTCTAATGGGGACTGATTCACAAAACTTTGTTGCAACGATACTTCCCTTAGGAGTTTTAACTGACAACTCCCTTATTAAATCAAATTGGAAATATCTAATTTTCTTATCAAACTGGGAAGATATGAAACAATCCGATGATCCAGAATCAAATAATGCATTTTCTAAACTTGAGGAAACCATTAAATTACCTTCCACCACGTCTTTCGGAGCTTCTACCTCAGCAGTAGTGATAGCATAAGCCTGGCCTTGATCCCTTGGCCTTTTCTGAGGTAAGTTCTCCTGACGCTTAGGACATGCATTTGCATAATGCCCCATCTCCCTGCAATTGTAGCACTGAACGTTGGTAGCTTCCTTCTTCCCCTTGCAATCATGAGCTTGGTGGCCTTTTTCACCACACTTGTAACAGACTCCCATTCCCTTCAAGCAAGTACCAGGATGTTTCTTCCCGCATTTACCACAAGATGGATATTCATCCTTTCCCTTCTTCCCCTTATTTCCATTCCCAGATTGATCAGCAGGTCTCTTCTTCTCTTGCTTTGCTTTAAAGTCATAAGACTTAGAGAATTCTTTTTCGGTCTTGATAGCACATGAGACAATGTCTTCGTACGACGAAAAGGATTGTGAGACTAATGCTCGACGGAGAAATGGTTTTAACCCATCAAAGAAACGATCAATCTTACTTCTTGGGTTGCGAATATAATCTCCAGCATACCTCGCTAACCTTGTAACGTTAGCCTCATACTTTGTGACATTCTCGTCCTCCTTTTGTCTCAGACTTAGAAATTGCCTTTCCATATCTGCTCGATGGTCGCGAGGAAAGTATTTTTCTAAAAACAGATCTTTGAACTCCCTCCATTCCATGTTTGATACTTCCTCTTCTTCCTTCATGTTTTGAATCAATGACCACCATTGATCAGCATCTCCAGTGAGGCGGTAAACTGCCATGGTAACTTTTTCCCTTTCACTACTCCCCAAAACCTGAAATATTTTCTCTAGGGAAAATATCCATTGCTCAGCTACTAAGGGATTTGTACTCCCATTGAACGTTGGTGGTTGTTGTCTCATGAATCGATCTAACATTGATCCTCCACGCTGCGGATCAGGGTGCTCCATACGGGTAAGGTTATTATTCATAACCTGAGTAAGTTGTCCCAGTACGGTGATTAGCTGATCAGCACCAGTTGCATCACCAGCCCCACTATAATTATCTTGAGCAGGAGGGCAATCCCTACATGGAGTGCGTGCATTGATACAGTTTCCATTTCTTCCACTAGGCACCATTTCTAAAAAATGGCATAAACTAGATCAGTTTATGCATCAAAATACATAATCTCATACTTATAAAACACTAAACATAAATTGAACTATCTATGGATATAATCCATAATCATAAATATGTTTTCTTTGAGGAAGTATATACTCATAAACCCTTCATAATGATTTGTAAAGAAAGTGAGAGTTATCCTAAGCATATCCCCCGGGAGTGTCGTAACCAAGAGTGCAGCAAGGCCCGTTGTCGTGCACCAGTTCCCGTTCGAGTCTAGCTCAAAGCGGTGTTTTCGGGTTTTACCCCTAGGTACATCTGTGCCAGAGCCGCCTCTACCTGCTCGTATCCAGACAGGGATGTATTTCTCGGAAGACTCACAAAATCTCTACAATACCAAAATTCTAGGAAGTTCTTCTATACTAATCCTCAAAGTTCATCTTAGGTCTACGTGCTCTAATCAGAGTTTATCTAAATCTAGCTTCCAAGGTTTGTACTAAACTTCCTCTGATACCAACTGTAACGCCCCGACCCCAGCTACCCAGAGTCGGTGCATTACTTCGTAACATTGGCATGATCACAAGAAAGATCAAATCTCGAAAGACCGATTGGTTTAGTAGCCTTGGAAACACTAGATATATTCATAAGTTTTACATTACATCATAAAATTAAAAACTAATACAACAACAAAATGTTTCCACAATCCACACTATTAACACCTCATAAAATCCCTGCAGGTCATTCATAACTTACTTCTTCACATCCTGGGAAAAATAAAACATAAAAAAAAGGGGTGAGCTCAAATGCCCAGTAAGGATAACAATAAAGTGGAAACTTTCATAAATAAGAATAAACATTTAAGGCAATGTATAACTAAAACAAAAGCCTTTTAAATACGAACTTTCAACATGGTATGGCATAAATGAAATAATGCCATTTACTTATTCACATGGATATTCTACTAAATGAATAATCACATGCAAAAATCAATAACCACTTTCATAATGTTGGAATGCATAATGCCAGACTATCATAACCACATAGCCAAGGCCTCGTGCCAAGACTACAAATAAGATTTTGTCAAGGCCTTGTGCCAAGACACTAGTTTGTCTCATGAGACCTACCGATGCATCGAGGAGCTATAGCGGGCTCCACCCGTCACTTATTAAGTCCAATGCATTCCCATATGAAAAGGTTTAAACATAACATAAACATTCGTATTAAAACTAGCATACGAAATGTCAATACTTTCATAATAAACTATGAATGGTATAAAAATAGCACATCCACAGTCAAACATATCACAAAACCTTCAATACAATATAGAAGTTTTGTATCATAATAAATCAACTTCAAATAATCTTAAAATCCATCAAAGGATGTTGACATAGATGAAATCAAAATTCTTTTTAAAGAAATATCTCCTTTTATTTTGAAATCATTTAAGATCCATATAAAATAAAAAATTTTCTTTGAAAATATTCTTATAAGCTTGTAAGGAAAGCTTTGAAGATTTTATAACGGCGTAAAATAACCGCACCCGCCGTATAAGTTAAAAAAAACATTCTTACCTCAATTCTGTCGAAAAGGTTAAAAAGGACCTTGTTTTGAAAACGACGGAAAGATTCCTTTATAAACCTCTTATAAAAAGTCAAAAAAGGGTATAAATGACTTTAACCCATATTCTTGTAAATAGTAAAAATGTTTTGAAATACATTTTTAAGAAAACATGGATGTGGATGATAAAGAGATCCCAGTAGATTATTACGTATATACAACCTCGGATAATGAAGAGATTGTGAAATAACCCTTACCTTGTACTTTTCCTTGGTTGGGGTAGGTTAACCTCCGTAGAAGCTTGGGGTGTTACAGTTCGGCTGAAATTCATAAAAATTTCCATGATGGTTATTCCTCCAAACATATATTCTCCACTATAATCTTATTATATATTATAGTGTTCTTATGAGTCCACATTAGCATGAATTATAATACCACCCAGTATCCTTCTGTTCCTCGAATGATTATATTACTCAGTCTCAAGCCTTTTTTGCATCTATTTATACCCCCAATTACATGATCCTTCACATTATGGGTAGATCCAATAGTATAAAGTTATATTACTTCTTTAGAGTTATGTTACTTCATGAGGCTATAGTATCTAGAATGATCATGTATGTAGAATTCATGTTTATAAGTAATTAACACTTATTTTATGTATTTTGGTTATATAAAGTGTTTGGTTGAATTTTTGGATGGTTTGGAGACCTTTTATAATGCTTTTGGGGATTTCAAAAGGTTTATGTTTGGTGCATGATTATAGGAAACTGTGAAAATTCCCTAAGAAACCGTTAATAATGAGATGGAGAGATTTGGGTAGGCACTCGGTTAAGCAGCACCATTTTTCTAAACTGTGCACCCACCTAGTAGAAATCGTGCAAAGATGGATAGTGGTCTTAGGCACGATTGATACACTTTTTGAAAACCGTGTGAGACAACCATGGGAGGTTCTCCCTTGAGGTAGTATCTAGAGCATGGCTAGCACACTATTGGTGCATTGAAGCTGGATTCTTGCGATAATTCATCAATCATGGTGGTTTTCCTTGGATTTCCTTAGATCTACTTCTCCCCTTTTCGATTGCTTAGATGTACTCCTATTTTGGATATATCTAAGGTATTTGATACCTAATCTGATTCGATTTGGATTTCTAGATATTATGGGAAGATATATTTGGAGTGTTTTTAGAGTTTTATTCTATTTTAAAGGACGTCTTCATGTCATTTTCCATTTTATCTTTGTTTTCCAAGGGAGAGAGATTTACTCTTGACTTCACTATTTAGAATATTAATGGTTTTTTTCAAATTGGTTGTCTTCCTTGATAATGTTTGTGAAATTGGTGTGAAAATAATGGTATAAACCCTATTTAGTGATGGTTTTTAGTTTTTGTGTAAATTTTATAATTTTTGTGCTAAATGATTTGAGGTTTTATTTTAAAATGATGATTTTAAAACCCATTGTTTGGTTTGATTTATAAAAATGGTTTTATGGAATGGTTTTCTTTAAAAATTTTACTTTATTGAAATGGGTTTGGCACACTTGGTTTTGACATGGGTTTGGCATGGTAGAAGCTACTCATGCCAATTTTGTTTGGTTGGAGTAAGTCTTCATTACTCACTATTGATTTTTCACTTTAGTGTTATTATAGTTTTTGTTTTTTGGGACATGGGAAAAGATAATGTATTACATTTATCTAGTGGTTCTTAGTGATAGTTAAGCTATTATATATAGTTGGAACATGGATATCTTTGGTGATTTGGAGTTATTTTTTGGAGTATTTGGGTTTTTTAATGGATTTTTCATTATAGAAGACCCACTTATACAATTATTTTTTTGGTATGATTTATAAAAATGTTCTATCCTTGTGGCATTAGTAGGGAAGTTATTTGGGGAAAACCTAATCAGTTTTATTACTCACCCCTACTTTGGAACTTTAGTGTTTTTGTAGATATTGTTAATTGGGACATGGGAAAAGTTAAAGTATCATACTCATCTAACAATACTTATTTATAGTTGGGATGTTTTATAGAGTTGTATCATTGGGTATTTTAGTTCATTGGTGGTCTTTTTTAGAGTCTTTGGGGTTTTTGGGCATGTATTCCACTATTTATTTGGTTGTTTTGTAGTCTTCCACTATGGTACAATTTTTTCATTGGTATTGATATAAATTTTGTTTATTTTTCTTTAATTTATATCATGCATCATGAAGTTGTTTGTTTGGTTATGGTATGTTTGGTTGGTTGTTTTATTTTCAATGTAAAAATCACTCTCAACTATTAATGATGACCTTGCCATTTATTTTCAGCCTTTGGAATATTGGGGATGTCTTTATAGGCCATGTAACAACTTACCACCTTCTCAAGATAACAAGGAGGGTAAGATGTTACATGTGGTTTCACTCTTGGTCCTTCAATTTATATTTGTGCAATAAGTGGCGTCAATCTTGGTTCTTTAAAAAATATTTGTGTAAAAAGTGGTCATCAGTTCTGTTGGTCTCAGTGTTGATATTCATCCTATTCTATTCCTTTTTTCAGTTTGGTAGAAAGGTGTAGAATTTTCAGTACTTCAAATTTAGAGCATAAAAGACATATCTAAAATTTTTTATGCTAAACATCATGTTACCAGGGAGCTGGGTACATAAGTGTTATAGATAGAATTATTAGATTTTTAATCTCATTGTCATGAGTTTTTTCAATGATATGAGCATTAAATATATTATAGAATGTACTTCAAACTTTAATTGAATATTTTATTTTGAGTAATGATTTATTATTTTGGGTGCAAAGATGTGGATTTTTGAGAAATTTTAAATTTGTTCTCAAAAGTGATATTTTGAAAAGGCATGAAATGGTTATTTTCAAAATGGTTTTATTTTCCAAAGGATGTAGAGATTGTTCATAAATGGTTTAACATGGAAAATGTTTGATTTTGTAAAATATTGTTGTGATAATTGTGATGTGGGGGAATTTGAAATAGTCAAGACATCAATTAATAGAGAGTGAGACTTATGGAACTTGTTTTTTTTATAGAAAATGGAACCTGGTAGTTATCGTAGAAACCAACAAGAAGAGGCTACTGAGAATGCGGTTACACTAGAAATACATGTGAACTATTATCTAGTTCAGATTATTTTCCAAGCATTTCATGCTATGTACAATGGTAATAGGAGGGATGAGAAAATATAATTTGATCATTCAGTCCAATTGTCCAAATATAATTGAACAATATTTGGGGTGATTCTGAACCAGAAATGGTAGAGGTGGAGTTGAATAGGATGAATAATATATTCAATTTCATTGGAACACCAAAATAGCTGAAAGCCAATCTGGCTACGTATATGATATAAAATATAGAACGTTAAAGGTGGAATTTAGCTATTTTGGATAAATTAGACTAGGACCATCCATGGGAATATTTTAAGGAGTTTTTTAACAAAAAAATCAATCCTTATACGTTTAGAATTCAAATAATGATAAACTTATTCATCTTAGTGTAGGAAAATATTTTTTCCATGGAGTATGAAAATGAATTCATGAATTTAGTTTCCTTTTCACCCGAGGTTTCTTCTAATGATTCCTTAAAGGAATACATCTTTGAATAAGGGTTGAGATATGATATTTACTTGACTATTATTGTGCTTTGTGTTATGAATTATACAAATATATTCAATAGAGTGATAGAAAAAGAGAGGTACATCTAAGGAGCTATGGGAGGGGAATGTATATTAATACCCATAGGAAGTGGCGGGAACTATTACACTGGGATCAAGTATTAGAGGGATACCTATTTCCATGGTGGGATCATGAATCATAAATGGAAAACTAAATTAATAAACCGTCCTCCATGACCCAAGGGAAAAGATGGATGTTTCTAATGTGGTTTTCTTGACCGCATAAAGAGAGAGTGTATGAAAAAACCTATAACATGCCAAAATTAAAATAAAACGTGGAATATTTAGTGCTATTATCCTAGTTAAATGAGGTTAGGTGTTTGAGACATATATCAGGTGTTTCAAGAATCATATGCTTTGATAGAATGAGGTCAGCAGAATCAGTCTCATCAGCAAAAAAGAGATATTCATAGTGATTCTAAGTATAGAATGACTCTTTAGGTTGTGTAATATCAATAGAGATATAAGTAACAAAGTGTGGTGAGTAATCAATTAAATGAATCTAAATAGGTTATGAATATATGGTAATGAATTTTGGTCTTGCGAATATGCCAATGGTATTTATGGAATTGATGAATCATATATTTTAGCGATATATGGATTGTTTTTTTGGGTTTGTTTTTGTATGAGATATTGGTGTATTTAATGAAAAAGGATAAGCATGTGAAACATCTGGGGACAATGTTGGGAATATTGATGGATTATAATTTGTATGAAAAATAATCAAAGATTGAATTTTTGGATATAAGAGAAATGTTTCATTGGACATGTAATATTTGAAAGAGGTTTTCCTAAGGATCCATAAAAGATATAAGGTATTATCCCTTGGAAACCTTTGTAGAATGTTTTCTAGATACAGAGTATCCTTGGTATACCTTTTTTATTACCTAAGTTTTGTTTGTGACTTCTCATGGATGGATTTTCTTATGACCACTTTGAAAAAGAATAATATTCAATTCCAATTAAATGAATAATAAAAAAAATATATTAAGGAGATTAATGTTCTCCATAAATCAACACCAATTTTGTTTTTTTCTAGAATTAGGAAAAGGGTATGTGGTGTATTATGATTCTTTTAGGATTGGGGTAGGGATATGTTCTCTTGTAAAGAGTTAATGTTGTTTATTATGAATCAAGGAATTTACGAGTTCATGAGAATAACTACTCGACATACAATTTGGAATTAGCGGACATAGTCCATGATTTGGAAAATTAGCATAATTATATCCTTGGTAAGAAATTTACTATGTACATGGATTATAAAATGATAAACATATTTTCTCACAATGGGATTTTAATCTGAGAAAAATAAGATGGATGGAGTATATATAAATGTTAGAATTTGACTTGATGCATACATTAAGAAAATGGAATTTAGTGTCTGATGTATTATATAAAAATTCATATTCTAATTTGAAAAAAGAATCTTCTGATGAGTGGTTGTTTATTTCGGTCTTAGCCAACATGCAGTTGAAATATGAAGACCAAGGTGAAGTTACGAACTTATATACATTTTCCTTTGTTCATATTTTAGTAAAAATGGTTAAAGAGGCACAAGCATATATTGAAAAATGTATGTCTGTGAGGTCAAAACTCAATGGTGGGGATATTATTGAAGGTTGGTATCTGGATGACAGTTCAATGTTGTGGTTCAAAAATTAGATCGTCATACACATGGCTTGTCAAGAACAACTTCTTCATTCTTAACACCATTCTAGATGGGTTGTTAATTTAGTAATATAGAATATTTATAAGGCATTGAAAGAATAGTTTTTATGGGTCATTGTGAAAAGAAAGGTTGATATGTTTTTTTTGAGATTCTTAACTTTTCAGAATGTTATGGTTGTGTTTCATCAACCAGTATGTATGTTTTAGTCTTTACCTATTTCAGTATAGAAATGGCAGCAAATAGATATGGATTTTGTAACAGGTCTCCCATGAATGGTTCAGAAACATGATTCTATTTGGGTGATAGTTAATCAACTCATAATGTAAGATAATTTAATTTCAATTCTTAAATATCATATGGCTGAGGACTTGAAAATATATATATATATATGAGAAGTGGTAAAGAGGAATGATATTCCATTTTCGATGGTGTTATAAATTGATATGAGGTTTAAATCTCATTTCTGGAAATACATATAGAAATATTTTGGGAATCAGTTGACTATGAGATCAATATATTATCCTTAATTAGATAGTCAATCCTAAAGGATGATACAAACCTTGGAATACATGCTGCAGGCTTGGGTAATGGATTTTGGTGGCCCATGGGAAGAGAACACACCTTTAGTAGAGTTCTCATATAACAATAGTTATCAGGACTCAATAAATATGGATCCTTTTGAATAATTGTGGTGGAATCCCTGTCATTCTCTACTTTTTTGGGTGGAAAGAGGTTATAATTCACTAGTTGTTATGATCCATGTCCAACAAACTACAGAGAAGATTCTATTGAATAGGGAGTGGATGGAAATGGCTTATAGATTTTAAAAATCTTATGCGGATCATCATCGACGACCATTTGCATTCGATGTGAGTTATAATGTGTTTTTAACGATATATCCAAGTTTTTAAAATTGCAGTTTGAGGAATCATGTAAAGTTTACTCCTCGATACATAATCCCTATTAGGATACTAGAAATGGTTGGTGAGGTGTCATATCAGGTGACATTGCCAACACAGTTCAGTACTATGCATAATGTGTTTCTTATATCTCAGTTTAATTATAAAACATACAACACCATGGTATTTAATAGTTTTCTAGTGTTAAAATTCATATAGATATTGACTGATCTAGTTTTCCATCCACACTGAATAAATACTTAGGGTGTATAGAAAATATTCTTCTACTTCAATGGCCCCTAACTCCATCTCCTTTTCTCTATACTATATTGATCTGTATCATGTTCTCAAAATTCTCTTGCACTGTGTATGAAAATTCTCTCAATATTTGCACTCTAATATTGTTCACTTACATACATATTCATACATAGTTTCCATTCATATTTGGAATATCATTAATCTTTAGAAATCATGATCTTATTATTAAAACATCCTTTAATTTTGGTCAAATATCCTCCCAAAGAGTAGGGTGTTTCCTTATTTGAAATCCTTTATAAAAATACAATTCCTTAAACTCATTCAAAATCTTCACATAGATGAAAACACATGTCTTTTCCACATGGTCCTTCAACTTGTGATGGGGAACTCTTTTTTTCTTCCTTAATTTCATATTATATTTCCTCATAGAACATTTCTCACATGATTTATATAAAATATTTACCACATGCATAAGATAAATCCCCCATAATATATTTCTCTTAGAAAACTCAATTATCTTTTGATCTGGTCCATGTAAGATATTTTATCTTATAATCTCTCAATTATCTTACTAGATAGTCTATGAAAGACAAATTACATTATCAAATATGGCTCAACATAAAACTCTTCTATTGTAGTTAATTATTTTATGTGTGGAAATAAATTTAATAACTCATATCAATGTAAGATAAATTTCTTTTTCATTTGTCATATTTGGCACAATAATTCCAGAATCTCTTTAACTCAAATTCAATATTCATGAAATCAATTCTAGAATTTATCCAATCAACTATATCCATTATAAAACAACTCAAATACTTCAGTCATTATTCATACAATATCTCTTTATCCACTATAACATGAATTTAGTTTCCTTGAATATTTGGACCATATAGAACATGTAATGAACCTATTAACAAAAAAATGAAACATATACATTAGAACATCTGTCTCCACCTTTTTATTTTTTTCCAATATCCCCACAAATCATCAGACTCAATATGTGTGATCAATCCTTTATCCCCCCATATGTGTGTGTATTTTATTTCTTCACTTTATTGACAATAAAATACCCAAATTAGTGTAAGATTCTTTTATTCACTTCTTATTGCTATCAATACACTCACATTCAATTTTATCTATTTTTAAATCATGGAGAAGGATTACACCACATAGTTTTCTTATCAAAAAGACTTTAATTATTCTTATCTAAGTATACATAGTATATACTAGTGTAGAAATGAATAGAGATATAATCAAGGTTGTCCATGCTATCCATACTAAACTATTCATTTGATATAATTCAGAGATTCTTATTAATTCACAAATAGGTTCTTTATGTAACAAGTTATATTAAAAGGAACATGTAACCATTATATATCTAAAAAACCCATTAAAATAGATTATGTATAATTAATGTGACACTCTATATTTCTCATATTTTTAATAACCTAAACAACCCCATAATAAGTTCTTCATTACTAAGGGCTGGAAGTGTGATTCTCATGTCTCAACCTTCTTGTTTTAAAAGGTGTCCCAAAATTTTTGGTTTACTAGAAACAAAATATTATAGTATTCTTTCTTATTTTTTCTCCCCTTAATGGGTTTTACTCTTTTATTTCAACATGGATACTTATTTTCAGTAGTACTTCACAAGAATCTCATATTCCTTACTATAGAGTGTCTAAATCTCTCAAGACTTAACCTAAATTCTCTTTATTTTAGTTATAAACATATAAAATAATAGGTAATATATATAGACCTCTTTGTGACTTGGAGAAATAATTTAATCCAAGAGATTCCTATCAAGCTTGGATATTATTCTATTCTAATCTCACTATAGCAATATTTATTTAGACCCTTCTTTATATTTGGAGTCTAATCCTTCTAATTGTATTTTTTCTATACCATGAAAATATTATTTGTGTGAAATATATTTTTCCACCATAGTGTTATCGATAATTTAGTTTCCAACTGTGGATAATTTTTCATTATTTTTAAAGTCATCTTTTTAAGCCCTTTCTTTTCTTTAGCCCCAAAATTTTGTTCAACTTCCATTAATTGTTTAGAAAATTTCAATTTATTTGGAAAAAAATAGTAATTATAATTGACATTATTAGTCATATTATTACCTTCACATAACTTAATACTAATTTTATTTTTTAACATTATCCCTTCCACAATGTACATAACTTCTCTTTCCAATCATGTAATGCATAAAAAAACCCTATAACCCTCCATATTACATCTTCTAGACAATTATTATAGAACAAAAAAAACTATTTTTAGTGAATAGTTGTGCTATATACCTAGTTATTTGTTGTCACCTCTGAGAGTTATTCCATAAATTCTCACAAAAATTACTTTTGGTTCTTTTTTCCTTCTCTGTAAATTCATATTGATCCAAAAATAGTATAATTTGTTTCAATGCTTACTATAACACTAGAAAAACACTTGACATTTTGTTCTTATATTTTGGTTATAGATCTATCCATATTTTTTTTGTTATTTTTCTATTGAAAACTGAGCCTTACTTTTTTTATTGGGTTGTCCCCACCTTGGTATATTATTACCTTCCTTTTATGAGGAAGAATGAATCTCAGTTTTCTTGGGTCAAATAACATTAGATTAGGTTTTTATAAGGACATTGTTAAAAAAATATTTATGTTTTTTGAAAATTATTAAGTAAAAATATACCTTTTTCATATGAAATATAATTCTCATTATTTTGATAATATTATCTATTTAACTTAGCAGTATTAATGGAGTCTTCTTTGGAAATTCATAACTTATTTTATACCATGATACATATGGACTATTTCTCATCTTGTTCTTATTCCTTTACATCCTGTTCTACTTTGATATCTATTATAATATTTTCATATCCAACATCTCTAAGTGAATTCTTCTTCATATCATAAATTTATGCCACATTTTTCTTAAAACAATCTTCCTTATCAGCATGCTCCATTTTTTTTGAAGATTAATCTTTTCTTCCTTTAGATATTATATACATCCCATGAAGAATTATAATTTTTCTTTTAGATCCCACTCAAGTTTTATCCTTTATTTTACATCATCACCATTTCTTGATGTATTAGTTCCTTTTTCAAAATGATAAAATTGAGTGATTTTTTATTTGATTCACTAGATGAAACATCTTTCTCTTTCTTACTCAAAATGATTCTTCTTTTTCCATATAGCTAGTTTTTTTTCTTTTGTTTTTCTATCATGATCCTTATAATATTCAAAATCTTCAACCTTCCTCTTTGGGAAATATTTTTCGATATAACTAGAATTAATAAAATTATAACATATAATTAGATTCTTACCATTTAATTTTTATTTACCCTTCATGAATCTATTTTATAGAAGAGAAACAATTTGGTTAGAGTTTTGTTCATCCTCATTATTCAAGTCTTCATATTCTTCTTCTATAAATTTTCTTTTTCTCATGGATTCATAATCCATTTCATATTTAATACTTATTTTTAAAACAGGTTCCCTTATCATATGATATGTTATGATTATTTTGGTTATCTCATAAATTTTCATGTCTTAGCATTCATCCAAGTATAAAAAACAAACAGATTGAGAAAATCATTCATTAGTTTTTTTTTGAAAAAGATGGAATCCTATATCTTATCACCAAACCCCCATATTTTACACACAATATCATTTACATTGGTGAATTAGTTATCAATATATTCATTATAACTCATTTTAATTTCTTTATATTGGATCCTCTAAACTTAAAGTTTTGTTTCCTTGATTTTGACATTACATTCACAACTGCTTATCAATTTTTCCAAAATCTATTTAGAAGTCTTGAGACCCCATAATTTTTAATATAAATTCCTTGATAGGGACATAAGGATGATATTTTGATCCTTTTTATATAACTATATATTACCCATGTGTAGTTTATTCAAAGACACACCATCATAATTGGGTATAAACTCAAATATTATAGAATCTATCACTTCCTACCCAAGATATTGTAGTTACTGCATAATAATTTTTGTCTATCTATGGTAATTACCCCAATTGAATACTTGAAAACCACAAATATTGATAGATTTATGATTCTAAAAATCAAAAAATTCAACCTTGGATATTTAGAGGGAACCTTAGATTTAATACTAATTTTTAGTCCCAGATCTATTGGATCACTAAGAGGGGGTGGTGGTGAATCATTAATCAAATTTATATTAAGAGTTATTACCTTTTTAACCCAACCAATTGAATGTCTTAATGTTCTATATCCACTCAATTATTTCTCACAGCCTTAACTTCATGTGCATTATCAAATAGAGCATCATACAATATTTACATGGTTTGGCTAAAATGACTACTCCTTTGCCTATAAGTTATTTACCTAATATGTAATATACCCTATAATCTTATTATTAATCCTATTAGACAACTGATTCCACATGAGTGTGATTATTTATACCCCTAATCACATAATATTCCCATACTAGTTATAATCCTCAATTTTGATCCACTTAAACTACAAATTTTACCCACAGTTACCAGATCTTTAACATTATGTGTTGATCAATTTGTAGAAAGTACTTTTTCTTTAGAGTGTACTTCTATCATGATATTGTAGTAATCTATATTTCTAATATAAAAATTTATGATCTTTAATAATATATTATTTTTAAAACTCCTTCCATATATTTAATGAAATGGTTATCCATTAGCACTACACAAATACTTGGGTGCACAACATATCTCCTCCCACTTTCGTGGATACTAGGTTCATATAATTTTCTCTATATGATTCAAATGTGTATCAGGTTCTCAAAACACAATTTCATAGTGCATGTTAGTTCTAAAAATATTTACACTCAAATAATATTCACTTACCTACATATTTATACACATAAATATTTCTTATAAGAGGTTTCCATTAATATTGAGAAACTCTATAACCTTTGGAATGCATGATATTATCATTAAAACATACTTTATTTTCAATCATGTATCCTCCCAAATGATCATGTGTTTCCTTCATTAAAGTCATCCATAAAAATCAACTTCTTTAAAATTATTTGAAATCAACCCAAGCATGAAAAATATGTGCTTCTTAGGTGGAACTTCCTCTTGTGATCTGGAACACATGTATGTTTCTTTCATCTTTGTAGGATATTTCAAAGTAGGATATTTTTAACATTTATTGTATAAATGCCTCATAGTATATTTTTTATGTGATATATTTCTAACATGCATTGGATAAATCCCATGTAAGATATTTCCTTTATAGACATCAATCTCCTTATGTGCTGGTCCATATAAGATATTTCATGTTATGAGGTCTCAATTCTCTTTTGGGATTGTAAAAATTAAATGGATTCCTTGTTCAAATATTTCTAAATGAAAAACCACCATCAAATTACTGAATTATCTTACACACATAATGGAATTTACTTATAAGACTCCAAATAAGATAAATCTTTTTGGTCGGAGTAGATTAATCCATAGGGGGTGAATTGGGTATCTATAAAAATTTCTGTTACACAATTTTTTCTTTGAAAAAACCCCCTGTTAATAAGAATAAAACCCAATTAATCAAGGTAAAATGGTTATAATAGTTTGACTATTTGAATAAATTCTCAAAGAGTTGATTAATGCTCAGTAATATCAATGTGAGTTATTGATTCAAATTTTGAAGCTATTATAATAAGGAAAATCAGTTATATCTTCTATCCAAGACTAACTATCAAAGTAAAATCTAGTGTTTTCAGAAATATATAGTAAATAAGAGAAAAAATAAATTAAATGACACAATAGATAAAGTAAGTGGTTTAGTCTCAAGCCAAGTCCTAATCCACTCCACTTAGTGATCACCTACCACCAACGAGTTTATATTAATAAACATGATCCACACCCTAGATCGGGGTAAACAACAGTGCACATGACTATCTAGGTCACACTACCTCTTCCACTGTTCTTCGTGGGTATAAAATACAAGGTCACACAAGGACCTATTCTACACTTATTGATGGGAGTAAACAGATGTAAGAAGTGATGAGAGGATGGATATCTTGTATTCTTCAATTTAATACAGGAGACAATGTGTGTTTTTAATACAGACACACACACACACTGCTCAAAAGCTAAAAATGGTACACAATAAAGAAAATATGATGAGTAAGGGTTAGAATTTCTCTGTGTGGTATTCTATGCAACTCTAGACTTTTAGGATGAAGTAGATGTAGGTATCGAGTCTTCTTGGAAAAAATAGAGTATCGTAAGTCAGGTGCTTTGGTTTCTAGTTAGATCTAGATCATGTTATTGTTGGAGTTGGTACTATTAAGATGATTTTGATTCTGATCTATAGTTGTCTAACCTTTTGGAATCAAGAGTGATTCGTGTGTTGTTCAGTTATTTCTTGTTGCATGCATCAGTTTTATTTTTCAAGATAGTCACCCTTCTTCAGCATTTCTATGTCTTTTTGCCACCCGACTTATCTTCCATTTTAATTTTCGTTGCACACATTGGAGCTAACATGATTCATTTATTGTTTACCTCGTACTGCATACTATCTTGTGACATGTATAGAAAAAAATATTAATTGTGTCAGTGCATTTAACTGACTCAAATATGAACATTAGACATTAATTTAAAAAAGACACAACATATTAAATAATGGTGCCATAGTCTATCTTGAATATACATCACTTGGAAATGGTGTCACCATGAAATGGTATCTTATTCTCTGTCTTTAATCGGTTAGATAGTCATGATGCCACAACATCATTGAGATTAGAATCTGGTAGCACATATGCGATGTTAGGATCATGATGTCTAGTCCTTTTCCAAACTTTGAACTATGTCATGGTGATAGTAGCTTGGAACCAGCGCCACAGTCTTTAGGAGATGTGAAATGGGTTATGGTGTTTGGGTCATGGTGTCTGGGCCACAGTGTCTGGGTCACAGTGTCTAGGTCATGGTGTTTGGGTCACGGTGTCTGGCTCATGGTGTCTGGGTCACACTGTCTGGGTCATGGTGTCTGGGTCACTTTTCCAGAAAACCAGTACTGGTGGTAAACTCACGGATTCTTAGAATTATCAAAATTTCTATAAATAGTCTTAAGTATTACTATTCACAGAATTAATTAGAAATAATCATTCATATAAGAAATCATTATAGAAAAAAATTAAATATATTTTACAATAATCAAAACTGATTTATAGGAATCAATATCTAGTGAATGTTTATTTAAAGACTAAAGAAACCAACCATCTCTAAACATGATATGTGATAGATTAATAATATTAACATGATTTTTGATAATTACAACATGATTGAAACATGCGGGGTCCAACAATATACCCTCTTTTGATGATCACAAATCATATAAGTTAAATTTGAGTTCTTAATGTGCTTTATCCCAATTAGTGTGTTGTTCCACCCTTAATTTATTATCAAAACGATTATAATAAAGAAAGATAATAAATGAAAGTAAATAAGAGAATAGAAAAAAATAGGACACATTGCATTAGATGTAACGATATTTTTCATAACAAGTGGTAGGAAAATGTACAAAACATCCCTATCAAGATATAGTATTCACTTTTCTTCAGTACTTGCTGTCTTCTCTTTTCCCTTGGTAGAAAAATCAGGAGGAGCCACATGAGTAGAAGTAGATAATGAAGAAGGGAGTGATCTAACTATCAGTGAAGGAAGAGGGAGCCCTTCCAAAACAGATGGTGCCAAAGTAGGAATGGTGGAAGACTGAGGCAAGGTTTGGTAAATTATAACAGGTCTGGTCTTGCTCAGAGACTGAGATATAGACATCGAGGTAGAATAAAAGTCATTGGATGAGGAATGAGGGAAACCATGTAATAACCCAGTTTTTGATGCGGAAGACTTTGGAATATTCTTGATGATATTTCAGAGCAGCGCCTTCAGACGGCGTGCGATTCCGATCCCCAAAGTGGCCAGAATTAAATTTTCAGTGCGTTCACACTGGAAACACCAAATAAATGGGATAACTCTTGAACAGGGATCCAGATCAAAGATTCGAGTGTACGGATGGGTCCAGAATATGGTGTTTACCCTAGGAACAACATAAAACATGTTGGCGTGGTACTTTTGGACCCCTCGCTCGCTTTTGGAATGTGGAACAAGTAAATTAAATAATTAATTTATTCGTTTAATGTTGAAACATAAGTATCTCTTAAATGGTGGCTCGGATTGGAAAACCAAGGGCACCGTTGAGTTTGGAACGTGCCGTTTACCCTAGGAGGGGTGTAAGTTTTGCGGGCTCGGCCCGTCTGTGAAAAATGGCCCTAAGTGCATTTTCGTAATTTGGCAGCCTCAGACTTTCAGTTTTATAACTTTTGAACGGGTTCTCGGATTAAAATTCTAAGATCACCGTTGTGCTCGGGAGGTGGTGTTTGGCCTAGGGGAGGCTTAACCTCGACCCTGTCAAATGTTTCAGATACGGGTTAAATTACGGGTTTAAATTAATTAAAATTTATTTTAATTTTATTTAAACCCTCATCCCCTTCCCCCTCCCTTGTTCACTCCTTGGCGCAAGATCCCCCTCCTACCTCTTCCATATCCTCCCCCTGTGAGGCACCTCTGGCGTGACAGTTCCGGTGAGGCACGACTCCGACGGATCGCATCGAAGCTCCAGGCAACGCCCAAGAGGTAGGAGGTTTTGGTTTGCGTTTTAATTTTCGAACCTTCTGTCAAGACCAATTATATGTGTCAAGTTGTTGTTTGATCTTCAAACAAATCCCATAATTGTGTAGTATAAATTATGATCTTCCCATCTCACTTTTTGGATTTGAAATCAGAGTCCAGAGTCGATCGTCGTCGTCCGCCGAAGGTTGCGGGTTTTGAAGGTGTTTCCGGCCGGTTTGGGGCGTTCCAGCGAGCTAGGCGGTGGCGCGCGAGCTCCGGGCGGTGGCGGCTTCTAGCGGAGGCGGCGGTGTCGCGGTTGGGCCATGGCAATAGGCCGGCGATGGCGGGGCTCCCTGGGCGAGACGGCCGGCGGCCGGGGACCGCGGTGGAGCGGGCACCATTGTAGGGAAAGGGGCAGGGGAGCCGCAAGGCGGGCCGCCCCGTGCGGCGCGACCGTGACCCGCGTAATGAGGGTCGATGCGAAAAAAAAGAGACCAGCCTTGACGGACGGTCGGTGGCGGAGGGCGGCGGCCAGCTGGCCGCGACAGAGTGAGCCGGACCCGCGGCCGGGCCGCGGCGGTCCGGCCCAAGGGGGTTCCCCCTTTAAGATTCCAACGCCCGTAGCATTCACTACGAACGTCCGTTTTGCGCGCCATTTGTGGAGGTGCAGACCTAATGCAGAGGCAGAACTTTTGAGGTGGTCCTTGGAGTTTTAGATTCCGAGACGAGGGGCTCGGGGGCATGTCACGTGCGTAAAGCAGCTAAGCGGGCTTCCCGGGAATTTTTGTTTTGGACAGCGCGGACACATCCGATGTCCGTTTTGAGCGCCGTCAGTGGTGTTGGGACCCTGGCACCGGGGTGAAGTTTTTCAGAGTGGTTACAGGCATTGAGGCCGAAGTGGAGGCGCGGGCCCCACGACCGATCTTTTGAACTGCGTGCAGCGTTTCATGAATTTTTCATCAGACGGTCATTGGGGCGTGCGAGCAATCGATTCTAGGTGTTTCTCTGAGGGGATTGCAATGGTGCAATCTTCCCACCCTAATTCTGCACGCTAGTGCGGGCCCTCTGAGGGCGCTTTCGGGAGTCGACGGTGATTTTACATCATTATCACTGGGCGACCGTCTTGGACAAGTGAATAGCCTACCTTGTGTACTTTTTCGAGAGGATCGCAATGGTGCAATCTGTCCGTTGAGTTTCGGGACCGGGATGCGGGTCCCACGTAGCACCACTCGTGTGCGGTGCACTGAAATGTACCTTTTTCTCCGGATATCCATTGCACTCATGTGATTAGTGCCTTTGACGTGTTTTCCTGAGGGGATCGCATTGGTGCGATGCGCCCGACTGTTTTTGGGGCCGAGGCTCGGGATCACGGGACGCCGTGCGGGCATAAGGCGGTGTTGGTGACTTTTCCGTCAGATATCTGTTTGAGGCGAATTAGTAGTCTATCTTGTGTGTTTTTCCACGAGGATTAAAATGATGTGATCTGTTCAGGCGAGCAGAGCCTCTTACATGATCTTATTAAATTTGGAAATGTGAAGGGGCCCCAGGGGCGGTTCTTCTATCGTGTTTGTAGCGGACCCTTGGCGAGTGATCGCGTGCACTCCCGTGTGAGTGATGTAAATTCTTGAAGTGATGTGGATGGTTGTGACTCAGCCAATGAGGTGGAAAGTTGGAAAAGTTACCTTTATTCCCTTCGCGTTGACGTTGGGGTGTTGTGTGCACGATAGCCCTAGAGCTGGATAGGTGGTATACTATGGGAGTATACAAGAGCGTTTGGATCTATGTGTGGTTTGTACCTGAGAATGTTTGTGAGCTTGGTTGGGGTTAACTTGGGGCCACACGTCATGTGATCCCCACGTGCGTTCCATGTTCTGCTTTGCATACATTGACCTCTCACGATGCAGAGGGCCCCTTTGTGCCCGTTTGTTTGACCAGAAGGGTTGAGTGGTCTCCCCCTAGTTTCGTTCTCGATGGATCGGCCAGTAGTGGTGCTAGTGACACCTAGTGAT
This sequence comes from Viscum album, assembly GCA_963277665.1. Taxonomy (NCBI): domain Eukaryota; kingdom Viridiplantae; phylum Streptophyta; class Magnoliopsida; order Santalales; family Viscaceae; genus Viscum; species Viscum album. The sequence goes on along the minus strand of OY728136.1, from coordinate 401,865,582 downwards.
GGACCAGGCGCTGAACCCCTTTGGATGAGTTTTATTGGAGTTGGGTGGTTGCGCGATACCCACTAAGTGTTCGGTTGGCCAATGGTGTACCCTCCAGTAGAGATGGCCAGAGCAGTTCTGAGTTTTACCCTCCAATGGGGCTGGACAATGGGTTACTCATCGACTTCTTTGGGTTTACCCTCCAGTAGGGCTGGGCAGTGGGTTGCTCACTGACTTTTAGGGATTACCCTCTAGCAGAGACTGGGCAGTGGGTCACCCGACACACTTAGGGTCTACCCTCAAGCAGAGACTGGGCAGTGGGTCACCTGACGACCTCTTAGGGTGTACCCTCTAGCAGGGCTGGCCAGTGGGTCACCCGTCGTCTAGTTCTAGGTCTACCCCCCCAGCACGGATGGGCAGTGGGTCGCATGTCGACTTATTCCAGGTCTACCCTCCATCACAGCTGGGCAGTGGGTCACCTGTCGACTTATTCCAGGTCTACCCTCCAGCGGGGCAGGGCAGTGGGTCGCCTGATGATGTATTAAGGTCTACCCTCCAACGGGGCTGGACAGTGGGTCACCTGATGATGTATTATGGTTTACCCTCCAGCAGGGTTGGGTAGTTGGTCACCCGATATCCTATTATGAATTACCCTCCATCAGGGATAGACAGTGGGAAACCTGTTGGCATTCCAGGCTCAGTCCTTTCTTCTAGGCTAGCCTGTGGCTTTCTTCCATGATTAACGGAGCGGGACCCTTGGTTATTCGGGTTAGTGTTGTGACAGATTTGACTTTGAGAATACCTCTCGGTTGAAGGGCAGTGACGAGGTGTGGTTTGACTTTCCCTAGAACTCTCAAGTATGAGGGGCAATTTCCCCACTGAGACACATTCTTGTGACACGATATAAAACCGTGCAGGCGAGTCAGTGCCGCCCAAAGCGGATAGTGTCGAGGAGCGGTGATTGAGCCCCTTGTCTTGCGGTTCGGGGCAGACGTGCGGGATGCTGGGCATCGATGGTGTTTACTTATGGGACTATTGGCGACTCACTTTTCTTGGGCTGAGCAACGGGATGGAGATCCCCTTACGGTCTTTTTTGGGCTTCATGACAGAGCATATGGATTTGTATATACCATGTTTCGGTACCCACTTCTTGGGTTTGATTGATCTCATTCCAGGAGAGGCAAAGACGCGTGAGGTATGCCACGTGCTTTCCGCGTCTAGTTTATCATGGTTGGATGAGTCTACTCTCCTGCTATAGGTAGCGAAGACTCGATGGGAAGTTCATCTTATCACCGTTTCCAGCTCCTTGTGTCTGGACGAGTCTACCTCCTTTCTCTTGTTGGGTTGAGCTGGACTCTCTACTATTACTCCACTGAACCCCTTGTTGTACTCCTTTAATTTTCCTGTTCACTCTACTAATCACCCTTCGGTACCTCCTTTGTTTCTCCCTCGAGCCTTCGGGGTATCATACTGAGTATTTTTATACTCACCCCTGCTTGGGCTTTGCCTGCACTTGGTGTGCCCTTGCAGACGACAGACAGGTTGGTCGTGATGTCAGAGGAGCATAGGAGCCGGGATCTTGGACCGCGTGCAGTGGGTGGAGTCAGGTTCCAGGTGGGGGACCCTACCAGATGTTTTATTTTGTTTAACTGTTTCCAGGTTGTGGCACTTTTCTGATTGGGCGCATGTTTTCCCCTTTACTTTTCAGTGTACCTTCAGCTTTCTTTGTACTTGTAGAGGTCGATGAACTTTTTGGTTTATATATAGTAGTTTCCATTTTTCTTTACTTGTCTTTTCTTTTACTCTGCACTTTTGCATTGAGTGTGCTGCGTGTGTGCATGTACAGGTACTTAGGCAAAGGCCTCCCCGAGTTGTTGTGCCTTCGGCGCTGGTCAGCAGCCCCTGGCCTATGGAAGCAGGCTTGGGGTAGTTGCGGCTCGAGCCCGGGTAGGGTCGGGTCGTGACAAAGTCACATCAAAGGTGGTTCGTTCCTTGGGACGCTATTCGGACGTCCCTAAAATAAAAAGGAATTGGTTGGGATTTAGGGAAACAGTGTTAACGGGTCTCATGAGCGGCTCGCAGGCCAGGGAGTCCAGTGATGGTGCGACGACCGACGTATATATTCACCAGGACCCTGATAACCAGCTTGTCGACTTGGCATGCTGAGACACTTGTTGTAGGGAAACATGGTTTGTGCATCACATAGGATTGAGTCTTTGACTGTCCTTCTTGAGTCAGCTCCCCATCATTGTTGTTATTGGTATATACATATCTGCTCATATGACCGCATCACTACTTGATAATATTCAGGATGTCTCCACGAAGATAGCAATCCAGGATAACAGCTTTGGTTCGTGATGATGACCCTGTAAGCTAGGAGGCCAGAGTCCAGGACCCATCATGAGATCCCCTTTCTCTGGGTGGGCCGGTAGCAGCACCCCCACCTGTTGAGCAGCAGGAAGTTTCAGCAGAGCAGGATGAGCTTGAGCGCAGGTTGAGGATGCTCTGTGAGTTCCAGCGGCAAAGACCGCTCAGGTTCAGTGGTGAGCCAGACCCTTAGGCAGCAGAGGGTTGGCTAGAGATAGTGGTTAGCCTTTTCAGTCTTGTGTAGGCCCCGACAGATCAGAGAGTTTCTTTGGTAGATAGCCTTTTCTGTGGGTTAGCTTGGCGTTGGTGGAGTCTGGTGACTCAGTTTCTTGACGAGTCGTCACTTTTGTGGGGAGACTTTCAGTTGTTGCTCTCTGAGGAGTTTTTCCCCCTGCTTGCACTCCGTTTGGATTCATGAGCTTCTGCAGTTTCAGCAGGGAGGGATGACGGTGGCCGAGTACACGGCTAGTTTTGGAGACCGTGCATGCTTTTACCCGGACTTGGTCCATTAAGACAACATCCGAGCGCGGAAGTTTGAGAACGGTCTCCGCCGAGAGATTTGTGTTGTCATAGTACCCTTGGGCATTTCCACATATGCTGTAACATCCCAAGTAATTAATGAATAATAGATATTTTTATCTATGTCTATTAATTATTAAGATGGTGTTTTTGAGGCTTAAAATGAAAATAAATACAATCTTATGCATGGAATACACTAATATTCTTAAAAGATTGTTTTACTGCCTTTTGATGGAAAACCCTTTTTAAATATATCTTTTGACAATTTTATAAGCTAGGATTGTCAAAATAAACTTATTATTTATGATTGGGACATCAAAATTTACTTTGTGTTAATTTTTGGTATTTTTCCGATAAAGTTTATTTTTTAATGAATAGTGAAAAATGTTGTATTTTAATTCAAAACCTCTTTTTAATCTAATTTATTTATATGATTATATTATCTTTTGAATTGGTTTTGAAGTGAAATTATAATATATTATTACCATTAAATCCAATAGTGGTCGTTGGAATTAATTTCACTTTGAAATCGGACTTAAACTAGTGTCAATCTTTTGATACTTATAGTTTCATAAAAACACGCTATTTGCCATGAAAACAGAAATTAATTATTAAATTAATTAATGTGACTTATATGTTTTGAATTTTGTAAAATAGAAATCATTTTTTAATTCAGAATATCAAATATATCTTAGGGTGAAGTTTTGGTATCTTTCTGAAAAACTTCAATTTTTGATGAATAGTGAAACCACTAAGTGGCAGTTAAAGAAACTGATTTTCGTTTAAATGAATCTTAGCCACTTCTCTGATTTTATTTTCAAAAATCCAACATACATGGTTGTCATTAATAACTAAAATTTGGTTCAATGAGATTAAAATAATTTTTTGGTGAATAGTAACTTTTAAGTTCTTAATCGCGATTAGTGGTAATTAGTGTAGTTTAAGGTAAAAATAATGTTTTAATAATATGAGATGAGCTTGACACATGTACTACCCTTATTAGATGTGTCATGGCCGACCAATAAAATCCATGGGTCAACTTGGGGACCCCATGGAGCCACATTGGTAGGGAAATGACATAAATAACTTTTTATTTAATGTTAAAGTAAAAATGACACAAACATGAGTTATTTTACTAAAAAAATTGTTACATGGGGTTATAAAAGTCACATTTTTGATTATAAATAGTCATTGGAAATATAAAAATATTTCCTACATCATAGTATTTTTTTTATAATTTTTATACATTAAATAAATTAAATTATTTATGACATCATGATGATGCAGCGATGACCTCATTATTTAACGATTTAAATAAAATGGAAAGATAATGTAATATCTAAGACCTAAACATGTCCAAAACCTATTGGATGAGTGGATTTAGAACCCTTATCACCTTATACTCGAATTATATCAATTTTGGACCTCTTAAATCCGAATACCATTTTAAAATAATGTGATTATTCTTTACTTTCCAAGAGTGACCCTCCTCTCCTCTTATAAAAGGCCCCCACCTCTACCTCCTTACCCACACTCCCAAAGCCTTTGGCTCGGCCAACCCTTGCTCGTTTTGTCTCTCTACTTACCTCTCTTACTCCTTGAATCCTCACTTTGGACATAAGTCTTCCAAGGGAAGCCTTTGAGCTCGAACCAAAGGGAGTTACCCGATTTTAAGGTAATGTCTTCACTTGAGTGTTTTGTTTTATTTTGCTTCTCCAACCCCCTAAACTCTTTTTATTCATTTATTTTGTAACAACTACAGTATCTTCAATATACTAGGATGTTGTTATAAGAAGGACTCGAGATACACTTACACACACCTACATCTAATGGTTAAAGGACATACTGTTTCCATGGATGGTGAATTTATGCCTCCCGAAACGATGATTGTTCAACATTCTTTTAACACCTTCAAAGGTGGACATTAAGATGACACTATATTTATATATGATATATAATATGTTTATGTTTTCCTTAAGCTTCTGTATTTTTCATTTTGGGCATACCTTTATGGTTTCCATTATGGGTAAACGTGATATCTTCATTTAAGGAAGTGCGGACTACCGCCCCCCTCAAAGTGATTTGATTCGTTAAATACCATATGTGGGACTTATAGAGGATGTAACTATGATATTATATATGATATTATACTGGAATTATAATATACCTTTATATAATTATGATTCCATTCTATAAAATACGAAATAGAAATGAAAGTAGCGTTCATGCGTACGTACGGCTTACCGTCTCCATGAACGGTGCATTTCATTTCATACCTCTAAATGATTATATAATATTATAAATGCATGCATGTACTGGATATATATTACATATATGATATCTACATCATGAATACCATTATGGATATAATGGCTACATGAACAACTTGTAATTATAAAGGGCTTATTTTTTACTCAAGTACCAATGATCGTTAAAACGACCATTATTAACATAAATAATTACATAGTGTTAATGAAATGGAAATAAGTGATATAAAAGGAATAATGAACTTGAAAAATGTTCTTAAGAAAGTATAAATTATCTCAAGTTTATTATTCAGGACATTAAAGAACGATCGAGTCAAGTCGGACCCGAGGTATGGGACTTCGTCTCAATCTCCTTTCATTGAGGCATATTTTGTTTTATACACAACCTTATTTTATACGGTGTATAAACCCCTTTGACTTTTACATTTATTCAAAAGGAATCTTTTTTTATACGAAGCCTTTACTAAACGACAAAAGGGAATGTTTTTGTCGTACGTATGCGGCGACAATGACTTCTCCGCCGCCGTGACCATTATTTGAGTTTCGGCTTCCTCTACAAGTCATACCTTTTTCTTTAAAAGAAAAATAAATACCATGTTTTACTTTTCTTTTATTTTGGTATTGAAAATGGTTTTCATAATATTTTTATATCAATGTGTGGTATTGATATCTTGTGATTGAAAGGTGGAAATGTTATGTTTCCTTTATGCATATTTTATGTGATACAATTATGTTGAGGTTCTTGGGCATTATTATGAAGACGGGTTGTTCCATGATAGACTAAGGGCGGGTGAGCCCGATATAGCTCTCCAATGCATTGGGTAACGCGAAGGAGTGAAATGTGAAGGTTTCTCCGAAGAGATTTAGGGAATATACTGTGATGGGTATTCCAAACGTAACCAAGAGGGTTACTCCCTACATAAGAATGATATGAATGCCTCAAGTTACCTTTATGTCTTATGATTTCTATGATTTATTCATGATTTGATGAGGTATGTTAAGGTGCTTATGTTTTATGGGTAAAAGTATGATTTCATTCTTATGTATATATGTACCCATGTTTCCTTTCCATATTTTTATATCCCTTACTGAGATTTTTATGCTCATCCCAAGTTTTTTTGAAATGTTTTTTCACAGGTCAAGGGAAAGGTACATAATATGATGATAGTGTCAAGGAAGTGTCAAGAAAGAATCCATGTTTTATTTTAAATATGTTTCCATTGATGGGAAATAAGAATACTATCTTTATGTAACCACTTTTTTTATATGAGGAATGTAATGAAAGTTTTATGATCTAATTCTCTAAAACTCTAAACCCGAAAAGATCCTCAATGTGTAATCTTGTAATAACTCATGATTAAGTAAGGGTTAATGTTGGGTCCTTATAGTTGGTATCAAAGGCCGGTTTAGATAACTTTAGGAGTTAGAATTCTATTAAATTATTATCCAAAAATATTTTTTTATGGTCAAATTGAAATGATATAGTATTTGAATATTACCATGTTGCTTCATCTAAGACATGTTTGTTCAGAATGGTTTTCTGCAGAGGAAACATGGAAGAAGTGCTAGGAAGGCATACAGAAGGAAATAACCTTCCGAATCAGCATCCTGAGATGGTCAGAATTGGAACTGAACAGTTTGTTGCAGTAATGGCGCAGTTGGATCAAGCGATAAATGGTGGTGGTATCCATGCACAAGATCAGCCAGATCAACTACAGAGGAACATGTCAGTGGTGGAACATTTCATGAGGAAACATCCCCCATCATTCAGAGGATCATCTGACCCTGTGTTAGCTGAAGGGTTGATTAAAGCACTGGAGAAGATTTTTGATGTCATGGGGTGTTCAGACAATCAAAAGGTTAGTCTTGTTATTTACAGTTTGGAGGGTGAAGCAGATCAGTGGTGGTCGATGGTTAAAAATATCAGGGACACTGATGAGATTGATGCTCTTGACTGGGATGAATTCAAAGGTATGTTTCTTGAGAAGTATTTTCCTAAGGCTGTTCGACTTAGTATGGAAAAACAATTCTTGGAATTGAGGCAAGAGGAAGACTCAGTGGCTACCTATGAAGAAAGGTTCACTCGATTGGCAAGGTATGCTCCAAATTTTATCCGATACCTTTATAGTAAAATCAATCATTTTTACTCAGGATTAAAGCCAAAATATTGAAGGGCATTGGCTTCTCGTGAGTTTAAAAGTTATTAAAAGCTTGTTCGATGTGCTGAGAAGGTGGAAATAGAGTTTTCCGATGATCAAGTGTTCTATAACAACCAATAGAAGAAGAGACCGAGGTGGCAGGAGAAATGTAAGAATTCTTCAAAAAAGTCTGATGGTAAGAAAACTAAGTTTTCAGTTTGTGATAAATGTGGCAAAATGCATGCTAGGGAATGTCTTCTAAATTATGGAAAGTGCTACCGATGTAGTAAGATGGGACATAAGGCTCGTGATTGCACTGAAAAAGATCAGGGTGATGGTAAGAACAAATTTGATTTACAGTTAGTGAAATGTTATAAGTGCAATGAGATAGGTCACTATGCAAACGAGTGTCCGACAAAGAGCTTTAGTGATGGGAAGCAGTTAGACTACAAGCAGAAAGGGGTGGTGAAATCCTTTGCAACTACTTCAGCAGATGTCGGGCCATCAAATGAAGTTTTATCAGGTACTTTGTTTGTTTTTTCAGATTATGCCAGTGTGTTGTTTGATTCGAGGTCTACAAATTCTTTCATCTCTGAAACCTTTTCTAGTAAAATGGGAATACCATCTCAAGAAATGACTCCTGATCTTTTGGTAAAAACACCTGGGGGAAATTTTGAAGCAAAAAGAATTTATAAGAATCTTCATATCCTTATATGTGGAAAGAACCTACTTGCAAATCTTATTGTTCTACCTCTAGTAGAGTTTGATGATATCATGGGTATGGATTGGCTCTCTATTTACCATTGCTAAGATTGAGTGTAGAGCTAAAGAAGTTTCTTTTCAGAAAGACTTTCAGTTTGTGTACAAGAATGAACCCTTACTGTTGATAACATATCAAGAGGCCGAGAAACTTGTAAAAGGTGGAAATTAATGTTACCTTGCACACATCGTTGAAAATAAAGGAACTGTTCAGATTAATGATGTGCCAGTGGTAAATGAGTATCCTGATGTTTTTCCTAATGAGTTTCTTGGAATAATACCAGATCGGGAAGTTGAGTTTATTGTTGACTCAGTTCCTGATGCTAAGCCAATTTCAAAACCCCCTTATCAAATGGCTCAAATTGAACTTTTAGAGTTGAAGGAGAAATTGCAAGATTTATTAGAGAAAGGTTTCATTCGACCTAGCACATCACCATGGGGTGCTCCTGTTTTATTTGTTAAAAGGAAAGATGGTTCAACGAGAGTTTTCATTGATTATAGATCCTTGAATAACATCACTGTTAAGAACAAATATCCTTTGCCTCATATCGATGATTTGTTTGATCATCTCCAGGGAGCTCAGTATTTTTCAAAGATTGACTTGAGATCGGGGTACCATCAGTTGAAGGTAAAGGAAGCAGATGTTCCGAAGACCGCGTTCCGTACAAGATATGGCCATTATGAATTTGTAGTAATGCCTTTTGGGCTAACCAATGCACCTGCTGTATTCATGGACTTAATGAATAGAATTTTCCACGAGTTCTTGGATAAGTTTGTGGTTATTTTCATTGATGATATTTTGGTGTTTTCTAAAAGTAAAGAGGAGCATGAAATACATTTAAGGGTTATCTTGAAAACCTTAAAAGAAAAGAAACTGTATGGAAAATTCAGCAAGTGTGAGTTTTGGTTGCAACAAATTTCTTTCCATGGTCACATTGTTTCTAAAGATGGGATAACTATTGATCCTGCAAAAACAAAAGTTGTAGAAGACTGGCCAAGACCCACCAATGTAACTGAGATTCTTAGAATCCTTGGTTTTCCAGGCTATTACCGAAGGTTTGTTCGAAATTTTTCACGATTATCTAGTCCAATGACTAAGCTAACTCGAAAGGGTGTTAAGTTTATCTGGACAAAAGAATGTGATGATTGTTTTCAGGAATTGAAAAAAAGATTGGTGAAAGCTCCAGTTTTGGCACTACCTTCCAGGAATGGTGAGTTTGTTATCTACAGTGATGCTTCATTGAAAGGACTTGGTTGCGTCCTAATGCAGAATGATCAGGTAATTGTCTATGCTTCACGACAGTTGAAAACTCATGAGGTAAATTACCCTACACATGATTTGGAATTAGATTGCTGTTGTTTTCGCTTTAAAAAATTGGAGACATCATTTGTATGGAGCAAAGTGTGAAATATATACTGATCACAAAAGTTTAAAGTATATATTAACTCAGAAAGAGTTAAACATTAGACAAAGGAGATGGCTGGAATTAATCAAGGATTATGATTGTACAATTCATTACCATCCGGGAAAAGAAAATAAAGTGGCTGATGCTTTGAGTCGAAAAAGTAATGCTTCATTAACAATATTGCATTTGGAACGTGATCCTTTGGTTAAGGATTTGATGAACTTTGGCATAAAAGTTTTTGGCACAGGATGTTCTTCTGTTTTGTTTCAGGTATCAGTGAAATATTCTCTATCAGACAGAATCAAGCAAGCACAGAAGCAAGAGAGTGAGTTGCAGAAAAATTTAGAGCTGGTTCAGAAAGGTAAGTTGCATGAATTCAACATTGATAGTGATTGTGTTTTGAGATTTGGGAAGAGATTGTGTGTGCCTTGTGATTCACAGTTGAAGAGAGAGTTGTTATGTGAAGCTCATAGTTCTCCATTTTCAGTTCATCTTGGAAGCACTAAGATGTACAGAGATCTGCGGGAGTATTACTGGTGGGATGGAATGAAAAGAGATATTGTTGATTTTATTGTGAAGTGTTTGACATGTCAATAGGTTAAAGCAGAGCGGCAGTTACCGAAAGGGATGCTTCAGCCTTTACCAGTGCCAGAGTGGAAATGGGAAAATATATCCATGGACTTTATTGTGGGATTACCGAAGAAATCTCGAGGTAATAATTCAATCTGGGTTATTGTTGATCTCTTGACTAAATTTGATCATTTCCTTACTATACAGGATACTTTTTTCGTAGATCAACATTCCCGTTTGTATCTTAAATAGATAGTCAGGTTACATGGAGTTCCCCTCTCCATTGTATCTGATCGTGATCCCATGTTCACTTCTAACTTTTGGAAAGGCCTTTAGAATTCGTTGGGTACTGAATTAAATTTTAGTACAACATTTCATCCTCAATCAGATGGGCAGTCAGAACGAACAATTCAGACCTTGGAGGATATGCTACGAGCTTGTTCTATGGATTATCAGGGAAGTTGTTACCAACATCTTTATTTGGTTGAATTTTCATATAATAACAGTTTTCATTCCAGTATACAGATGGCACCATTTCAGGCATTATATGGGAAGCGGTGTCGAACTCCAGCTTTCTGGGATGAAGTGGGTGAAAGGAAGTTGATGGGACTAGAATTGGTAGAAGAGTTGACAGAAAAAGTTCAGCTGATATAGAAACACATGAGAACGGCTCAGAGTAGTCAGAAGAGTTATGCGGACAAGAGGAGGAAGGATCTCTCTTTTGAGGTAGGTGATCATGTTTTTCTCAAAGTATCACCATGGAGAAGTGTGATGCGATTTGGTAAGAAAGGAAAGCTGAGTCCAAGGTTCATTGGACCATATGAAATTCTGGAGAGAGTTGGATCTGTTGCTTACCGAGTGGATTTACCTCCAAGTTTATCTCAGGTACACAATGTTTTTCATGTTTCGATGTTGAGAAAGTACATTCCAGGTCCATCTCATGTTTTGAGTCTAGAGGTAGTTCAGCTGGAAGAGAACCTATCTTATGAGGAACAACCGATCCAGATTCTTGACCATAGGGAGAAAGTGTTACGGAATAAGGTGATTAATTAGGTAAAGGTTTTGTGGAAAAACCACCTGATGGAAGAGGCAACATGGTAATCTGAAAATGCAATGAGAGATAAGTACCCCCATTTATTCGATAAGTAAATAAATTGCGGGGATGCAATTTTCTAAAGGGGGGAAGGATGTAACATACCAAGTATGTAATGAATAATAGATATTTTTATCTATGTCTATTAATGATTAAGATAGTGTTTTAGAGGCTTAAAATGAAAATAAATACAATCTTATGCATGGAATACACTAATATTCTTAAAAGATTGTTTTACTGCCTTTTGATGGAAAAATCTTTTTAAATATATCTTTTGACAATTTTATAAGCTATGTTTTCCAAAATAAACTTATTATTTATGATTGGGACATCAAAATTTACTTTGTGTGAATTTTTGGTATTTTTCCGGTAAAGTTCATTTTTTAATGAATAGTGAAAAATGTTGTATTTTAATTCAAAACCCCTTTTTAATCTAATTTATTTATATGATTAGATTATCTTTTTAATTGGTTTTGAAGTGAAATTAGAATATATATTTTTACCATTAAATCCAATAGTGGTCGTTGGAATTAATTTCACTTTGAAATCGGACTTAAACTAGTGTCAATCTTTTGATACTTATTGTTTCATAAAAACACGCTATTTGTCATGACAATGGGAATTAATTATTAAATTAATTAATTTGACTTATATTCTTTGAATTTTTTAAAATAGAAATCATTTTTGAATTCGGAATATCAAATATATCTTAGGGTGAAGTTTTGGTATCTTTCTGAAAAACTTCAATTTTTGATGAATAGTGAAACCACTAAGTGGCTGTTAAAGAAACTGATTTTTCGTTTAAATGAAACTTTGCCACTTCTGTGATTTGATTTTCAAAAATCCGACATAAATGGTTGTCATTAAGAATTAAAATGTGGTTCAATGAGATTAAAATAATTTTTGGTGAATAGTAACTTTTAAGTTCTTAATCACGATTAGTGGTAATTAGTGTAGTTTAAGGTAAAAATAATGTTTTAATAATATGAGATGAGCTTGACACATGTCCTACCCTTATTGGATATGTCATGGCCGACCAAGAAAAGCCATGGGTCAACTTGGGGACCCCATGGAGCCACTTTTTTTGGGAAATGACATAAATAACTTTTTATTTAATGTTAAAGTAAAAATGACACAAACATGAGTTATTTTACTAAAACAATTGTTACATGGGGTTATACAAGTCATATTTTTGATTATAAATAGTAATTGGAAATATAAATATATTTCATATATCATAGTATTTTGTTTATAATTTTTAGACATTAAATAAATTAAATTATTTATGACTTCATGATGATGCAGCGATGACCTCATTATTTAATGATTTAAATAAAATGGAAAGATAATGTAATATCTAAGCCCTAAACATGTCCAAAACCTATTGGATGAGTGTATTTAGAACCCTTATCACCTTATCCTTGAATTATATCAATGTGGGACCTCTTAAATCCGAATACCATTTTAAAATAAAGTGACTTTTCATTACTTTCCAAGAGTGCCCCTCCTCTCCTCTTATAAAAGGCCCCCACATCTACCTCCTTACCCACACTCCCAAAGCCTTTGGCTCGGCGAAACCCTACTCATTTTGTCTCTCCACTTCCCTCTCTTACTCCTTGAAGCCTCACTTTGGGCATAAGGTTTCCCAAGGAAGCCTTTGAGCTCAAACCAAAGGGAGTTACCAGATTTTAAGGTAATGTCTTCACTTGAGTCCTTTTGTATTATTTTGCTTCTCCAACCCCCTAAACTCTTTTTATTCATTTATTTTGTAATAAATCCAGTATATTAAATATACTAGGATGTTTTTATAAGAAGGATTCGAGCTACACTTACACACAACTACATCTAATGGTTAAAGGACATACTGTTTCCATGGATGGTGAATTTATGCCTCCCGAAACGATGATTGTTCAACATTCTTTTAACACCTTCAAAGGTGGAAATTAAGATGAAACTATATTTATATATGATATATAATATGTTTATGTTTTCCTTAAGCTTCTGTATTTTTCATTTTGGGTATACCTTTATGGTTTCCATTATGGGTAAACGTGATATCTTTATTTAAGGAAGTGCGGACTACCGCCCCCTCAAAGTGATTTGATTCGTTAAATAAAATATGTGGGACGTATAAAGGATGGAACTATGATATTATATATGATATTATAATGGAATTATAATATACCTTTCTATCATTATGATTCCATTCTATAAAATACGAAATAGAAATGAAAGTAGCGTTCATGCGTACGTACGGATTACCGTCTCCATGAACGGTGAATTTCATTTCTTACCTCTAAATGATTATGTAATATTATAAATTCATGCATTTAATAGATATATATTACATATATGATATCTACATCAAGAATACCATTCTGGATATAATGGATACATGAACAACTTGTAATTATAAAGGGCTTCTTTTTACTCAAATACCAATGATCGTTAAAACGACCGTTATTAACTTAAATAACTACATAGTGTTCATGACATGGCAATAAGTGATATAAAAGGAATAATGAACTTGAAAAAGGTTTTTAAGCAAGTAGAAATTAACTCAAGTTTATTATTCGGGACATTAAAGAACGATCGAGTCAAGTCGGACCCGAGGTATGGGACTTCGTCTCAATCTCCTTTCATTGAGGCATATTTTGTTTTATACACAACCTTCTTTTATACGGTGTATAAACCCCTTTGACTTTTATATTTATTAAAAAGGAATATTTTTTTATACGAAGCGTTTACTAAATGACAAAAGGGAATGTTTTTGTAACAACCCGAGATTTTATGAAAAATATTCTTTTTTATTTTACTAATGTCTTGTGTTATACGCTACACCAAAAGGAGCTTGCACAACACGCATCCTTGACTTGCCTTGCATTACACGCAATCACAACCTTCCTCGATAGCGTGTGTGGTACGTAATCCTGAGTTTCACGAAACAATGATATGCTATTAAAATATTATTAAAACTAGCCGTTATGAATAGTAATAACCACTTTTTAAAATTCTGTAAATCTTATATTTCAAAATGAACTTCATTTTTGGATTCGGAGTATCGAATTTAGCCTAAGGTGAAATTTTGGTACATTTCGGATAACTTTCATATTCTGATGAATAGTGAAAATTACTAAATTATAATTAAAAAACAACTTTTTTAATCGAAATAATTAATAGTGATAAATTATTAATTTGAGTAGTTTTAAAGTATATTTAGAATATATTTTTACAATTTAATACAATGTTGGTCATTGGATGTAATTTCACATTTAAACTAGACATAAACAAGTGTCAATCTTTTGATAGATATTGTTTCTTAAAAACACGCTATTTGTTTTAACAGCGGGATTTAATTATAAAATTAATTAATGCAACTTTTATGTTATGAATTTGGTAAAATAGACTTCATTTTTGAATTCGGAATATGAAATATAGCTTGGGATGAAATTTTGGCATTGTTCTGAAAAACATCAATTTTTGATGAATAGTGAAACTACTAAGTGGTAGGTTAAAAACTGAATTTTGCATAAAACTTAATTTTACCGCTTCTGTGAATGGAATTTCGAAAATCCGAGAGACACGGTTAATATCAAGGACTAAAATGTGATTCAATGAGATGAAAATAATTTTTTGGTGAATAGTAACTTTTTACTTTTTTTACCACGGTAAATAGTAAATAGGGTAACTAAGGGTAAATATGATATTAATATTACCCTAACACATGTCCTAATTCTATTGGACAAGTGTAATTCGACCAAAAACAAACTTAGGAATAAAATATGACCATTTAGGCCCACTTGGATTAGATTAGGACATTTATTATTAATTTATTTAAAGAATGGTTAAAATAGTTAAAATCAAAGTTTAATAAGTAAATAATTTTTAATATGGGGTTATACATAAGATAAATTCGACTATAAATATTCATTAGAAAGCTAAAAAGATTTCCTACATGATGGTATTTTATTTGTAATTTTTAGACATCAAATAATATAATTTATTTATGACACAAAGATGATGCAGTAATTATCTTATTAATGAAATATTGACATAATTGATAATATAAATACCAAAATAAATGTAATTTAAGACTTTTTATGAATTCCACTAATTTTATAGGTTACTATGATATATTATTGTTGATTTAATCAACTTGGTTCGAACATATAATTCTGTTATGACTTTCAAAAAAATCATATATCAAATAGTGTCAAAATTGACACAAAAGAGTTTTTAAATCAAATATTATATTATTAATTGTTATTTTATTCCTAAAAATCTAAGGTTCGGCCAAATGACTTAGATAAGGATATATGTATTAATAATATACAATTTGGGGTTCTTTTGGCATGTTATATTAAGTTTATTAACCATATAGTGAAAGAAAACAAAAAGACACGGTAAAAGTTAAATTATTTAACTTAGAGTTAAATCTAATTGATAAGGTTAAAATAAGAACCTAAACTTGTCTAAATCTTATTGGTTGATAGTATTTCGACCCATCCCCACTTTAGCTTCGAAATAAGACCCTTTGGAACCATTATAAACCGATTTTGACTTTAATATAAAATAATATTTTGAGATATTCCTAAGGTGCCCCTCTCCTCCCCTATAAAAGGACACCTCCTCCCCCTCCTCCTCACAACAATTTGAGCACTCAAGCTCGGACAACCCCTGCCAAAATCTCTTATCCACTTCCCTAGAAACATCCTAGAGGTTCTGGTCTTCCTCAAAGACCAATTCTAGTGCCCTAAGAGGAGGTCTCAAAGAGGCACTTCAAAGAAGAGGTAATTACCGTTACCAATTCTTTCATCATTATTTCTTCTTCCACTTCTTCTTCTTAGGTTGTTTCATTATGAAGTAATAACATCAGTATCACTCATATACTGATATGTTATTATAAGTATGAAACAACCCTATTTCACCATCTATCCATCCTACGGAAAAAGAAATCACCGCGCGTGCGTACGTACGGAATACCGTCTCCACGCCGTGGTGTAATCTATTTTCCACCACCACCTTACATGGATGGGTATAATGGCGTAAAGAATGACTATACATAGTTATTACAACATCATATTGATTCTGATATATTGTATAATCCACTCCAATTCAATTCAATATTTATAGAAATGATATCATCGCTCGTGCGTACGTACGGACTACCGTCTCCACGACGCGATGAGATTCATTCTCCATGTTAACCATTTAAGAATGATTATAATGTATATATAAGAAATAATAATGAAATATATGACATTATAAAGCTACTGGATTTATTTATATATATACATATGTATGTCATCTACTTACTTCCATTTCAAGACAATAAGGAAAGAAAAACAGCGTTCATGCGTACGTACGGACTACCGTCTCCATGAACGGTGTTTTTCATTTTATTTGTCTATCAATTATATATATATATATACTGAATATATATGATATATAAATCATATTCTGGAAGTATGTAAATCATGATATAAGTAATAATGATGTCAAGAACAACAAGTCAAAACACCTAAGATAAATGAAACGATTTTACCCAAAACGCTTCTTTAACATGGAATTTACAAAAGAACGGGTAATATAATGTCATAAGTGAACCATATATGATATAATAACAATGAATATGATTCTGGAATGAGTCAATAACATGATTTAAATCATTATACAGGAGGTTCGGACACTTACAAAGCACGTCAGACCTAAGGTAAGGGAAATATCACAATCTCATTTTTATCCGAGATTGTTTATTCGTAAGTATTTACTGGGGTGTATTTTATCATCCACATCCATGTTACCTCAATATGTAATATTGTTTCCATCCACTTGAAATAGTTTAAATCCAATTTTACCCTTAGGTGAGTTTTTAGTAAAGAATATGAAAGGAATCTTTTGTCGTTTTTCCGTACGAGGTACTTTTTGACTTTTCCGACAAAAGTACGAAGAATGTTTTTTTAACTTATACGGCATGAATGGATTTTTAAAACATTACTTCAAAGAAGCTTCCTTTACAAGTTTTCAAGTTTATTTTTAATCAACTTCTTTTATTTTAAAGTTTTATGACATGTTATGAAAGGAAAAATGTTTTTGAAGAAGAAAGGATATTTTCCTCAAGAATTCAATTCAAGTGTTTTATCAAAATTATTTTCCATCTAAGATAATAAAGGGTTCTGTTTCTATCCATATTTTTACATTGGTTTGACTATGTTGTGATGGAATTATGTTTATGAATTCCTTTATCATATATGAATTGATTTATGATGTCATGATGTTTCAAGAATCCCATTTTTGTTACATGTGTTATGCGATGATGCATGTTTTATGATTATGTGGCACACATAAGAAAGGATTCATTATAAGATGGGTGGGACCTATATCTCCCTCCAATTCATTGGGTAATGATTTTATATCTCATGAGATAGACATGGCTGGAACAGAAGGTTATTTCAGTTCAGTGATACAGGACTGAAACGAGGAGTGAACTCGGTTCAGAAAGGGACTTTGTCCACTAAGATAGTCTTGGCAATGAGTCATGACTAACAAGAAATGATTTTCCATGATTATGTGTGCATGCCACAAAGTTTCAAGTTTTATGTTATGATTATGGGGATCTCATTTTCACTTCTATGATTTATCCCATGTTATGATATTATGAGCTCTTTTGCAGGTTAAGATTTCCAAAAAGCTATGTTCTTTTGTATATGATGTGATTGATATTTCTTTTGTTTACCCTTACTGAGCATTTGAGCTCACCCTTTTATGTTTTCTTTTCCCCAGGATATAAAGAAAGTTTTATAGGTAAAAAAAAAGGGGAGGATCTTTATGGGAGATATTGAAGATCTTTCACCACGATTAGAAGATTACGTTCCGAGTTTCCAAAGACACTAAACTATTACGATCCTTGTGTGTGTGTTTTTGTTATGTACTAAGTATTCCGCAAAAGTAATGTAACGTCCATGTACGTCAAGATACGGGTCTCTACAGTTGGTATCAGAGGAAAGGTTTAGTCAACCTTTGGAAACTAGGATGCGAGAACTTTAGTGAGATCCCTAGAGATATTTCTAAGGTATGTCTAGGGATGTCTCTAAGGTTAAGTATACGTATAGGTTATAGTCCTAGAATTGCGCTAACGATCTTCGAATTTAACCTAAGATGTTAGATATTGAGGGTACTAACCCTTTATTATGTTGTTTCCCCTAGCATGATTTTTGCCTCTCACACTATTCTTTTGGGGTTTTAGACGATGGCTGGAACCCGAAGGAACCGTGTTAATACGGAATGTGATGGGCAATGCAATGATTGTTCCCCTGAGCAACCAAACGATATAGGAGCTGGAATGAAAAATCTTGTAGCCATGCTCACACAACTTTCTCAAGCTATGAATCATGCAGGACTTCCAAACGAGCAAAGGAAGGAGCAACATTCTGTTGAATCCTTCATGAGACAGCGTCCACCTTCTTTCAGTGGGTCTACTGATCCATTAGTTGCTGAACAATGGATCAGTACTACTGAAAAGATATTTTAAGTTCTTCAATGTTCTGAACATGATAAAGTCATCTTAGCAGTATATCGTTTGGAAGGTGAAGCTGATCAATGGTGGAATCTTATCAAGAATACGAGGCCAAGAGATGAAATTGAGTCCATGGAATGGGACGAGTTCAAGAACTTGTTTTTCAGTAAGTACTTCCCCCGTATTCTTCAAACAAAGATGGAGAAAGAGTTTCTTGAACTAAAGCAAAGGGACGATGAATCTGTTGGTACCTATGAAGCAATTTTTACAAGACTTGCAAGGTATGCTTCTGGAATTATCATCCAACCTGAAAGTAAAGTTGATCGATTTTTCAGTGGCTTAAAACCAAGTCTTCGAAGGGCATTAGCTATAAGAGACTTCAGTAGCTATGAAGAAATTGTGCGTTGTGCTATCAAGGTAGAAATGGAAGTTGGTGTTACATATCCATCTCATGGTTTTGACAAGAAACGAAAGATGGAGTTCAAGGAGAAATCTCAGAATAATGGTGAAAAGAAGATGAATGTTTCCTTATGCACAAAGTGTGGAAAGAAGCATGGTGGAGATTGTCTTAAAGGGACTAGAAAATGTTTTAAGTGTGGAAAAGAAGGTCATCGAGCAGCTGAGTGTCGAAGTAATGGAAAAAGGGTTTCTAATGATGTGAATAAAGCAAACACTGCAGAGAACGCACCCCCAACACTTCAATGCTTCAAGTGCAAGGAAATGGGGCATTATGCTAATAATTGCCCTAATCCAAGGGTTAGTGATGATCAACATGAGCAACCACTGAAGGGAAAGGACAAAGGGAAATCACATGCGATCACTATTGGCAATGTTGAATATGACAACGATGTGGTGGAATGATTAAGTGTTTATGTAATGGGATAATGTTGTATCATTGAGTATTGCAATATTTATTGATGTGGTATTCAAAGTGATTGAGATATTTTTTGGAAATAAGATGATATGCGCATAATGAAGACGAGAAAATGAAATGTTTAATAGTATTCATGAGCTCATGATTGATATAAGGACTAAGTGATATCATGGTTTGAGTATATAGAATTTTGAGGATTTTGGTATGTGGAAAGTGTTAACTTTTAACTGCACTCATGTTTTCACTAAGGTATTCAAGAGAATACACGATTAAGGACTTTGAATGTTTGGAATGTGACCAACAAGACATATCTTATGATATGTGGGGATCAACGACAGTATTAAATCTCTGGTAATCGATGCCACTATATTATGAGAGTGGACTGCAGTATTATGTATAAGCCTAAAGATTAGACTGGATTATGTTGGACATAAGTTATTATTGTTTAAGGATAGAAGATTTTCGATATTATTGATGGGATGTTATAGTAACGTAGTTTCAGAAAAAGGACAACCTGCAGGACGGGCGACAGCCCATCGCTTCGGACAAGGCTGTAGGAATCGAACCCACAACCGAAGTGCGACTGGCCTTTATCGCCTACCACTGGCCTACAGGAAGTCCCTGTTTAGTAGAAACTAGTTTTATTATATTAAGCAGTATGATATATGAAGTATAAGTCCATTTTAGAAACCATATGTGATTAATCTCACTATAGATCGACTTATGTATATAATTTTTACTAACCTTTTGTTTGAGAAAGATGGAATGACTCGTCATTCTATCACATGATCTGCTAACACTTCACGAATAACAAATTCAACTTCATTTATTTAAGAGATGAAGTAGAAATTGTTCAAGGCACGAACAAAAGTGAGATTGTACCAAAATAAAGTAAGTATTTATTCTATGCAAATTTTCAACTTTAGGGAAATGATCTTGAAAACCAAAAAATGTTGTCCTAGTGATCTTATACCTGATGAATCAGATGGTACCTTATATCATCACAAATCTATGGATTTGTGATTACTGGATTTTCCATAGCCATGTTCTCTACCACTCTCCATCAGAACATGATGGTTAGATTTCTCTTCCATATCCATATTTTCACCTATGTGGAAACCCAGTGATTAGTTTATTTGGGTAATCGTTACATTTCATACTTTAGTTTTTAAAGCCAAGTTTTGGTATTCCCTTTTACGATGTGGGTTTCTATTAAAGAAACTTTCGAATAGTAAACCATTTATAACCCCGACGAATTTCGAGGGCGAAATTCATTTTAAGGGGGGTAGAATGTAACAGCCCGAGATTTTAAGAAAAATATTCTTTTTTATTTTACTAATGTCTTGTGTTATACGCTACACCAAAAGGAGCTTGCACAACACGCATCCTTGACTTTCCTTGCATTACACGCAATCGCAACCTTCCTCGATAGCGTGTGTGGTACGTAATCCTGAGTTTCACGAAACAATGATATGCTATTAAAATATTATTAAAACTAGCCGTTATGAATAGTAATAACCACTTTTTAAAATTCTCTAAATCTTATATTTCAAAATGAACTTCATTTTTGGATTCGGAGTATCGAATTTAGCCTAAGGTGAAATTTTGGTACATTTCGGATAACTTTCATATTCTGATGAATAGTGAAAATTACTAAATTATAATTAAAAAACAACTTTTTTAATCGAAATAATTAATAGTGATAAATTATTAATTTGAGTAGTTTTAAAGTATATTTAGAATATATTTTTACAATTTAATACAATGTTGGTCATTGGATGTAATTTCAC
Source organism: Viscum album (assembly GCA_963277665.1). Lineage (NCBI taxonomy): Eukaryota > Viridiplantae > Streptophyta > Magnoliopsida > Santalales > Viscaceae > Viscum > Viscum album. Next base: position 401,844,304 of record OY728136.1, on the reverse strand, counting down.
ATTTAAACTAGACATAAACAAGTGTCAATCTTTTGATAGATATTGTTTCTTAAAAACACGCAATTTGTTTTAACAGCGGGATTTAATTATAAAATTAATTAATGCAACTTTTATGTTATGAATTTGGTAAAATAGACTTCATTTTGGAATTCGGAATATGAAATATAGCTTGGGATGAAATTTTGGCATTGTTCTAAAAAACATCAATTTTTGATGAATAGTGAAACTACTAAGTGGTAGGTTAAAAACTGAATTTTGCATAAAACTTAATTTTACCGCTTCTGTGAATGGAATTTCGAAAATCCGAGAGACACGGTTAATATCAAGGACTAAAATGTGATTCAATGAGATGAAAATAATTTTTTGGTGAATAGTAACTTTTTATTTTTTTTACCAAGGTAAATAGTAAATAGGGTAACTAAGGGTAAATATGATATTAATATTACCCTAACACATGTCCTAATTCTATTGGACAAGTGTAATTCGACCAAAAACAAACTTAGGAATAAAATATGACCATTTAGGCCCACTTGGATTAGATTAGGACATTTATTATTAATTTATTTAAAGAATGGTTAAAATAGTTAAAATCAAAGTTTAATAAGTAAATCATTTTTAATATGGGGTTATACATAAGATAAATTCGACTATAAATATTCATTAGAAATCTAAAAAGATTTCCTACATGATGGTAGTTTATTTGTAATTTTTAGACATCAAATAATATAATTTATTTATGACACAAAGATGATGCAGTAATTATCTTATTAATGAAATATTGACATAATTGATAATATATATACCAAAATAAATGTAATTTAAGACTTTTTATGAATTCCAATAATTTTATAGGTTACTATGATATATTATTGTTGATTTAATCAACTTGGTTCGAACATATAATTCTGTTATGACTTTCACAAAAATCATATATCAAATAGTGTCAAAATTGACACAAAAGAGTTTTTAAATCAAATATTATATTATTAATTGTTATTTTATTCCTAAAAATCAAAGGTTCGGCCAAATGACTTAGATAAGGATATATGTATTAATAATATACAATTTGGGGTTCGTTTGGCATGTTATATTAAGTTTATTAACCATATAGTGAAAGAAAACAAAAAGACACGGTAAAAGTTAAATTATTTAACTTAGAGTTAAATCTAATTGATAAGGTTAAAATAAGAACCTAAACTTGTCTAAATATTATTGGTTGATAGGATTTCGACCCATCCCCACTTTAGCTTCGAAATAAGACCCTTTGGAACCATTATAAACCGATTTTGACTTTAATATAAAATAATATTTTGAGATATTCCTAAGGTGCCCCTCTCCTCCCCTATAAAAGGACACCTCCTCCCCCTCCTCCTCACAACAATTTGAGCACTCAAGCTTGGCCAAACCCTGCCAAAATCTCTTCTCCACTTCCCTAGCAACATCCTAGAGGTTCTGGTCTTCCTCAAAGACCAATTCTAGTGCCCTAAGAGGAGGTCTCAAAGAGGCACTTCAAAGAAGAGGTAATTACCGTTACCAATTCTTTCATCATTATTTCTTCTTCCACTTCTTCTTCTTAGGTTGTTTCATTATGAAGTAATAACATCAGTATCACTGATATACTGATATGTTATTATAAGTATGAAACAACCCTATTTCACCATCTATCCATCCTACGGAAAAAGAAATCACCGCGCGTGCGTACGTACGGAATACCGTCTCCACGCCGTGGTGTAATCTATTTTCCACCACCACCTTACATGGATGGGTATAATGGCGTAAAGAATGACTATACATAGTTATTACAACATCATATTGATTCTGATATATTGTATAATCCACTCCAATTAAATTCAATATTTATAGAAATGATATCATCGCTCGTGCGTACGTACGGACTACCGTCTCCACGACGCGATGAGATTCATTCTCCATGTTAACCATTTAAGAATGATTATAATGTATATATAAGAAATAATAATGAAATATATGACATTATAAAGCTAATGGATTTATGTATATATATACATATGTATGTCATCTACTTACTTCCATTTCAAGACAATAAGGAAAGAAAAACAGCGTTCATGCGTACGTACGGACTACCGTCTCCATGAACGGTGTTTTTCATTTTATTTGTCTATCAATTATATATATATATATACTGAATATATATGATATATAAATCATATTCTGGAAGTAAGTAAATCATGATATAAGTAATAATGATGTCAAGAACAACAAGTCAAAACACCTAAGATAAATGAAACGATTTTACCCAAAACGCTTCTTTAACATGGAATTTACAAAAGAACGGGTAATATAATGTCATAAGTGAACCATATATGATATAATAACAATTAATATGATTCTGGAATGAGTCAATAACATGATTTAAATCATTATACAGGAGGTTCGGACACTTACAAAGCACGTCAGACCTAAGGTAAGGGAAATATCACAATCTCATTTTTATCCGAGATTGTTTATTCGTAAGTATTTACTGGGGTGTATTTTATCATCCACATCCATGTTCCCTCAATATGTAATATTGTTTCCATCCACTTGAAATAGTTTAAATCCAATTTTACCCTTAGGTGAGTTTTTAGTAAAGAATATGAAAGGAATCTTTTGTCGTTTTTCCGTACGAGGTACTTTTTGACTTTTCCGACAAAAGTACGAAGAATGTTTTTTTTAACTTATACGGCATGAATGGATTTTTAAAACATTACTTCAAAGAAGCTTCCTTTACAAGTTTTCAAGTTTATTTTTAATCAACTTCTTTTATTTTAAAGTTGTATGACATGTTATGAAAGGAAAAATGTTTTTGAAGAAGAAATGATATTTTCCTCAAGAATTCAATTCAAGTGTTTTATCAAAATTATTTTCCATCTAAGATAATAAAGGGTTCTGTTTCTATCCATATTTTTACATTGGTTTGACTATGTTGTGATGGAATTATGTTTATGAATTCCTTTATCATATATGAATTGATTTATGATGTCATGATGTTTCAAGAATCCCATTTTTGTTACATGTGTTATGCGATGATGCATGTTTTATGATTATGTGGCACACATAAGAAAGGATTCATTATAAGATGGGTGGGACCTATATCTCCCTCCAATGCATTGGGTAATGATTTTATATCTCATGAGATAGACATGGCTGGAACGGAAGGTTATTTCGGTTCAGTGATACAGGACTGAAACGAGGAGTGAACTCGGTTCAGAAAGGGACTTTGTCCACTAAGATAGTCTTGGCAATGAGTCATGACTAACAAGAAATGATTTTCCATGATTATGTGTGCATGCCACAAAGTTTCAAGTTTTATGTTATGATTATGGGGATCTCATTTTCACTTCTATGATTTATCCCATGTTATGATATTATGAGCTCTTTTGCAGGTTAAGATTTCCAAAAAGCTATGTTCTTTTGTATATGATGTGATTGATATTTCTTTTGTTTACACTTACTGAGCATTTGAGCTCACCCTTTTATGTTTTCTTTTCCCCAGGATATAAAGAAAGGTTTATAGGTAAAAAAAAGGGGAGGATCTTTATGGGAGATATTGAAGATCTTTCACCACGATTAGAAGATTACGTTCCGAGTTTCCAAAGACACTAAACTATTACGATCCTTGTGTGTGTGTTTTTGTTATGTACTAAGTATTCCGCAAAAGTAATGTAACGTCCATGTACGTCAAGATACAGGTCTCTACAGTTGGTATCAGAGGAAAGGTTTAGTCAACCTTTGGAAACTAGGATGCGAGAACTTTAGTGAGATCTCTAGAGATATTTCTAAGGTATGTCTAGGGATGTCTCTAAGGTTAAGTATACGTATAGGTTATAGTCCTAGAATTGCGCTAACGATCTTCGAATTTAACCTAAGATGTTAGATATTGAGGGTACTAACCCTTTATTATGTTGTTTCCCCTAGCATGATTTTTGCCTCTCACAGTATTCTTTTGGGGTTTTAGACAATGGCTGGAACCCGAAGGAACCGTGTTAATACGGAATGTGATGGGCAATGCAATGATTGTTCCCCTGAGCAACCAAACGATATAGGAGCTGGAATGAAAAATCTTGTAGCCATGCTCACACAACATTCTCAAGCTATGAATCATGCAGGACTTCCAAACGAGCAAAGGAAGGAGCAACATTCTGTTGAATCCTTCATGAGACAGTGTCCACCTTCTTTCAGTGGGTCTACTGATCCATTAGTTGCTGAACAATGGATCAGTACTACTGAAAAGATATTTTCAGTTCTTCAATGTTCTGAACATGATAAAGTCATCTTAGCAGTATATCGTTTGGAAGGTGAAGCTGATCAATGGTGGAATCTTATCAAGAATACGAGGCCAAGAGATGAAATTGAGTCCATGGAATGGGACGAGTTCAAGAACTTGTTTTTCAGTAAGTACTTCCCTCGTATTCTTCAAACAAAGATGGAGAAAGAGTTTCTTGAACTGAAGCAAAGGGACGATGAATCTGTTGGTACCTATGAAGCAATTTTTACAAGACTTGCAAGGTATGCTTCTGGAATTATCATCCAACCTGAAAGTAAAGTTGATCGATTTTTCAGTGTCTTAAAACCAAGTCTTCGAAGGGCATTAGCTATAAGAGACTTCAGTAGCTATGAAGAAATTGTGCGTTGTGCTATCAAGGTAGAAATGGAAGTTGGTGTTACATATCCATCTCATGGTTTTGACAAGAAACGAAAGATGGAGTTCAAGGAGAAATCTCAGAATAATGGTGAAAAGAAGATGAATGTTTCCTTATGCACAAAGTGTGGAAAGAAGCATGGTGGAGATTGTCTTAAAGGGACTAGAAAATGTTTTAAGTGTGGAAAAGAAGGTCATCGAGCAGCTGAGTGTCGAAGTAATGGAAAAAGGGTTTCTAATGATGTGAATAAAGCAAACACTGCAGAGAACGCACCCCCAACACTTCAATGCTTCAAGTGCAAGGAAATGGGGCATTATGCTAATAATTGCCCTAATCCAAGGGTTAGTGATGATCAACATGAGCAACCACTGAAGGCAAAGGACAAAGGGAAATCACATGCGATCACTATTGGCAATGTTGAATATGACAACGATGTGGTGGAATGATTAAGTGTTTATGTAATGGGATAATGTTGTATCATTGAGTATTGCAATATTTATTGATGTGGTATTCAAAGTGATTGAGATATTTTTTGGAAATAAGATGATATGCGCATAATGAAGACGAGAAAATGAAATGTTTAATAGTATTCATGAGCTCATGATTGATATAAGGACTAAGTGATATCATGGTTTGAGTATATAGAATTTTGAGGATTTTGGTATGTGGAAAGTGTTAACTTTTAACTGCACTCATGTTTTCACTAAGGTATTCAAGAGAATACACGATTAAGGACTTTGAATGTTTGGAATGTGACCAACAAGACATATCTTATGATATGTGGGGATCAACGACAGTATTAAATCTCTGGTAATCGATGCCACTATATTATGAGAGTGGACTGCAGTATTATGTATAAGCCTAAAGATTAGACTGGATTATGTTGGACATAAGTTATTATTGTTTAAGGATAGAAGATTTTCGATATTATTGATGGGATGTTATAGTAACGTAGTTTCAGAAAAAGGACAACCTGCAGGACGGGCGACAGCCCATCGCTTCGGACAAGGCTGTAGGAATCGAACCCACAACCGAAGTGCGACTGGCCTTTATCGCCTACCACTGGCCTACAGGAAGTCCCTGTTTAGTAGAAACTAGTTTTATTATATTAAGCAGTATGATATATGAAGTATAAGTCCATTTTAGAAACCATATGTGATTAATCTCACTATAGATCGACTTATGTATATAATTTTTACTAACCTTTTGTTTGAGAAAGATGGAATGACTCGTCATTCTATCACATGATCTGCTAACACTTCACGAATAACAAATTCAACTTCATTTATTTAAGAGATGAAGTAGAAATTGTTCAAGGCACGAACAAAAGTGAGATTGTACCAAAATAAAGTAAGTATTTATTCTATGCAAATTTTCAACTTTAGGGAAATGATCTTGAAAACCAAAAAATGTTGTCCTAGTGATCTTATACCTGATGAATCAGATGGTACCTTATATCATCACAAATCTATGGATTTGTGATTACTGGATTTTCCATAGCCATGTTCTCTACCACTCTCCATCAGAACATGATGGTTAGATTTCTCTTCCATATCCATATTTTCACCTATGTGGAAACCCAGTGATTAGTTTATTTGGGTAATCGTTACATTTCATACTTTAGTTTTTAAAGCCAAGTTTTGGTATTCCCTTTTACGATGTGGGTTTCTATTAAAGAAACTTTCGAATAGTAAACCATTTATAACCCCGACGAATTTCGAGGGCGAAATTCATTTTAAGGGGGGTAGAATGTAACAGCCCGAGATTTTAAGAAAAATATTCTTTTTTATTTTACTAATGTCTTGTGTTATACGCTACACCAAAAGGAGCTTGCACAACACGCATCCTTGACTTTCCTTGCATTACACGCAATCGCAACCTTCCTCGATAGCGTGTGTGGTACGTAATCCTGAGTTTCACGAAACAATGATATGCTATTAAAATATTATTAAAACTAGCCGTTATGAATAGTAATAACCACTTTTTAAAATTCTGTAAATCTTATATTTCAAAATGAACTTCATTTTTGGATTCGGAGTATCGAATTTAGCCTAAGGTGAAATTTTGGTACATTTCGGATAACTTTCATATTCTGATGAATAGTGAAAATTACTAAATTATAATTAAAAAACAACTTTTTTAATCGAAATAATTAATAGTGATAAATTATTAATTTGAGTAGTTTTAAAGTATATTTAGAATATATTTTTACAATTTAATACAATGTTGGTCATTGGATGTAATTTCACATTTAAACTAGACATAAACAAGTGTCAATCTTTTGATAGATATTGTTTCTTAAAAACACGCAATTTGTTTTAACAGCGGGATTTAATTATAAAATTAATTAATGCAACTTTTATGTTATGAATTTGGTAAAATAGACTTCATTTTGGAATTCGGAATATGAAATATAGCTTGGGATGAAATTTTGGCATTGTTCTAAAAAACATCAATTTTTGATGAATAGTGAAACTACTAAGTGGTAGGTTAAAAACTGAATTTTGCATAAAACTTAATTTTACCGCTTCTGTGAATGGAATTTCGAAAATCCGAGAGACACGGTTAATATCAAGGACTAAAATGTGATTCAATGAGATGAAAATAATTTTTTGGTGAATAGTAACTTTTTATTTTTTTTACCAAGGTAAATAGTAAATAGGGTAACTAAGGGTAAATATGATATTAATATTACCCTAACACATGTCCTAATTCTATTGGACAAGTGTAATTCGACCAAAAACAAACTTAGGAATAAAATATGACCATTTAGGCCCACTTGGATTAGATTAGGACATTTATTATTAATTTATTTAAAGAATGGTTAAAATAGTTAAAATCAAAGTTTAATAAGTAAATCATTTTTAATATGGGGTTATACATAAGATAAATTCGACTATAAATATTCATTAGAAATCTAAAAAGATTTCCTACATGATGGTAGTTTATTTGTAATTTTTAGACATCAAATAATATAATTTATTTATGACACAAAGATGATGCAGTAATTATCTTATTAATGAAATATTGACATAATTGATAATATATATACCAAAATAAATGTAATTTAAGACTTTTTATGAATTCCAATAATTTTATAGGTTACTATGATATATTATTGTTGATTTAATCAACTTGGTTCGAACATATAATTCTGTTATGACTTTCACAAAAATCATATATCAAATAGTGTCAAAATTGACACAAAAGAGTTTTTAAATCAAATATTATATTATTAATTGTTATTTTATTCCTAAAAATCAAAGGTTCGGCCAAATGACTTAGATAAGGATATATGTATTAATAATATACAATTTGGGGTTCGTTTGGCATGTTATATTAAGTTTATTAACCATATAGTGAAAGAAAACAAAAAGACACGGTAAAAGTTAAATTATTTAACTTAGAGTTAAATCTAATTGATAAGGTTAAAATAAGAACCTAAACTTGTCTAAATCTTACTGGTTGATAGGATTTCGACCCATCCCCACTTTAGCTTCGAAATAAGACCCTTTGGAACCATTATAAACCGATTTTGACTTTAATATAAAATAATATTTTGAGATATTCCTAAGGTGCCCCTCTCCTCCCCTATAAAAGGACACCTCCTCCCCCTCCTCCTCACAACAATTTGAGCACTCAAGCTTGGCCAAACCCTGCCAAAATCTCTTCTCCACTTCCCTAGCAACATCCTAGAGGTTCTGGTCTTCCTCAAAGACCAATTCTAGTGCCCTAAGAGGAGGTCTCAAAGAGGCACTTCAAAGAAGAGGTAATTACCGTTACCAATTCTTTCATCATTATTTCTTCTTCCACTTCTTCTTCTTAGGTTGTTTCATTATGAAGTAATAACATCAGTATCACTAATATACTGATATGTTATTATAAGTATGAAACAACCCTATTTCACCATCTATCCATCCTACGGAAAAAGAAATCACCGCGCGTGCGTACGTACGGAATACCGTCTCCACGCCGTGGTGTAATCTATTTTCCACCACCACCTTACATGGATGGGTATAATGGCGTAAAGAATGACTATACATAGTTATTACAACATCATATTGATTCTGATATATTGTATAATCCACTCCAATTAAATTCAATATTTATAGAAATGATATCATCGCTCGTGCGTACGTACGGACTACCGTCTCCACGACGCGATGAGATTCATTCTCCATGTTAACCATTTAAGAATGATTATAATGTATATATAAGAAATAATAATGAAATATATGACATTATAAAGCTAATGGATTTATGTATATATATACATATGTATGTCATCTACTTACTTCCATTTCAAGACAATAAGGAAAGAAAAACAGCGTTCATGCGTACGTACGGACTACCGTCTCCATGAACGGTGTTTTTCATTTTATTTGTCTATCAATTATATATATATATATACTGAATATATATGATATATAAATCATATTCTGGAAGTAAGTAAATCATGATATAAGTAATAATGATGTCAAGAACAACAAGTCAAAACACCTAAGATAAATGAAACGATTTTACCCAAAACGCTTCTTTAACATGGAATTTACAAAAGAACGGGTAATATAATGTCATAAGTGAACCATATATGATATAATAACAATTAATATGATTCTGGAATGAGTCAATAACATGATTTAAATCATTATACAGGAGGTTCGGACACTTACAAAGCACGTCAGACCTAAGGTAAGGGAAATATCACAATCTCATTTTTATCCGAGATTGTTTATTCGTAAGTATTTACTGGGGTGTATTTTATCATCCACATCCATGTTCCCTCAATATGTAATATTGTTTCCATCCACTTGAAATAGTTTAAATCCAATTTTACCCTTAGGTGAGTTTTTAGTAAAGAATATGAAAGGAATCTTTTGTCGTTTTTCCGTACGAGGTACTTTTTGACTTTTCCGACAAAAGTACGAAGAATGTTTTTTTTAACTTATACGGCATGAATGGATTTTTAAAACATTACTTCAAAGAAGCTTCCTTTACAAGTTTTCAAGTTTATTTTTAATCAACTTCTTTTATTTTAAAGTTGTATGACATGTTATGAAAGGAAAAATGTTTTTGAAGAAGAAATGATATTTTCCTCAAGAATTCAATTCAAGTGTTTTATCAAAATTATTTTCCATCTAAGATAATAAAGGGTTCTGTTTCTATCCATATTTTTACATTGGTTTGACTATGTTGTGATGGAATTATGTTTATGAATTCCTTTATCATATATGAATTGATTTATGATGTCATGATGTTTCAAGAATCCCATTTTTGTTACATGTGTTATGCGATGATGCATGTTTTATGATTATGTGGCACACATAAGAAAGGATTCATTATAAGATGGGTGGGACCTATATCTCCCTCCAATGCATTGGGTAATGATTTTATATCTCATGAGATAGACATGGCTGGAACGGAAGGTTATTTCGGTTCAGTGATACAGGACTGAAACGAGGAGTGAACTCGGTTCAGAAAGGGACTTTGTCCACTAAGATAGTCTTGGCAATGAGTCATGACTAACAAGAAATGATTTTCCATGATTATGTGTGCATGCCACAAAGTTTCAAGTTTTATGTTATGATTATGGGGATCTCATTTTCACTTCTATGATTTATCCCATGTTATGATATTATGAGCTCTTTTGCAGGTTAAGATTTCCAAAAAGCTATGTTCTTTTGTATATGATGTGATTGATATTTCTTTTGTTTACACTTACTGAGCATTTGAGCTCACCCTTTTATGTTTTCTTTTCCCCAGGATATAAAGAAAGGTTTATAGGTAAAAAAAAGGGGAGGATCTTTATGGGAGATATTGAAGATCTTTCACCACGATTAGAAGATTACGTTCCGAGTTTCCAAAGACACTAAACTATTACGATCCTTGTGTGTGTGTTTTTGTTATGTACTAAGTATTCCGCAAAAGTAATGTAACGTCCATGTACGTCAAGATACAGGTCTCTACAGTTGGTATCAGAGGAAAGGTTTAGTCAACCTTTGGAAACTAGGATGCGAGAACTTTAGTGAGATCTCTAGAGATATTTCTAAGGTATGTCTAGGGATGTCTCTAAGGTTAAGTATACGTATAGGTTATAGTCCTAGAATTGCGCTAACGATCTTCGAATTTAACCTAAGATGTTAGATATTGAGGGTACTAACCCTTTATTATGTTGTTTCCCCTAGCATGATTTTTGCCTCTCACATTATTCTTTTGGGGTTTTAGACAATGGCTGGAACCCGAAGGAACCGTGTTAATACGGAATGTGATGGGCAATGCAATGATTGTTCCCCTGAGCAACCAAACGATATAGGAGCTGGAATGAAAAATCTTGTAGCCATGCTCACACAACATTCTCAAGCTATGAATCATGCAGGACTTCCAAACGAGCAAAGGAAGGAGCAACATTCTGTTGAATCCTTCATGAGACAGTGTCCACCTTCTTTCAGTGGGTCTACTGATCCATTAGTTGCTGAACAATGGATCAGTACTACTGAAAAGATATTTTCAGTTCTTCAATGTTCTGAACATGATAAAGTCATCTTAGCAGTATATCGTTTGGAAGGTGAAGCTGATCAATGGTGGAATCTTATCAAGAATACGAGGCCAAGAGATGAAATTGAGTCCATGGAATGGGACGAGTTCAAGAACTTGTTTTTCAGTAAGTACTTCCCTCGTATTCTTCAAACAAAGATGGAGAAAGAGTTTCTTGAACTGAAGCAAAGGGACGATGAATCTGTTGGTACCTATGAAGCAATTTTTACAAGACTTGCAAGGTATGCTTCTGGAATTATCATCCAACCTGAAAGTAAAGTTGATCGATTTTTCAGTGTCTTAAAACCAAGTCTTCGAAGGGCATTAGCTATAAGAGACTTCAGTAGCTATGAAGAAATTGTGCGTTGTGCTATCAAGGTAGAAATGGAAGTTGGTGTTACATATCCATCTCATGGTTTTGACAAGAAACGAAAGATGGAGTTCAAGGAGAAATCTCAGAATAATGGTGAAAAGAAGATGAATGTTTCCTTATGCACAAAGTGTGGAAAGAAGCATGGTGGAGATTGTCTTAAAGGGACTAGAAAATGTTTTAAGTGTGGAAAAGAAGGTCATCGAGCAGCTGAGTGTCGAAGTAATGGAAAAAGGGTTTCTAATGATGTGAATAAAGCAAACACTGCAGAGAACGCACCCCCAACACTTCAATGCTTCAAGTGCAAGGAAATGGGGCATTATGCTAATAATTGCCCTAATCCAAGGGTTAGTGATGATCAACATGAGCAACCACTGAAGGCAAAGGACAAAGGGAAATCACATGCGATCACTATTGGCAATGTTGAATATGACAACGATGTGGTGGAATGATTAAGTGTTTATGTAATGGGATAATGTTGTATCATTGAGTATTGCAATATTTATTGATGTGGTATTCAAAGTGATTGAGATATTTTTTGGAAATAAGATGATATGCGCATAATGAAGACGAGAAAATGAAATGTTTAATAGTATTCATGAGCTCATGATTGATATAAGGACTAAGTGATATCATGGTTTGAGTATATAGAATTTTGAGGATTTTGGTATGTGGAAAGTGTTAACTTTTAACTGCACTCATGTTTTCACTAAGGTATTCAAGAGAATACACGATTAAGGACTTTGAATGTTTGGAATGTGACCAACAAGACATATCTTATGATATGTGGGGATCAACGACAGTATTAAATCTCTGGTAATCGATGCCACTATATTATGAGAGTGGACTGCAGTATTATGTATAAGCCTAAAGATTAGACTGGATTATGTTGGACATAAGTTATTATTGTTTAAGGATAGAAGATTTTCGATATTATTGATGGGATGTTATAGTAATGTAGTTTTAGAAAAAGGACAACCTGCAGGACGGGCGACAGCCCATCGCTTCGGACAAGGCTGTAGGAATCGAACCCACAACCGAAGTGCGACTGGCCTTTATCGCCTACCACTGGCCTACAGGAAGTCCCTGTTTAGTAGAAACTAGTTTTATTATATTAAGCAGTATGATATATGAAGTATAAGTCCATTTTAGAAACCATATGTGATTAATCTCACTATAGATCGACTTATGTATATAATTTTTACTAACCTTTTGTTTGAGACAGATGGAATGACTCGTCATTCTATCACATGATCTGCTAACACTTCACGAATAACAAATTCAACTTCATTTATTTAAGAGATGAAGTAGAAATTGTTCAAGGCACGAACAAAAGTGAGATTGTACCAAAATAAAGTAAGTATTTATTCTAAGCAAATTTTCAACTTTAGGGAAATGATCTTGAAAACCAAAAAATGTTGTCCTAGTGATCTTATACCTGATGAATCAGATGGTACCTTATATCATCACAAATCTATGGATTTGTGATTACTGGATTTTCCATAGCCATGTTCTCTACCACTCTCCATCAGAACATGATGGTTAGATTTCTCTTCCATATCCATATTTTCACCTATGTGGAAACCCAGTGATTAGTTTATTTGGGTAATCGTTACATTTCATACTTTAGTTTTTAAATCCAAGTTTTGGTATTCCCTTTTACGATGTGGGTTTCTATTAAAGAAACTTTCGAATAGTAAACCATTTATAACCCCGACGAATTTCGAGGGCGAAATTCATTTTAAGGGGGGTAGAATGTAACAGCCCGAGATTTTATGAAAAATATTCTTTTTTATTTTACTAATGTCTTGTGTTATACGCTACACCAAAAGGAGCTTGCACAACACGCATCCTTGACTTGCCTTGCATTACACGCAATCGCAACCTTCCTCGATAGCGTGTGTGGTACGTAATCCTGAGTTTCACGAAACAATGATATGCTATTAAAATATTATTAAAACTAGCCGTTATGAATAGTAATAACCACTTTTTAAAATTCTGTAAATCTTATATTTCAAAATGAACTTCATTTTTGGATTCGGAGTATCGAATTTAGCCTAAGGTGAAATTTTGGTACATTTCGGATAACTTTCATATTCTGATGAATAGTGAAAATTACTAAATTATAATTAAAAAACAACTTTTTTAATCGAAATAATTAATAGTGATAAATTATTAATTTGAGTAGTTTTAAAGTATATTTAGAATATATTTTTACAATTTAATACAATGTTGGTCATTGGATGTAATTTCACATTTAAACTAGACATAAACAAGTGTCAATCTTTTGATAGATATTGTTTCTTAAAAACACGCTATTTGTTTTAACAGCGGGATTTAATTATAAAATTAATTAATGCAACTTTTATGTTATGAATTTGGTAAAATAGACTTCATTTTTGAATTCGGAATATGAAATATAGCTTGGGATGAAATTTTGGCATTGTTCTGAAAAACATCAATTTTTGATGAATAGTGAAACTACTAAGTGGTAGGTTAAAAACTGAATTTTGCATAAAACTTAATTTTACCACTTCTGTGAATGGAATTTCGAAAATCCGAGAGACACGGTTAATATCAAGGACTAAAATGTGATTCAATGAGATGAAAATAATTTTTTGGTGAATAGTAACTTTTTACTTTTTTTACCACGGTAAATAGTAAATAGGGTAACTAAGGGTAAATATGATATTAATATTACCCTAACACATGTCCTAATTCTATTGGACAAGTGTAATTCGACCAAAAACAAACTTAGGAATAAAATATGACCATTTAGGCCCACTTGGATTAGATTAGGACATTTATTATTAATTTATTTAAAGAATGGTTAAAATAGTTAAAATCAAAGTTTAATAAGTAAATCATTTTTAATATGGGGTTATACATAAGATAAATTCGACTATAAATATTCATTAGAAAGCTAAAAAGATTTCCTACATGATGGTATTTTATTTGTAATTTTTAGACATCAAATAATATAATTTATTTATGACACAAAGATGATGCAGTAATTATCTTATTAATGAAATATTGACATAACTGATAATATAAATACCGAAATAAATGTAATTTAAGACTTTTTATGAATTCCACTAATTTTATAGGTTACTATGATATATTATTGTTGATTTAATCAACTTGGTTCGAACATATAATTCTGTTATGACTTTCACAAAAATCATATATCAAATAGTGTCAAAATTGACACAAAAGAGTTTTTAAATCAAATATTATATTATTAATTGTTATTTTATTCCTAAAAATCTAAGGATCGGCCAAATGACTTAGATAAGTATATATGTATTAATAATATACAATTTGGGGTTCGTTTGGCATGTTATATTAAGTTTATTAACCATATAGTGAAAGAAAACAAAAAGACACGGTAAAAGTTAAATTATTTAACTTAGAGTTAAATCTAATTGATAAGGTTAAAATAAGAACCTAAACTTGTCTAAATCTTATTGGTTGATAGGATTTAGACCCATCCCCACTTTAGCTTCTAAATAAGACCCTTTGGAACCATTATAAACCGATTTTGACTTTAATATAAAATAATATTTTGAGATATTCCTAAGGTGCCCCTCTCCTCCCCTATAAAAGGACACCTCCTCCCCCTCCTCCTCACAACAATTTGAGCACTCAAGCTCGGCCAACCCCTGCAAAAATCTCTTCTCCACTTCCCTAGAAACATCCTAGAGGTTCTGGTCTTCCTCAAAGACCAATTCTAGTGCCCTAAGAGGAGGTCTCAAAGAGGCACTTCAAAGAAGAGGTAATTACCGTTACCAATTCTTTCATCATTATTTCTTCTTCCACTTCTTCTTCTTAGGTTGTTTCATTATGAAGTAATAACATCAGTATCACTCATATACTGATATGTTATTATAAGTATGAAACAACCCTATTTCACCATCTATCCATCCTACGGAAAAAGAAATCACCGCGCGTGCGTACGTACGGAATACCGTCTCCACGCCGTGGTGTAATCTATTTTCCACCACCACCTTACATGGATGGGTATAATGGCGTAAAGAATGACTATACATAGTTATTACAACATCATATTGATTCTGATATATTGTATAATCCACTCCAATTCAATTCAATATTTATAGAAATGATATCATCGCTCGTGCGTACGTACGGACTACTGTCTCCACGACGCGATGAGATTCATTCTCCATGTTAACCATTTAAGAATGATTATAATGTATATATAAGAAATAATAATGAAATATATGACATTATAAAGCTACTGGATTTATGTATATATATACATATGTATGTCATCTACTTACTTCCATTTCAAGACAATAAGGAAAGAAAAACAGCGTTCATGTGTACGTACGGACTACTGTCTCCATGAACGGTGTTTTTCATTTTATTTGTCTATAAATTATATATATATATATACTGAATATATATGATATATAAATCATATTCTGGAAGTAAGTAAATCATGATATAAGTAATAATTATGTCAAGAACAACAAGTCAAAACACCTAAGATAAATGAAACGATTTTACCCAAAACGCTTCTTTAACATGGAATTTACAAAAGAACGGGTAATATAATGTCATAAGTGAACCATATATGATATAATAAAAATGAATATGATTCTGGAATGAGTAAATAACATGATTTAAATCATTATACAGGAGGTTCGGACACTTACAAAGCACGTCAGACCTAAGGTAAGGGAAATATCACAATCTCATTTTTATCCGAGATTGTTTATTCGTAAGTATTTACTGGGGTGTATTTTATCATCCACATCCATGTTCCCTCAATATGTAATATTGTTTCCATCCACTTGAAATATTTTAAATCCAATTTTACCCTTAGGTGAGTTTTTAGTAAAGAATATGAAAGGAATCTTTTGTCGTTTTTCCGTACGAGGTACTTTTTGACTTTTCCGACAAAAGTACGAAGAATGTTTTTTTTAACTTATACGGAATGAATGGATTTTTAAAACATTACTTCAAAGAAGCTTCCTTTACAAGTTTTCAAGTTTATTTTTAATCAACTTCTTTTATTTTAAAGTTCTATGACATGTTATGAAAGGAAAAATGTTTTTGAAGAAGAAATGATATTTTCCTCAAGAATTCAATTCAAGTGTTTTATCAAAATTATTTTCCATATAAGATAATAAAGGGTTCTGTTTCTATCCATATTTTTACATTGGTTTGACTATGTTGTGATGGAATTATGTTTATGAATTCCTTTATCATATATGAATTGATTTATGATGTCATGATGTTTCAAGAATCCCATTTTTGTTACATGTGTTATGCGATGATGCATGTTTTATGATTATGTGGCACACATAAGAAAGGATTCATTATAAGATGGGTGGGACCTATATCTCCCTCCAATGCATTGGGTAATGATTTTATATCTCATGAGATAGACATGGCTGGAACGGAAGGTTATTTCGGTTCAGTGATACAGGACTGAAACGAGGAGTGAACTCGGTTCAGAAAGGGACTTTGTCCACTAAGATAGTCTTGGAAATGAGTCATGACTAACAAGAAATGATTTTCCATGATTATGTGTGCATGCCACAAAGTTTCAAGTTTTATGTTATGATTATGGGGATCTCATTTTCACTTCTATGATTTATCCCATGTTATGATATTATGAGCTCTTTTGCAGGTTAAGATTTCCAAAAAGCTATGTTCTTTTGTATATGATGTGATTGATATTTCTTTTGTTTACCCTTACTGAGCATTTGAGCTCACCCTTTTATGTTTTCTTTTCCCCAGGATATAAAGAAAGGTTTATAGGTAAAAAAAAGGGGAGGATCTTTATGGGAGATATTGAAGATCTTTCACCACGATTAGAAGATTACGTTCCGAGTTTCCAAAGACACTAAACTATTACGATCCTTGTGTGTGTGTTTTTGTTATGTACTAAGTATTCCGCAAAAGTAATGTAACGTCCATGTACGTCAAGATACGGGTCTCTACAGTTTTTTTCGTACATATGCGGCGACAACGACTTCTCCGCCGCCGTGACCATTATTTGAGTTTCGGCTTCCTCTACAAGCCATACCGTTTTTTTAAAAGAAAAATAAATACCATGTTTTACTTTTCTTTTATTTTGGTATTGAAAATGGTTTTCATAATATTTTTATATCAATGTGTGGTATTGATATCTTATGATTGAAAGGTGGAAATGTTATGTTTCCTTTATGCATATTTTATGTGATACGATTATGTTGAGGTTCTTGGGCATTATTATGAAGATGGGTGGTTACGTGATAGACTAAGGGCGGGTGAGCCCAATATAGCTCTCCAATGCATTGGGTAATGTGAAGGAGTGAAACGTTAAGGTTTCTCCGAAGAGATTTAGGGAATATACTGTGATGGGTATTCCAAACGTAACCAAGAGTGTTACTCCCTACGTAAGAATGTTATGAATGCCTCAAGTTACCTTTATGTTTTATGATTTCTATGATTTATTCATGATTTTATGAGGTATGTTAAAGTGCTTATGTTTTATGGGTCAAAGTATGATTTCATTCTTATGTATATATGTACCCATGTTTCCTTTCCATATTTTTATATCCCTTAATGATCTTTTTATGCTCATCCCAAGTTTTTTTGAAATTTTTTTCACAGGTCAAGGGAAAGGTACATAATATGATGATAGTGTCAAGGAAGTTTCAAGAAAGAATCCATGTTTTATTTTAAATATGTTTCTATTGATGGGAAAGAAGAATACTATCTTTATGTAACAACTTTGATTATATGTGGAATGTAATGCAAGTTTTATGATGTAATTCTCTAAAACTCTAAACCCGAAAAGATCCTCAATGTGTAATCTTGTAATAACTCAAGATTAAGTAAGGTTTAAGGCTGGGGACTTATATATTCCGAGGTGCTAGAGAAGGAACTGGTGGCAGAGGGCTTCCTGTCACGTTCTAGTGTTGGTGGTGGTAGCAGTCACGTTGGAGCTGAGACGTCTGCCACATCTAGTGGGCGTCGGCAATCAAAACCTCGACGTAGGTGGCTTTCTGACAACTGGACTCAGGGGCATGGTCGTACACCATGGTGGTGTCAGAGGGCACCAGTGTATCCCAGAGAGGGTTGGTGCTATGCTTGCGATGGGCAAGGTCACCTTGCACAGGACTGCCCGACCAGGCATGCAGAGAGCTTCGGGCAGGCAGCAGGTGCACCACCACGACAGAGGAAGTGTCGTGATCAGAGTAGTACCCAGAGAGGTGGTTCTATCAGAGGAGTGGGAGGAGCTAGTAGTGGTAGACGACTTTATGAAGTCTTCCCATCACCACTAGGTGGTCCACGTCAGGCTCCTGGAGCTGACGGTTGGGACCTCGGACAACCGCGAGCTTTGGATGTCTACGATCCTACAGAGCATGAGGTGGTAAGAGGTACTCTCTACAGCTTTTATACTTTTGCAGTAGAATTGTTAGACTCGGTGTGTGGAATACTTTCCCCCCCGCTCCTTGCTTGAGCTGTTACCAGGGTGACGCGGGGTGTTGGTGTAATCCTGTGTTGGTATGATAAAAAGTGTGGGACCTTTTCTCTTTAGTCGATGGTGTTGACTCCTTCGCTCTCCGAGCATGTAAGAGAGTCTTGGTTGTGAGACATCGACTGTGAAATCTTGTGTGATTGGATATCCTTGGGTGTTTTACCATATGGATATTCTGAAGGAGGGAATCACCGGGCCTTGTTCCGGGTGCGGGCGGTGATTCTAGTCGCAGCATGGGACGTAGAGGTTTGGTCGGGGAGGTGAGCTACTCCCGAGAGACTTCGGGCCATTTGAGACCATGCAAGGGGATGGAGAGGTTCCCTACCACCTTGCCCTAACCCCAAAGTCTAGAGTGGGTGCACAACATCGGCAAGGGCTGACCTCGCATGAACGGATCAATCCTTTGGTTTGTGTGCGGTGACGTAGAGCTGTGCGTGGGTTCTTCTGGGTATGGGAAAGCCAGGTGTGGGCTTAGTACCCTGTGTTGCTCCCTAGTTTTGCTTTTTGGGGATGAAAAACTTGAAGGATGGAATGATGTAAGAACCTGTTTTTTTCTACGGAAGACTTTTCAATATTCTTGATGATATTCTAGAGCATCACCTTCAGACGACGTGTGATTCCGAGCCCCGGAGTGGCCGAAATTAAATTTTCAGTGTGTTCACACTGGAAACACAAAATAAATAGGATAACTCATGAATGGGGATCCATATCAGAGATCCAAGAGTACAGATGGGTCCGGAATGAGGTGTTTACCCTAGGAACAACATAAAACATGTCGGTGCGGGACTTTTGGACCCCTCACTCGCTTTCAGAATGTGGAACAGATAAATTAAATAATTAATTTATTATTTTAATGTTGAAACAAAAATATCTCTTAAACAGTGGCCCATATTGTAAAAACGAGGGCACCGTTGATTTCGGAACGTGCCGTTTACCCTAGGAGGGGTGTAAGTTTTGCGGGCGCGGCCCGTCTGTGAAAAATGGCACCAGGGGCATTTTCGTAATTTTGCAGCCTCAGACGTTCAGTTTTATAACTTTCGAACGGGGTCTCTGATTAAAATTACAAGACCTCCGTTGTTCTCGGGAGGTGGTGTTTGGACTAGGGGATGCTTAACCTCGACTCTGTCAAATGTTCCGGATACAGGTTAAATTATGGGTTTAAATTAATTAAAATTTATTTTAATTTTATTTAAATGCTCATCCCCTTCCCCCTCCATTGTTCACTCCTTGGCGCAAGCTCCCCCTCCTCCCTCTTCCCACTCCTCCTCTGGCGAGGCACCTTCGGTGAGACAGCTCCGGCGAGGCGCGGCTCCGACGGATCGCGGCGAAGCTCCGGGCAACGCCCAAGAGGTAGGAGGTTTTGGTTTGCATTTTAATTTCTGAACCTTCTTTCAAGACCAATTATATGTTTCAAGTTGTTGTTTTATCTTCAAACAAATCCCATAATTGTGTAGTATAAATTATGATCTTCCCATCGCACTTTTCGGATTTGAAATCGGAGTCCGGAGTCGATCGACGTCGTCCGCCGAAGGTTGCGGGTTTTAAAGGTGTTTCCGGCCGGTTTAGGGCGTTCCGGCGAGCTAGGTGGCGGCGCGAGAGCTTCGGGCGGCGGCAGCTTCTAGCGGAGGCGGCGGCGTCGCGGTTGGGTGGTGGAAGCAGGCCGGGGATGGCGGGGCTCCCTGGTCGAGACGGCTGGCGGCCTGGGACCGTGGTGGAGCGGGCGCCGGCGTAGGCCAAGGGGCAGGGCGGCCGCGAGGTGTGCAACCCCATGCGATGCGACCACGACCCACGTAATGCGGGTCGCTGTAGAAAAAAAGGCCGGACTTGACTGCCGGTCGGTGGCGGCGGGCCGCGGCAGAGTGAGCCTGACCCGCGGCCGGACCGGGCTGGTCCGGCCCAAGGGGTTCCCCCTTTATGTTTCTGACGCCCGTAGATTTCACTACGAACGTCCGTTTTCCATGTCATCTATGGAAGCGTGGACCTGACACAGAGGAGGACCTTTTGAGGTGGTCCCGGGTGTTTTAGATTCTCGAGACGAGGGGCTCAGGGGCACGACACATGCGTAAAGCAGCTAAGCGGGCTTCCCGTGAATTTTTGTTTTGGACGGCGCAGACACATCCGACGTCCGTTTTGAGCACCGTCAGTGGCGTTGGGACCCTAGAGCCGTGGTGAAGTTTTCCAGGTTGGTTTCAGTCATTGAGGCCTATGTGGAGGCACGGGCCCCACGACCTGTCTTTTGCGCTGCGTGCAGCGTTTCATGACTTTTTCATCGGACGTCCGTTCGGGGCATGCGAGCAGTCGATTCTGGGTGTTTCTCCGAGGGGACTGCAATAGTCAAATCCGACCGCATTAATTTTACAAGCTAGTGCGGGCCCCGCGAGGGCCATTTCGGGAGTCGACGGTGATTTTCCATCATTATCACCGGGCGACCATCTTGGACAAGTGAATAGCGTACCTTGTGTACTTTTTTGAGAGGATCAAAATGGTGGGATTCGTCCGTTGAGTTTCGGGACTGGGATGCAGGTCCCACGTAGCACCGCTCGTGTGCAGTGTACCGGAATGTAACTTTTTCTCCAGATATCCATTGCACTTATATGAGTAGTGATTTTGATGTGGTTTCCTGAGGGGATCACATTGGTATGATGCAACCGTCTGTTTTTGGGGCTGAGGCTCGGGATCACGGGACGCCGTGCGGGCGCGAGGCGGTGTTGGCGACTTTTCCGTCGGATATCTGTTTGAGGCGAGTAAGTAGTCTATCTCGCGTGTTTTCATGCGAGGATTACAACGTTGTGATCTATTCAGGCGAGCAGATACTCTTACGTGATCTTATTAAATTTGGAAATTTAAAGGGGCCTCGGGGGCGGTTCTTCTATAGTGTTTGTAGTGGACCCTTGTTGAGTGATCGCGTGCACTCCAATTTGAGTGATGTGGATGGCTGTGCCTTAGCCGATGATGTGGAAAGTTGGAAAAGTTACTTTTATGCCCTTCACGTTGATGTTGGGGTGCCGTGTGCATGATATCCCTAGAGCTGGAGACGTGGTATACTCTGGGAGTATACCAAAGTGCTTGGAGCTATGTGTGGTTTGTACCTGAGAATGTTTGCGCGCTTGGTTGGGGTTGACTTGGGGCCACACGTCGTGTGATCCCCATGTGTGTGTCATGTTCTTCTTTGCATACTTTGACCTCTCGTGACGTAGAGGATCACTCTGTGCTAGTTTGTTTGACTAGCAGGGTTGAGTAGTCTCCCCCTATTTTCGTTCTCAATGGATCGGCCGGTAGCAGTGCTAGTGACACCTAGTGATGGAACAGGCGCTGAACCCCTTTGGATGAGTTGTGCTGGAGTTGGGTGGTTGCGCGATACCCACTACATGTTCGGTTGGCTAGTGGTGTACCCTCCAGTATAGATGGCCAGAGCAGTTCTAAGTTTTACCCTCCAGCTGGGATGGGCAGTGGGTTACACATCGACTTCTTTGGGTTTACCCTCCAGCAGGGCTGGGCAGTGGGTTGCTCACTGACTTCTAGGGTTTACCATCTAGCAGAGACTAGGAAGTGGGTCACCCGACACACTTAGGGTCTACCCTCCAGTAGTGACTGGGCAGTGGGTCACCCAACGACCTCTTAGGTTATACCCTCCAGTAGGGCTGGGTAGTGGGTCCCCCATTGTCTAGTTCCAAGTCTACCCCCAGCACGACTGGGCAGTGGGTTGCCTGTCGACTTATTCCAGGTCTACCCTCCAGCACGGCTGGGCAGTGGGTTGCCTGTCGACTTATTCCAGGTCTACCCTGCAGCAGGGCTGGGCAGTGGGTCTCCTGATGATGTATTAAGGTCTACCCTCCAGCGGGGTTGGGCAGTGGGTCGCCGGATGATGTATTATGGTTTACCCTCCAGCAGGGCTGGGCAGTGGGTCACCCGATATCCTATTATGAATTACCCTCCATTAGGGCTGGGCAGTGGGACACCTGTTGGCATTCGAGGCTCAGTCCTTTCTACTAGGCTAGCCTGTGGCTTTCCTTCGTGATTACTGGAGTGGGACCCTTGGTTATTCGGGTCAGTGATGTGACGAATTTGACTTTGAGAATACCTCTCGACTACAGGGCAGTGATGAGGTGTGGTTTGACTTTCCCTAGAACTCTCAAGTACGAGGGGCACATTCCCCACAAAGACGCGTACTTGTGACGCGATCTAAAACTGTGCAGGCGATTCAGTGCCGCCTAAAGTGGATAGTGTCGAGGTGCGGTGATTGATCCCCTTGGCTTGCAGTTCGGGGCAGACGTGCGGGATGTTGGGCATTGATGGTGTTTAATTCTGGGACTATAGGTGACTCACTTTTCTTGGGCTGAGCTATGGGATGGAGATCCCCTTATGGTTTTGTTCGGGATTCTTGATAGAGCATATGGATTAGTATATACCATGTTCTAGTACCCACTTCTTGGGTTTGGATGCTCTCCTTCCAGGAGAGGCGAAGGCGCACGGGGTATGCCACATGCTTTCCGCGTATAGCTTCTCATGGTTGGATGAGTCTACTCTCCTGCTATAGGTAGCAAAGACTCGACGGGAATTTCATCTTATCATTGTTTCCAACTCCTTGTTTCTGGACGAGTCTACCTCCTATCTCTTGTTGGGTTGAGCTGGACTCTCTACTATTACTCCACTGCACCCCTTGTTGTACTCCTTTACTTTTCCTGTTCGCTCTACTGCTCACCGTTCAGTACCTCCTTTGTTGCTCCCTCGAGCCTTCAGGGTATCCTACTGATTATTTTTATACTCACCCCTGTTTGGGCTTTGCTCGCACTTGGTGTGCCCTTGCAGATGGCGGACAGGTTGGTCGTGAAGTCAGAGGAGCTTAGGAGCTGGGAGCTTGGACCACGTGTGGTGGTTGGAGTCGGGTTCCAGGTGGGGGACCCTACTAGCTGTTTTCTTTTGTTTACCTGTTGCCAAGTTGTGTCACTTTTATGATTGGGTTCGTGTTTTTCCCCTTTACTTTTCTGTGTACCTTCATCTTTCTTTGTACTTGTAGAGGTTGATGCACTTTGTGTTTTATATATAGCAGTTGCCCTTTTTCTTTAATTGTATTTTTTTAATCTACACTTTTTCATTGAGTGTGCTGTGTGTGTGCGTGTACATGTACTTAGGAAAAGGCCTCCCCGAGTTGTTGTGCCTTCGGCGCTGGTCGCCAGCCCCTGGCCTATGGAGGCGGGCTTGGGGTAGTTGCAGCTCGAGCCCGGGTAGGGTCAGGTTGTGAAAAACTAGACCGAAAAGGTGCAGCTGTAGGAGCTACAATAGTAGTTCTTGACACATGAATATAAGGATTCAAAAATTTAATGATGTTAGTAATGATCTCACCACCATAATGCATGGATTTCTCAAAATTATCTTTGTTCTCCATGAACTTTTCCAATAGAGGAGTGAAATATTTGAGCTTTTGGACTTTAGTCATGAAGGCTTGAGTGACATGTGTTATTTTCAGATTCTCTACAAGATATTTTGAATTATTGGTCATATCTTGCTTAGAGAAGATCCTATTAATGTTGAAATCCACTTTCCTAGTGATTTATTCTTGAGCATTATTTGAAATATTTGAATGAATCCTCACTAAATCAAGAACTCTATCACTATTATTGAAAACCATAGATAAATATCCTTGTCAAGGCCACTTAACACTGATTAAAGTTCCTCCTTAACAACAGTTCTGAGAAGATCACTGTAAAAAGATCAAGATTACTATCCAGAGGCATTAGAGGTTGTAACAGCTGAAGTTAGGGACTTGAGATGATTGAGAAATTTCTGTATACATATTTTGTACTCATCAACCATGTTGTTGAGACTAACAATAATCTCACACATCTCATGGACTATATAGATGTTTCTCTTAGTTACTTTTTCAATTATTGAAGTCCAGTTTGGTTGAATCAGAGAGGTAAATTTCTATTGAATCTGACCTCTAACGTCCTCAATAGAATGAGAAACATGTGATTGTCTTAATTGTAAAAAATTTTTAATATATTCAACAATAACTTGGAGAGAATTCACACCATCCCTCAATTTCGTATTCTAAATTATAAACTCTTGTATTTTAGGAATCATTTTTTGTTGAATCTACCATATAATTTTTTCTAATAGCAAGGAAACTTCTCTTTCACTTAGATTTGTCACAAGAGAAGGCTGTTTGTTCATGATCTTTTCAAATATAGCTAATAAAGTATCTCCAAAGGATTTAAAATCACTATGAGTCATAGAAGAAGAAGGTTCTTGAGAAGGGTCAGGAATAAGAGCTAAGACATGCTGAAATTCTTTTGCAGATATAACTTCTAAGGCAGAAACCAGTTTCAATTGAAATACAGTAGAAAGGTCTATTACTTTAACCGAAGCTTCCTGGGTGTTATCCACATCAATGTATCTTGGAAACTTATACCAACTATCCAAAATGATTTTATGAACATGATTATAAGGTTCAATAATTTCTAGACTAGGGTGTGGATCTCCCTCAATAGTTACATCTTTCACAGCACTAAGATATTGAGTTTCTTGATCTGTTTCTTAAATTTCATCTCAAATAGCCTCACCCAATTATTTTCTATCCATCTAGAAGGGTTGGTTCAATATTTCCTTAGAATATAAGATAATTTTAGGATCATCTTGTTCTTACAAATGTTCCTCAAGCGCAACCTCTTCCTCAATAATAAGTTCATCTTCTAGATGCTCCTCAGGTACAACATTTTATTTTACACTAACAACAGATTCTTTTCTAAAAGAAAGTTCTTCTTCTAAATCATCATTTTCTTTGGTAACCTATACTTTCTTCTAAAATATATTATGTAGAATAGGTGGACTACTGTATTCATTGTCCAAGATAGTTTTTTTCCTAGGTGAAACAACTACCTATTCTTCTTCATCAGAAGGATAATCAACAACTTCATCTGGTTCCAAACCAGAATTTGAAATGTTCTTAGGTCTTGAAGGATGCTCAACCAGATTAAACTTTTCATATATCCTTTTATTATCATCCACCCAAGACATTTTCACAGATTCCAACTGAATTTTATACTTTTTACTATAACCTTTTAGATACATAACTCATGGTCTTTGATGACTTCTTCATTCGTTCCAAACATTCCTTTAGCATACATCATTATAGAGATCAAACTTTAATTGAATAAGGAGCCAAAAATTGAATTAGTCTTAATCAATTCACACCTATGAAGTATAACATACCTACATAGATTGATCTTGTTTCCATTTTTCATAATATGCATCAAGAATACATCTTGATATTTGAGGGTAGAAAAATCTCCTTTCCTTAGAATAATTAGATTCTGAATGAACTTAGATAGCAACCTTGATTCACTATCGAACTCAGCAGTAATTTCTCTTCATTTATTTTTATTTCCAGTCAAGATTCCCAAGGCCTCTTCTAAGACAAAAATATTACTTGTAGGAGGAGGACCTCTCTAGTAGTCCTCAAAAATTCCTTTATGAGGTATCCCTTGGTAGGAAGCCCATAACATCTAGGAAAAGGTATATCTTTGGATATTAATCCATCTTGTTACAACAAAACCGTCTTCTATATTGAGTGAGAACTCGAAAAAATGATAAAAATGAGCAAAAAGTTTTGGATAAATTGGACTTTCAACTTTTGTGAACCAGTTCAGACATCCATGTTCTTCTAGTACTTTAAAACCTAAGGACATACTTTCCAGCAACAACTTAGGAATTTTTTTATTTTCTAGAACTACTATTATATCATCCAGATTTGGGTTTAGTTGTACTTTGGGAACCACCTTTAGTGCTTTTTTCACATTCTTCTTAGATCTGCTCTTCTCTGGAGTTAATGAAGTTGGGAACTTCATCTTGGGCATTCAAAGAGGGTTCTAGAGAGAGAGATAATGGGATGAAGGAGGTATTGTGGTTTGAAAGAGAGGGGTTTCGGTATCGAGAGAAGAGAGATCATGTGAAGAAAATAGTGAAAGAGATTTGATTTTTATCATTTAGGGATTTCCAGCATTGCAAATTCGAAAGTGAAGTATGAATATAATAAAATATTCAACACATCGATATAGGTAATAAAATACAAATAAAACAAAAAAGTGTCATTACGGTGAGACCGGAACAAGTTTTCACAATGTCATCATTACGGTGTGTCTCTAAATGATGCAACCTCATCTTTTGAAATAGTAAGTGAAAGAAAGTAACCCAGAGACAGTAACTATGAGACTGTAAACATGAATCAGTAACTTCAAAATAGTATTCTATAGAATTGTGAGGGTGAAAATGTAGTTCTATGATAGTGAACTGTGAAACCATAAATCATGAAATAGAAATATGTGAAACAGTAAGTTGTTAAACAATACAATTTTTACTTGAGATTTATCATACCTAATTCATGTATGACATAATCTATACATTCAGAATTTAATAGTTTGGTGAATATATCAGCAAGTTGATATTCAGTTCTAATTAATTCCAAAACGATACCACCTTTTTGATAATGGTGTCTAAAAAAGTGACATCTTACATGAATATGTTTGGTCCTAGAATATTAAAAAGGACTCTTTGAAATTATAATAGCACTTTAATTGTCACAATTTATGGGTACATGCCTTAATTGATATCCATAATCTATCAATGTGTGTTTTATCCATAAAATTTGTTCACAACAACTACCAGCGACTATGTATTCAGCTTCAGTAATAGATAATGCAAAATAGTTTTGTTTCTTACTACTCCATGATACTAGATACTTTCCTAAAAGGTGACATGTTATTGAGGTGATTTTTATATCTGACTTTAAACCACTAAAATCCTCATCATAATAGATAACTAAATCAAAGGATTTTCATATAGGATAGGACAATCCAATATTGGGTGTATGTTTGAGGTATTTAAAAATATTTTTAACATAATTTAAATGATATTACTGAGGATTTTCTTGAAAAATAGTACACATGCTTAGAAAAAACATAATATCAGGTTGGCTAGAAGTTAGGTAATTTATACTTCCAATAATTCTTCAATAAGTGGTTTGATCAACAGATTTTCCATCTTCATCAAGATTGAACTTACAAGAAGTACTCAATGGAGTATTACTACTTTTAGTGTTATACAATCCAAAACATTTTATAATATCTTTATATATTTTATTTTATCTAAAATAATACAATTTTATTTAGAAATATTTGAAATCCAAGAAATAATTTTAGTTTATCCATTAAACTCATTTCAAATTCATTTTTCATCATTTTAGAAAACTCAACACATAACAATTTTTTTTTGCTAATCCAAAATATTATCATCTATATATATTTGAACTACTAAAACATCATTGGAAATTAATTTTATAAACATAGTAGGATCATATATACCTTTTTTAAAACCTTTGGAAATAAGAAAAGTACATAATCTATCATTCCAAGATCTGGGAGCTTGTTTTAGACCATAAGAAGCTTTTGATAATTTGAAAACATGATTTGGAATGTGAGGATTTGTGAAACTAGGGGGTTGCTCAACAAAGACATCCTCTACTATATACCCATTCATGAATGCAATTTTTACATCCATTTAATATAGTTTTAAATTCAGATGCATATCATAAGCAAGTAGAATTATGATGGCTTTAAGTGTAGCTACAGGTGAATAATACTCCTCGTAGCCAATTCCTTCCTCTTTAATATAGCATTGTCCAACCAATCTGGACATGTTTATAACTATATTACCAGCTTCATCTACCTTATTTCTAAACACTCACTTAGTGACTATGGTAAATTTGTCTTTAGTTCTGTCTACATGTTTCCAAACATTGTTCCTTTCAAAATAATTACGTTCTTCTTGAATATCCATCACCCAAAATTCATCATTGATAGCATCATTAATATTTTTAGGTTCAAGTTGTGATAATAATACTTGATGTTCAACATGATTTGTAAGAGAATATTTAGTTTTAATTACTCTATCTAAATCTTATACAATATAATCTAAAGTATGATTATTGAGGGTTTTAATAGATCTAAAAAACGAGGGTCTAGTTATTTTAGGTTCTTCAACAGGTTCGGGTTCATTAGGACTTGAATCTGGAGAATTTATAGAATTGGAATTTTTTACAGATTCCTTCATAGGATGGTTTGTGGATTTGGCATTGATGTCCAGATTTGATATATCATCCTCAAGATTCTCTAGAGAGGTCTTAGGCTCATGTGGATCTGTCTCAACAAACATGACATAGACAGGTTCCTCCACACATTTAATTCTTTTGTTAAACAATCTATAGGATTTACTAGAGATTGAGTATCCTAGAAATATTACTTCAACACACTTGTATTCAAAATTTTCAAGAATGTCCATAGTATTAAGGATATAGTCTTTGCAACCAATGACTATGAAGTAGCTTACTTTGGGTTTTATATTGTTCCATAACTCATATGGATTTCTTTTAAGAATAGGTCTAATCAATACTCTATTAATAATATAGAATATTTTATTTACAACTTCATCCCAAAAGTAAATAGGTATGTCATATTCACTAAGCACGGTTCTAGAAATTTCTTGTAAAGTCATATTTATTCTTTCTACACCTCCATTTTGTTGAGGTGTTCTAGGGGCAGAAAAATTATGACTATAGCTATTTTTTGAGGAAAAGGATTCAAATTATTGATTTTCAAACTCACGACCATGATCAATTCTTCTAAATATAATTCTATGTCCACTATGTTTTCTACAGTTTCAGCATATTTGGTATAATGAGAGCAGTCTTCACTTTTGTGATCCAAAAAGAAGATCCAAGTATACCTAGAAAAGTCATCTACAAGAACATATAGATAGTGCTTCCCATTTATGCTATAAAATCAAGATGTTCCAAAAAAACCATGGGAACCAACTCGAGAGGTTGAGAACTTGAAATTTATTTCTTTGGTTTCAAAGAAAATTTTGTGTTGATTTCTCTATTGAAAGATATTACACACTTTATCATTTGGAAACTCTATTTTGGGTAGGTCTTGGAATAAAATTATTCTAGTTATCTTCATAAGAGAGTGAATATTACAAATTCCTATTATTTTATTCCAAATCCAAGATTCTTTTGTGAAATACACTTAAACATGAAGCATTTTGAGAAACTAAAGAATCTAAGTTAATAGAATATACATTTTCATTTCTTAATACAGAAAATACTAATTAATTTTTAGAATTAAAAACATTTAAAGCATAATTTTCAAATTTTACATGAAATCCATCATCACATAGTTGTGAAATACTATTCAGATTATATTTCAATCCATCATCAAAAAGTACTTTGGAAATTAAAATTGAGTTAGAGTTACCAATTTGGAAAAGGCCTGTGATTTTCTTTTAGCATTGTCACCAAAGGTGTCATGTCCACCATCAATCATTTTTAGGTTTTTGAAACAATAATAGTCTCCTATCATGTGTCTATAACACCCACTATCCAAGTACCATAAGCTTTTATAAGAGGTCTTTAAACAATTTTCCTGTAAAATAGTCAAATAAAAATAGACTTTGGTACCCATATTTTTTTGGTCCAGTAATATTAGTAACATGTGCTTTAGGAACCCATGTCTGCCTCATAGGTTTACTATAATAATTATGTAATGTATTATAGAAATAAAGTCTATTTGGTCCAGAAAACCCCAAAAAGTAGAGGGTTTATCATAATTTGAACAAGCATAATGTTTTCCTAAACTTGGCGTAAAATTGTATGTTTTAGATTTAGAAACAAAATTTGTTTTCCAAAATTCCATTTTCTAGGTTGATAGACAATACCAGTAGTGTATTTAGGGGTAATCTGTTTACATAGAATTTGTATCAAGGTATCTTTACCATTAGTAAACCTTTCATGTTCCATTTTCAATTGCTCATTAAATAGCTTAAATTCATTGTTTTATTTGAGTAATTGATCATTTTTCTGTCTCTATATAGTAAGTTCAAATTTAACAGTTGAGGTAAGGGTATAACGTTTCTTCAAAGACTTGTATTTATATTTTAGTTCAATACATTTCTCTTCAAGCATATTGAAATACTCAAATATTTATTCTTTAGACATATTTTGAGAATCACTTTCATTTCTAGAATAATATTAATTTTTCACTAGAGATTCTAGGGTTACCTTATATGTGTTTGTCATGAAACACATATTGGATTTGATATCAAGTTCATCATGTAAGGACTCTAAGTAACTTGAATAATCCTCAGAATCAATCTAAGTTGCTTTCATTTCATTTTTATACTTTCTATATTTTTCCTCATATTTATTTTTATATTTGATCTTGGGATAGTCTTCCGTTAAAAGTCCCTTTCACTTAAATTCACAACATACTATCTCATCAGACATTTAATTTCTTTTCCAATATTTATTCTAGCTTCCCTTTTGATTATATATTCCTTTGAAATTAGTATTTATGAATGTTTTCTTCCTTTCTTAAAATTTATTAAAACTTATCGCTAATTAATCCATATCATCATCATTATCAGGTGAGGATTGTTCACTACTGGAAATTTCTAGAGAGACTTTCAATTTCTCTTTTCCTTTGTTTTTAGAGGTGGTGGTCTTGAATTACATAGATTTTCTTTTGGGTTCATCCTCCTATTCCTTGTTGACTTTCAGATCTTATTCATACATCATCAGTTTCCCAACGAGTTCTTTTATAGGTAATTTGTTGGTGTCGTATAACTCTCTAATAGAGACAGAGGTTCCTCACCATCTATCAGGTAGGCATCTTATAATACTTATGATTTATTATTTGGAAGTGACTTCTCCTCCTAGAGAAATCCTTGTGTTGAACTTTCGTTGAACCCGAGATACATGTTAGAAATATGATCATCAGGCTTCATTTTAAAGTTATAATTTTTAATAGTATAAGTATTAAGTATTGTTTCTTTCACACTAGAAGTTCCTTCATGTGAAACAGAATTATTATCCCAAATTTCATGGGCATTTTTACAAGCAGAAATTCTGTTAAATTACTCATCTTCTAAATAGAAATATAAGGCATTCATGGAATTTCAATTATTATTTTAAGTAGTCTTCATTGGGTCATCCCAAGTAATTCTATTAGTAGCAGAAATCTTATACTCATATATAATTGAAGATAAAATTTAAAAACCCATACTTTCTAAATACATTTTCATTTTAATTTTACATTGGGAATAATTTGTTCTATTAAAGAATGGTGGTATGCTTCATTATGCACCTTAGATTATTTTAACCATAACAACAAAATAATTTTAAATAGATAGAAATTTATAATTAACAGAAATTTATAGTTCTTTACGGTAAAACTAAAATAACAGATGAACAGTTTTAAAAACAGAGTCTTAATAAGACTAAAAACTTTTGATACCAAATCTTGGTCGGAGTAGATTACTCAAGAGGGGGGGGGGGTGAATTGAGTATCTATAAAATGATCTGTTACAAAATTGGTTCTATAAAAACTTTCTCCTGTTAAAAATAATACAGACCAATTAATCAAGGTAATACGGTTATAATTGTTTTAGTGTTCAAACAACTCTTAGAATATTGATTAATTCCTAGTAATATCAATATGAGTTATTCATAAAAGTTTTGAATCTATTATAATAAGGAAAAGCAGTTATAATTTATATCTAATAATAACTATCAAAGTAAAATCTAGTTTTTTTTTCTGAAATATATAGTAAAATAGAGAAAAAATAAATTAAAAGACAGAGCAGATAAAATAAGTTGTCCAGTCTCAAGATGATACCTAATCCACTCCACTTTGTGATCACCTGCCACCAAGAATTTTATTTTAATTAAATTGATCCACACTCTGGATCAGGGTAAATAACATTGCACAAGACTATCCAGGTCACACGACCTTTTCTACTGTTATTCAGGGGTACAAACTTATAGGTCACACAAGGAACTCTTCTACACTTATCCTTGAGAGTAAACAGATGTAAGAAGTAATGGAAGAAAGGATATATTGTATCCTTCAGTTTAATAATGGAGAGATTGTGTGTTTTTAATATAGAAACAAAAAATGATCGAAAGCTAAAAAAAGGTCACAAAAAAGAAAATATGATGAGAAAGGGATAGAAGTTCACTAAGTTTTATTCTATGTATTTGTGGACTTCTAGGATTATGTAGATACATGTATTGAGTCTTCTTGTGAAAAACAGAGTATCGCAAATTAGGTGCTCGAGATTCTAGTTAGATCTAGCTTGTGTTCTTATTGGATTTGGTACTGTAAAGATGATTTTGATTCTAATCTACAATAGTTCATCCTTTTAGAATCGAGAGTTCCTAGTGTCTTATTTTGAGGTTTCTTGTTGCATGCATCGATTTTATTTTTCGAAATGCTCGCCCTTCTTCGGTATTTCAGAGTCATTTTGAATCATGTCTTATCTTCGTTTTCAATTGTGGGTGCACACGTTGGAGTCGATAGGATGCATGTATTATGCACCTCGTACCACATATTATCTGGTGAAATGTCTACAAAGAATCATTAATTGTGTCAGTGCATTTAAATGACTCAAATATGACTATTAGAAATTAAATTAAAAACAAAAAAATAGAATAATGAACGGTGTCACAGTCTGTCTTGAAACAGTATCACTTGGAAATGTTGTCACCAAAAAATAGTGTCTTCTTCCTTTCCATTGAGTGGCGAGACAGTCATGATGCCGCAGTTTCATTGAGATCAGGAACCGGTAGCACATATGAGGTGTAAGGATCACAGTTTCTGGTCCTTTTCCAAACTTTGAACAATGTCTTGGTGATTTTAGGAAGGAACCAGTGTCATAGACTTAATGAGATCTCAAATGGGTCATGGTGTCTGGGTTGTGGTGTCTGGGTCACAGTGTCTGGGTCACGATGTCTAGGTCACGGTGTCTGGGTCACGATGTTTGGGTCACTGTTTCAGAAAACCAGTACCGGTGGCACCCCCACGGTTTCCAAGACTTATCCAAATATCTGTAAATAGTATTAAAAAATAATATCCGCATAATTAATTAAACTTAATCTTTCATATAATAAATAATTACAGAACAAATTTAAATATAGTTTACAATAATAAAACACAAGTTATAGGAATCAGAATCTAGTGAAAGATTATTTAAAGCATAAAGAAACCAATCTTCTCTACATATGATATAAAATAGATTAATAGTATTAATAGGATTTTTGATCATGAAAACATGATTAAAACATGAGGATTACAACAAATTCATTTATCATTTTTAATATTTAGCACAATGCATCCAATATATCTCCAAATCAAATCCACGATTTGTGAAATCAATGAAAATAATCCACTAATTAAATTAATCCCTTCCCAACGAACTTGAACACTTCAATCATGATTTAGTCAGTGTCCTTTCATCGACTAACGCATGAATTTAGTTTACATGAGAATTATAACAATATAGAAAAAGCATTGAACCTATTAACAATAAATGAAATACTAACTTTTGAAAAACAATAATACAAAATATATCATAGATACCAAAGAGTGACACACACAAATTATTGTTATCACTTGTCATTAAAATGGGGAGATTCTGGTGAATGAACTAAAATGAACTTATATAAATAAACCTTAATTAATTACATTTCTATTGGTATTAGAGATTTTTTTCAAAGTAGTAACATTTGTTTAGGTATTTGAAGGAGGGATTATTGATTCTGTCATTACTATTGTCTTGTTATCTTGAGGTGTTACTAGAGTAGTTATGTATTAAGGTATGTGTTGATTATTTTTTTCCTTAATTTATACTTTTGACTCTATAAATGATGTTATTTTTATGATATTATGTGTTTTCATTATTAAAGGAATAAATATAGTATTAATTTAAAACCCTGAGGAATAATGACATTCATCTAAGGTAAGTGGTAAATAGAAATATTTTAAATGTTAAAACTAAAATCATACCATTAAAATTATGAGTTTTTTTACATTAGTCCATTCTCAGTAACTTTTTTAAAGTTAAGTAATCAAAGGTACCCTTGAATTTGATGAAATGTGTTTTTTCATCTGCATTTTTTTTACAAATAATACTTTTTATTAATATGAAATCCCTAGTTTTAAGGATAAATATGTTTAAATTTATTTAAAGGAGAATATAATGTAGTCGTATTAGCTGAACACAAAAACTATGATTCACACATGTATGTTTTCCTAATTCTATACATGTGTGTAATTAAAAAGATAATGATTAATATAGTACATTGGTCATGATATTTAGTGTACTATAAATTTCATTGATCTTTTAATTGGATTAATAGAAAGCATGTAAGTATTTCAAATAGTACTGGATGATCTATTAATATAATTTCATGCATGATGAGTAAAATTAACTAGAATGTTGAGTAACAAATTTTAACTAAAATTGTAATTAGATGTTTCTTGAAAATGATTTATATTATATCACAAAGTTTTTGTGGACTTATTTCTTATTTTATAGTTTTATATGAAGTGATGTTCATTATTGATTTATTGACTTGATGTAATGGTGTATGATGATTAAAAATATATTTTCATAAATAATTTTTAGTTTTTCATTCAATAAATATTGAATTGATTTAAAAAAATGGCATTTCCAAATGGATTGATGAATTTTTACAAGAGGGGATCTATTTAAATGAATTTATATATTTTGAAATAGTTTTGTTAATTTGTATGATTTAAAATTCTGGGTTTCAGATAATGGTTTTCATAATTTAATATAATTTTTTATATAATTTTCAAGAAGTATCAATGTGATTAAACATCTACATGTGGAGTTTAATTTCCTTGAAAGGATTTTCTCAAATATTTCCATCAATTGGGGTTGTTTTGATTTTTGTGTGATAGAAACTATTTTTTATAGATAAAGAAAGAATTAATGATTAATCAATGGTTTGATAGATGATGGTATAGGGGGTGTTTGGGTAGATTCACTGTTAAAGGAAATGATGAGTTAATGTTGTGAATTAGGGATGAATGTGGTTCTTGTAAGGTGTCTATATTTTGTCTTCTATTGATATGAGATTGAATTTTAATTATTAAACATATATATTTTGATATATTTATTAGAGATAATTAATTATAGAATAATTAAGGCGATGTTATTCGGAAGTGAAAGAAGTTTTGGGATAAGGTTTTATATATATTTTAGAAGTATAAGTGACAAAGTTTGTTAATGTTACGACATGACTCGAGATTGATAATTTTCTAGAAGTGGTTAATGTTTCTTTTGAGTTAATGAGGAATATAAATTAATTATGATTTTCCAAAATAGTGGGATTACATCCCGGACATGATTGTGCATGGTGGAAGTTGAATCATGGTAAGATAGAAGTGGTTTCCTAGGAATAGTATATTACTATGGTTTTAGTATGTTTTCTTCCCTTGGAGTGGAAGGAGAAACGTAAGAAGAAGATCATGTAGTTCCTGTAAGGCTAGTCTATTGTATGTGCTCTCATGATTTGATTTTTTACATTTATGGTCTAGTTGGAAGAATAATTTGATGAAAAATTCATTGATCACATCATTTTGATTTATCATTGGTAAAAATATTTAATGGAGAGTAGAGAGCTTGAGATTAGAGAATTGGGTAGAAGAGAGAGACTAGGTTGAGTTGATCGAGAGGGTATTACTTTGAGCATCACATGAAGATAATAATGGAACTTGGAGTTATGGGTCACATTTTTTTCATTAGAGGATTGTGAGGAAATATTCTAGTGATAGGGAATAGATTTGAGTTTGTGGTTAAGAATATTGAGAAGACCCATATCTGGTGGATTGGTATATTTATGTTGTAATTATATGGGAAATTTGAAATATGAATTACACATGACCTATGGTATTCCTCGGTTTTGGTAAGCTTTTATTTTTTTGTGATGCTGTTCAGTTTTTAGTGAGTAACTAAAAAAAGGATTGAGTTTGTTTTGAGATCCTATGAGTGATTTTGTTTAGATTCAGTGTCCTTATTCATTTAAAAAATCATTTCTTATTTTAAATGATCATTTAAATTTCACTTTTATAGGGTTTTACTTGGAATTATTTGACTCTATATATAGTAAAATGGTATGAAAAATTTGAATTTATTTATTTGGAGAATGTTTAATTTAAATTGAATGATTTCACAAGGGGGAAGTAGATTTCTATTTCAATAAAACATGTACAAATTTTAAAAAGTAAAATTTTATGATTAAGGGAATGAATTGATTTACAAAATTAACATTATAATGTTTTCTTTTTTATGGATAGCATTAATAGTTTGAGAGAGGGAGGTTGTGTTTTGGACAGTGATAGTCAATATTGTCCTTCCCCTATCTCTATTCATCTGAGCACCTTTGATAGAAGGATTCTTATTTGAGAGATATCACACATGGTTTTCAGGTCTTAGGGATTTCACCTACTGAGAATCAGATAGTATTACTGAGTCAAGGATACTTTGTGCATGGAATATGGTTTCTCTTGAGTATAATTCAACTTGGATTAGAATGTGGACCCCTCAATCATTTTACTCCTAAACCAATTAATGGTCTAATTTAATTTGTGGAATCAAGCTTCTTGAGAAGGTATTTATCTTAGTATTCATGTGTAGGATATTCTTTGACCAGGATGAGTTGTTATTGAAATTATTGATTTCATGATGATGATTCTATGGATATCATTCCTTGAGTCTATTTTTGTGTTTAGTAGTGGTGTTTCATCGATTTGAGAGGTATCTCTTGGTAGGTGTTGGGTTTGGAGGTTGTTGTTTATTTTTTATATTAGTTCACTTTCTTAGGGATGGAAATCATTTCATAGGTATCTAATATAATGATATATACCATTCGGTTTTCTATACTTTGTTTGAAAAGGATATTAGCAGAATCAAGGAAGAGTTTGATAGTTCTTTGGATGTGAGGATTTATGTTTTGGCTCTTTGGGGCCCAATGACCCATGGTGTGTCCCATGGTGGAGGTTGTTTTGATACTATGACCAGGTTGATTTTGGTGTTTTGGTGAATTGGTGAAGGATGGGTTTGAAACTTTCATTTTGGTGAGTGACCTTACCAAGGAGATTCAAAACACATTAGTGGATTCAATTTCTGATGGTGTGGCTTTTATTTAGGTCTAAATGGAGTGTCTGTGCTAAATGGGGGGCAGTGTATCATTCCATTTTGATGAATTCCTTTAGTGAGGTTTCTTGAGGGGTTTATGTATGTTTAATAAGGATATATGAAATAACTATTTTTATAGAAATGGTTATTTTACATTGATGAGAAGATGATCCATGTAAGATGGATGAAAAAGATGCTTGCGGTTTATCTAGACCACGATCAATGCCATTCTGAGATGAAAATGGTGAGTGTAATTCCCCAATGAAATTGAGATATTTTTAGGGGATCCTTTGTCGAGCACTCCATGTGAATATTGGGTACCATAACACTATGGTTCCAGTTGAATATATTCAAAATGGGTGAAACAGTAATTAAGAATTGGGGGATATATAGGTTTTAACGTCGTGGATTAAAGATATAGCTTTGACCATAGTCACCATGACCATGTTAAATGTCTCTACACCATGATAAATACCTATTGGGTCTTCTCTAAAAATATAGGGTATGGTTCCCTATGTTTCAGTGCATTTTTTGTTTCCTCTGAACCCTAGATAAACCTCAGAACCCCTTTGATGCATTTTTCCCATCCCATAGTGGAGACTAACATTGAAACTCAAGGAGGTTGATTTCTCTCTCAACCAAAGGTATTACCCTTGTCCCACTTTTCATTTATTACTAGTCACTACCTTTACCAAGGGTATGTCTATTATTTATCTTTATTTTGGTTAGTATTTGTGCATGGTTTATGATGGTTTTTCAAAGTTATGTACTAAAATGTTTTATATTGAGTATATAGGTGGATAATTCCTTGTTCCTCCATTATTATTTGATATTACTTGAATCATAATATTTGGTTATGGGATTATAGAATACTATTTATATATGAATCATGGAAGTTTTGTTATAGTTTTTTGCTTAGGTGGATGGTACGAATTGGTTTAATAAAGATAATAAACTTTAATATATATGAAAAGTGATGATCCACATGGGTTTACTTATTTCATTAAAATTTGTATCTGTTTTTAACTACCTGATTTTTTTTGTGATGTGTGTTTTTTTTTTGTGATTTAAATTGGTGGAATGGAAATTTTTATAGAAGTATAATCATTTAAAAATGAAAATGAACTAGTTGTGAGGAAAATATAATTAATTTAATGATTCTTGTGAAATAAAAAAAGATGTAAAGTAAAATAAGGATCTAAAAAGAAAAGTGTATAAGTTTTTGTGCACTAGAATTGGGTGTTGATTACGACTGGTTACCATGTAGTAATTTTATGAATTGAACGAAAATTTTTGGGTAGCTGTGTGGTATTTGTTACACCTAGTTGTAGACATGAGATGTGTTGTACAAAAATGATACAAGTGTTTTTCCATAATTTACAAGGGATTATTTTTTTATTGTGGAAGGAAATGATTTGGTTATTTTTTGGGTAGAAAATTTGTTGTGTAGTGGTTGTCGTGGTTGTTTTCATATGATGTGTTGAGGCTGATGTAGTGGATGTTTATTTATTTATTAGATGGTATTTTAGTTTCCAGTGTCTTTGTAATAATATTGTTAACGAACTTTTTTAAAGGGTATGGTATGGAATTGATTTAACCATGTCTTGTGAATTAAATTTTATTAAATTAAATAGAAGATTAATTTTTTTTATTAAACATGGGTAATGGATTGGAATGGTTTATCAAAAATTATAAAGTTAAGTGAATCAATAAATGTAATATGGATGGATAATTATAAATATTGAAATTGTTAAATGATATGATTAACTGATAAATTATAATTTGTTATAATGGTTTTTTTGTGTGTATAAAAGTGTGGAAGGTTCATATGGTATTGATTGAAACAATTAATAGTGAATGGTGGTGTCGATAGGGATGTTATTATGGGAAGATATAATGTTTTTTGTGTGATACACTAGGATGGGATTGTGTGTGTGTGTGGATAAATATAAATTTTATTTTATTTTTATTTCATATGCACACCTCTCAAGTCAGATATCCTTTCCAAAACCCAACTGTTTTGGGTTGCAGATTTGTTTCTCAAACATACAAGTTTGTAAGGGAACATATGGCTTACTACTCTATATTTTCAACTCTATATTCAAGATATGTCATTGATATGATAGCTATAGGTTGAATATTTGATTAATGTGTTGATCGTGGGATGATGATGTGGTATATATAGTAGTGGTCATGCCTGATAGGAGGATGGAGAAAGGTTGATTTATTTTATGTTAATGCCACTATACTATACTAGATATATGATGTGTGGTTTAGATTTAGATATGTGGAATATTGATGTTGTTATGGTTATGGTCTTTAATTATTGTTTCCAATGGGAATTTCGGACACTGTGTAGGTCGGTGTAGTTAGGTATGAGGTCTGAACCACATCATGTAAGTTATGATTGATATGGAAATATTGATATGGAAGGGGTGGAATCACATGAAATTTTTCCTTAGACAATGAGAGGGATAAACTATTGGGTAAGTCTTGTGAGGTACCCTATTTTTATATTCATGGATATTATTTTTATTATACATAGATGTGATATTTGGTTAGTGAGGCTCGATGAGTTTGGGTTATAGTTTTCATGATACTTTCATGTTGGTTCTTCTATTTATTCACTAAAGCATTAGTATATTTCATCCACATTTGGACGAGTTAACTTAGGGAGGATACTAATATTTATACATGTATACTCACCTATATATATAAACTATTTTTAGGTTTTCTATATGAATTCAAAAATTAAACTAGATAGTACTAGCTTACAGCTTATGATTTCTGTCCGAGTGGCATATTAAAAGTTGATTTTGGGTTTTATTTCAGAGGCAGGTATTTGTATATAATTTACTAAATTATTTATTATAATGGGATTTTGTTTATTTATACATTACATTATTTCTTTGTGGACTTATTATTATGGTCATGGGATGTAAAAGTGTAATGCCTCTAATTTTCCTAATTATATCCTTTTTTTCAAGTGACCATATTTTATTGAATATGGGTATTGAATATCATCCTCATCCTCACTACTGATGTAGGTGTATTTCACAGTGGGGTTGGGTCATGAAAGACATCATGTAAGGACCCCACATGAAACATCATCCAAACCTTTAGAACCTAATTTTATTGAAATATTACACACATTAGATCGAGGTAGTACAAGTGTATTGTCATACATTAAATTTATCAAATACAAACAAAAAACACATATAACGGAAAGTAATGATATACGTATAAAAAATTATAAAATTAAAATTAATTATTATAAATTATAAATTAAAATACTAAAAAACACCCAACCATACATTAGTCAATCGTTTATTTCTCATGATCATAAACCCACCTTATATTAAATTTTATTATGATTGTTAAAAAATTTTATCTCAAAAATATTTTAGTTTTTGAAATAATATAATTACATATATATTAATTTAAAAAAACTTAAATCATCAAAAAATTATTTTATTAAAATCATAAAATTGAAGTATTATTTATGTCATATAAAAAACAGTTAAATATACATCAAAAATACTATTAAAAATAAAATAACATACAATGTTTAACAAATTAATAGTAAAATAAAAATATTAAATAAAATGAAAAAAATTATACATTACTATACACCCAAAATATAATTTAGAAATAATCAAAAGATCACAAAAAATAGAATATGAAAAAAGAATAGATTATTGGGCTACCCATTTTATAGGATAGGGGTGGTATGAATCATGAATAAAAATGAAGCCTCATGTTGATGATATTAGTGAGAATTTTGAATGTAGTTTGTGATTCCTGGCCATGATAGTATTGCATGAACAACATTCATGTGAGCTTGTAGTATTTCTTGAGCGAATTGGGTTCAAATAAGATGTATAATTAAAATATAGCTTGTGTTAACCCCTTTCATGAAAGTATCTAAATAGTTTTTTGTCACGACCCGTCCTCGGGGCCCGTGCCGTGACTACCCCAAGCCTGCCTTCCATAGGCCAGGGGCTCGCGACTAGAACCAAGGCGTAAATCCCAATAAACAGGGAAGGCATTGCCTTTGTAAAGTAAACAACCACCACAGAGTAAGCAAGCAGAAAGAGTAAACACTAAGTAAAAACTATAACAAGCTGTGCTGAAAGAAAAAGGGGCCGGAAATACAAGACCAACTATAAAGTACAACTAAAAGGGGAAAACAACAACTGAAAAGAAAATCCGCAACGTCGATCCGTCCTCTGGAAGTCCCACCTGAAGGGTGGGTACAGATAGCCTCCACTGCTCCTCGGTTCCACCTGACCGCTCCGAGTACGTCTCGCCCAGTGGTCCACCTCCAGGTACCGTCCTACTCCACAAGCCTCCACCATGATCAGCGTTGTCCATCATCTGCAACCAACACAACGAAGTGCGGGCATATCCCGTGCAGGGGTGAGTATAAGCTACTCAGTAGGGACCCCGAGACCCCCGAAGGTCTCCCGAAATCCACAAAGGATAAACCACAAAGGAAAGATACAATCACAAAGTAACAAACTGCACTAATTTGGTATATTCCCATAGATATACCAAAGTCACCAATTCCTGTTCGGCTCCAACATCCGAGCCCAAGCACAACTTAGTCCACACAGGAAAGCAAAACGTAAAATCCACACAGGATAGCTCAACACAATCGACAAAGGAGAGTAACATAGGATTCATCTCACACAGGTACTTCTTCATATGACGTTAGAGATGATCAGATGTAGCCACTGATTCATCTAAGCCGTCAGACCCACAAAGGATCTGTAGGTACTAACCCTCGCAAAGAACCACACGGGATTGATCATGAATTTGAACCCAAATCTATTTGGAAACTCCTTCTCCATCAAGTATAGTGGTAATGCCGCTACAACCAAGAGCTTCCCTCTTACCTTGGACTGCTGTAGTACTCCACCTATTGAGTACAGTGGGCCTGTTGCTACAACCAAGCGCTCCCCCGTGCCACTACAACCAAGCGCACCTCTGTCGTGTGTCTGCCGCTACAACCAAGCGCTCCCCTGTGCTGCTACAACCAAGCGCACCTCCGTCGTGGGTCTGCCGCTACAAACAAGCGCTCCCCTGTGCCGCTACAACCAAGAGCACCTCCGTCGTGGGTCTGACGCTACAACCAAGCACTCCCCTGTGCCGCTACAACCAAGCGCACCTCCTTCGTGGGTCTGCCGCTACAACCAAGTGCTCCCCTGTGCCGCTACAACCAAGCGCACCTCCGTCGTGGGTCTGCCGCTACAACCAAGTGCTCCCCTGTGCCGCTACAACCAAGCGCACCTCCGTCGTGGGTCTCCCGCTACAACCAAGCGCTCCCCTATGCCGCTACAACCAAGCGCACCTCCGTCGTGGGTCTGCCGCTACAACCAAGCGCTCCCCTGTGCCACTACAACCAAGCGCACCTCCGTCGTGGGTCTTCCGCTACAACCAAGCACTCCCCTGTGCTGCTACAACCAAGCGCACCTCTGTCGTGGTATCCATAACACACTGAGTCATTCGATCAGCAGTCGTCAAGTCTCAACCGTCTCTAGGGTTTCCGCCCATGGCATGCTCGTTCTGGGAGGGTCCACTCCAGGAGCTAAGAGGTCGATGCATCAACTGACATGTAGTATGGAGTTGAAATATCCCAAGATGTACCATAGTAGTCTTGCCGAAAACACGGAGGATTCCCGTACGGTTTTCATCATCATCGTAGTCGAATCCACTGAGGATCTCTGTACAGTCATCGTCGTCACAGCAGCAGTAGCAGCCAGCTCTAGGGTTCCCGCACACAGCAAGCTCGTTCGGGAGGGTCCGCTCCATGAGCCGAGAGGCTGATACATCAACTGACTCAAAGTCCAGAGTTGATGTATCCAAAAGTTCCGTGTTGTCAATAGGAACTCAACGTCGCAGATGGCACGTCAATCGGACGCCCGGTCTGAGAGTTATTGGATTTTTTGTCCCAGGGGCCCGGTTGGTTTTTAAGGCAAAACCAACCCGACCATACTCCACCTACATCCAAACCTCGGGCGGAGTGAGCCAAAATATCTGTCTCACTTAGAGGAATCCACCAAAGTCGACGACACGTCAATCGGACGTCCGGAGCTCAAGATATAAGTGTTTCTGCTCCGAGGGCCCGGTTGGTTTCGTGTACGAACCAACACGGTTGAACCCAAAGTAATCCTAAACCTTGAGTGTAATATACCGAAACGACCATCTCGATCCAAGGATCGCGTTTCCGCTGACGTCGCATCGTTCGGAGGCCCGTAGCTCAAGTTACGGGCAAAATACCGAAAACGGTTCGAAGACGGGGGTCTGGGCCTAGGCCGACCCAACCCGACCCCCCCTGGGTCGGCCGAATTGGGTCTACCCGACCCGGTCCAACCCGGCGGGACCCGGTACGGCCAGGCCAGGGCGCGGCCCGGCTCGGCCGGCCGGTCTGGCTCGGCTCGGCCGCGCGGCCGGGCAGCGGGGGGGGGGGGGGGGGGGGGCTCGCTGCCCCCGCGTGACAGCACCGCGGCCCCCGCGGGGGGCCGCCCTGGTCAACGGACGCGGTAAATGCCGCGTCCCGCGTGTGCGCCAGCCCCGTGCAGCTGCGGGTCCGCTGGCCGCGGCTTTAGCCGCAGCGGCCCTGTCCGGCGGCGCGTCGGGGCGCCGCCGGAGACTTCCGCGGGCCACCGGAGTTACTCC
The DNA here is from genome assembly GCA_963277665.1 of Viscum album. NCBI lineage: Eukaryota > Viridiplantae > Streptophyta > Magnoliopsida > Santalales > Viscaceae > Viscum > Viscum album. The sequence continues at coordinate 401,799,504 of OY728136.1, read as the reverse complement.
GGTGGTCCGTTTTCCTTCCCGTCTGTGCCGCTATTCCTCCCGTGTTCCGTTCTTCACTGCGGGATCATCAAAACGCCCTTGCGTCACGTTTTTTCATCGCCCGACAAATCCGCACAACAACGAAGAACGGTGAAGGGTTGTCGGGCCGTGTTCGTTTGGCCCGCACCCTCCGCGTTAGATAATAACAGTCGGGAGAATTATTCAACACATCAAACAACAATTTTAATAAATTAAAATTGTTCTTATGAAACCGGGTTCTTTATTTTTAAAAGAAACGATCACGGGAATATAAAACATTCAAATAAAACCCCTACCTCGTCAAGTGTCGCACACACGTTCTTCGCGGAATTGATCGCCACGGAAGGAGGCGATCGTCGCGTCGCGGAAGGCGTCGCGTCTTCGCGGAATGGCGTCGCGTCGTCGCGGAATATGGTGCACGTCGACGAACTCCGAGGTTCAAGAACAATAGATTAAATTTTAATAATTAAATCCATCTTGAGTTAAATACCACAAAGGAATTTAAAGAATCGAAAACTCTCACCTCAACGAACGATTGAAGATTTTTGTCGAGGAGGAAGGAACGTCGTTGAAGAACGTTGCGGGAGAGGAAACATTGGCGTCGCGGCACACGACGTCAAGTCATCAATTTCCGCGGGTTCGGCGTTCATCGTCAGAGGCCAGCGTTCTTCGTGTTCTTCGTGTTCTTCGCGAAGGAGGATGAAGAATTCTTAGAGGTTCTTCAAAGGTTTAACACAACATTTCAAAAGGAGGGTGTGTTGGCCTTATTTTATTAACATGCCAACAAAACGAAAACGTGTTAAGAAACGAATGAAATTAATTAATAGAATTAATTTCAACGAATAAACTGCCCATTTAATTCAACGAATAAAACTGCCCAATTAAATGGTGCGTTAAGAATTTAAGAAAACGCGTCAGTTGACTTTCATAATGACGGGTTTTTGCGGGTGCGTTACTTAGCGGAAAAGAAACGGTAGGGCTCGTGCGGGCCCCACCCCACAAATATCCTACCAAGTGGGTAGGATATTTTTGATAGCACCCTATCCGTAACAACTCCGCTTAAGCAGCTTTAAGTAGCTTTCAAGTGGCTTAAAGTGAAATTAAAATAAAATTTTCGCACAAGTTTATTTTATTTCATAACTTTAAACCCAAAAATTAAAAACCACACCTGAGCAAACGCAACTCCGAAAGATGTGTTTCTAAGAAATTACCGGTGCTGTGATTCCATCGGTGCCCTTAGAATTCAATTCCGGGCACCGGTTCAAAAGTTAGAAAAACCCGCTCGTCCGTTCACTGAACGTACCCGAGCCAAACTTCAGAAAATGATTCTGGGCACACCGGGCCTCAGAATCAGGTTCCGTCAGAAACTGAGTTCTTGTAAAATTACAAAGAAAATTAAGAAATAACATTTGCTTGAAATTTATGGGTATTTACATTACTCCCACCTTAGGGATTTACGTCCCCGTAAAGATACATCATAAACTAGGGAAACAAATGTGGGTACTGAGCACGCATCTGAGCCTCCCACTCCCAAGTGCTCTCCTGGAGGTTCCCGTGCTGCCATCTGATGCGCACTAGAGGAATTGATCATCCACGTAGGACCCGCTCCTGTCGATCCTCAATCTCCACTGGGACCTCCGCAAAAGTCACCCCATCATCCACGTCTAGCTCCCCATGGTCAATGATGTGCGTCGGGTCGTGCACGTATCTTCTCAGCTGAGATACGTGGAAGACATCGTGCACCCGGTGCAACTGAGGTGGTAGATCCAGGTGATAAGCCACCTCACCAATCCTGCTGAGGACCTAGAAAGGTCCGATGAAGCGTGGAGAGAACTTGCTGCCTCGGCCAAATCTCCGTAATCCACGTCGAGGTGAGACATGCAAGAAGGCGTGGTCTCCATCCTCGAACTCTAGTGGCCTCCAGATCCTATCAGCATAAGACTTCTGCCGGCTCTGAGCTGTCCTCATCTGCTCCTGGATGACCTGGACCTTCTCTGTCGTGGCCTAGACCATCTCCGATCCCATAAGAGCTCCTAAGATTTCTCCTTTGACGATAAGAGAAATCTGGTCTCATCCCCTGGATGAACCGCTTACTTTTCCTAATACAGTCAATCTCGACATGGATGTTACTAATCCAAACCAAAGATGACGTCGTAAGGCCTCGACGCTACTACCAAGAGATCCAACCGTTACTCTCGCCTCCAAGGGTTGAGTCACACTGTCGGCATCAGTGTGTGGTAACTGGGTCTCCTCCAGTAGATGTCTCAGAAGTGAGGGTCAAGTCACCAGTCTAACTGGAACCTCTTAGTAACAACACAAAAGAGGACAGGAATGAAAACATCACAAAGGTAAGCGTCTTTTAATATTTCATCTCATAACTCAAAGACACTACACAACAGCAACAAGGAACTAGAAGTACAAAGGACGTATCCACTAGTTCCGCTCCTGTCCATCTGCTCCCAGAGCTCCATGATCAAAGGCCTCAGCTGCCTAAATATAAAGACCCATACTTTACATACATTGTTAATACTTCAAAATTGAAGCACACTTATTAAAACATAGGACAAAACCACAAAGGACCGTATAGGTATAGTGTCTTTAGAAACTGGGAAACATAAACAACTGGTTCATAAATCTTCAACAGTGTCTCCCATTTATTTCATCATATCTAGGGTCCCTTTTAGCATATTCTACTTAATATCCATCTTCCTGACCTGGGGAAAAGAAAACATAAAAGGTTGAGCTCAAATGCTCAGCAAGGGCAAATAAAGGAAATAAAATTCATATCATATCTTTTTGAAAATCATAACCTGTAAAAGAGATCATAATATCTTAACATGAAATAAATCATAGAAGTGAAAATGAGATCCCCATAATCATGACATAAAACTTGAAACTTTGTGGCATGCACACATAATCATGGAAAATCATTTCTTGTTAGTCATGACTCATTGCCAAGACTATCTTAGTGGACAAAGTCCCTTTCTGAACCGAGTCACCCTCGTTCCAGTCCTGTTTCACTGAACCGAAATAACCTTCCGTTCCAGCCATGTCTATCTCATGAGATATAAATCTTTACCCAATGCATTTGAGGGAGATATAGGTCCAACCCATCTTATAATGAATCCTTTCTTATGTGTGCCACATAATCATAAATCATACATCATTGCATATCCCATGTAATAAAAATGGGAATCTTAAACACCGTGAAATCATAAAACAACTCATATAAGATAAAGGAATTTATAAAAATAATTCCATCACAACATTATCAAATCAATGTAATAATAGAGATAAAAACAGAACCCTTTATTATCTTAGATGGAACATAATTTTGATAAAACACTTGAACTCCATTCTTTAAGAAAATATCCTTTCTTCTTCAAAAACATTTTTCCTTTATTAACATGTCATACGACTTTAAAATAAAAGAAGTTGATTAAAAATAAACTTGAAAACTTGTAAAGTAAGCTTCTTGGAAATAATGTTTTAAAAATCCATTCATGCCGTATAAGTTAAAAAAAATTCTTCTCGTGCTTTTGTCGGAAATGTAAAAAAGTACCTCGTATGAAAAACGACAAAAATTCCTTTCTTATCCTTTACTAAAAACTCACCTAAGGGTAAAAATGGATTTAAACAATTGTAGGTGGATGGAAATAATATTACATTTTGAGGAAACATGGATATGGATGATAAAATACACCCCAGTAAATTCTGAAGTATAAACAATCTCGGATAAAAATTGAGATTTGCGAGATTTTCCCTTACCTTAGGTCCAACTTGCTTTGTAAGTGTCCGAACCTCCTGTATAATGATTTAAATAATGTTATTGACTTATTCCAGAATCATACTTATTTTTATGATATCATATATGGTCATATTCTTAGCTTCTTAGTAGTAATATTTCATTGCTACTTGTTATTTGGGTGTTTATAACTTTTTGTTCTTATGCGTGTTTTGTCGAATAAATTATTATTCTTATCTTGAGGTTATAGATACCTCATTACCAGAATGGTATTAGTGTAGTATATATCATATTCATTCATTCAATTCATTTATATAATCATTATGAAATGAAGATCATGTAGAACGAGTCGCATCACATCCTGGAGACGGTATTCCGTACGTACGCACGAGTGATGATATCGTTCCTATTATCGTGGAATTATATTGGAGTATATATATTATTTTAGTATCAATATTACTTTATAATAATCATAAATAGTTACTCATTACACCATTATACCCATCCTTGTAAGGTGATGGTGGAAAATAGATTACACCACGGCGTGGAGACGGTATTCCGTACGTACGCACGCGCGGTGATTTCATTTTTCCGTAGGATGGATAGAAGGTTAATTAGGGTTGTTTCAGATTTATATCAGTACGTAAGTAATACCTATGTTATTACTTTATCATGAAACAACTAAAGAAGAAGAAGTTGAAGAAGAAAGAAATTGAAAAGATCGGTAATGGATATTACCTCTTCTTTGGAATGCCTCTTTGAATCCTCCACTTAGGGAACTAAGATTGGTCTTTGAAGAAGACCAGGACCTCTAGTATTATTATAGGGAAGTGGAGAAGGGATTTTATCATGGTTTGGCCGATCATCAGTGCTCAAATTGGTGTGAGGAGGAGGGGGAGGAGGTGCCCTTTTATAAGGGAGGAGAGGGGCACCTTAGGAATATCTCAAAATATTATTTTATATTAAAGTCAAAATCGGTTTATAATGGTTCCAAAGGGACTTATTTCAAAGATAAAGTGGGGATGGGTCAAAATCCTATCAAACAATAGGATTTAGACAAGTTTAGGTTATTATTTTAACCTTATCAATTAGATTTAACTCTAAGTTAAATAATTTAACTTTTACCGTGTCTTTTTGTTTTCTTACACTATATGGTTAATACACTTATATAACATGCCAAACGAACCCCAAATTGTTTATTATTAATATATATATCCTTATCTAAGTCATTTGGCCGAACCTTATATTTTTAGGAATAAAATACAAATTAATAATATAATATTTGATTTAAAAACTATTTTGTGTCAATTTTGACACTATTTGATATATGATTTTTGTGAAAGTCATAACAGAATTATATGTTCGAATAAAGTTGATTAAATCAACACTAATATATCATAGTAACCTATAAAATTAGTGGAATTCATAAAAAGTCTAAAATTACATTTATTTGAGCATTTATAACATCAATTATGTTAACATTTCCTTAAAAGGGTAATTACTACATCATCGTTGTGTCATAAATAAATTACTTTATTTAAAGTCTAAAAATTATATATAAAATATCATTATGTAGGAAATATTTTTAGATTTCTAATGAATATTTATAGTTGAATTTATCTTATGTATAACCCCATATTAAAAATGTTTTAGTTATTAAACTTTGATTTTAACTATTTTAACCCTTCTTTAAATAAATTAATAATAAATGTCCTAATATAATCCAAGTGGGCCTAAATGGTCATATTTTATTCCTAAGTTTGTTTTTGGTCGAATTAAACTTATCCAATATAATTAGGACATGTTTTAGGGTAATAGTAATATCATATTTACCCTTAGTTAACCTATTTACTATTAACCGCGGTAAAAAAAGAAAAAAGTTACTATTCACCAAAAAATTATTTTTATCTCATTGAACCACATTTTACTTACTGATATCAACCGTGTCTGTTGGATTTTCGAAATTCCATTCACAGAAGCGGTAAAATTAAGTTTTATGCAAAATTCAGTTTTTAACCTACCACTTAGTGGTTTCACTATTCATCAAAAATTGAAAGTTTTCAGAAAAAACACCAAAATTTCACCCTAGGCTAATTTCAGTATTCCGAATCCAAAAATGAAGTCCATTTTGAAAAATAAAATTTATAAAATTTTAAAAAGTGGGTATTACTATTCATAACGGCTAGTTTTAATAATATTTTAATAGCATATCGTTGTTTAGTGAAACTCAGTATTGCGTACGACGCAAGCTATCGAGGAAGGTCGCGATTGCGTGTAAAGTAAGCCAAGATAGTATGTAGTGAAAGATTCTTTTGATGATATATAAAAACAAAATATTACTCCTAAAAATCTCGGGTGTTACATTCTACCCCCCTTAAAAAGAATTTCGCCCTCGAAATTCGTCACTTTGTAACAAACAGATGAGGATACTTCTCCCTCATCATATCCTCAAGCTCCCATGTAGCTTATTCTAATTGGTGGTTCCTCCATTAAACTTTCACCAATCGAGTGGTCTTGTTTCGTAGGACTTTTTCGCTACGATCCAGAATCTCTATCGGTTGTTCTTCATAAGAAAGATCTTGCTCCAGCGGTACAACTTCTGAGTTGAGTACATGTGAAGGATCAGGTATGTACTTTCTCAGGAGAGATACATGGAACACATCGTGAACTTGAGAGAGATTCGGTGGAAGCGCCAATCGGTAAGCTACCTTTCCAACACAATCCAGTATTTCGAAAGGACCGATATATCTAGGGCTCAACTTCCCCTTCTTTCCAAATCTCATTACCCTCTTTCAGGGAGATATTCGTAAGAACACTTTATCACCCACTTCAAACTCTAGGTCTTTTCTTCGGTTGTCGGCATAACTTTTCTGTCGACTCTGAGCTGCTCTTATGTGTTGTTGAATAGATCTGACCTTTTCTGCCATTTCATCAACAAGTTCAGGTCCTAATAGCTTTCTTTCCCCAACTTCATCCTAGCAAGTAGGAGTCCTGCATTTATTTCCATAGAGGGCTTCATAAGGAGCCATCTGAATACTGGAGTGAAAGCTATTATTATAAGAAAATTCCACCAAAGGTAGGTGTTGATCCCAACCTCCTTTGGAATCCATAGTGCAAGCTCTCAACATATCTTCTAGGGTTTGAATTGTTCTCTCAGACTGACCGTCTCTCTGAGGATGATAAGCAGTGCTGAAACTCAACTCTGTATCCAGAGTATGCTAAAGACTTCGCCAGAACTTCGAGGTAAATCTCGGATCCCGATCAGATATAATAGAAAGTGGTACTCCATGCAATCTTACCACTTCCTTTACATATATCCTGGCAAGCTGATCCAGAGAGAAATCCTCTCTAATAGAAATGAAGTGTGCAGACTTTGTAAGACGATCAACTATGACCCAGATAGCATTATTGCCTTTGGATGTTTTAGGAAGTCCTGTGACAAATTCCATAGTGATGTTTTCTCATTTCCTTTCGGTATGGGTAATGGTTGTAACATCCCCTTAGACTTCTGTCTCTCAGCTTTAACTTGTTGACAAACCAAGCATCAAGAGACATATTCAGCAACATCTCTTTTCATGCCATCCCACCAGAATTACTCTTTCAGGTCCCTATACATCTTCATGCTTCCAGGATGAATAGAGAATGAAGAACTATGAGCCTCATCCAGCAGATCCTTCTTTAATTCGGGGATGGGAGGAACACAAACCCGATTCCTGAACTTTATTATCCCATCACAATCAAGGTTTAATTCAGGAACATTTCTCACCTTCTTTTGTAACTCGACATCTTCTTTCTGTGCCTCTTTAATCTTCACATGTATAGATGGTTGAACATTCATTTGAGAAAGATAATATTTTTCCCCTTCCATTATAATTCCAAGATCCATCCTTTTTAAATCCATAAATATTGGATCTTTTGTGATCCTCATCATGGATAAACTAGCATGGTCTTGTCGACTTAATGCATCTGCCACCTTGTTTGCTTTCCCAGGGTGGTAATGGATTGAGCAGTCATAATCCTTAATCAGCTCCAACCATCTTCTTTGACGCATATTTATCTCCTTTTGTGTGAAAATATACTTTAAACTTTTATGATCAGTATAAATATCACACCTTTCACCATAAAGGTAATGCCTCCAAATCTTTAATGCAAAGATTACCGCAGCCAACTCCAAATCATGTGTTGGGTAATTTTGCTCATGGATTTTCAACTTTCGTGAGGAATAAGCTATCACCATATCATTTTTCATAAGAACACACCCCAATCCCTTCTTGGATGCATCACTGTAGATCACAAACCTTTCTCGACTACAAGGCAGTGTGAGCACAGGTGCACTGGATAACCTTCTTTTCAACTCCGTGAAATTCTCTTCACATTCCTCTGTCCAAACAAACTTAACTCCTTTCTGAGTCAACTTGGTGAGTGGATTAGATAATCGTGAAAAATATTTTACAAAACGTCGATAATATCCAGCCAAACCAAGAAAACTTCGGATCTCGGTTACTGTTGTTGGTCTCGACCATCTTTCGATAACCTCTGTTTTTGCTGGATCCACAGATATCCCCTCTTTTGAGATTATGTGACCAAAAAATGAAACTTTTTGAAGCCAAAATTCACACTTGGTAAATTTGGAATAAATATTCTCCTTTCTCAGGGTCTTCAATATAATTCTCAAGTGATCTTCATGCTCTTCCTTGCTCTTTGAATAGACAAGAATATAGTCTATAAAGACTACCACAAATTGATCAAGATAGTCTCTAAAGACTCTATTCATCAGATCCATGAAGATAGCAGGGGCATTAGTAAGACCAAATGGCATCACTATAAATTCATAGTGTCCATACCTTGTACGAAAAGCCGTTTTTGCTATATCCTCCCTTTTGACCCTTAATTGATGATACCCTGAACGAAGATCAATCTTGGAAAAGTATTGGGCTCCACGTAGTAGGTCAAATAAGTCATCAATGCATGGGAGAGGATATTTGTTCTTGATAGTGATCTTGTTAAGTTCTCGATAATCAATGCAGAGTCTCATGGATCCATCTTTCTTCTTAACAAATAGAACAGGTGCTCCCCAAGGTGACGCACTAGGGCGTATGAATCCCTTATCAAGATTCTCTTGGAGTTGCTTCTTCAATTCCTGCAACTCAATTGGGGCCATTCTATAAGGTGTCTTTGAAATAGGAAAAGCACCCGGTATGAGTTCTATTGAAAACTCAACTTCAGGATTTGGTGGAAGACCCGGTAATTCCTCCAGAAAGTCATTATCAAACTCTCGTACGATGGGAATATTCTTAATCGCGAGTTTCTCACCAACCATTTGAGATAAATAACCTTCATTTAGTGGAATCAGGACCCATAAGATGGAAGGAATTCCCACTGGAAGGTTATATTCATCCTTGCATCGATAGACGATCGTAGATTGATCTGGAATATGAAATGTGACTTCCCTTCTTTGGCAATTGATATGAGATCCGTATAAAGAAATAAAATCCATGCCAAGAATCACATCGAATTCCACTAAAGGAAGGATCACAAGATTTGCAGGAGGCACTTTCCCACAAACTTCGATCGGAGAAGAATTATAAACTTTTGATGCAACTGTTGTGCCATTAGGTGTTGTCACAGCTAACTCAACATCTAATTGTTGAGGTAATACGGTGATACCCTTAGAAAATTTTTCAGAAATAAAAGAGTGGGTGGATCCAGAATCAAATAAAACATTTTCTACTTTAGAGTGGATGGTAAGTGTACCTTTCCCCACTTCGTTATCATACTCCACATCGCTGATAGAAATTGCATGTGACTTTCCTTTGTCTTTAGCCTTAAGAGTTTGTTGACGTCGACCATCATTATCAACCCTTGGATTTGGGCATTGATTGGCATAATGCCCCATCTCCTTGCACTTGAAACATTAAAGTGTATTAGGTTCATTCTGTGCATCCCTTCCTTTGTTTTCATCATTAGACATCTTCTTCCCATTATCGCGGCATTCAAATGCCCGATGACCTTCCTTTCCACATTTGAAACATTTACTTGTCCCTTTAAGACAACTCCATCCATGTTTCTTTCCGCACTTTGAGCATAGGGGAAAGCTCATCTTGTTTTCAATGTGCTCTTTAGATTTTCCTTTGAATTCCATTTTCCTCTTCTTATCAAACCCATATGATTGATTGGTTACTCCAATCTCCATCTCAACTTTGAGATCACATCGAACGATTTCCTCGTAGCTATTGAAGTCCCTTATGGCTAAGGCCCTTCGAAGACTTGGTTTTAAGCCACTAAAGAATCGATCGATCTTACTCTCAGGTTGGATAATAATACCAGAAGCGTACCTTGGAAGTCTTGTAAAATTTGCTTCATATGTACCAACAGATTCATCATCCCTTTGCTTCAATTCAAGAAACTCTTTCTCCATCATTGTTCGGAGAATATGAGGGAAGTACTTATTGAAAAATAAGTTCTTGAACTTGTCCCATTCCATAGACTCAATTTCATCCCTTTGCCTCGTATTCTTAATAAGATTCCACCATTGATCAGCATCTCCTTCCAAACAATACACTACTAGGATGACTTTATCATGTTCAGAACATTGATGAACTGAAAATATCTTTTAAGTAGTACTAATCCATTGTTCAGAAACTAATGGATCAGTAGACCCGCTGAAAAAAGGTGGACGCTGCCTCATTAAGGTTCAACAGAATGTTGCTCCTTCCTTTGCTCGTTTGGAAGTCCTTTATGATTCATAGCTTGAGAAAGTTGTGTGAGCATGGCTACAAGATTTTTCATTCTAGCTCCCATATCGTTTGGTTGCTCAGGGGGACAATCATTGCATTACCTATCGCATTCTGCATTAACATGGTTCCTTCGGGTTCCAACCATTGACTAAGACCAAGAAGAATAGTGTGAGCAACACTAATTATAATAGGAAAACCACATAATTCAAGAATAAAATTTTCATGATTAAGGTCTTATCCTAGGTTATTCATGGCCATTTCTAAAACACTAAGACTGTGTTCTATGCTTAGAATTATCCTTAGGGTTCTTACTAAGGCTTTCACATCCTAGTTTCCAAAGGTTGACTATACCTTTCCTCTGATACCATCTATAACGACCCATACTTTACATAAATTGTTAATACTTCAAAATTGAAGCACACTTATTACAACATAGGACGAAACCACAAAGGACCGTATAGGTATAGTGTCTTTAGAAACTGGGAAACATAAACAACTAGTTCATAAATCTTCCACAGTGTCTCCCATTTATTTCATCATATCTAGGGTCCCTTTTAGCATATTCTACTTAATATCCATCTTCCTGACCTGGGGAAAAGAAAACATAAAAGGGTGAGCTCAAATGCTCAGCAAGGGCAAATAAAGGAAATAAAATTCATATCATATCTTTTTGAAAATCATAACCTGCAAAAGATATCATAATATCTTAACATGGAATAAATCATAGAAGTGAAAATGAGATCCCCATAATCATAACATAAAACTTGAAACTTTGTGGCTTGCACACATAATCATGGAAAATCATTTCTTGTTAGTCATGACTCATTGCCAAGACTATCTTAGTGGACAAAGTCCCTTTCTGAACCGAGTCACCCTCGTTCCAGTCCTGTTTCACTGAACCAAAATAACCTTCCGTTCCAGCCATGTCTATCTCATGAGATATAAATCTTTACCTAATGCATTGGAGGGAGATATAGGTCCCACCCATCTTATAATGAATCCTTTCTTATGTGTGCCACATAATCATAAATCATACATCATTGCATAACCCATGTAATAAAAATGGGAATCTTAAACACCGTGACATCATAAAACAACTAATATAAGATAAAGGAATTTATAAAAATAATTCCATCACAACATTATCAAATCAATGTAATAATAGAGATAAAAACAGAACCCCTTATTATCTTAGATGGAAAATAATTTTGATAAAACACTTGAACTCCATTCTTGAGGAAAATATCCTTTCTTCTTCAAAAACATTTTTCCTTTCTTAACATGTCATACGACTTTAAAATAAAAGAAGTTGATTAAAAATAAACTTGAAAACTTGTAAAGGAAGCTTATTGGAAATAATGTTTTAAAAATCCGTTCATGCCGTATAAGTTAAAAAAACATTCTTCTCATACTTTTGTCAGAAATGTCAAAAAGTACCTCGTACGAAAAACGACAAAAATTCCTTTCTTATCCTTTACTAAAAACTCACCGAAGGGTAAAAATGGATTTAAACAATTTTAGGTGGATGGAAATAATATTACATTTTGAGGAAACATGGATATGGATGATAAAATACACCCCAGTAAATTCTGAAGTATAAACAATCTTGGATAAAAATTGAGATTTGCGAGATTTTCCCTTACCTTAGGTCCGAATTGATTTGTAAGTGTCCGAACCTCCTGTATAATGATTTAAATAATGTTATTGACTTATTCCAGAATCATACTTATTTTTATGATATCATATATGGTCATATTCTTAGCTTCTTAGTAGTAATATTTCATTCCTACTTGTTATTCGGGTGTTTATAACTTTTTGTTCTTATGCGTGTTTTGTCGAATAAATTCTTATTCTTATATTTAGGTTATAGATACCTCATTTCCATAATGGTATTAGTTTAGTATATATCATATTCATTCATTCAATTCATTTATATAATCATTATGAAATGAAGATCATGTAGAATGAGTCGCATCACATCGTGGCGACGGTATTCCGTACGTACGCACGGGTGATGATATCGTTCCTATGATCGTGGAATTGTATTGGAGTATATATATTATTTTAGTATCAATATTACTTTATAATAATCATAAATATTTACTCATTACACCATTATACCCATCCTTGTAAGGTGATGGTGGAAAATAGATTACACCACGGCGTGGAGACAGTATTCTGTACGTACGCACGCGCGGTGATTTCATTTTTCCGTAGGATGGATAGAAGGTGAATTAGGGTTGTTTCATATCTATATCAGTATGTAACTAACACTGATGTTATTACTTTATCATGAAACAACTAAAGAAGAATAAGTTGAAGAAGAAAGAAATTGAAAAGATCGGTAATGGATATTACCTCTTCTTTGGAACGCCTCTTTGAATCCTCCACATAGGGAACTAAGATTGGCCTTTGAAGAAGACTAGGACCTCTAGGATTATTCTAGGGAAGTGGAGAAGGGATTTCGGCAGGGGTTGGCCGAGCTTGAGTGCTCAAATTGGTGTGAGGATGAGGGGGAGGAGGTGCCCTTTTATAAGGGAGGAGAGGGGCATCTTAGGAATATCTCAAAATATTATTTTATATTAAAGTCAAAATCGGTTTATAATGGTTCCAAAGGGTCTTATTTCGAAGCTAAAGTGGGGATGGGTCGAAATACTATCAACCAATAGGATTTAGACAAGTTTAGGTTATTATTTTAACCTTATTAATTAGATTTAACTCTATGTTAAATAATTTAACTTTTACCGTGTCTTTTTGTTTTCTTACACTATATGGTTAATACACTTACTATAACATGCCAAATAAACCCCAAATTGTTTATTATTAATATATATATCCTTATATAAGTCATTTCGCCGAACCATAGATTTTTAGGAATAAAATAAAAATTAATAATATAATATTTGATTTAAAAACTATTTTGTGTAAATTTTGACACTATTTTATATATGATTTTTGTGAAAGTCATAACAGAATTATATGTTCGAATAAAGTTGATTAAATCAACACTAATATATCATAGTAACCTATAAAATTAGTTTAATTCATAAAAAGTCTAAAATTACCTTTATTTGAGCATTTATAACATCAATTATGTTAACATTTCTTTAAAAGGGTAATTACTGCATCATCGTTGTGTCATAAATAAATTAATTTATTTAAAGTCTAAATATTATAAATAAAATATAATTATGTAGGAAATCTTTTTATATTTCTAATGAATATTTATAGTCGAATTTATCTTATGTATAACCCCATATTAAAAATGTGTTAGTTATTAAACTTTGATTTTAACTATTTTAACCCTTCTTTAAATAAATTAATAATAAATGTCCTAATCTAATCCAAGTGGGCCTAAATGGTCATATTTTATTCCTAAGTTTATTTTTGGTTGAATTAAACTTATCCAATAGAATTAGGACATGTGTTAGGGTAATAGTAATATCATATTTTCCCTTAGTTACCCTATTTACTATTAACCGCAGTAAAAAAAGTAAAAAGTTACTATTCACCAAAAAATTATTTTTATCTCATTGAACCACATTTTACTTTCTGATATCAACTGTGTCTGTAGGATTTTCGAAATTCCATTCACAGAAGCGGTAAAATTATGTTTTATGCAAAATTCAGTTTTTAACCTACCACTTAGTGGTTTCACTATTCATCAAAAATTGAAAGTTTTCAGAAAAAATACCAAAATTTCACCCCAGGCTAATTTCGGTATTCCAAATCGAAAAATGAAGTCCATTTTGAAAAATAAAATTTATAAAATTTCAAAAAGTGGTTATTACTATTCATAACGGCTAGTTTTAATAATATTTTAATAGTATATCGTTGTTTAGTGAAACTCAGTATTGCGTACGACGCAAGCTATCGAGGAAGGTCGCGATTGCGTGTAAAGTAAGCCAAACTAGTATGTAGTGAAAGATTCCTTTGATGATATATATAAACAAAATATTACTCATAAAAATCTCGGGTGTTACACTGAAGCTGAGCTCTCGCATGTCCACCAACTCCCTGCGGTCGGGGTGGACCTCCTGGTGGTTGTGGTGGCAACACCCCGAAGCGTCGTCCACCTCCAGCTGCATGGCCAGCTCCCCTGCCATTGCCGCCTGCTCCTTACGGACCGCCCTGATCAAAACTCTGCCTCTGCATGGGGGGTCCTTCGTTCATCTGCTGGTCATCCGTATGGCGGGTCGGACAGTCACGAGCCATGTGACCAACCCCGTCGCAGGAGTAACACTGTCCGCTCATAGAAAGTCGTTGCCCACCCTGAGTTCCTCGAACAAATGATCCAGAGTCATGGTGTCGACCACCTATAGGTCTAGTCCTCTTGGACCCCTGCGTCATCTGTCTACTGCCCGCTGCAGAAGACTCTGCCGCATGCCGGCTAGTGGTGAGTCCTGCTGCTGGAGAGTGCTCAGCAAGGAAACTCTCCACTAAGAGGGCTCGCTCCAACACCCCTGCCTGAGTCGGAATGTTGAGGGAGATCATCAAAGCCCTGATCTTGTACCTCAGTACCTGCTCGAAGGTCCGGGCCCGGAAGAACGGTTCCCGTACCATATCTGTGGAGTAACGCAAGAGATCAGTAAACCTCGCTGCGTACTGGGCTACTGTCATGCTACCCTGCCGCAGCTGTAGTAGCTCCTGAATGCGCACCACATGGAGGGTGGCTGGGACGAACTCGGAGCGGAAGATTCTCTCAAAGTACGTCTAGAGGAGAGATGTCTTGTCATGCACCTAGAGCATCAAGCCCCACCATCTGCCTGCTGCCGCGTGCAGGAGGCTCGCTGCGAGGATCACCATGAGGTCTGCTAGTGTCCTCACTAATCTGAAAACCCGTACAACTGCCTCCAGCCAGTCCTCGGCGGCCTGAGGGTCCGTCTCCCCGCAGAACCTGGGCGGTCGCTGGCGCTGGAACTCATGTTGTGCACTAAGGCGACGTGCATCGTCAGTAGCTGGGGTTGGTAGCATCGGTGGCTCGGTGGGTAAAGGTACTGCCGATGCATCTGCTGTCAAAGGGCGCTGTACCGAAGCCTCGTCGCTCGGCGGGCTATCTCCACGCACAACGCTCGGAACCCTAGCTGGATGTCGTCGTGGGGCCATCCTGAAAAGAAACAGGTGCGCCATGGTCAAAACAGTGCACCTAGTGATCTCACACAAAGTAATCACACAGAAAACTTGAAACACACATGCAATCAATGTTTTCGTGCATTAAGTCGGAAATCAGAAGTCAGGGTCCTGGTGTACGGATACGTCGGCCGCCGCACCAACACTGGAATCCCTGTACTGATAACCATACCCAATACACTAAACACTATTGCTTCACATAGAAGAAAGATCAGAGTCTATGGTAGAACCAACCACCTATGATACCAATTTGTCACGACCCGTCCTCGGGGCCCGTGCCGTGACTACCCTAAGCCCGCCTTCCATAGGCCAGGGGCTGGCAAATAGCACCAAGGTGTAAATCCCGATAAATAGGGAAGGCATTTCCTTTGTAAAGTAAACAAAAACCATTGAGTAAGCAAGCATAAAGAGTAAACACTAAGTAAAAACTGTAAGAAGCTGTGCTGAAAGAAAAAGGGGCCGGAAATACAGGCCCAACTGTAAAGTACAACTGAAAGGGGAAAACAGCAACTGAAAAGAAAAGACGCAGTGTCGAGCCGTCCTCTGGAAGTCCCACCTGAAGGGTGGGTAAAGATATCCTCCACTCCACCTAGAGTCCACCTGACCGCTCCGAGTACGTCTCGCCCAGTGGTCCACCTCCAGGTACCGTCCTGCTCCGCAAGCCTCCACCACAATCAGTGCTGTCCGTCGTCTGCAACCAACTCAACGAAGTGCATGCATAGCCCATGCATGGGTGAGTATAAGATACTCAGTAGGGACCCCGAGACCCCCGAAGGTCTCCCGAAATCCACAAAGGATAAACCACAAAGGAAAGATACAATCACGAAGTAAAAACCTACACTGCTTAGGTATATGCCCATACATATACCTAAGTCACCAATTCCCGTTCGGCTCCAACATCCGAGCCCAAGCACAACTCAGTCCACACAGGAAAGCAAAACGTAAAATCCACACAGGATAGCTCAACACAATCCAAAAAGGAGAGTAACACAGGATTCATCTCACAAAGGTACTTCTTCATATGACGTTAGAGATGATCAGATGTAGCCACTGATGCATCTAAGCCGTCGGACCCAAAAAGGATCTGTAGGTACTAACCCTCGCAAAGACCCACACAAGATCGATCATGAAGTTGAACCCAAAGCTATTTGGAAACTCCTTCTCCATCAAGTATAGTGGTAATGACGCTACAACCAAGCGCTTCCCTCTTACCATGGACTGCTGTAGTACTCCACCTATTGAGTACTGTGGGCCTGTTGCTACAACCAAGCGCTCCCCCATGCCACTACATCCAAGCACACCTCTGTCGTGGGTCTGCCGCTACAACCAAGCGCACCACCGTCGTGGGTCTGCCGCTACAACCAAGAGCTCCCCTGTGCCACTACAACCAAGCGCACCTCCGTCGTGGGTCTGCCGCTACAACCAAGCACTCCGCTGTGTCGCTACAACCAAGCGCACCTCCGTCGTGGGGCTTCCGCTACAACCAAGCGCTCCCCTGTGCCGCTACAACCAAGCGCACCTCCGTCGTGGGTCTGCCGCTACAACCAACCGCTCCCCTGTGCCGCTACAAACAAGCGCACCTCCGTCGTGGGTCCACCGCTACAAACAAGCACTCCTCTGTGCCGCTACAACCAAGAGCACCTCCGTCGTGGGTCTGTCGCTAAAACGAAGCGCTCCCATGTGCCACTACAACCAAGCGCACCTCTGTCGTGGTATCCATAACACACCGAGTCGTTGGATCAGCAGTGGTCAAGTCTCAACCGTCTCTAGGGTTTCCGCCCATGGCATGCTCGTTCCGGGAGGGTCCACTCCACGAGCTAAGAGGTCGATGCATCAACTGACATATAGTATGGAGTTGATGTATCCCAAGATGTACCGTAGTAGTCACTGCCGAAAACACGGAGGATTCCCGTACGGTTTTTATCATCGTCGCCGTCGAATCCACTGAGGATCTCTGTACAGTCATCATCGTCACAGCAGTAGTAGCAGCCAGCTCCAGGGTTCCCGCACACAGCAAGATCGTTCGGGAGGGTCCGCTCCACGAGCCGAGAGGCTGATTCATCAACTGACTCAAATTCCAGAGTTGATGTATCCAAAAGTTCCGTGTCGTCAACAGGAACTCAACGTCGCAGACGGCGCGTCAATCGGACGCCCGGTCTGAGAGTTATTGGCTTATTTGTCCCAGGGGCCCGGTTGGTTTTTAAGGAAAAACCAACCCTATCGTACTCCACCTGCATCCAAACCTCGGGTGGAGTGAGCCAAAAGATCCGTCTCACTTAGAGGAATCCACCAAAGTCGACGGCACGTCAATCGGACGTCCGGAGCTCAAGATATGAGTGTTTCCGCTCCGAGGGCTCGGTTGGTTTCGTGTACGAACCAACCCGGGCGAACCCAAAGTAATCCGAAACATTGAGTATAACATACTGAAACGACCGTCTCAATCCAAGGATCATGTTTCCGCTGACGGCACGTCGTTCGGAGGCCCGTAGCTCAAGTTACAGGAAAAAGACCGAAAACGGTCCGAAGATGGGGGTCTGGGCCCGGGCCGACCCAGCCCGACCCCCCTGGGTCGGCCGAACCGGGACGACCCGACCCGGTCCAACCCGGCTGGACCCGGTCCGGCCAGGCCAGGGCGCGGCCCGGCTCGGCTCGGCCGAGCAGTGGGGGGGGGGGGGGTCGCTGCCCCCACGTGATAGCACCGTGGCCCCCGCGGGGGGCCGCCCTGGTCAACGGACACGGCAAAGGCCGCGTCCTGTGTGTGCACCGGACACGCGCGGCCGCGGGTCTGCTGGCCGCCACCGCCGTGGCTTCAGCTGCAGCGGCCCTATCCGGAAACACGCCGGGGCGCCGCCGGAGACTTCCGCGGGCCACCGGAGTTGCTCCGGTGGTCCGTTTTCCTTTCCGTCTGTGCCACTGTTCCTCCTGGGTTCCGTTCTTCACTACGGGATCATCAAAACACCCTTGCGTCATGTTTTGTCATAGCCCGCCAAATCCGCACAACAACGAAGAACGACGGAGGGTTGTCAGGCCATGTTTGTTTGGCCCGCACCCTCCGCGTTAGATAATAACAGTCGGGAGAATTATTCAACACATCAAACAACAATTTTAATAAATTAAAATTGTTCTTATGAAACCGGGTTCTTTATTTTTAAAAGAAACGATCACGGGAATATAAAACATTCAAATAAAGCCCCTACCTCGTCAAGTATCACACGCGCATTCTTCACGGAATTGATCGCCGCGGAAGTAGGCGATCGTCGCGTCGCGGAAGGCGTCGCATCGTCACGGAAGGGCATTGCGTTGTCGTGGAATACGGTGCACGTCGATGAACTCCGAGGTTCAAGAACAACAGATTTAATTTTAATAATTAAATCCATCTTGAGTTAAAACCCACAAAGGAATTTAAAAAATCAAAAACTCTCACCTCAACGGACGATCGAAGATTTTTGTCGCGGAGGAAGGAACGTCGTCGAAGAACGTTGTGGGAGAGGAAACGTTGGCGTCACGGCACACGACGTCGTGTCGTCGATTTCCGCGGGTTCGACGTTCTTCGTCGGAGGACGGCGTTATTCACGTTCTTCGCGTTCTTCGCGTTCTTCGCATTCTTCGCGAAGGAGGATGAAGAATTCTTAGAGGTTGTTCAAAGGTTTAACACAAAATTTCAAAAGGAGGGTGTGTTGGCCTTATTTTATTAACATGCCAACAAAACGAAAACGTGTTAAGAAACGAATGAAATTAATTCATAGAATTAATTTCAACGAATAAACCGCCCATTTAATTCAATGAATAAAACTTCCCAATTAAATGGTGCGTTAAGAATTTAAGAAAACGCATCAGTTGACTTTCATAATGACGGGTTTTTGCGGGTGCGTTACTTAGCGGAAAAGAAACGGTAGGGCTTGTGCGGGCCCCGCCCCAAAAATATCCTACCAAGTGGGTAGGATATTTTGGATAGCACCCTATCCGTAACAACTCCACTTAAGCAGCTTTAAGTGGCTTTCAAGTGGCTTAAAGTGAAATTAAAATAAAATTTTCGCACAAGTTTATTTTATTTCATAACTTTAAACCCAAAAATTAAAAACCACACCTGAGAAAACGCAACTCCGGAAGAGGTGTTTATAAGCAATTACCGGCACTGTGATTCAATCGGTGCCCTCAGAATTCGATTCCGGGATTTGGTTCAAAAGTTAGAAAAACCCGCTCGTCCGTTCACTGAACGTACCCGAGCCAAACTTCGGAAAATGATTCCGGGCACACCGGGCCTCGGAATCAGGTGCCGTCAGAAATTGCGTTCTTGTAAAATTCCAAAGAAAATTAAGAAAAAAAAAATTCCTTTAAATTTACGGATCTTTACATTTTTCATGAACATGGTTCATGGATACTATGAACCATTTTCAAAAATACTTTAAAAACCTATCCCATTTTGTAAATAATTTTAATTATAAAAGCAAAAAAAACTCAATGTTTAATGTATGAAAAAACATAATATAAAGAATGTCTTATTTATTTAAATAGGAATTTATAATAAATATATGATGTAATATATATATATATATATAACATAAGATCATATATAACACTTATAATATGGTAAAATAAGAATATTTGAGTTTTTTTAAGAATCAATCATTATAAAAATAAAATCACATCACACATTAAAAATATATTTTTACATGATGTGAAGAAAATGTATTTTTATCATAAAATCCTTCAATTGATAAATGTGTACTTGGGCTATAGAAAATAACTCATCTTATATAAATGTGTTTTGGTATGAAAATTATATGGGTGATTAAAATTATACTAGGTATAAAAAAATTAGTTTAGTATGAATAATCCATCAAGTGTGAAAATACATATGGTGTTAGAATGAATTGGGGCACGGGAGAGGGGTATTTGTGAGGTTGAAAAACTATAGGTGTTTAGAGATATAATATATTGATGTGATATTCTTAGTTTTGGTTCTGATAATAAATTTCTCATATCTTTGGAGGAATACTATTTTTTTCCAATTGTTATTATATCCAAAAATTTTCAATAGTACTTTTCCCTAATAAACTAGTATTCAAGAGAAAAGGTTTTAGTATAATATTGTTAAAAAATAATGTAGTAGATTCAATTATTATAGATTTTATGATGATTTATTTGGTGATAGTGGAATCAATGATAATTGAGATGATAATAAAAAAGTATCTAATGGTGTCATGTTCAAATTTGAAGTCATAGTGTATATTTTTTAAATTTAACTTGAATATTAAATATATATTTTAAGATTTAATAATATATTTTTTAAAGAACATGAAATATGTATATATAAATATTCTTATTTATGTTGAGGTAAAGTGGATGATTGAAATTTTTAAATGAAGATATAAGGAATATTATATTTGAAAAAATATATCTTTTGGATAGATATGTCCTTAGAATCTATATATAGAGAAAGATAAAAACATTAAAAACAGCATTCTACATGAGAATACAGGTCTCTATGAAGATTTAGTCTACCAAGGGATATGGGATATGAGGTTCCACTCATGAAAAACATATATAAAGAGAAGATGATGTTTTACATTAAGAATATTTCATCACATATTATGAATAAAAGTCACTCCAAGTGTTTAAAAATTATTCATGTGACCAAAATTATTTCATATGGTAAAAAAAATAGGGTGAGAAAATTTCTTTCTTGTGTGAAAATACATATGCTTAGAGAAATCCATTTGGGTGATATAAATTTCATTTGAGAAAAACATTAATACACATGTCACATAATCCATCAAGAGTGAAAAATAATTATGTTTAGAAAATTACTTCAAGTGTTGGAGAATATATTTATATAGGTAGAGTGAATATTGTGTGGTTTAAAAACTCTTAATGTTTAATGAGATTATATCTATGATAAATGTTTTAATTTTTGGAACCAAATTATATCACCTATAAATCATAACATACTATCACAAAAATTTTAACTTAAAACATATAATAAATAATATACAAAATTCAATGTTCTAATGAATCTGGGAGATTATATATACATAATAAAACTTTTTAAAAATTAATTACACAATATTTCATTTCAATAATCATCGTAAGATATAGATCTTATTGTATACCTATCATTGAACTGGATAACCTATCTACACATATAAATGAAAGAATGAGATAAAAACCATAATAATTAGATAATTTTAACACCACTAGATTATATGAGATAGATTCTTTTTAATTTATTTGACTTCTTGTATTGTACGCTACACTAAGATAATATTTCTCTATATACAACACCATATTAGCTTGCAGTATATGAATACTATTATTGGCTAGAATTTCACAAAATTTCAAGTTATTATTCATTTCATGAAACCCCGAGTATAGATTTTGTTAAATATATAAATTAACTATGTTTTTATTATCTTATACACAACACCAACAAAAGCTTTCACTACACGCAATACTAACTTGGCTTACGTTACACGCAAGAGCGACCTTTCTCGATAGCTTCCGTAGTACGCAATACCGAGTTTGTCTAAACAAAGATATATTATTAAAATATTATATAAACTAGAAGTTATGAATATTATTAACCACATTTTTAATTTTAAATATCATTTGAATTCATCTTACACATGATATGTGAACAAAATCAATTCTTCGGACAAAAGAAGTATTTTTCCAAAAAATGAAGATTTACCGCCTTTTGATGGTGAACCCATTTTAAATATAGTTTTTACACCTTTATAAGATATATTTGACAAGATAAACTTATTATTTTGAAGTGTGAGATAAAATTTTACTTTGGATAAATTTTTGAAATTTTTCTAATAGCTTTCATATTTTGATTAATTGTGAAAATACACTAAATTTTAATTGAAAACAACTTTTTTAATCGAAATAATTTACATGGATAAAATATATTATTGAATGGTATTAAATTATAAATTGAATATATTTTTATATTTTAATACAATTTATGTCATTTTAATTAATTTTACATTGAATTCATATGTAAAAACATTTCAGTCTTTTGCAATGTTTTAAACAAAAACCTGTTTTTTGACAACGAGATCATTTTTAAATTAATTATAGTAAATTATGTGTTTTGAATATGGAAAAATGGATTCCATATTTGGAATCATAAAGTTAAAATTTTGTAAATATGTACTTTTTTTGGACATTATGAATAATAACTTCAGTAATTATTTTATTTACCACAGTTAAAGGATAAATCTGGTAAATAAGGGTAAAAATATAATATTATAATAATATTAAACTACCCTAACACATGTCCTAATACTATTAGATGATATATGGCCGACAGCGGTCATCCTTGGGTCTATTTTGGAACCCCATTGATTTATTTGGATGTGAAAATGACACTTTATAAGAATTAATTTAAATTAAAGATAATTATAACCTAAACCTATATATTTTATTAAAATGATTCTAATATGGGGTAATATAATATATATTTATGTATATAAATATTAATCGGAAAGATGAAATGATTTAATATATCATGGTAGTTTATTTATATTTTTTAAACATTAGATAAATATATTTATTTATGACACAATGATGATGTAGTGATTACATCATTAATGAAATATTCAAATAAATGAATTTATAAATATTGAAATAAGTTTAATTTGAATATTTGGATTCCATACATGAATTTTTTGGATGACATTGACATATTAGGGATTATTTACTTCCTTTTTTTATATGTAATATGGTTGTTAATAATTTTTAAAAAATTTCAAGTATGAATTGTATCCAAAATTGACATAATTCCAAACTTAAAAAATAAAATAGTTAATTAAATGATATTAAGTTCCTAAAAATATATGATTCGTAAAAATGGTTAATATAAGTCCAAATATGTCATAAATAACTTTTTTTTGTGTCGTTTGACATGATATAGTAATTACATTATCCCATAATGTGTAAATAACATGATATCATAGTAAGATTAAAAAGTATAAAATAAGGGTAAAACCAATTAGATAAGGATAAAAAAATATTCAAAACTTGTAAAAAAATTATTTAATGAGGGGTATTCCAACCAAAATAATCTTATATTCTAATTAAATAATTTTTGGACCATTTTAAATCGAAATTGAATTTATAATAAATTAATATTTTGGAACATTTTTAAAGTGCCCCTCTCCTCTCTTATAAAAGGGAACCTACTCCCTCTCCTCTCCACTCCATTTTGAGACTTTAAGCTCTACCAAAACCTACCCATTTCTGTTATCAACTTCCCTAGTTACATAATAGTGGTTTTGGTCTTCTCCAAAGACCAACTCTAGTGCTCTAAGAGGAAATTTCAAGGAGGCACGTCGAGGAAGAGGTAATCTCCTCTACATATTCATTCAAAAAACATTCTTCTTATACTTCTTCTTATTTAGTTATTTAATTATAATGTAATAATATCAGTATCACTAATATAATGATATGTTATTATAAATATGAAACAACCCTATTTCATCTTCTATCCATCCTATGAAAAATGAAATCACCGTGCGTGCGTACGTACGAATTACCTTCTGCACACAGTGGTGTAATCTGTTTTTCACCACCAGCTTACATGGATGGGAATAATGGTCGAAATAATAAATATATAAGATTATTATAACATGATACTAATTATTAGATATTATACACCATCCACTTCAATACCATTCAACAACTATTGGAACGACATTTTCGCTCGTGCGTATATACGGTTTACCGTCTCCACGACGGGATGAGATTCATTCTCCATGTTAACCATTCAAGAATGATTATAAAGTATATATAATAAATAATAATTAAATATATTAAAAAATAATTCTAATTTATTTATTTATATTTATATATTTATATGTCATTTACTTACTTCCATTCTATTTAACAAGGAAACAAAAAACAGTTTTCATGCGTACGTACGACCTACCGTATCCATGAATGGTATTTTCCATTCCATTTATTGATCTATTATATATTATTATAGTCAGAATATATATGATTTATAAATAATGTTTTACCTTTTGGAAGTAAGTAAATTTTGATCTATGTAATAATATCATGAATGGCATGTCCAAACACGTACGATAAATAAAACGATTATTACCCAAAACGTTTCTTTGACATGGAATTGACAAATGAACGATTAATATAGAGTAATAAGTGAATAATACATGATATATTAAATATTATTATGGTTCTGTTATAATTTAATAATATGTTTAAAACTACTATATAAGAGTTTCCTATACATACAAAATAAATTGGATCTAAGGTAAGGGGTAATTTTTCTATCTTAATTTTATCCAATATTTTTATACCTATCTACTGGGGTTATATTTACCATACATGTCCATGTTTTCTAAAAATGTTTTCATAAAATGTTTACTATTATTATATGTATGTTTAAAGTCATTTTACCCCTTTTTTACTTTTACTAAATGGTACAGAAGGAATCTTTGTTTTGTTTACCATATGAGGTACTTTTTTGACTTTTACTACAAAGGTACGAGGAGAATGTTTTTGTTTAAATTATATAGAATAAATTAATATTTACGGTTTTATAATGCCTTATTTCCATAAATAATACTCTAAAATATTTTAATTATATTTTCAAGTAAATTATTTGCTTTTAAAATTGCATGACATATTGAGAAAAAAAAATGTTTTTGAAGAAAAAATGACATTTTCCTCAGGAACTAAGTTTAGGTGTCTTACCAAAATTATTTACCATATAAGATGAAACTATTAAATAGGGTTGTGTTTCTATACTTATTATTACCATGATTTTATTTCATTAATGATGAAATGATCTTTTTATGGGTTATATGATGATGGAATGATATGTAAGAAACCCATTTTATTTCTGGGGTTATGATATGATGAGTTATTTATATTTTGTGGAACATGTAAGAATGATTTAATTATGAGTTGGGTGGGACCTATATCTCCCTCTGATAAATTGGGTAAAGATTTATATCTCATGAGATAGACACGACTTGAATGGAAGGCAAATCTGGTTCAGTAATACATGGAAGGAACGACAAGTAAACCCAGTTCAGCAATGGACCTTGTCCACTATGATGGTCTTGGAAACAATGCATTGGGTACTATGGAAATAATATTATGCGATTAATGGATTTCCAGAATTCTTTTTTTTATTCCCATGATATTTTATCACGATTAATGTCCCTTTATGATATATTACTTATGTAATACCAATAATTTTTTCATGCTTTAATATTTTGATGTTTAAACTTTATGTTCATGTTTTTACATTCAAATGTATATGGTTTGTTTTATTTTATCCATGTTTACCCTTACTGAGCATTTGAGATCACTGTTTTTATGTTTTCTTTTCCCTAGGATATAAATAATGGTTTTAGGTAGGGAAAAAA
Organism: Viscum album; assembly: GCA_963277665.1. NCBI lineage: Eukaryota > Viridiplantae > Streptophyta > Magnoliopsida > Santalales > Viscaceae > Viscum > Viscum album. Next base: position 401,773,471 of record OY728136.1, on the reverse strand, counting down.
TGAGAATATCTTTATGGGATATGTTTAATATCTTTCAAAATGTTAAAAGATTACGTTCCATGTTTCCAAAGACACTAAACTAATACGGTCTTTGGGAATATTTTTTGTGTCTTGTGTTAAATATTCTGAAAAGTAAATGTAATTTCCATGCATGTCAATCATGGGTCTCTATATTTGGTATCAGAGTGAATGTTTAGTCATGATTTGGAAACTAGGATATGGAAACATTATTGAGATCCCTAGATAAATTTCTAAGGTATGTCTAGGGATGTAACATAGGTTTAGTATAAATACAGGTTAAAGTCTGAGAATTATGGTAATGATCATAAAAAAGATTAGATTAAACCTAAGATGTAATATATTTAAAGTAATCCCCCTTGATTATATAGTTTTCATAGAATGATTTTTTCTACTCACACTATTATTTTTGTGTTTTAGTCAATAAAGGGAACCAGAAGAAATTGGGTAAAAATTAAATCTGATGAACAAATTGGTAACTATGAGAAAAAAATTGTGTAATGACTGGACCAAATGATATTATGACTATGCCGAATATGTCATCATGGTATATGATTAACAAGGTAGACATATTGGTATTCCTAAGTCATCAAATAAGAGGAAGATTGAATTTCATGCATGTTCCCATGGTGAGGAACATAGAGTAAAGAAGATTAAGCTTCCTACATATCAAGAAGAAGAGATTAAGAACCTTACGGAATAACTCAAATAGAGGGGAAGATGTTATCTCTATTGGAAAAGGTTCATAGAGTGATGAATTGTTATGGAGTTCAATGTCTCGTATGTGGAAAACATGGGAATTACCAAACTAAATCCCCAGACATAAGAATCTACTTATAAGAAAAGAAGAGACTTATTCCATGACTACCATTAAATTAGAAGGATTGAATTATTTATGTATTTGAATCCATGAATAATTACTGGTGAATTATATAAGAGTTATCAATATATTTCATTCACTACTGATTTTCAAGTATATGTTGAATAGTTATAATGGATAAGAAAATTGACTTAATGAGAAGTGATATTACTAAGGAAAACCTGATTGAGGGAAGGATAACCTTTAATATGAACACAATATTTAAATAACGATACTTGTATAATGATATGTTGGATGATATTAGTTACCATGGAATTGGTTAGGGATTTTTTGAAATTTGGGTTATGTTTTCACCGGTGAAGTATACAACTTTTCAAGACTTAAGGAATATATCCAATACGTTTTGGAATAAGAAAACATGAATAAGGATATATTGGAATTCAGGTTATTACCATGACTCAAGAGAATTCCTGATGAATTCATTAAGATGTTTGGAATGTGACTAATAAGATATATCTTATGATATATGGGGGATAAATTATGGTATTCACATGCTTGTTATATGACCTTTCTTGTAATTGTATTCTTTTTACTATGAGATTGGGAAGACGTATGTTAGAAAAGCCTAAAGGTTGGAATGGATTAAGTTGGACATCAGATAGTATTATTTAATTATATAACTTTTTTATATTATTTTTTGGAATGTTATAACAGTATAGTTTCAGAAAAAGGATAACCTGGAGGACAGGAGACAACCCATCACGTCGGACAAGGATGCAGGAATCGAACCCATAACCGAAGCGAGACATGCCTTCATCGCCTACCAATAGACTAAAATACGTACCTGGTTCATATAAATTAATTTTATTTTATTATGTGGTATGATAAATGAATTATAATTACATTTTTGGAACCATATACAATTAATCTCACCATAGATGGACTTATGTATATTTAATAACTTGTGCTAACCTTTTTGTGATAAAGACAGATGGAATGACCTATCATTATGTCATATGATCTGATAACACTTCAAGAATGAAAAATTCAAATTCATTTCTTTAAATAAGAGTTGAAGTTGAAATTTTTCATAGATTGATCAATGGTACCGAAATCAAGTAATTATTTCTTCAAATAAAAAAATTCTTCAACTTCAGGAAAAAGACATTGAAAACCAAAAATGTTATCCTAGTACTTTCTTATTAGATGAACCATATGGCCCCCCTAAATAATCATTTATTTTTGGATTTATATTAGTTAACATTATCTAAATGTTATCCATCAGAACTTGATGGTTAGATTTCTCTTGCATATTAATTTTTTTACTTCCCACCAATGTTCTTCTATGTGGAAACCCCATGATGAGTTTCCTTGGGTAACTATTAGGTTTCTAACATTAATTTTAGAAATTACGTTTTAGTATTCCTTTTTATGATGTGGGTTTATATAAAAGAAACTTTCATGTATAGAACCATTTACAACCCTGACAAATTTCGAGGGAGAAATTCATTTTAAGGGGGTAAAATGTAACACCCAGATATTTTATGAGATATATTATTTTTAATTTATTTTATTTCTTGTGTTGTATACTACACCAAGATTAGCTTGCTCTATACGAAAAACCATATTAGCTTCTAGTATAGGAAACATTATTCTTGGCTTGTGTTTCACACAATTTCAAGTTGTTATTCATTTCACACAACATCGAGTATAGATTTAGTTCAATATATAAATGAAATAAGTTTTTATTATGATATATGCAACACCAAAGGAAGCTTGCACAACACACAACACTAACTTGGCTTGTGTTACATGCAAGAGAACCCTTCCTTGATAACTTACATTGTACACAATAACAATTTTCACTAAACAATGATATATTATTAAAATATTATATAAACTGGTTGTTATAAATAGTATTAACCACATTTTGAATTCTATAAAACATTATCATTCATATTACAAATTATTTGAGAAGAAAATGATTTTTTCAGATAAAATAAGTATTTTTCAAAAAAAATGAAGTTGTACTTCCATTCAATTTAATTAGGAAACAAAAACATCATTCATGCGTAGGTAAGACCTACCGTCTCTATGAACTGTGTATTCTATTCCATTTATCGATCGATAATATATATTTATATACTGAATATATATGATATATAAATAATTTTTTCTACATTATAGAAGTATGTAAATCATGATATGTGTAATAATATTTATTATAAAAATTCCAAACACTAATGATAAATAAAAAAATTATTACCCAAAATTTTTATTTAACATGGAATTGAAAAATGAACAGGTAATATAAAGTCGTAAGTGAATCATATATGATATCATAAATATTAATATGGTTCTGTTACAAGTTAATAATCTATTAAAACCCACTATACAAGATTTTTAGACACATATTGAATAAATCATACCTAAAGTAAGGGATAATTTAGCAATCTCATTTTTATCTGACATTGTTTATATGTAAGTATCTACTAGGGTTATATTTATCATCCATGACCATGTTTTCTAAAAAAATTTCATACAATTTTTACGATTCTTATATGTATTTTTAGAGTCATTTTTACTCCTTTTTGAATTTCACTACATGGTATGAAAGGAATCTTTCTTTTGTTTACCATATGAGGAACTTTTTTGACTTTTCTGGAAAAAGTATGAGGATAATGTTTTTTTTCAACTTATACGGCATGAATGAATTTTTACAGTTTCACACCACCTTATTTCCATGAAGATTCCTCTTCTCTATTTCATGATTATTTTCAACTAAATTCTTTTCTTTTAAAATTACATGGCATTTTGAAGAAGAAATTATTTTTGAAGAAGAAAGGATATTTTCCTCAAGAACAAAGTTCAAGTGTTTTACAAAAATTATTTTCCATCTATGATAAAACTCTTAAATTGGGTTAGGTTTCTATACTTATTATTACTACGGTTTTATTACATTAATTATGGAATGATATTTTTATGGATTATGTTATTATATAATGATATGTAAGAAATCCATTTTATTTCTTGGGTTATGCTATAATTAATGATTAATGTTTTTTTGGAACATGTAAGAATGATTTCATTATGAGATGGGTGGGACCTATATCTCACTCCAATGCATTGGGTAAAGATTTATATCTCATGGGATAGGCATTACTAAAACATTAGGTAAATATGGTTTAGTAATACATGGATGGAATGAAATGTAAACCCGGTTGAGTAACGGACCTTGTCAATAATAATGGTCTTGGCAATAATGGCTTGGATACCATGGAAACAGTATTATGTGCTTAATGGTTTTCCACAATTACATGCTTTGTTCCCATGATATTTTATCATGAATAATGTTCTTTTATGATCTATGCCTTATGTACTGCCAATATTTATTTCATGAATCAAGATTTTGATGTTTAAACTTTATGTTCATGTGTTAACGTTCAAATTTATATGGTTTGTTTTATTTTCTCCATGTTTAACCTTAGTTAGAATTTGAGCTCATAATTTTTATGTTTTCTTTTCTCCATGTTATAAATAAAGGTTTTAGGTAGGAAAAAAAATGGGAAGATCATTATGGGAGATGTTTAAGATCTTTCACAATGTTAGAAGATTATGTTATATGTTTCCAAAGACACTAAACTAATATGGTATTTGGGAATATTTTTTTCTATTGTGTTAAGTATTCTGTAAAATAAATTTAATGTCTATGTACATAAAGCTTAGGTATCTACAATAATTAAAAATAAATATGATGGTGAGATAAATAATATGATTTTAATTTAACATAGGATAATGAAAGAGGTGGATAACAATTCATAATATAGAAAAATCACATAAAATTAATGATATTATAGAAACATGGAATAAAAGGAATGTGAGAATAATAATAATTTGTTATAGGAATAATAATTTCATTATAAACATAAGTAAAATCTTGTTACAAAGACCACTCTAGATCATGCCTTTATCAATATATAATAATGCTTTTATTAGTTATTTAGTAGCAGATGTGATAAATCATTAAGACCATTATTAGTACTTAAAATGTTATAATAAATGAAATCATTATCAAGAGTATATTTAGCCTCGGTAAATTTCATATTTTATTAGTGCTAACTTTTTCTCTGACAAAAGATGCTTTTTTCAATTCTAAAAATAGTATTGATAAAGAAAATTTCACCTGCTGCAATATTTTGGAACATAAGAAACAAGATGAAATTGACAGTACCAAATAAAAAACCTAGGGTATATATCATAAATTAAATATTTTAATATAATAAGGAATAAATTTACATTCCAATATTTCAAAATAAAAACAAATATTTACATTAAAATTTTTTCCTATAGTAAAATTACATTGAAGTAGGATTTACTTATAATAAAAAAAATTATAACCAATAAAAAAAATATCAAACTCCTAAGAGACCCTCACTATGAATAAACCAAAACACATATAAAATTAACTTATTCCTATAATAAAAAGATTTTATATTTGTAATATTATATAAATTTTAAAATAAATTTACTTTTATATAATACATGATAAATATTTGTGATTCAAATCATATTTATTTATGAGGTAATATATATTTTCAAAAGTGATAATATAAAACATTAATATAAAAAATCAAAATATAATTCATATCAGTTATGATAAATATTAATTGAAGTGGAACTACACTATAATTTTTAAGTTGAAAACATGAACTCTTGGTCATAATTGGTACATCGTACACCATAATGATGTATTGTAAATTCCTATATGTGATAAATTAATTAGAAATTATTTTCATAGGGTTTAATAATAAATCAAGCCTGTTTTCTTGGTTTTTAGTGTATGACACATGTTTTGATAAAATTTCACTTTTAAATAGAAAACATAGACTTCTAATCATACAAACCACACCGTATATTGGAATGATATGTGGTTAATTCATAAATTTCAAAAACAAATCAGCAATTGGTTTCATATAATTTTATGATAACCTAATAAATATATTTACTTTTTATTTATTGATGTGGATTTTTATCTTTTAAATACTTAAAAAAGAAAAAATCACTTTTTGATATTTTGACTACACCATGAGTTGAAATGAATTTTTTATAGTTCCTCTAAGTCACAAATTAGTCACTGGTCATTTTCTAAAATTATAATGATGATCTAATCATATGATGCATGTTCTAAACTAAAAATATCATTTTTTAAATTTAAATCCCAAACGTTCAATCATACTGACCACACCACATGTAGAAATGACATTTTTTTAATTATTACATGTCACAGATGAATCAATGATAATTTTCATAGAAATTCATGAAATTAAAAGTGTGTTTTCTCAGTTGTAAGAATGTGATGTGTGTTTTGAACTAAAAAAACTTTTAAATTGAAAATACAAGCATTCTATCATACTAACCACATAACATGTCATAATGGAATGTAGTTAATTCTTAAATGGTACAATTGAATCCGTGATCATTTTTATAAATTGTTATGAAAATTAAAGTGATTTTTTTTGTTTTAAGAATGTGACATAAATATTGAAATTATACAATGCTTAAAATAAAAAAAATTTCTTTTTTAATTCCACCTATAGTCCTCATTTGAATTAAATGTGGTGTAAAAACCTAATATTTAATGTGTAAATATTCTATGAATAATAATTTGATCAATAACATATGTTACACATGATAATAAACTAAAATGAGTCAGTACATAATTGATAAGACTTTATAAAATATAAAGATAGTAATAAATTATGGTTTTTATAGTGTATTATTTTGTTTCTATGGATAAAATTTAATTATTGAAAAATAATTAACTAATATGATATGATTAAAATTATTCAATGCTAAAATGGATAATTTTCCAAAATAAGATTTTTAATGTATTTTTTATTCCATATTAAAAAATTAAATTGATCACTTTTAAAATATTATTATGATTAAATGTGATACTTAAATATGTTTTCAATATATTATCACTAAAATAAATTAGAAATTGATATGAAATAATAGTAAGAACTCTTAATGTTTATAAATTTTATTTTTCAATAAAAGAGTGTTTTATATATAATTTATATTTTCACCTAAAGGATAAATTTATATATTTTATAATTTTAATTTGATAAAATCAACTTAATTTTTTAATTCATAATGTTAAAACTAGATTATGGTGATTTTTTTTAAATTTTTCTTAAAAGGCTGATTTTTAGGTGAATTAGGGAAAATACAGATTTTAAAAATATGGTCACTTCATTGAAATTATCACAATATAAGGTTAAATTAGAGTTCAATAAACCATATTTATATATCATATATATATATATATATTAATATTATTAATTTAAAAATATAATTTTGAACTTAGAAATATATGTTTGAAATTCCAAAAATTAAATTAATATGTTTTATTCAAATAATGTTTTTTATTTTATTTTAATTAAGTAATTTCATGGTAACATTTAGTTTTGGTTCACGTTTACAAAATCCTCCATCTATTTAAAATAACCCAATTTTATCCATGGAAATAAACATTATACATGATTTTGGTATAAAATAATTTTTATGCTTAAGCGAGTATTTTTCTAAAAGCGCTTCTTGTTGCATTTTACAAACTTATATTAAAAGTAATTTATATCAATTATATAAATTTAATAATATAAAATGGATTAAATGTTCTAAATAATAATAATTAAATGTACTTAATGATGTTAACTTAATTTTTTTCATTATGAATATTAAATGTGAAAAATATTTATCACCTCAATTAAGGTTAAAATGAGATGAAATGGTTAAAAATAATGGGATAAGATTTAAAGATAAACCAAAAAACTTTAGAAACTCTATTTAGTTAGTTTTATTTCTACCTTAAACACCAAATATTTTAACCTATCATAATTTTTATCCACTTTACTTGAGTTAGACAAATATAATAGTATAAAGTTTCATCTATTTATAAGTTTTCTACCCACCTCACTTATAAATGGTCATCTCCTGTCCTCTCTTATTCAAACTTATTAAGGAAAATAAATAAACCAATAACCAACAGAATATATTACCAAAATAGTTATCCACACCCTAGAGTTTTTATTATTCTCAAGATACCACTTAAATTTGGATTAATGAATAAACCAAAGAAGGTTACCAAAAAAAGTATTTATATGCTGGTACGAATATTTTTCAAGTTCCTTTCTTATTAAACCCATTAAAAATATTTAATAACCATGTTAAAATTACAAAATAAGTATATTTACTATAATGGGATGTATTTATGTTAATGATACACACATTTTATATATCTTTTCTATTCTATGAATATTGTACACATCACTCTTGCGTATATATGAACCACTATCTCCACATAGGTGTGTGATTTTTTTAATTTATGCTTCACTTTTCTAGTTATAAAATTGGAATTAATGAATATATATTATATTTATTAAATAATTATGATTGTTTTAAAATATTATATCATGTACCTTCTTAATCATCCATCCAATTGAAAATGATAACATCACTCATGTGTACGTGTGAACTTCCACCTCCATGAAGATAAGTGATATGTTTTCCTATTACCACATTTCACCGAAGATTTTAATTTTTTTAATGAATACAAAAAACATTCAGGTAATTATTAAAATTAAGATGTTAATATAACCATTTAAAAAATACTTTAACAATGATTAATATACCAAAGTATTTTTTTTGAAATTGACTGAACAACTTTTAGTGGTCAACGTAAACAATAACTATTCAATTAATGGATTCCAAATGATTATTAAAGACCTCATAAAATTGAATATAGATTAAAAAATTTCTTAATAAATTATTTAAAAAATTTAAATTTACTATTAATGAGGATATAATGTGTCTGACCAAGAAAGAATCCAGGGTAATAGTTTTTTGTCTTGATTCCACTCCATCGAGACCAATTTTATTGTATTCACCTAATTTATTTTATATTAGGTATATAATAACCATTTTATGTAATATATAAAGAATTTATATTTATTCTTGGAATTTAATTTTTAAATTCAAAATTTCTCTTTTAATAGGATTTGTCTCAAAATTTATTAAAGTCATATATGTTTATTTTACAATTACACTCTTATTTGTGATTTTATGTGTTTAAATTTACATTGTAAAAATTACATGTTATTTATATTCTTTAAAAATACATAATTTTATCCACCTTTTTTATTTAGAGGGTTTAATTTTTTTCTTATACATATTTTTTCCTTCGGTACAAAAAAAATATTGAAATAATTTTTGAAGAAAAGGTGACCTTATTTATTTTTTTGGTCTAAAATATTTTTTTTCCATATCAATATTCATTGAATTTGTTTATAGATGTTTTTATATAATTTTAAATTATTAGTAAAGGTATTTTTCTACCTCCATTGAATTTCATTATAAATTTTTATAAGTTATCATTTTAATATTTTCCAAAAAATTCATTTTTGAATTTTTATAAAAGTGTAAAAGGAATGTTGCTCTTAAAGTAAACAACAAGAATGGATTTTACAATATTCATGTACTTTATTCTCTATTTATAATCATCTAAAAGTTTTGATGTTTTTTCAAATAAATTACTTTTTCCATTGTTCAATTAATTTTTAGTTTTTATAATAAGAGAAAATTTTATTATTTTCATAAAGGATTGAAAATAGATTTTTTATTAATTAAATGTATTTTATTTTTCACTAAATTTTTTCTTTTTATAAGCATTAAATATTTTCAAAATGATATTATTTCCAAAATGAATCTTTAAATGTATCTTTAAGACCTTGTGAAAAGATGTGGAAACTAATTTATCTTCATTTTTATAAATAAAATTTCAAAATAAATAAGAAAGGTTTATTTTAATTTTTTAATTACATTTTATTTTCTAATTCTCAAGTGGTTTTACTTAAAAATGTTTATTTATAATTAATTAGTGTTATTTTATTATCCTTTACCAATTTATATATTAAAAATTATTTTGTGTTCATTCACATTCTTTTGATCATATTCTCTATCACCTTACATTATTCATCAAACATTATTTTTCTATTTCATATACATATTATTTTATATCATAATATATTTATCATTTAAATATTGTCTTAACTATATATCATTTAAATATATGGTATTAGTTGATAGAAAATTATTAATAAAGTTATTTCATTTTTTTGGGAAATACTTATATTCCATACTTTTGATTTAATATTGATATTTATTAATTGATAAGGAAAATTTATTACACATTATATTGTTGATTCAATATATGATAAATTCAGTGGAAATATATATATGATGGGTGAGGATTGTTTATAGATAGACCCTTGATACATCATTAGTTCTCATGAGAAAAATAAACTGGGTATTTCTCAATGAATGCTAGACCATATAATGAAAAAGTTTTGGAATGAGGTCTTGATGTTATGAAAATTTTATTTGTACATGGCCTTAATGATAAGGTTCATGATGTCTTGACATGGGGCCTTAATGAAAAGATTATGAAATAAAAAATTATGAATTTCGTTCATTAAAATTTTCTTTATTAATAACCATGTAATTGTTTAGTTTATATTTTATGTGGATATATTTTTGTGCTCATGTTATTGATTAAATAGAATACATATTGATTATTTACTCTTTTATATTGTTTATATTTTATATGGTCATGATATATTCTATTTTACAACTTCCCAAACGAAAAATTTGAGCTCACAATTTATTATTTTTTTCCTTTCCATAGGATATGAAGAATGAATCTTTAAATTATTTTCAAGGATGTAAGATTTTTTTTCATGATATATTTTATTTTTCTAAAATAATATGAAAATATTATCTATACCTAGTATCCTAAGAAAACTAAACTGATCAATGTTTAATTTTTTTCATCCCCCATAACTTATACCAATGTAAAAAAACCACCTCCGAGATACAAGAGTTGAGGTTGTTATTTATAGTTTGTTCATAAATGTATCAAAACAAACATCAACTACTTTCCTAAAGTATAATGACAATTTGAGTGTGTTTTCTGTGTTTTGAGTGTGTGATTCATGTTTGAAAAAAATTATAATATATAGTTGAAAAATAAACATTTAATCATGCTGACTACACCATGTATCAGAATTTTGTATGCTTAATTGATATAAATTATAGATGATTCATTGATTATATTCATAAAGTATCATGAAAATATGAGTGTGATTTCTTGGGTCAGATCTTATTATGCAAATTTTGAACTAAAATATAATTTTAAAAGTAAAACATAAACTTTTAATCATACCTACCATAATTAATGTTAGAATGACGCGCTATTACTTCTTATTTTTCAAATAAATCAATAATTGTTTTGAGTTTCACAATATATTTAGAGATTATTTATTGTTTTGAGTATATGATGTTCATTTTGAACTAAAAATCAAATTTTAAATTGAAAACATACACTTTCAACCATATTGGTCACACCACGTGTTTGAATTATCTACGGTTAATTCCAACATATCATAATTTAGTCAATGATTGTTTTTAACATTTTAAAATTAATTCAATCATAATTACTCTACATTGAGTATGAAATATTCATTTTGAAATTTTTGAGTTATTTAAATGAAAAAGATACACATTGGGTAATTTCCCTTATAATATACATCCGAGTTACATGTGGTTAATTTTTAAAGTACAAAAATGAATCATTGACAATTTTACAAATGTATCATGATTATTAGAGAATATTTTATCTATTTTGAATACATGACACACATTTTGAACTAACATTTAGTTACCAAATTGAAATGATATTCCTTAAATCATACCATCAACATCACATATTTGAATGATGTGAATTTAAAACCTATATTTCATAAGTGAATCAATAATCAGTTTTATATTTTTTTCATGACAAACATTATATAATTGCATTATTTTGAGTATACGATGTACATTTTATACTTATTTTACACTTAAATTAAAAAAATTCACAACAAATTATTCCAAATACAATTCAAATAATAATGGGACATTGTTTATTTATAATGGTTACAATTTAAATGTTGATCATTATCCAAATCTCTGATTCTAATATAATCGTGTTTTATTGGTTTTGAGATTTTGATCTAGTATTTGAACAAAAATATCATTTTTTTAAATTCAAAACCAACATTTTATATCATACAATACTTACATTGTGTAACAATGTTTTTTTGGTTTGTTTACAAAGGTAAAAAAATGAATTAGTAATCATAACACTAAATTAATATGACAATGTGAGTGTATTTTATTGGTTTTGTATATATGGCATATATTTTGAACTAAAGTGTCACAATTAAAATGATGATATGAAATTTCTGTCATAGCAGCCACACAACATGTTATAATGATGCGTGGTTAAGTATTATATGAAAATAAGGTATCATTGGTTTCTTTCCTAAAGTATCATTATAATTTGAGCATGTTTGCTTGGTTTTGAGCATGAAACAAATGTTTCAAAACTCTCTATCAATTCAAATAAAAAAATACAAATGAATCCATTCAAACTACACCACACATCAAAATGACATACAATTAATTCATAATTCTAAAAAATGAATCATTGACCATATTCATAATGTTCCATGAAAATTTTATCATGTATACTTAATTTTGAGTTCGGGATGTGTATTTTGTACTAATATCCAACTTTTAAATTAAAAACATGCACTTTAATCCATACCAATAACACCACATGTTAGAATAAAGTTTGGTTAATTTAAAAAATTCATAAATAAATCATTAATAATTTTATTAAAGTAACACAACAATATGATAATGTTAGTATATTTTTGAACTTGTGACACTAGTTTTGGACTAAAATATCAATTTTTAAATTGAAAACATGTTATTTCATCACATGAATCTACGTAATAAAAATAAAACCAAGACAAATACTTTTTCAAGAATGAATATAGGGACTTATAAATCCAAAGAAGATTATCAAGTTATCCAATAACATCATAATAGTAATATAAATACCTTGAATACAAATTAAAATTGTAAAATTTCTAATAGAAATACCATATAAAGAATTATAAATAAAAATAGGTTAACATATATATATAGGAGTCTCTAAAAAATCATGCTGGTATCAAATTTTGAATATGTAACTGGTAATTTTTTCATATCCAACCACCATAAAAAGATACATTAGTTTATTTTTGTATGGAAAAATATCTTTGACATAATAATTATCATTGACAGAAATCACGGTAATGTTAATTTTTTTGATGATAATTGCTATGAAAAAAATATTTTTTTTCATAAAAAAATGAACCCTAGTATATTGATGTGATTAAACAGCCTAGGAAAACCTATGACATCACTTGATTCAGCTCACTAAAAGACCTAAAGAATGTTTCTGAATAACTATAGGATGATAATAACCACTTAGGATATCAAGACATACTAAATGGAACTATTTAACCCTCTTAATCTCATATACTATTTCCCTTCATTCCATACATAAATGTGAAATTAATTATATATACATTGGGAACTTATTCTATATAAATAAATAGTTTGAAAATATATTTTAACCAAACATGGTATTAATAGTAATGAAGAAATAAATATCCTAGAATAACCTTATAAAAAAATAAAGTTAAATATTTGAGATGTAGAATAAAAAAGAGGATAAAATGAAGATATACCCAATTTGTAAATACATTATCATACCAAATTTACCAAAATATACCAAAATTACTATTAAACCAACATTTTATAACCCATGGTCACCACCATATAATTATGTCACTATATTATATGTATTATGGTATATATACATTGCGTGGGTGTATATATGGTTTAGATATAACCCAATATCATACCAAAAATAATTTATGCAAATAATTTTATATTTCAGGGATTAAATTCTAGTTTGAATAATAGTTTGGAAAAAATATTTCATGTTTTATTAATAGATAAAGCTAAACACATTTCATTATATTATTATAAAACTACCATAATTAGATGAAATGAAAATAACTAGTAGTTTTTATACCCATATAATGGGTATAAATAAATGGTATACTGGAAGACATGATGTAAACAAAGTCAAATTTAAGAATTAGAATGATAGAAAATATCAAAGTATGGAATATGTCACAAAATCTGAATAACACACATTGGATGATTACCCCAATCCTTCTCGACACAACCTTGTAAATCAGTTATAGATCAAAATCTCCCAAACATAATCCTACTAGAGTTGTACCATAACCAACACATGATATTTTTAAGAGAGAAACCCTTGAAAGAGTAATCTCATAACTAAGAAACCCCAAACATTGTTAAATCACAGCTAAGGTGGAACTCATCCTTGATTTCCTTTTTATAAATCCAAGATCCCTTGTAAAATATCATATTCAAATTAATGAAATGAAAAAACAATATCCATATCAATCCTCAATAAATAAACCAAAAATCCTCTACAGAGTATTCCCTATAAAGGATCCCATAAATAATATTAAATAAACACATTTCCACATTTATGAAAAACTTTAAAAATGAAAATCGTGTATGAAACATAGTCTCTTAAAAATATCAATGGAAATAGAATATTAAATCAACTTGAAAAAATTAAAATAAAAATTAATAACCCTTTTTATATGAATTTTAAAAAAATTTGTTGATGATTAGATTTAGAAAAATCTTTATAAGGATTATAATTCATATTTAAAAAATAACCTTTAAAAAATATGTAAACCCTTTATGTTAAGATTTAAAACTATGAAACACTTAATAAAAATTATAAATTAATAAAATAATAATTTTGGGGACATTAATTCACTAATAAATACATTTATATAAAATCCAATCACTAAAGTCATATCAAATTAAAGGGATTAGGTTAAAACATCTAGCTTTGACTAACTAAATCTAGTATTCTTATTTGAATAATGAGAGATTGTGATGTATCATAACCTTTTCAAACCATAGGTAAAAATAATCCATGATTATAAAATTCATGATCCTTGTAAGTGGCCACCATGGATAGATGAGGAATGAATTATGTAAGAACATATATGGAGAAAAATATAGAAGGTGATATGTTTAAGAAATCAAGGAAGATAAGAGAGTTACTAAATGAAATAAATTTAAGTTGAGGGAGAAATCACCATGTATAAAAAAATGGTATGAGCATGATAATTGTATGTGTGGACCAAATATTATTGATTAAAAATGAGAGGGGATAAATGAATAAATATTCCTCAAGGGAAAAATTGTTTTATGGGAAGGTTGCATAGTTTGACCCCACAGTTTAGGAAACCATGTGTTTGATAAATAAATAAGAATAAACCGCTATAGGTTCTAGATTCACAGTCTTATAAAACTTATCTCAACCATAAAATGAATTTTGGAATCATGAACACCCTATGCGTGGTTGTGATGCATGTTTAGCATTAGTAGTGTGATAGACATATATCCTTAATTTTCCCCTACATTGTGTTATGTTTTTTAACAAAAAACTACCAAAATATCAAAGAATAAATAAATGAGAGAAAACTAATATACCAATAACATCCCTGTTTTACAATTTTCCCTACCATACCACTTTCTACACCCAAAATGACCTTAGTATTCATGATCTAAAAACAAGTGAGGCCATTAATCCCTAATCACATCATCAATCTCTCATGTATTGTGAATATATTCTCAATGTTTTTGTATTACATAGACTGAAGGAATTTATTTTCCAAATAATACCTTTTTTATGATCAGTAATATGAACTAGTATATCTAAAACCATGGAATTAAGTTTCAAATGTAAATCTTTCCATTCAATCAAATGAGATGAATTAGGATAATATTTCATTAATATTAACACATAAAATACGTCATCAATGGATGTAAACTAGGATAGTAAATCTAGATGGATTTTCAATTTCTCAAGATTTATAACTATTTAAAATTTTCTAATATACTAAGGCTTTATCTTACTTTAAATTACCAATTATTGGTATCCTAGCTATGGAGAGACTTTTAGAAGTACCAAATTACTCATTACAAATTCCAAAGGATAAAAGCATTGATTTATATATGATTTTCAAAAAATAAGAACCACTTCGCTTTTTTGAAATAAACCCAACATTACTGATCATGCCATAAATAATTCTTATTCCCAAAAATCGTGGTTTCACCACTCAAACTAATAAATAGGTGAAAAACACAACTATATAAAGGGAGACTAAAATATATCCATATTCTCCAATAATTGAAAACTATTACAATAAGAAACATCAATCAATAATAAGTAAATATACTATAAACATACAGAGTTGAGTACCCATGAAACATGAATATATTTATGAATTTAAATTTCCATTTCAGTTTGATCATTTATTTAGAGGTGTTAATCTATGATCAATTTTAATTGAGATCCCATAACTTCCGAAAGTCCATTCCAGAATCGAGTGGTAAAGAGAGGGTCTTGATTGGTGAAAATTGATGATAATAAACCATGAAATTCATAACAACTTATATATATTAGTTCCTAAGATATTCCACCTTTTCATTATCTTTTATATGAATTAATATATGTGATTTCACCAATCAATCAATAATCAGTGAAATGGAATTATTTCTATAAGGATATTGAAGAAATAAAATTAAAAAGCCTATGAATATTTCACACTATTTATATATAGGAATAGAAAGAAGTTTCAATAATCATATGGTATTTTTATGTTCAAAATATATCTTTAGATACATGAGGAAACATCCTAAAAACTCATCAATCCCTCAATAAATACCCTTTAAACATATTGATGTTCGAGATCATAACATATCTTAATTTCTTTAGGGTGAGAAACCCAACTAGAATGATGAACCAATTTCATCACATACTATGTTAAAGATACATGAACCACTACTCTTCCTAAAAAATAATGAACCTCTGGGAGATTGATGCTAATCACCCAAGGTCTCCCCACCATTTAGGATTATGTTTATGCACTTCCAATATTGATCAAATTAGTCCTCTCACTAAATCAAACCATATAAATAATATGTAGCATGTGAGATACCCAATAATCCCATATCATCTTCTCCATCCATACACTAAATTATTTCAATTAATAGTCTTCTAAAATTCCATTCCTCTCTATGTTCCTTCACCTGCAATGTTAGAAACATCATACTTAGATAATCGACAACCATGTTCCCATTTCCTATACTATAATTCAAATAAAAATTAAATATTTCTATATATTCTACATAGTATATATTTCATAGGTTGAAATCCTTTTTGAAGAAGATATTATTCAAAATTTTCCAATCCATGGACACCAAAAAATTCTCCTTATAGAAATAGTGACTCAATGATTTAAATTCATGAACCAATACCAAAAAATCTAGGTCATAGTTGAGGTATTACTTTTAATGATGGAATGGATGGAAAGAGAGATATTCAATAACTTAGTCTTGTTGCCTCAAAATACACCCCAACCTCATTATTGATGCATCTAAATACATGGGTTATCCTTAATTTAGCATATAAATAATAAAAAAATTTAGATATCTGAATCTATTTTAATTCATCCAAAGTATTTTGACACCTTCCAATCCATTCAAATTTCACCAACTTTTGTGTAAAGAACATCAAGGGAGATAATTGATTGGAAATTTACTAAATAATAGAATACACTAACCATCTAAATACAAATATATTCTAATCTTAAACACATTCATAGGTTCTTACCAATACATAAATTATAAAATAGTTTTGGGATCTGTAGAAATTCGGGTTTCAAACACCATATGACCTAGTAATTCCACTTCCTGGATCAAGAATTTAAACTAAAATAATTTTTAATTTAGAGGATTCGACTTCAATGTATTTAGGAAAAAATTTAAATATTTATTTTTACCCAAATTCATCCTAAAATAAACTAAAATATCATCTAAAAAACATCGATATACATGTCGAGGTATCAATGGAATTTAGAGTTTATCAATATCATAAAAACCATATGAGAATTTATAAGCCCAAATCCAAAAACATAGAACTTATAATTTGAATACATGATCTTGAATATTTTTTAGTAATATCATATTTATTCACTCTCAACTAATTGTATCCATATCTATGAGTAAATTTTGAAAACCATACTACAATCTTAAGATAATAAAATAGATCTACAATATAAGGAATCAATTATTTAGTTTTCAATAATAAATGAAAATTCAAAGGCTTCAATCAAACTTATTTTTAAAGATTAACATTTCCACCCATAGTGACATAAAAGGATGTATTAATACCAAACTCTCAATATCATTAATATTAAATTTTAATTGTTTTATTTTAGTGGGATTCATACGATATGATTAAAAATACTTGCGACTTATCCCTGGAAGTAGATGAATGGAGAATTATACCCCTCTATCTATTGAAAACTCGATGAAATCATCATAAAGGCCATGAGATACCTTTCCATGACCATATTAATTTGATAAATAGAAACCCCATTGATATAATATAATATATGAGTAGATATATGACTTGAAATAGATTTAAAATTTTGAATAGTATGACCAACCTGACCTGATCTTGGATGTCACTCACATTGGAAGATGAGAATATTCCAATCAGAATAGATAAATAAAAATTTCTAATGATAGTAACAAATTTAATATTTATATTTTATTACCATATCCATATAAAACATAATATTGATGGTATCTAAATAAATAACTCAAAACCCTAAAAAATCTCAACATCATAAATCAGTATATGATACTAAGGAAACGTGAAATCTAAATCCATCTTATTTTATAGAGAAGTAGTGATTTCCACCACATAAGGAATCATCTTATATTTCAATACAATCAAAGATATTAATTTATAAAAGATTAATATATTAAAAGAACATGTATTAAAAAAATATATGACCATGGATGAATCAATAAAGGAAATACCTCTAACAACTGATGGACTGACCTTTTATTCTACAAGATCATGATCTACGATATATAAATAAATAGATTTGGGACTACATTGGGACTTCTTATTAGTATTTGAATCTCACACCATACTAATTAACTCTTTACATCTCCAAGGATGAGATAATTTCCCATAATATGCATCAGTCTACTATAGAGAGGCACTTGTGTAAGAGTAACCAACTTTACAAATCTATGGATGATGACTAGAAAATCATTATAGAGTCCCTACCAACCAGACCAGTGGAAAGTATTTGGAGACTGTAAGAAATTAGTCTTGGATTTCCCAAACCACCCATAATAGAAGATTTTAAGAGGTCCATGACCTGATATTTTACATTGAAAATGATAAATGCATTATTAAAAACTCTTACTGCTACCCCAATGAGATTCCACAAACATCCTTTTTAACTAGATGAGGAAATATAGCTTCCTCCTATTATAAAAGTATCAGCACACAAGACAATATATATTTTTATATCAGTCTACATCATAAACCCTTATTGAAAACTAAAACAGACATGAGTTTGAAAAAGATTACAATCATTAACCTCATATTAGGTTTTAGGCCCATATATAATAATTGATCCTTAATGAATTTATTAGTGAGATAATTTTTATAAAATAAAATAAACTAAAAAAACAAATGCGTGGAATACTCTATTAAGGAATATATCCCTTACTCTAGAGTCATACTCTACATATATTTTTTTATATTTAGGGTATATTAGTAAAATTATTTTTTTAACCTCTCCTTGAACTTCTCTCAAGTTTAATATTATTTTAGTTTAGCTTGAACTAATAATTCCCATAATTTATGGATTGGTCTATCTAGTATATATATATAAAATTTGACCTTGGAATTATAATGGGTCTCAGTAAAACCAAAATTATAATATATTTCCCATATCAATTACTCATTCTCCATAGACCCTTGATCACTAATAAATGAAGGTGTGTTTTATTTTTTAGTTATTGATCATGTTTCACTACTCGAGGATGGTCTTTCTTACCTACTCAACCTAATGTTTGAATAGGTTAGATGATTGACTGAATAAGGTTAGGATCCAAAAGGGAATTTACCTATTGAATATTTTTTTAGCACCACACATATGGTCCACTAAATCCTATTTAAGAGGAATCACGTATAGAAACATGAGACAAAAACAATAATCAATGTTAAAATAAACCTCAGTATCATAAAAACTCACCAAAATCCATTCAATTTCTTATAATAAAGTAATACTAGTAATAGAGGAAATATAAAATCATAATGAATGGATTAAAAATTTAAATAAATTAAATATTATACATGGTTTTCTTAATTAGTTTGGTAAATTTTTTGCCAACCTATATATCTCATAAGAGGATGTCCTGACGAAAATGCATTATCTTTGCACAATTTTCCCAAATATTTAAACACACTGTGTATCTTTGGATTCCCTCCCATTTTCAAAATATACTTTCATTTTCTAAAATAACTTATATTTCCTTTATAAAATACATAATGAAATCAAACCATTTAAAAATATATCAATAAAATTTGAAATTATAACTCAAATACAAGAGAAAAATCTCAACCAACCATGGTAGCTTGAAGTTAAACATGAAAAAGAGTTGGTTTGACAATTACTAGTACTTAACTCTTGAGATATATTATTAATATCTTCTATATACCTTTAATCATAAAATAGAAATAGGAACCTGATAATATTTTCTAACAAACTATCCTCAGTCAACCTATCATATCACCCAAGTCAGTTGCCCACAAGGCCTAAAGCACATCCCAAATAACGAAGGTCGGTGACAGGGGAGGTAGGTGTCAATACATACCAATTGAGAATTATTTACCCTCTAAAACCCATATAAAAACATCATAGACACTAAAAAATCATATGTAATTACGTATCCATAGGATATATACTCATTCTAAATAATTATACAGTTTTAAAATATTGTCCATATAAGTAAGGTATAAAGAGTAAATAATAAATTGACCTCCAAGAAAAACATTATAAATAAAAAATAAAGTGAAATAAATAAAATTTATAACACAAAATAGGGAAAAATGAATTTAGTAAAAGGTATCCATTACAAGAGAATCATAAAGAAACCAAAATTTCCCCAAATTCCATACAAACAAATTCTTTATATCCTATGATCATGATATGATCATCATGTCACTAGAAATATGAAGAAGTAACCCATAGTACATTTTGGTCCTACACAAGGGAGAATACCTAGAGAGGAGGTGGGATAATAATGGAATAAAAATTTTAAAGTAATCCATTCTTGATTCTATTTCTTTATGTGGTGAATCTAACATATCTCTTTATAATGAAATAGTGTAAAAATAAAATAAACAAATGAAAGAGGAACAATAATTTTACTTGATTTTCCCATACTAGGTGATGTCTGAGGATCATACACAAAGTGATGCTACAATGTACCAAAATTCATTAAATATCACTATTTTTTACATGTTTATAGTAGAATCATCATCGCCATGGTTTATAACCAATTAAAACTATTAATGAAATACTCACTCTAGTGAAGTGAATGTACAAATACTCTAGAAAAATCTTTAGATGATTTGAATAAATATTGAAATGGTTCACAATAACACTGGTGTGGCATTTTCCAAAGTGAGGTGAATTATCCATTAAAACATATTATTTTCTCCATAAATGTATTATATATAAAATATAGCCTATATAAGATTTATCACATAAGTTAATTTTGTCTTATTATTCTCTATGTATGTTCTTTGTTCTATTCTATCTTCCATGTACATTTTTAATGATATATTCACTAACTGAAAGAGAGTGATTAACCCTCTATAATATTCCTACAACTATTCCTTTCTTCTATATAATATTTCATGTGGTATATTTATATAAACATTACCCATGAAAAAATATCTTCATAAGATTACATTTTTTTTCATCCATGTAGAAAATTTATTTTTCTTCTAATTTTGGCAATGATCTCATAATATTTTCCTTCTACAAACTACACGTCACTCCATCTAACATTAAAAAATAATTTAAATTTTGTAAAAAAATGACCCACTATCCTTCAATATTTCATGATACTTTTCCACCACAAATAAATTTTCATCCACATAATTTTTTTCAAGCATATATAAGATTCATCCTTTTTGGTTTGCATGGTTCTTTCCCCATCCTTTCACAAATATATCTCTTTTAGGCTTCCTAATAAAAAATTAAATGGATCCACCCTCCACTTAATTAATTTGTGTCTCTATAGAGTTCATTTATATCAATTATTTCACTGAATATATTTTACTCTCTATATTTTCCTCTACATAATCATATCAAGGTCTTAAGAAGTTATTTCACATTATTTATTCCTTTACTCTATATATTTTTACTAAACTCATCCTTTAACTCTAAAATTTCATGACCCACAAAAATAAATCCAAAAAATTATAGAAACAACATATTAAAAAATGTGTTAATATTCACCATTCAATAAATTTTATAAATTACTTTTTAATAAAATATCCAAAATTCCAAAAGCACACTTGAGATATTTTGGCTAAAAATTATTCATCTGGGTTTATTTATAAGACTTCACCCTTCTAAGAAAATTTAGTGACAATAAATTTTAAACTATCTACTTCATATACCAGTCAATCTTTGAAACTGCACATTTAAATCAAAAGTTCACTTACCATATACAGTAGTCCCATAAGATTTATGAAAATTTTGTGAAACAAGAGTAATTAACAAGGTTTATCAATGAAAATTTTTGATTATCTTGATCACCACTAGGTTCTTGAAATCCAATATTTTCTAATCCCCTTCATATTCTCTCCCCCTAATCCAAAATTGAATTATTTTCCCCCTAATCCAATATTTTCTCACTAGCATAGATATTTGTACCAGCTTATCCTTGGTGTGTTCAGAATTGGAATCAGACTCTAAGATTTTGATTCGGGTCTTACATGGGAAAGCGAAGGTTCCATGGGCCTTGAGGTACATTATTCGTAGATGTGTTGCTATGATTTCTAATGATTGCTAAACTGGCCATATCCCTAGAGAAGCAAATTTTTTGGCGGACGCTCTATCAAGGGAGAGTGGCTCGGAGGATCCTCGAAGGGTATTCCTGAATGTGGGTTCTCTACCCCGGGTATGTATGAATTTTTTGCTTGGGGATGCGCTAGGAATAAATCACTTTAGACCACCCTGATCTCTTTGGGGTGGGGCCTTATTATCTGTTTGAATTTTATTAAAATAAAAAAATAAATTTTTTAGTCAGAGGTAATCCAAGTAATTTCTTGGGGAGCGAGGGTCCCAATTTCACACTATTTAAGTGTGGTGAGTCGATTAAACTCTATGATCAAACTAATGATTCTCAAACATCTCCTTAGGAATGGACTTCATTCTTATTTCTATAACTTTAATTTGAGTGGGAACAAAATCCAACTTCACTACCCCTTTCTCAACCTTATCATTAAGGATTGGATATTTGATGTCAATGTTATTTTTTCTTAAATTATGGGCATGACTTTTTCTAATATTATTAAAACTCTAGTTATAATATTTGATTGTTTAAGAGATTTAAAATCAACTCTAATATTCTCAATATGTTTATTCACCCATAATAATTAAGTACAAGAATGATTTTCTGATATATATTCAAACTGAAGAGTGATCGATGGAATATAATCATATTTCCTTTTTAGAAAAGAAACAATCAAATTTACAAAATGAAATACACTTCATGACTTTCTATCATCCAATAAACTAGATCAATTTCAATTTTTATATCCCAATAACCATGGTTATGAATTTTATTCCAATGGAAAACCGAAATTCATCATGCCTTTGATATACCATTTTATTCCATTCATTTGGTTCAAGTGGATTTCATTAGTATTATTGATGAGAGCTTATAATTTAAAAATAATTACATGTATATCAATAAAAATTAACTCTACTATTGATATAAAACTAGGGAAAATCATTCATTCATGTTACTCTTGTAATTCAGGAAATAATGTTTTCAATATATTAAATAATGATTTCAGTGATTTAATCATTTGTCATATTTAATTGAGAAATCATACATCGATTGGGAGTTCTAATTATACACTTTATAGAGGAAATTAATTATTATTATTATTTAATAAATATATTTTGAATCGAGTGAAATATTTTTACAATTAATTTTGAACTATTCATTAATGTGTATGTTTGAAAATGAAAAATGGAAAAGGGATCCCAATGTATGAGTCATTTCATGTTCAACATAAGTGTTCTCTTGGACAATTTTAGTGTCATGGGGTGCACTGTGGGTTTCATTAAGTTCAATGTACTTTTATTATATATATGAATATGTGTGGTTTTCGCCATTAAAACTTATATAGAGGTATGAACTATGGGGATTAAAGGATGGAAATTAAAAAAAATAGTTGAAATAAAAAATTATATCCTTTGATGGCTCAAATAAAAAAATCACCCTTGAGATTCTATATAGAAATCATCCACCTGATAATGAAGAAGATGACCATGGAAAAATATGTGTCAATATTGAATAGTTAAGAATAAATTATCTGATTAAATCATGATTCTTGAGATGAACACATGTAATCCTTCCAAGGGAGTTCGATCTATGAATTGAGTAGGATCCTGGAGGTACCAAACTCAGGTGAGGATAAAGAAGTTTTCTTTGATGATCATATAAAGCATGGAGATATTTATCAAATCCTAAAAACCTAGATCATTTATATAATAACAACACTTTTCATCTGATTGTAATAGAATATGGAAGAAGATATGCATGTTTCATTAACCCTTTTCTTTTCCCTATAATCACTCTAGTGATGTAACACTATACCCTTAGTAGTTACACCATGGAGAATAACATTACCCATATTATTGAATTCTGACTTTAATTTAATATTTTATTCTATTTATTTCACTTTATGTTTTTTATTTTTAAAAATAATATAAGATTTTAGCTATTCTATAAACTTAAATTATTCTTCTCTTATTCTAGATTTTCACACAAAATCTACCCGGATCTTCTTCATTGCCTGTGACGGTGAGAGTGGGTTTTTTTTGGAGTGATAGGGAATATCCCATAACTCATCTAAGGCATCAATAAGGGGAATAATTTTCCATTTCACTACCCTATACATGTTAAAACAACAAGATGAGGGTGATCAATGTGGTATTATCTTATTAGAGTGAGATATAAAGAGATAAAAATTTAATAATGATTTAAAAAGTGGGTGGATGTTCATGGTTAGTCCTCTAGCATTATAAATTGATTAGAAATTAATTATTTCTTATATTTTATCACACAATACATTCATTATTACCAACCACAATAAACCAACATAATATAATACAAGAAAATACTATAGACATCCCTCGCTATAGAGATAACCCATGTCACAACACTACTACATTTTTGCTGGGGTTCAAATTTTTTTTTGGCTAGAGCCCCATGACAAATTCCTCACTAACCCAGTTCTATTTCCAGGAGAATGTAAAATTTTATTTATTATTATTTTTTGTTTTATTTCATTTAAAATTAATTTGAAATATTCCCATGTTTAGTTCTAATCACATAGTTCGCTTTTGTAACGCCCTGACCCCAGTTACCCAGAGTCAGTGCATTATTACATAACATTGGCATGATCAAAAGAAAGATCAAATCTCGAAAGACCGATTGGTTTAGTAGCCTGGGAAACACTAGATATATTCATAAGTTTTACATTACATCATAAAATGAAAAACTACTACAACAACATAATGTTTCCACAGTCCACACTATAACCCCCTCATAAAATCCCTGTAGGTCATTCATAACTTAAATCTTCACATCCTGGGAAAAATAAAACATAGAAAAGGGGTGAGCTCAAATGCCCTGTAAGGATAACAATATAGCGGAACATTCAAAAATAAGCATAAACATTTAAGGCAATGAATTACTAAAACAAAAGCCTTTTAAAGTTGAACTTCAACATAGTATGGCAAAAGTAAAATGAAATAATGCCATTTACTTGTTCACATGGATATTCTACTAATCGAATAATCACATGCAATATCAATAACCACTTTCATAATGTTGGAATGCATAATGCCAGACTATCATAACCACATAGCCAAGGCCTCGTGCCAAGACTACAAATAAGATTTTGTCAAGGCCTTGTGCCAAGACACTAGTTTGTCTCATGAGACCTACCGATGCATCGAGGAGCTATAGCGGGCTCCACCCGTCACATATTAAGTCCAATGCATTCCCATTTGAAAAGGTTTAAACATAACATAAGCATTCGTATTAAAACTAGCATACGAAATGTCAATAATTTCACCATAAACTATGAATGGTATAAAAATAGCACATCCACAGTCAAACATATCACAAAACCTTCAATACAATATAGAAGTTTTGTATCATAATAAATCAACATCAAATAAGCGTAAAATCCGTCAAAGGATGTTGACATAGATGAAATCAAAACACTTTTTAGAGAAATATCTTTTTCTATTTTTGAAATAATTTAAGAGCCATATAAAATAAAACATTTTCTTGAAAATATTCTTATAATCTTGTAAGGGAAGCTTTGAAGATTTTATAACGGCGGAAAATAGCCGCACCCGCCGTATAAGTTAAAAAAAACATTCTTACCTTAATTCTGTCGAAAAGGTTAAAAAGGACCTTGTTTTGAAAACGACGGAAAGATTCCTTTATAAAACTCTTATAAAAAGTCAAACAAGGGTATAAATGACTTTAACCCATATTCTTGTAAATAATAAAAATGTTTTTAATTACATTTCGAAGAAACATGGATGTGGATGATAAAGAAATCCCAGTAGATTATTACAAATAAACAACCTCGGGTAATGAAGAGATTGTGAAATAAACCTTACCTTGTACTTTTCCTTGGTTGGGGTAGGTTAACCTCCTGTATAATGGTGAAATAATTGTTATTAAATTATACAATAATCATATATATTAATATGATATCATATATGATCTTTTAACATTGATTTGATAATAATATCTTAGAATTATCGTCGTTTCGGGTGTTAACTTACTCATTTTCTTTTATATGTTTTGTTACATAAGCCATGTTTGTTGGATCTTATTCATATCCAGAATGATATCAAGTCCTTAAACATCATTTTTCAAATCATCAAATGATAATTATACTTGAATGGATACGATGGAGAATGAATCTCATCGCGTTCGTGGAGACGGTAGTCCGTACGTACGCACGAGCGACAATATCATTCTTTTGATATTAAAATAATATATAAATGGATGGTATATCATATATAAAGAATCATTAACATGTTATATTTATTATTTACATGAGTTACACATCATTATTATACCCATCCAAATAATAATATATTGAATAACAATTACACCACGACGTGGAGATGGTAAGCCGTACGTACGCACGTATGGTGACATGTTATTCAAAGGGTGGATAGAATACTGAATATGGTTGTACCATATTTATAATAACATCACAGTATATTTGAGATACTGGAGTTATTATTTTATAATGGTAAGAACAAAGAAAGAAGAAGTGGAAGAAGAATGGTACTTGAAAAGGGGTGGTGAAAACATTACCTCTTCTTCGGGTTCTTCCTTTTGATTTGATCAAAAGGGCTCCTTAGGTTGGCTTTCTGATCAAACTAAGGCCTCTAAGTTGTAGTGCGGGATGTTGGGAGAGTATTTGGGCAGAGTTTGGCCGAACCAAAAGGCTTTGAAGGTGTGAAGAAATGAGAAGGAGGAGTGCCCTTTTATAAGAGGGGTGAGGGGCACCTTTGGAAAAGCTAGAAATATTAATTTATAATAAATTCATATTCGGTTTCTAATGGCTCCAAAGTTGATTATTCAAATGTTAAGCTGGGGATAGGTCTAAAACCACTCAACCAATAGAATTTAGACAGTTTTGGGTACTTATATTAACCTTATCTTTAAGTATTAACTCTAAGTTAATTAGTTTCACTTTTACAATGTCTCTTTGTATTTTTATATAATATGGTTAATAAACTCACTATATACATCCAAGAGACCCCCAAGTGGTCCATTAATGATGAAACTATCATGATATAAGTCTCTTGTCCGAACCTTAGATTTTTAGGAATTTAATATCAATTAATAATATAATATTTGTTTTACGAACTCTTTTATGTCAATTTTGACACTATTCAATAGTTGATTTTTTTGAAACTCATAACAGATTTATTACTTCGAAAAAAGTCAATTAAATCAATCCTAATATATCATATTATCCTAGAAAATTAGTTTAATTCATTAAAAGTTTCATATTATATTTATTTTGGTATTTATAATATCACTTATTTTAATTTTTCACTATTATAGTAATTACTGCATCATCATTGTGTCATAAATAAAATAAATTATATAATGTCTAAAAATTTTAAATATAATATAATTATGTAGGAAATCTTTTTATCTTTCTAATGAATATTTATAATCTAAAATCGAACATATATAACCCTATGTAACAATTGTTTTGCTAAAAGATATATGCTTGTGTCATTTTTGTATTAATTTTATCTTAATTAAAATAAAGTGTCATTATCACTTACAAGTGGATCCATGGAGTCCCAAAATCGCCCCAAAGATGCCCATGGTCGACCATGTATCAACCAATAGGGTTAAGACACGTTTTAGGGTAATTAGTATTATTATAATATTATTTTTTAACCCTTATTTACCGGATTTACCCTTAACCATGGTAAATAAAATATTTACCGCAGTAATTATTCAAAATGTCTAAAAATAAAAGTTACCTATTTACACAATTTGAACATCCTGATTCCAAATATGGAATCCATTTTTCTAAATTCAAAACACAGAAGTGGCAGAAATTAATTTAAAATTAATTCCCGCTGTCAAAACAAAAAGCATGTTTTTAAGAGATAATAACTATCAAAAGATTGACACTTGTTTATGTTCGGTTTAATTGTAAAATTATGTCCAATGACCAAAATTATATTAAATGGTAAAAATATATTCTAAATATATTTTAAAACCACTCAAATTCATAATTTATCAATATTAATTATTTTGATTAAAAAAGTTGTTTTTAATTAAAATTTAGTAATTTTCACTATTCATCAAAATATAAAAGTTATCCGAAAAGTACCAAAATTTCACCCTAGGCTAATTTCGATATTACGAATCCAAAAATGAAGTACATTTTGAAATATAAAATATATATGATTTCAAAAAGTAGGTATTACTATTCACAACAGCTAGTTTAATTAGTTGTGGTGTGTGTTAGAACTCGAGGTTGCGTACAACACACGCTATCGCATTATTCGAAGGGAAACGTACCGTGGAAGCTTGGGGTGTTACAGCTTTGATGAAAATTTTGAAAGTACTATAATGGAGAAAATTATGAACAAAAGGATCACTATGAAATTAGAGATGGAATGTTTCATAATTCCATTGAAAAATTGCCCATATTTATCCCCTACTGTCTCTAGAGATACCATAAGATGTGAAAACATATAGGACAACCCAGATCAACTAAATATAACCCATATATTGATATATTCCCCAAAATTTAATAATAATATCCATAAATGAAAATTTAAAAATTAATATGATATAGATCTTAAAATTGGAATGATATAATTATTGCCTAAATTTCATGGTGTGTTAAGAGGGGATCCAAAAAAACACATGAGGGTATTCTGAGATGTCAATAATAGATTAAATCCTAGAGGAGTTACTCATGATCAAATAATTTTAATACCTTTCCACTCAACTTAAAATGATCAACCAAGGAGTATATTATTTATCACCATTTATCATGGTGATATGTGGTCCATTACAAAGACCCCACTAGTATATTACATATGTGTTAACCTAAACCTATTACTCTGATCTATTTTCCACCCTCTTTGATCCATGTCAATATACCTTGTCATCCTAGGAATTCTTTATTTGATTGGGAATCCAGGCACTCACTACGATACTTCATATATCCCAAAAAAGGTAACATGTTTGAACATGATAAAAAGTAGCTATAATATATTATGTATCTCTGTAAGGTTACAATAAACAAGGTTTTATATACCATGGTGATGAATAAAAAAATAAAACTGTTAATCCTAGATAATTCAACACCTGGGATGAACTTCATAAGTTTATCATCTAGAAATTACTCCCTATATCCAAGAGTACCCCACTTTTATGGATATCTATGGGATAAAAAAATAAATTGGATAAAATATATATGTGTTTCGGGAGATATTCAAGTATATGAATAAATCATTCCCACACCAACCCTTTGAAGACAACAATTCCTCGGTATTATTTTACCAATTACCACTAGACAATGAAAGTAATATTTTGGATTCTTTTCTGGAGGATCCATGATTGAAAAGTCACCTAGTGAAGTGGGATATTAGATATAATGTATATAAAAAAACTCCTGAAAATTCAATAAAAGATCCACTACAAGTGGAGTTCATGGGATAAAGGGTTTTAACTCCCATTTTCTTAAAATTAAAATTGATGAAAAAACCTATCATTTGTGATTGTTAGCATTGGATAAGGTTTAGTAAGGATCATCAAACACACCTCCTAGAGTGTTCCAAATTTTATATTATCTAGATCATTATATCAAAGGAATCCCTCAACTAAATGAGAGTTGTGATTCCATGTACTAAAGGTATTACCAAAAATAATAAATTAATAACCAAGGTTTTATGGAAAATTCTATGACTTAGATTGGAGATGGAAACCAACAGATTCAAAGAACACCTTTATAGTAGAGTTATTAATAACTATTCAGTTCACCATATTTCCAATGACACTATTATTATCCTTTTATAAGATATTAATAATGAAAATATCAAGAACCCTCAAAAAGGACCTTCTATGATTGATTTTTGAGTCTCAAACCAATAAAAAAGAAACCCTCCCAAATCATGGATCAGAGTAGAAGGTGATGAATGGATAGTTCAGAAATATTACATCTATCCTAAATACCATTGTAAATATATAATCATTTAACCACCCTACCTAATCAATTCACAACCCTAAGGGGAATGTTATTTTCTTCTTTAAGAAGTAGTAAGGAGGTGAAGAGCTTTGAAAAATCACCCCTAAGAGATCAAGTTGGAATTGGAAAGCCCAAGGAACTTCATGAATATATCCATGAAATTATATAAAAATGGTATGTGACTATGGATACATCACCAATAAATATAGAAAAATATAAATCTTTGATGGAGGACCCACATCAACCCTAGGTCCATCCCATTAAGAATATAACCACCCCGTAAGATTGATGAAGAATACCAGTAATATTAGGACATGAAAGAATTTTATGAGAGTTCAAGTCAATATCTCATTTTATTTCACGATATATAAAATTTCACAAAGAAAATTATAGAAATAATAAGTAATTGTAAGAAGATGAAAAGGTGATTTTAGGTAGGTTTTTCCACTCTAATAACACTATATATACCTAATAAATTTCAAGAACTAGGTACATTTACTATCCATTTCACCATAGGATAACATAATTTTACTAATTCACATTGTGATATTCGAGCATAAATTAATGTCATACCTTATTAATTTTTTTCCCTATAGAGAGGAGAACTCAATCCAATTGTAGTGATTGCACAACTTACTAACTAGAACACTACCTTCCGATATATAATTATAGAGGATGTTTCGGTAAGAGTGAAAGGACAATTATTCCCTACTGATTTTGATAAAATGAACATGGAATAAGAAATATGTAAAGTTCACATATCATTTTAGGTAGGTCATTTATTATGATTCCTAAACCATAATTATTATTCATGACAGAACACTTTCCATGTATTTTTGGCCAAAGAAAATGAACATCAACATTTTAGATTTAATGCGATACCCTCATGAAATGTAATATTTTTTTAACACTGTACCATTTAAAATTTTCTTGTTACTTTAAATAATAAATTAAAATATTTGAAAAAATAATTCTACTAAGAGAATCTCTTGAGTAACATGATTTTATTAATAAGTATTTTTTAAAAATGAGTTAAATATTGAAATAGTTTCATGTAATGAATTGTTTGAGGAACCATATGGAAGTTATTTTAATGATATACACAAATATATGAATGAAACTTATAACCTTCATATGTAGATAGAAATTATGGATAATATTTAGTAGAAATCATTACTAGATCACCCCTCGAAAACTATAACTAAATATTATACCCTCTAGTTATTAATATGATTTTTTGAAAAAAAAAATAAAATACTTCTGATTATAATATCTATCCAATTTGCACTTAAAAAAAAGAAAAACTATTGGATTCTCTAAAAATATAATTCTAGATCCTTAGGATGGTCATTAGGTGACTTTCAAAGAATTATTCTAACAATGTGTGTACACTAAATTCACTCTGAAAGTGATACCAAGTCTCTGAGAATATCCAAAAAGAGGCTTAACCAAACATTGATATATTTTTTAAAAATAGAAAATAAAATATTTTTCATGTATTGGATCATATACATAATATTTGACTCCCAATGGGTGATTCCCATTCACATTGAAACCAAAATACTACATTAACCATTGTAAAAAAATGAAAATATTGAGTTAGTGTCTACGAGGATTTAGAAAAGCTGGAGAACATGTATTGACACTAGAAAAATGAATAATGTGACCCCAAAATACCACTTTACCATCCCTTTTATAGACCAAATGTTAGAGTGACAATTTGTTAAAGGTAATTATTTCATTCTTGTTGGATTTTTGGTGATATTTTTTTGGTTCCCATAGCTTTAGAGGACCATGTTAAAACCACATTCACATATCTATTTAGTATGTTTTATTATAAAAAGATTATATTTGGGTGATCTAATCCCCCACATACATTTCAAATATTTATGTTAAATATATTTTTCTACCATAATTAGAGTCGATTAACAGTATTTCATGATGATTTTACTATTTATATAATATTTTTCTAAAATTTTTATGAATATTTGGAAAACTATTTAAAGATATTCCATGAGAAATTATTATGTTTAAACTTTGATAAATTCAATTTCATAATATAAAAATGGAATTTTTTGGGCCACATTATTTTTAAAGATTAACTTTAAGTAGATAAGACCATCTTATAAATTATTTCAATGTGACCTTATTCCAATAATTTAAAACATATTATATATTTCTAGTCCATGTTAGATTTTATAGAAGCTTTAATAGGTAATTTTAAAAAAATTCATTTCCTCTGAATAACCTATTTAGGAAGGAAAATAATTTTGTATTGAATGATTCATGGAAGATAAATTTTGATCAAATTAAGGAAATTTTTATCATAGGTCCCGTAATTGTTTCACACAACAAGAATAAATGATTTCAGAAGAAATATGATGCTTCTGATAAATTTTTGGGGTCTTTTCGATCCTAAAATATTTATGGGAAATCCCATATGATATCTTATACATGAAATAAAATTTACATAGCACAAATTACCTATAAAAAAAGATGAGTAGATTTTATCTACTGTTGTTTCTATAGGGGAATTTTAGTCATACTTTTTAAGAAGAAAAATGATTGTTTTTTATGATCTTGAAACAATCGGGTATTATATTAGGAAATATAAAATAATTATAATATTACTTATATTGATGTTACTAATAAAATAATTAGACTTAAAGATCAAGGATAAAAAGGGTTGTGTGAATTTAGTTTCAGAACAAATGATATGGTTACCTTAGATCGATGAGGTAAAAACACAAAACTAAAAAAACTCCGGATAACTCTCTATGTGGTGATAATTTGTAAAAATCCACCCAAGTACCCTGGTATACTAACTTGGAAAATTATTTTATCACATGAAAGGTACACTATTTTTAAGCATTAAATTCATAATATGAAATCTGAATCCAAATACAATGGTTGGGGGGATCCTTACTAATGGTAGATTTATATGGACCATGTAATTAAAAGACATATACTACATGCAGTGGTTAAGTTCTAGATTTCATTTTGGGATATACATTCATGCATAAGCCATTTTAGACCTCAAATAATAGCCATTAATGTTTTAAAAGTTAGAATATTTTTCCCACAAGGTTTTAAAGACACATAGGATTTTTAAAAAACCTTTTGATACTTTAAATTTGTTTGTTGAATTTATAAAGACAATAAATTCCAAAAAAACCATTTTTTTTTGAAATATTCCATGTGTGGGGATCGGATTTCATGGGGATATTTTGTATATATTTTTTATTTTACTATATTTTTATATTAGTTGATTATGTTTAAATGTGTATAAAACCATAATAAACTAGAACTGATGATGAAAAATATGTAATTGAGTATCTAAGATCAAATATATTTTCTAGGCTTGGAATTAATTGATCTATAATAAGTGATCAAGGAAAATATTTTTGTAACAAGATCATAGAAACCCTCATAAAAAATCATTTAGTTCAGTATATGACCTCAAAAAAATTTCACCACAAAAAATATGCTAGATGGGTTATCCAAAAAATAAATAAATAGAATCATGGAATGAATGGTGAAACCTAACTAGAAGGACTAGAGAAATAAATTGGAGGATTCATGACGAGAATATACATCTTCCTTCAAAGCACACATTTTTATGTACCCTTATAGAATAGTTTGTTTAAAATATTTTCACTTTCCGATTGAGATGTAGACTATGTCTTAAAGGGTGGTGAAAAAATATTCCAAAAATTCAACAAGGTTAGAGAACAGAGGAATCCGTAAATTCTGGAAATCGAGGAGATGAGAAGGGATTCTTGCGAGTAATCCCTACTGTAAAAATAATAATCCATACATAACCACTATAAAATAATTCAGAAAAGAAACCTAAAAGTTAAAGAAAATATAATTTTATTATTATTTAGTGTGAAACTCATGGCTAGTAAGCTTCAAAACAAATATACTAGAGCATTTATAGTAACTAATACATCTGCATTTACTATAGTAGATAAAAATATAGAGAAATTAGAATTATATTTTAGATTGTATAGATATAATATGATGTATATTAATAATGATTTTTGGATTGAACAAATAATGGATTCAGAACTCCACCGTACTAAAAATGAATGAGAACCATTATGTTGTCTGTTTTGTAATATCATGGCTTGTGTGCCACTAAACTGGAGCCTTGAGCTGGTGCCCCATATGACCTCAGGAACACCTCCCCATACTCCATAGGCTACCAACTAGTAGTGAAGGTTTAATAAATAATGTAGGTAGACTATACCCTCTTTACTAGTGTAACACAATACTGGAAAAAAATAAATGATAAAAAAGAATTAATAATCAATAACCATTCATCATGTAATCAATTCCAAAAACATGGTAAATTCCCCCAAAAAATAGAATAACCATGTCATATAATTCTAATGTCACGTGTCAAAGTAAACTCGAAATAATATACAGAATTATAATAAAAACAATGGGTACTAATATCAGTCTGTTCCTCTTATCTATATTAAACCCCATATCCCATATCATCCATCAAACATAGGTCCCTTTCCCATTCCTTAACCTAAAACCAAGAAATCTTCTTGGGTACCAATAATGGCGCAAGTAGGATGTGATTACAACTTATTAGGCTACCACTAATGGTGTCTAAAGTAATATCCAGTATATAATCATAATAGTGTATATAGAAGATAATGGAAATAGTGAACAAGGAAATTCCAAAACATGTTCCATAATTAAACTTTTTATTAATTGGAAACATGGTCCCTTTATTTATATTGTGACCCCAATCCACCAAACATGCATTGGCATTTCTAAAAGTGTGAGACATAAATAAACTAGAGTTAAAAAATTCAAAAAATATGCTGATATTCATTAACCATTTTCATTACAAATATCGATGTACATAAATCAAATTTCCCAAACTATATCAATGAAAATTTATCCTTGGTCATTAGGATGACACCCTAGCCAAGAATAAGAAATTCCATGTCCATTATATCAAGTCAAGGACGTCAAACATTATACCTTGTTATACTATATTAAGGACAAGTAATTAAATGTCCAATAATTCTTACCCATGGGTGTGGAGTGTGTGGTCTACCATATAAATCCAAGAGAATTGGAATTTCATGTATGTCATTTTCAACCATTTCATCATTTCAAAATTTCTAATTTACAACCTATGTAGTCTATTCAATATAACACAATATTAAGAGTGAACCACTCCCATTAACCATTATTCACATGGTTTATCTCATTCAAAAAATTTAACCTCAAATCCACATTTAGTCCATTTAGCCATTTTTTAATTTTACATGACCTATGAGGTTATTTAAATTCATTTTACAACATATTCATAAAAAATTCCATTTAACCCTTATTTCCCATTCTTTTTCACAACACCCTTATTTTTGGATTTAAGAAAAATAAACCCTTGTGTCATGCTTACTTGTTCAACCAATAAGTGAAACCAGGTTTAATCATCTAAACCCTCTATATCATAACTTACAACTCATTTACCATTTTCAATGAGTTGAAACACACCATGGTGTCCTTAAAAATTATATCATTATATTTAATAGTTTTGATGAGGCCTCTGAGAAGTCTAGGATATCATTTAAAGGTTAAATTTACTTTTATTAGTCAAAGTCAAAGATACATATTAAGGTGTCCCAAGGGAATAGCCACATACACAAGGAAAACATCAATACTATGGAAAAAATATTATATACCTCCAACCTCATAATTGAAGAAAATATATTGCCCATCCTTGGCCCTTAGTTTGAACTAGAACAAATTATAAAAAATTGTAAGGATTCCATAAAAAAGGTTTTGTAGATTTAGATGGGGAGAAAGTATCCAACCATGGTTATTCTAGAAAATAGAATAATGTAGACCCCTAAACCTACATGGATCTTTTATTTTCCCTAAATGTAACTTAAAATGATCAAGAATTTAAAGAAAATGATCTTTGAAGAAGGAGGGATCTCTTAGTTTGTACAATTTTTTATTAGAGAAGAAATGGGGTGAAAGTCAAGTAGAAACATTTTAGGCCAAGAGATAAAAATGTTCATTTTCACACTTTTAAAGAGGCACATGGTTTGGTCTCATGGTTTTCAAAACCCAACAACAACCATGAAGTTCCCTATACCTAATTAGAAACCAAGACACATAGTTTTTTGGACACCCACACGGTTCGAAAAACCATATGGTATTAGAGTGGTTTTCTATCTCCAAGGGGGATAAATCCACATAGTCTCCTAGGCCACCATGCATTGTTTTTTAACCATTCTCCACCCACCCCTAGGACACATGGTTATAGAGAATGATTTGTACAAACCATTAGCCATCCATGTACCTTGAACATGCTTACCTCTCCCAACCCCATATTTATGTATTGAACTCTAGGGAAACTTTTAATACCCTTTTTACTCCCTAGATGCATTCCATTGACCATTTTGAGAGATTTTGAATAAAATTAAAAAGAAATTTACATTTTTACAATCTTGAGATATTATAACCTCACTAACTTATAATATCTCATCCTCAATATA
Organism: Viscum album; assembly: GCA_963277665.1. Lineage (NCBI taxonomy): Eukaryota > Viridiplantae > Streptophyta > Magnoliopsida > Santalales > Viscaceae > Viscum > Viscum album. The sequence continues at coordinate 401,736,090 of OY728136.1, read as the reverse complement.
GTATCCTAATAATCACTTATATTATAAGGTAAAAGGTTGGGCCTCTAGGACTGTATATCTCTTTCTCTCTCCAATTTTTCCTCCTGAACTTGACAACAATTCCATAACACTCGAACCAATGAAACAATATTAACTCTGAGTGTCTTCTCACTATATCCTATAATACAAAATAGATGCTCATAAAAGGATTCACTAACCTCAATCTCAACATCATTAATATCAACCATATGAGAAGGGTCAAGGTGATACCCCTCATGCTGCAACACATGAGAAATGTAATTAATAACACCATACTTGTAACGCCCCAACCCCAGTTAACCTGAGTCGGTGCATTATTTTAATACATTGGCATGATATAATGAAATCATGTCCTGAAAGACCGATCAGTTTAGCATTCTGGGAAATATATTACATACATTAACTTCACATTTCAATTTCAAACATAAAATACAGTATATAAAGTTATTTAAGTAATCCATTATTCCCTTTTAGCTTAACCATGTATATAAATAATAGTACACTTCTTGGAAATCCTGGGAAAATAAAACATAATAAAGGGGTAAGGTTAGATGCTCAGTAAGGGTAATCAATTTACCGGAAGATAACATAAACAATAGGCATGGTGAATAATTAATAACACATGCCCTTACACATAATAAAAATGAACACTTTATGGAAGAAATATGAGATGAGTAAATAATTCTATTAGAAAACATAGTCATGGGTATTCTACTAGTCGAATAACCACATGAACCATCAATATTATTTTCATAATAATGGAATGTATAATGTCAGACATTCTGAAACATCTTGTCAAGGCCTTGAACAAGACGTCTAAAAATGATTTAAGCCTCGGCCAAAACCATATATCAAATTGGGAAAGGCCTCACCCAATTCCAAGTATAATTGTCTCATGAGACTTACCGATGAATCGAGGAGTTATAGCGGGCTCCACAAGTCACATACTAAGCCCAATACATTCTTCATATTAAAAAGTTGAAACATGACATAAAAATTCATATTAAAACATGCATACAAAATGTCAATACTTTAACCATAAACCATGAATGGTATAAAAATAACACATCCATAGTTAAACATATCACAACACCTTAAATAAAATATGAAATATTTTTATCATAATAAGTCAATTTCAAACAAGTTTAAAATCCATCAAAGGATGTTGATATAGATGAAATGAAATATATTTTATAGAAATACCTCTTTCTATTTTGAAACCATTTAAGAGTCACATAATGTTTAGGATAAAACATTTATTTTGAAAATATTCTTATAATCTTGTAAGGGAAGATTTGATGATGTTAAAACGGTGAAAAATATCCGCACCTTCCATATAAGTTAAAAAAACATTTTTATCTTAATTTTTTCAGAAAAGTCATAAAGTACCTTGTTTGGAAAATGGCAGAAAGATTCCATTCAAAACATATAAGGTCAAATAAGGGTATACATGAATTTAACCCATAGTCTAGTAAATAGTAAAAATGTTTTGAAATATATTTTTAAGAAAACACGGATGTGGATGATAAAGAGGTCCCAGTATATACTTACATAAAAACAACCTCGGATAATATAGAGATTGTGAAATTAACCCTTACCCTGTAATTTTACTTTTTATATGGTATGTTACCCTCCTATATAATAGTTAAAATATTGTAATTAAGTTATAAAAGAACTATATACATAAATATTATGCCATATATGTTATTTTAATGTTGATTTGTTAATAATATTTTAGTAGTATCATAGTTTTGGGTGTTAACTGACCCATTTTCCTTTATATGCTTGGTTACATAAGCAATGTTTTTTATGGATATGATGTATTTGATTCATATCAATAATGATATTAAGTTATTAAACATTATTTTTAATCATCAAATGAAAATTATTCTTGAATTGTTATGATGTGGAAATGAATATCATCGTGTTCGTGGAGATGGTAATCCATATGTACGCATGAGCGATAGTATCATTGATGAAGAAATAATATGTAATCGGATGGTATATCATATATAAAGAATCATTAACATGTTATATGTATTATTTAGATTAGTTATACTCATTATTATACTCATACAAATAATGAAGTGTTTGAATAACAAACTACGCCACGACGTCGAGACGGTAAGTCGTACCTACGCACGTATGGTGACTTTTTCATTTATAGGATGGTTAGAATAATGAATATGGTTTTACCATTTCTATAATAAAATAACAGTATATATAAGATACTGGAGTTATTATTTTATAATGGAAATAACAAAAAAGAGGAAGTGGAAGAAGAAAAGAACTTAAAAGAGGTGGTGAAATATTTACCTATTATGAGGGTTCTTCCTTTTTTATTTGATAAAAAGAGATCCTTAGGATGGATTTATATCCAATGTAAGGCCTCTAAAATAAAGGAAGGAAATTTGGGAGTATACTTGGGTAGGGGATTCCAAGCCAAAAGACATTAGAAGTGTGAAATTAAGAGAAGGGGAAGTGCCCTTTTATAAGAGAGGAGAGGGTCAGTTTTGGAAAAGCATGAAATATTATTTTATAATAAAATAATTTTAGGTTTATAATGGATCAAAAATAAATTATTTAGAGTCTGAGGTGTGGATGGGTTTAAAACATCTCATCCAATAAGTTTTAGACAGGTTTAGGTCATCATATTAACATTATCTTTTAGATTTAACTCTTAGTAAAATAGTTTGACATTTACCATTTCTCTTTATAATTTTATATTATATGGTTAATAAACATATTATAACAAGAAAAGATAATCCCATGTGGTTAATTATTAATATATATAACATTATATAAGTCTTTTATCCAAACCCTAGATTTTTAGAAATATTATGTCAATTCATAATATAGCATTTGTTCTAAAAACTCAATTATATCAATTTTGACACTATTTAGTATTTGATTTTTTCTTAAATCCATAAGAACTTTATTAATTAGAATAAAAATTATTTTACTAACCATAAAATGTCATATTAACCTTGAAAATTAGTTTAATTTTTTTCATAAGTCTCAATTTATATTTATTTGGTTATTTAAAATATCAATTATTTTAATATTTCATTATTATGGTAATTACTGCATCATCATTGTGTCCAAAATAAATTTAATTATTTAATGTATAACAATTATAAATAAAAACTATTATATATGAAATAATTTTAGATTTATAATTAATATTTATGGTCAAAGATATCGATTATATAACCCCATATAAAAATGATTTACTAAAAGATACATGCTTTTGTAATTTTTGTCTTTACTTTTGATTAATTAATGTAAAATGTCATTATCACTCGCAAGTGGCTCCATGGGGTAAAAAATTGACCCAAGGATGCGCATGGTTGGAAATTTATCAACCAATAAGAATATTACACATGTTAAAGTAATTTAATATTATTATAATATTATTTTTACCCTTATTTATCGGATTTACCCTTTAACCATGGTAAATAAAATATTTACGGAAGTAATTATTCATAATATCTAAAAATAAAAGTTACCTATTTACAAAATTTGGAACTCTGGATTCCAAATATGGAATCCATTTTTCCCAATTCAAAATACAGTAGTAGAAGAAATTAATTTAGAATTAATTCCTGTTGTCAAAACAAAAAGCCTGTTTTTAAAATATAATAACTATCAAAAGATCCACACTTTATTATGTTCAGTTTAAATGTGAAATAACACAAAATGACCAAAATTATATTAAATGATAAAAATATAATCTAATGATACTTTAAAACAACAAAAATTTATAATTTAACACTATAAATTATTTCTATTAAAAAAGATGTTTTTAATTAAATTTTAGTACTATTCATCAAAAATTGAAAGTTTTCAGAAAAGTACCAAAAATGTTTTCAAACTAAATTTTTATGTCTCTACTATGAATAATAATTTAATTTAACTAAAATTTATATATAAAAGTGTCAAATATTGGATTTAAAAAGGGTTCTCCATTAAAAGGTTGAAAAACTGCATTTTTTGAAAAATACATATTTTATCTTAAAAATTGAATTTGTCTTATATTATGTATAAGAAATAAAAAATATGAATGTTAAAATTATATAGGATATATAAAATTTAATATGTGGTTAATACTATTGATAACCTCTTTTTTGAACGGCTATTTTGGTAAGTCATGGTGCGCTCGAACACGGTGTTATGTGTAGCGCAAGTTATTGAAATACTTTGAAGGGATACCATACTATAAAATATTGGGGTGTTTCATTCTCCCATACTTCAATAAATTGCGTCCTCACAATTTGATTTTTTTCTTTGAAAATAACAGTTTAAGAATTGAAAAATACCATTGTCGAAAACCCACATCGGAAATTGGGTTAATAAAATTTAATCTTAATAAGAGGGAATGAGAAATAAAAAAGTCACCAAAAAATTATGATCACTATTAGGAGAACATTGGTGGAAATTAGGGACACTTAATTGGCTAAATAATTTAAATATTTATAGGTAGTGATTGAGGTCATCAATCAAAAACATGTGTATGATTGAGGGCATCAAAGCCATCAATCTAAGATGATTTAAAATATCATCAGTTCAACCAAACAAAAGGTATTAGGAATTTTTTTTTTGTTTTAAGATCCCTTAACTAAAGTCTAAGATTTAATTTCCCCATAGAATAAGAGAGAAAAATATACTTGAAATGTAGAGTTGCATACTTTATGTAATTTCTACCACAAACTCATCATTCATTCTAAAAGATAATAGAACTTAAAAATTTTCTATTTACCCTAATCGTATAGGGTTCCAAAAAATGAATTTATAATTCATCTATCAGACCTTTTAAAAAAACTACACCATACAATCCAAGACATCATGTGGTCCAGTGGTAAGTGATGCACCCTTATCGCCCATCGGTTGCAAGTTCTTGTCTCGCGGCCCTGCCGGAAGCAACGAGTTGTCGCCCGACCTCCGGGTTGTCCTTCTTATGAAAATCCAAAAAATAATCTCAAGAAATGATTTAACCTTAACAATAGTATCCAATGTAAAACATAATCGATTCCAACCTTTAGAATTATCCAAAATACTTCTGTCCAAAATCACATTCCAAAATTTATATGGAAGGTAAAGATATTGAATATCCTTTTATCCAAGTAATAACATGAGAAAACCTGCATCATGTATTCTTTTAAAACACCGTAATATCTTGAATCACTGTAAAACCTTATTTATTACATTCAATCTCCCTTATTCCTTATAGAATACTGGATATACTCCTTCTATCCAAAAATGTTGTAGACTCCAACAATAATGGAATATACAAATCATTAATCAGTTTCAAGTTAGTCAAGAATATCTAATATAATTTAACCAAATAAATCATATATTATTCCAAAATCACTACCCTAGTATCAGAACCATATTATGGTTTATCTTTCTCTCAGCCAAATATTTTATAAAAAAAATTATTCCTGCTATTGAGTCACTTTTCTTGGTTTCACACAATCTTATGTCCTTTATGAAAGAGTACGGCAGTACAATCCTTACATACTCTATAATTATTATAACATGTACATCATTAATAAAATACTCAAATGACAAAATACATTAATAACAACATAAGAAATCTAATAATTCTTCTTCATCTTCACTAGTATCATAACTTGATTATTATCCACAACAACATTTTGGGTATACTCTGATGATTTGGAAATTCATTCGTGTAGTGTCCCAAATCCTTGCAGATGAAGCATTGTACATTTGAAACCATTTTTTTACCCTTAAAATCACATACTTGGTATAAGTCCCCAGCCTTAAACCTTACTTAATCTTGAGTTATTACAAGATTACACATTGAGGATCTTTTCGGGTTTAGAGTTTTAGAGAATTAGATCATAAAACTTGCATTACATTCCACATATAAACAAAGTGGTCACATAAAGATAGTATTCTTCATTCCCATCAATGGAAACACATTTAAAATAAAACATGGATTATTTCTTGACACATCATTGACTCTATCATCTTATCATGTACCTTTCCCTTGACCTGTGAAAAACATTTCAAAAACTTGGGATGAGCCTAAAAACTCAGTATGGGTTATATAAAAAAACATGGAAAGGAAACATGAGTTCATATATACATAAAAATGAAATCATACTTTACCCATAAAACATAGGCACTTTAACATACCTCATAAAATCATGAATAAATCATAGAAATCATAAGACATAAAGGTAACTTGAGGAATTCATAACATTCTTACGTAGGGAGTAACCCTCTTGGTTACGTTTGGAATACCCATCACAGTATATTCCCTAAAAATCTCTTCGGAGAAACCTTAACGTTTCACTCCTTCGCGTTACCTAATGAATTGGAGAGCTATAACGGGCTCACCCGCCCTTAGTTTATCACGGAACCACCCGTCTTCATAATAATTCCCAAGAACCATAACATAATCATATCACATAAAAAATGCATAAAGGAAACATAAAATTTCCACATTTCAATCACGAGATATCAATACAACACATTGATATAAAAACATTATGAAAACCATTTTCAATACTAATTTAAAAGAAAAGTAAAACATGGTATTTATTTTTCTTTTAAAAAGAAGGTATGGCTTGTAGAGGAAGCCGAAACTCAAATAACGGTCACGACGGCGGAGAAGTCGTTGTCGCCGCATACGTACGACAAAAACATTCCCTTTTGTCATTTAGTAAACGCTTCGTATAAAAAAGATTCCTTTTGAATAAACGTAAAAGTCAAAGGGGGTTATACACCGTATAAAAGAAAGTTGTGTATAAAATAAAATATGCCTCAATGAAAGGAGATTGAGACGAAGTCCCATACCTCGTATCCGACTTGACCCGACCGTTCTTTAATCTCCTGAATAATAAACTTGAGTTAATCTCTACTTGCTTATGAATCTTTTTCATGTTCATTATTCCTTTTATACCATGTTATGAACATCATGTAATCAGTTAAGTTAATAATGTTCATTTTGTCGGTAGTTGGTTCTTAAGTCAAAAATAGACTTCTTACACTTACATGTTGTTAATTTGGTCAAAGGTTCATTATATACAGAATGGTATTCATGATGTAGATATCATATATGTCATATATATCCAGTACATACATGCATTTATAATATTACATAATCATTTAGAGGTATGAAATGAAATGCACCGTTCATGGAGACGGTAAGCCGTACGTACGCATGAACGCTACTTTCATTTCTATTTCATATTTTATAGAATGGAATCATAATGATATAAAGGTATATTATAATTCCAGTATAATATCATATATAATATCATAGTTCCATCCTTTATATGTCCCACATATGGTATTTAACGAATCAAATCACTTTGAGGGGGCGGTAGTCCGCACTTCCTAAAATGAAGATATCGTGTTTACCCATAATGGAAACCATAAAGTTATGCCCAAAATTAAACAAATATAAGCTTAAGGAAAACATAAACATATTATATATCATATATAAAAATAGTTACATCATAATGGCCACCTTTGAAGGTGTTAAATGATTGTTGAACAATCATCGTTTCGGGAGGCAGAATTTCGCCATCCACGGAAACCGTATGTTCTTTAACCATTTGATGTAGTTGTGTGAGAGTGTAGCTCAAATAAATCTTATAAAAACATCCTAGTATATTGAAGATACTGGTGTTGTTACAAAATAAGTAAATAAAAAGAGTTTAGGGGGTTGGAGAAGCAAAATAAAACAAATGAACATGAGAGAATGAATTACCTTTAAAAGTGTAACTCCTTTTGATTTGAGTCTAAAGGCTTCATTTGAAAGGATTCTGCCCAAAGGGAATCCTCTAGGATGAGGAGAGGGATGTGGAGAGAGTAAATGGGCAGGGGTTGGCCGAGCCAAAGGCTTGAGGATTGTGTGAAATGAGGTAGAGGTGGGGGCCTTTTATAAGAGGAGAGGAGGGGCACTTTTGGAAAGTAAAGAGATATTACTTTATTTGAAAATGTGTTTCGGTTTTAAAAGGTCCCACATTGATATAATTCGTGGATAAGGTGATAAGGGTTCGAAATCCACTCATCCAATTGGTTTTGGACATGTGTAGTTCATAGAGTTTATATTATCTTTCCATTTTATTTAAATCGTCAAATAATGATGTCATCGCTGAATCATTATTATGTCATAAATAATTTAATTTATTTAATGTCTAAAATCATAAAAAAAATACTATGATGTATAAAATATATTTATATTTCCAATGACTATTTATAATCAAAATTTGGACTTGTGTAACCCTATTTAAAAATTGTTTTAGTAAAACAACTCATGTTTGTGTCAATTTAATTTTAACATTAAATAAAAATATATTATTGTCATTTTCCAACTAAAGTGGATCCATGGGGTCCCAAAGTTGTCCCATGGCTTTTCTTGGTCGGCCATGACTCACCCAATAGGTTTAGGACAAGTGTCATGGTGTTTTCACATTCTTATAATATCATTTTTACCTTAAACTACACTAATTACCTCTAATCGCGATTAATGAAAAAAAGTTACTATTCACCAAAAATTATTATAATCTCATTGAACCACATTTTACTTCTTAATTACAACCACGTATGTCGGATTTTCAAAATTCAATACAAATTAGTGGTAAACTTTCATTTAACTGAAAAATCAGTTTGCTTCATTACCACTTAGTGGTTTCACTATTCATCAAAAATTGAAGTTTTTCAGAAAATTACCAAAAATTCACCCTAAGCTATATTTGATATTTCAAATTCAAAAATGAAGTCCATTTTACAAAATTCAAAACATATAAGTCAAATTAATTAATTTAATAATTAATTCCCGCTGTCATGACAAATAGCATGTTTTTGTGAAACAATAAGTATCAAAAGATTGACACCAGTTTAAGTCCAATTTCAAAGTGAAATTGATTCCAATGCCCACCATTGGATTAACTGGTAAAAATATTTTCTAATTTCACTTTAAAACCAATTAAAATAATAATCTAATCATATAAATTATTTAGATTAAAAAGAGGTTTTGAATTAAAATACAACATTTTACACTATACATAAAAAAATGAACTTTATCAGAAAGGTACCAAAAATTTACACAAAGTAAATTTTGATGTCCCGATTATAAAGAAGAGTTATATTTGGTCCAAAATAAAGTATAAGAGTGATCAAAACTATATTTAATGACGGTTCACCATTAAAAGGAGATAAGTGAACCTTTAGTGAAAATTAGAGTATATATGCCCGTAAAATTGAACTCTTTCCGTATTTTAAGCTTTTATCTTTTATTGGGTAAATGTATAAACATTTAAAAACATATCTAATCATATTTTAGTTATTTCTATCCATTCCCGCCAGTACAACGGCTACTTGTTAACTAACATTTAAAATAATATTATTTTATTACTAGTGTGCTACGTAAGTTTCAAAGAAACTCATCGTTGCGTATCGGGTACGCTATCGAACATAGCAACCCCTTTAAAATAAAATTAATATTTAATTCGTAAATATTAATAAATATGAAAATTATTTATTCATTATTTACCTGGGATGTTACATCCTTCCCCCCTTTTGGGAATTGCATCCTCGCAATTTTATTCACTTATCAAAATAAGTGGGGGTATTTATCCCTCATAACATTTTCAGATTTCCACGTTGCCTCTTCATTCACATGGTTTTTTCACAAAACCTTTACCTGATGAATCACCTTATTCCGTAACACCTGTTCCCTGTGGTCAAGAATCTGGACCGGTTGTTCCTCATAAGATAGGTTCTCTTCCAGCTGAACTACCTCTGAACTCAAAACATGAGATGGATCTGGCATATACTTCCTCAACATTGAAACATGAAAAACATTGTGTACCTGAGATAAACTCGGAGGTAAAGCCACTCGGTATGCAACTGATCCAACTCTCTCTAGAATTTCGTATGGTCCAATGAACCTTGGACTCAACTTTCCTTTCTTACCAAATCTCATCACACTTTTTCAAGGAGAAACCTTGAGAAAAAACATGATCACCTACCTCGAAAGATAGATCCTTCCTCCGGTTATCCGCATAACTCTTCTGCCTGCTCTGAGCTATTCTTATGTGCTTCTGAATCAACTGATCTTTTTCTGCCATCTCTTCTACCAATTCTCGTCCCATCAACTTCCTTTCACCAACTTCATCCCAGAAAGCTGGTGTTCGACACCGCTTCCCATATAATGCCTCAAATGGTGCCATCTGTATACTGGAATGAAAACTGTTATTATAAGAAAACTCAACCAAAGAAAGATATTGGTCCCAACTTCCCTGATAATCCATAGAACAAGCTCGTAGCATATCCTCCAATGTCTAGATTTTTCGTTCTGACGACCCATCTGATTGAGGATGAAAAGTTGTACTAAAATTTAATTCAGTACCCAACGACTTCTGAAGGCCTTTCCAAAAGTTAGAAGTAAACCTGGGATCACGGTCAGATACAATAGAGAGAGGAACTCCATGTAACCTGACTATCTCTTTAAGATACAAACGGGAAAGTTGATCTAGAGAGAAAGTATCTCGTATAGAAAGGAAATGAGCAGATTTGGTCAAGTGATCAACAATAACCCAGATTGCATTATTACCTCGAGATGTCTTCGGTAATCCAACAACAAAGTCCATGGATATATTCTACCATTTCCACTCTGGCACTAGTAAAGGCTGAAGCATCCCTTTCGGTAACTGCCGCTCTGCTTTAACCTGTTGACATGTCAAACACTTCACAGTAAAATCAGAAATATCTCTTTTCATTCCATCCCACCAGTAATACTCCCGCAGATCTCTGTACATCTTAGTACTGCCAGGATGAAATGAAAACGGGGAACTATGAGCCTCACATAACAACTCATTCTTCAACTGTGAATCACAAAGCACACATAACCTCTTCCCAAACCTCAAAACACAAACACAAACTTATCCAAGAACTCATGGAAAATTTTATTCATAAGGTCCATGAATACAGCAGGTGCATTGGTTAACCCAAAAGACATAACTACAAATTCATAATGGCCATATCTAGTACGGAACGCAGTCTTCAGAACGTCTGCTTCTTTTACTTTCAACTGATGGTACCCCGACCTCAAGTCAATCTTCGAAAAATACTGAGCTCCCTGGAGCTGATACCACTTCATTCGATGGCCCAACATCTGCTGATGTTGTTGCAAAGGATTTCACCACCCCTTTCTGCTTGTAGTCTAACTGCTTCCCATCACTCAAGCTCTTTGTCGGACACTCATTTGCATAGTGACCCGTCTCATTGCACTTATAACATCTTACCGTTGGCTTTTCATTTCCTGCTTGATCATCTTCCTTACAGTTACGAACAATATGACCAGACTTACCACACCGAAAGCACTTACCAGACTTGGATAAACATTCTCCAGGATGCATTTTACCACACTTCTCACAGGATGGATATTTGGTTTTCTTACCTCCTTGCTTCTTTGATGAATTCTTCCCCATTGCCTGCCAACTTGACCTCTTATTCTGTTGTTTGTCATAGAACACCTGATCATCGGCAAACTCCATTTCCACCTTCTCCGCACATCGAACAAGTTTTTTCATAACTTTTGAACTCACGAGAAGCTAAAGCCCTTAGATACTTTGGCTTTAACCCTGAGTAAAAATGGTTTATTTTACTATCAAGATCTCGTATGAAGTTTGGAGCATACCTTGCCGATCGAGTGAACTTTTCTTCATAAGAAGCCACTGAATCATCCTCCTGCCTCAATTCTAGGAACTGTTTTTCCATCCTAAGACGAACCACCTTAGGAAAATATTTCTCAAGAAACATACCTTTGAATTCGTCCCAGTGATGATCCTCAATATCATCACTATCCCTTATATTTTTCACCATCGACCACCACTGATCAGCTTCACCTTCAAAACGGTAAACAACAAGACTAACCTTTTGATGTTCTGAACACCCCATGACATCAAAAATTTTCTCCAGTGCTTTAATCCACCCTTCAGCTTGCACAGGGTCAGATGATCCTCTAAATGATGGGGGATGTTGCCTCATGAAATGTTCCACCACTGACATGTTCCTCTGCGGTTGATCTAGCTGATCTCGTGCATGGATACCACCACCATTTATAGCCTGAGTCAACTGTTCCATCACCGCAACAAACTGTTCAGTTCCGATTCCGACCATCTCAGGTTTCTGATTTGGAAGGTTATCTTTCTCCTGATGTCGTCCCAACATAGATGCTTTGTTTCCTCTGCGGAAAACCATTCTGAACACAGAAATATCTTAGGCGAAGCAACATGGTAATCCGTAAATGTTATATCATTTCAATCATATTATAATTTAACACTTTTCTAACTCCTAAATATGTCTAAACCAACCTTTGATACCAACTATAAGGCCCCAGCCTTAAACCTTACTTAATCTTGAGTTATTACAAGATTACACATTGAAGATCTTTTCGGGTTTAGAGTTTTAGAGAATTAGATCATAAAACTTGCATTACATTCCACATATAAACAAAGTGGTTACATAAAGATATTATTCTTCATTCCCATCAATGGAAACACATTTAAAATAAAACATGGATTATTTCTTGACACATCCTTGAGTCTATCATCTTATCATGTACCTTTCCCTTGACCTGTGAAAAACATTTCAAAAACTTGGGATGAGCATAAAAACTCAGTATGGGTTATATAAAAAAAACATGGAAAGGAAACATGAGTTCATATATACATAAAAATGAAATCATACTTTACACATAAAACATAGGCACTTTAACATACCTCATAAAATCATGAATAAATCATAGAAATCATAAGACATAAAGGTAACTTGAGGCATTCATAACATTCTTACGTAGGGAGTAACCCTCTTGGTTACGTTTGGAATACCCATCACAGTATATTCCCTAAAAATCTATTCGGAGAAACCTTAACGTTTCACTCCTTCGCGTTACCCAATGCATTGGAGAGCTATAACGGGCTCACCTGTCCTTAGTTTATCACGGAACCACCCGTCTTCATAATAATGCCCAAGAACCATGACATAATCATATCACATAAAACATGCATAAAGGAAACATAAAATTTCCACATTTCAATCACGAGATATCAATACAACACATTGATATAAAAACATTATGAAAACCATTTTCAATACTAATATAAAAGAAAAGTAAAACATGGTATTTATTTTTCTTTTAAAAAGAAGGTATGGCTTGTAGAGGAAGCCGAAACTCAAATAACGGTCACGACGGCGGAGAAGTCGTTGTCGCCGCATACGTACGACAAAAACATTCCCTTTTGTCGTTTAGTAAACGATTCGTATAAAAAATATTCCGTTTGAATAAACGTAAAAGTCAAAGGGGTTTATACACCGTATAAATGAAAGTTGTGTATAAAATAAAATATGCCTCAATGAAAGGAGATTGAGACGAAGTCCCATACCTCGTATCCGACTTGACCCGACCGTTCTTTAATCTCCTGAATAATAAACTTGAGTTAATCTCTACTTGCTTATGAATCTTTTTCAAGTTCATTTTTCCTTTTATACCATGTTATGAACATCATGTAATCAGTTATGTTAATAATGTTCATTTTGTCGGTAGTTGGTTCTTAAGTCAAAAATAGACTTCTTACACTTACATGTTGTTAATTTGGTCAAAGGTTCATTATATCCAAAATGGTATTCATGATGTAGATATCATATATGTCATATATATCCAGTACATACATGCATTTATAATATTACATAATCATTTAGAGGTAAGAAATGAAATGCGCCGTTCATGGAGATGGTAAGCCGTACGTACGCATGAACGCTACTTTCATTTCTATTTCGTATTTTATAGAATGGAATAATAATGATATAAAGGTATATTATAATTCCAGTATAATATCATATATAATATCATAGTTCCATTCTTTATATGTCCCACATATGGTATTTAACGAATCAAATCACTTTGAGGGGGCGGTAGTCCGCACTTCCTAAAATGAAGATATCGTGTTTACCCATAATGGAAACCATAAAGGTATGCCCAAAATGAAAAAAAACAGAAGCTTAAGGAAAACATAAACATATTATATATCATATATAAAAATAGTGACATCATAATGGCCACCTTTGAAGGTGTTAAATGAGTGTTGAATAATCATCGTTTCGGGAGGCGGAATTTCGCCATCCACGGAAACCGTATGTTCTTTAACCATTTGATGTAGTTGTGTGAGAGTGTAGCTCAAATAAATCTTATAAAAACATCCTCGTATATTTAATATACTGGTGTTGTTACAAAATAAGTAAATAAAAAGAGTTTAGGGGGTTGGAGAAGCAAAATAAAACAAATGAACATGAGAGAATGAATTACCTTTAAAAGTGTAACTCCTTTTGATTTGAGTCTAAAGGCTTCCTTTGAAAGGATTCTGCCCAAAGTTAATACTCTAGGATGAGGATAGGGATGTGGAGAGAGTAAATGGGCAGGGGTTGGCCGAGCCAAAGGCTTGAGGATTGTGTGAAATGAGGTAGAGGTGGGGGCCTTTTATAAGAGGAGAGGAGGGGCACTTTTGGAAAGTAAAGAGATATTACTTTATTTGAAAATGTGTTTCGGTTTTAAAAGGTCCCACATTGATATAATTCGTGGATAAGGTGATACGGGTTCGAAATCCACTCATCCAATTGGTTTTGGACATGTGTAGTTCATAGATTTTATATTATCTTTCCATTTTATTTAAATCGTCAAATAATGATGTCATCGCTGCATCATTATTATGTCATAAATAATTTAATTTATTTAATGTCTAAAAATCATAAACAAAATACTATGATGTAGGAAATCTTTTTATCTTTCCAATGACTATTTATAATCAAAATTTGGACTTGTTTAACCCTACTTAAAAATTGTTTTAGTAAAACAACTCATGTTTGGGTCAATTTAATTTTAACATTAAATAAAAATATATTATTGTCATTTTCCAACTAAAGTGGCTCCATGGGGTCCCAAAGTTGGCCCATGGCTTTTCTTGGTCTGACATGACTCACCCAATATGTGTAGAACAAGTGTCATGGTGTTTTCACATTCTTATAATATCATTTTTACCTTAAACTACACTAATTACCTCTAATCGAGATTAATGAAAAAAAGTTACTATTCACCAAAAAATTATTATAATCTCATTGAACCACATTTTACTTCTTAATGACAACCACGTATGTAGGATTTTCAAAATTCAATACACATTAGTGGTAAACTTTCATTTAACAGAAAAATCAGTTTGTTTGATTACCACTTAGTGGTTTCACTATTCATCAAAAATTGAAGTTTTTCAGAAAATTACCAAAAATTCACCCTAAGCTATATTTGATATTCCCAATTCAAAAATGAAGTCCATTTTACAAAATTCAAAACATATAAGTCAAATTAATTAATTTAATAATTAATTCCCGCTGTCATGACAAATAGCGTGTTTTTGTGAAACAATAAGTATCAAAAGATTGACACCAGTTTAAGTCCAATTTCAAAGTGAAATTGATTTCAATGACCACCATTGGATTAACTGGTAAAAATATTTTCTAATTTCACTTTAAAACCAATTAAAATAATAATCTAATCATATAAATAATTTAGATTAAAAAGTGGTTTTGAATTAAAATACAACATTTTACACTATACATAAAAAAAATGAACTTTATCAGAAAGGTACCAAAAATTTACACAAAGTAAATTTTGATGTCCCGATTCTAAAGAAGAGTTATATTTGGTCCAAAATAAATTATAAGAGTGATCAAAACTATATTTAATGACGGTTCACCATTAAAAGGTGATAAGTGAACCTTTAGTGAAAATTAGAGTATATATGCCCGTAAAATTGAACTCTTTCCGTATTTTAAG
The DNA here is from genome assembly GCA_963277665.1 of Viscum album. Classification (NCBI taxonomy): domain Eukaryota; kingdom Viridiplantae; phylum Streptophyta; class Magnoliopsida; order Santalales; family Viscaceae; genus Viscum; species Viscum album. The sequence continues at coordinate 401,720,204 of OY728136.1, read as the reverse complement.
CTTTTATCTTTTATTGGGTAAATGTATAAACATTTAAAAACATATCTAATTATATTTTAGTTATTTATATCCATTCCCGCCAGTACAACAGCTACTTGTTAACTAACATTTAAAATAATATTATTTTATTACTAGTGTGCTACGTAAGTTTCAAAGAAACTCATCGTTGCGTATCGGGTACGCTATCGAACATAGCAACCCCTTTAAAATAAAATTAATATTTAATTCTTAAATATTAATAAATATGAAAATTCTTTATTCATTATTTACCTGGGATGTTAAACTTGGTGTCCTTTTTCTCCACACTTATAACAAACTCCCATTACCTTCAATCATTTACCAAGGTGATTCTTTCCATAGTTACCACATATGTGAAAATAATTCTTTCCCTCTTCCCTTTACCCATATTTCTCTCTTCCATCCTTTTCTTCTCTTGCTTCCTATAAAATACATAGGACTCAGAGAATTATTTTCTTATCTTATTAACACATTATATTATTTCTTCATATGATGAGAATATGTGAGAGACTATTTCCCTTTTAAATGTTGGATTAATACCTTGAAAGATATAATCCTTATTAATATTTCAATCATGAGTATTGCTAGAATTATCATTCCTTTTACTAGGTGCCATTTCTAAACAATGGCCTACACTATGTTAGTTTATGAATCACAATCTATAATTCCAAACTTTTTAAATACATAATGAAAATTGAAAATATTTTGCATATAATATATAATCATCCAATGGCCCGAAGACCTTCATTTTTTATTAATCTTTGATAATCCACCTTTCAAGGGGTGTAGTGGAACCCTCATATAATCTATAATCATAAAATGTTTTCTTTGGGGAAGTATTTAATTCTAAATCATTTATATTGTATTGTAATGAAAATGTGAATTCTCTTAATCATATCCCCTAGGAGTGTCATAACAAAGAGTGAAACAAGGCCTGTTGTCGTGTATTGGGATTTCTCGGGTCATTCTGGAAACTCCCTGTCGAAGTTTTCACTCTTAGGTACATCTGTGCCAAAGATTCCTCTACCTACCTGTATCCAGACAGGGATGCATTGCTTGGGAAATACACAAAATATCTACATTACCACATATCTAGTAAGTTATTCTATACTAATATTCAAAGTATATCTTAGGGTAATATGCACAAATCAGAGTTTTTATAAATCTAGTTTCCAAGGTTTGTAATGAATTTCCTTTGATTCCAACTGTAATGACCCGACCCTAGTTATCTAGAGTTGGTGCCTTATTTTAATACATTGACATGATATAAGGAAATCAAGCCTTGAAAGACCGATCAGTTTAGCAGTATTGGAAATGGATTACATAAATTAACTTCACATTTCAATTTATAACATAAAATACAGCATAAATAGTTCTTTGAGAATGCCATTATTCCCTTTTAGATTAACCCTATATATCAATCATAATACACTTTTTTGAAATCCTGGGAAAATAAAACATAAGAAAGGGGTGAGCTCATATGCTCAGTAAGGGTAAAACATTTAGTAGAAGATAACATAAATAATAGACATGGTGAATAATTGATAACACATGCCTTTAAAAATAATAAACATGAACACTTTATGGAAGAAATATGATATGAGTAAATAATTTAATAATAAAACATAGTCATGGGTATTATACTATTCGAATAACCACATAAACAATCAATATTATTTTCATAATGAGGGAATGTATAATGCTATACATTCTGAAACATCTTGTCAAAGCCCCAGCCAAGAGGTCTTAAAATGATTTAGGCCTCAGCCAAAACCATATTTCAAATTGGGAAAGGCCTCGACCAATTCCACATCTAATTGTATCATGAGACCTACCGATGCATCGAGGAGCTATAGCGGGCTCCACCCGTGACATACTATGTCCAATACATTCCTTATATAAAAAGGTTGAAACATGACATAAACATTCATATTAAAACATGCATACAAAATGTCAGTACTTTAACTATAAACCATGAATGGTATAAAAATAACACATCCGCAATCAATCATTTCACAAAAACTTCAATACAATATGGATGATTTGAGTAATAATAAATCAACTTCAAACAAGTTTGAAATCCATCAAAGGGTGTTGACATAGACGAATTGAAAACTATTTGAAAGAAATACTTCTTTCTATTTTGAAACCATTTAAAAGTCAAATAATTATAAAAGAAAATATTTATTTTGAAAATATTATTACAAGATTTTAAGGGATGCTTCGATGATGTTATAACGGCGAAAAATAGCTTCACCTGCCGTATAAGTTAAAAAAATCTTCTTACCTTAATTTTGTCGAAAAGGTCATAAAGTATGTTGTTTGGAAAATGATGGAAATATTCCTTTAAAAATATATAAGGTCAAATAAGGGTATAAATGAATTTAACCCATAGTCTAGTAAATAGTAAAAATATTTTGAAATACATTTTAAAGAAAACACGGATGTGGATGATAAAGAGGTCCCATTAGAAACTTACATAAAAACAACTCAAATAATAAAGATATTGTGAAATTAAACCTTACCTTGTAATTTTCTTTAGTAGATGGTATGATAACCTACTGTATAATAGTTAATACATTTCTATTAAATTATACAAGAATAATATACATAAATATGATATCATATATGATCTTCTAATATTTCATTGTTAATAATATTTTAGTAGTATCATCGTTTTGGGTGTTAACTGACTCATTTTTCTTTATATGCATGGTTACGTAAGCCATGTTTGTTATTTATATGATTTAGTTGATTCATATCCAGAATGATATTAAGTTCTTAGACATTATTTTTAATCATCAAATGAAAATTATTCTTCAATGGTTATAATGAGGAAATAAATCTCATTGTGTTCGTGGAGATGATATTCCGTACGTACGCACGGGCGACAATATCATTGATGGAGAAATCATATGTAATTGGATGTTATATCATATATACAGAATAATTAACATTTTATGTTTATTATTTACATCAGTTATATTAACTATTATACCCATCCAAATAATAAAGTGTTTGAATAACAGACTACACCATGACGTAGAGACGGTTAGCCGTACGTACGCATGTATGGTGACATTGTCATTTATATAATGGATAGAATAATGAATATGGTTGTACAATTTTTATTATAACACCAAAATATATAGAAGATACTGGATTTATTATTTTATAATGGAAACAACAAAGAAATAGGAGGTGGAAGAAGAAAATAATTAGAAAGAGGTGGTGAAATATTTTCCACTTCTTCGGGTTCTTTCTTTTGATTTGATCAAAAGGGCTCCATTAGAAGGATTTATGACCAAAGAAAGGCCTATATGATGAAGTCAAGAAATTTGGGAGGATATTTGGGTAGGTTTTGGCCATGCCAAAAGGATTTGGAGGTGTGAAATTAAGAGAAGGGGAAGTTCCCTTTTATAAGAGAGGTGAGGGTCACTTTAGGAAAAGATTGAAATTTTATTTTATAATAAAACCATTTTCAGTTTATAATGGATCGAAAATAAATTATTTAAAGTATATGGTTGGGATGGGTCGAAAATCTCTCAAAAAATAGATTTTATATAGGTTTTGGTCATCATATTAACCTTATATTTTAGATTTAACTCTTAGTTAAATAGTTTGACATTTACCATGTCTCTTTGTATTTTTATATTATATGGTTAATAAACTTACTGTAAAAATCCAAGAGAAACCCATGTGATTCATTATTAATATATATATAACATTATCTAAGTAGTTTTTTCTGAACTTTAGATTTTTAGGAATATTATATAAATTAATAATATAGAAATTATTTTAAAAATTCAATTATGTCAATTTAGACACTATTTAGCATAGGATTTTTTTAAAAGCCATAAAAGATTTATTAATTTTAATAAAATTTATTAAAACAATCCTAAAATGTCATATTAACCTATAAAATTAGTTTAATTTATCATAAGTCTCAATTTACATTTATTTGGATATTTATAATATTAATTATTTTAATATTTCATTATTATGGTAATTACTGCATCATCATTGTGTCATAAATAAATTAATTATTTAATGTCTAAAAATTATAAATAAAATACCATTATGTAGGAAATATTTTTATATTTATAATGAATATTTATAGTTGAAGAGATCAATTATATAACCCCATATAAAAGTTTTTTACTAAAAGATACATGCTTTTGTTATTTTTGTCTTTACCTTAGATTAATTAATGTAAAATGTCATTATAACTCCAATGTATCTCCATGGGATACCAAAATAGAACTAAGGATGTACATGGTCAGACATATATCAAACAATAGGAATAGGACACATGATAAGGTAATTTAATATTATTATAATACTATCTTTACATTTATTTACCGGATTTCCCCTTTTACCATGGTAAATAAAATATTTACCGAATTAATTATTCATAATGTCTAAAAATAAGATTTACATATTTACACAATTTAGACCCCCTGATTCCAAATATGGAATCCATTTTTCCGAATTCAAAACACATAAGTTTCAAGAATTAATTTAAAATTAATTCCCGTTGTCAAAACAAAAAGCGTGTTTTTAAGAAATAATAACTATGAAAAGATCGACACTTGTTTATGTTCATTTTAAATGTGAAATTACACAAACTGACCAAAATTATATTTAATGATAAAAATATAATCTAATGATACTTTAAAACCACTTGAATGTATAATTTAACCCTATAAAGTATTTCAATTAAAAAATCTGTTTTTAATTAAAATTTAGTACTATTCATCAAAAATTGAAAGTTTTCAGAAAAGTAACCAAAATTTATCCAAAATAAATTTTTATGTCCCTATTCTAAAGAAGAATTTAATTTCACTAAATTTAATATATATAAGTGTCAAATATTGGATTTAAAAAGGGTTCTCCATTTAAAGGAGGAAAAACTGTATTTTTTGAAAAATACCTCTTTTATCTTAAAAATTGAATTTTTCTTATATAATTTCTAAGAAACACAAAATATGAATTTTAATAATATATAGTATATAGAAAATTTTATATGTGGTTAATACTATTGATAGCCTCTTTTTTGAATGGCTAGTTTGGTAAGTCATGGTGTGCTCAAACACGGTATTGTGTGTAGCGCAAGTTATTGAAATACATTGAAGAGATAATATACTATAAAATCTTGGGGTGTTACAATACTACCATGGAATAACCAAAATATATGATACTGGTCCAATCGTCTCCAAAATCTCAAATGGACCAACATATCTTGGTGCCAACATTCTCTATTTTTCAATCTGATAGTGAACCAATTTTAATGAAACTTGACTGAGCACATGGTCACCTACTCTAAACTTAAGAGGTCAACAACATCAACTAGAATATGAATCTTGTATACTCTTTTCCATAGTCATACACTTCTATATCAACTAGAAAATAATTCATGTCTCTTATACAAAACATTGTCCTAAAAATATGAATCTCTCTCTTCAATCCAACACAAAGGTGACCAACTTGGCGTACCATATATTGCCTTATATGGAACCATCTATATAGTCACCTATTAACTATTTTTATTGGAGAACTCAATAACCTATAATTTTTAATCCCAAGATACATCAATATCTGGAAAACATGCTCTCATAATGTCCTCTAACAATTGGATAATATGTTCAGACTATCCATCTATATGTGGGTGAAAATCTATACACAAAAGCACATGATTAATCATTACCCTTTGTAATCCTTTGTAGAAGCATGAAGTAATACACAGATCTGGATTTGGAACAATGGTCAAGGTCCCCCAATGACAACACACTATCTCTCAAACATATAATCCCCCCAACTGATCAAAGATTAAAGTACCCCAAATCAATAATAAATGGGATACCTTGGTCAACTAGTATATAATCACCCATATAATATAATTCTTCTAGGGATTACTCAGAAGACCTATCATAAAATCCATAGTAATATCTTCCCACTTATATTCTGAAATGGGAAATCACTATTACAGACTTGTATGTTAGTAGTAATTGTACTTCATGTACTAATAGGTTTAGCAGCACATAACAACACATGAAACATTGTTTTTAATTCTCTGACACCAATAATATAAATGAATATTGCAGTATATTGTAGTCAATCGAGGGTGAACCACCAAAATTTAATTATGAAATTCACACATTAGATCCCCCCAAATACATAATTGAATGACAATTCAGCCAAGAATATGAATATTCTCATAATCATTGATGGTCAAACCGGGAGGTCACTATGCACCATTAAGGATTTACCTTCATTTTAGGCACTCAAAGTCCTCATTTTGCCTACACTTTACTCATTTTAGAAGGGTGTCCACAGCTGAAAAAGATATTAGATTGATATTTTCAAACTCCTTCTAAACACCTATATGCATATCATCGAACTAGGCCATCATATTTACCTAGAACTAGACTCCTAGACCTCCTAAGTCTATACCTTCTAAATTAAATCATTTTAAACACTATTTCATTTTCTTGATGTATATTCCAAATCAATGTCAAATGATTATATATTCTCAACCCACATCTACCATCATATATTAAAAGCCTTCTGATAAAATATATTATTGAGGATCATAAGATTAGTATCAATGATAAACCCATAACCTAGAAGATAATTACACCAAAATTTTAATGTATAAACCACTATGGAAAAATTGAAATTGTTCATATGATAGATCCTTTCATGTGGCATAAACTATCATGAGCCATATTCCATGACTCAATATACCTATATCAACACTTCTGAAAGTATGATCCCAAACACATCAATATATTTGTTATGCTTCTCACTTACTTTGGGTAAGATCAAGATCAATGTAGAGGTGATACACCTATTTAACTCATGAAAGGATTTCTCACAGGCCTCAAACCATTCAAAATTCATACTCTGCTTGGTGAGGCCCAATAAAAGAGCCTCTAAATGAGTTAATTATTTAATGAGAATTCAATAATTACCATAAAAACCCAAAAATCATCAGATATAAAATAAAATCATTGGATACTACCAAGAAAAAAATATCAAACATTCTCAATGTCTATTGTCACACCTTTCTCTATGATTATGTGACCTAATTAATGTAATATTTAGATACAAAAAATACATTTAGATAGATTGGAATATAGCTTGTTCTCTCTCAGTTTACTCAAAATGATGTCAATATGTTTTTCATAATATCATGAGTCTGTGTGTACCCCATGGTTTCATAAAAAAAATAAGAAAAAAAAATCCAAGTATGCGTGAAATAATTGTCTAATGAGAAAAATAAATATGGAAGGAGTGTTCGTAAGCTGGAATGATACCAAAAAAACTCATACAAACCAAATATTCTTCAGAAGGTAGTCCATAGTATATCAAAAGGCCTAACTATCAACTATATGTACCCTGATCTCAAATCAATATTAGATAACACACAATCACCCCACATCTCAAAATAAATATAACCAATATAAAGAAGATGATAATGATTCATTATCTTCATTTGATTCAAATTATTTTAATCAATACATAAAAAATTGTTTCATTAGAATTTTTTGAAAATTGAATTATAGACCCCCAAGGATACATACTCAGATGAATAGGACCTCTTTTATATAACTTATAAAGTTAAGTCTTGATTTATTGAATCTCTACTAGTGCCATCCTATATGGCGGAATAGAAAATGTCTTGGACATAGGTATTAGATAAATAAGGTACTCAACCTATATATTTGGTGGCATCCCAAAGAAATGATCAAGAAACACAGCCTAAAACCAATCAACCATTACAGAGAAGGAATCCTGACCCACTCCTTTATCATTTAGAAAAACTTTCACAACTTAGGTAGTGAGATGATTCAGTTGGAGAAGAAACGTCCCTATATAGCCTGCCTGGATATCCCATTACCCATGGAAAACATAGGTGTTATCCTTAGGATAATAAAAGGAAACTCTTTTATAGTAAATGTAAACACGAGGTTGATATGATACAAACCAGTCCATTCCCAATATTTGGTCACAACATTACTTCTCTAGAATGTACTAGTCCCAAGGAAAATGGTAGGTAATAACCCTGAGGGAACACCCTTTACAAAGATATATTTTCATCATTTTCATACCAAATGGAATTTTATTGACATAACCCCACACATGAAATCCAATATTAGATCCAAAAAATTCCCAATTAAATATTATATAATTGGTTGAGAGGTTCATACATCAAATAAATCAATAGAAATATTGTATGCTATAAGAATCATACTTTAGACAGTCGATGGTCTAGCCTTTCCACCACTATGTACTGGTAGAACTTTATATAGCTGACCCATACCTTTACATAGAGATCTAGTCTGGGTCCCACAAACAACAAACTCTATTGGTACATTTCTCTTATCCTAGAGTGACTCATCCACCACTGAACCCATGTTGTTTATTAGAACTCCAACTTCCAAGAGGATACGGTGCAGTAGATCCCTTATTGGTAGTCTGTATCATCCTAGATCCTCCAACACGAGTCATTGGATTGTCGTTTGTATGTAATCATGATATGTTACCCATCCTTCCAAAATATTGGAGTTCTATTGTTGGTTGAAGACATTGATGACACATGTAATTGAGTTTTCCACACTGGTAGAAAACTAACTAACCACCTCCCTAAGAGGATTTATATTTTCCCTGGGTACTCTTACCACCACTACCTTAGTGAAATCTCTCATAAATTCATTTTCTACTATTAGAGTAAATTACAATAGATCCCCCAAAATATCATATCTCTACACCCCTATAATCCTCCTTTATGTTTCCCTTAAAAATGAGAGCATGATTTTACACCACAAAAAACTTTTTTAAATAGAAGATATTCTCCCAGGACATGGTTTGACATATAGTCATATCCTAAAAATGTTTCACCATAACTACCTCATCTCAAAATAATTTCCAGGAGAAAAGATACAAGTTAGTTAAATATCAGTATCCCATATAAATTTACTAAATATTAATATAGAAAATGAGTTAGAGACTCCCAATAGTGAGATCAATACCAAGGAAAAAATAAATATCAGTATCCCATATAAATTTACTAAATATTAATATAGAAAAAAACAATATGATACCACTGAGTGGCATCCTGACTCAGGTTCCACTAAATCAATGCCTGGAGATGGTGCACCACCCAATACACTACAAACTACAGAATAGAAAATAGGGTTTAATAAGAAATATAAGGAGAATATATCCTCTTTAACAGAGTATCACAATATCGTAAATCAATATAAATGATAACCAAATAAGTAATAATTGATAACCATGCATCATGTAATCAATTCCCTAAACTGGGTAAATTCCCCCAACCAACATAGTAAACATTTCATGTCATACTAGTGTCATGTGCGAAAGTAAACCTTAAAATAAGACTCCATGAAAATACTCAAAACGTTCCTAACATTAGTCGGATCCCATTATCCTTGCTTCATCCCATATCCCACATCATCCATCTAATGAAAGAAATTTTCCCTTATCCTGACCTGCAACCATGAAATCTTCTCAATTACCAACGGTGGCCCGATTAGGGTGTGAGCATAACATAGTAGTATACCACCAATGGGGTCTAAATAAATAACAACTATGTAGTCATAAAAGTGTATTAATATGATAATGGAATAAAAACACAAAGAAATAGTGAAACATGTTCTATAATTAACAATTCTATCAATTGGACACATGGGTTTTTGGTTAAACTATGGCCCCAATCCAGCGAACCTACTTCAACCATGCCATAAGTTTGATCCATAAATAAAATATGATTAAAAACTAAAAAAATAAAAGGTCATTAATTATCCATTTTCATTATAAATACTGAGTTTTAGAAATCCAATTTTTAATATGATATCAATGGCATTAGTTCTTAGATCATCATGATAGCAACATATCCAAGAATAAGAAATTCTATATCCCTTATATAAAGTCATGGTTGTCAAAAATAATATCTATAAATCTTATATCAAGGATAAGAAACATATTATCAAATAATTATTATTTTTGGGATTGGAACATCTAGTCCACCTTACACATCCATGAGATATATAATCTTACATCCATCATTCCTAACCATTTCATCATTTCAAAATTTATAAGGTCCAATTTACGTGAACGTCTCAACATATCATAATATCAAGAGTGTGTATATCCCATTCAACATTATTCAAATAGTTTATCTCAATCAATATCTTTAACCTCAAATCCAAAATTAGGTCATTTATCAATCTATTCATTTGATACAACCATTAGATTTCTTTAAATCATTTTAACCATCTTTTCAATTCCCTTTTACCATTTAATCCATATTTCTCATTACTAGTCACAACACTCCAATTTCTAATTATTACTAGAAAACCCATTTTTTCATGCTAACTTGTTTCAACAATAATTTAAGCCCAATTTATCATTGTAAACCCTGTATCTGAATATTTAAAACCCATTTACCATTTCGTAGGAATCGACACACCACATCGATGGCCTTAAGCCTAGTCTCATTGTCATTAATGAACCCAAAGAGGACCATGAGAAGTCTCATATATCATTTAAAGGCCAGTTTAATTTTTTTATTCAATGTTACAAATATGCAGCAAGGTAGTGTAAGGGAACAACCAAATACACAAGGGAAACATCAAAACCATTTGAGAAATATTGTATACCACGAAGCTCAAGTTCATAGATGAGAACTTTCCCAAAAAATGGCCCTTATTTTAAACCAAAATAACTACTAAGACTAAAGTTATGTATTCCCTATAAAAATAAGTGGTTAAGATCTTTATAATAATAGAAAACATCTAACAATGGGTTTTTTCCTAAAATAGATTAAAGGGGGCTTGTAGACTTACCTGGAGATTTAATTATCACAAAAAGACACTTCAAATGTCCTAAAATTGAATGTGAACATTCCTCGAAGAAGGTGGAAGTTCCTCATTTTCAAACCTTTCTACTTGAGAATAAATAGGGTGAAATGGTAGGGAAGAATAATTTATGTTTGTGAGGGGATGAAGAATATTTTCCCACATTTTAAGAGGTGCATCGTTGGTCACCAAATTATCCAAACTGTGCATAAATCACACTGTTTCCTCTACCCAATAAGAAATTGAGATTAATGATTTTCTCAATCACCCACATGGTTTAAAAAACCATACGGTAACCACTTTTTGATGGGGATCAATCCAAACTGTCCCCTGAGCCACCATGCATGGGTTTCTAACTATTCTCCACCCTTTCCTAGGCTACATAGTTATGGTCCATGACTAATACAAACAACGAACCAACTATATAACACACACTATATAATGGGCCTAGCATTTTTCATATTTTATTATATTATTTTAAGAATTATTAACCAACAAATACAAGATAGGGATCCAAAATTCCAGTGTCTTTGGAGGATTAGATACATATTTAGAAAGCATGAAACAAAAGTAAAAAATATTTTATATAATCTACATAAAGAAATCATAACATTCATTGATCTCTTAAATCATCATAGGATAACCTAGTGATTACTTGAATAAAGGGATGAGATAAAAACACTAGTAATGGAAATAAACACATGAATAAATTATATACCATGGGTTTGAAGACATTACATGATGACACAAAAAGGCACGAAACATGAATAAACATATAAAACCATAACATATAGAACATGGGATCATGTAATCATAGAATAATTGAGATTTGAATACAACATAAAAAAAACATAACCACGATTCAAGGATAACTACCAATTCCATTGCACATGGAGGGGAATGAGTCAAGGCTAACCACCAAGACCATTCCCCATGAAGAATCATGAGTCATGGCTAACCACCATGAATATTTCACATGATGTCTCATGAGATTAAAAATTACCAATTTAATTAGAGTGATATATATTTTCAAAACTAATAAAAAGTTCATGAATATGTCTACCACATGAATACTCATACATAAGTAGTGAAACATAAAAATAAGGGTTACCCATATAAAGAGTTTGGAATCATAATCCTGTCATATGGCATAAGGATATGGAATATCGTAATGGTGTTTATAAAAGAATGGATTTAAAACATACATGTACATTAATAAGGTAAAATAGTCATATATTATTATAATTTATTTCAAATTGATGAGAAAACATGTAGAAATATTTTTTATGAAACTTTGGAAATGAGCCAATTTATTGCAGTTTAAGGGAAATTGTTTAATGACTCATTAAAATAGAAATGGAAGAAGTGTTCTTATAAAAAAATAAATCAAAAAAAATAGTTTTTATGATAAAATGAGTGATTTTAGAAATATAATGGTGTCTTAAAAATTATTATAGAGTTCACTTGAAAATGGTTATGAAATTGAGAATTTGTCTTTAATTGGTCTTGCTTATCAGAAGGAATTGAGAAGGGAACCATATAAAACGTGTATTTCCACGACAAATAAAGAATAATTGATAGAGGTGAATATTTATTTAATAAAAAATATAAATTAGGGGGAGTAAAAAATAGTAATTATTTATTTCATTAGTTTAAAAAAAGATAAAGTGTTACCATAAAGAAAAATGAATGTTCAGAGAGAATCCCATACCTTATGTTTGAAGATGTTATGCACTTGAACTTAATGTACTGGAAATAAAATTAGGTCAATTAAATAATGAATATATATTTTTTCTATTTATATGATTTATTAAAATTTAATTATGTTTATTTATTTTCTTTTTAGTGTGTTATGAGATTCAATTTCATCACTCGGTAGTGTTTGTTTCCTTGGTTTTCATGATCATATCACTTGTATCTGTGTATGGAAGATCATGTAAAGTGAGAATAGGTGTACAGAAATAAAATTATATGTTAGTAATGAAAATGAAGAAAATTAAATGGCCTTATATATTATTTTTTCTAAAGGTGAGGATAATTCATTAGATGAAATGATAATTAGAACCGTTTAGGTTATTTTGGTGTATTTTCAATTAGCACGAATTAATATTGTTTTATTAATTAATATCATGTATATATAATAGTTATAAAACATTAAATAAGGTATAATTCCTATATAATAATCTATTTTTACCATAAAAATTATTTTATGACCATCTATGAAGGCGGTAATGGAAAATGATGACTCATCATCCTTGAAAGTGATAAATTAACACATCACAAATGATATTTTTTTAGAACAAATGGGGAGGGGAAAAATGATGATGGGTTGTTACAATAACACAATAAAATAATAATTTAATATTAAATTTATCCTGATATTTTTATAATTGTGGTTGAGGATAGTAAAAGAAATGAAAATTAATTGAATAGAAAATAAATGAAAAAGAAATAGGTTTTTACCTCTTGTATTTTCCCCTTGAGAACCTCCTTGAGGAAGTAGAGTTCGGTCTTTTATTGAGACAAAAGGATCCTAGATGAAGGGGATATACATTTTAATATGATTGGGAAATTTTTTTACATGTTTCAAGGCTTTTGAGGTGTGAGGAGAATAGGTGGTGAGGGTTGGTATTTATAATGGAGGAGAGGGGTGTTTTTATTATTATATTTATTTATTTTTTATTTTGGATCAAGACTATGAATAGTATTAATTATTTTGAATAAATATAGTAAATATTTCATGTGTGTTTAAACCAATAATGTTTACATCAGCCATACATCCACCATAAATCAATAATTAATTTATTTAGCTTATACCGTAAATTACCGTATTTCACTATTCACCAAAAAGTTAATTTTTTTCAAAAATAAAAAAAATATCACCATAAACATTTTTCAATGTGAAGAATTAAAAAAATTTACTCCATTTTATAAAAATAATTTTATAAATACAGGAAATTTAATTTTTAATTATAATCATCATATACTAAAAAAATAGATTTTAAAATTATTACTGATTTTATAAAAATTTGATAAATCAATTAAGGTATCTTAAAATTACCTTATAATAATAATCCAAAAAATTATTATTTTATGAATCCATTTTATGAAAATAAATTTTCTTTTAATTCATTATATTAATTATAATATTGAAAAAGTACATTTCTGTTTAATAAATATACTAATACATAGTTTATCATTTTTGAAACATTTATTTACTTATACCACAGTATAAATATATCATATTTTCATTTATAAGTTACCTAAACTTTATATATAATTTCAAAGGTTAGGTTACTAATTAATTGGCCTAATTACTATTCATAAGGTTCATATTACTGTTCCAAAGGCCACATTACTATTCTATTGGTTTAGGTTCCTTAATTCATTAAAGAGACTCTCATTTATATCATTCATCATTTATAAATCTTGTATTTTGTTCTATATGTGATTTTATGTGATTTATACTATATAACATAATTATAAATTGGGAAATATCATTGATATAATTTTGGGTTTTTACGGTTTTCCCCCGTAAGGAAATTTCTCCCTCGAAATATCATTTTAAAAACTAAGGGGGAAATAATTGAGGGTGCATATCCATCATTTATTCCTATAGTTATCTTATTTCGTATTCAAATATAAGGTTTATCCCTAATAATTTGACTAGGTGAGTAGTCTTTTTCCCTAGAAATTTATCTCTATTTTCCATGATCTTCACCGGATGCTACCTGTAAGAGAGATAACATTCCAATGGTACCACCTATGAATTCAGTACATGTGAGGGATCCGATATGTACTTCCTCATGAGGGATAAATGGAATACATCATGTACCTGATACATGGTTTGTGGAAGTTGTAGTTGTTAATCCACAACTCTGACATGATTAAGAATATACAAGGTGCCAATGTGCCTAGGACTTATCTATCATTTCTTTTCAAATCTCTTATCCTCTTCTATATAGATATACAGAATAATACCATGTCTTCAACCTTAAACTACAAGTCCTGTCAATGATTTTATACATAGATCTTCTATCAACTTTGGGCAGCCTGTATGTGATATTGAATGGCTTTCACCTTTTCTTCCATTTCATCAACCATTTCAGGTCCTATTAGCTTATGTTAACCAACTTCATCCTATCATGCTAGTGTTCTATATATTTCCCCATAAAGGGATTCACATGAAGTGAATTGGATGGTTTATTGGAAACTATTTTTGTAGGAGAATGCAACCAAAGGTAGGTGTTGGTCCCATGCTCCATTTAAGTCTATAGAACATGATCTCAACATGTCTTCCATAGTCTGAATAGTCTACTAATATTGGCCATCAGTTTGAGGATGATAGGACATATAGAAGTTCAAATTAGTTTTCAGATAAAGTTAGAGACTTTTTGAGAACATGGAGTAAATCTTAGATCTTGATCAGGTAAAATTGATTGTGGTACTCCATTCAACCTCACCTCTTATATGATGTATATCTATACAATTTGATTGAGTGATATGTACTCTCGAATTGTGATAATGTGAGTTATCATTGTATGAAAATCCACAAAAACCCATATAGAAATGTTTCCTCTAGATGTATTTGGAAGTCCATTGACAAATTCCATGATGATGTTTTCACATTTCCATGTTGCTATGGGAAATGGTTTCATCCCCACCATAGAATTTATCCTTTTGGCCTTCTATTTTTGACACACTAGGCAATTTGATTTATATTCTTCAATCTCTTTCTTCATATTTTCCCACTAATAGTTCTCTCATAGATCTCAATACATACTTGTGATCCCTGGGTGAATAGAGAAGGTGGAGCTATGTGTGTCATTTAGAATATCTTTATTTATATTTGGATTGGATGGTACACATAGTTAGAACAAAATGTCATGACTCCTTCCTCGCCAATTTGGAACTCTGAGAATTTCCTATTTCTGATAACTTCCACCTTTTTCTAAATTTACATATCATTTCATTAATCATCCTTTATTCTCTACATAAGGGATGGTGGAGAAATCATTTAATAAAGGATTGATGATGTTCCTTATTTAACTATTCCCATTCACATCCTTTGTTGATTTAATAATATTGGATCCTTTTAAATTCTATTAATTGATAAATATCTAGGATCCTTTCTACTTAAATCATATTCCACATTATTTTCTTTACTATTATGGAAGAGGATTGAGCTGTCATAATCCTTGACAAGATCTAACCATTTTCAATAGCTCATATTAAGCTCCTTCAATTTAAAATAACTTTGAGGCTCGTATGATTAGTATATGTTTAACACTTCTCTTCATATAGATAATGATTCGATATTTTCAATGCAATGATCACAACTACAAACAACAGTTCATGAATGATATAGTTTTTCTTATGAATTTTAAACTGCCTTAAAGAGTATTCTATCAATTTATCATTTTACATTAGTACAGATCCTAAGACCTTATTAATGCATCTCTATACACTAAAAAGAGTTCCCCACATGTTTATAGTGTGAGTACTAGTGCAATGATAATCCTATTTTTCAACTATTTGATGCAGTATTCACATTCACCTCTCCAAAAAAATTATACTCCCTTCTAAGTCAGCTTGATTAATGGGTTTTTAAATTGTGATAAGTTCTTCACAAGTCATTAGTAATACCTAGCTATAACAAGGAAACAACGGATCTCTATTACAGATATTTTTATGGGTCACTCCTTAGTTGCCTATATCTTAGAAGATTCCACATATGTTATATAGTGATAACATTCCCCAATAATGATACTTCTTCTATCCATAACACACATTTATAATACTTTTCATATATTTTCTCCCTTATCAATATTTTTATCATAGTATTAAAATGGTATTCATGTTCCACCATGCTCTTGGATTATATAAGAATATCATCAACAAAGACTACCATTTTTTGAGGTAATCTATAAATACTTTAATCATTAATTCCATGAAAATTTTCTATAGTGCTATTGTGTCCAAAGGGAATAACAATTAAATCATAGTGTTCATACCTTGTGTGAAAGGCATTATTGGGAATATATTCTTTCTTTAACTTTAATCGGTGATATCTCGACTGAAGGTCCACCTTATAGAAAAACTTATCCCCACACAGTTGATCAAACAATTCATCTATATATTATAGGGGATACTTGTTCTTTGTTGTTATTTTATTGACCTCATGATAATAAATTTTGAGTCACATTGATCCATACTTATTTTTTATGAAGAGGACTATAACACCACATGGTGAAGAACTCAGGCATATAAAACCCTTGTCTTGATACTCCATTAACTTTTTTTAGTTTTTACAAATCAATGGTAAAAATTATATAAGGTGTCTTTGATATATGTAGAGACCTGATTATAAGTTCAATTGTGAACTCAACCTCTCGATTATGAGGAAATATAGAAAATTCTTCATAGAACACAATGGGAAAGTCTTCGAACTTAATCCTCTTATTTTTTTAATAATTTGGGCTAGATATGATGGATCATAATGAATTAGTATCCACAATTGAGATAATGATTATGAATGATATTCAAACTCCTCCTTACACTTGTACTTCATTGGAAGATGCTTCAGGATGTGATGTTTGATCTCTGTTTCATTATAGTTGATATTGGATTTTTATAAATGTATCTAATCTATGACCAATATAGCACCATACTCTACTAAAGGATGTACAAAAAGATTTTATGGGAGGTTTAGTCCACAAACATTAACTGGGGAGGGCTTATATAATTTGGATGAAATAATTTCCCCATTTTATTTTCTCATAGAAAACTCAACATCAATATTTTGAGGTGGTGTTTTAATAGTTCTACTAAACGTTCAAGGTATGAAATAATGTGTATAACTAGAATCAAATAGCATGTTTTCTATTCTTGAACAAATAAACAGTGTACTTGTAACCACATAATTGATGGGATCCACCTTATTAGTAGTGATATTATATTCCCTTCTATGTTTACTCAAATGTTGTTGTTGTTGATTTACCCCATAAACCCTTGGCTTAGAGAAATAATTTGCAAAATTTTCATATTACTTGCAGTTGAAACAATGCACTATATGCCAAGTGTTGATCTAAAAAATCCATTATTTTTTCCGCATTAGTGGTATTATTTTCATCCATTTTGAAGTTATTAGCTGTATGAACCATTATTCCATAGTTTATGCATCTCTTGGTTAACTTTAGAAAGTTCCCAGGATGCTTCTTCCCTCAATATTGACACATGGGATGTTTGGTTTTCTTTCTATTATGATATTTTTCTATTGACCCTCCCATATTTAATTCTATTTTCCACATTTTATATCCAGTCCAATGAAACCACTGAGAGTCTCCTGTATCAAATTTATTCTCAAGGGAACAATAGAAAATATCCTTATATATATTAAATTATCAAATCAGCAACACTTTTCATATACTCTGATGGAGTATGCTAAAGAATTGATCCATGTTGATTTTTGTGTCAATGGGAGAGCTAGAGGTGTATCTTGCAATCCTTGTGAATTTTTCTTCATACACCCTGATAGACTCATCTTCCATATAATTTAGTCTAAGAAACTATATTTCCATCTTTAGATGGTGGTTTTAAGGAAAATATTTATTGAAAAATATTTTCTTGAATTACTCCAAATCCATTGAATCAATTTTATCTTTGGACTTAATGTTCTTGATATGTTTCCACTACTGATCATCATCATAATCAATATTATTAACCTCCATCACAACTTTATCTTCTTCTAAAAACATAAGGAAATAGAATATCTTCTAAATGGAGTTAATATATTGTTTTTTGATGTGGGGATTATAAGATATAATAAATATGGGAGGCCTTTTTCACATTAAGGATTTGATAAAAACATTCACTTTATTAGGATTAGGGGGTTCTCTATATGGTTAATCTTATTTTTCTAAAACATGAGCCAGTTGAGATAGTACTATTATGAATTTTTGAGCACCTGTTCTCATCAGATTTAGCACTTCATTAAAGAAATCACCACATTAACTATCACATTGATTGTTAGAATGGGTTCTACTATTTCCACCCATTAACTAAGAATAGAAATTATAATTAAGGGGGTATTTAATACTTAGAAAATAATCATATGAAAATGAATCCTTGACCATAGAAGGATTTACTTGTAAATGAAAACTATATCCTAAATTGCGATTACCTAAGTTTCTATCTAAATCATTATGGTGATAGAATTATAAATGGGTTTATTACCAAATATTTCTAGTCTTAATATCCAAAATAACTTAACTATTCTCTAATACTAACTATAAATTCTTTATCCTTTTCACATTTTATTACATGATTTTAAGAATAATTAACCAAAAAAATACAAGCTAAGGATCATATAGTCTATTCTATTAAGATTATTAGATACATAATTAGAATTTATAAAATGAAAATAAAAAATACCATTCATTTAATCTTCATGATTACCTCCTATATTCCATTAAGATCTTATATCTACATAGGATAACCTGGGGAATACAAGAACCACCAGATGAGGCAAAAAGCACAGTTAGGGAAATAAATATTTAAATAAATAATAGAACATCATTTAAAAGGAATAACATGATGAAATAAAAAGGGATGGAGCATGAATACACATATTAAATAATAACTTATATAACTTTGGATTATGGAATCATGGAATCATATAATGGTGGAAACAACATAAAACATGAAATATGCATGAGTCAAGGCTAACCACCAAAACTATTTCACATGATGTCTCATAAGAATAAAAATTACCCAATGCATTGGAGAACTATCTTGGAACCCCCATAAAAACATGTTCATGAATATGTGTTACACATGGAGAGTAATAGATAAGGAATCAACCATAAACCTTAGTGTTACACATGGAAAGAGGTGGGTATCATAATCATGTCAAAAGGAACAAGAAAAGGGAATATCATAATGGTGTCCTTGAAATTATGTATTTAAATAATAAATTAACAAATATTGAAGAAAATAGGTATATATCATGTTAATTGATGTCATAATAAAGAGAAACCTTGTTAAAACATTTCTTATGAAACTTTAGAAATGAACCACTTTAGTTCAGTTTAAGGGAAAATTTTAAATATTATTTAAAACGGAGAAGAAATAATTGTTTGTATAAAACCATAAATTAACCAAGAAAATATTTCATTATAAAATAAGTGATTTTATAAAAAAAATTATTTCTTAAGAAATATTATGGAGTGAACACAAAAATGGATAAGAAATCAAGAAGTCACCCTTAATCGAGCTTGCTTATCTGGAGAAATTGAGAAGTTAGCCTTATAAAACATGTATTTCTCCATAAAATAAAGAACAAATGAGATAGGTACGTATGTTTTAAACATAGAAATATAAATTATAAGGATTAAAAAATAATAATTTATAATTACATTGGATTAAAGTGATACAAAGTGTAACCCGAAGGGGAAATGAAGGTTTGGAGAGAATCCCTTACCTTATGTCCAAAAGTGTTCATCACATAAACTTCATTTCTTGGATAATAAAATTATATTAATTAATTAATTAATTAAGAATATTTTATAAATTTATATTATTTATTATTATTTTATTAAGTTTATTTATAGATTTTTGTGGGTTATGAGAATCAATTTCATCATTCGAGAGTCTTTATTTCCATGGTTTTCATGATCAGTTCACTTGTATACATGTATAGAAGATCATGTAAAATGATAATAGTTATCAAAAAATGAATTTTTTTTATTAATTAGATTTAATATTATTAAATTGTCTTATATATCATTTTTTCCATATTTGAGTATTATTCATTAGATAAAATGTTAATGATAACCTTTTAGATTATTTTGGCATTTTTCCGATTTTCACGAACTAGTTTTGTTTTATTATTTAATATTATATATATAATAGTTATTGAAAATTAAATATGGTTTAATATATAATTTTTTTTTTAACCATAACAATGGTTTTATGGCCAACCTTGAAATTTGTAATGGAAATTGAAATATTTTCTTCCTTGAATGAGATAAATTAACACATCACATACAAGATTTTCTTTATTAGAAAAAAATGTAGGTAAAAAGAAATGGTGATGGTTTGTTCCATTAACAAAATGAATTTAAATTATATAAAATATAATAGATTTATCATGCCACTATAATAAGGGGAGTTGATGAGAGGAAACAAAAAGAAATTGAATAGAAATTAAGGTGTCAAAAAATTTTCTTATAATCATAATACAAAAAAAAATTAATTTATTAACATAATTTATGAACATAAATTATCTTTTAAGTCATTATATTAATATGAAAATTTGAAATAAACATTTATGATTCATAAAAAATACCAATACTTAGTTTATTATTTTTTAAATATTTATTTACTTTTGCCATAATATAAATATATCGTATTATCATTTATAATATACCTAAATTTTATTTATACTTCTTTATGTGATGTTACTATTCTATTGGCAAGATAACTATTACTAAGTTTGATATTAATATTCCAAAGGTCACATTACTATTCCATTGGTTTAGGTTCCTTAATTTTTGAAAAATAATCTTATTTCATTCATTATTCATTTATAAATTTTGTATTATGTTCTCTATGTTATTTTATATGATCTATAATATATAAGATACTCATAAGAAGGTAAATTTTGTTGTAAAAATTCTGGGTCAGAATACATCAGATGTCCTATTTTCCCACAATTTCATTTCTTGAACTAACAACACACTTATGAGACCCTTCATACTTCTGATAAGCATTAAATTATATAATTTAAGGGTGTTCAATTAATTTTTTTAAATGTGAATATGAAGAAGCTCAGTATCTTACATCATCCCTTTACACTAGTCTAAATATTAAAATTTTTAGACAGTTATTCCTTATTAAATATATTCTTGAAATTATTGGGTTTAATTTCTAAGATAAGGGTTAAGGGATAGGAATATGTATTTTAAGATATAAATATTCATTAAATAAAATGGTGTTTTCCATAAATATATTTTTAAGATATTTATTTTCATTATTAACAAATATTTCATGTGTTATTCTTCTATTTTCATCTTTTTGAAGTATCTTGAGTCTAGATAATCCTAAAATTAAATTCCATCCTACCTATAAATAATCACTATGATAGATTTTAAGGATTCCTTAGTTCTATTATTGTTTTAAATAAATTATTTCTAAGTTAACAAAATCACTGATTTTAGGGGTGTTTTTTTCTCTATAATTGTGAATTGATTGTGATGGAAAAGAACATAGTGGAATCAAAATAATAACATGGGGGAAAATTGATTTTGAGTTTTAGAAGAAATTTGTTGTATTTAATTTAATCATATTTTTATTTTTTAAAATCAATTCTTAATTCAATTTATTAGGCATACATTTTATTTTTTTCTTTTCATTGATGTGTTGGATTATAGATAATGAATGGAAAAGGAACACCAATGTATGATTCATTGTATACATAGAATGGGTTTGATCCTACCATTATCATTTTAATAGAGAGTGTCTTTCGTGTTGTTGATCTCAAATTTTGTTTCATGCATATAAAAATATGTGTGGTTTGGACCTTAAAAATTTTATTAAGGGATTTTTTTCATATGGTTATTAAGTTCTAGAAATTCCCAAAATAGCTGAAATTAAAAATCATTTATGTAGTCTACTAAATTGATGAAAAATATCTCCTAACATTCCAAGTTAAAATCATCCAACTGAATATTAAAATATTAATTATAGGAATAGTATGATTCAACCTAGAAAATTCCAGATGATGTTTGTGAAATAAATATGAATCTCCTTAGTTGAGCACAAGGAAGCCATCAAAGAGAGTGTGTGCTGAGATATGTGGAGGATCCTGGAGGTACTATACATTCCCAAGGATTAAAAAGAGACTTGTGTTGATCAATTGGATTTAGGAGATACTAAATAGATCATGGAACCCTATAATATTTTTATAATAACACCACTATTTATCTAATAAGAAGATGAGGCAAAGGGGTAGTTGTAGGCTGCTGGAACCCATTTCTTTTTCATTGTTGTAATCTCTCCAATTATGGCATGCTAGAACCTTAGAGTTGAGCTACGAAAATCCCCCTATCCCCATTTAAAGAATTTTGGTTTTAATTTATTTTACTCTTTTTTCATTTCCCGTGATGTATTTGATTGTCACTGATAGTGAGATATTTCCATTTTTCTATGCACTTGAATTATTCTACTCTCATTCCTAACATTCACACACATGTCACTTGGATTTTATTCATTTCTTATGATACTTAATAGTGGGTTGATTATGGAGTGATAAGGGAAATAAAATATCCCATCTTGGAAGGAATAGGGTGAATCATTGGTAATTTCACTTCCCTATTCTACCCAAAACTAGGAGAGGGTGATCAGTGAGGTATCATCTGATTAGTGAGGGATCATGAGAGTAAAATTGAATAATTATTTAATTATAAAGTGAGGGGATATCCAAGGTTGGTAAACAATATTTTAAAAATAATTTTAAAATCCTTTATTTATTATATTTTATCACACAAAACATTAAATTTTCCCTTCCATATTTAACCCAAAGTTTAAGATAAAAACACATTAGAAACACCGTTTTCTCCAAATATAACCCAAGTATAAATATCTCAATACTACTACATATTTAATGAGGTTGAAAATATTTTTTATATACTTCCCATGATAGGATACTCAAAAATTACTTTGTAACCATGAATCATTGTAAGTTGAAAATAATTCTCAGTCATTCTCACTGTTAAGTACAATAAGCTTATGATTTTCTTCCTAGACTCTATGATATTGACCTCTTTTACACTATCATCAGTTAACAACATAAACTGGGTATTAATTGGTGTTGTAAATACCTTGAAATATTACATTACTAATCATTTTAAAACCTCAATAGTATATTTTATTTATAGATAAATGTTACAGGATATTTATCACCTATAATCCAAGGATTAATCATAACATTCCAATTATAAAAATTTCAAACTCACACATCCTGAATTCAAAAATATACTCACATTGGTCTTTGTTTGATCTAAAAAATGTTCTAAAATATATATATATATATATAAACACTATCATACTTTTATCTCTCTTCCTTTTTATATATAGAGATTATGATCAACTACCCCATATTGAAAATTGAGTATCATCAAATACAGATTAAGTATGGAATACCATGATATCAATGCTTTATTCAACCGATAATTCAAATTATTCAAAAAATCATTTTTATAATTTGTATGAACAATAAAATCATATGGATGTTATATGTATGACTATTTTTCAAGTAATCCATTTAGTAATATTAATTTGACATCTATATGGAAAACCATTATCCTAATTTTAATTTCTATAAAATATAATAATCATATTATTTCTAACAACTCTATGGGAGAAAATGTTTCATCTACATAGATTCCTTTTATATAGGAGTACACCTTACATGAAAGTCATGAAGGTTTCTAAATAAACATTACTTCTTTATTTAGCTTTTTATAGAAAACACGTTTTCTAGTGATGATCTTATTATCCATCATCCTTGAAACAATCACTTATAAATGATTTATCTTAATTTATTCAGAATCTTAATGCATCTCCGAGAGTCAATTCTCATCTTTATCAGCCTCTTCAAAGTTCTTTCGATCTTCTTGAGATAAGATTAAGATTTTTTGTAGAGTATTCATTTTTTACGTTTCACTGGATTTTTTATGCCATTAATGATATTTTTTTCATCAATAATAGATATTATTCTTGACTTATATATAGTAACTAATATAAATTTTTTTTTCACTAATATATTATTTAAAATAAATGTCATCCCCTTGCGCTTCTCTAATCTACTCAATTTCTCATCATTATCCTCCAGAATTTTCTCACCATTTTGTTTAAAATAATATTATTTTTCCACCATGGTGGAATCATAGATATTTATATGATTTCAGAAACTTTTATTTAATCATTTATATGATTTAATTTTACATTTTTATCCAATGAAAATCCATTTCTCCCCATGAGATTCAAACATCTTGTGTTTCTACTTTTTAAAAAAAAATGACTTACTTATGAAGATTCAAACATACTTTAATGTTTTCTCCTTCACATACCACATCTTATATGGAGTCATTTTATACACTTAGACCCAAAAAATAACTATTGGTAAAATATATCAATTCCAATATTACATTCTTACAAAACATCTTTGATAGGTATTTATTAATAACAATTATTCATTCCATATTGTTTATGATTTTTTTATCCTTTCACCTACACTATTTTATTGAGTATTTATCACTACTTATACTAGGTACCTTGTCACATACTTTTTGATATAGTCATATAAAATGATATTATTAAACTTTATGAAATTATTAATATAGATTTTTGGCATTTTATACAAAAGAATATTTTCTTTCATCAATATATAACAAGTAATTCCATTAAACACATTATGCTTGTGATAAAACATTGTAAAACTTGAAATATTACTAAAATAATCAATTAATTTAACATATAACCTCTTTCTATTAGTTTCTCCCAATAATATAGTTCAATAATCATCAATGTGTACAAGTTCGAGAAAATATTTTGAGTTTCTTTACCTTATCATGTATTTTTTCCATATGATATTCCCTTTTCAAAAAACATTATACATGTGAGTAAGATCCTGTGATTGTCCAAGTATATCACAATATCCTTCAATCTTCATAAGAGATTACTAGGTTGTTTACTAAAAAGGATAAGATTATTATTGCACAACTAACTGTATTTTTTCTAAGATATGAAGAAAATATCTTATTCTCCACTAATAAGGTGTATATTCCATTTTAGGTTCTTCCCTATTATTATAAATGATCTATAATTTTATTTGATGAGAAAAGTTTTTTTGGTGAAATTTATTATAGTTCCCAAGTCACATTGTTGACTTACACTTAGTATGTTCTGACTGGTAACTTCAATAGCCCTGAAATTTAAATTCCTTATATACTTACCCACGATTTTTTCTTACTTATAGAATATTATATTTAAAAATAAATCATTTAAAAATATTATAGAACCTTCATCATCATACATTATGCTTGTGACCGAATCCTAATTTACATTTTTATATAAATTACTTCCACTATCAATAATTCACACTCCATATTGTTTAGTTTCTTTAAGGAAATCATATCGATCACTTCATTCTCATATCTTTTTTCTCCATGGATTTTAATTATTATAAATAAATGATTGATATGATTGATCCTCTTATGAAAATGTTGATCTATCTTATTATTTAATATATATATATATATATATATATATATATTAATTTTCTATCTTAGTCTTCTTTATGATTCCTTAAACTATTTTTTATTACCATCTCCATTCCCTATAGGAATATTCCTCTATGTAGTCGATAAGAAATACCAAGATATATTCTTATACACATTATACAAGAAATTGTAGCCATAAAAATATTAATAGTTATATAGACGTTTTCTTGGGTTCTATTATTTATTTTGTTCCCTAAAACACATTTTACCTATGAAACATACTTTTTGAGTATATCCCATATTTTTACAACAACTATTCCCAATATATGGTGCGTTACTATGTGTTTTTATTGGTGAACTAACTTATTTTTGAGAATTATATTTGATTTTATTTTGAGTCACACCTATAGCTCCTCCATGTCACAATTGTGTTTTTATTATTAATATTTTTGTCTATTTTGAAATTTTGGAAGTTTCAATGATGAAATTTGATTTTTATGGGGTTTAATTTGGTACAAGGAAACAACATGGTTAGGGGAAACCTTGTGGGTTGATGTTACATAGTAATGAAATTTTAATAGTGGGTTTGGGATGATTGGTGCATAGTTTGGTAAATTATGAAGTCAAACCATGTGGGATGTCCAAAATGGTTTATGTAGAGACCATATTTATTTCATGGTTTGGTAAATATCACAACCTAACTATGTTAGATACCTAGATTTACATAACAAGTGAATTTAACTTTTTACCTCTTCAAATTTAACTTTCCTCAATACTCATTTCTTCTCCTGTAATTTTATTATACCTAGGGTGTTTACCATGGAGTGTTCCCTTCCTCCCCATCTTCAATTAATGAACATTTCCTTTGATTCTAAGTGGCAATTATAAGGTATAAACCAATACTCTCCTTATTATTCCCCTTCCATTCTATGTTACCCCTATATCCATTATCTATTTTCTTGAAAAACCTATATAATTTTATGGCTTAGATTAGGTTTTGGGTTGATTCTAATTCTTTATTTTTAGGTTATCAGAGGATTTTAGAGGATTTTCTTTACATAGTTGGGAATAATATTTCATAAGAGATATGTTGTGACATAGTTTCAATCTGAGTGAGGTAGGTGTATTTTTATATCCTTAAATAAACATATCCTTGGGTGATTTATGTTTTGTAATTATTTTTCCATTAAATTAAATCTATATGTTATACTTTTTATGGATTTTATCAACAAATTATGGTTTTTAATACATAGGAAACAGATATTCATAGATTCCCTAGTTTTATAAAATGATAATTTGATTTCTATGTTCTTGTAAAAAATGTTGTGAGGCATTTTTTTGTAATTATGTTCAATGAATAAATGGGTTTTTATCTATTTGGGTCATAAAATATATATAAGTTCGTTTTAATAGGGATTATTTGTAAATTAGGTGATGTTGGTTCTTAAATTATTTTAAATGTTTCTAGGTGGAGTTAACATTTTTTTAATCAAAAAATTTTTAACATGTGATTTTAAAATGAGGGAAAATGGCTAGTAATTTCAAGATGATTTTTATTTAAAGGCTCATTTAGAGTATTTAATAATGATTCTTTCAAAAAGTGTAAGACCCTAAATCATTCCCATTGTTATTATGTTTCTTGGTATGGTTTACGGTCTTTGAGTGGGATATTTTTTATTGGATTTGATTGTGAATTGGGGCTATTTGTTGAGTGGGAGTTACAGGTGATATATGATTTTTAGAAGAGTTTTATTATTTATTATCTGAGGATATTATGCATTTCATAGTTATCAACACCATTGATTGACATCATGGGGCACCAACATAGCTGATAAGATTTCTTCATGATTGTTTTACTATCTTAGTGTTCTCTTATTATAGATTACTAGGGGTTACTTGTTCCCTCCTAAGGGTTTTAATGGAACATAATTTTTTTTGAGAGGAATGCTAGATGAGGTTTTTTGTTGTTATATATGTAGCCATCTAGTGATTAGAGAACCTAGTCTAGTATCATTCATTTTAGATCCTAGTTAGTTTCCCATGATACACTGTTGGTTTGTGACATTTTATAGGGGATATTACTTTTATTTATTAGGTATCCCCTAGTCTAATTTAATTATATGACACAGATGTCTGGTTTAAATATTTTTTTAGTTCCCATTATTTGATAATATGGTTCTTCTTTGTGCTCTTTTATTACGCAGAAAATTTTTCTTTTCTTAATAAAATTTTATTTATATGAGAATTTAAATTGATATAAATAGGCATCAGTTTTATAAAATATTTTTCAATAAGAAGGAATAGATTATTATTTTGAAAATATTGAAGTAAAAGTGATTTTTCTAAAATGGTTGTTTCCTCTCATGTTCTTTTAAAAACAGTGATAAAAGTCATCTTTTATGAAATAAAATGAAATATGTTATTTGTTCTTATTATTATGAATTCTTATAGAAAATATATATTTATAGTTATTATTCAAACTATCCCAATTTAATTCTCTCTGTCAAGAAATTTCTCAAACTCTTTTGTGAAATCCTACTAGGATCATTTGGATCACATCCTGCATACACAGTGATGTTTGTATGATTTCCCTTGTTTCAATTCTGTTTCTCAATCATTATCATCCTTTGATGGTACTCATTATGGTTCGTGTTGGATGGTTTGGGGTTGTGGTGAGAGGTCCTCGTCCCTTAAAGATATCATGTATTAGTTTGAGGTTAAGTTTGGTTTATTTAGGGCTATTCATGTATCAAAATTTATAGAGTGGATATTTATTTTGGTATTCTATAAATCATAATAATTATTACTTTATACATAATTATATAAGTAGATTTTGTTTTTTATTATTTTTGTTAATTCAATTGCATGATGGCCTGGTAAATTGTTTTATTACTGTTGTAACTATTTATTTTGTGCATAGGAACCCAATTTACAGATGGATCATTAATGGATTTACAGTTGGGAATTTAATTGTTGTTAAATTAATTAACAGTGTCAAATAAATTCCATGAGTACCATACTAATAACTGTAGACTAGTTTTTTGAATTTAAGGATTGTGGATTCCCACTGATATTAGTAGAAATTGGGTTGGTTGATAGGTTGGGTCAACATAGGTTGGTTCATTAAAAATTCTATTAGAGCCTTTTTTAGAAGGGGGACTAATTCTTAAAATCACACTCATATTATTTTGGAAGTTCTCTAGTATATGGATAAGATGTATGAACGTGATAGGTATGTGTCAGAAGAGTCTAGCTAGCTCTTTCTCACTATGGACGTGTTTCCAATATTTTTCAACACTTGAATTTTGTGGTATGAATATAGTTTCTAATTATACCATGTATATATATATATATATTGATATGTATTTATAGTTTTACCCCGATTGAGTTTACCAATGAATTTGAGGGTCAATCAGTGTGTAGGGGTCAAAATGGGGTTGGAATTTGAGCAGAAAAATTACCTCACATAGTCTGGAAAATCATACGAAGCCTGTGTATTGGGTTATGGAACCCAATCTAAAATATTTTTCATGGTTGTAATATAACATACCAAACCATGAAACTAAACCAATCATATTTATGTTTTTCCCTTGGTTTATTGGTTGACTTTCATTTACTATAAAATTGATCCTAATCATGTTATAAATTATTTAAGGTGGAGGTTAATGACTTTTATCATGGTATTGATGATATTAGAGTAGATGGTGCTCTATTTTCGTGTTATTTATCATATTTTATATATTAATTATGAATTTACTCTTTGGGAAATGGGATAATTTTATAAAATTTCAGGATTTGTAGGAGGTCTTTATGGGATAAGGGTTTGTTTTTAAAAATATTATTTTGTGGGTTAATGGAAATATGATTTTAAAATATTGAAACTATTTTTATAATGTAGTTGGCCTGATAATGACATATATGTTAATGTTTTGAAAATAAAAAGGTATTATTGTATTCTCATAGATTGTTTGGTGAGATATTCAATTTTTAAATAAGTTAATTACTTTCAAATGGGAAAAAATTCTCAAGGTATTGTTGCATCCTAATAAGAGTAAACAACCGAAAAGTGCTTTAGGTCTAGTTCCACTGGCCTTTGGGAAACCTCCCAGATTCCAAAGGCTGCTGAGTAGTTGTGAGGGTTATAAAAGAGTGATTGTGGTAGACTATACACTCTATAGATGATATAATAGTTGTCCAAGTAAATATATAATAAGAAGTATAATGAAAGTAAAAATAGACTCTGAACTAGTAAGCCACCCATGGATGAATCATAGGAAACATCACACAATAGAAGAAGCACAATCAACAACAATAATGGAATAAATAAACAATCCAACATTCCATTTGTCGATATAAAAAAATACATAAATAACATGTTATATAATAAAATAAGTATAAGGGTCTCCAATAGATGACCACAATACATACATATATATAATAATAATGGTATTGAAAGAAAAAAACATGAACTCTAACAAATAAAAGAACCTCAAGGTCCCTTTCCATCCATATCATGCCAAATCAATCACTTGGATCGATATCTAAATCATGAACCCTTACCTAAACGTAAAATCATGAAATATACACACATCTTAAAGGGCGTATTTAGGGTTTGAGAATGAGGATTAATAGGCCACCACTAATGTGTTCTTATCTTACATTTGAGATTAAGTAGGTTTATAATAAAAATAAAGAAAGGAAACATATTCCCTTAATTAACATAGGTCTCCCTGATTCTCAATATCCACTAAGAAGAAATCATCAGCTTCAGCCAACACCGAAATACCATTTAAGAGAGGATCATTATCTCATAGTTGAAGGCATACACTAAGGTAAAATTTTCTAGGTGAACCCTCAAGGTCAAACTCTAGTAAATTCACTAGGAACTATATTTTAGCTAAAACATCATGTCCATGTCAAGTCACTGACATCCCAAAGTCACTCCACATTTACATATATAGTCCCACTGACTGCAAGTCCCATGTAACCCCATCGACGTGAATCCCAATGTCAAAAGGCACATCAATACATTTCCTCAAAATGATATCACCATTGGCTCATCAAACAAAATCATGAGGAAAAGATATGACCATCCTCTCAATAATTTCTTGGCCTAATGACTTCACGTATGGAGAGAATCATCCCCCAACTGATAGCCTCGACATTATCATCCAAGGAATAATCACCATCCATATGGATTTATACATCAATAATCTCTAACCATAATTCATTTTCCGAAAGTATAAGAGGCCTCTACCCATAATAATGGTCAAAACCACCTCATTATCTAAGTCATCCTATGTGACAACAACTCCAAGAAGTTCATTGGATAAGACAGGTGAGAAGAAATCACCAATTTAGAACATAAGACACATCAACTAGAAACTCATTCACCTACGACTGCAACTCTCAATCTGATCAAAAACACCATCTAATATATCGCAGACCATACTTGCAACATGAATCCCTTGTTACCTCAAATGATGACCAATCTACCAAACTAGTGATCAAAATCAATCAGTATACATATATATCATTCCACACCCATTGTGATGATCACATTGCCTCAATACAGATAGTCATTGCTATCTCTATCCTTAGACATAGTATATCACATTCCCAAACAACTAAATTGATCATCATAGTAAATTTAAATATATACAACAATTCAATATAATTAAATTGTATAACTAAATTTATATGAAATGACACTGGGACCTAATATACCCAAGGTCCAAGGCCCCTCACATGGATCAAACCAATTATAGGGTTGGGTAAGAATTACCATAGGCATTTTTCATGCATTAAATTAATTAATTAAAGAAAACTATCAATTTAAATTGACCTCACTCAGTTAACAAAATGGTGTACTAAAATCTATTCCCCAAAACACAAGAAAAATTTAAAAGACAATTAATCACCACCTTCTTCATTCAGGTAGATTCCCACACGTCTGGTCTTAGACTCTAAATTTGACCGATTTATAATAATGTGTTGTTTTATACAAATGCTCGGAAAATAGGGAAAAATGGATCATATGGATTTCATGGACTGTGAGGTGAGATCAAATGAAGAAGGTGGTAAGACGGATCCATGACTCATCTACGTGGTTCTAAAATACCCAATAAAGATCAAAATGTATTATAGATGAGGTAGATGGATAAATCACTATCTGCGGAGGAGAAAATGACCCCTACTATGAATGCATGATGTAAAAGAAGTAAGGAAGGAAAAGAAGAAAGAGGGGTAAGGGGAAAAAGTTCATTTTAACCTTTAATGGGCCACATGGTCAGCTAGCACAATTTTACAAACATTATAGAAATGTTTTGGCTCTTGATGCTTAGGAGCCAAGCCCTACATGGATAGCCCACACTATTTGGAAAAATCATATGAAAACCATGCCCACTACAATGCATAGATACTACCCATTAGGCACTAAGTGTGCGACATGAACACAGTTTTTCAAACCGTGTGAAGACTGTACGAATAACCTATACTAAAAATGGTAGAGGTCTCATATGTTTGTGCTCCCACTCTTATATAGTTTACCAAACAATGATCAGTGTATTATGGGGGGCATGATTTCTCCTTGGAGGTCACGTAGTTTCCCATGAAATGTTCCTCAGTCTACACACTTCAAAAACATAGATTTTTGGCCTCCAATGGACAAAAACCCAACTAACCCCCCCTAATGACAATTTTTAATCCTTAATCCATGAATAAAATAAGGCATTGGGTTAAGGAAAAAATCATAATTATTCATTTTTGATCAAGAAAGATGTTGATCTATCAGTCTAACTCTGAAAATTTAAAACAAGTGAGGAGTTCAACATGCTCCAAAAACCTGAGAAGTTAAAATCTCTCCCCTTAACATAGCTCCAAAATGAGCTATAAAACAAAAATATGAGATGGTACCTAACATACCAATCTAATTAAGAACAACCTACACTACCCATTTTAAAGGGGAAAGTGTCAACTACCCAAAGGGGATCCCCACTTCAGAGGTACCTACCTGGGTCACATACCGAACTAATGTTAAAAGACAAAAAATGGTCTACTGACAATCCCTGAAATCAAGGCCCTCATGTGATGAATTATCACTCCTTCACCTAATCAGGCACTCCTTTTTCATACCCAAAATCCATCTAAATCCAAAAATACATCGATTCCCACCACATGTCCTTGTCACACCTTGAAATTGTGAGGACCCAAATCTCATCAGATGGTCAAAATAAATACCTATTAATTGAACCTCACATGCAGCACATCATACTGATGCATAGATTCCAAAATACTTCAAGTACCCTAAATATTCATGATTCCCTAATACCAACACACCCCAATAATCTTGGTGCCATGAACCTCATATATATATTTATTTAACACACTGAAAATGATTCCAACATACAAACCAGTGTATGGCTAGTCCCAAGATACATACTATACACCTCATGAACCCAGAATGGATATGACTCTAAAAAGGCCATGCCAAAAAAAACAAAAGAAAACTCTGGTCATTCCCACGATATACCTCTGAACGTATTCATCTCACCATCCAGTTATGACTTTGGAATCTCCATGGAATGCACCTAGACTGAATCCATAATTCTTGAATCCTATACTCACTATTTTGATACCCCATTCACCATCCACTATCCCCATTATCGGTTCTGACTATATCTGCCTTGATTTCTGCATGTAGTTGAAACTCAGATACCATCACCTAGTACTTCTCTCGGTCTTATCATAGAACCTTTAGTCTTCCATAGCCCCTAAATTCAACAATTTGATAAGGCTTCATGCAGATTCACTCAAGATTCATGACCTATCCACATGCCCAAAACTCATTTGGAGGCCTCTCACACTGTGTTCGGACATGTCTTATATTCTTGAACTAGAATAATATCCTCGATGAACCACTCAATGGTGTTCTTTATAAATCACTGTCCTTACTTCCCTGAACGCACTCATCCCAGCCTCACATCCTTATATCTAAAGTTTCAACACTATAATCACCTGACACCCTCACCCGACTTGAGTATGAATGATCTTTCAAGTTTCCCTCGAATATGTGAACTGTATTCACCACCTATGAGAATTATTCCAACTTGAATATATTCACATGAATCTGAATGGCATGTCATAAACCATACTAAAAATTCCTCACTCTTAAGGTATTTTCCCCCCAATGAATGGTGCGTAGAGATACAACTCAGGGAACATCATTTCATAGACCATGTTAGAAATGTCACCCTGCCAAAGGCTTTGGAAATCATTACCTCTCTCTTACCTCATTATATTTGTGAAGAAGTTCTCAAAGAACATAGTGTCAAAGAACTTCTAGGGAAGTCCCTTGTGTCTGACAGCTTGGACCTGCACGTACCACCAATGATTTTTTGGTCTTATGAGCATGTAGGTCATCAGCTTCACCCTCTACCCTGGAGGCATCTCTAGTTACTTAAAGATCATATCCATTGCCTCAATCCTATTCTCATCCACCTATATACCACCCTCACCATGACATAGTGGTGGGTACTATAAATGGAACTCCCACGTTAGATATTCCAGAAAATGATCTCATCCATGAGGTCCTCTATCAATCCCTTGTATGAAATGTATGAGTCTCATTCTAGGATGCTCATCAATCCTTGACCTAAAACATGACAAATCTAGAAGCTACCCCACCAGAACCTAAACATATACATGAGATTATACCTATATCCCATGCATCATATGACCCACAGGGGTCAAAACCTATTTGTTCTTTGGTGGCACCACATCACCACCTTCCTAATACATCAAATATCACAAAAAAATTCATTGGGTCCACATTCCTTGGTTGGTTGAGTAAGATGACACTAACTAGAAGACATGAAAGAAAACACAACTAATACTCCTTTATTGACACTTTAGAGAACCAAACCCATATTAGCACAATCCATGACCCCAATAAGACTGGCTAAATTTATCATTGTAAAATGAATATATATATATATACACATATATATATCAAAATAACCTATGTGTTTAACCAAGAGCATACACAAACACCAATATCTATACTAGGAAAAGGGTCTAAATCTCTTTCCTTACCATTTCAGGCCAAGGATCACATGTCATAACTGGTAAAAATAAAATTCCAATTGTACGTCTCAAAGTGGAAATCAAATTAGTTGTGAAATGAGAGAAATAGAAAAATAATTCCAACCCCTAGAAACACTGTATATACCCCGTGCGTGGGGCTGTTGAAACCCAAACGTGAGTTCTAACCTGAATTAAAACATCATTAAAATATATAGTATACCACTGAAAAAATAGTAAGAGAAACAAAAAAATATTTGGTAATGTTAGTATTCAGTCGTATGGTACTACTAATTCACAGTCAAGAAATGATCATATACTATTTTTACTTCCATAAGCCGATTAGCTTCCAAAACAATGCTTTGGGCCGAGTTTCACAGGCCTTAGGTGCACCTCCTCACATGGCAAAGGTTTTGGAATAGTAGTGACACATTAAAGGAGTGATATTGGGGAAAATACACCCTCAAATGATGATATAATAGTTGTCCAAGTAAATATTTAATATGAATCAAAAATAAATATCAAACAGACTCTGAACTAGTAACCTGCCCATGGAGGAAACACAAGCAGTATCATACCGTGGTAGAAGAATAATCAACAACAATAATGGAATAAATAAATAAAATACAACATTCTATTTATAGTTATTGAAACAGAACATGCATATATAATAGGTAAAACAAAATAATAATAATAAGGGTTTCCAATGGATGACCACAATACATACATATATATAAGAATGCAGGTACAAAAATAAAAAAATAAAACTCTTGTAGATATAAGAACCTCAAGGTATCTTTTCATCCATCCTATGAAAAATGAATCACTAGGATATTACTCAATAGCCCAAACCCTTATCTATACACAAAATCATGAAATCTACACGTTCCCCGAAGGGCAATTGTAGGGTGTGAGAATGAGTCTCAATAGGCCACCACCAATGTGAGACTATCTTACATTTGTGATTAATTAGGTGTATAATGAAAATAAATAAAGTAAACACATAAATTTATTAAACATAGTCTTCCTTGGTTCTCAGCCACCGCTAGAAAGACATCACCTGCTTCCAAAAATTCCAAAATACTATATATGAGAGGGTCATTTGCTCATATCCCATGTCATACCCTAATGTAAAATTGTCTAGGTTAACCCTCAGGTTCCACCTTTAGTAATTTCGTCAGGAATCATGTTCCAACTGACTCCTCATGTCCATGTCAAGTCAACGATATACTGAAGGAACACCCCAATCACATACCTTGTCTCATGGAACTCATCTCATAAGTAACCCCATCAGCTTGAAGCATGATGTCCAGAGATACAGAGATATCTTTCCGAAAAAAGATATCCCCGTCGTCTAAAAAACTGATATCCCCATGAACGATGATGTCTATCCTCCCATGAAATCCATATCCCAATGAACTCATGTAAAGTGAGCCTCAACCCCCAACTGATATCCTAAACACTATAATATGATGGATTCTAAACATCCAGGTGGGTTTCTATGTCAAGAACCTCCAACTATATTTCCTAATCTGTTACTAACATAGGACTATACCCACACAAGTGGTCAAAACCCCCTCATCATTCGAGTAATGCTATGTTCACATGACTACAAATGGTGTATTAGCCGACATAGGTGAGCCGTAATCACCAATTTAGAACCTATTACACATTAAATAGCACCTCATGACTTTTATATTGTGTCACCAAATCCAATGGAAAACACCATCCAATATATCTCAAGACATGCCAACAAAATGATACCCTTTCCACCTCAAACAATGACCAAGTCACCCAACGAATGATCAAAATCACTCAAAATACATATATATCATGCCACACCCAGCCTAACGCCTACTTCCCCTCAAAATAGGTAGCCATCACAATCTAAATCTTCGAGCTAAGCCGATCACATTCCCATGGAGCTCATTGGATTATCAAATGATATATATATATATATATATAATAATTCAATATAATTTAATTATACAACTCAATTTAAATGAAATGACACCTCATCATGATTTTTCCAAGGTCTAAGGCCCCTCAAGCAGTTCAAACCATTTATAGGCTTGGGTGAGAATTCCCATAGGTATCTCACATGGATTCAATTAATTAATTATATAAAACCATAAATATAAAATGGACTCACTCGTTAAATACAATGGCGTGATAAAAGAAACACCTCCCAAATCAGTCTAAAACCATAATGACAGGTATACACCACCTACCATGGGTTAGTAGACACCCACACATCCGATATTAGCTTCTAACTCAGACTAATTTGAATGAAAACAAATTTTTTTATGAAGACCCTGAAAAAAGGGGGAAATTACTCGCATAAATTTAGTGTACCATGATGTATGAGAAATGGAAAAAGGTGGCATGAGTAATGAATGATTCAGTGACATGGTTCTAATGAACTTTACTATGATCAAAATAGTGTTTGGATGAGGAAGATTGAACAATACCTAGTAAAATAGGAGAAAAATGAGCCCCTTTACTATGAATACAAGGTATAGAAGAAGAATGTGAGGAAAAAAAGAAAGGGGTCATGGGGAAAAGTCCATTTTTCCTCTTTAATGGGTCACACAGTTATCTCACATAGTTTTCCTAACTGTGGGGAAACCGTGTGCCTCCTGCTTCTTGGGTGCCAAGTCTCTCATGGTTAGTCCAAACTATAAACAAACCATACACACTATAGGGAATAGGTCCTTCCCATTTGGAACTAATCATGCATCATGCATACGTGTTTTTAAATATTGCGCAGACTGTCTAGATACCCTCTTCTAAAAACTATAGAGGTCTCTCACAACTGTGTTCCCCCTCCTGGATGGTTTACCACACCATTATCGATAAATTAGGTGGGAAAATTATTTCTCGTTGGAATTTACATGGTTTACCCTAATTTTGTGCCTCTATTTATTCACTTTAAAAACATAGGTTTTTGACCTCCGATAGACCAAATACCCAATTAAACCCTCGTGAAAATTATGAAGCCTTAAATTATTACTATATGCAACTAGAAATCACCCCTATTACCATATACATATCCCAATTGTTTGGCCAAAATTTTGTGATAGGATATTTTATTATAGGACATCCTAATAGTTTTTTGAAAACCATTGGGATAGCTTACCAATGCTAACATTTTTTTAATTTTTTTTGCATTTGTCTTCATTAAAATCGCACCATGACCACTCCTACACTCCTCCCATCCATATCAAATCCTGATCACTCCCATCCTCCCATATCAATCCCTAGTAGCACTCCCATATTTATTGTATAAAACACCCATCCCAATCTCTAGTAGCAATCCCATATGGATCTACATCAAGATATAATCTTTAGATTGAAGTTGTGGGTGCCCCTCCCCTCCAATTTCTACTAAAAGTGAGCCATAAGAGTGATTTAATCTTTTTCCCCAGCCATGATGATCCATCCTCAAGAATCTATTTTCATCCAGTAATTATTAAATATCAAATCGGTGAGATCTATCTCTTTCATTTAGTATTCCTCTATCATAGTTTCACCAGATTTTTTGGGTTTCAATTAAAAAATAGATTGCAATGTGTTGATTGATGAAAAAAAATAT
The DNA here is from genome assembly GCA_963277665.1 of Viscum album. Taxonomy (NCBI): domain Eukaryota; kingdom Viridiplantae; phylum Streptophyta; class Magnoliopsida; order Santalales; family Viscaceae; genus Viscum; species Viscum album. The sequence continues at coordinate 401,681,340 of OY728136.1, read as the reverse complement.
TTATCCAAGATTTCTTGAGAAAGGGGATTAATTCCACTACCATAGTAAGGTTATATAATAATATATACTAATATATACATATATATATTTATAGAAATTTATTGTCCTTGTAAATTATAGTTTTAAGTGTTATTGTATACTTACAATCTTCTCATTTATGTTTAAACTGAACTTTCTTAAGAAAAACTCTTTATATAATCTAATAAAAATTATAAATTGTACATAATATTTCTTATTATCTATAATATGAAATTTAAAATTTTTTACATCTATTAAATTTTAATTCCATATGCTATAAATTTATTTTTATTATACATTATTGTTTTAATAAGATACCTTCATAAGTTTAGTATATAACTTTAAAATGAAATTTATATTTTTTAACCATTCATTGACACTTCATGTGGATTATCCTATAAATTAATGTTACATTTTTTATAAGCATTGAAATAAAAATCCTTTAAGGTTATATTGTCAAATTTAATAGTGACACATCATCAAAAGTAAATGTATGCTTTACTACTTATAGATAATGCCTTTTAGAAAAATAGATTATCATATCTCCTTAAAATATGTACCTGTTGTAGTGTGGTCCTCTAGTTTCATTGTGGACTTATATATCATATTCCTCCTAGTTTTCAATCAATTATTATAATATATTGATCCTCACAACTTAACTATAATCTTACAATGTGACAATAATTTACTCTTATCAATGTATAACATAACTATTGTGGGGCATTATTAATGTGGAGTGATCCAATCCACCATCACATTCCAAAACCACACAAATTTATCATTAGATATTAAATTCAGAAAAAACTTCCTCCTTATAGTGAAATATACATCATTGTTCTCTGATACTGAATCAATTACTCATATATACATTGATTTTATTATTAACAATTACAGGTTAGAGTGAGTTTCAATCTTGCATATCATTTGAATACACTTATACAAGACCACTTATAACATTATCCCCTCCTTCATGGTGTATCAAATCATCAAGAACATTAAATTATTATTACATTTAATAGGTTATGGAGTTTCATATACTCTTATTATGTGTTCTCTATATAAGTAATTTTATATATAATGTTATTATTATTATATGATATTTATTTATTCTGATGCAAAACTTAATGTAGTGTGACAACAAGTTTTATACTGAAATAAATCACCCATCTCCAAAATTTTATGCTTACATAACAACAAACATGGCATGATAATCAATGTTTCAACATATTGTGATCTTTTTTACCTTAATTTACCACATCCTTTTCCAAATAAGTTGTGATATAATATTTGATAATTGTATCAATATGTGAATTGTATAAAGGTGGAATGATATAAGATTTAACTTGAGATAATTTAAATATAGTATTTAATGACCTTATTATCTCAACTTTATGAATGTGATAATGGTTTATTGAATGAAAAATACAGATTCTTGTGATACAATAATAATATATATATTTGAATCAATTTTTGAATGAAAACTTAACCCTAGGGTAGATGTGGTAGATGTGAATCACTATGTCTCCTAGGTTATCTTCTCTAAACCTTTATACATCTATTATACTAAATACAAATGAGACATAAACACTCATGTATACTTATAGTAAGAATTTCTACAACATTTTCACTATTCATAAAGAAGAAGAACTGACCAAATTGAATAGAACAATGTTGTACCAAGATAAACTGAACTACATCAAACAAAAAAAAACCAAACCAAATTGAATTTATTTGAACCAGAGTAATTAGAACCAATCAGAAAAAATAACCCTCATTGAATAAAACTATTAAAAATTGAAACAAATGATATTGAAAAAAACCATATGTACTTGAAATAAAGATACAAAACCCCAACTAGATGAAACTATAACAAATAAATAAAAACATACCAAACCAAACACTACCAAAACATAATTTAAATAAACCAAATTAAATTTTTTTAATCAAAACTAAACTGAATCAACTGAACTTAAACCAGAAAAAATTGAAGGGAATATTTACTAAGGCACCTATCTGAAGGTCCTTTATGCCTCATCAATTTATTTATTCAATTACATATCATTTAAATGACACTCCTGGGTATTTATATTCTATAAAAAACACTTTCGTAATTAAATCCTTGAACCAAAGTGAATTTGGAAAATTATTACTCAATGATAAAATGGAATTCAATATCATGGTTTTATATTTATAGCATTTTCTTATTTATATAGTATATTATTGTCTATTATATTATGATTATCATATAGACTAGTGTGTCAGTTATGGTTTTATATAAATTGAATAGTTACAATTTCCATAAATATATTTTCGATTAAAATTCAATTTTATTTAAATGATTTTAGAAAATTATATTTAATAATTTTCTACGGAATGGATAGAAGAGGGATGTATGAAACATATCATATCTCAAGTTATTTTCAAAACAAGTTGGATATTTTTTTAGTTTTTCATTTGAATGTTCTTTAAATAGTTTTCACATACATTTCCCATGCTATAATTGTGTTGGAAGACCATGGTTGAGCCATAATGAAGTTAGATACCATATAAATAATATGATTTTCAAACAAACTACTATATGTGGAATAATAATAGAGAGAAAACACCATCAAAAAATGATCATAATCTAAATGAGAGGACCATATTAGAGAATTTAATAGATGACTGGTTTCTATTTATTTTTCATTAGGACAAAGAAGGGTTTCCAACCTCAGAAGACTCTGATATGAGCACAATGGATGAATCTAATGAAAATTATGATGTTGGTGGCGTGAAAAAGAAGAATGATTCTACCACAACTCTAGTATATAGGAAATGTGGTAAAATAAAAAATATGGGATTTTTAATCTGATTATTTCATGGGAAAATAATGCATGGGATTTCTAAAACTTACAAATATTAAATTATTACATTTTCAAGTAATTTCTTCCTGATGATGCAGATATTCCCTCAATCCACTATATGTAAAGGTATTGTGTTGAGGAACATGGATTAAAAAAAATCATTATTTTTAGGAATATTTCAGCTTATTCTAGGTGGAAACTGCTCAATATAATGATTTTATACAATGTGGTACATCCCAATGGAATCCAAAAGACGATGGGACACCATCCCATGTGCCACAAAAAGTACAGTGACACATTCCATTTGATCCCTAGAGTTTATAATAATTTCATGTCTAATGAAATATCAATAAAAAAGGGATTGCATGATACCAACAGAAATAATAATAATGATGAGTTGTTTCACCCTGTAGATGGATTTTCATGGAATATATTTGATTTACGATATCCTAATTTCACATATGACATGAATAATGTGAGGATGGGTCTTTCATGTGACTGTTTTAATCCATTTGGGCATATTCTTACTTCGCACAACACATGACCAATTTTTATACACATTTATAACCTTTCTCCATGGATGTGTATGAAAAAGACTTTCACTTTAATTAGTATACTCTTATATAGATATTTTGATCCTAGAAATGGTATAGATGTATACATGAAACCATTAATAAAAGATATTAAACATCTTTAGAATGTGGATATACACACATATGATGCATGCTCTAACGACATATTTCCATTGCAAGATGTTATTATGTGGATGATCAATGATCTTTCTGCTTATGAAATGATGGATGGATGGAGAATGAAGGGAAAAATATCATGTTCTATTTATATAAATAATACATGATCCAAAATACTGAAATATTTTTGTAGTTTTAGATTTTTTGGACATCTACAGTTATTTCCATTGGAACATACCTATAAGAATAGTCGTCGATGATTTGACAATACTGTGGAGATTGATAATCCTTGTAACACCCGATAATTTTATGAGAAATATTTTGTTTTTATTTATATAAATCATCAAAGGAATCTTTCACTACACACAACACTAGCTTGTCTTGCTTTACCTGCAATCGCGACCTTCCTCGATAGCTTGCATCGTACGCAATACCGAGTTTCACTAAACAACGATATGCTATTAAAATATTACTAAAACTAGCCGTTATGAATAGTAATACCCTATTTTTGAAATTTTTTAAATTTTATTTTTCAAAATGGACTTCATTTTTGGATTCAGAATATCGAAATTAGCCTAGGGTGAAATTTTAGTATTTTTCTGAAAACATTCAATTTTTGATGAATAGTAAAAACACTGGGTTACTATTTAAAAACCGACTTTTTATTTAAATAATTAATTATTTTATTTAAATTTATTTTATGTCAAAATTGATACATAATACCTATATAAGTTCAATTCAATTCCATTGAAGTCATTTTATAATAATTTTAGATATATAAAAATTTTATCGAACTTTTCACCATCTTTTACCCACCTCCTAGGAGAATTTCCAAATTCACATAAAACTTAATTTTACCACTTCTGTGAGTGGAATTTCAAAAATCCGATAGACACAGTTAACATCCAGGACTAAAATGTGGTTCAATGAGATGAAAATAATTTGTGGTGAATAGTAACTTTTTACTTTTTTTACCACGGTTAAAATTAAATAGGGTAATTAAGAGTACAAATGTTATTATTATTACCCTAACACATGTCCTAATTCTATTGGATAAGTGTAATTCGACCAAAAACAACCTTAGAAATAAAATATGACCATTTAGCCCCACTTAGATTAGATTAGGACATTTAATATTAATTTATTTAAAGAAGGGTTAAAATAGTTAAAATCAGATTTTAATAAGTAAAGCATTTTTAATATAGTGTTTTACATACGATAAATTAGACTATAAATATTTATTAGAAAGATAAGAATATTTTATATATAATGGTATTTTATTTGTAATTTTTAGACATTGAATAATTTAATTTATGTATGACACAATGATGATGTAGTAATTATCTTATTAATGAAATATTGACATAATTGATGTTATAAATACTCAAATAAATGTAATTTGAGACTTTTTATGAATTACAATTATTTTCTCGGTTAATATTACATATTATTACTGATTTAATTAACTTTTTTAGAACTAATCTTTTTGTTACGAGTTTCACAAAAATCAATTACCAAATAGTGTCAAAATTGACATAAAATAGTTTTTAAAACAAATATTATATTATTAATTGTTATTTTACTCCTAAAAATTTAAGGTTCAGCCAAATGACATATATAAGGTTATATATATTAATAATAAACAACTTGGGGTTCTTTTGGCTTGTTATATTATGTTTATTAACCTTATAGTGTAAGAAAACAAGAAGACACTGTAAAAGTTAAATTATCTAACTTAAAGTTAAATATAAATGATAAGGTTAAAATAGAATCCTAAAATTGTTTAAATTATATTGGATGAGATTATTTGGACCCATCCCCACCTTAGATTATAAATAAATCAATTTGGAGCTGTTAATAACTGGATATGACTTTATAATAAAATAATATTTTTAGTTTTTCCAAAGGTTCCCCTCTCCTCCCTTATAAAAGGGCACCCCCTCCCCCTCTTACTCACACCACTTTGAGCCTCAATGCTCGAAAAACCCATGACAAATTCTCTTCTCCAATTCCATAGAAACATCCTAGAGGTCCTGGTCTTCTTCAAAGACCAATTTTAGTGCCTTAAGAGGAGGTCTCAAAGAGGTGCTTCAAAGAAGAGGTAATGTCCGTTACCGATTCTTTCAACTTTATTTCTTCTTCCACTTCTTCTTATTTGGTTGTTTCATTATGAAGTAATAAAATCAGTATCAATCATATAATGATATGTTATTATATTTATGAAACACCCCTATTTCACCATCTATCCGTCCTATGGAAAATGAAATCACCGCGCGTGCGTACGTACGGAATACCGTCTCCACGCCGTGGTGTAATCTATTTTCCACCACCACATTACTTGGATGGGTACAATGGTGTAAATAATAACTATATATGATTATTGTAAATTTATATTTATTATTAAATAGTATACATACACTCCAATACAATTCCACAATCATGGGAACGATATCATCGCTCGTGCGTACGTACGGAATACCGTCTCCACGATGTGATGCGGCTCGTTCTACATGATTTTCATTGCATAATGATTTCATAAATGAATTGAGTGAATGAATATGATATATATTACACTAATACCATTCTGTAAATGAGGTATCTATAACCTAAAGAGAAGAATAAGAATTTATTCGACAAAACACGCATAAGAACAAAAAGTAATAAACACCCGAATAACAAGTAGAAATGAAATATTACTAATAAGAAGCTAAGAATATGAAAATATATGATATCATAACAATGTTTATGATTCTGGAATAAGTCAATGAAATTATTTAAATTATTATACAGGTGGTTCGGACACTTACAAAGCAAATCAGACCTAAGGTAAGGGAAAATCTCGCAATCTCATTTTTATCAGAGATTGTTTATACTTCAGAATTTACTGGGGAATATTTATCATAAACATCCATGTTTCCTCAATATGTAATATTTATATCCTTCTACAATTGTTTATATCTAATTTTACCCTTCGGTGAGTTTTTAGTAAAATATATGAAAGGAATCTTTTGTCATTTTTCGTACGAGGTACTTTTTGACTTTTCCGACAAAAGTAAAAGAAGAATGTTTTTTTAACTTATACGGCATGAATGTATTTTTAAAACATTATTTCCAAGAAGATTCCTTTACAAGTTTTCAAATTTATTTTTAATCAACTTATTTTAGTTTAAAATTTTATGACATGTTAAGAAAGGAAAAATGTTTTTGAAGTAGAAAGGATATTTTCCTCAAGAATGGAGTTAAAGTGTTTTATCAATATTATTTTCCATCTAATATAATATAGGGTTCTATTTCTATCCATATTATTACATTTATTTGATTATGTTGTGATGGAATTATTTCTATGAATTCCTTTATCTTATATGAATTGTTTTATGATGTCACGATGTTTAAGAATCCCATTTTTATTACATGGGTGATGCAATGATGTATGATTTATGATTTTGTGGCATAAATAAGAATTGTATAGTTATGAGATTGGTGAGACCTATATTTCCCTCCAATGCATTGGGTAAAGATTTATATCTCATGAGATAAACATGGCTAGAATGGCAGGTTAAACCGGTTCAGTGAAACAGGACTGAAACGAGGAGTGGACTCTGTTCAGAAATGGACTTTTTCTGCTAAGATAGTCTTGGAAATGAGTCTTGACTACTAATAAATGATTCTCTATTATTATGTGTTTATGCCACAACGTTTCATGTTTTAAGTTATGATTATTGGGATTACATTTCACTACTACGATTTATCCCATGTTATGAAATTATGATCTCTTTTGCAGGTTAAGATTTCCAATATGTTATATTCTTATGAATATGATATGATTGATATTTCTTTTGTTTAACCTTACTTAGCATTTGAGCTCACCCTTTTGTATGTTTTCATTCCCCAGGTCAGGAAGAAGGTTATTAAGTAAGATATGCCAAAAAGGGACTCTAGATATGATGAAATAAATGGGAGACAACGTATATGATTTATGAGCCTGTTGTTTCTGTTTCCCAGTATCTAAAGACACTATACATGTACGGTCCTTTCATGGTTTTGTTATATGTTTTAATAATTATACTTCAATTTTGAAGTATTAGCAATGTATGTAAAGTATGGGTCGTTATAGTTGGTATCAGAGGAAAGGTATAGTCAATATTTAGAAACTAGGATGTGAAAGCCTTAGTAAGAACCCTAAGGATAAGTCTAAGCATAGAACACAATCTTAGTGTTTTAGAAATGGACATGAACAACCTATGATAAGAACTTAAGTGTGAAATTTTATTCTTGATTATGTGTTTTTTCTATTATAATTAGTGTTGCTCAAACTATTCTTCTTGGTTTTAGTCAATGGCTGGAACCTGAAGGAATCGTGTTAATGCAGAATGCGACGGGCAATGCAATGATTGTCCCCCTGAGAAACCAAACATTATGGGAGCTGGAATGCAAAATCTTGTAGTCATGCTCACACAACTTTCTCAATCTATGAATCATGCAGGACTTCCAAACGAGCAAAGGAAGAAGCAACATTCTGTTGAATCCTTCATGAGGCAGCGTCCACCTTTATTCAGCGGGTCTTCTGGTCCATTAGTGGCTGAACAATGGATCAGTACCACTGAGAAGATATTTTTAGCTCTTCAATGTTCTAAACATGATAAGGTCATCATAGCAGTATATCATTTGGAAGAAGATGCTGATCAATGGTGGAATCTTATCAAGAATACGAGGCAAAGAGATGAAATTGAGTCCATGGAATGGGACGAGTTCAAGAACTTATTCTTCAATAAGTACTTCCCTCATATTCTCCGAACAAAGATAGAGGAGGAATTTCTTGAGCTAAAGCAAAAGGATGATGAATCTGTTGGTACCTACGAAGCAAATTTTACAATACATGCAAGGTACGCTTCTAGTATTATTATCCAACCTGAGAGTAAGATCGATCAATTCTTTAGTGGCTTAAAACCAAGTCTTCGAAGGGCATTAGCCATAAGGGACTTCAATAGCTACGAGGAAATCATTTGATGTGCTCTCAAAGATGAGATGGATATTGGAGTAACCCATCAGTCATATGGGTTTGATAAGAAGAGGAAAATGGAATTCAAAGGCAAATCTAAAGAGCACACTGAAAAGAAGATGAGTTTTCCCTTATTCTAAATGTGTGGAAAGAAAAATGGAGGGAGTTGTCTTAAAGGGACAATTAAATGTTTCAAATGTCAAAAGGAAGGTCATCGGGCATTTGAATGCCACAATAATGGGAAGAATATGTCTAGTGATGCGAACAAAGAAAAGGCTACACAGAGTGCACCTCCTACACTTCAATGTTACAAGTTCAAGGAAACGGGTCATTATGCCAATCAATGCCATAATCCAAGGGTTGTTGATGATGATCGACGTCAACAAACTCTTAAGGCTAAAGACAAAGGAAATTCACATGCAATTTCTATCGGCGATGTGGATTACGACAACGAAGTGGTGAAAGGTACACTTACCATACACTCTAAAGTAGAAAATGTTTTATTTGATTATGGATCCACCCACTCTTTTATTTCTGAAGAATTTTCTAAGGATATCACCATATTACCTCAACAATTACATGTTGAGTTAGTTATGACAAACCCTAATGAAAAAATAGTCGCATCAAAAGTTTATAATTATTCTCCGATTGATGTTTGTGGGAAAGTGCTTCCTACAAATCTTGTGTTACTTCCTATAGTGGAATTTCATGTGATTCATGGCATGGATTGGCTTTCTTTATATGGAGCTCATATCAATTTCCAAAAAAGGTGAGCCACATTTCATATTCCAGATCAATCTATGATCGTCTATCGATGCAAGGATGAACATAACCTTACAGTGGAAATTTCTTCCATCTTATGGGTCTTGATTCCACTAAATGAAGGTTATTTATCTCAAATGGTTTGTGAGAAACTCACGATTAGGAATATTCCCATTATATGGGATATTGACGATGTCTTTCCGGAGGAATTGATGGGTCTTCCACCAAATCGTGATGTCGAGTTTTCAATAGAACTCATACCGGGTGCTTTACCTATTTCAAAGACATCTTATAGAATGACCCCAATTGAGTTGCAGGAATTAAAGAAGCAACTCCAATAGAATCTTGATATGGGATTCATATGCCCTAGTGCATCACCTTGGGGAGAACCTATTCTATTTGTTAAGAAAAAAGATGGATCAATGAGACTCTGCATTGATTATCGAGAACTTAACAAGATCACTATCAAGAACAAATATCCTCTCCCGCGCATTTATGACCTATTTGACCAACTACGCGGAGCTGAATTCTTTTCCAAGATTGATCTTAATTCAGGGTATCATCAATTAAGGGTCAAAAGGGAGGATATACCAAAGACGGCTTTCCGTACAAGGCATGGACACTATGAATTTATAGTGATTCCATTTGGTCTTACTAATTCCCCTGCTATCTTAATGGATATGATGAATAGAGTCTTTAGAGACTATCTTGATCAGTTTGTGGTAGTCTTTATAGACGATATTCTTATCTATTCCAAGATAAGGGAAGAACATGAAGATCACTTGAGAATTATATTGAAGACCCTGAGAAAGGAGAAGATTTATGCCAAATTTACCAAGTGTGAATTTTGGCTTCAAAAAGTTTCATTTTTGGGTCACATAATCTCAAAAGAGGGGATATCCGTGGATCCAACAAAAATGAAGGTTATCGAAAGATGGTCGAGACCAACAATAGTAACCGATATTCGAAGTTTTCTTGGTTTGGCTGGTTATTATCGACGTTGTGTGAAATATTTTTCACGATTATCTAATCCACTCACCAGGTTGACTCGAAAAGGAGTTTAGTTCGTATAGATAGAGGAATGTGAAGAGAATTTCAAGGAGTTGAAAAGAAGGATATCCAGTGCACCCATGCTCACACTACCTTGTAGTGGAGAAAGGTTTGTGATTTACAGTGATGAATCCAATAAGGGACTGGGGTGTGTTCTTATGCAAAATGATATGGTGATAGCTTATGCCTCACGAAAGTTGAAAATCCATGAGCAAAATTACCCAACTCATGATTTAGAGTTAGCTACGGTAATCTTTGCATTAAATATTTGGAGGCATTATCTTTATGGTGAAAGGTGTGATATTTATACTGATCATAAAAGTTTAAAGTATATTTTCACTCAAAAGGAGCTGAATATTCTCCAAAGAAGATGGTTGGAGCTGATTAAGGATTACGACTACTCAATTCATTACCACACTGGGAAAGCAAAGAAGGTGTCAGATGCATTAAGTCGACAAGACCATGCTAGCTTATCCATGATGAGGATCACAAAAGATCCCATATTTATGGATTTACAAAGGATTGATCTTGGAATTATAATGGAAGGGGAAAATCATATCTTTCTCAAATGAATGTTCAACCATCTATACATGTGAAGATTAAATAGGCACAGAATGAAGATGTAGAGTTACAAAAGAAGGTGAGAAATGTTCCTAAATTCAACCTTGATTGTGATAGAGTAATAAAGTTCAGGAATCAGGTTTGTGTTCCTCCCATCCCAGAATTAAAGAAGGACCAGCTGGATGAGGCTCATAGTTCTTCATTCTCTATTCATCCTGGAAGCACGAATATGTATAGGGACCTAAAAGAGTACTTCTAGTGGGATGGCATGAAAAGAGATGTTGCTGAATATGTCTCTCGATGCTTGGTTTGTCAGCAAGTTAAACCTAAGAGACAGACATTTAAGGGGATGTTACAACCATTACCCATACCCGAATGGAAATGGGAAAACATCACTGTGGACATTTTCACCGGACTTCCTAAAACATCTAAAGGCAATAATGCTATCTAGGTCATAGTTGATTGTATTACAAAGTCTGCACATGTTATTGCTATTAGAGAAGATTTCTCTCTAGATCAGCTTGCCAGGATATATGTAAAGGAAGTTGTAAGATTGCATGGAGTACCACTTTATATTATATCTGATCGGGATTCGAGGTTTACCTCATAGTTTTGGTGAAGTCTTCAGCATACTCTGGATACAGAGTTGAGTTTCAGCACTGCTTATCATCCTCAGACAGACGGTCAGTCTGAGAGGACAATTCAAACTCTATAATATATGTTGAGAGCTTGATCTATGGATTTCAAAGGTGGTTGGGAAAACACCTACCTTTGGTAGAATTTTCTTATAATAATAGCTTTCACTCTAGTATTCATATGGCTCCTTATGAAGCTCTCTATGGAAAGAAATGCAGGACTCCAACTTGCTGGGATGAAGTTGGGGAAAGAAAGCTATTAGGACCTGATCTTGTTGATGAGATGGTAGAAAAGGTCAGATCTATTCAACAACACATAAGATCAGCTCAAAGTCAACAAAATAGTTATTCTGACAACTGAAGAAAAAACCAAGAGTTTGAAGTGGGTGGTAAAGTGTTCTTACGAATATCTCCCTGGAAGAGGGTCATGAGATTTGGAAAGAATGGAAAGTTGAGCCCTAGATATATCGGTCCTTTCAAAATACTGGATCGTGTTGGGAAGGTAGCTTACCGATTGGAACTTCCACCGAATCTCTCCAAAAGTTCATGATGTGTTCCATGTATATCTCAAGAGAAATTACATACCTGATCCTTCACATGTACTCAACTCAGAAGTTGTACCGCTGGAGGAAGATATTTCTTATGAAGAACAGCCAATGGAGATTCTAGATCGTAGAGAAAAATTCCTACGGAACAAGACCACCCACTTGGTGAAAGTTTTATGGAGGAACCACCAATTTGAAGAAGCTACATGGGTTCTTGAGGATATGATGAGGGAGAGGTATCCTCATCTGTTTGTTACAAAGTGACGAATTTCGAGGGCGAAATTCATTTTTAAGGGGGGTAGAATGTAACACCCGAGACTTTTATGAGAAATATTTTGTTTTTATGTTATATAAATCATCAAAGGAATCTTTCACTACACACAACACTAGCTTGGCTTTCTTTACACGCAATCGCGACTTTTCTCGATAGCTTGCATCGTACGTAATACCGAGTTTCACTAAACAATGATATGATATTAAAATATTACTAAAACTAGCCGTTATGAATACTAATACCCATTTTTTAAAATTTTGTAAATTTTATTTTTTAAAATGGACTTCATTTTTGGATTCGGAATATCGAAATTATCCTAGTGTGAAATTTTGGTATTTTTCTGAAAAATTTCAATTTTTGATGAATAGTGAAAACACAGGGTTACTATTTAAAAACCGACTTTTTATTTAAATAATTATTTATTTTATTTAAATTTATTTTAGGTCAAAATTGATACATAATACCTATATAAGTTCAATGTAATTCATTGGAGTCATTTTATAATAATTTTAGATATATAAAAATTTTATCGAACTTTTCACCGTCTTTTACTCACCTCCAAGGAGAATTTCCAAATTCACATAAAACTTAATTTTACCGTTTCTATGAGTGGAATTTCAAAAATCCGAGAGACACAGTTAATATCAAGGACTAAAATGTGGTTCAATGAGATGAAAATATTTTTTGGTGAATAATAACTTTTTACTTTTTTTACCACGTTTAAAAGTAAATAGGGTAATTAAGGGTAAAAATGTTATTATTATTACCCTAACACATGTCCTAATTCTATTGGATAAGTGTAATTAGACAAAAAGCAACGTTAGGAATAAAATATGACCATTTAGGCCCACTAGGATTAGATTAGGACATTTAATATTAATTTATTTAAAGAAGGGTTAAAATTGTTAAAATCAAAGTTTAATAAGTAAATCATTTTTAATATAGGGTTATACATAATATAAATTAGACTATAATTATTCATTAGTAATATAAAACTATTTCCTACATAATGGTATTTTATTTGTAATTTTTAGACATTGAATAATTTAATTTATGTATGACACAATGATGATGCAGTAATTATCTTATTAATGAAATATTGACATAATTGATGTTATAAATACCCAAATAAATGTAATTTGAGACTTTTTATGAATTAAAATAATTTTATAGGTTAATATTGAAAATTAGTACTGATTTAATTAACTTTTTTCGAACTAATATTTCTGTTATGATTTTCACAAAAATCAATTACCAAATAGTGTCAAAATTTACATAAAATAGTTTTTTAAACAAATATTATATTATCAATTGTTATTTTATTCCTAAAAATATAAGGTTTTGAAAAATGACTTATATAAGGTTATATATATTAATAATAAGCAACTTGGGGTTTGTTTGTCTTGTTATAGTAAGTTTATTAACCTTATAGTGTAAGAAAACAAGAAGACACGGTAAAAGTTAAATTATCTAACTTAAAATTAAATCTAAATGATAAGGTTAAAATAGTAACCTAAACTTGTCTAAATTATATTGGATGAGAGGATTTCTACCCATACCCACCTTAGATTCGAAATAAATCAATTTGGAGCTATTAATAACCGAATATGACTTTATAATAAAATAATATTTTTAGTTTTTCCAAAGGTGCCCCTCTCCTCCCTTATAAAAGGGCACCTCCTCCCCTAAGAGGAGGTTTCAAAGAGGTGCTTCAAAGAAGAGGAAATGTCCGTTACCGATTCTTTCAACTTTATTTATTCTTCCACTTCTTCTTCTTTAGTTGTTTCATTATGAAGTAATAACATCAGTATCAATCATATAATGATATGTTATTATAAGTATGAATCAAACTTATTTCACCATCTATCCATCCTACGGAAAATGAAATCACCGCGCGTGCGTACGTACGGAATACCGTCTCCATGCCGTGGTGTAATCTAGTTTCCACCACCACCTTAATTGTATGTGTATAATGGTGTAAATAATAACTATATATGATTATTGTAAAGTGATATTGATTCTGAAATAGTATACATACACTCCAATAAAATTCCATGATCATGGGAACAATATCATCGCTCGTGCGTACGTACGGAATACCATCTCCACAATGTGATGAGACTCGTTCTACATGATTTTCATTGCATAATGATTACATAAATGAATTGAGTGAATTAATATAATATATATTACAGTAATACCATTCTGGAAATGAGGTATCTATAACCTAAAGAGAAGAATAATAATTTATTCGATAAAACACGCATAAGAACAAAAAGTAATAACCACCCGAATAACAAGTAGCAATGAAATATTACTAATAAGAAGCTAATAATATGACCATATATCATATAATAACAATTAGTATGATTCTGGAATAAGTAAATGACATTATTTAAGTTATTATACAGAAGGTTCGGACACTTACAAAGCAAATCAGACATAAGGTAAGGGAAAATCACGCAATCTCATTTTTATCCAAGATTATTTATACTTCAGAATTTATTGGGGAATATTTATCATCCACATCTATGTTTCATCATTATGTAATATTTATATCCTTCTTAAATTGTTTATATCCAATTTTACCCTTCGGTGAGTTTTTAGTAAAAGATATGAAAGAAATATTTTTTCGTTTTTCGTACGAGGTACTTTTTGACTTTTCCGACAAAAGTAAGAGAAGAATGTTTTTTTAACTTATACGGAATTAATGGATTTTTAAAAAATTATTTCCAAGAATCTTCCTTTACAATTTTTCAAATTTATTTTTAATTAACTTCTTTTAGTTTAAAATTGTATGACATGTTATGAAAGGAAAAAATGTTTTTGAAGTAGAAAGGATATTTTCCTCACGAATGGAGTTCAAGTGTTTTATCAAAATTATTTTCTATCTAAGATAATATAGGGTTATGTTTCTATCCTTATTATTACATTGATTTTATTATGTTGTGATGGAATTATTTTTATTAATTCCTTTATCTTATATGAATTGTTTTATGATGCCACGATGTTTAAGAATCCCATTTTTATTACATGGGTTATGCAATGATGTATGATTTATGATTTTGTGGCACACATATGAATGGTATCATTATGAGATGGGTGGGACTTATATCTCCCTCCAATTCATTGGGTAAAGATTTATATCTCATGAGATAGACATGGCTGGAATGTCAGGTTAAACTGGTTCAGTGAAACAGGACTGAAACGAGGAGTGAACTCGGTTCAGAAATGGACTTTGTCCGATAAGATAGTCTTGGAAATGAGTCTTGACTACTAAGAAATGATTCTCTATGATTATGTGTGTATGCCACAAAGATTCATGTTTTATGTTATGATTATTGGGATTACATTTCACTACTTTGATTTATCCCATGTTATGAAATTATGATCACTTTTGCAGGTTAATATTTCCAAAATGTTATGTTCTTATGAATATGATATGATTGTTATTTCTTTTGTTTACCCTTACTGAGCATTTGAGCTCACCCTTTTGTATGTTTTCATTCCCCAGTTCAGGAAGAATGTTTTTAAGTAGGATATTTCAAAAAGGGACTCTAGATATGATGAAATAAATGGGAGACAACGTAGATGATTTATGAACCAGTGGTTTATGTTTCCCAATTTCTAAAGACCTATACCTATACAGTCCTTTCATTGTTTTGTTATATGTTGAAATAAGTGTACTTCAATTTTGAAGTATTAGCAATGTATGTAAAGTATGGGTCGTTATAATCCACCTCAGTGTAGGTATGGAACTTATGAGATTAATGAATTAAAATATTTTTGCTTTTTATTTGGTAAGGTTTAGATGAAATCTAGAAAGAGTAATAATGTTTCAACTGAAACCTATTAAAATTGGAGGAAAATGTGTATCTTATTTGAGTATCTTTATTGGTAAACCGATTTGTTACATCATTATTTAGACATATTTAACCTTGAAAAAAATATATGTGAAATGTGGATTTTAATTAATCTAAATGAAAAGGGAAAGGAAAAAAGATGATTCATGATCATGGTGTGACTAGGTGTATTGGGGAATCAGTCCAAAATTGCATCCTATGTGTATCATTAAAAGTAAATTGGAAAGTTCCATGTTCTTCTTATGTGATGACACCTGCGGAAAAAAATTAATTTCTATAATTACTAGAGACTATTAAATTTTTTGATGTATATTAAAGAAACACATCAAAATGGGTCAATAGAAGAGAGTTGAAGTTGAAATCCTTGAAGACTCATGATTATCACATCCTTATTCATGATTTGATTCTAATAAAAATTTGTAATGATCTGTCCAATAATTTAAGTCTGTCTTTTATTTAGTTGTTACATTTCATCAGAGATTCTTGTTCTAAGAAGATTCAATATATTTTTTTTCAATAAATGTTTGCAGTGGAACCATTTTTTGGGTAATATTTAGAAAATATTTCCTCCATCATTTTTCATATTCATGATGCTTCTAACTATCCATATTCCAACCAAAATTATTCTCGGGGACACGTTGCTTTACGTTGGATGTATGAAACTGATAGAAACATGTTCACATTGAATTATTATGTTTGTAAAAAATCATCCAAAAGGTTCTATCATCAAAGGGTACAAGGATCACGAATTTATAGATTTATGTTTAATGTATTTTTATAATATGACTATGAGATGGACCACTCCAATGAAGAATTAATAAAGATAGTATGAGAAAACTGAACCTAGTTTTCTATCAATTCCGTAAACAAGGATAATTCCCATATTATAGAAATAAAGGACATTAATCCTTTAAGAGTTGTAGATGGTGCATCACACAATTTTGGTTAATTGTGATTTTTTCAATGACTACATAAAGGTAGTAAATTGAACATGTATATCTTATTTCATACCATGTAATTTTACATATATATTAAACTATTTATATTTTTTTGTAAGGGGACATAAACAAATGATCAATAGAAAGCATTATTCTTTATCTTGGAGAAGGATGGAGACTTTTCACAGCAATGACTTTTCCATTTGGTTGAAATTGAAGGTACATATATTAATATGAAAATTTACTAAAATTAATATTTATTTAATTTTAATATAAATTTATATTTTAGGTACTGTGCTTTCTTGTTGGCTCTATCTCTGAAGAAATGAGAGCTGTAGATTTTTTTCCCTAGATCCATGGTTCTTGAATGAAAATAAATTGTGATCAATGGTTATATATTTATTATCACTAAATGAGAAAAGAAAATGAGAACACAACATGATGGTCTCATGGTAACTACCACAACAAACTATTATTATAGTGTATCAGATTATAGATCTTTAATTGAAAATTAATCTTATTATTGATAATTTAATAAAATACTAATATTGGATTATTACTCACATGGTCGAGTCACTCTAATGAAATTCCTGCAGTTTGATTCAAGGACGAGGCATGGTACATTTATTAATGATTGTAGAATTCTATTTAATATCATGACTCACAATCTTGCTTCCGAAGAAACATATGTATTTTCATAAATAGAGAAATAAGTTTTTTATGTTAGAGATCATCTTTTACTTGAAATTAGTTTAATTATTGAAGTAATCTACAGACATATTATCGATAATGGTGATGATGGAATTTAAACCTTCCCTGATCCCATTGAACCCGATCCATTTATTACTTATAATGACTCAGATACTTCAATTATCAATGTTGATTGTGAAACTAATGTTGTGGTGGAAAATATATTGAATCATCCATTTGTGTTATCAGTTTATTTGGTTTAGCAAAACTTGGTATATTGAGGTTGGTTATATACAAGTTGATTTACTATTGTTTACAAATACATTGTATCTGACTATAACTTCATGTACATTTTCAATATTTACTGGTTGTAGTATTCACTGAGTTTCATTTTATAATATTGAATTTAATTATACTCAAACCCACAAAATAAATGAAGATATAAATAATTAAATTGTAACAAAAATAATATAAATTGAATTGTACATATTAAAATAATTGACATGAAAATCAAAACTAATGAAAATAATGACATAACAAAAAAAGGAAAAAATATCCTAACCCAAAAATGGAAAAACTGAACAGGACATATTAATTTATACCACATCATATTTCTCGTTTCATTTACACATTAGTTATGGATTTCTAATTAATTCCAAATTTTTTTTTCAAATATAAGAAATGAAAAGTACTTAGGAGAAACGAAGAAAAAAGAAGGCATGCAACATTCTTTCAATGTGTGAGATTGGCATCCATCTTCTAGTTCTCTTTATGAGTATTTTATTTCCAATATATATATTAATATCATATAATGTCATGTAGTTAATTTTTTTAACCTTAGTTAGGATCCACCACCAAGGTTCCCATTATTCACTGACCAGCCTAGTGGTTCCAATGCTCTAGATGGATATTTAGGGGGTACTATAGCTAGGAGCTCTAGTTTGCATGCCCGATCACACCCCTTCCCTCCCCCAGATGTACTGTCTACAAAAAATTCTGATTCTACAGTGTCTTTTTAGAAACAAAAGATATTTAAAACACCGTTGTTTGTACCCACATTTTCATTTGAGCCTCCTCTCCTCTCATTATCGTATCTGGCGATGACTCATACACCTTAGCCTTATTATGAATTTTCACAACCATCTATGACATATTATTTTCCTTATACTTCCTTCTCCCTATGACGCTACATTTATGATTCTTCGAATTCAACTATGACATATTATGAGCCGGTAGATCATTCACTAGACCCACTATATCTGTACAAGTAAATGTTCTGTCAGTGCCTGGGGATCTAGCGGTTCCCACTGATCAGACTACATAAGGTATATTAATAACACCCATTATAATTTATTTTAACATAATTTATTTTCATTATAAGATGTATTGTTATAATATTTTTTTTTGAATTCATTGAAAACTAGATCTACCAATAGGTGGCGTGGGTATACACCCATGTGTGTGGTGTGGAACCACCACATGTAGCTGATGGTGGAGTACAGTGAAGAAATAATCAATTGAAAAAAAGTATGAGAATGTGGGAGTTTTTTGGCGATGCTTTCCAAATACTCCAACATCATTCTTGTCTATTCACTCTCCTAGAGACACCTTCCAAATAAATTAAAGGATAATTATTTGTCACAAATACGGTTAAATAATTCATTGGATTTAATGTGATAGTATTTTTTTATTTATATGAATTAATGATTTGGTGCCAGCTTCATTTTAATTTTCCTAATGGTGAGGTTGTGAGGCCAACATGACTTATGGGATTAAGTGATCTCTAGATAAGAAAAAAGAATTTTTTGTGTAGTGGTTGGCATGCTAGAGTTGGAGGGAATTTAGATTTCAAACCTCTCATGGATGACTACCAGGTAGCATATTAAATGAGATTATTACTCATTTTATGAGTATCGAGTTCAAGTTATTAATGAAAATTTATGTTTACAGATGAAATCTACCATGATTTTCTTTAATACTTACTTTTTTGTTATTGATTTTTAAACAAATCATCCGGAAAACAATAAAAAAACAAGGATGCTAGGACATACCTCATCAATTCGGGGTAGACTATGATACTGGACCAAGAGAGGAAGAAATTACGACAGTTATTTACTTAGATGTAATTAATTTTTTACATCTCATGAAAATATAGGGGTCAATCAGATTAAAAATTCACTATTTATTTGATCATACTTAGAGAATCTCATAATAAATTTTATGTAGTATCCCTTCATGATAAGACTAAAATTATTATACCTTTTATTTTATAGTTTAATTTTTCCCTATTCGATAGAGATTTATTACCTAAATTTTTACTTCCCTAAAAAATAAATATAATAAATTGGAGGATAAATATGGAATTGATGATGACATAAAGAAAACCAAACCCAATGGAATCAAATATAAATAACCTAAACCAATGAAACAATTACTGAACTGAGTAAAAACAAAAAAACACAACTTATCCTGGACCAAACTAAATTGAATTAATCTAAAATGAAATAAAATAAATAAAAACGATTAGAATAAAACTGACAAGGTATTAAATGACCTAAATCAAACCAATAAAACTCATCCAAAACAAAATATTACTAAAAATACCTTATCTAAACCAAACATAATCAAACCAAACCAAACCAAACCAAACCAAGCTAATTCAACCTAAACTAAACTATCTATGCCTTATTCAAGTTGAACCTACCAAATTAATAGAAGATATTGAAACATAATCAATCAAACTGAATCAAAATAAATTAAACCAGTGAGAACTAATAGGGATTGATCCATATAAAACTCCAAAAAAATTAAAACTGTTTAAATCAGTTCCTAAATTCTAATGGATGAATACTAAACAAAATTTGAATGTTGGAATGTAGTGAAGTTTTTCGAGATATTATTAAAAATTATTTAATATAATGTTAATTTTTTTAAGAAGTATTATAAAGTGTTTGAAAATATAGATAATTTCCATATGGTGTTTTTATGTGGTTAGGAATTATTAAGAATGGTTGAAGATCAACCGGAGGATACTAGGTTTCAAATGAATGATATCTAGAAGTTGGAATTAACTATGTATGAAAAGTTATAGGCAAACTGATCCACATAGACAAATGGTCACAAAGCCAAAACCCACTTATAAAACATCCAGTGATGTAGGTGAATACAAATATATAAATTCTATACATATAAAAATGTTCAATTATATAAATATTTCTATAAGGGAGTACATTACATATATAAATATATGCAACTTCATCTTCCATCACCTTTTGAACCTTCTTCCTCCCATTACGTAGATCCTTGGACACTTGATCAGGATCCCCTACCTAGGGTGTCATGGAAACATGCCATTCTCAAACCCCTTCTCAAAACACTCCTCTCCTACATAGGGGGTCCAACAAAGATTCCCTGCTCAAACCCCATTCAAAAATTGAGCGTGACTAAATGTAACGAAATAATGTAAGAAACAAAATGAAGTTAGATATAATATATAAATTATTTTACCAAAAAAAATTATCTGAAATAATGTACACTAAACTGACTCAGTTGATCTTGAAGTGATCAGGCCCAACCCAAATCAAATTGAACCATCCCAAGAAGATAAAAATCATTAAATTTAAAGCTTCCAAAATTAAACCATACTAAAATTTATATAATCAAACAATATAAAACCATAGTATACCAAATAAAGTTTAAAAAAATGTATTAAATTGAATACAACTAAATTGACCTAACCTAACATGAGTAAAAACAAGAAAAAATAAACTAAATATAATAGAAACAAATTGAAATAAACTAAAATAACTCAAACAGAACTAGAACTAAATAAAAAAAATATATATATAATATTATCCTATTCTAATACAAACCAAAAAAAATTGAACAATCTATAATAAATAAACTAACGAAATTAAATAAAAATGACTAACCTAACCTGACCCAAGCTAAATAGATCAAACCCACTCTAAAATAAAATATACTAAACCAAATCGACCAAACTATACCCAAAGAAAACAAAACCAATCTGAAGAAATTCACCCAATTTTATTCAAATAAAATCAAACCAAATTAATTTAAATATTACCTAACTAAATCAATGTTATGGGAATTTATTCAAAATATGAAGTAATTTATTAAAATGAACATACCTAGTTTGAATCAAATAAATAATACTTTAGCTAACATAATCAAAATCCAATGAAACTGAACTGAATAAAAATAAATTAAAGTAAACCAATATAAATTAAATCTTTCTAACTTAAACCAAACTGAATATAACGTAATGGAACTAAAATGAATTAAAATATATATATAATGATTAAACAGAACATAACTGCACCAAACTAAAACTAAATAAATCAAACCAAACTAAACCAATTAAAAAACCATTTGAAATTGAATCATATCAAAGTACAATAAATCAAACCAAATTGAACTGAACCAAATAAATTTAAATAAAAATAAATAAAATAAACTACATTATACTTCCTGTAATTGTTAACAAATAATTTAAACTAATCTGAATAACTTAAATTTATTGGAATGTAAGAAAACTAGATGAACTTGAACTAAAATGATTTGGCCAAAATATAATAAACTAAACTAAATGAAACCTAAAACATTAGATGATGACCAGTAAAACCAAATAAAATAAAACTAAATTAATATAAATGAGAAAAAATTACCTCATTTTGAGTAAAAAAAATTGATTAGTATAGACTTAACTGAACCAAATCAATCCATCAAGATCGTTTCAGATCTAAAACACACCAACCCAAACCTAAGAGACCTAAATCCAACCAAACTAAACTAAACATAGAAAAAACAGTTAGGCCTGAACCAAGATAAAGTAAACCAAAACAAAATAAATTTAATAAACCTAATAGAAATTTGAAAAAATAAAATAAATGTATTGATACAAAACTATATAGAATTAAACAAAATTTAATCAAACAAACTCGATCCGGGTATATCTAGAAAAAAATAAACCAGACTGAACTGAACTGAACCTACATAGTACAAACCAAACTGTGCCTAACAGATATGAAGCAAATTGAATATAAATTGGATAAATAGAAATTATGTAATTCTTGGAGAACCTAAATAAATTTAATTAAACCAAATGAGAAAAATTAGCATAGACCAGAACTATACTAATAAAAATGAAATAAAATTAGATTTGACCAATTTGAATTCCCCTAACATGCTCTATACTAAAGTAGATTTTTTTAAATCTTATAGAATTTAACAATCCTAATATAAAGAAAATGAAACTAGATATAACTAAAAAAGTCAATTATCTTAAATTTAACTAAATTAATTTGATTCAAACAAAACATAACTAAAATATAATGAAATAATTCAAACCAAATGGAATTAATCTAAAAAAACTATGTATAAATGAAAAAATTATAATTAAATAGATAAATAATAAATTGAATTATCCTCAATTACACTCACCAAAAATTAAACCTAACAATACAAAATCGAATTGAAATAAATAAAACTAGACTAAATCAAACTTAGTAAACATGAATGAATATGTCCTGATCAAACATGATTAGACTGGAAATGTACTAGAATAAACTAGATTGAATCAAAATAAACTAAATATATATAATGATTATAAAAAAATGAAAAATAATACTTTTAGTCATTATTTTGATCACAATAATAGAATGACAGGTTCCAAAGAATAGTAGGACCTCATGTGATGGAGAAGCAAAATTTCACATGTATCATTTCATCAAAAGAACTCAAGTAATACATTTTAAATCTCAAACTGGTTATCTAGGGAATAAAATGTGTATAATTAAATCTTAACATAACATAATTCCATTATGTTATTTTCATTATTAGAGTAAAATAATCCATTGATTCATATTCATTTATGTTATAATGATTTATGTTTATCTTATAATTAATTATAGTGACCACACAAAAAAATTATTATTGATTACATTGATGACCTTTTCACTTATATGTATGTTATATCTATTAATAACCCATTTATTTTTACTTAGTTATAATTCATCCACCATATGTTTTTCTTTTCAGCTTCATTTAGAATTAATATCCATTTTATTTATGTTATGAAGTTCATTATTAGTAAAATATTTTCAATTATGGTTTCCTATATTCAATGTCATTGTAAATGGTGGTTTCAAATATTTAAGGACATATGAATCAAGAAAAACTATTTTTCTTGAGAAAAAAGAAAAAATATGGAAGCGTGGTAAATGAACTGACATAATGATAAATCACAAGTTTTACTTTTTTGATTTAAAATTTTAATATCTATTTTTTAACATAATAGTATATTTATATTTTTCACTGTTTTCTTTAGAGGCCCTTGATGTCAAGTAAACTGAAAAATTAGGCCCAAATGATCACTTACATCATGTTTTTTGGGATGATCACCATGGGAAGGTATGCTACCGTCCAGGGAAGTGTATTGTACCGATGAGGTATTGGACCACTTCAGGTGTAGGTTCTAGTAACACTAAGTCGGAATAGGTAGAAAAATATCCGAATAATTCTGAAAGGGTTGAAAAAAGGGATATATAGGTGGATTAATGGGATCAAAGGTTAAATGAAAAATTTATGAAACATATGAATGTTTTAGTTCCATTACATCCACCAAAGACTGCCTCGACTTGTGATGCATATATTTTGATGATTTTTACATTATATAATGCACTAGGAAGTGGTCTTTGTGTTGGTTTGTATGATGGCGCAAATAATGATGGTGATGGTGAGGATGGTCATGAGGAATAGGGTGGGGATAATATCAAGGAAAAGGGCAGGGATGATGGAAAGGAAAAGGGAGGGTATAAGGTCGAGGCTGAGGATGAGGATGAGGACAAGTAAGATAATGAGGCTGAGAATGATGATGATGATAATGATGGGGATGAGGGACATATTGATCTGTTAAATTTTTAATGAGATTTATGAAATTTTATGTTTTATGCTTAAGTGTGTATGAATAGATGGGATATTTTTTATGTTTGTTAACATTAATTAAATTCATAAATTGACTTACCCTATTTTAATTATTTCTATATTGGTTTTTTCTATTTGAATATTCTCTATTGGTTTCATTTCAGTTTCGGTGTATTAAGGATGTTTAGTTGTTTTTGTTTAAGGATGAGGATGTTTTGTTTTCATTATAGGTGTTCTTTTTTTATTACAGTTGCACTGAGTGGTTAGATTCATTATTTCATGGGTTCAATTTTGATTTCAGATGGTATTTATTATAGGTGCAATGTTCTATTGGTTTTATTATTTCCTATGTTCTATTATGATGTATTGATTTTAGGTGTGTTCACTATTGAAATTATAATTTCATGTGTAAGGAGAAGTGGGGATTCTTCGGGCTTGGGATGGGGGGTCTATACCAACAGTTTCATAACCATTTTCATACATCCATTTCAATGGTTCAAAATGAACCGTTGGTAAAATAAATTCTAACCACACTATAACAACAGTTTACTCTGAACTATGGTTATATTCCTTTCCCAACGGTTCAAAACCATTGGGGTAACTCTATCCCAAAGGATTTATTCATTAGGAAATCTCTTTTACAATGACTTCAAACAATTGGAATAAATATATCCTAATGGTTTATAGTTAACCATTGGTAAAATAAAATTATAACAACCCATTACCAATAGTTCACTATAAAATGTTGGTATAGGGCTATCCCAAAATCCCACAAACCAACAGTTCCTTGAAATATTTGGATATCCTATTCAAATGTTTTCAACCCATTAGGATATGTAAATTTTTCAATAGTGAAAGAAAGTAATTAGGCCAAGGAAAAAATTTTAACAGGTTCCATTAATTGATAATGAAGTTGATATTTAATGAAGTGAACATTTATGAATTAAATTACCATTTTTGATTTAAGGTCTTACGGATATAGAAAACACATGAAGTTATTATGTTTTATTTTATTCAATTGGAATAAAATGGCTATTTAGTATCTTTACAACTGATTATATAGTCATTGAGGTGTGATCACAATACTAGTATAAATATAGGTTTTTAACAAATTCATTTGACATGGAAAAATGAAGTGATGGACTCAACCAGTAGGATCATACCCTATAAAGCCCATTTATCAGATCTTCTAAAAGAGATATCATTTTTGGGCCTTAACCTTGAACAATACCATTCTGAGATCCAAAAACATAATCATGAGAGAAACCATTTACGGGAGAAGATCATTCTCATCGAGATCACAACCCAAACAGTATTCATCGTACGACCCCATGAAGGCCCCTCCATCAAACAACTTAATCATATGGTGTTTGCTGGTGTGATTAATGGATATGTATCCGAACCCTAGAAATAGAAATATGTAAATTATTTGGTACAGAGTAATGAATATATTTTATTCCTATTATTGTTACATTGTAAATGATTTTAAAGAAAAAAATAGTATTTTTTGGTAATATATTAATTAAATTAAGAAATATATTATGATGAATTTATATATTCTTGAAATAAATAATAATTTAGTAAAATATTATTATAAAATTACTTTAATTAAATATTAATGATCATATAATGAATTCAAATGTAATTTTTATTAGGGGTCAAAAACTCTTTTTTTTCAAAAACCCATCATGTTTCAATAAATGTCAATTTTTATTTTAAAATTGAACATTAAAATATTTAGAAAATAATTTATATAAAATGAATATTATTTTTTGAATCATGATGTTGAAATTATCCAGTAGTGAAATTTTCATAATTTTCTGAGACGATATATTTTTTGGGTAAAAAATAAATACTGTATAAATATAAAAGGTGTTTTATGATATCATAATGACCCAATAGTGATGTAATAACTACTATAAAAGGTTTAACCAGCCAAATATCTATATTTTATTTTAAAATAATGAGATTTTATGTTTATGTGATTTATTTTATATGTCCTTATTTAATCCTCCAAGACTTATAGAATATTTTACGATTTTAAAATCATTTCTTTGAAAGTGTGACACGCCTCCACAAAAGCATGTGCAATATTTTATTATATTTATCCCTTGGACATATAAAATAATTTAAACTAATCCCATTTTCTAGAAACCATGGGAGACAACCATAGGATGGATTTTGGTTTTTAATATTTTATTATGTAGTGTCCAAAACCAAAATAATTAAGAAATCCCCATCCTTTTCCAATATAAACCCCCTTATGCTCCCATTTCTCTTTAAAACACATTTTAGCATGAAATAAATCTTCCCTATACTCCATAGAGTCCTCAAAAGGTTTCCCCAATATATTCATGATGCCTTTCTAAAGACTTTGGAGTCACACATTCAACTACAGGATTCTCTCTGTCCTCTTTTTTATCAAGCACTTCATTTATGATATTCCATTTCGATTTCAATTTTATTAAGATGGGATACATTCTTACTGATCCCAATTACAATAAAGTTTATTTATAAATTATTATAACTCTTTCATTATCTTTTATATCTCTTATAAACCCATATGTACACCATTTACTATGCCGAAATTTTGTAAAGAATCTTCCACCCTCCTCTTTTTTCAAGAATTGATTTTATATTATGTTTACTAAATTATTTTTTCATATATTGCGATATTTTTAAACATAAATATTACTTTACATATCCTTTATAAATGATGATAGACCCCTTCATCTATCATCAACCCATTTTATGAATATATATATATGATTTCATTTTGATGCCGAAATTGAACCATGATTTTCCATGACAAAATCATCATATAGTGGATACCATAAATATTTCTCTATCAAGGGTATTCACGATTATGTATGTATACTTATTTATTAAGGACTTACATGTATTTAATTTATATTTCTTGATCATGGAATAAATTATGACGATTGAATGAGTCCATGTTGTATGATCTATGTGGCACATTGAAGCATGAGAATGAAATGTTTATGATGTGTGCACCCCGATAGAGCTCTAATTTATTGTTAAATTGTCAGTATCATTAAGAATAATGTAGGGACTTAGGATTTTTCCTACTCATTTATAGTAAATTTTTTATTAGGGGTTATTGGTAGATTTATCCTTGATCTATTTATGATGTAGCATTTTAAGTTGTTTCTACATCACCAATGTTATGATTATAATGCTATATAATTCATTATTATTCATGTTCCTTTTATTATCTATTGGTATGGCTTTT
This sequence comes from Viscum album, assembly GCA_963277665.1. Lineage (NCBI taxonomy): Eukaryota > Viridiplantae > Streptophyta > Magnoliopsida > Santalales > Viscaceae > Viscum > Viscum album. The sequence continues at coordinate 401,653,275 of OY728136.1, read as the reverse complement.
GTATATCATGTATTTTATCCCTCATGTTATTCCTTGTTTATTCCCTTACTGAGATTTATAGATCATACCTTTCTTATATATGTCTTTAGTTTATCCCATTTAGTTTTATATACAATGTAATGTTTTTGTCATGTCAAATAGGTTTTCAATAAAGATGTTGATTTTCATGTTTTAAGTTGTTATGTAATATACCTAATTTCACAAAGACACTAGAACTCTAAGTCTTATGATTTTTATTATGTTCAATCTTATGTAATAAATAATGTTAAAATTCTCTGTAAGAGTAGGGTTGTTATAGTTGGTATCATAAGAAAGGATTAGTTATTTTTTAGATTATAATTAGAAAACTCTTTTGAAAACTCTTAGGTATAATACTATGTTCAGTAGAAAAACCATAAATTTGGATAAATATATATTAATTGGTTTATCTCGAAAATACTTCCATATATTGATATTATAGGTCGAAGTGGTTCTAATACAGATTTACCTAGGAGTAACAACTCCAACAAGGTGTTCCATGCCTAACTCACGGTAACCTGGTACACAACAAAGGGATTTACTGCACACCTGGTTTGACACTCTCAGTTTATATGATTTGGTAAATTCATATTCTCATTACAAACCATAAATAAGGGGAAAACCCATAAGAATATATTTTAGGAGATAGATCATGAATAACATATTTTTAATCCTAGAAAATCATAAGTTAAGAAGATAAATGTATTTTATAAGTTATCCTTTTATTGTATTTGGATTCCCCTTTATGTGTCTTATTGATTAAGATAGTAATCCCTAATTTCCATTTTATTTTAGACAATGTCCAGAAAAAGGAGGAATCGTGCTAACAACCAATGTGAAGGGTAGTCTAATGATTTCCCCAATGAGATTCCCAACCCAATGGGATAAAGAATAAAAAAATAATTATACACTCATATAAAACTCATGTTCTGAATTGAAACCTGGATTAATAGGATCAGTCAAATCCCTCTAAGAAGGACAAATCAAATTATTTTTATGTGATAAAGGACTCCAACTTTCAATAGATCATCTGATCCCTTAATCATGGATAAATGAATCAACTCCATTGAAAAGATATTCTCATTCCTTCAATGATCCAAACAAGAAATGGTTCATCAAGCTGTTATTGTATGGAGGGTGAATCTAATCAGTGGTAGACATTGGTCAAGAATAAATGATCTATGGAAGAGATTGAAGCAGTGGAGTGGAAATAATTTCGATTTTTTTTGATAAATATTTCATTGAACCCTGTATATTTAGATTGAAAGATATTTATTTGCACTCCATAAAAAGGATGATGAATCTGTTGGGATGTAAGAGGAAAAATTTACCATTTTTGCATGATACACCTTTGATTTTGTCATTTTCCCTCACTGCATGGTTGGAAATTTCTTTGGTTGTCTAAAGACTATTCTAGGAAAATCCTTGTCAATTCCTGACTTTTCTACCTATAATGAAATTGTCTAATGTTCCCTCAAAGTAGAAAGAGATATTGGTGAGTATCTAGGGTATAAAGTGGATTAGAAATAGAAAGTATATTTTAATTCTAGTTGTCTCATGGATAAATCTAATGCTGCTAAGATATTTAGGAAATTTAGTTGTCAATGGTGTGGTAATAAGAACCCAAAAAATTTAATAAGGAGAAAAAGGAAATGTTTTATGTGTGGAAGAGAAGGGAAACTGGCCAATGATTTCTGATACGAGAAAACCACCAATAAGACAAAGGAAAATAATTCTCTAATCAACCCTCAATGTGTTGTTTAGTGCTTTAATTGTAAGGAACTGAGGCACTTTACAAACTAGTGCACTAAGCCTAGGGTTTTAGGAGGCAAACAACAACCTCCAATGTAGAGAGGGTGATATTTCTCCATCACCACTACCAAGGTGGATCCAGAAAAAAAGTGGTGAAAGGTACACAAGTTATCCATTTACAAATAATGAATGTACTTTTTGTTTCTAGTTTAACTCATTCCTTTTTTATCATGGATGTTTAGTAGAACAATTCATACACTAACTCAAATAATGTAAGTAGAGATGTTAGTGAAAATGGAATATGGTTTAATTATTATATCCCATTTATATAACTCCTCCACTATCACAATTTGTGGATTTAATTACTTGGAGAAGCTTTTCATACATCCCTTGGTGGGATTTTAGGAAATTTTGGTCATGTATTTGATTTAACTATATTGATCCTACAAAAATTTATGTGAGAGGGAAATCAATCTATATGTGGCCAATCAAACCTTGATTCTATAGAAGTGTAAGGATAAAGATGAATCTTATTTACCACCATAATCTCAATCATGGATATTACTTCCCTATGAGGAAGTGTATCTAGCTCAAATGATTGAGTCCAACAAAAGGATCATCCTTGAAGACATTCCAATTGTGAAAAAATATGCTGATATGTTTTCGAAGGATTTTCTTGCTCATCCTCCTAGCTGAGAGGTATAATTTTTTATTAAACCTATACATGGGGCATTTCCTATATCCTTACTTCCATATATAATATATGTTGTGTATAGACCCAAAAATTCCATGTAATATTTTTTAAAAACATTATATGGAAATATTTGAGTCTTTAGTTTTTGATGGAAAATGATTCTGAGGCCCGATGTGCCCAAAATGAATTTCTGAACTTTTTTTAGGTAAGTTCAGTAAATTCACGAGCGACATTTTGTAACTTTTGAACCGATGCTCAGAATTGAATTCTAAGGACACCATTGAACTCACATCACTGATATTCTCTTAAGGAGACCTTCATCTAGACCACAGTTGGTCGAGGATGGATGTTAGTATTTATTTTTTTATTGAAGAAGAAAAATAAAATAATTAAAATTTGATTTTTCTTTTTGAAACCTATCTTTTGAGTTATGGAGGTGGGGACCACCCGAGCTAGAAAAAAACCTAATTTGAATTTAGTGGTGGGGACCACCAAACCCTTGAACTCCCTCTTTAATGATGGAGGTGTCTCTTGGTTTCTTTTCCAATTAATTGTGCCAACTCTTGTTAAATTAATAAAACATAATTTAATAAGTTGGATCTTCAATTTTTTGTTGGGTTGGAGGATTTGGTTGGAAAAGGAGAGCATGGGAGAATTGTGGAGAAACGTTCTCTCCAATGAAGAACACTTTCTCTAAAGAAGAACTCCGTCGAAGGATCTCCAACGAGGAACGTCTTTAACGATGATGAACTGATGTATGCCATTCCCTCTCTTCACCGATGTCAACAAATCATCGAGGTAGGGATTGTTGTTTCAAATACCCCTTACCCAATTCTTGTCATTCTTCTTGATTCAAGAACAACTATTATGCTCTCTACCATTCTAACGTGGTGGGTGTGGGCCAAATGAACACAGCCCGACCCCTTCTAAACCCTTGTGGATTCTAGTGTTCTTAAAAGCATGTTTTCGGGTTGGGATATTTCCAACCGTGGTGGTCTTGAATTGATGGCGACGTCCCGAGACGAGTGTGGGAGTCTGAGGAATGAAGAACGGGCCATCGGGGTGGGCCTGGTGACCCGATGAATGTCACCAGAAAATAGTGCAAGTGACCATCACCGGAAGGGCTCGAGAGAGGTGACTGGAACTTTGGCTGGCGGCGGTGCGACTGCACCGACGAAGAAGGGTTGCAGCCCGTCGGCCGCAACGGAGCAAGGGCGGTGGCCGGCCGCGTGAAGGGGGGTGGAGGTGTGCGTACGCACCACTAGGCATACAAGGCTCACAGAACTAGGCCGCGGTGGTGAAGGAAGGGCAGCTGGCTCACCACCGGCCGCTGGTGGGGCCACGGTGCACGACCGCGTTGCGCGGGTGGGATGGCTGACCAACCAACCATGGAGCCGAGTGGGACCTCAGGTCCGGCGTGCTAGCTGGCACTGCCACTTGGCACCGGCTGGTAGGCTACCCAATTGGAATGGACCAAACATTCAGTGTACCTAGGTTTCGCCTCCCCTTGGGTGGCGACTAGGGAGGACCCCACTGCGGGGCCACCCAGCCACAAGCCTCCAGCAGGCCGGGTCGCACTGGCAGTCCGGGCCGCACTGGTGGGCCGGGACTGACCCATCAGGCTGGGATGGACCCATCAGGCCGGGGCGGACCAAGTGGGCCGAGTCGGATCCTGTGGACCATGTCAGACCTAGGTCCGGACTCGGTTCAGCCATGTCCGGGTCAGGCCAGGTCGGACCGGACGCAGACCAGCTACGACCCCTTTCCACTCTTTTGGCCATAACATGACCTACGGGCGTCCGTTTGACGAATTGTCTACAGCGATGGAAACCATGGATCGAGACAATACTTTTGGTATACACCACTTGAGTTTTTTATAATGTTGGGGTATGCCCGACTTGGATTGAACACGAATCCAACCGGGCCCTCAGGACTAAAAGGTCAATAACTTACAGACTGGGCATCCAATTGACTCACCGTATGTTGTATTGAGACCCCTTCCACGTGGAGGTCCTTTGGGATACTTCTTCGTGGGACTTCATGGAAGTTGGAGTATAAACCTATGGATTGGGGAGAGGACCCTCCTAGAATCAAGAAATATTAGTGCGGGAACCCTGTGGATGGTTGTAACATGAGAAATGGATCCTACGTGGGTTTGTACTTTGGGATCCTACGTGGGTCTGTGTTCTAGGATCCCACATGGATCCACTCTAGGAATCCACATGGGACTACTCTATGATCCTACATGGGTCTGCTATACTAGGATCTGATGTGGGTCTGATGATTTATTATCCTTCGTGGGTCTGCCTTTTAACAGAGTAAGATGATTTAGTAGTTACATCAAATCATCTTTACTACAATACCTATGTTATACCTAGTTTAATCTAAGTCCTTACTTTCGTGGTGATACCTTTGTGGTATTCTTATGTGTGGAGATACCTTTTTCGTACTTACCTTCATGGTGATACCATTGTGGTATACTTCTGTGTGGCTTTAGCTTTGTAGTACTATGTTTGGGGGTGTCACCTTCGTGGTAACCATTCCTCTGTGGAACAGTTGATCTTGGGGATTTTGAGTTGGTCCTTATGTTTCCTCATGGATGAGATGGGTATACTTGATAATATAGGTATATGTATGGGCATATACCAAAGTAGGGTTGACTGTTGTTTCCATGATTTGTGGTTTATCCTATGTGGATTTTTTGAGACCTTTGATGGTCTCTAGGTCCCTATTGAGTATCCTTGTACTCACCCCTACGTGGGCTACACCCACAGCTTGTTGTGTCTTGTGTAGATGATGGAGAGCACTGATGGACGACGAGGGTACCAGGACTAGAGGTAGCTCGGAGGTGGACATTAGATGAGGCGTGCCGCAGGGATAACCATTCGAGAGCTGTACCTACCCTTCAGGTAAGATCCTTGGGGAGTGTCAACTGGAGCTATTTTAGTTTTACTTATACTATTTAGTTTTCGTGTACTTTTCAGTTGGGCTTGTATTCGGGCTCCTTTTTTTTTCTGTACACACCCCGTTTACTATGTAGTTTCACTTGGTTCTTGTATCCTACATTGTTCTTAGTTGTGTGAGTTTATAGGTTATAAAGGAAATACATTCCCAATTTTAGGGAATATGCCTTTCGGTGCTAGTAGCCAGCCCCTGACCTTTGGAAGATGGACATGGGGTAGTCATGGTATAGGCCCTGGGGGACGAGTCATGAAAAATTGGTATCATAGAAGTTGGTTCTACCATTGAACATTTGACGCTGATATTTTAATGTCAATACTGTTAAGTGTTATGAGTGTGGTTATTATTTTAGGGAATCCAGTGTTGGTGCAGCGGCTAACGTATCCACACACTAGGAATCTGACATCTGATTTCTCACTCACTGCACAAAAACACTGATTGTGTGTGTGTTTTGAAAAGTTTTCTTTGTGATCTCTTTGAGTCATCTCACTAGGTATAACTTATTGACCATGGTGCACATGTTTCTTTTCAGTATTTCTCCATGAAGACATCCAGCACAGGTTCTAGGTAGATAGTGCCGTGATATCCCACCAAACGATGAGGCCTCGGTGTAGGGCCCTTTTTCAGTAGAGGCACCGGTGGAGGCACCAAAAGAACCGTTACCCGTTGGGCCACCAGTGCCACCAGCCGTAGCCGCAAAGAGTGCATGCCGCTTGAGTGAATTTCATGAGTTCCAGCACCAGAGGCCACCCAGGTTCAGGGGTGAGATGGACCCACAAGCGGTTGAGGATTGGCTGGAGGCTGTGGTGAGAGTCTTCCGACTGGTAGGGACACATGCTGATCTCATGGTGATCCTTTCCGCCAGTCTTTTACAGGAAGCATTAGGAAGATGGTGGAGCTTGATGCTCTATGTTCATGACGAGGTGACAATTCTCTAGGCAGACATTGAGAGCCTATTTTGGGCAGAGTTTTTTCCCAGAGACCCTTCACGCAGTGCACATAAAATAGATTCTTCATCTGTAGGAGGGCAGCATGACTGTGGCTCAGTACTCAGCGAGGTTCACCGACCTCTCACTCTAATACAATAATATGGTGCGGGAACCTTTCTTCAGGGCTCAGACCATCGATCAGGGACTCAGGTGGGAGATCAGGGCTTCAATGATTTCTCTCAGCATCTCGACACAGGCGGGGGTGTTAGAGCGAGCCCTATTAGTGCAGATTTTTCTTGCTGAGTAGACACCAGCAGCGAGACCCACCCTCAAGCATCATGTAGAGGATTATTAGGTAGCTGGAGATAGACAGATGTCACAGAGTCCCAAGAGGACCAGACCTACAGGTGGATAACCACATGATTTAGGGTCGGATGTGTGGGAAACCTAGGACAGAGCCAGTCATGCGAGGAGCAAGCAGTGTTACGCATGTGGCGGGTAGAGTCCCATGGCTCGTGACTGCCCGACCCGCCATACGGATGACCAAAAGAAGGTCAAAGGACCACCAAGGCAGAGAAAGATCTTCGACCGAGGAGGTCAGCAGGGAGCAGGAAGATGTTGTAGAGGAGCCGGTCATGCAGTTAGTTGTGGGTGACGATTCGAGGTGTTAACACCACCACCACCAGGTGGTCCACCCCGAACACAAGGAGAAGGTGGACAGGGGTGAGCTCAACCCCAGGAAACTGAGGCCTATGACCATGGTGATCCAAAGATTATATGAGGTATGATCTGTGTCTACTATACCTTAGCTTCAGTACTTATTGACACTAGTGCCAGTCATTCTCTCATTTCCACTACACTCGTTCGAAGATCAGAGATTCTGGTGGAGCCGTTGTCTCGATCCTTACAGATAGATACTCTTACAAGATACGATTCAATGATTAAACACTAGTTTCGGTAGTGTGAGAATACTCTAGGAGGAGAGAGATTCAGCTGGGATCTCCAAGTAGCGGCGTCGAGGCCTTACAACATCATTTTAAGTATGGAATGGTTATCAATAGTCCTTGCTCAGATAGACTGTATTAGGCATAATGTGTAGTGTGTCCGAACAGATGGGACTAGGTTTACCTTCACCAGCGTGAAGGGAGCCTTTAAAGCATAGGATGGAAATACCTGGAGGATAGTGCAGCCGATCACTTAGTTGGATACCCTTACCCTCGGGGTGGTTGATGTTGAGAGTTTGAGTTATCCTATAGTGTTGGACCAATACGTGAATGTATTACCTGATGATGTTCCAGGTCTACCTTCTTGTAGAGATTTGGACTATTACATTGAATTGTACCCTGGAACTGAACTAATATCTACAATAGAATATCAGATGGATCCCATGGAGCTTCGTGAGCTGCGGGTACAACTGGAGGACTTGCACTGGAAGTGGTTCATCTATCCCAGTGTTTCACCTTTGGCAGACCTGATTTTGTTCTCAAAGATGGAGGATGGGAGCATGATACATTATTTTGAGTATTGACGCCTGGACCAGGTGACCATGAAGAACAAGTACCCACTCCTGAGGATTTATGATCTCTTTGATCAGCTAAAGGGAGCACAGTGGATTTCAAATATAGACCTCAGATCAGGCTATCACCAGGTCAGAGTACGAGACGAGGATGTGCAGAAGACAGATTTCTGATGTTGATAAGCCCACTACAAGTTCTTGGTTATGCCATTCAGCATGACTAATGACCCAGCAGTGTTCATGGGACTCATGAACATGATCTTCTAGCCATACCTTGATCACTTTGTAGTAGTCTTCATCAACAACATTCTGATCTACTCATTTACTGGGGAGGAGCGTGCCTATCATTTGAAGGTAGTTCTGGACACACTCCGAGAGCACCAACTTTATGTTATGCTCTCGAAGTTCCAGTTTTGGATCGAAGAGGTTCATTTTCTAGTACATGTCATCTCGAAGGCTGGAGTTGTGGTGGATCTAGTGAAGATAGAGGTGGTACTTTCTAGGGAGCCAGCTATTAGTGTGATGTACATATGGAGTTTCCAGTGTATGGATAGATACTATGAGAGATTTGCGATAGATTTATCAAGAGTTGTAGAACCTTTATTAGCTTTGATGAATAAGAGGAAACCCTTCATGTGGTCGGAGAGATGCCAGTGGATTTTTCAGGAGCTGAGGAAGAGGCTGACTAGTGCCCCCATCTTGAGGCTTCCAGAGGAGGGCGTTGGGTACGTAGTCTACTGCGACGCATCGAGGATCGGGCTCCGATGTGTCCTGATGCAGGAGTGAGTAGTTATTGCATATGGTTATCGACCGCTGAGACAACATGAAAATGACTATGCATCCCATGACGTTGAGTTAGTATTAGTTGTCTTCACTTTGAAGATGTGGAGAAACTATCTGATGGGTGATCGTTTTATGGTCTACTCTGATCACCAGAGTCCCAGTTATATCTTCCCCCAGAAGGACTAGAACCTGAGGCAGCAACATTGGCTAAAGTTCCCCCAGAACTATGACTTCACGATACTCTATACTCCGGGGAATGGAAATTTTGTAGCATATGCACTCAGCAAGAGATATGGTATACAACTACTAGGTGAGGTAATGGAGCAGATGGCCACTTTGAAGATATACTTTGTGGATTGTGATGGAGCAGTTTTTCTTCAGTCTCTTAAAGTCACTCCCCCACTCCTTCAGCGAGTCAGGGAGGCACAATGTGGGGACACTAACTGCAAGACATGACGTGCTCATATATCTATAGGTCAGAAACCTGATGGATTTTTTGACGGTTGGGAGCACGTCATCCTCTTCAGAGGAAGTACTATGGTACCAGTGCCGCTTCAAGAGGAAGTGTTGAGGGAGTTCCATAATCCCCTTCTAGCGGTACATCTAAGAGTGGAAAAGATGTACCCGGACTTCGGACAACTGCACTGGTGGCCAGAAATGAAGAAATCAATAGCATAGTTTATCTCTTGGTGCCCCACTTGTCAGCAAGTAAAGGTGGAGCATCAGGTACCAGTAGACATAGTTCAGACTTTGGAGGTCCCAGAGTGGAAGTGGGATGGTATATCCATGTACTTCATGATAGGACTTCCGAATACATCCAGGGGTCATGATTCTATCTAGATGACCATCGACCGACTCACCAGGTGAGCCCACTTCATACCGATCAGAGAGCAGGGTTCAGTAGAGATCTTGGGACACCTCTATGTGCAAAAGATTGTGTGCCTACATGGAGTGCCCTTGATTATTTCCTTCGATCATGATGCTCATTTCACTTGTCGAATTTGGAAGGGGTTTCAGGAGGATTTTGGGACGCAACTTCCTTTGAGCACCACCTTACATCCTCAGACGAATGGCCATACTGAGTGGACCATTCAGACCATCGAGGACATGCTGCGTGCTTGTGTCCTTGACTTTGGTCACAGCTGGTAGGATCACTTGGCCTTGGTGGAGTTTTCATACGACAATAACCATTACTCCACCATTGGGATGGAACATTTCAAGGCATTGTACCATCGAACTTACTGATCGCCATTGTGCTGGACTGGACCAGGGGATTCTTCACTCATGACAATAGATATGGTATGTGATATTGTGGATAAGGTTCAGATCATCTAGGAGTGGATGAAGACTGCACAAAGCAGGCAGAAGTCTTATACCGTCAGGAGATGGATACCTATGGATTTTGTGGATGGCGACCACATCTTTCTACAGTTCTCACCCCGACGAGGTTTGCATAGATTTGGCCAGGGAGGAAAGTTGTCTTTGAGTTTCATTGGTCCCTTTTAGGTCCTCAATAGAGTTGGAAATGTGTATTACCACTTAGCTCTTCCACCTCAATTGCACTGGGTGTAAGATGTCTACCTCATATCCCAATTGAGGAGATACTTGCAAGACCCATATTACGTCATCGACCATGGAAAGATAGACAACAAAGATGGGGATATATTTACAGAGGTTAAAATTGAGATTGAGGATCGAGAAGAGTGGGTCCTTCATGGGTTGCTGATACCATTAGTGAATGTACACTGGAAGCACGGGAACCTCCAACAGAGCATGTGGGAGCGGGAGGATAAGATTCGTGCTTAGTACCCCCACTTTTTTTCTTAGTTTTTGTGATGTGGCTTTTGGGGATTCAAAGCCCTAATGTGGGGAGAATTTAAATACTTGAAAATTACATGTGATTTTTTTAAAAAACTCTATGGAAATATTCGAGTCTGCAGTTTTTGACGGTGTGTGATTTCGAGGCTCGGTGTGCCACGAATGAATTTATGAAGATTTTTTATGTACGTTCAGTAAACATAAGAGAATTGTTTTGTAACTTTTGAACCGGTTCTTGGAAATGAAATTCGAGGACACCGTTGATCTCGCAGTGCTGATATTCACTTAAGGAGACCTTCATCTCCACTGTAGTAGGTCAAGAATTGAAGTTAGTTTTTCAATTTTTCATGGAAGAATAAAAATAAAATAATTAACATTTTATTTTTCTTTTGGAATCCTCTCTTTTAAGATATGGAAGTGCGGACCACCTGAGCTAGAAAACCTCCCAATTTGAATTCAGTGGTGAGGACCACCCACCCTTGAAATTCTTCATTAATGAGGGAGGTGGCTCTTGGTTTCTTTTCCAATTAATAGTTCCAACTCTAGTTAAATTAATAAAACATAATTTAATTTGTTGGATCTTTATTTTTTATGTTGGTTTGGAGTATTTGGTTGAAAATTGAGAGCTTGGGAGAATTGTGGAGAATTTTTCTCTCCAACAAAGAACACATTTTCCAACAAAGAACTTCGTCGAAGGGTCTCCAATAATGAACCTCTTCAACGATGATGAACCAACGTCCGTCTTTACCTCTCCACACTAACGTCAACGAATCTTTGAGGTAGGGATTGTGGTTTCTAATACCCCTTACCCCGTTTTTGTCGTTCTTATTGAATGAAGAACAACTATGCCGCTTGTGACCGTTTTAATGTGGAGGGTGATGGAAAAATGAACACGGTCCGACCCCTCTACAACCCTTGTGGATTTTGGTGTTCTTCACTGCTTGTTTTTGGGTTTATAAATTTCCAACTGTGGTGGTCTTGAATCAATGGCGACGTCCCAAGACGAGTGTGGGAGTCTAAAGAATGAATAACAGGCCACCGGGGCGCACCCGAGGGCCCAAGGAACATCGTCGACAACCGGTGCCGAAAGGGCTAGAGAGCAGTGGATGGCACTCCGGCCGGCCGCGATGACGGCGAAGACATGACCGTGCTGCCGGAGAAGGGCCATGACCCTATCGGCTATGGAAGAGAAAGGGCGGGGGTCGACGCTCGACTGGCCGCGTGAAGGGGGTGGTGGTTCACGTTTGTGCCGTCGGACGTACAGGGTCTGCGGCATGAGGCTGCAACAGTGAAGGAAGGGCAGCCGGCTCGCTGTCGCCCACCGGTGGTGGTGCGGCGTGCGACCACGCCATGTGGGTGGGCTTGTCGTCTGTCCATCCAGGGAGAAGAGCAAGACCCCAGGTCCCGTGTGCTAGCTTTCGGCGCTAGCCAGTTGGCTACCCAACCCGAATGGACTAGCCGTTCTGGGTAGCCAGGGGGCGCCTCCCCTTGGGTGGCGTCTAGGGATGACCCCACCGCGAGGCCACCCAATCGCGGGCCTCTAGCGGGCTGCCCAGCACGGGCCACTCTGCGGGCTGCACCATGGGCCTGGTCGCGCTGGAAGGCCAGGCCATGCCGATGGGATGTGATGGACCTTGTGGGATGAGTCGGATCTCATAGGTCGGGCTGGACCCAGGGCTGGACTCGGTTCGGCATAGGCCGGGTCGGTCTGATCGGGTTAGACTGGACCCAGACCAGCTTCGACCCCTTTCCACTCTTTCGTCCATAACCTGACCTACGGGTGTCCATTTAAAAAACCGTCTATGGAGCCAGGAACCTTAGATTGAGATGGTCATTTTGGTATACACCACTTTAGTTTGGATAATTTTGGGGTATGGCCAGGTTGGATTGAACACAAATCCAACCTGGCCCATGGGACTAAAAGGACAATAACTTACAGACCGGGAGTCTGATTAATGCATCGTCTGTTGTGTTGAAACCCCATCTACGTGGTAGTCCTTTTGGATTCATCTTCATGGGAATTAATGTCAATTGGAGTATCGACCTTTGGATTAAGGATTAGACCCTCCCAGAATCAAGCGATCTTAGTGCGGGAACCCCGTGGCTGGCTGTAACATGAGAAAGGGATCCAACGTGGGTCTGTGTGTTGGGATCCTACGTGGGTCTATGTTCTAGGATCCCACATGGATCCTCTATATGAATCCACGTGGGACTACTCTAGGATCCTATGTGGGTTTTCTATACTAGGATCCTACGTGGGTCGGCCTCTTAACAAAGTAATATGATTTAGTAGTTACATCTAATATTATTTACTACCTTACTTAAGTTATACCTGGTGTGAGCTAAGTCCTTACTTTTGTGGTGATACCTTTGTGGTATTCTTCTGTGTGGTGATACCTTTGTGGTACTTATCTTCGCAGTGATACCTTTTTTGTATAATTCTGTGTGGCTTCACCTTTGTGGTAATTACTTTTGGGGAGTTACCTTCGTGGTAACCTTTCCTCTGTGGAACAGTTGTGCTTATTGATTTTAATTTGGGACTTGTGTTTCCTCATGAATGAGATTGGTATACTTGATAACTTAGGTATATGTATGGGCATATACCTAATTAGGGTTGACTGTTGTTTCCATGATTTTTGGTTTATCTATGTGGATTTTTTGAGACCTTTGATGGTCTCGGGGTCCCTACTGATTATCGTTATACTCACCCCTGCACGGGCTATGCCCACACCTTGTTGTGTCTTGTGTATACAACAGACAGTACTGATGGAGGATGAGGGTACCAGGATGGAAGGTACCTCAGAGGTGGACATTAGACGAGGCATACCACAGGGAAGACTATTTGAGAGATGTACCTACCCTTCAGGTAGGATCCTTGGTGATTGTCCACTAGAGTTATTTTAGTTTTACCTGTACTATTCAGTTTACTTGTACTTTTCAGTTGGGATTGTATTCTAGCCCCTTTTTCTTTCTGTACACAACCTTTTACTATATAGTCTCACTTTGTGCTTGTATCCTTATTTGTACTTAGTGTGTGAGTTTACAGGTTATAAAGTAAATTCCTTCCTAGTTGTAGGGAATACACCTTTCGGTGCTAGTCACCATCCCCTGGCCTATAGAAGTCGGGCTTGGGGTAGTCACGGGTGGGCCTTGAGGGATAGGTGATGAAATGTTGTGGAACTTGAGGAAATGAAGAAATGACTATAGGAGAATCTGGATAAAGTTTTTATACACCCTAGTTATCTACCATGGGGTGCACCAGTCATCATCATCAACAAGAAGGATGGATCAATGTTCCTTTTCATTGATTATCATGAGGAAAATAAGATCATGATAAAGAACAAGTGTCCTTTTCCACATATTGATGACTTATTCGATCAGCTACATGTATAACAATACTTTTACAAGGTGGATCTAAGTTTAGGATATTACTAAGGGTGATGAAGGAGGATATCCCCAAGACTACTTTTTGTATGAGGTATGGGAACTATGAGTTCATAATGATTCCTTTCAGACTCACTAATACTCCATAAATCTTCATGGAATTGATGAATAATGTCTTTAAATATGACCTTGACAAATATGTGGTAGATTTTATCGATGATATTCTAATATAATCCAAGAAAAATAGGTGAATGAGGAGAATATGATCACTAGGCTAAAGACCTTTCAATATGAGAAGCTCTAAGAAAACTACATCATGTGTGAGTTCTTATTGAAATAAATCTCATTATTGGGGCATGCCATCATAAGAAATGAGATATATATGGACCCTTTTAAGATAAAATATATTGAGGGATGGATGAGGAAAATATTCATGATAGATTCTTGTAGTTTCCTTATATTAGATAAATATTATCATCAATTTTGAGAAATTTATCACGATTGTCAAACCCTCTTACCAAGAAAACTCATAAGGGAATCATATTTATTTGTAGTAATGGATGTGAATAAAGCTTCATGGAGTTCAAAATGACGATTATCACTACCCCTATTCTCACACTACCCAAAAGTGTAGAGTTTTTTGTAATTTTTAGCGATGCTTAGAAAAAGGGATTGGGATGTGTGTTGATGAAAAATGAAACATCATTTCCAATGCCTTATGGTAGTTTTAAATTCATGGTAAAAAATATCCAATGCATGATCTAGAGATGATATCTATGATCTTTGAAATTAAAAATTGGATGTATTATCTCATTGGAGAGATGTGTGAAATATATATAGATCACAAAAGTACCAAATAGTTATTCATGCAGAAAGAGGTAAATATGTAATAATGAATATGGTTAGTTCTCATCAATGATTATGAATTCATAATACATTATCATCTTGGGAAAGTGAAGAATATGTAATATTCTCTAAGTAGAAAGGACCCAACAATTATATCCTTAATGAGAATTGATAAGGATCTAATCTCCTTATGTTTGAAGAAGATAGAAATAGGAATCATAAAGAAATGTGATCATTAATCCATTTACAAATGATTGCTCAAGCGTCTCTTTTGGAAAGGTTAAAGGATACTAAATATGATGAATTTGAAATTCAAAAGAAAGTGGAGACTATTAGAAAAGGTAAATTCTTGGAGATAAATGTTAGTGAATAAAGAATTATGAGATTTGGGTCAAGACTATGTGTTCCACAAAATCCTATGTTAAAGAAATATCTTTGGCTGATGCACATAGTTCAAATTTTTCCATTCACATAGGAAACAAAAAGATGAATTGAGATATCTGAGAGAACTATTGGTGGGATAACATGAATAAAGAGATCACAAAATATATATCAAAGCATTGGGTATATCAATAAGTGAAGGCTGAAATGAATAAGTTTAAGGGGATGATGGAACCATTACACAAATCAACCGGGAAATGAAATAACATCGCCATGGACTCTATCACCGGACATCCAAATTCATCTAAGGGAAAAAACGTTATTTGGGGTTTTGTTGGTCATCTCAAAAATAATGCACACTTCATTGTAATTCAAGAATATTTCTCACTAGATCAACTAGAATGGATATACATCAATGAAGTGGTAAGGATTATTAGAGTACTGGAATTGATTGTGTCCGATCAATATCCAATATTCATATCTACGATTTCGAAAATTCTCCCGCATTCTCTAAATAATGATCAAAACATTAGTATGTATTATCACCCTCAAAATGATGGTCAGTCTGAGTTGACTATCCAAACACTTGAAGAAAAGCATAGAGCTTTCTCAATGGACTTAAAAAAATATGGTAAAAACATATTCCATTGGTGGAGTTATTCTACAACAATACATTCCACTCGAGCATCCAAATGTCTCCCTTTGAATCCCTTTATGGGAAGAGGTGCAGTATACCGACATGTTGGGATGAAGTTTTGGAATGAAAACTTATAGGTCCTAAAATGGTTGCATAAATGGTGGAGAGGGTTAAAACCTTTCATAATCACATCAGGGATGCTTAAAGTTAACTATATTCAATATACTAAAATGTTATTATAATGATGAAAAAACCATTATACCCCTTCTTTCCATCCACCTGAATCCTAAACATCACTCGTTATGATGTACGATTTCACATCTCCACGTAGTGGTGTAATTTTTTTCCATCACTCTTTTTTAATGGATGGTAATTATGATGGGTTTAATTATTATATATGATATTTATTATAACATTATTATTTATGAATTATAACATCTTATCTTCTTTATTACTTTTATATCCTTTGGAAAATGATAACGTCACTTATGTGTACATGTAGACTATCACCTCCATGAAGTGATATGATTTGTTTTTAATTTATAATTTACATTGATGATAATAAAGATTTATTTAATAAAAATATATGATATATATGATATTATAATTATTTTGGATATGAAATTTATTTTTTACAATTATTTTGTTCGACCCATCAAAATATAGAATCAATGTTCATGAGTTTGTACTACCTACCGTCTCCTTGAACGATGTAATTCATTTTTCAATATTGAACATTTATGGATGAGTATAAAAAGATAAATATATAATGAATATTTATTATATTTATATCAGGATTAAAATTATTGATATGATGGATCCATGATAAAATACAAGGACAAGAACTATCAAATTGAAATTTACATGAAAAACGAAAATAGTTAACACCAAGAAACAATTATTTTAATAAATAAATAATAATAAATGGGTGTTGAATTTTCATAATTAGATCATATATGATATTATAATTATGTAAATTATTTTATTATAGAATTATATTTTAATTAAATTTATTATATATTAGTTTAAGAACTTTCATAGAAAATCGAATTTGAGGTAAGGGGATATCTTGTATCACTTTTCTTTCTATGAAACACGTATCATATTCACCACCTATTTATTTTGTGTAATGTATAAAGATAACATTAATTTATTAATTTATTAAATTAATGAGAATAATGGGGATTTAAAAATCTATATAAGTTTCCCTCTTTCTTGATGTTCTGATTCAGAGATTACTAAAGTGGTATGGGTTCCAATCGAATCCAAAGTTATATTTTTTATTACCATTGAAATTTTAAGGGAAAAGTGGGAAACCAAACATGCTATAACTAAGTGAAATAGAAATATATGTAAATCAAAAAACTAAAAAAAAAAACTAAAATTAGGGGAATTACTCATTCCATATAATCCCCACTATAGTTAGGTTAACTGTATCTCTGGATTTCTCTTAATAAGATCTTCAAAATGGTTGACTATTGTATCCCAAGTTTGGATATAATCATCTACATTAATTTTACCCTTATTTATTAGAGTTTCTAATATCCAATCCTATATATTGATCAACTAATATTTTTCCCCATTAATAGAAACTCATATCAATCTCTCTTGTATTATATCCACATCTTCCTTTGATACATTGATATTGAAATATTTATCTAACATATCTTCCATCAAGTTGAGGAGAAGAACTAGAACTAAATATTTTCACTAAGAGGTGTTGAGAACCCCCTAAAAATTTATGAATCTTTACTAGGTCTGGTGTATCCTTTTCCACAGTTATCATTAAATTTTTATCATATCTGGTGACCATAGGATTTGGAAGGTTGAAGTAACCATTACATTTTTTTCTTTTTTTTGGATAAAATGTTTTTGGAAACATTATATGGATTTCCGTTTCTCAAGATTCTCCTAAAAGACATCATTGTGTGATGATCATAATTTTGTTCTGAAGCAGTTTTGGGGACTAAATCATTATCGCTCAAAGGGTGTTGAATGCCATGTACCAAAATCACGAGATCCACTTTAGCCCCTACAATGGAGTGGACTTCTTGTTTTTTTTTGTAGTAGACTGATTCTCATTATAAAACTTCAATATGTACTAATATTTGATCTTATAACATCCGGAACCTGTTATGAATGTCAACTCCTGATCTTGCCTTCTGCATGGCACCAACATTTCTCTCTTGTGCCATGATTTCCACTGGCACACTATCACTCCTCACTAGAGCAGGAGTAAAATTCAGACACAAGACATCAGAGAACTCTTTTTTGGTTTTCCAAGAAAATAGAAATCCAAAATAAATTATAATATATTATTTCATGGAGTTTTCATTGATGATGCCTGAGCCTCCCCTTACCCCGGTCTATGATTAGACATCCCTTTATCTTTCATACCAATGTCTTCCACCATTTGAGAGTATAGGGCATCAATTTTAGAACACCCCCCTTTAGGATATTTTTATCTTTGATTGTTATGAGAGGATTCAACAGATTAGGTGTAATAACAACATGGAGATCATATACATTGATTGTGAATATACAAAAAAAATTAATTTACCAACCATGTAACCAATCATCTTTAGAATTGGAAGATTCTTGAACGGAATAATAATACTGGGTAGAGAAATCCATATCACTGTGGTGGGGGTTTACTTATTCATGTTAATGTTGAAAGAACAATGACCCATATAGAAATTCATTCCAAAAATTGAACGAGGAGTGTTCTCCTATGAAGATATGATATCAGATTCAGAGAAAATTGAATTAAAAAATGTCCTGGATTCAGAAGCCTAATGACTGCCAGATCGAGTAAACCCAAAATTTCAGCGACATACCTATTGAAGATGTTCACTAAGGGTTAGTCTTTTCTAATCAAAAAACCATTGAGAAATCTAACATTAAATAATTTAGTGAGAACTATATTCCATAAAACTGGAGTGAGAGGTGACCTTTGTTTCAAGATTGAAGTTTAGGTCACACATATCATTCAAGGAATTAGGGAAGAAGGTGAGGGATAGTGAAAGAGTGAAAAAAGTGGCATAAAGAAGAGGTAGAATCTAGTGAAGATCCCCCCACCTACTAAGGGAGGGGGTTAGCGTGCTCATGCGACTGTATATGACATTGTTGGGGGTGAGAGGCTGAAAGAGAAAGAGGCACTACATTACTGAGTGGTATGGGTTCTTCTTCTCAATATTGTTCCATAGAGACAAGTTTGATATATGAACCTATTTATGTTTATGAGGTTTATATAATACCCCTCTGAAATTATATATCATGATTATACTTATGTCACGATATATAAATTTTAATTTTAGGTCATTCTTTCATAGGACTTATGATTAAAATGTTACCAAAGTGGTATGATATTTATGTTATAATCTCATTGTTTATCATGATTATTTTTTTTATGATTATGATGATGGAATATTTTGACCTACTTTTAAAGATTCATATGAATTTTCTTCTACTACGGTTATATTAAGATATTAAATTTTTTCCGTTAATTATAATCTCTTTAATTACACAAGATACCAAAACAATATTTTAAATAAAATCCCAAATTATTTCCCATGGTAGCTAAAATCATTTCTCTTCCTTGTCCTTGTTTTCTAGAAAGGTTTTCAAGAATTTTTTTTAAAAGGTGGAAACATGAACTGGTTTCCCAGCACATGCCCCATAGAAAGGTTTTCAAGAATGTTTTACCATTATCCAATGATTGCTAAAATTCATTTTTCCCATGTTATAATTTTTAAAAAATAGTTTAAAAGGAATCTTATTATAATTTTCAAAATTTTTTTATTTTATATTTTTATTCAAAATTTGAAAAGAATATATTTTTAGAATACACCAAATTAAAATAATTTCCTATCATCATAACTAATCCGACCTTTGAAGATTCCCTTAAATGTTTATATGTTTCTTTTCAAAGAATATTATATCCATAGTATTTTGTAATTTATCAAATTTTAAAGTAGACATTTCTAAATGAAAAGGGTATTTTTATAAAGAAAAATCATATGTTATCTTTTAAAGGAACTCTCTTCTATGATAACATAATTTGACGTTACATACGATTTATTGGGGATATGATCCAATTATACCATAAAATTTTATTATTTGGATTTATTATGTTGATCATTATTTTATAATGATTATATGAATCCTGTTTCTATCGTACTAGTTAATTATGTTATAATGAAACCTTTACAAATCTGGTTTCTTTACCAGATGTTATGTTTTGAAGAAATAATGAAATGTTTATAAAACACATTTTCATTACCTTGGTTGTAAAATCATGATTTTTTATAACCTTGTAGTACACATATATATAATTTAATTATGTTTTGTTAGTGTGAACATAATTATATAGTCCTCCAATACATTGGGTTTAGATGGATATCTCGTGATATTATAAGGAATGGAATAGGGGTGAACCTATTCCTGTAATGGAATCAATCCACTATGATAGTATTTGGAGTGAAAATTTTCTTAAGATATAATGGATTGGGGAGTAAACCCAATCCACTATGATAATCTTTGTAATGATACTTTAATACTATGGGGATGATTTTTATAATTATGTGCATGCCAAAAACTTATTTTTTAAGAAAATTTTATGCTCTCTTGACTCATGTTCTTTAAAAGATTTATGATTCATATCTTAATAATTGATAATATTTATTCTGTAATTTAATTTTATGATCTATTATATTTTTTTTGGTTTTCCAAATTAAATATAATGTTATCATAACCATATAATAATTCTATAATTAAGTGATCATTGATATCTCTCTTATTTAACCTTACTGAAAATATGAAATTTCCCTTTCTTATCTTTCCTTTACAAAGGTTATGAATAATGGTTTTATATTGGGAATGTCAATGAAGAGTAATAAGTGGGAATATATTTATGGGAGATATTGAATATCTTTTATAAGAAAAGAAAATTGAGTATCTATTCACCAAAGAGACTAAACCATTATGGTCTTCAGGTTTGTATTTGTATGATATATTGAATATTCATATATTAAGATATACTATCTATGTATGAAATTTTTGAGTATTTATATATCCTAACCTTGTAAGCCAATAAAATTCACTTAAAAAGTAAATTCACCCCTTTCCCACTTCAAATAAAATATTTATATACCCTCACTTTCACTAATCTAATTGTACTTGACCTAGGGCATGCACCAGAAAGTCTTCCCCTAATATTATCCTAGGATTATTTTCCATTTACCTAGATTCCAAGCTTTCATTAAAAGGTAAATATTTTATATCCAATTTTTATTCTTAATACCTTCTTGATAAACCAATTTTCTCATTGTTTTTATTTTTCCCACAAACCCCAGGGTCAGTTATAGTTGACATTAGTGTTTGGGTTGATTCTAATTTTGATTTTGGTGTGTCTAGGGATTCTAAATTATTTTTTACTTGCATGGAAGTGTGATCATCTTTTAATTTGATGTTTTGAAGAATAGTTTCTATTAGTGTAAGGAATACATTTTTGTGTATTTAATTTAATCATCATTTTATTTGGTGTTTTATGTTTTTTAATCCCTTTTTTTTGTCAAATTAAAGGTATATGTGTTATTTGAAATGGATTATATTAATTAATTAATTATTCAACCACTTGGAATAAAGATGTTAATTTATTACTTATTTGTAATGACCTAGAATTTTTCATGTAATATTTTTTATTATATGGAATTATTATGGATCTGTAAAAATTGATAGCACATGATTTCAAGGCCCGATGTTCCTAGAATGAATTTCTAATGTTTTTTTGGTATGTTAAATTAATACGTGAGTAGAGTTTTATAACTTTTGAACTGGTTCTCGAATTAAAAAGCTGAGGGAACTGTTGAATTTGCAGCGTCAGGATTCTCGTAAGGGAACCTTCACTTCAACCGCATTATGTTGGGAGAAAAAGATAGTTTTTCTACATTTAAAAGAATAATAAAATAACATTTTCATTTTATTTCTCTTTTTTCTTTTCCACCAACAGATGAGCAGCAGTGGAGGGACTAATGAAATGTCACCCCATTAAATGGATTGACTCCCCTTTATTATAGTAACCACACTATTGGAATTTGGAAGGTTCATTAATTAAATAAACCTCATTAATTCCACATGTGTTACTCACCCTTCCCCTTCCATTTTTATATGCAGCACTTGGTAGAGTGTTGGCACAACTTCATAATGCACCCGATTTGTGTATACATTTTTGAAAACATTATTGAAAATTAGAATAGGATTTCAGTCATTACCTACTTCTTAGTGGAAAATTACTTTGATTTTGGTGATTTAATTCATTTTTAGGTTATGTCTGGTCAAATACACAAACTAGGGGAAGGTGAGAAAAATTTACAACTACAGGATGTGTACATATCTACACACTATGTACATTTAGACTCCGACAAAGATAGTCTTGGACAAGTACATGACCAAGTTACCTAAAGCTCATACACGTAGTGTATGAACACTACACGCCGTGTATATTCTTCTAGAAGCATTTGGTGGTCGAGAAGAAGTCTACACGCCCATGTGGTCGGCTGGCAGTTACACACCATGTACCATATCTACATGCCATGTATAGTCCTCTAGCCATGGTTGGTGGCCGATTAAAGAGAATAAACGCCATGTGTGGTGGTGCTACATGTCGTGAACATTCACCTACTAAGCAAAACCATGTTCTAAGTCAATGATGGTGTGTTAGGCCACCTACTGGTGGAGAAACAAAATGAGAAAAACATTTTGATAAAAGTACACTCCATATACTTTTTCCACATGACCTGTACTTTTATTTTCTATAAATAGGGGCCATGTCCCCCAGTTCCAGGGTGTGGAGACAAGGGTAATGGTCTGAAGGAAAGAAGATCTGCTTCCATAATACCATCATTCTACCATCTCACTATTCTACCATTATACCAAAGAGACAATCCTTCCTCTTAGTTTCAAGCGATGATCACATCAGGTATCGAGGGTCTTATCTACATAGTTTCTTCTATGTGTAACTAAATACCCAGTGTGTTGGGGTTGTAGGAGATGCAATATTTGTAATTTAGATTGGTTGATATGAATGTGTTTGTTCTATTAACTTCTTCTTATTCTTCTTAAATTACTTCGTCTTATCATTGAAAATTATGTGCCAGACCAAGGGAAGAACTTTCAAGGATTTAAAAGAAAAATAACGATGAATATTTTCATGATCAATGGAAGTATTAATCTACTCAAAAAAGGACTAAGCCAAATAAAGAACTATGAATCATTGACTAATGGACCAAGGAGTTAGTTTCCTCAGCTCTAAACATAGGTTTACCGGAAAAATAAAACCTTGTAACAAATTGAAACTGAGAGTTTTGGGTTATTATGAAAAACACAACCTCATAAGCAATTTCATTCAATAAACAACCTTTTAAAAATCCATATCCCCAATGTATTTTTTCTCCATATTTTAATAAAAAATAATTTTACAGTTTTTTCCATTATCCCTTATGTAATTTGATAATGAACTTAAATACATTTACTCTTTTTATCCAAATATCAAAAATTGAATCTAAATTTAGCACACTTCACTATGAAAAAAATGAAAACTAGATAATAAAGAATAAATAACTTCATTTTCCCTACGGATTGAAAACATACTGGTACAATACTCTTCAGGGTAAAAACATTTTGGGACACCTATAACATACCTTCGGTTAAACGATAGACAAATTTTTTGGTGTCATTGCTGGGGAACTGAAATGTTAATTTTTTCCTTGTTTTAATTAAGTTTGTATAAAATTTTAGTAAAAATAAAACTCATAAATTCCCAAGAATACCTTTTCTAATATCATTTCTATTTATCTTTCTTCTTCTTTATTTATGCTTGATGTGTTTTGTATTGTACAGTTATATAGGTGTATGAGCGGCTACCTCACTCATTCGAAGAACTCTGAGTCATCGGGGGTTTTCCCAAATGATCCAAAGATCGAATAGAATATCTTGAGGTGAAAACAAGCACTCATCGCCGATCACATCCAAAAGAATACTATGGAATAGAACAAAAAAATAAATCTAGCTGATGTCCAAGGAGCTGGACAACCATTGGTTCTGGATGAAAACTAGACCCAGCAAGCTCCACTTGCTTCAGGGTATGGCCCGCAGTAGCTCAAGTAGTTCCAACCAGAGCAGATTCCATTTTTACACCCAGTTCAGGGGTCGTACTTCACTCCTCATGAACAACAATACTTTCTGGCTGCACTCCTTTAACAGCCACCTCCACGTCGTACTATCATGGAATATGGCCTGCCATTTATTCACAGAGCTGACATGGGAATCATCTGTCCATAGGTGCAGACCCAACACTTCGAGATCAACCCTGCTATCATGTAGCTAATATAAAACACTATTCAGTTCAGAGGATTTCCCATCGAGGACCCCAATGCCCACCTCTCCAATTTTATAGAGGTCTATGACACGTTCCTCTATCACAGAGTGTCCATATATTCTATTTGTTTTCTACTTTTCCCCTTCTCTCTAAGGGATAAGGTGAAAGACTGGATTAAAGGTTTGTCGTAGTGATTTATCCTCATCTGGGAGGAGCTAACCTACGCTGTTACCATCTAAATACTTTCCACCCTTGAAGATGATGACTCTGTAGAAAAAAGTACACAACTTACAATAGCATGACTAAGATTCATTTTACGAATCATGAGAGTGCTTCAAATAGATGTTTCGAAAATTCCCATACCACGGACTCCCACTTTGGATGTAGGTCCAAACCTTTTACAGATGTCTGACGATGAATACGAAGTTTTTGGTAGATGCTACTGCTGGGGGTAGAGTTATGAGGAAGTCCCCCAAAGAGATTTTTGAACTACTAGAAGGCATGCCTGCCAACAGCTTCCAATGTCATTCTGAGCGGGTCACATAGAAATAAGGTATTCATAACATTGATGTTACTACTATACTTTCCTCCCTATTGGACGTTGTGTACAAAAACATTGATGTGCTCAATTTTAATGGTGCATCCTAAATACATGCGATAAACCATCCATCATGTAGTGAATGTGGTGATAACCACATCATGGGAGAATGCCCGGGTTCTACAGGTGGCCCTTCGATGAGCGAGGTGAGCTATGATTCTCAAAACCGAGGGCCAAACCAGTACCAGCGGTATCAGAACCCAGCATAGTGTGATCAACAGAATAGAGGCTCAGGCCAACAACAACAAAATATTTCACCCCAGTGACCTCCCGTCTATGGTCATCCTCCTTATCAAAACCAGTACCCGATACATCAACATCCCCAACAGGACTCTGATTAGTAGCAAGGGTATCAAAACCCTCACCCACAACAACCACAGTAGCCACCACCTCCACCAGTTGCACAACCACCTCAGCCGGAGAACACCTCAAGGTTATAGGATCTCATGAAAAAATTCATATCTACTGCTGAGACTAGATCCAGGAATCAAGAGGCTTCCATTCGAGGCTTGGGGAACCAAATTGGATAGTTGGAAATCCAACTCTTGGGGAGGCAACCCGGTACACCACTGGGTAAAACTAAGGAGAACTCAAGGGAGGAGGCCCATTCCATCACACAATAGAGTGGAAGGGAGCTACAACAGAACCAACCAGCATAGCCAGGTGCACCTACACTCCCACTGAAGAAAAAGGTATAATTACATACCTCTCCTCATCCAAAATCCCACTGGAGGAGGGTTTGTAGAATAAAATAAAGGAAGTTGTCAAAACCATTGAGCATGCCTTACCCTTCTTGGAGATAATGAAGCAGAGAAAGATGGACCACTAGTTCTGAAAATTCATCGACATGTTCATGAAGTTGCATATCAATATTCCATTTGCAGAGGCACTGATGCTGATTCCCACTTACGTGAAATTCATGAAGGAAATCCTCTACACCAAAAGAAAGATGGAGTATATGGGCACCATTAACCACACCACGGAATGTTCAGTGGTCATCGAGCATTCAATTCCTCCCAAACTCCAGGATCTAGGTAGCTTCTGTATTCCATGAACTATTCGACCATGTGAATTTGGGAAGGACCTCCGCGACTTTGGGGCCAGTGTCAACCTCATGCCCCTAGGAGTTTTTAAAAATTTGGGACTCAATGACCTGAAGCCTACTTGAGTAACCCTTCATATTGATGACCGATCCATAAAATATCCAAAGGGGCTACTAGAGGACGTGTTGGTCAATATGGGTAGGATAATACTCCCTACATATTTCATCATCCTCGACATAGAGTAAGACCAAGAGCCACCTCTCATATTGGGAAGGCCTTTCCTAGACACTGGGAAGGTACTGATCGACGTGCGCTAGGGGTAACTGATTTTCTAGGTAGGAGACGAGAGAGTCTCCTATAATGTCCTAAAAGCCTTCAAGAATGTATAATTTTCAGAGAATGTGGGTTGTTAGGTAGTGACCAACCTGGATGATCACTTGAGTAAAGAAGGGTATGATCTGGTATGTTTTTTTACCTTAGATAACTTTATTATTCCAAACCTTCTAGTTGATGATGCACCAGTAGATATACAATTCCAAAAAGGTCAGGGTGGCCACTAATAGCAACGTGATGTTATACCTGATATTCTGGACTAGGAAAAGGTGAAACCACTTATACCTTCGATTTTAATGGTTCCTGAACTAGAACTGATTCCCCTTCCATCTTCTCTAAAGTACATGTATTTGGGAGTCCATAAAAAATTTCATGTCATACTCTGTGCAGCACAGTCACAGGATCAGGTAGATGCACTTCTTCAGGTTTTGAAATAGTGGAAGCACACTATTGGGTGGATAGTTGCAGATTTGAAAGGAATCATCCCTACAATTTTCACACACAAGTTGTTTGTTGAAGAAGGTGTGATGCAATCTCGACAACCACATCGAAGCTTGAACCCTCCCATGAAGGAAGTTGTGAAAAAAGACATAATTAAGTTATTGGATGCATGAATCATTTATCCCATCTCAGATAGTCTGTTGGTGATTCCCCTACAAGTGATACCCAAAAAGAGGGTATCATTATGATTTCAAATGATAAGAACGAGCTCATCCCCACACGCACTATCACAGGATGGAGAGTCTTTGTGGACTACATGAAGCTGAATGATGCCACAAGGAAGGATCATTTCCCCTACCCTTCATGGATCATATTCTAGAGATACTATCAGGGCACAACTTTTATTGCTTCCTTGACAGCTATTCCATCTATAATAATATTTCCATTGCTCCACTTGGTCAAGAGAAGATCACATTTACTTTTCCATGCGGTACGTTTTCTTATAGAAGGATGTCTTTTGGCATGTGAAACACCCCCTCCACCTTCCAATGTTGTATGCTAGATATCTTCCATGACATAGAGAAACTGATCTTGGAGGTATTCATGGACGATTTTTCCATTTATGGAAAGTCATTCACCACTTGCTTGAGGCATGTGGAGCTAGTTCTGGAAATATGTGAGAACACTAACCTGGATTTGAACTGGGAAAAGTGTCACTTCACGGTTCCAAGTGGAATTTCCTTGTCCATAGAATCTCAGAAAAGGGGATAGAGTTGGACCCAAAAAATATTGAATTCATTTCATGTCTTCCTATTCCAACTTCTTTCAGATCCATCCGCAACTTCCTGGGGCATGCAGGTTTTTACAGGCAGTTTGTTCACAAATTTTCCAAAATAGAGTAGCCCCTCACAAATATTCTGACCAAGGATGTCATATTTGAGTTTGATAAGAAATGAACCATATCTTTTGACCACCTGAAGCAGCATCTGGTGGAAGCTCCAGTAATGATTTCTTCAAACTAGGAGGAACAATTTGATGTAATGTGCGATGCCAGCAACTATGCAGTGGGAGCAGTTCTGGGCCAGCAGCATGATTGAATTTTCCGAACCATCTATTATCCTAGTAGAATGCTACACTAGGTGCAGTTGAATTAAAAAACCACAGAAAAGGAGATACTGGTGGTGGTTTTCACATTTGACAGGTTTCATTCATACTTAGTGTTCTCTAAAGATATAGTTTATACTAACCACGAAACACTAAAATACCTACTGAAGAAAAAAGATGTGAAGACACAACTGATCTGATGGGTACTCCTCCTACAATAATTTTATCTAGAGATCCGTGATAATAAATACCGATTTTTTTTTCTGATCATCTCTCTTACCAAGAGATACTTCATTTGGAGAAGGAGGTAGATTGGGAGATCATAGAGGATTTCCCTGATGAGCACTAGTTTCTGGTCAAAGAAACACCTGGTACTTGGTATAATGATATTCATAATTTTATTGTTACAGGTGTCATTCACCCCAATCTCACCTTCTAGATAAAGAAGAGATTTTTCTCTGATATAAAGAGGTACTTTTGGGAAGATCCAATGCTATTATGATCCTGTGGATATGGGGTGATCCGCTGTTAAATCCTGAAAACTGATGTTCATGGCGTCCTAGAATTATTTCACACCTCACTAGTAGGGGGACATCACGGGCCTAACCATATGATAGCAAATATCTTGAAATCTGGGTTTTTCTGGCCCACTAGGCATAGAGATGCGAGAGCCTTTGTTTCTAGTTGCATTCGGTGCTAGAAGACAGGTAATGTGGGGCGTAGAGGTAAGATTCCCCATCACCCCATCCTGTAAGTTGAGATCTTCGAAATCTGGGGCATATATTTCATGTGACCATTTCCCTTATCTTTCATGAACACTTACATCCTAGTCTGCATCAACTACGTTTCCATGTGGGTGGAAGCCACTGCTATAGCACAAGACATGACCTAGGTAGTCGTGGTCTTTTTAAAGAAACACATTTTAAGTAGGTTCGAAATTCCCTGAGTACTGATCCACAACAGAGGGACCCAGTTCAATAATACATTGATGAAAGGAATACTGTCTATGTATGGAGTAATGCATCATATGGGGACACCATATCATCCCTATTCCAGTGGACAAGTGGAGCTCTCCAACCATGATCTCAAGCAGATTTTTGAGAAAATAGTGAACGCTTTGAGGAAAGACTTGTCCAAGATGTTAGATGATGCTTTGTGGGAATATCAGACTACATTAAAAACACCACTGGGGATGTACCCATTCCGCCTAATCTATGGAAATCCATTCCATCTTCCAGTAGAGTTGGATCACAAAGCATACTGGGCTATCAAGGCCCTGAATTTGGATTTGAAGGAAGTTGATGAGAAATGAAAGTTCCAACTATCGGAACATGATGAAATCCGATTAGAGGCGTATGAGAACGCCAAGCTATACAAGGAGAAGATGAAAGCAATTTAGGACCGGATGATTTCATTAAAATCTTTGCAACTCGGTGATCAGGTACTCCTTTTTAACTCTCATATTTGATTATTCCTAGAAACGATAAAGTCAAGATGGTCGAGATCATTCAGAATCATACGACTATTCTAACATGGAGCGGTGGAAATTTTTGGAGAGGATGGTCAATTGTTCAAGGTGAACGGGAAACAGCTTAAGACTAACCATCACATGGAAGACACGGTGGGAACGCTATCCACCATACATCTCAGGTAAGCAGAGGTAAGTCGGTCGAGCCAATGACCTAAGAACAGAGGTGCTTTCTAGGAGGCAACCCAAAAGATACACGTCGTGTTACACTTATCAACATGGAATGTAATTTTTCATTTTTATTTATATTCTTACTATTATAAATATATAGTTTAACTAAGTACTATATATGGATGATGCCAGTTCCAATGGTAAGGTTGCTGGAGTTTATCCGAGCCGTCATCGGTTCGAATCCCTCCTGACGTACCTTCAGCATGGGGTTTCTCCTTTTTATCTTCATATTTTCTTACATGGAGTGTGTGTTTTTATTTTTATATTATATATATTTTTTCTTATAAGAAAACCCATGATCGGGATGGATTGGTTGTCTAGGGTCATAACCTGGTTCCAAAAGACCTGGGTTCAAATCCTGACAACCTCCCCATTTCCATTATTTTTCTTTTTAATTAAACCACACGGCGTGTATTTCGATATACATAGTGTGATCCATGTTTTCCTAACTAAACTGAAAATATTTTTCACCTATAGAAATTCATGCAGGTGAAGTTTGCAGATTATGAGAGTCTTGGCCTAAGATCCAAAATATCCAGGTTCGAACTCGGCTAATCTCCCCACTTCATCCCTTTGTTTATAATTAAAAACCAAACACCGTGAATTTACATTCCCCCATGTAGTATTGGCCTATTTACAATAAATATATTTACATAATAAATAAGATAACTAGTACCACCTTTGATCCAGTGGTTGAGGGACTCCATTCAGAATGACCGATCGCCGTTCTCTCTTAATATGACTGAGTTTGGACGAGGGTGCAGTTTCTTTCCTCATTATGTCACCCCACCCCTGTCTCCACCTAGATCCGGCCCATGCGCTATGAGCTCGTTTCCATGTGGCGGGAGATTGCTGGTCTTGACCACCGATACACCCCCACTTCGCATAAGAGTACCCTTATTGTGGAACCTATCCTTTGCATCACCCACCAGTGCTTTAGCACCATCCTTTTCCCACTCTATGAGGATATGGGGTTTGTGACCGGCCTTTACATAGAGGTCCTCCCCAGTGTCATCCGCAGGACTAACCAGACCTCCTTTACCTTGCTACCTCCTATTCTCATGCCATGTTTACCGGCCGTTAGGGAAACTTGAACAGTGGGTTTTACGCCACCCGCCTCGCCCACCACCTTTAGGGTTTTGAGCCTTCTCTTCCTCAAGACCGGCTAGGTTCCCCCTAGTGGATGGAATTTCTCATGATTATTTGCATTGGATTTTTTCGGAAGTAGGGGGTGCTTATATCCTTGCCCAGGCACCACCTCGACCACCTGCTGACCCTCCTCCCCCACCGATGTACGTGCTCCTCCTTCCCCACCCCTTCTGGCTTCCCCACCACACCCCCTTTTTCTGACATTCCTTCTTCTATTCCATCTACTACCCCACCTACCTCCACACCCTCGATCGATCTCTCCTTTTTGCTCCTCCTTTCCGCGGTGCAGAAGCACTTGGTTCATCTTGATCGACATTTGGACCGGCTCGAGCATATGTTGGGGCTTCTTCTTCAGCATCACGGTATTCCACTACACCCACCACCTGCCCTGCCTCGGCTCTAAGACCTTATTCTGCCACTCCACTACTGTTTACTACACTGTTTAAGGATTCAATTCTCATATGCACCATAGGCCACACTACTACCAATATTGATGCCAGTCCAGGGATCACTACCAAGCCTCCTATTCCGAGTCCAGCTCCTCCATCTCCAACTCCTACGACTTCTCTTCCGAGTGACGATTCTAAGCCTCCATTTTACATGCCTCTTGATCCTATTATCTGAGATGTCTCTGTACCAAATGATGCATCTTCTGAGGTGACCCCCTGACTGGCTTTCAGACACATGTTTTTCCTTATATATATTTTCATTATCTTGTGACTTTGTAATTTTTTATATGCTTGTAATGATCTCTCTCCACAACCGTCCCATGTAATCTAGCATGATTAGGGATGTAATTATTCTCCTGGACACAAGGGTAGTATTGTTTTTCTCATTTTCCATCGTTTTCTTTTCCATTCTCGCTTACTTATTTTCTTACTTCCCCTCGTTCTATTCCATTGTAGTGTCCCCACATTTCCTTCTTCCCCTTTATGTGGTACTTGGTGGACCATGTGAAATATTAAGTATGGGGGAGAATCTCTCAACCACTTTTGTGTTTTCCCTTAACATAATCTAGGAGACATCATTATTGGAAGATATCATTGAAAGATATGAAGAAATTTTGGTTAATTATATTTTTAAATAATTATGCCAAATTGGGGATTTTTTTTAAAAAAATTGCATGCTTATTTTTGTTCATAAGTATTTTAAAATTATTACTGATAGAGTTTAAATTGAAACTTGTAATCCTTGGTTAATTACATTGTTTAGGCTAATCAATTTTATGCCATTAATGAGATGATTGTCTCTTTATTTGTTTTTCCCACACCTGATAGGTATTCTAAACCCTTCATCATAGTCTTTATAATACCATATTTCTTGAGAGATTCTAAGTATTTACATAACTACAAGAATTTTCAAGTTTTCTTTTAAATACATGAAGAATTTTTGAATTAAATTAAAATGATTGAGTCATTAGATTGTTTCAACCCCTTTATCTTAAGACCTACCCTACATGTGATCTTTGTGAAGCCCTTAGAAACCATGGAAAACCTTTATAAGAATCCATATTAGAAGCCTATTTCCCTTACTACCCTAATTCTTTTATGATTTTTCAGGATTATTCACTTGATCGTAAGAGAAGAAATTTGCAGTACACGGTATATTTTTGTAAATTGTCATGGGATTAATTGTGGGAAAGCGCCTCTTGATCTTTTTGGGAAAAAGGGTTCCAAACCTCTATTTTTGTAAATTCGAAAAGGTCCCCTTTTTTGTTAAAAAAAAGAATGATGATACAGAGAGAGGAACCTAGTACTAACTTGTTGGATTGAGAATCCTACCTAAATAAAATAGATGGTGGTGATGAGATCATTTGACAGAGATTGTTGAGGATGTTTTTTACACTGAGCTTAAACTTTGAATATCTTGAACAATTATTTATAGAATTTAGCCTCATTTTTCAAGCCTCAGAGTTATTTTTGCACATCATTACTTACCAACCCTTAGCCAAAGAGACATCTGATCCTTATTGAAAATCCCTCATGATTTTTGAAAATGAAATTTCTGAAGTAGAGAACTAGATTTCTTACAATCCTATGGATGGAGTGTATATATCTTTGATTGAGCATAACTTCGATTTAAAATATCTTGAGTTTGAGTATATTATCGGTGAGGTAGATCATCTAATGGCTTGCTTATTTTTGAAATGTTGAAATTTGTGTTTAAATAAGGATGAAAGTAGTTAATTCGATTTATATATATTGCATGATTATAATATATTATGAATTTAAAATGTTTTTTACCCTTTTTGTAATTTTATTTTGTTACTATATCATTTACATTTATGATTAATTGAATCCCTTCCTTTTAAAATATATAATCATTTAATTAGATGTTGAGATTTTCTTAAAGGAAAGAAAATGTCTAAGTATGGGGGAGTTTGATGAACCCAATTTGTGTATACAATTTCACAAACTTTATTGATAATAAGAACATGATTATTGAAATTACCTACTTCTTAGTGAAAAAATACTGTGATTTTGGTGATCATGTTCATTTTTAGGTTATTTCTGGCCAAATACACAAACAAGGGGGAAACTGAGCAAACTTTACCACTCTACGGTGTGTACATATCTACATGCTGTGTTCATTCTAACTCAAACACAAATTGGAATAGAAAAGTACATTCCCATGTTACCACAAGCACATACACATCGTGTAAGAACCCTACATGACATGTATAGTCTTCTAGAAGCGGTTGGTGGTTGAGAAGAATTCTACACTTCCATGTAGCCACATGAAGGTTACACACCGTGTACCGCATCTACACACCATGTATAGTCATCTATAAGTGGTTGGTTGTTGATTGAAGAGAATACACTCCATGTGTGGTGGTTATACAAGACATGTACATTCACCTACTAGTCAAAACTAAGTTCCACATCAAATAAGGTGTTTTAGGCCGCCTACTGGTTGATAAAAAAAATGAAAAAAGTGCGTTGATAAAAGTATATGTCGTGTTCTTTTTCCACACACCATGTACTATTATTTTCAATAAATAAATGCCCTGGCCTCCAGTTCCAGGGTGTGGAGAAAAGGGTAAAGGTCCAAAGGAAAGAAGTTCTGCTTCCAAACTACCATCATTCTACCACTTTGTCGTTCTACCATTCTACTGAAGAGCCAATCCTTCCTCAAAGTTTCAAGTGATGATCACATCAGGTATCGATGGTATAATCTTCATATTTTTCTCTATGTGTAACTAAATACCCAGTTTGTTGGGGTTGTGGGAGATGTAATATTTTTAATTTAGATTGGTAGTTATGAATGTGTTTGTTCTATTAACTTCTTCTTATTCTTCTTAAATAACATCATCTTATCCCTGAAAATTCTAAGCCAGACCAAGGGAAGAATTTTCAGGGATTCAAAAGAAGAATAACGATGAATATTTTCATGAACATTGGATGTATTCATTGACTCAAAAATGGACTAATCCAAAATAAAGAACTATGAAACACTGACTTCTAGACCAAGGAGTTAGTTTCCTCAACTCTAAATATAGGTTTACCAAACTAAGGAAACCTTGTAACAAATTGAAACCCAGAGTGTTGGGTTATTATGAACAACACAACCTCATAAAAATTTCATTTAATAAACAACCTCTTAGTAATCCACACCCCCAACTCATTTTTTCTCCATATTTTCATTGAAACCAATTTTCTCATGTTTTCCTTTATCTATTAAGTAATTTTCTAAAGAAAATAAATCCATTTACACTTTTTATCCAATCATCATAAATAAAATCTAAATTTAGCACACTTCACTAAGACAAAAATACAAACTATTTATGCAAGAAAAAAAATTACTTCTCTTTCCCTGTGGATCGACCCCTTACTATTACGATACTCATTAGTGTAAAAAAAAATTGGGACACTGATAACATACCTTTGGTAAAACGATATACCACATCACCAAGCGATGATGATCTGGAAAAGTACAATGATTCGAACCACTTGGAGGATGAGATCAATTTCAATGAGCAGTGATGAGAACCCTCGAATCATGAAACAACGACAACAACAAAGGAGGTTCCGTTGATTGTTATTAGCAAACGTCTCTTCTAGTTAAAGAGATTATTTAAAAGTTATCTTTGATGGTTTACCTTGTTTCGCTAGCTATCACCTTAACACGGAGGGCGTGAGCCAAACGAACAAGGCCTGGACCCTCTGCCACTTTTATCATGCTCCATTATTCAAGGACAATTTTTTTGATAGATGGAAATGAAAAATAGCGGGTCACGCTATGATAGTGGTAGTGTGGAATAGTTGTAGGAGTAGACAACATCAAGAACAGATCACCAGAGCATGTCCGGTGGCCTGTGGACGAAACTGATGGTGTGCAATGTTTGTGGTGGCCGACGGTGGCCAGAGGAGACCCGCGTCAACCAGCCGCGGGTGGTGGAAGGCGGCATGCGATGACATGCCATAGTGTCCAAAGATAGCTGGCCCGGGCCGGTCGCACAAGACAAGGGCAGCATGAAGTACCCGCGACCAGTGGGTCGCGATAGAAGGGGCGACACAGAGAAGCCATGACCAATGCCCCATGACAAGAAGGAGCGGTGCGGCCATGTGCCACTCCATGTTGGTGGACCTCGGTTGGCCAAATGACCGACTGTTCATGAGGTGGGGCAGTGCCCCACCAGCCGGCGAAACGGCCCCACAACCGCGGGGCTAGTTCGACACAACGGTCCACCTTCGAGTGGACCGAGCCGGACGCAGGCGGGCCAAGTGGGCTGGACCCGCCCAATAGACATGACCTAGAAAACTGGCTAGGTCGAACCTTCCCACTAGTCCAGGCCTACCCCGCCGCCTAGCGGGCCTGCGCGAGTGGGCTGAGCCCCACCCGGCGGGCCAGGCCAACCACGTCTTGGGCCCACGAACCGAACATGTCCAACCCTGATGGGCCGAACCCAGTGAACCGTGCCGACCCTTAATGGGACGGGCCTAAGCAGGGTCAGGTAGACCCCAGGACCTGATGCGTCGGGCTGGTCTGACCGAGTGAGACCGGGCCCAGACCCAACAGGTCCCTGAATAATGAAACTCCTGTAACTGATGAACTGAGGGTTCGTTCGACACGATGTCAGTGGCATTGGGATCTCTTTTGGGAAGCGGTCCCTTTGGCATATTCTGTCAGGCCCGATTAGGCCAGGCAGGACCGAGGTGTGACCACCTCTGATTCATGGAATGATATGTAACTAATAGGCCGGGTGTTTGACCAATGCGATGTCTGTGGCATAAGGACCCTTGTGACAAGATGGTTCTTTGGAGATACTCTATGTGAGTTTTGAAAGAGTTTGACGTGCGAGTTGGTTTAGATTAGACTTGAATCCAATCGTGGAATTTTTATAAAAGTGCCCATATCTCATAGAGTGGTGGTCTGATCGACGCGCCACCTGTCACTTTGGCATCCATATGACGGATGGTAACTTGGGTATGATATTTGCGGGACTTCGTACTAGTTGAAATTTGACTGATGGATTGAAGAGAGGTTATCCCAGAAAAAAGCATGCTTTGAGCGAGAATCATGTGACTGGATATCTTTGAAGTAGCGATCTTATGTGGATCAACATCATAGTGATCCTATGTGGATCAGCATCATAGAAGCCCTTTGTGGATCAAAATTGTAGCTACTAGATGAGGACCAGTTTTAGAGAGGCCTATCGAGGATCCACAACTAGCGACCCTGTGTGGATCAATATCAAGATACCCTGTGTGGATCAACTTTTCAGAGACCCTGTGTGGATCAGAATTGCAGCGACCCCATGTGGATTAACATCCTAGTGACCCTATGTAGATCAGCAGTAGCGTGACCCTACAAGGACCTTCCTTATAGTGGCCCATCGTGCAACAACGACTTACATCCAATAGTGGATAGATAGTAGAACAAATTCTTTGGGGATCAGTTGTGGAACTTCAAATGGAGTGAGATGATATAACATAAGAATAATCATATATACTCCTGATATCAGAGTTGTATACCCAGTATGAGATAAATTTTGCTTCGTGCTTTGTGATTGAGGTCTTGCTTTGTGGTTTTTTTATGGAACTCTTGGAGACCATCGAGGGTCTCTGGGACCCTTTTGAGTATTGTTATACTCACCCATGCATGGGATTCACCCACACCTTGTTATGTCTTGTGCATATGATGAGCAGCTAGGCTGAGACTTGAGGGAGCTAGGACTTAGTGGTACTTAGAAGAGACAGGCTGGAGTAGAGTGCTGTAGAGACGATTTGTACCTACCCTTCAGGTTGGATTCCCGATGGATGATCCATAAACGATTTTCTCTTTTTATTTGTACATGTACATTTTAGTTGGGCATGTATTCCGACCCATTTACTTTTAGTACACGTTTTACTATGGAAGTTTACTTCGTGGTTATTTCTTGTAGTGTTCTTGGTTTCTGTGTTAGTACAGGTATAAATGAAATGCCATCCTATTATAGGGATACACCTTTTTGGTGCTAGTCTCCAACCACTAGCCTATGGAAGGCGGGCTTTGGGTAGTCATGACACATGCCCTGAGGTACGGGTCGTGATAAAATGGTATTAGAGGAGTCAATTGTACTAAATAACTAAGAATCTAATATTTTAATATATCAATAGTTCAAAGTGTTTTGAGTGTGGTTTTCAGTTCAGGGAGTCTAGTATTGGTTCGGAAGCTAACGTATCCATACATGAGGGCCCTGAATTCTGATTTCTGACTCGGTGCATGAAAACACTAATTACGTGTGTTTTGGAAGTGTTTTATTTTTGATCTCTTTGAGTCATCTCACCAGGTATAACTTATTGACCGTGGAGAATATATTTCCTTTAAGGAAGCCTCCATGAAAAAAGACAACCAGGATTCCTGATAGAGCAAGCGATGATGGCCCACCAAGAGATGAGGCTTTGGTGTAGGGAACTCTTATGGTGTTAGCACCTTCAGATGGGGTACAAGCAGCACCATGACCCATTGGGATTCCATTTCCACCAGCCTCACTAGAAGATGGTTCACACTGACTAAGCACGTTGCACGAGCTTCAATAGCAGAGGCCTATGATGTTCTGAGGGGAGACGGATCCACAGGAGGCTGAGGACTGGCTAGAGGCTATAGACAGAGTTTTTCACCTACTTGGGACACCAGCCGACCAGATGGTGATCTTAGCGGCTAGTCTTTTCCATGGAGAATCATGGAGATGGTGGAGCATGATGCACTTGGTACATAAAAAGGCAACCCTCACCTAGGAAGATTTCGAGGGCCTCTTTAGGGTAGAGTTTGTTCCAACGACTCTATGCTCTGTGCGTATACAGAAGATGCTACACTTACATCAGGGCAGCCTGACAGAGGCCCAGTTCTTGGTGAGCTTCATCAAAATCTCATTGTACTCTACCGACATGGTGTGAGACCCTTTCTTCATGGAACAAACCTTCAACCAGGGACTCCGTCGGAAGATTAGATCTTCGATGGTATCTCTCAGCTTCCCAACACAAGATGGAGGGCTAGAGAGAGAACTCTTGGTAGAGTGATTCCTTGTTGAGTAGACACCGACAATGACACCCAACACCAGGAATCACATAGTAGAGTCCTCTACAACTGGTAGTTGGCTGATGACACAGAGGTCCATGTAGACTAGACCTTCTTGTGGATGACCCAGTGATGTAGGGTCGGAGGTGTGATGATCATGAGGTAGAGCAGGCCAGCAGAGGAGCAGACTGTGCTTCATGTGTAGCAGGTAGGGTCACATGGCTCGTGACTGCCTGACTAGCCACGCTGACAAACAGAAAATGGTTGAGGGACTACAGAGGTAGATGAAGAGATTCGAGTGAGGGGGTTTTATAGGGAAACCGACATGGCAGAGGAGTGGGTTGTGTAGTAGGAGTGTGACCGAGGTGCGGAGTTGCCTTGGATTGGATGGGTACTACCAAGGATTCTTACCTGAATTTTTTAGAGTTACGACACCCTTTCCAGCAACAATGAAGAAGGGAAAACCCTTTGTATTGATAGAGAGATTCCAGTAGAGTTTTCAAGATCTGAGGTAGATACTGACGAGTACCCCCATCTTGAGGCTACCAAAAGAGGGTGTTGGGTATGTAGTCTATTACGCTGCATCAGGGACCAGACTTTGGATGTGTCCTGATGCAGGAGAAAGTAGTGATCACTTATGGTTCATGACAACTGAGACAACATGAGCAGAACTATGAAAACTACAACGTACAGTTAGCAGTAGTGTTCTTCTCCATGAAGATGTGGAAACACTACTTGATGGGAGAATGTTTTACAGTCTAATTTGATCACAAGAGTCTCAGGTAAATATTCTCACAGAAGGACCTGAACCTGAGACAGTGACGATGGCTAGAGTTCCTCCAAGATTATGACTATGAGATAGTCTATAATCATAGGAAGGGAAAGGTAGTGGTAGAAGCACTCAGCAGGAGGTCTGGTGTATAGATTCTAAGTGAGTTGATTGAGCAGCTAGCTGTGTTGCAGATATCCATTGTGGATAGACATGGAGCAACTTACCTCTAGTATATGAATGTCACTCACACACTTCTTCAGCGAATTTGGGAGGCACAACTTGGGGACATTGACTGCGAGGCTCGACATGACCATATATCCTCGAGTCATGCACCTGATGGATTTTCTGAAGGTGGGGAGGACGTCATCCTCTTTAGAGGACGCCCCATGATACTATTGGATCTATGAGAGGAGGTGTTGAGGGAGTTCCATACATACCCTCTGGTGGTAAATCCTAGTGTGGGGATGATGTACGAGGACCTCCAGTGTCATCAATGGTGGCTAGGGATGAAGAAAGCAGTGGTAGAGTTTGTTTTATGATGCCTCACTTGTTAGCAAGTGAAGGCCAAACATCAGGTTCCAGCAGGCTTAGCGCAACCATTAGAGGTAAAAATGTGGAATTGATATGACATTTCCATGGAATTTGTGATAAGGATACCACGTACGCCAGGATTCCATGATTCTATCTTGGTGATCGTTGACCGAATCTCCAAGTTGCCCCACATCCTACCCATCCAAGAGTAGGGATCATGAGAGGGCTTGGGATGCCTCTACGTACAAGAGATTGTATGGATCCATGGGGTGACATAGACAATATTATTTGATCGTAATGCACATTTTACATCTTGGTTGTGGAAGGGATTGTATGAGGCATTCAGGACTTAGCGAAATTTTAGCACCGCCTTACATCCATAGACAGATGGCCAGACATAGCGGACCATTCAGACACTGGAGGACATTCTTGGTGCTTGCATCCTAGATTTTGGTAGTAGTTGGGAGGATCATTTTACCTTGGTGGAGTTCATCTACAGCAACATCTATCACTCCACCATCGCTATGGAATCATTTGAGACCATATACGGTCGACCATGCAGATTAAATCTATGCTGGACAGACCCGGGGGAGACAACACTTATAGGTATAGAGTTAGTATGGGATACCATTGAGAAGGAGCTGATCATGTAGGAGCAGATGAAGACAGCATAGAGAAGACATAAGTCTTATACTGAAAAAAGATAGATACCATTGGATTTCAAGGAGTGAGACCATGTCTTCTTACGGGTCTCGCCTCGATGAGGTTTGGGAGATTTGGCCGGGGTAGTAAGATATCTATGAGGTTCATCGGACCCTTTTAGGTTCTCAGTAGAGTTGGAGAGGTGGCATATCGCCTAGATCTTCCCCCACAGATGCATCAGGTGCTGGATGTATTCCACATATTGTAGATGAGGATGTATGTTCATGATCCATCACATGTTATTGACTGGGGTGTGCTGGACATTGAGGATAGGGTGACATTTATAGAGGTTCCAGTGGAGATTGAGGATCAATAGGAGCAGGTCCTTCATTGATGATCAATCCATCTGGTGCACATTCACTGGCAGCATGAGAACCTCTTGGATAACACATGGGAGTGGAAGGCTTAGAATCATACTCAGTACCCCTATTTGTTTCCTTATACTATTTTGTGACTTTCAGGAACAAAAATCCCTAAGGTGGGAAGAATGTAGAGACCCATATTTGTCCATGTAAATTTCTTTTATTATATAAAATTATTACGAGTCTGCAAAAATTAACGGCGCGTGATTATGTGGCCCGATGTGCCCAAGATGAATTTCTGAGATTTTTTATGTAAGTTCATTAAACATGCGATCGGAATTTTCAAACGTTTGATCTGTTTCTCAGATTAAAAATCCAAGGGCACTGTTGAATCCGTAGTGCTAGGATTCGCTTAATGGAGGCTTTACTTCGACTTTAGTACGTCGGGAGAAAAAGATAGTTTTTTGAAATTTAAAAGAATAATAAATTATCAATGTTATTTTACTTCCCTTTTTTCTTTTCCTCTAATGGACGAGCGATAATGGTAGGGCCAACTACATGTCAAGACATTACATGGTTTGACTCCTTTTTATTTTTGTGACTGCACCATTGGAATTTTGAAGGTTCATTAAAAAATTAACATCATTAATTCCACGTGCATTACTCACCCTTCCCCTCTCAAATTTATATGGAGCTTGGGGTAGAGTGTCGACACAACTTCACCAAAGGAAAAAGATCTAGAAAATTACCATGACGCCAACCACTTGGTGGATGAGACTGGTTTCAACGAGCGGTGACGAGCACCGAAGAATCACAAACCGATGAAAATGATGAAGGAGTTTCGGTCGATCGTCATTATTGAACGTCTCTTCTAGGTAGGGGGATTGTATAAAAGTTATCTTTGATGTATTAACTTTCTCTTGCTTGCTTTCAAATTAACGCGAAGGGTGCAGGACAAATGAAGAAGACCCAGAACCTACGCTGCTTTTCTCATGCTGTGTTCTTTGGGGATAGTTTCCTAAGATTGACGACAACACGAAATAACGGGTCACACTATGATGGTGGTAGCACGATAGAGCCATAGGTGCAGAAGGAACCAAGAATGGACCACAAAGCATGTTCGGTGGCCCGAAGAAGAAACCGCTGGCACGCCATGTCGGCAGTAACCAGCCCATGCCGGCTGTGCGAGTCAAGGGTGGCGCGAAGCAGCTGTGATAGAAGGGGGCCGTATCGAGCAGCCACGGCCAGCGGGCCGTAGGATGAAGGAGCAGGGCGGCCCCACGTTGCACCGTATTAGCGGAACCCGGTCAGCCAAACGACTAACCATTCATGCGGTGGGGCAGGGCCCAACCAGCTGAAAAAATGGCCCGAAAACCACCAGGCCATTGGGACACAATGGTATTCCTTCTAAAGGACCGATCCAGACGCGAGCTAGCCAAGCCAGCTGAACCCGCGGCCCAGCGGGCCTGCTTGAGTAGTCCGAGCCCCACCAGGTGGGCTGGCCCTACTGTAGCCTGTGCCCGTGAATTGAATCGGGCCGACCACGATAGGTTGTACCCAATATACCACGCTCAACCATAATGGGCTGGACCCGGGTGGGGTCAGGTAAACCCGGGGACCTGTTACATCAAACTGTTATGGCCGAGTTAGACCGGGCCCAGATCCAACTGGTCTTTGAATAAAGAAATGCCTGTAAATGATGAACCATGTGTCTGTTTGACACACCGTCGGTGGTGTTGGGATCCATTTTGGAAAGCAGTCCCTTTGGCATATTCTGACATGCCTGAATGAGACAGGCCGGACCGAGGTGTGATCACCCCTGATTCACGGAAGGGGATGTAACAAACTTACCGGGCGTCCGACCGATGTGCCGTTTGTGGCATAAGGACCCTTGTGAAAAGGCGGTCCTTTGGAGATACTCTAAGTGGGTTTTGACCGATTTTTATGTGCGACATGGTTTGTAGAAAACTTGAATCCAACTAGGCCCTTTTTACCAATGTTTTCATATCTCACAGACTGGGCATCTGATCGACGTGTCGTCTATCACATTGGGACCCCTATGACAAGATGGTTCTTTGGGTATTCTTTTTGCAGGACTTCGTACCTGTTGAAATATGACTGATGGATTGAGGATCGATTCTCCTAGAAACAAGTGTGCTCTGAGCGGGAATCATGTGGATGACTGTCTTTGAAGTGGCGATCTAGTGTGGATCAACATCATAGCGATCCTGTGTGGATCAGAATAATAGAGACCTTGTGTGGATCAACATCATATCTACCTGATGAGGACCAGTTTTATTGTGCCCTATCGAGCATCAGTAACTAGAGACCATGTGTGGATCAGCATTTCTGAGACCCTGTATGGATCAACATTTCAGCGACCTGTGTGGATCAGCAGTAGCATGACCTGATGATGACCCTCCTTATAGTGGCTCATCATGGAACAACAACTTATGTTTAAGAGTGGACTAATAGATAAAAATCTTCTTTTTGGATTGGTTGATGAAATTTTAATGGAGTAAGACGATATGGATTAAGACTGACCATCTATACCCTAGAACTCTAAGTTGTATACCCATTGTGAGCAAACTATTTCTTCGTGCTTTTGGATTGAGGTCTTGATTTGTGGTTTTTCTTTTGTAGAACTCTGGGTGACATTCAGGGGTCTCGAGGTCACTACTAAGTATTTTTATACACACCCACACTTCGTCTTTTCTCTTACCTTGTTGTGTCTTCTATAGACGATGAGCAACTGGGCTGAGACTTGAGGGAGCCAGGACTAGGCAGTACTCAGAAAAGATAGGCTGACATGGAGTGATGTGGAGACGATCTGTACATACCCTT
The DNA here is from genome assembly GCA_963277665.1 of Viscum album. Lineage (NCBI taxonomy): Eukaryota > Viridiplantae > Streptophyta > Magnoliopsida > Santalales > Viscaceae > Viscum > Viscum album. The sequence continues at coordinate 401,610,161 of OY728136.1, read as the reverse complement.
TAGGTAGGACCCTTGGTGGATGATCCATAAGCTATTTTATCATTTTAGTGGTACTTGTTCTTTTCAATTGGGCTTGTATTTTGGACCCTATACTTTCAGTACACTTTTTACAACAGTAGTTTGCATCGCGGTTTCTTCTTGTTTTGTTCTTGGTTTGTGCATTTATACTTGTTTAAAGGCAATGCCTTCCCATTATAGGGATACTCCTTTTTGGTGCTAGTCACCAACCCCTGGCCTACTGAAGGTAGGCTTGGGGTAGTTATGGCACGGGCCTCGAGGGATGGGGCATGACACTATTTTTATAAAATAATAATTCAAGTGATAAGTGTTTGTGAAAATGATTTTATGGATTCCTATTAAATTTGTTTTTTTTTGAATAAACGCTTTTGTTCTAATTTGGTAGTTTAAATGAATATAATTTTCGATTTCAAAGAATGGTTTGGAAGTAAAATAAAAATCGTTATTAATTGATTTTAAATGTTTTTAGGCAAGGATCAAGTTGGTTTACTCTAAAAAACAATTTTAAATTTATATTTCAATATAATGGAAAATTGATTGACATTTCAATGTTGTTTTTATAGAAAGGAACATTTTTTATTTTTTTAAGAATTTTTTAGAAAAGAATAAGACCCTAAATTGAGGAACATTTATTGTGATTCTTAGTAGGGGTTTTCTTCCCCAAAGGGGATTATTATTATATCAATTGATTATGAAATTAGACTTTTTATTTAGAGGGTTTTGGAGGTGAGATGAGGTTAATGATATTGTTTGATTATCTATTTTGTGATGATATAATCTATTTCCCATCAGCCAACACCAATGAATACTATCATGGGAACCGTAGATAGATAATTGTATTTTTAGGTGCATATTGATTTTATTAGTTTTTTATTACTAGCTATTTCCCCAGGGTAGTTTCCCACTTTTTCAGGATGGTTTGTTACCCAACAATTACCAAAGGGAATGTCGAATGGGTACTTTTTTTTAAGATGCATGTAGGGTACTAGTGATCAAAGAACAAGGTATAGAATCATTCATGTTATTTCTTAGTGATATTACAATAATGAATTATTGGTTTATAACATTGAATTGGGGATATTACTTTTCCTTATCATATATCCCTTAATCTGATTAAATGGAGTAGCATCATTGTGTGGTCGTGCTTATTTATTACTTCAAATTCATTGATTACTTTGTGCCTCTTAGTAATTGATCTTATTATTCAAATGGTTTTTCTTGTTTTATTGAAATATTATCAAAATTGGATTACAAATGGGTGATTTAAAAGTATAGAGAAATGTTTTGGTTTAGAAACTAGTTTTCAAGAGGAATTAATAGATTGATATTGTTTTGAAAATCTTGGAGGACCCTCTTTCAATGATTAAAATTGATTCATCCCAAATAGTTACTTCCACCAATGCTATTCCAAAAAAGGTAATGTATGTTCTTTGTTATGAAATGGTGTTATGCATGTATTATTATTATTATTATTATTAAATCTTGTGAAAATATTTTTTATAGTTATTATTCAAACTCGGCTAATGAACTATCTCTTGAATGTAATTTCACCAAATCCTTGGTGAAATCCCACTGGACCCATTTTAATCACACCCTGTACAAACAGATAATTTTGAATATATTTATCATGTTTCCTTTCAGGTTCCTAGTGGTGATCAACCTTTTTTTCTATTTTTTTTGTTTGTGTTGAACAATATTTGGATGTGGTGAGTAAAAATGGTCACTTGGAGATAGCCTGTATCATTTCTAGATTTTTTTGGTTTATTCATGTGTTTTCCATATATCAACGTTTCTATCATGGATAACTATTTTTTTCCTTTTATCATTATTATTATACCTTTATACTAAGTTATTTGTATTGATGTGGTTATTTCCACTATTTTTATTACTTCTATTGTGTGATGATCTGACAAATTGTTTTATTATTATTGTAACTATTTATTTATTTTAAGAGAATAAAATTTATAGATAGGTCATGAATAGATTTTTTTGGTAGAATTTGTGTTATTTTTTACTGATTTAATAGGGTGAAATAATTCCAAAGTGTATATAATTGATACCCAGGAATTAGTTTTAATCTTATGGAGATCAATAGTTCCCTTTGAGCCCATTCGTGGGATGAGTTGGGTGATGGGTCAAGTTAGCCTAAATTGGCCCATTACTAATGTTATGAAAGTATATATTTTAAAAAGGGTATTAATTTTTACAATAAGTATCTAATTATTTGTTATGTCTAGTAGTATAAAGATGAGATGTTGAAACTTTAGAGGTAAGCGCAAGAAGAGTCTAGCTAGTTCTTTCAAACCTAGAGTCTTAATTTTCTAGGGTTCATCAAGAATTTAGTTTTGATTTTGGATTATGGTCTCTTATTATTCCCAACGTATTTTTAGTAGAATTATTATTTTTTATTCTCATTGTATATAATAGTGATTTTGGGGTTATGCTAGAGTTTTAGGGTGATAATAAAGAAGGAAATGAAGATTAAAAATTAGCTTTCACAATCTAGCCAACTGTATGGAGCCCATGATGAGGGTTATAGAAAGAAATAAAGATGATGTTTTATGGTTGGAACATGAATTAAAAACACATTTGGAAAAACTATGGAATATTTAATTTCACCTAGGTTTTTTTCTTGACCTCCTTCAACTCTCAAATTTACCCTAATGGTGTTATTAATTAATTATGGTGGAATTCATGGCACTTTCTCACTATGTAGATGATATTGGAGTGGATTATGTTTTTATGTGTTATTATTAATATTTATATATGTGTATTATGAATATATTATTTTGTAATGTGAGTAATTTTATCTAATGTTTTTATTTAACAGGGTATTTCTTTATAAATGGTGTTTAGTTTTCAAAATATTATTTCATGGGTTGATGATAATATGATTTTGAAATATTCAGTACCTTTTTAAACAGTTTCTAGTTTGAAAAAGAAATGGTAGGGATTACTTTGGAAATAAAGAGAGTATTATTTTATTTTAGAATATTTTATAAGTTTATGTAATTTCTTAAATTTTTAATAATGTCAGGTATTTTCAAATTTGTTTAATGTTTTTGAAGAATGCTTGGTTTTCTAAAAATGTACTCTTTTGAAATAAAAATAGCGGTTTTCATGAAATGGTGGTTAAGGGGGAAGGTTATTGAACGATTTTAAATTCCATAAGGAATTTTAAATGGGTTTATAGGGTTATGATTAGTAGTATTTATTTATTTTTTAAATAAAAATGAGAATTTATGAATTTTTTTAATTCTTGGGAAAGGGAATAGAAATATAGATGACATTTAATTTTTTTGGGAGAATTATGGAAGTATTTAAAATATTTTTCAATATGGAATGAAATTTTTTAATGGTTGAATTATTTTCAAAGTTAAAATGTGATTTCAAAATCATTGAATTTTTATTTTGTTTTGATCCCTAGATTAGAGGGATTATTTGGTATGACTTATGAAGCATGAACTGGTTAAATTCATGTTTTATAATACTCAGTATTTTTCTCCTAGAAAGGTCTTAATGGAAGTATAAATCTAGTATTTATGTATGATTATCATGTTATATTGATTTAACCTCTCTAACTAATGACTCTTCCTAGATCTTAAATAGGTTGTTCGTTCCAAAACTATCTCTACTAATGGACTAAATCCCAAGTGGTCTTGTTCCTCATCTTTTTCTAGGGGACTCATCCTCAATTTATACCTAGGGTAATTTGTTAATGTTTTATAAGTGGGATTATTGGAATAGGAAATATTTGGTGAAATTGGGATTCTATATTATTATCAATTTGGGATTTATGAATGATTTATATTTTGAGTTAATTATTTTATGGGTCTTGTGTTTAGGTAGTCTTTAGTCCCCCCCCCCTTAATATTTGAGATATTTGTGACTGTTTTTATTCCTTGATGTTTGTTTGTTCATATTATTTTCTGATTTTTTTCTTTTGATATTAGTTGAGACGAAGCTTGGTTTTTGATCGGATGAACATGGGAATCACCCAAGTCCATGTTCGAGTACCTAGGACGAGTATTTCATGAGTAAAGATGAGTTGTTGTTGGTGTGGGAATTTTATATTTATGTTTTCTCTCTGGGGTGGTGATCAAAGTTTGTGGCCCAAGTTTACATATATTTTCCTTATTGAGACCAAAGGTGGGTCGCCTGTCCTTCATAATGGTTCACGCTCATATGTTTTGTTTCTTTTTCTTCGATTGGATATTATTTTTGGACTTGCAGAAGAACATTGTTAAATGGTAATTTTAATTTTATATATTGGTTCCTTTCCATTGGGACATGCCTTGGGTTTTTTGAAAAGATTTTTTGTTTAATCGTTGGGGATTATCTCTTTGAACTGGGTGTTTTTTTGTGATAGAGGTGTTCTTATTTTAAATCGCACCATTTTAGATGATTTTTAAATATCAAGTAGGCCAATATAAGGTGTTTATATTCTTGTTGATCTTATATCCTGATGAAATATATGAGTTGTGATTGGATACCTTTACGACATTTTGTTATTTATCTAGTTGATTTCATAAGGATATTATGTCCTTAGTTGTTCATTTCTTAAGGATTATCCCTGGTTATTTCTCTATCCACCACCTCCCTTTTCAAGGTGTTTTTGTGGTTTCCCTTCTTTGATTTTAATTTTACCTAAAATATTTTGGGGGAAGAAAGTGAAATATATGGGAGAATTTTGACACCCTAGTGTCATTGTTGTGTTATATTTTATACTATTTTAGGGTAATTAAGATTTTTAGATGTTTCAAGGATGAAATATTTAGGTTTTAATATATTTTCCTTTGGTACAAGGCTGTCACACATTTAGAGGAATATGTATGGGATTCCCATGTACAATGCTACAATTTTAACAATGGGGTTTCCATTGTTGTTTCAAATTTTGGTTAACCATACGACCAAACCGTGTAGGGTATCTATGTTGGTTCAAGAGTGAGATGTATGATTCACATATTGGTTGTTAAACTGTACAGAAAAAACAAGTGAGATATCTAGATTCACTTTAAGAGTGAATTTACCCTCTTTTCCTCTTGAAATTTATATTTTGTACACCCATTTTTTCTCCTATATCATGATTTTGTAGCTAATGTATTCACTATATAGTGTTCACCTACTCTTATCCCTCGATTCCAAGTTGTTTCCTTTAATTCCAAGTTTTCATTCCACGAAATATCACTTCTCTAACCCTATTCTTCATATTTCCATCTTTCAACACACATTTTCTATTTGTCTTGATTTATTATGAAAACCCATGGGGTTTTATTGATGTTATTAGGCGTTTCTTTGATTCTAAATAGTGATTTTTGGGGTTCTAGGGGCTCTAAGAGTATGATTCCTTTCTTTTTTGATTATTCAAACTTGAACCCAATGCATACTTACATAGTTTCTCTCGGAATGAGGTAGGTGTTTTTTTCATATTTCCTTTAATCAACATTTCATTTGGTTATTGATGTTTTATAATGATTAACTTTAACAAATTAAATAGTTTTAATGGAATGTATAAATGATTTAAGGTCTTTACCACTTAGCATTATTATGTTCTCTAATTTATTAGTTCTATAGAATGATGAATATTCTATGTGTTTGTAAAATTCCATTATTTAATTTTAAAATTTCGTATCGATGATTAAATATTTTGGACCCATATAGGTCTTGAAATGGATTTATGTTTGGTTTTCTAAGAATGGATTAGAAAGAATGTGATGTTTCGTCAAAAATGATTTTAAATCGCTTTATTTGGGGATATTATTGGTTTGGATTCAAATATTCTTTCAAATTGTGACTTTAAAAATGATAGAAAATATATTAGAATTAGGATCTTGTTTTTACTGAAAGGCTAGTTTGGAATATTTACTAATAATTCTCTCAAAATGTGAATGACCCTCAAATGTTCCCTTCATGCCTGTGTTACTTGATATTGTTTTTAGTCCCATATGGGGATGTTTTTTCTATTAATTTATAAGGAAATAAATATTTTTCTTGAGAGGGTTTTATTGGTGACATGAGTATATTAAAAATGTTTTATTATTGATTATGCGATGATCTTATACATTGATTATCTCTCACCATCTTTGATTAACATCATGGGAACCCAATGTATATAATTGGAGTTATATGTTCATTATGGGATAACTTAGGGTGTACTTACTTGAAATTTCTATTAGGGAATTCCCCCCTAGGTTTCAGTTTAGTACCAAACCATTCTTGAGGAGAATATTGAATGAGGTATTTTGTTAAGATACAAAAATGTGAATAATGTATGAGATCCAAATCTGATATCATTAATTTTAGAGCCTACTGAGTTCCCCATACAACTTTACAGAATTATAACATTATATTGGGGATATTTCTTTCCCTTACCATGTATCTCATTGTATGATTGGATGGTATGACACTATTTTCTGGTTGTTCTTATGGGTTACTTACCATTATTTAATTATATAGTGCCTTATAGTGTTGTATTTTTTTCATAATCGTTTTTTATTATTTTATTAAAAAATTATAAAAAATGGGTTTGAAAAGGATGAAATGATAGGAAAGTGTTTCATTTTAGAAATCATTTTTTCAAGAGTAAGTAACCAATTATTATTATTTTGAATAGATTTCAGAACCCTCTTTCAAATATTGAAAGTGATTTGTCCAAATTTTGTGTTTCCCCCATATTCTTCCAAAAAGGGCTATAAATATTTTATTTTTTGAAATGGATTGAGTCATTTTATTTTTTCATAAACAGTAATTCTTGTAAAATATATATTTTAATAGCTATTTTTCAAAATTCCACGAATTCACTTACTCTAGAAATGAATTGCAAAAAATATTTGGTTAAATTATATTGGGATCATTTTTCACACCCCCTAAATACAAAAAAACGTGTGTATGTTGTTTTGATGTTTCCTATGGTTCACCAAATCCAAATTTATGGTAATTACAAAACTTAATTAAAAATTTACCAATATCGATTAGTTTTTGAGACTTACAGAATTAGTAAAAATCATAAAATAATAAATCCCATGTTCTTTATCAACCAAATGATATTTTTACACTATAAAAAACTACATGATCTATAAAGAGTATTCAAAGTCTAAAAAAAAATCCAAAAAAGATATCAGGTATCATTCTTTACTTTAGGACCTAGTAAAAATGGAAACATAAGAAGGTGTTAGATCAAACATCCATTAAGGGAAAACATACAACAGAGGAAATCATGGAATAAATTTTATTGCACGAGTAATTAATCACCATAATTACACAATAAAATGAAATAGGGATAATTCTATATCCATGAAAATAATTGAAAACCCAGATCATAATAATTATTGACCACATACTGATAGAATTTATAATGTGGGATATTAAAACATGAGGTTAAGGCCTTGTTCTAAAACATGGTACTGATATGGGGTGATGTGAACACCAAAACCCAGGTTGTTTCATCTCTTGATACCTTTTAATGGAAAGTGTGTATATATAATTGTAGTCTACACCCATCACTTGTTTATTTCCAATTCATTGATCATATAAGAAAATGAATAAGTAATTCAAAACCACATTGTCCAATAATAATCTATAATAAAATAATAATATACAAAAAACTAATTATTTTCCCCATATTAATAAAAGGAATAACATGATCATGAACCATATGGTGAAATGAGATTGATTTTTAAATAATTTATCATCAAATTGGCTAAGTAATCAATAAATATCCATATTAAGAAAATAAATAAATATATAATCAATAGTTTCTAGAATCAATAAATGGAATAGAAATCTATATAAGAATCTATAAAGATAAAACTTTATGTAGTAATGATGTATGATTATGTAAATATTACAATATAATGATCATAATACATCTATAAGAATACTATTTATTATTAATAAATATACCCCTAGTGTAATAAAGTAATCATAAAAGGGTGTTTACATAAATGAAAAAGAACCGCTTAAAATAATAATCTGAACCGTATAACCAAATAATGGATAAATAATTGAATTTTTCGATATCATGCTTTAAATAACCAAAATGATATATATATATATATATATATAGGATAAGTCATGAAAAATTAAACCCATAATAATAAATCCTTTTAAAAATGATAATGGAAATGGAAGAGAAAACGTAAAAAACAGATTTTAGAAAACATTTTTAAGTTTCATGTAAAATAAAAATTACATTTCACATTTAAAGGTAATTTCTTATAAGACGAAACTAATTATTAAGTAAAATATAAACATTAAAAATAACTACCAGTAATGGATCCTCAAAAATACATAAATTATAACTAAAAAAATATAGAGGGGAAGAAAAAACATATAAAAGAGAATGGAAAATCTTTTTGATTATTTTGAAAATAAAATTTGTTAAAAACAAAAATTTTAATAAGAGTAACAATAAATTAATTAGTATAAAATTATATTTTATCCCCATAGAGGTAGATTAATTACAATATAATAAAAAATTATGGTGGAAAAACCCAATCCTATAAGAAATAATTTCATGATGAAAGAGTTAAAATCATTGAAAGGAGGCTTAAGTTATCAGTATCCCTTACAAGAATCATAATCCATGAAGTAAGAAATATTTTCAAAAGTGGTTTTATATTATATAAATGTGAATTAATATAATTATAAATTACATAATAATTTTTTATAATGTACCTAACTTATATGAAATTAGTTTAGAGAAATAATCAGAACTCAAGGAATGAAAATTGAGTAACCAAAAAGCCTTACACAAGTGTAACAAATGAGTCAAAAGATAATTAATGAAAAATGGAGACATTTGGATTAGTTTTTACCATGATTAAAAATTATTATAAAGGTACATTAATGTGTAGTGAATACCCCCTTAAAATGAAATCATATTATATTATATAAACATGAATCAATGAATTAATGATTGAAATAATGAACCCTTGTAGCTTGAGAAAAATTTGAATAAAAAATACTTAAAGTATATGTATTCTAATTGAAATTAAAATTCCAAGATTAAAATATAATTAATTATAGGATATCTCAAGTAGGTAGTATATACATTACATAAATGAAATTAAGTTCATAATACTAAACATATCTCAAAGAAAGGAAATTAAGATAAAAACCCTTCACTTGATTTTGATTTATTTTGAACCTGAAAAAAATGTGAAAAATAAATAAATAAAGTATTTTAAAAAAATAACCAAGAATAGTATTCTTAATTATAACCTTTTAATATAGTGAACTGATATTTTGTGAATTTGATTCGAATTAATTTAATATTTTTATATTTTTCATTTCAAGAACCAATAAATATAGCTTTTATTATATAAAAGAAATAAATTTTCATTGTGTTATATAAAACAAAAATTTAAGATTTATCTACATGAAACACTTATATTAGATTATGATACATGAAAATTCATGTTTTTATTTTTTTTAAACACAATGCTAAGTCCATTCGATATTTAGTGTTACACACAAGGCTGAGTTTTATCAAACTAGAAAATACTATTAATATTGTTATTAAATTAATATTATAGACACCACCATGCCATTGGAATTGATGTTACTTATAGTTTTAATTAAAATTTTAAAATATTATTTATAAATTTATATAAAATGATTCATTGGGTTATATAATAGTTATAAATGGTATTAAAAACTATTTGAAAATAAAGAACTTCATTTTCAAAGAATACTATTTCTCTATGTAAAAACATCATTTTATCTTAATAAACTAAATAAACTATATTTTATAAATTTTTTAAATAAAGTTTATATGTTTTATATTAAATAAAATGTTATTGACGTCATCCTATATAATCTATTATCATAATATTAAAATAAACCTAAATATATGAATAAAAAGTTGTATTTTTCTAAAAGGATATTTTACCGACTTTTAATGGTGGACCCTTTTAAATATATTTTTGAAAAATTTATAAATTTTATTTTAAAAAATAAAATTCATTTCTGAATTAAATTTATCAAAAATATTTGGCAAAATTTTGCCTATTTTTAGTGAAATTTCATACTTTGATGAATAATGAAAAACACTAAATTTTAATTTAAAACATATTTTTCAACAAATTTATTTATATAGTTAAATTATATTTTAAATTTGTTTCAATGTATTATTATTTTAAATATATAGCTATAAATCGAATTTAGTTCATTGAAATAAATTTCACATTGAATTAGAATATAAAAACATTTACAAATTTTGAACATTTTTAATTTAAATTTTTGGTTGTCTTTCCCTATCTCAGAGATTGATTTTAAATTAATTTAATAGAATTATGTGTTCATAATTTTGAGAAATGGATTTCATATTTTGAATCATAATAATTTATAATTTCTAGTAAGGTAAATATTTTTTCCCAAAAATATTAGTGAAAGAAATTAAATTAAATTATATTGATTAATGTAAAAATGAGTTTACAAAGTGGTTAATCTTTAACATAGGGGTCAAATTCCAATGAAAAGCATCCAAAAGACCTTGTATGGAAATATTTAGAATAAATCCAAAATTTTATAGGAAATGAGAAATTATTTGAGGCACATTATATAAGGGAGACCTCTAAATATGTTTTTACATGTTTATATTTATAAGAGTGTCACTCCTGCTCCATTATAAAAGGGAACTCACCCCTCACTTATTCACACCTCTAAATCCATTTGTATCTTCCAGAACCAACATAAATAAGTTCCCAACACACATAACTTTATCCTAGAAACCTCAATTTGGATATAAATCCAACAAAATAAGCACTTTGGTGAAAAAGAGAGTTACATAAAAAGAGGAGGCTTGAACATGTATAAATAAAGTCAATAAATAATGTAAGGGGTTTCTTGTCTCATTATTATTTATATCAGATATATCATATATTCACCAATTATTCTTATTGTGTAGTGTATATCCTTGCCTAAGACATGTTATATCATTAACATACATTATTTCATTATATTCAAAGCTTTTATTGATGTTATTCTTTCATGGGGATCACGATTAAATAGGTACTCATATAGTAATGGAAAATATAGTCTCACTTTTATTTCTATGACACTTATGTCATATTCACCACTTATTTATTTTTTTAGGGTGTATAAAAGGCCCATGAATTTATTAAATTATTTTTATCCATAAATTTATTTTTTATTTAAATATACATTTGATGATTAACTTTTCATGGGGTATATGGTTCAAAAGTTACCCAATCAGTAAAGTAATTTTGTCTCAATTTTCCTTCTTTGAGACACAATCCACATTATGGACCTAGATTATTATATGAGGTTTATGTACAATAATTTTAAAATTTATATTATGAGTCACCATAATTTAGTGATAATTTAATCACTGTGTAATGTTATTATTTCATGGGGATTTGGATTAAAAGTTGTAGAAATGGTAATATTCTATTGCTACAATCTCATCGTTTACTAGTATTGTTTATGATTATGAATCCAATAAGGATATATTATTATCCATTTATAAAAAACATCATTATTTTTTTCTCAACATTTTTTTCACGATATATTCTTGTATTGGTACCATTTTTCCACTCTTAGGTATTTAAGATAATTAAGAAAGTGTTTTTAAGAAAATATGAACTTGATTTTCTTTTCGGTTGAATTTTTTTTATTCAAAACCATGTATTTTTAAAATTATTTCAAAAATGTATTACTATGGTTCTTAAAATAAACATTTACCCATATTCTAATTTTTAATAATAAATCGTTTTTAAAGGAATCTCTTTGTTTTTTTGTATTGAGGTACTTTTCTAAACATTTTACAGTGAAAAAGGAATGTTCAACCTATGCAGATTTAACCACAGTGATGACCATTATTTACATGAATATTAATTCTGAATGTTTCAAGATATTTTTTAAATAATTTTTTGTTCTAATATTTTAGAAATTATTTATATTGAAGTTTTTTTGAAAGAAAATTATTTTTGAAAATGTTTCATGTTTTAAAAATTTATTCTCAATGAACTAATATTTTCCTTAATAAATGTTCAATGTGATATTTCATAATCATTCTCAATATAGGGTTCCATCCTTTGATACGGCTGATTATTTATGGGGGATATTATCCAAGGGTACCATTAATATTCTTTCTCTGAATGGTTTATGTTCTGATGGCATGATGGCTATGACACCTGTTTATCTTCCACGAGTTATATGATTATGAAACCCACTTCATTTCAAGGGTAATGATTTTATTAAATGATTATAAAACCTATATATTTTCCATATTTTATTATATAATGAAATTATAATTAAACTTATTTAATTTCATGGGTTATATAATGATGATTATGAAACCCCTCTACTTTTATAGGTCAAGAAATTTTGAATGTTTCATTATCTTGTGGTACATGTATGTTTGATTTTATTATGATATGGGTGGGAAATATATCTAACTAAAATGAATTGTTTGAATATTTATTCTCATGAGGTAAATATTTATTAAATGAGGAGTGAAATCAGTTCAGTGTGATATGTATGGAATGAGGAGTGAACTCTGTTCAGTATGATAGGGTTGGAACAAGAAGTGGACTTTTTTTAGTATTACAGTAATGGAATGAGGAGTGAACTAGATTTAGTATGATAGTGATGGTACGAGGGCTGAAATAGATACAGTAAGGAAGTGATGGAATTGTAAGTGAACCCCATTATATACTACAGGGCTAGAACGGCAAGTGAACCTAGTCCAGTAATATAGTTCCGTAAGGGGAAGTGAACCCATTTCAGTAATATAGGGATGGAATGGGAGGTGAAACCAATTTAGTAATACAAGACTGAAATGGGAGTGAACGTGGTTCATAAATGGATTTTTTCCACCAATATGGTCTTAGGAGTGATCCATGAATACAATGATGGATTGGGGAGTGAACCCATCCCACTAAGATGGCCTTGGAAGTAATCTGTGAGTACTATTAAAATCACTCTATATGTCAATGTGTCTACAACAATTCATAGACATATTATTATATATTATTTTCTCATGTATTATTCTATTTTATATCATTATGAATCAAGTCTCATGAACTTATAATCCTTATACCATGTCTTAAGATTATTTTATTTGATATGCTAAGTATGATCATAAAATTTAATGCTCATATTCTCATATCTTTATTCCAATGTTATTCATACGTATACCCTTTATTTTTATTCTTACTATGAATATGTGGTCACACGTTCTTATATTTAATTTCATAGGTTATGATGAATTATTTTAGGATGGAGTACTATAGGCAAAGATGTTTAAGGGACAATATGCTGATATTTCACCAAGATAGAAGAATGTGTTTCCATGTTTCCAAAGACACTAAAATATTATGGTACTTGGGAATGTAATTCTTTAATTTGATGAACATTTATCTAAAATGATATAATATACACGTTTGAAAATCCTATATCACTATTTTTATTATTAAAGGAATGTTCTAGTCATCATTTTGAATTAGGATGAGAAAAAATTAGTGATATCCATAGGTATATTCCTAAGGATATGTCTGTGGAAGTCATTAAGGACAAGCCTAAGGTGTCATATATTTAAATTTAAGTTTTATCATATAGAATGTTTATTAGTTAGTTTTAATGATTATATAGTGTATCCAATGATATGTGTTTCTCACACTATGCTTTCTACTCTTAATCAATAGTGGTAACTTGAAGGAATTAGGTCAACATTGAATATTTTAGAGGTGGAAAGTATGAGAATTATAAAATCGATGTCCTATATGGAAATCCCATGAAGGGAATGAGGAAGGTTGTATGAATATTGTTTATAATGATGAAGATAAGGAGATAAATAATGACACGTGAACAGAATGGGATGTTCTACTAGTATTTCATACATTAAATGAAAGAAAAATGATTAGATTGAGGCTGAGGAACCCAAAAACATGATTTGTATTTCATATTCTTAGAAAGGGATATTAAGTAATAATATGATGAATCATGAGTAATGGTTTATGAATAATATTATATGATTGGTGTGTATATGTTTTTGAGTTCAATGATTATGTTATATGAATCATTAAGTGTTTAAGGATTGAATATAGAAGTTTTTCATTGATGAATTTCAAGTATGCGTTAAATTATATTGATGAACTAGAAAATTGATTTAATAGAAAGGCTATATTATAGAAATGTAACCCATAACATGTTCATGAGGATGAGGAAATTACATTTTATATGGATTCAGAAATGATGATATGGATAATGTAATTTGGATAGTATTTATAAAGTCATTATTGATAAAGGATTTGTTGGAAATGTGATCTATGTTATCATGAATGGAGTTTACAACTTTTTTGGACTTAAGTAATATATACAATAATATTTTTAATAAGGAAGCATGAATATTTTCAATAAGGTTTTACAGTAATTTAGGTTTTCACCATGTTTCAATAGAAAGTATAACAAATGTATTCCATGTTTTGTATGTGAAAACCGGGATATACTTTATGATATAATTATGGGATCAATGCTAATATGATTTTATGCAATTAATTGACCTTCTTTAAAAAGTTTTTGATTTTGATCATTTTAATGGTTTACAAGGTTAAACATTCATGGAATGGTTTATGTTATACTTCATATAAGGATTAAGATAATAAAGTATTATCTCACCATATGAGGATTTATGCATATTTTGGATAAACTATTCTAACCAGTATTTATGATGATATCTCAATAAAGATGGAATGACTTATCCTTCTATGTATGGATCTCATGATCTATTAGTACATTAGGAATAACAAATTCACCTTTATTACATAGAGTAATATATGAAGTGAAAATCATGAAAGGCACAAAAAGTGCGATATTGTGCACATTAAAATGGGTGAAATAAAGAATTCATGTATCCTTATGAAAACTAATCAACTATAGGAAAGGGGTCTTTCAATAATTTTTTTCCTATAATCATCTTTTTGGATAATATTAATAATGTTTTTAGAGACTATTTATTTAGGGATTTGTGATCATTTACCCTCCCTTAACCATATTTTTTATCACTCTCCATCAGAACATGATAGTTATATTTTTATTTCACCTTAATTTTTTTTCACTTCCCACCTACGTTATCCTGTGTGGGAAACTAATTATGACATTGTATTCCCTTTTTTTATAACTAATCGTTTTTAAATAATGTTTTATTTTTCATTTTTATGGTGTGAAAATATTCAAGTATTAAACCATCAACAATACAGATGAATTTATAGGGATAAATTATTTTGGAGGTAGGATGTAAGACTTTGAGATTTTGTGAAATTTTTTCCAATTAATATAATCTTATGAAAATATTCATTTCACACAATAAAGGATAAAAAATTGGTTATATAAAATAACTATGTTTGTCGTGAATTATAAAAAATACCAAGTTTATTTTTTTAACATGAAACACATATATTGTCCTATGATACACACAACACTATGTGTGGCTTATGTTAAACATAATACTGATTCCCTTCGATACCTTGCGTTACAAGCATGGTCGAGTTTTACTGAACTAAAAAATAAAATTAATATTTTCATTAGAATATTATTATGGTCACAACATAGCCAGTAGAGTAGAAGTTATGGATATGAATAATTAAATTGAGAATATATTATTTACACATGTATATAAAATTTTTCCTTTGGTTATTAGTTAGTTATAAATTAAAGTAATTTATATTTGAAAATAAATAAATTCCTATGATAAGAAAATTATTTTACTATGTAGAAATACTATTTTATATCAATAAACTAAATACCATTGCGGATAAATTATTTTAATAAAAAAATATTTTAAATATTTGATCCTTTTTTAAACTCATCCAATATATTTTATTGGAAAAAGAGAAAAATAAATCCAATTATATGAAAAAAAGATGTATTTTTATAAAAGGAAATTTTAATATATTTTAAAATAGTACCCATTTTAAATCAAATGATTGATGATTTTATAATATTTATTTGGAAAAATAAACTTCATTTTTTAATGGTAGATATCATAATTTATTTTAGGTTAATTTTGTGTATTTTTCATAGAAATATCATAATTTGATGAATAGAGAAAAAACTCAAAATTTTAATTAAAAACTTCCTTTTCATAAAATAAATTTATATAGAAAATTATATTATAAACTATTTTTAATTAATATTTTGTAAAATTATTGAACTGTAAATAAAATTTATTTCATTTTAATAAACATTACTTTGATGATGGATAAAAAACCATTTCAAACTTTTGAACATTTTCATTTTAAAAACCCATTGTCTCATCCCGTCGGTGAGATTAATTTTAAATTAATTTTTGAGTCATCGATGATTATTATTTGGAAAAATGGATTCCATATTTGGAATTAGAATTAATTATAATATGTATTCAGTTAAACTTATTTTTTTGAAAACATAAGTGAAATTAATTAAAAATAATTATAATGATTACGGTAAAAACGAGTTTAGTTAGTAGTTAAACATTATCTTAAGGAGAAAAATACTCTAGACACCTGTCAAAAATTTATTTGATTGAATATTTGATAAATATAATAAATTGTATCAAAAATTAATATTTATTGGAGGCATAATATTTAAATGAGAACTCTCAATAGTGTTTACCTTTTTCTATTTACAAGAATGCAACTTCTCCTTTACTATAATTGGGCACTCACCCCCGCTAGCTTATTCAAAATTCTCACGCCCTTGGGCTCTTCCAAACCCTACCCAAATAAGATCTAAACATCCTTATATTCATCTTAGATGCCTCAATTTGGGGAGATATCAAACCAAGGACACCAGTTGTTTTAATCCAAAATGATTTACCAAAAAAGAGAAGGTTAGAACGTGTATAAGAAAGGCTAGACATAAGGTAAGAATTTCCTCATCACACATTGATTTATATAAGCTATATCATATATTAAACAATTATTTTTTATTGTATATAATTACCTAAGACATGTTACATCATGAATTTAATTTATTTAATTATATTAAATGTTTTAATTGATGTTATTCCTTCATGGGGATCACAATTCAAAAATTACTCTTACATTAAGGGGATTTCTAGTCTCAAAATTATTTTTGTGATAATTATGTCATATTAACCACTAATTTATTTTTTTGTGGTGTATATACTGAACATTAATGTATTATATTATTATCATCCTTAAATTTATGGGTATTTACATATAAATTTGATGACCACTTTTTGATGGGGTTTAGGTTTCAAAAATTTCCAAATCAGTAGAGTAATTTTGTATTAATTTTCCTTCTTTGAGAAACAAGCCATGTTATACCCCTATATTCTCTAATGATGTGTATATAACACCATTTTAGATGTTATATAATTAATCTAATATTTTAATTTTATTTTAATATTCATAGAATATTATTATATCATGGCTTTTTGATTCAATGTTACCAAAATGGTAAGATTAGATCGCTACAATCTCATTATTTACCTAGTTTATTTATGATTATGCTTCCAGTGATGAAATATTATAATCCATATATTAATAATTCTCATGATATTTCATCTCCCATTATTATTTGTGATATATTCTTTTATTGGAACCATTTTTCTTCTATTTGTCCCTTAAGAAAATTAATAATGTGTTTTTAAAAAAATATGACCTTGTTTTTCTCTTCGGTAAAAAAATATGTTTTATTCAAAACCATTTTTTATAAAAATTATATAATTTTTTAATATGATTAATAAAATACATTTTTACCCATGTTTTATATTTTTTAATAAAAACTGTTTTAAAAGGAATCTCTTTCTAAACTTTTAATCAAGGTATTTTTTAAACAATTTACGGTGAAAAAGGAATGTTTGGTATGTGAAAATTTACCCACCATAATGAACGTCATTTATATCTTCATTTGAAGTATTAAAAGATTATTTCTTGAGAAATAGTTCCCTTATAATTTAGAAAATAAATTTTTAAAGTAGTTTTGAATGAAATGGATTTTGAAAATGTTTCGTAATTTAAAAAGTTACTTTCAAAGAAAGATTATTTTTTTTAAGAAATGTTCCAAGTGATATTTAAAAAACCTTCACAATATAATATATCATCCTTGGATATAGTTTATGATTTAAAGGGGATATTATCCAAGGGTTGAATTAATATTATTTCTCCAAATGGTTTATTTTTTTATGGAATAATGTTTATGACACTTGTTTCCCTTGCACGAGTTATATGATTATAAAACCCAATTCTTTTCAAGGGTTATACTTTGATGAAATAATTATGAAACTAATATAGTTACCATAGGTTGTGATATGATGAAATTTTTATGATAAAAATTTCATTTCATGGGATATGTTATGATGATTAAGAAACCCATCTATTTTTATGGTTCATGATATGATGAATGTTTTATTATCTTGTGTTACAAGTATCTCTCTAATGAAATGGTTAAATAATTATATATCATGAGATAGAATTTTATGGAATGAGTTGTGAAATCGATTCAGCATGACTTGGCTGGAATGGGGAGTGAAGTTGGTTTGGTATAAGAAAAATTAAAGGGGTGAACTCGGTTCAATATAATAGGAATGGAATGGGGAGTAAACTCGATTCAGTATGATAGGGATGGAATGATGAGTGAACTTGTTTTAGTAATATAGGGCTGAAATTGGAAGTGAACCCAATAAATTAATACATGGATAAAAAGGTAAGTAAATATGGTTCAGTAATACAGGTCTGTAATGGGAGCTGGGCCTGGTTCAATAATACAGATATGAAACCTGATGTTAAACCTGTTCTATAATACAGGGCATGAATGGGGAGTGAACCCAATTCAGTAATGAATTTTTTTACAAAGATAGTCTTGGTAGTGAACCTTGACTAGTAATATGGTTTTGGGGGTAAACCAAGTCCATTAAGATAGCCTTGGAAGTAAGACATGTCTACTATGGAAATCATTTTATATGTTTATGCGTATGACACAAATCTAGCTCTTATTCTTATATTATGTTCTCAGGTGTTATTATCTTTGATCTATTTCTGATTCATGTCTTATGAACTTCCAATCATTATTACATGTCTTAATATTAGGATACTTGATATGCATGGTATGATCTTCAAATGTTATTCTCATATTCTCATACCATTATTCCATGTTATTCTTATATATCTCATTTATTTTTACCCTTAATGATCATTTTTGATCACCCTTTCTTATTTTTCCATTCCCAGGCTATAAAGAAAGGTTTTATGTAGAAGTACTAAAGTGGAAGATCTTTAAGGTAGATATTGAAGATCGTTTAAAAATATAAAATATTATGTTTCCAAGTTTCCAAATACACTAAACTATTATGGTCCTTGAGAATGTACTTTTTTGATGTGATGATTATTCATATAAAATGATGTAATATCCATGTGTGTTGTGCCTGGGACACTATATTTGGTATTAAAGGAAAGGTTTATGTTGAGATGGTATATGAGTATGATATACTTTGTAATACCAAATGTAGGATCAAAATAATAGAGATACTGAATAAAGCATCTAATGATGCTCAAAATACAAGAGGGTGGGGGGGGGGGGGGGGTGAATTGTATACTTTAAAAAATTCCTCTAGAACATTTAAAGATTGTTATGTTTAACAAGTTTAAACAGGGTATTTCACAAAACCTCTATGTTCTTCACAATTTCTTGATTCAGGAAATATGATTTTGAGAAAGTGATTCTGGAAAGATGTTTCCGAAAAATGAAAATTAATGAAAGTTTACAAAGATAAATTTTCTACCTTAAAGCATATAGAATCATACTATATCAGAGTACAAGTATAAGGAAGTATAAGATAGATATACTTTCCAAAAAAAATAAAATGCAGTGGAAAACTTGTAATAAAACAAGTAACAATTAGTAAATCGTTTAACCCAAAGATAAGGGTATCCAATAACCTTGGAAAAAGGTCCCTTGATTTATACATTCAAAAAATTCCGTCATATCCACACCAGATTAAGCCCTCAATATGAAGATCAGAGTCTGTCTTGCTATCCCCGCAAGCCTTCAACTTCATGGTAGTCAGCACCTCTATCTTACTCCGCAAGAAATCCCTCAACTTCAAGGTAGTCGGCACCTCTATCTTCCTATCCTCATAAGCCCTCGATTGTACACAACAAAAATAGGAGTTACATAAAACAAATATGAACAAGAATTTTAGTACGAATTATGCAATGAGAGCCTCTCTCTAGAAATCACTTCAACAGCATGAAATCTCTAGAGTCTTAGAACTGTTGTGAGCTCTTTCAAATGAGCTCTTATTTATAGGCACGACTTCAATGGTCCGCTCCCTCCTCCAACGGTCATATTTTTCCTTGAATTTCAGATGGCCCTATATACGTGTCACTCAAACAACGGTTATTTAGTAACTGAATGCATGACATAGTTTTATAACAAAAAAAATATTAAGCAAAAATATGATTACATAACCAAAATCAGTTATTCGGAGTGTAAGTAAATAAAGATTTGGAGTCTAACCAAAAATACATTCGGTCTCTATAATACAAGGATATTCGGATTCTGTTTTCTAAAGAATTCGGAACCTGAACTCTATAGAATTCCAGAGTCTGAATTTCAAGAAAATTCATAATCAGGATTCACAAGAATTCGTAACCTGAACTTACAATGTTTGGAGTCAGAGTTCATGAGAATTCGGAGTTAGAACTCAGAAAGATCGGAGTCTGAATTCATTAGAACTCGGAGTAAGAACTCACAAAGTTCAGATTCAGAATTCATTAGAATTCAGAGTCAGAACTCACAATGTTCGAAGTCAAATTTCATGAGAATTTGGAGTTATAACTCAAAAGAGTTCGAAGTCTGAATTCTGAGAACTCAGAGTCAGAACTCAGAAGAGTTTAGAGTCTAAATTTAGAGAATTTGGAGTCTAAATATAAAATGCTTCTTTATCTAAGTATTACATGATTTTGAGGTTTTAGATAAGAAATTGAATTTTTCACTTAGAGAAAATATTGATCAATGAAAAACATGGTAAGGATAAATGTCCTTGGGAGTGTAAAGTTTCCTTAGAGAAGTAGAACACATGGTAAAAAGAGATTTACCTTGAGATAACATGTTTGTGATTTTCAAAAAAATAATGAATGGTAAAGTCATAAGGAAACCTTATTGACTCAACAATCTCCCCCATGTATAAAGGGATAGAAAAGTAATAAGGAAAACTTTATTGACTTAACAATCTCCCCCTTTTTGGAAAGCACAAACATCCTTACGAAAAAGAATAAAAGGACTTAGACAGTATTTTTATAGACTTTGAAAGTAAAACTTATCTCCCTTAACACATGGACAATGATGAATATGACTAACTCCCCCCTTAGGATTTGTAAATCTAATGATCATATTATAGATTTATGGAATGGGATATTCATAATATTGAATATGGAAATCATCATAATGAAAAATTCCCCTTAGATAAACTCCCCCTTACATGGGGATATTTCTTCTTTTCTTAGTATTATTTTCCTTTATCTCCCTTTGTGATTTTCAAAAAGAATTTGAGGGAATGGAAAAGCAATTAGGGTAACTAAAATGTTAGTACAATACATGCAAAAGACAAAAAACCATAAATTTCATTATGATTAGAAAGAGTTTGTACAAGGAAATGAATACAATAAAAAATCGGATTGGGTCTATCATCCTTCCTTTTCCTTGGGCATCCGCTTCTTCACTATAGTCTTTAGCTTCTTTAGTTCCTTGTGGTCTTCCTCTGCTTGCTTTAGGATCTGACCCTGATCCTTATCTTTATTTTCTAAGGGTTTGGTCTTTTCATCCCGAGCCTTCAGAGCCTCTACCTGAGCCTTCAGCAACTCATATTGCTTAACTAGCTTCTCTTCGATCTCGATCCGAAGATCCCTTTCCCACTTCGAGCTTTGGGAAACAGAATACAACTTCTTCTATAGATCCTTGACCTCCTAAATCCAATTATTCTGATAAAGAGTTATCTTTTACTCAAATATATTTGTAAGATCCCTGATTTTACCATCTTCCGTATCAAAATATTCCTTAACATCATCTTGAAACTTACCAATCTCTCTCAAATATTCAACTATACTCCTTGACCAGCTGACCACTTTCTTACAAGATATTTTGTGGGCATCGTATTTGATGATAATGTTCTTGTAATTTGCCTCAATATTTACACACTTCCCCATTACCATGGATAAAAAATCTGTTTTTGATTCAAGCTGTGTTAGAGAATCTGACATCTAGTGTCATTGCTTGGAAAGATTGGAATGGTGTCAACAGGCTTCTTCAGTGATTGAATGAAGAAATCATGTCCTAGAGCTGATGATTCTGAATCTGAGACTATTCTTAGTGATGATTCTTCCTCTAGCTCGACAAGCATCCTCTTAGAAGATCCACCAGCTTCCTTCTTCCTTAAAACAATTTTAGTTGGTGTATCAACAACCAGATGTTTTCCCTAATTGGTTCTCAGAATAGTTTCTTCATCCTAAGATTCATGTTCACTACCAGACAGCTGAAGAATCTTATCTTCATCTATCTTCTCCTTCTCAGATCTATCATCAGCATCTTTAGAATTTATGAAATCATTTTTTGAACTTTATTCCTCAAAGAATTTATAAACAAATTCTTCACCCTTCTCATCTTCACCTTCCTCATCCTTCCTAGGAGTTGGGTGCTTTGAAGACTCTGTTTCAGAAGTTCGGATTGATAGATTCTCAGAAGGGGTTTTATTTTCATTATAATCTTCAACTTTCTTTATAATATCTTCAGTGCCACCACTACTTTCTTCTTTTTCCACTTATTCGACAACATTATTTTCTTCAACAATATTTTCATGGATGTTTTCCAGAGTGAAAAATTTCTTACCTGAAGTCTCAGTTAAAGCCTCAACCAAGAAAGATTTTGGTACAGAGATATTCTTGGATACTATTTCTGTGGCCTTCAAAAGAGTTTGGAAAATTTCGGCCTCATACATTTACTTCTTCTGCTTCTTTTCTTTGGTTTTCTTATCATACTCATCGATTGCCTTCTCTTTCAAAGATTTGGTCTCTCCAGGATCCAAGCTAAACTGTGGACCTCCTTCCTTTCGGTTTTTCTTATCTTCCCTCCACTTTACAATAACATCATCCAGATAATATTTATTCTTCTTTGTCTTTGGAGGTGCGTATTGAGCAACCTTAGCTTTAGGGGTTTTCTCTTCTTCTACTTCCTTCAATTTCCTCTTCTTTACAGCCTTTTTTGATGGTTCTGCTACTTCTTGCTTCTTCAAAACGGCTTCTGCTTCCTCCTTTGGTAAGTCATAGAACTCTCTAGAGTCTTTATAGAAACCAATATTCATTCTCTTTAATGTATCATCACTTACTAACACTACTTTTCAATTCCTCATCTTGGAACTGCAAGGGATTTTGAAAGACTCCAAGCATCGAAAAATAAGCTTGGAAAGAATATCCTGATACTTTATAATATGAGCTTTCAAATTTCCATTCTTAATATTCTCTATTATAATGAGAATATTATTCATTAATATGATATTCCATTTGTTTACAAATTAATCCAAGATATACATATCACTCTTCTTTAAGGTTTCCTTGTCACCCTTTATCGGAATGATAAACCCTTGAACCCACAATTCAAGGATTCTATTATTTGTAGAAATGTGAGAAATATTTGCAGTCTTGTCATTTGTAAGTCCAAATAACTTTATACCTTTTACCTTGATAAAACAACCTTGAACATCGGGCAACTTATGGGAACAAAATTCAGCTTCCCCTTTAAATGGAACTCCAACCAAACTAGCTGCCTTTGTATAAGAGAGAGCATAGGTCTTTCCATAGCTTTTGAATGAAAAATTCTCTCTGCCCTCTTCCATAAAGAAACTAACTGACTCATAAAACTCGATAAGAAGATCCGGATACACCAAGTCTTGAGCTCCTGGCAATGATATGCAAATTATTTCCCAACCATTAAACCTGATGTTCTTAGATATGATGGAATCGTACTTAGAAAAGAAATCCGGATGCACCATACTTTCCCTGTAAATCTGCCACTCCGAAATTGACTTGATATTTGACATATCTTGTGAATAAACTTCACCAGACATTCGGATTAGAGCACGAATTGAGAGGTTTAGAAAATGCTTTTTAAAGAGGGGCAGAGCTTGGGCACACAAAGGCTTGAAATTGATGTGGGAAACCCCTTCAGGGGTCCTTTATATATGCGTTTATGTAATGGTTCATCTTCCCATATCAATGAAATGGTTGAGAAATTTTCTAATCATATCAGATGGTTGAAAAGATAACCTCAAGGAAAATTTGGTACGATCCGATCTTTTGTGGGTTTGAAAAGAAAAGATTCAGATTTAAGGAAACTAGAATCCAAAAAATTTAAAATAAACAAAAGAAACTTCTTGTAGGTAAAAGGTGATTGCGAAAACATAAGAAAGAATAACACCATTTGGATTTCTAGGAAGATTATTCTTAATAGGTAATATTTTTCTTTAAGAACTTAAGATTAAAAGATACTATGAAAACCTTTATTACGAAAAAAAATTTGAGTATGCAAATATTCATTATGAAAATTCCAAGTACAAAAATCTTCATTATAAAATTTTAAGTGTGAAAAACTTCATTATGAAAATTTTGAGTATGGAAAACTTCATTATGAAAATTTGAAAAAACATAATCACAAAAAATTTGAAAAACTTCATTACAAATAATTTGAAAAAACTTCATTACAAAAAATTTGAAAAAACATCATTACGAAAAATTTGAAAAAAAACATCATTATGAAAAATTTGAAAAAATACATCATTACGAAAAATTTGAAAAAAAAAATCATTACAAAAAACATGAAAAAACTAACAAACAAATGTACTCCCTCTCTGAAAAGGAGTTTCTTACTGTATGGAGATTGGTTTTAACAGGAAGTCAATAAGGAGAATTACCTTAGAGTTATCATTCCTAACTTCTGTTTAATGTATTAAAATCTATCAAAGGGTAAGGATTTTGCGAAAATATCATCATGTTGATCTTTCATTCCGATAAATTGAAGAATGATATCGATTTTGTGTGTGTTATCCCTAAGAATGTGATTCATAATATCTATGTGTTTTGCACGATAGTGATGTGCAGGGTTTTTACTAAGGGAAATGACACTTGTATTATCACACAAAATTTGTGTTTTGGTAAAACTCACACCATAGTCTGTGAGTGTGTGTTGCATCCACAACACTTGATCACAAAAAATTCCTGTTGCTACATATTCAGCTTCAGTAGTGGAAAGTGGTACTGAGTGTTTCTTCTTGCATGACCAAGACACCAAGGAATCTCCTAATAAATGACAAGATCTGGATGTACACTTTCTATCCATTCTACATCCACGAAATTCCGCATTTGAAAAACATTTCAAAACAAAATCATTTCCAGAAGTATAGAAAATTCCTAAATCCATGGTTCCCTTTAAGTAGTAAAAAATTCTTTTCACTTCCATTAAATGATATTCCTTTGGATTAGATTGATATCTTGAACATAAGCATACTAAAAACATTAAGTCTTGATGACTAGTAGTCAAGTAAAGTAAATTTATTATCATACCTCTAAAAGATGTTTGATCTACTGGTTTCCTGGCTTCATCAAGATAATGTTTTTTTGAGGTACCAATGAGAGTTCTAATACTCTTACTGTTTTCATATCCATAATTTTTAAGAATATATTTAATATACTTATGTTGGGATATATATATTCCTTCTTGTTTTTGAGAAATTTGAAAACCAAGGGAAAATGTTAACTCACCCATCATACTCATTTCAAACTCAGATTTCATTAGATCCACCAAGGAATCAGTTAAAGATTGCTGAGTTGAACCAAATATAATGTCATCAACATAAATTTGAACAATAAAAACATTTTTCATATATTTCTTTATAAAAAGGGTTGGATCTGTATTTCCCTTATCATAATTATTTTTGAAGAAAAAATCTTGTAAGTCTATCATACCAAGATCGAGGGGCTTACTTAATTCCATACAAAGATTTGGTAAGTTTATAAACATGTTCATGATGTTTTGTATCTTCAAAACCAGGAGGTTGTTCAACGAAAAATTCCTCTTGAACATAACTATTAAGGAAAGCACATTTTACATCCATTTGAAAACATTTGAAATTAATGAATGCTTCAGAGGAATGTAAGATACTAACAGATTCAATTCTAGCTACTAGAGCATAGGTTTCTTCATAGTCTATTCCCTCTTGTTGGTTATAGCCTTTAGAAACTAATCTAGCTTTATTTCTAACTATGATTCAATTTTCATCACACTTATTTATAAAGACCCATTTTTCTCCAATAACTGAAGTTTATTTAGGTCTTTCAACCAAGGTCCAGACTTTATTCCTTTTGAATTCATTTAATTCATGTTTCATGAATTTAATCCAATCATCATCACCTAAAGCTTCATCAGTGCTTTTTGGTTCTAATTGGGAAAGGAATGCTAGATGATATACTTCATTTCCTAATGAACTTCTAGTCCTAACAGGTTGATTCACATCACCAATGATACTATCATTGGGATGATTCTTTAGAATCAACTGGTTTGGGTTTTGTAAAGCTTGTTCATCAATATAGGGTAGAAAATATTCTGGGGTAAATGATTCAGAAGCATCTTCTTAGAAATTTTCTTCATCAGAAGGATCTTTTATCAATGGTTGATAATCAGTTTTTGAAAACACATCTGAAGATGTAGGTTGGGGTTGTTTAAAATCAAAAGGATTAGTTTCATCAAATTTGATATGTACTATCTCTTCAACAGTACAAGTGTTTTTATTGAAAACTCTATAAGACTTAGAATCTATGGAGTAGCCTAAGAAAATTCCTTCATTAGATTTTGGTGCGAATTTGTGTAGATTATCTTTAGTATTCAGTATGAATAACTTGCAGCCGAAAACCTTGAAGTAGGAAAGTCTAGGTTTTCTACCATTCCATAACTTATAAGAAGTTTTATTAAGAAGAGTTCAAATCAAAACATGATTTATAGTATAACAAGTAGTAACTACAGCTTCAACCCAAAATTTTATTGCTATAGAATATTCACTAAACATGGTTCTTGTTATCTCTTGAAGAATTTTATTTCTTATTTCAACAAAACCATTCTATTGAGATGTTCTTGGTGATGAGAAATTATGAGTAATGTCTTTTCTTCTACAAAAAGTTTCAAAATCAGAATTTTGAAATTCTCCACCATGATCACTATGAATAGTTTTAAATGGAAGTTTTTTCTCATTTTTTCTCATTTTTAACTTGGGCTCTAAATATTTTAAAATATGAGAAGGCTTCAAAATTATTTCATAGAAAATAGACCCACGTAAATATAGTGTAATCATAAACTAAATCAAATACATAATACTTGCCTCTAATGCTTCCAATTTGCGCAGGACCAAAGAGATCCATATGCACTAACTATAATGCATCAGTAGTTGAGACATCACCTATTGATTTAAAACATTATTTATGTTGCTTTACATATTGACAAGGATCACAAAATTTCGAAGAATGAAATCTAAGCTCTGGTAGATCTTTAACCAATATTTTCTAAGAAAGTTTTCATAGGTTCTTAAGGTTACAGTGACCTAACCTTCTATGCCACAACCAATATTTATCTTCCATTTCACTAAGGAAAGGTATATCTTGGCTTCTAAGGTCATTTAAGATTAGTGTGTATACATTCTTTTGACTATGGGCAGAAAGAATAAACTCTTTCGTGGAATTGTGTACTAAGAACTTTTCATTCCTAAAATTTACAAGGTAACCTTCATCACATAATTGTATTATACTAATTTGGTTGTGCTTAAGACCCTTAACAAATAAAACATTTTAAATCAATGTTTTTCGAAGAAGAACAATGTTACTTATACCAATAATTTCTCCCTGAGCGTTATCTCCGAAAGTTACTTTTCCTCCTTTTGTCCTGATAATCTTTTCAAAATAGTTTTTGTTACCAGTCATATGTCAGGAACAACCACTATCCATGTACCAAGTATAACTATTGGTGCATTCTATATTTTCCTGAAAACAAAAGAGTTAGACTTTAAGAACCCAAATTTTCTTAGATCCATAAATTTCAGAAAGTAAAATTTTAGGTACCCACATTTTCTTAGAGAAATAGGCTTTATGAAATCCCAAAGACTGTGTTTTATTAAAGGAACAATTTTTTTATCAGTGTCCACCACACTAGCATTTAGTGAAAAAATGGAGCACTTTGAGGAACAAAATAATTGTTGCTAAAAATCGGTTCAGAACTATTTTACCAAAAACTAGAATTTTTCCTTAGTAGTTGGATTTTAGAATACATCTTATCAAAATTTTCCTTTCATAAGGTAAAGTTTGGAAAACACTTCCTCAAGGAAAAAATTTCACATTTTAGTTTGATAACAAAGTTCTTGTCTTTTAAAACATTTGACTTGAAACTAGAGTTAGGCTTGAAAACATTTTTCTTAGAAATTACATTTTCTAGATCCTTAAAAAGTTTATTCTTCTCAGAATTTACTTCCACAAGATTTTTTGAAATACATTCAAAATAAAATTTTTTTTATTAAGATATTTAGAAAGATCTAATATTTCGTTAGTAAGAATAGTATTCCTAGAATTTTCCATATCATGTTCTTTCATGAGTTTTGAATTTTTGATTTCAAGGAGTTTGGAAATTCTAGAAACTTCTTCATAGGAAGGTAGAGTATTATCTTCACAATAAGAAGATTCTTCATCTGAAGATTCATAATATTTTTCATTACTATAATTTTCATTTAAAGAAACATTGGTCATTGATTCACCATTATGTACCTTAGCCATCAAACAATGATTGTCAATGGGTATTATGTACATAATACCAAGATTATTATGTCCCAAAGATTCGTAATCTGATGATTCATCTGAAGAGTCACCACCAATGGCACTCCAGGTGTCATTATCTTTCAATACTTTCTTAGCTTTTTCTTTGTAGTACTTTTTTATGTTTCTATTAGAATGCTTTTCCTTTCATTCTTTTTACATGAGCATAGGACATTCAGGCATTATTGGTCTAGCTCTCTTGCATTCATAAGATGTATCTTCTAAATGTTTCTTGTCTTTATTTTCCTTTTTATTATATCTTGATTGAAAGTTCTTATATCCTAAAATCGTGTTCATACTTCGATCAAGATTTGATAACTCATTTTCTGAAGATTCACTTCCAATAGATTCGGATTGGATAATAACCTTCTTAGATTTGGATCTAGTAACTCTCTCAGGTGTTTTGGCTTTCATATGGTTTGAAGTATTTGTAAAAGAAACTCCTCCATTCACATTATTCTTTTTAACATTATCAATATCTCTCTTCATTCTAGTCTCATGCCGAAGAAGAGTTCCAAACAGCTCATCTAAGGAAATTTGGGTGACTTTCCTGTTCTCATCAATTGTTGTCCTCTTGCATTCCCACTCATTTGGCATAATATCAATGATCTTATCTACAAGAGCCTCATCATCCAAAACTTTTTCTCCCATAGACTGTAAGCTATTAACAATAGTCATAAAACATGGTGAACTTTTCTTATAGGTTCTCTATAAAGAAAATTAAAGCCATGGTATTCAGCTCTCAACATAGCTCTTCTTGTCTCTATAACTTTAGAAGTACCAAATTGTGTAACTTCATGTTTCTTTAAGATACTGTTTACAGCTTCACATGAAGATATTTGACTATAGATGTTCCTAGTCATTGAACATAGAAATGTAATTCTCACACTAAATTTTTCTTAATATTCTGATTTCTCCTGATTAGTAAAAGTTCTCAATTTCTTATCAGGAATTTTATAGTCTCCAGTCAGCACTAGGTAGTTATCAACTAAAGTATTAATAAAGAATGTTTTCATCCTATCTCTCCAGTACTCATAATAATTTCTATATAAAATAGGAGGTCTGGTTTGATTTAGATTGTTAATAGTACTAACATTTAAACTTATCATCTTAAGGAAAATCTTTCCACACAAAAATGTTAGTAATATAAGTTTGTAAACAATAGAAAATATCGTAAGCAAGGAAAATAGAACTAGAGTATCTCTATGAAAAAATTAATTTGAACTTTATGAGTCCAAAAATATGATTATGAAAATAACAATAAGAATAATTCTTTTCTGAATCTAATCAAGAGATTAATTTAGATTAAACCAAAATTCTGAAGCTTCTTGTTAGATTGGTTCAGGGTTCAAGGTCACCTGCTCTGATACCAATTGTTGAGATTGTATGTGAGTATGATATACTCTATAATACCAAATGTAGGATCGAAATAATAGAGATACTGAATAAAGTATCAAATGATTCTCAAAATACAAGAGAGGTTGAATTGTATACTTAAAAAAACCATTGGAACTTTTAAAGATGGTTTTTTAGCAAGGTTAAACAAGGTAATTCGCAAAACCTCTATGTTCTTCACACATGCTTGATTCAAGAAATATAATTCCAATAAAGTGAATCCAGAAAGATGGTTCCTGAAAATGAAACTTAATGAATGTTTTCAAAGATAAAGATTTTAACTTAAAGCATATAGAATCTTAATGTATCAGAGTACAAGTATAAGGAAGTATAAGATAGTTATACATTCCTCACCAAATAAAATGAGGCGGAAAACATGTAATAAATAAAGTAATATGTAGTAAATATTTTAACCCAAAAAGAATGGTATCCAAAAACCTTGGATAAAGGTCCCTTGATTTATACTTTCAAGAAAGAATGTCTTACCCACACCAGTGTAATCCCTCGATACGAATATCAGATTATGTCTTGTTATCCCCGCAAGACTTCAACTTCAAGGTAGTCAGTACCTCTGTCTCCCTCAGTAAGGAAGACCTCAACTTCAAGGTAGTCGATACCTCTATCTTCCTATCCCTATAATCCATCGATTGTACACAGCAACAATCATAGCCTCACAACGAAAATCTGAACAAGAAGTTCAATACACACGAAGCAATAAGAGCCTCTCTCTAGAAATCACTTCAACAACATGAAATCTGTAGTTTCATAGAACATATGTGATATATTTCAAATGTGCTTCTATTTATAGGCACGACTTCAACGATTGGCTCCCTCCTCCAACAATCATATTTTTCCTTGAATTTTAGAGGGACCTGTATACATGTCACTCAAACAATGGTTAGTTGGTAACTGAATAAACGACATTGTTTTATAAAAAAAATAAGTGTAAGAAAAAATATGGTTAAATAACCAAAATAATTTATTCACAGTGTAAGGAAATAAATATTCTGAGTCTAACCAAAAATACATTCGGTCTCTATAATACTATGATATTTAGATTCTGTTTTCTAAAGAATTCAGAACCTGAACTCTATAGAATTACAGAGATTGAATTTCAATGATATTCATAATCAAGATTCACAATAATTTGTAAGATAAACTTATAAATATTGGAGTCTTAGTTCATGAGAATTCAGAGTCAGAACTGAGAAAGTTAGTAGTCTCAATTCATTAGAACTCGGCGTCAACACTCACAAAGGTTAGAGTCAAAATTCATTAGAATTCGGAGTCAGAACTCACAAATTTTAGAGTCATAGTTCATGAGAATTCGAAGTCAGAACTTAGAAGAGTTCTAAGATTGAATTCAGAGAACTCGAAGTCAGAACTCAGAGGCGTTTGGGGTTTTAATTCAGATAATTCGGAGTCTGAATTCGGAGTCTCAAAACAAAATGCTTCTTCATCTAATTATTACATGATTTCGAGGTTTTAGATAAGAAACATAATTTTTCACATAGAAAAAATAATTAACAATGAAAAACATGGTAAGGATAAATTTCATTGGGGAAGGAAAATTTTCCTTAGAGAATTAAAACACAGGGTAAAAAGAGATTTTCCTTGAGATAAGGTGTTTGTGATTTTTAAAACAAGAATGAATGATAAAGTCATATGGAAACCTTATTGACTCAAAAATCTTCCCCATGTATGAAGGAATGGAAAATTTATGAGCAAAACCTTATTGACTCAATAGTTTATCTAACCTTTTGAATCTAGTATGAGAAAAAATTAGTGAGATCCCCATAGATATTTATAAGAATATATCCAGGGACTTCATTAATGGTAAGCCTAATATGTCATATATATTTAAAAGTATGTTTCATAATTTATGCATCTTATAAGTTATTTTTCATGATTATGTGGTTTTATGCTATGATAAGTTTTTCTCACACAATGCTTTATGGTCTTAATCAATAACTTCAACAAGAATGAACTGGGATAACATTGAATATTTCAGAAATGGAAAGTATGGGATTTATAAAAATTGATGTCCTATATGGAAATACTAGGAAAATAACCAAGAAGGTGGTATGAATTTTATTTTATACTTTAGAACATAAAGATATTGCAAACGACATGTGAAAGGTATGAGATGTTCTAAAAGTTTTGTTTACATTAAACATAATAAGCATGATTAGATCAAGTTTGTGGGACCTAAATACATGATTAATATTTCATATTCTAGGAAAGGGGTATCATGTAATAAGATGATTAAGCATGAGTAATGGTTTATGAATAAATTTAGTTGATTAATGTGTATATATTTGGAATTCAAATATTATGTTATATGAGTCATGAATTATATAAGAATTGTATGTATATGTTTTCAGTAAGCATTTTTAATAATGTGTTAAATGATAATGATGAGCAGTGAAATTGATTGAATGGCATCGTTACATTAAGGGAAGCTAAACCTTATCACATTCTCGATTATGAGAAAATAAAATTTTATATTGATAAGGATTTAATGATATGGATAAAGTTAATTAGATTGTATTTATGACCTCAGAATTTATAATAGATTTTTTTAAAATGTTATATATATTATCATGGATGAAGTTTACAATGTTTTTTAGATTTAATTAATATATCCAATAATATTTGGAATGAGGAAGCAGAAATGATTTCAATAAATTTTATGGTAATTTAGGTTGTCACTATTTTGTAAGGGAAATATGATAATGGTATTCCATTTTTGGTATGTGACAACCAATATCTACTTTATGATGTATGGGGGATCAATGTTAAGAATATTTTAAGAAATTAAGTGTCCTTCATTATAATGCTTTGGATTTTTTTATTTTTGATTTTTTATAAGGATCACCTTTTTTGGAAAGGTTTAAGTTAAACTTAAGATAAGGTTTTAGAGATTAAAATATAATCTCACAATATTAGGATTTATGCATATTGGATAACCTATACTACTCAGTTTTCTATGATGATATCCAAACACAGATGGAATTAATTATCCTTCTATGTATGGATCTCATGATATATTAGTACTTCATGAATGAAAAATTCACCTTCATTCCATGGAGTAAGATACGATGTGGAAATATAGAAATGAAAAACCAAAAGTGTTAGGTCCACTAGGATAGATAACCTGAGAGGAGGGGTGAATCTGAGTATGAGTGATTAAAACAACTACCCCTTTTGATCATGTTTTGCTGTTATACAAAACCCTATTCTCTCTCCTTCCCAATGCAGAGTATAAGAAAACATTAAAGCATGCACAGGAAACAACGATTTTTACATGGTTTACCCTCACTGGGCTATGTCCAAGGAGCATACACTGACAGTGTTCCTATGTAACAGTTCCACTATAAGCGCACTGTAGTTTACAAGTTCGAAGCAGACTCATGGTCCCTCCTGCTTTACAACCACTCACAATTTGAGATCTTACTTCTCTCTCAACTGAAGTGAGCTCACTGCTTCTTCAGAAGATCCACTCATAGTTTATAGACCTGTAAGTCTCTTTATTTTCATGAAATAATGCATCCTCAACTGTTGATAGATGCTCTGTTGAAGTCCAAATTTCATCCACTGATGAATAACCCTATTCCCCTGAACACGGGGCAATTCCTTTGGAAATACCTTCACAAAGCACCCTACTTTGCAAGGATCCCAATTTTGCGAAGCTCAAACAAGCCTTCGCGAAGATCTTGCCTTTTCGTGAAGCACTCTCGCAAAGCTATCTTGCGATGCTCAAGTCGTTGCAGAGAAACTTCCCTCGCGAAGCTCACTTAGCCAACGCGGAGCTCACAACTTTCGCGGAGCTACAATAGCCGCCTTGAAGCTCTTCTTTTGTGAAGCACATGGGCTACGCGAACTACCTTCGTGAAATGAGAGCAAAATATCTTCTTCAAAAATTCTCTTCTTCTCTCAAGGGGGTCGACCTCTATTTATAGGCAATTCCACAGACCCTCGACCCTTCTACTCGATGTCCGTGCCACGCCATCACCAATCGTGATGCTCCAAAATTTCTGCCGGAATTCTCTCAAAATCGCGAAGTACCACGGCAATTTTCTGATCACAGAGCTTCTCGTAATCGTGGAGCATCACTGTCAACATTCCTTCGCTCCTTTGTCGTGAAACTCCCTCGTAAAGCCCTTCACTGCTGCGATGCGCTTCAACTCTGTCGTTCGTGAAGCTTTGACGTAATCACGAAGAATCACCGCTATCATTCTTCTAGTCTTCGCGAATTCCGAACCATGAAGCCTCTCTTCGCGAATTTCAGGACTTTTCCATCTTAAAATATAATCTTCATGGATATCCACTTTTCGAGATGCTCACCAACCTTCAAATTTTGGACCCTAAAAATTTGGCAAACACTGGAAAACGGCGCCACCATGTACTGCTATTTTGTACCGCCTCCAGATTGTCCATTCCTTTGTCATCGTTCTTTTGTCAATATGGATTTTCAAAAACTTCTTTGGAACTAGAAAATTCTTCATGGAAACCTGTATTGTCAACAAACACAATCATCCCAAAAATACTGCAATGTTACCATGATGGGTTTTTTCCCAGCAATCCCCCTTTGGGTTTCTTGACAACTCTTCACAACTCTTCTCAGAATGATTTTCTGCATGTTAATACCTCATTGAGTCTTCTACCCGCCGCAACAACCATTCACCTCTTGCGATTCTAATAGAGTTTAAGGATTCACTTAACACGTACTCTAATCCCACATGAGCAATGCACGACGTGAGAAACAAGAGTAGTATGAAAAGTTCATCAATGAATCACTTCATGTTAAACACAAATTGTTGATTCCAAGCTGATACCAGTGAAAAAATTGATACCAATTGTTGAACCATACCGATACCAACTGGTGATAGCTGGAAACCTTCTCTCACCACTCCAAACTCATTATTATTCGTTCATCACGATCCTCAGCTGTTGTGATATCTAGTCTTTGATCGATCACTTCTAGCATCGTCAGATTTGATACTCTCCCCTATCTCATTGCACTCTCCCTATCTCACTACTCCACCTGTTAGGTTCTCCCCATATCATTCATGATTTCTCAAATAGCCACATTGTATTCCCCTTGAAAAATAACTATTTTACTTGTCATCTTCTACCCATATCATTCATGATTTCTCAAATAACCACACTATCTCCCCCTTGAACAATCACTATTTTCTACCCCTTTGTCAATGAACCCAAAGGTTACTCATTTGCGGTCTATAATAGAGTAGAGAACACATATCATCACATTAGTAAAAAACACACACCAAACCTCGGGGAGAGGGGGACTTCCACATCCACACTTCTTGAAGTGCAAGGAGTCGACCGAACTCCTAGAGCCAGTCGATTCCTCTCAAAAGCTTCCTTAGGTAAGTTCTTTTTTAGAATGTCTGCAACATGTAGTTCTGTAGGCACATACTCCAACTTCACAATTCCTTTCTCAACTTTCTCCTTGATAAAATGATACTTTATCTCAATGTGCTTTGTTCTTGAGTGATGGACCGGATTTTTGCTGAGATTTATAGCACTTGAGTTATCGCACTAGATTTTGATCGGAGAATTCACTTCAACACCCATATCATGAAGCTATTGTTTCATCCACAATAACTGTGTGCATGCTTGAGTGGCCGCAATATACTCAGCTTCTGCAGTGCTCAATGAAATGCAATCTTTCTTATTTCATAGACAAGAAACATACAATTCATCAAGACAGAAAGCACCTCTTGATGTTTAGTTCCTATCATCCGCTGAATCAGCCCAATCTGCATCAGTATATCCCAATAATTTTGACATATATTTTCCACTATACATCAAGACAAAGTCCACTGTGACCTTGATATACCGAAGTATTCTTTTCATTTCAAGAATGTGCCTTTCCATGGGATTACTCTGATATCTCGCTGCTTGGAATGTGTTGATTACAATGTCAGGCCTTGTTGTAGTCTAGTATAGAAAACATCCAATGATTTGCCTGTATTCTGTGATATTAACTGGCTTTCCATCCTCCTCTATAGACAATTTCATCTAGGTAGCTACCAGAGTCTTCATCTTCTTTTAATTTTCCATTCCAAATCTTTTCAAAACCTCTTTTGCATATTTGGATTGTGAAATGAATGTTTCATTCCTTCCTTGTGTCACCTGTAGACCAAGAAAAAATGTTAGCTCTCCAATAATTGACATTTCAAACTCACTTTTCTTGAATTTGGAAAAATGTTTGTACTGAGCTTCAGCTGATCTGCCAAATATTATGTTGTCAACATAAACCAAGACCATCATCCTTTTATTACTATTTTTGTTCAAGTAGAGATTGTAATAAACTCCCCCTTGTTGGAAACAAAGCTTCTTCAAGTTCTGATCGAGTCTTGAGTACCATGCTCTTGGTGCTTATTTCAGCCCATACAATGCCTTTTTCAGTCTGTAAACCTTGTTCTCATCATCGTGAATGAGAAAACCATCTGGCTTCTCAATATACACCTCTTCCTCCAAAACCCCATTAAAAAATGAAGATTTGACATCCATCTAGAACACTTTGAACTTCTTTTGCACTGTGATGTCTAGGAATAATATGATTGTCTCTAGCCTTGAAACCGGTGAAAATTTCTCATCAACATCTATTCCCACGATCTGGGAGTACCCCTTGAACACTAGTCATGCTTTGTTCTGAATCATTGTGCCATCTTCATTCATCTTTTTGAGATAGACCCATTTAGTCCAGATGAAATTTTAATCTGTTGGCCTCGAAACAATCTCCAATGTTTGATTCTTCTCAATCTGATCTAGCTCTTCATTCATTACCTGAATCCATTTTTCATCTTCAGCTGCATGAGCAAAGCATTTTGGCTCAACCTGAGATAGGAAAGATGTCTGCTACAGTGATTTCATTCTCTTAGTCTGAACCAGAGCAGACTGATCACCAATGATATTCTTCCTATCAATTTTAGATCGACTCCTTGGCTTTTGTGATGATACACACTTTACTTCCTCATGCTCATCATCAGTATATTCTTCTGAATCAACATCATCCACTTCTGATTCCCCTGCATTTCTTTCTTCCTCATTAATCTCATCAGGAAATTGTTCACTATGTTGTTGAATGATCTCCTAATTCTCCACTACAGTGACATCATTGCTCTCAACTACTTTTCCCAGCCTTTTGTTAAAGCATTTATATGCCTTGCTTTTTCCGGAGTATACAAGGAATATCCCCTCATCTCATTGAGACTCATATTTCCTATGTTTTCCCTTTTTGAGGATAAAGCACTTACTTCCAAATATTCGGAAGTATTTCAATGTTGCGTTCTTTCCATACCACATCTCGTATGGAGTATTTCCTTCCTTCAGACACAATAGATCCCTATTAGAAATGTAGACCGATGATAAAACTGCTTCCTTCCAAAATTTCTCTAGTAGGTCCTTTTCAATGAGCAATGTTTTGGCCATGTTGTTGACTATCTAATTTCTCCTTTCAAACACTCCATTCTGTTGGGGAGTTCTTACTGAAGAAACTTGATTCATTATCCCGTGTTTCTTGAGATATTCTTCCACCTGACTATTTTTGAATTCCGTACCATTGTCAGTACAAAACTTCAGAATTTTCTATCCAAGCATCCTTTCACACTCCCTTTGGTACTGTATTAAGTAGCCGAACACATTAGACTTAGGGGAAATAAAAAATATCCATTCCATTCTTCTATAGTCATCAATGAAATGAACATAGTACCTCTTTCCATCAATTTCTCTTGTTGTGATAGGTCCACAAACATCTGCATGCACCAATTCGAGCACTCTTGTTGACTTATTTTCTTTTTCCTTATACGTCTTTCTGATGAGATTCCCTTGTTGGCATGCATTTCACATGTGAGTACGATCACGTGATATATTGGGTAGGTCTCTTGCTGTATCACACTTTACCAGATCTTCCAGGGATGGTTGGAAAAGATGACCAAGTCGTTTATGCCACATCTTGTTTTCTTCCTCTCTAGACAGAAAACACGTATCTTCTTCTCCACTCACCAGGTAAGGATTTCCCTTTGTTCGTTTTCCATGTAGAACTATTGCCCCGTCTCTTACTTTGATGACACACATCTTCTTAGTAAACCTAATAGAATGTCCGAGGTCACATAGTTGACTGACGCTGAGCAAATTGTGACTGAGGCCTTCTACTACTAAGACATCTGCACGTCTCATCTCTTTACCCCCAAACTTGGCCTTTACTGAGCCAATAATCTTCAAGCCTTTATCATTTCCAAACTATAAAAATATTTTTTCGTCATATTTCATGCCTGTAACAAGATCCTTATTACCTGTCCTGTGAGATGTGGAACCACTATCAAGGATCCACACACCAGAGCGATCTGATGCTTTAAGGGAAATTTCTGCCACCATGGACTTCTCATCCTTCTTCTTCATGGTCCATATTTGTTCCTTCACACTTGGCATCGATTGAGACTTCTGTTATTTCTCAGAGTATGATGGATCAGATTCATCCTGCAGAGGTGCAAATCTATATTGCGTTTTCAACTCACCTATTGGTTCATTGACCTATTGTTTTTGAACATTTGGGTTTTTCTTTGGCATATTTCTTTGTATGGTCGAAGTGCAGTACCTAGCCATGTGCCCGAATCCTCCGCAACCAAAATAGTGCCCTTCGAAATATGTTCTAGGGAACCTTTCTCTATTTGGATTCCACCTCTGTTCTTATGCCCTTTGATATTTATTGTCTATGGAACATACATACTTTGAATGTCCCATTTTTCCACAACAATAACACCTGATATAAAGCGCATTCATTTGTGTTACTTCTGCACTTCTAGTTTCCCTTTGGGATCTCTGAATATTTTGATTATGATTTGTTCCCAAATCCACCTTCAGTCTCAGAGTGGGTGCTTACTGTCTGACCTCAACTTTCACTACTTTCTATTTTCGATCAAGCCCTTTATCAGTCTTAGCATCTGAATAAAGTTGATTCTTCTTTTCTGTTGGACCACTATTCTCCACTTTTAGCTTCTCGGTTTTCTGAGTGATCTGCTTTCTAATGACCCAGTAGGAGTTAAGAGCTTTTCTTGATCTTTAACCTTTCTCAACAGACTGACAACTTCCCCTTCATGTTATTCAATATGCTTAAATTGTTATTTCCTTGTGTTATTCAAGCTATCGATCTCCCTTTTCTGTTCTTCAATTTTTATTTTATACTCACTAACTGATTCTGAGTCCTCTAGTGTTGATAACTTGAGTTTCTAGATTTCTTCCATCAACTCATACTTCTCATCTTCTGGCTATTGCATACAGAGTTTGGCGTCACGAACAACTTTTTTGGATTTCTTTGTTTTTGATCTCCAAAAATATATCTCTTCAAGAGAAGCCTCTAACTATACTTGCATATCAAATATTATCTCAACTTCTTCTTCTTCTTCATCAGCTTCGGTTTCATTCTTATTCTAAGAACTTCAGACAACTGCAACAATAGAATTTTCTCCTCGGTCTTTACAGTTCTCTATCTCTTCAACCTCCTCAACCTCAGACTCGTCTGAACTGTCATATTCTGTTGAAAGAAGGTTCTTTTTCTTAATGAAATTTCTCTTGAACTGTTTCTTTCCTTTCCCATAGGCTAAAGACTTCTTCTTAGGAATTTCTATTTCATCAACATCATCATCCTCTTGGAACTTTTTAGGGCATCGTGCTGCAAGATGTCCAACATTTCCACACTGAAAACAAGCAAGTGGAAGTTTCCATTTAAAATTTTCTTTTCCTCTTTGAAGGTTTGAGGAGAGGAATGACATCACTTTATGTATCTATTCTTCTTCCTGAGAGTCTTCAACGGTGAGCTTCTTCATGGCCTAGAATGCCAAATCTTTGGATTTCCCCTTTTCCATAGCATCGTTATCATCATTTCTCATTTCATATGCAACAAAGGTGCTGTGTAGGTTGTCCAATGTCAGCTCTTTTGGGTCTTTATCTTCCAAAACCAAAACTTTCAGATTGAACCGAGGTGTAAGATTCCTCAAGATGCACTTCACAATTTTAATTTCTTCAATATCTTCTCCAAGGCCTCACATGTCTTCCACTACAACATTTACCTTGTCAAAGAATGCATCAACAGACTCAGTTGGGTTCATTCTCAGATCTTCATACTTTTTCCACAACACTTGAAGCTTTGCCTATCTAACCTTTGTATCCCCTTCATATATATTCAATAACTTTTCCCACATGGAATGTGACGTTTTGGAAGACATCACCTTTGTATATATATGATTGGATAGGGCTCCCCTATGGAATTTATTACTTTGGCATCTGCATCCAACTCTCTAAGCTCAGCTTCTGATAATGTACCACTATTAATATCTGCTGTTATGCCATGCATTGCTACTGTGAACACATCCATTCATAATGATCAGAAGTAGTATTGCATCTGATTCTTCCATAGCTAGAAATTGTTCCCGTAGAAGATCGGAATATCTTTATGATTAGTGACCTCCATTTGAGAGAGAACCAACGATATTAACCTTTTCCTCTAATACCAATTTTTAGGTCCACTAGGTTAGATACCCTGAGAGGGGGGAGTGAATCAGGGTATGACATATTAAAACAACTGACCCTTTTGATCTTGTTTTCCTATTAGACAAAACCCTCTTCTCTTTTCTTCCCGATGCAGAGTATGAGAAAACTATAAACCATGCACAAGACACATCGATTTTTACTTGGTTCACCCTCATGGGCTACGTCCAAGGAGCATACCCCGGCAGTGTGCTGATGTACAAATTCCACTATAAGTGCACCGCTGTTTACAAGTTTGAAGCATACTCACTGTCCCTACTGGTTTACAACCACTCACAATTTGAGAACTCACTGCTCTTTCAACTGAAGTGAGCTCACTGCTTCTTCAGAAGATCCACTCTACGTTTATAGACCTATAGGTCTCTTCATTTGCATGAAAGCATGCATCCTCAACTATTGATAGATGGTGTAGTTGGGGTTTGGCTTAGTGGTAAGCACCCCGTAATACTACATGGAAAATGGGGGTTCAAAACCCATGGGGAACAGGTTACTGTAGCAGTACTGTAGCGGCACTATAGCAGCAGCGACACTATTCATCAGCGGGCACTATAGCGGCAGCAGGGCACCGTTGCGGCGGCGATACTGTGCGGTACTGTAGCAGCAGGTTACTATTCACAGAATGTGAATTGGCCTTTGAATTTGGGCCTACGGGCTATGTAATGGGCTACAAGCCCACTGGGCCTTCGGGCTATGTAATGGGTTTCCCTCTACCTAGTTAAAAGAGGACTTTGCTTTGATTTAATAATAAAAATGAGGCTTTGGCTCCAACCTTGTAAAAAAAACTATTGATAGATGGTCTGTTGAAGTCCAAATTTCATCCATTGATGAATAA
This sequence comes from Viscum album, assembly GCA_963277665.1. Taxonomy (NCBI): domain Eukaryota; kingdom Viridiplantae; phylum Streptophyta; class Magnoliopsida; order Santalales; family Viscaceae; genus Viscum; species Viscum album. Next base: position 401,568,473 of record OY728136.1, on the reverse strand, counting down.
CCCTTTTCCCCTAAGCACAGGGCAATTCCTTTAGAAATACCTTCGCAAAGCACCCTAATTTGCAAGGATCCCAATTTCGTGACGCTCAAAGAAGCCTTTGCGAAGCTCCTACCTTTTTGCAAAGCACTCTCGTGAAGCACTCTCGCGAAGCACTCTCGTGAAGCTCAAGTCATTGCAGAGCAACTTCCCTTTTGAAGCTCACTGATCCAATGCGGAGCTCACAACTTTCGCGGAGCTACAATAGTAGTCGCGAAGCTCTTCTTTCATGAAACACATGGGCTACGAAAACTACCTTCGTGAAATGAGAGAAAAATATCTTCTTCGAAAATTCTCTTCTTCTCTCAAGGGGGTCGACCTCTATTTATTCGGAATTCCACCGACCCTCAACCCTTCCGCACAAAGTCCGCACCACTTCATCACAAATCGTGAAGCTTCGAAAGTTCTTCCAGAATTCTCTCAAAATCGCGAAGTACCAAGGAAATTTTCCGATCGTGGAGCTCGTCATAATCACGGAGCATCACCATCAACATTCCTTCACGCCTTCACCATGAAGCTCCCTCGCAAATCCCTTCACCGCCGCGATGCGCTTCAACTCTGCCGTTCATGAAGATTTGACGTAATCGCGAAGAATCACTGCCATCATTCTTCTGGTCTTCACTAATTCCAAACCATGAAGCCTCTCTTTGCTAATTTCATGACTTTTCCATATTAAAATATAATCTTCATGGATATCCACTTTTTTCGATTCTCACCAACCTCTAAATTTTGGACACCAAAAATTTGGCAAACACTTGAAAACGGCGACACCTTGCACTACTTTTTTGTACCGCCTCCAAATCGTCCTTTCCATTGTCATCGTTCTTTTGTCAAAATGGATTTTCAATAACTTCTTTGGAACTCAACAATTTTTCATGGAAACCTACTTTGTCAGCAAACACAATCAACCAAAAAATACTGCAATGTTACCTTGAGGGATTTTTACCCGACACAAAGGGTGATATTTTTATTAATAAAAGCATTTAAATCAAGTAAATAAGTATTATTTTGAAAACTATTCCACTTTATGAAATGGATTTTCAATAAAATGTTGTCCCAAAATGATGATATTAATGATAATTTGTTAGCCTATTTGGTTTATGGATTTCTTTTCATTAACCCTCTAATAGGAATGTTATCTATCACTCTTCATATGAAGTTGATAGTTATATTTTTCACCCATGTCTATATTTTCACTTCCCACTCATGTTATCCTATATAGGAAACTAATTATGAGTTACTTTGTTTACCCTTTATTTTTATAACTTATCTTTTTTAAAGGAGGTTTTATTATTTAATGTTATGATGTAGGAAATTTAAAGTATTAAAACACTAATGATATAGGTAAATTTTTAGGGTGAAATTAATTTTAGGGGGGGTCATATGTAACATATAGATATTTTATTAATTTATATTGAATTAATTTAATTTTTTTGATGTTTTCCATTTCACGCAACACTAAATATAGCTTTTGTTATATAAAAGCACTATGTTTGTACTTCTTTATACATAACAACAAGTTAGTATTTCACTACATAAAAAATATAATTTGGATTAATATACAAAATAAATATATTTTTTTATGTTAAAAATAATACCAAGACCCTTTAGTAGCTTTAGTTACCCACAAGGATGAGTTATATCGAACTACAAAATAATATAATATTGTTATTAAAATATTATTATTGTTAACAACTATAAATTGAAATAGAAATTATGGATAATATTAACTAAATTTTAAAAATATTCATTACCCTTATATATGAAATAACTCCTTTGGTTATCAATTAATTAGAAATTAATGTAATAACTATTATAAAATACTGAAATTCCTTTTCTAAGAAAACTATTTCTCTTTATAGATACACAATTTTATCTAAATAAACATAATTAACCAATATTGAAAAAGTTTTTTAATAAAATTAATATTTTATATATTCAATAATTTTTTTACACTCATCCAATAGATTATATATGAATAAGATAGGAATTAATGCAATTATATGAAAAATATATATATTTTCCTATAAGATAATTTTTCTACCTTAAATTTTTTTATTATTTAAAAATATTAATTTTAAAAAATAAATTTTATTTTTTAATGTGGGATATAAAAATTTAATTTTGGTTAAATTTTGGTATTTTTAAGAGAGGTTTCATATTTTAATGATAAGTGAAGAACACAAAATTTTAATTAAAAACTTCTTTTTCATAAAATTTATTTTTATTGATAAAATAAATTTTAAAATAGTTTTAAAGTATAATTAGTAATATTATACCACAATAAATCCAATTTAGGTAATTGGAATTAATTTTATATTGAATATGAATATAAAAACATTTCAAAATTTTGAACATTTTCTCTTTAAAAACCGGTTGTCTCGTCCCGTTTGTGGGATTAATTTTAAATAAATTTTTGTCACTTATGTGTTCATAATTTTAAAAATTGATTCCATATTTGGAATATTATTGATTTATAATTAATATTATGGTCAACTTAGTTTTTTTTACCAAATTCATTTGTGAAAGTAAATAAAATTAATTATAGTGATTAACGTAAGAACATGTTTACTTAGTGTTTAAACCATAACTTAAGGGGGAAAATACTCTAGAAACATGTAAAAAACCCAATTGAGGGCCATATTTAGACTATATACTCCATTGGATAAACATTGAACAATTATTGGGGGCCCAATATTCAATGGAGGCCACTTAATAGTGTTTAACTTTTTATATTTACCAGGATGTCACTCCTCCACTATAAAAGGGAACTAACCCCCTTATTTCCTCTCACCTCTAAAGCCATTTGTCTCATCCAAAACCTACCTAAATAAGATCCCAAATTATCTTCCTTTATCTCAATAGCCTCAATATAAGAATAAATATAACCTAGGAATCCCTTTTGGTGTAAACAAAAATGATTTACTCGAAAAAGAGGCGGTTTGAATGTGTAAGAAGGACAATATGCGAGGTAAGGGTTTTCTCATCTTAATTTTTTTTCTATTAGATATATCCTATATTAACCACATATTATTATTGTGTGGTGTATATAATGATTTAATACGTGTTATATAATGAATTTACTTCATTTCATGATATTAGATGTTTCAATTGAAGTTATTCTCTAATGGGGTTCACGATTCAAAAGTTTTTCATGTAGTAAGTGGATTTCTAGTCTCGCCTTTTTTTGAGCAACCTATGACATATTCAAAACATGATTATATTATGTGGTGTATATACTGACATGAATTTATTATATTATTCTGAAACTATAATTTATTTTTATTTACATCACTATTTTATGATCACTTTTTCATGGTGTTTATGGTTCAAAAGTTACAAAATCATTAAAGTAGTTTTGTCTTAATATACCTTCTTTGGGAGACATGCCATTTTATGAACCTATATTCTTCTATGTTGTGTATATAACACCCTTTTACATGTTATATAAAAAATATACATATTTTAATTCTATTTTAGGATTCATTTAATGGTATTATTTCATTGGTTTTTGATTAAACGTTAACAAAATGGTAAGAGGCTATTGCTATAATCTAATCATTTACCTAGATTGTCTATGATTATTATTATATTCATGAAGAAGTATGATTCATATGTAAATAATTCTCATGATATTTCATATCATATGAATTTTCACGATATATTCATGAATTGGTACAATTTTTTCACTCTTTTCCACCTAAGATAATTAAGAAAGTGTTTTTAAGAAAATGTGACCTTTTTTCTCCCTTCGGTTTGAAATTTGTTTTATTAAAAACATTGTTTTCTAAAAAAAATCAATATTTATTTAATATTATTATTGAAAAAATTACACATGTTTTAAATTTTTAATAAAAAATGGTTTTTAAAGGAACCCCCTTCTCGTTTTCTCATCAAGAAACTTTTTTAAACATTTTATAGTGAAAAAGGAATGTTCGACATGAATGAATTTACCTACCGTAATGAACTTAATTTCCATGAACATTCATTTGATTATTTAAAATTTAATTTATTAATAAAATATTTTCCCTATTATTCTATATTGTTTTTATAATAAATTATTTTTCAATGAAATGGATTTTGAAAATGTTTAATGTTTTAAAAAGTGATTTTTAAAAGATGATTATTTTCCTTATGAAATGTTTCGAGTTATATTTCAAAATACTTCATCATCTAAGGTTTCATACATTGATATAGATTATTATTTATAGATGATATTATCCAAGGGTAAAATTAATATTCATTCCCTAAATGTTTTATGATTTTATTGATTGATCTCTATGACACTAATTTGTCTTCCATGGGTTATATGCTTTTGAAACAAACTTCTTTTAAAAGGATAAGCTTTGATAAAATGATTATGAAACCCGTATATTTTCCCTAGGTTATGATATTATGACCTGTTTATGATACCTATTTCATTTCATCATTTATGTTAGGATGATTATGAAACCCATCTCTTTTTATGGGTCGTTATATGATGATTGTTTTATTGTCTTGTGGAAAAATATGTATTATTTCATTATGTGATTGGTGGTAAATATATCTCCATCCTATATACTGAGTAAATATTTATATCTCATAAAAAATATAGTGTTATAATGAGTATTGAAATAGGTTCAGTATGATAGGGATGGAATGATGAGTGAACTCATTGAATATTACATGGATCGAATGAGGAGTGAACTCAATTTAGTATGACGGGGCTTGAATGAGGTGTGAACTTGATTCAGTATGACCGGGATGGAATGCGGAGAAAAATTGGTTGTGTAATACAGGGATGGAATGATATGTGGAACTGGTTCCTTAATATAGGGTTGGAAGGGGAAGTGATCCCAATTTAGTAATAAAGGCATGAAACGGGAAGTGAACACGGTTCTGTAGTAATACATGACTGGAATGGGAAGTGAATCTGGCTTAGTAATAATGGGTTGGAATGGGGAGTGAACCTCATTTAGTAAAGGAATCTGATAACTAAGATAGTCCTATAAGTGAATTGTGACTAGTAATATGGTTTTGAGAGTTAACTCATTCCACTAAGATGGATTTGGTATTAAGTCATGACTACTATGGAAATCATTTTAAATTTTTTATACATCTAACAAAATTCATTGTCTTTTTTTATGTTATGTTCTAATGGGTTATGATCTATGATTAACATATGAATCATTCATTATTAAATTCTAATACTTATTCCATGAATTAATACTATGATCTTTTATATGTAGGCACTACTACAAAACTGGGTTTGTCCAGCACTAGGTTTAAGTAGTGCTAGATAAAATCACAGTTAAAACTTCCTTCTTCAACTCTAGAAAAAGTGTTGTTAAAGGGGACCTTTAACATATTTATTTTCAACACTGTTAAATGGGGTCTTTCACAAAACTAAAAAAGTACTGTTAAAGGGGGTCCTTTATCTGCACTTTTAATAAAGCACTGAAAAACCCCCTATCAGCACTAGTAAAAAGCACTGATAAAAGGGATTTTATCAGTTCTTCTAAAAAAACACATATAAAGGATGCGTCTTTATGAGAAATTTTTTATAAGTGATGATAAACCCCCCCTTTATCAGTGATTTTTTACTAGTGGTGATAAATGCTATATTGCAAAAGAAAAATATTTCAGTTAAAATAATATATATTTATTAAAATATTAATATATTTATATTGATATAAATATAATATATATTTTTATTGATATAAATATTATTTATAAATATATTTAAATATGTTTTAGATAAGTCTAAGTAAAAAAGTCACACATAATATGTAATATATTTCGTGGTAATGGCATATAACTCTAGAATATCCTTGCAATACCAAAAAACCCAAAAAACATGATAATAACTCTAGAAACCTATTAAACACATAAATATGTAAATAAGCCCTAAAAACCCAAAAAAAACCATAAATTTTGATCTAGGAGTCCATTTCAGCTCCCTAACTATTAAAATCAAAGCTTATAAAATGAGATAAATCCACGTGATATTTAAATCATTTGATATTCAAAATAATAAAATGTAATATAGTATCAATAAAGTCTAAAATCAAACTCAAAATTCAAACTACCATAAAATTTGATCCAACTATCTGTTTGAGCTTTACCACCTATGAAATAGAATCCTACGATGGGATAGATGACCCAAATATCTATGAAATGATCTCAAATCTTTTTCCTATTTTTCAACACTCAAAAAGGCCATGATGGCCTCTAAAACTGTGCTTTTAGTTGGCATACCCACTATAACATCTTATCCTAGTGTCTATTTGGCCTATAGTGCATATCAAGTCGAATATTGAAATGATATATATGCCCTGATATTCAATGGGAAATTTTTATCATCTTTATTGGGGACAAAACTACGTTTATAATCATCATATGCCACATTTTCCACATTTAATGGATTTTAAAACTACTATAACTTCTAATCCGGGTGTCTGTTAGGGCTAGAACACATACAGTATTGAATCTTGTGATGAAATATGTGCCTCATTAACTCAAGGGATCTTTCTATCACATCTTTTGAGTCCAAAAAAGTCCTAAAAGGCCTGTAAAACTGATTTTTTAGGCTCCATATCCTAATTGTTTGACATTAAACTGATTTTAAGCCTCTATTAAGGGGTTCATTTTCCATTTTTTAGTGGGGAATGAATCACTACCAAAAAACAAGGTTTCTGCTATGCCACACTTTATCAGTGCAAAAAAAGAGCTGATAAAGGGGGGGGGGGCTTTATCAGCGCTAAAAAAGCGCTGATAAAGGGTACTTTTAACACTGATAAAAAGTGCTGTTAAAAGACAACCATTACCAAAACTTTTTTTAGTCCTGATAAAGCCCACCCCCCTTTTTTTGAACTTTTTTAGCGTTGTTAATGGGGACCCCTTTATCAACACTTTTTGTAGCAGCGCTGATAAAATGGGGGCTTTATCCATGCTTTTTCTTAGCGCTTAAAAAGTTTATATTTAAATAAAATCATGAAAAATAATATATTGTTATATAATTATATTTATACTGATATAAATATAATATATATTTTTCAAATATGTTTTGGATATGTATAAATAGACTATTACATTTAATATATAAAAAATTTAGTGAAAATAGATTTAAAATATTTTAAAAAATATTTTTAATTAATAATTTTTTAATTTTCATCGATTAATAATCATTTAATAACAATTTGAAGAAACAAAAAATCAAAAACAATAACAAAATATCCAAAATATGTGGAAAATGTAACTCAAACATAAAACTGCAATTACATTTGATCCCAGAGTCTGTTTGAGCTACAACATATCAAATAAAATCTTTCGATTAGTTATTTGTGCTAATGACCCAACGGAACCTTTTATCACATTTTGTGAGGCCCAAAAAGGCCCATAAGGCCTCCAAAACAGATTTTTTAGTTGGGATGCCCCAATTGTTTTACATTCAAATATGTATAACTTCTAATCTAAATGTCCTCTAGACCTATACCACATATCATATCGAATGTTGTTTTATTTTCATTGATTTGACTGGTTTTGGAGTTGAAAAAGACTTTAATATTAGAAGTTATGGCCGTTTTAAAATTCTATGTCTTTTCAAATACACATATATATGCATTTACTCGTAAATATATACATCACTATATGTGTTTGTGTGTTTTATATATGGATGTATGTATGTATGTTTTTATTTATAAACACATAAATAGAAACATAATTTTTGAATGTATTTAAAACTAATCTTATAAAAATATATAAACATACAAATATATATATTGAATAAAAAATTATAACTATATATATATATATTAATATAATAATAAGTATATATATACTAATATATGAATGAATATATATGTATTAATATAACTAGATATATTTATATTAATATGAATCTATATTAATATATGAATAAATATAATTATATATATATAAATAAAAATAAATATATATTAATATACGAATAAATAAATATATACAAATATATTAATATATGAACAAATATATTTGTATTAGTATAACTAAATATATTTATATTAATATGAATCTATATTAATATATGAATAAATATAACTATATATATATAAATAGATATATCCTTAAATAGGGAAAAATCTAATTATCTTAGGGGTAAAGGTGCAGACGTGCAAGGGGGAAGGTCTCGGGTTCGAGTTTGGGTGTAAGTAGGGAGGGGAGTGTGGGAAAGTGCAGGATACGCAGGCAATTGCAGTGCGCGGGAGAGTGGGAGGGGGTCTACCTAGCGCTGATAAAAGTAGGGGGGTCAAGTGCTATTAAAAGATCCGTGAGAATTTTAATTTTAATTTTAATTTTTTGACTTTTATCAGTGCTAAAAAATCACTGATAAAGTACATTTTTATCAGAACTTTTTTTAGAATTGATAAAATTCATCTTTTATTAGTGCTTTTTTAGCACTTATAAAAGGGGTCATTATCAGCGCTTTTCTTAAGCACTGATAAAAGGGACCCCCCTTATCTTCGCCTCAATTAACAACACTTTTATAGCACTATTAATGCCCTTTTCTAGTTCTGATAAAGACCATATTTGTAGTAGTTAATTTATTCCTAGGTATTATAGTCATATTGATATTATAGATTTTAAATTTTATCAATTTTCATAATGTATTGTTATTTATAATCAAATTTCTAACAATATATACATATTTTTTTATATATTGACACCTGAAAATTAAATTATATATATAAATAATTAAACATATTTATATATAAAATATATTTATCAATATATAATTATTATCTAAATAAAAACTAATATTCTTTTTATAAAATGTATATAAATATATTAATATATTAATATATAAAATACATATATATAAACATATTTAAACATATACATATTTATAAATAAATATATATTAACATATATACAAATATATGGATAAAATAATAATATAAAAAATATATAAATATATAGATATATCAAAAAATGTAAAAAATTAGTATTTGGGAGTGGAAAAGGTGTTGGTTTCTAAGAAGGAAGTCTCAGGTTTGAAACGCTCTAGCTGTATGGGCATATACTAGGGGGGGTATAATCTAAAGCACTAATAAATGGGTGGGGTCAGCGCCTATAAGGGGGTGGGAATGAAAAAAAATCATACCCTTTATCAATGGGTCCTTTATCTAGGATTTTTAGCACCCTTAAAGGAGGCCTATAATAGTGATAAAAAGTGAAAATAAAGGTATACTTTAGAAGATCTAAAAATATCACTGATAAAGCCCCCATTTATTGATGATTTTTTTGCATTATTAAAGGGGGTGGGGTCATTATCAATAATTTTTTTAGCACTGCTTTAGATAACCCTTTAATATTGGTTACATTATCATCTCTTATATAGCACTTATAAATCCCTTTTAGTATCCCTGTCAAAGGCCCAATTTATAGTAGTGAGGGTATTATATTCAAATTTAATTCTCATATTCTCATATGCTTATCCCAAGTTATGCTTACATATATCCTTTATTTTTACACTTACTAAGCATATGAGATAACCCTTTTTATTTTTTCTTTCTTAGTTTATAAAGAAAGGTTTTATGTTGGAGTAATAAAGGGGAAGATATTTAAGGTAGATGTCGAAAATAATTCACCAAGATAGAATAATTTGTTTCCAAGTTTATAATGACACTACACTTACATGGTCCTCTAGAATTTACTTTTATAAAGCGATGAATTTTCATCTAAAATGATGTAATATACATGTATTTTAATCATGGGTCTCTATATGTATAATCCTCATTTTTAATCATTATATATTTATAAGTTAGTTTTTATCTATTTTCAACTATGGGTGTAAGTAATATTTATCACATTGAACTAGTTTCGTAAAAGGTGATTTGGTATATATTCATTTTATAAAGTCAATAATTATTATAATATATAAAGTAATAGAATAGGTTTTTCAATATATTTTATAATTCTATAACATCATTTCATGGTAGTTTTTTTATGATTCTTGAGAATGAAACAGATGATGAGATTGTTTCGGTGTTTCCTATTTAAGGAAGGGATGTTTTTTAATTATTGAGCTAAATGTTGGTATAAACTTCACAGAACCAAAGACAATATTTTTTATATTTATATATTATTATTCTAGTAAATATATTCTCATATTAATCCATGATATAAATGCATAGTATTATTCAAGTAGGTAGTTAAACTGACCCAAACTAGTAGCAACCATGACTGATGGATGATTATGAGGTGGCTTAGTTATAATATCATTATAAAAAAGATTAATAAGATTACTTGGTGATTATTAGTTTGGAATATAAAAATTTCAAATAATTAAAATATTAAATAATTTATATAAATTCATTACTTAGAATGAAGAGATCATTTTCCCCTTTGCTTCCACATTTTATAAAATTGAATTAAATATAATTGTTTATTGATTATATCATTAATAGATTTTAAAAATTGTCTTAAAAAAACCATAATGATAAAATAAATATAATATTTATTCATTAAAATTTTTATTAGGACCATTTAAAAATGGTGGTAATAAAAATAAAAATGGAAATCAATCGTTCCTTGGAGGAGGCAGGCCTTACATATGCAATGTTGATGATTTATTTTTTTGTAGAAGAGAAAAAATGTATAATATGTTATATAATTTCAGAATATAAAATATTTTTTAAATTTCATACTTAAAAATTGAACTCAATGTTATTACTAATCCTGAATGGTGGTTAATAAAAATTAACCATGACATTTGTGGATGCAGTAGCCCCCCCCACACACACACATACAAATGTCTCATCCTCTTTTCTTAAGGAAAAAAGTGAAATGGTGGTTAATTATTATACAAATAGAATAAAAAAATTAATCATATACAAAATACCTATTTAATTACACATTTTTTTTATAATTTTAATTGTAATATAAAAATATAAAAACAAATATGTTAAATAAAAATCATCACTCAGGTTGAACACTTTGAAATTTACTTAGATGATCCCTTATAAATGGATGGAATATGGAAATCTATTGTGAAATGAATCTCAAAATACAGAAATATTATTTTATAGGAAGGAAGAGTTCAGGTTTCTAGTAGGGAAACTAAATTTTATAGTGGCATTCAAGGGGTGGTGAGAGGCCCCTTTTATAAGTGATGAGAATGACATTTTGTCCCAATATTTCAACTTATTATAAAAGGAAAACCTATTAAATGAGTAAAGTGGATCCAAAAATAGAAAATAATTTAGTGGAGAGTGGTATAAGGTTTAAAATATATCAACCAATCATTTATGTACAAGTGTTTTTATGTTTGAATCCCTTTACCCCTTGAATTATTACTTTTACCATTTTAGATCATACAATGGTAACAATTTTTTACTTAAGGAAACATACATTTATTCCCTGAAATAAAATGAACATTATTAAATACTTTTGACCTATTTATTAAAAAGATTAAATCAATTTAATAATATTAAATTACTAAATATGATAAAAATTAATTTTAAAATAATAAACATATAATGTATAAAAATATTTGTTTTAAAATAAACTTAAGATAAAAAACATAAAATATGGGGTTTTAAATTAAACCCACCATTTTTAAAATATTATAGACTATTATAAGATACATAATTTTTTCCTATAAAAATATTAAAAGAATTCACAACTCACACTTATATACTAATAATGTTATAAAAGTTATGTTATTTTAAAAATGATATTTTTCACTATTCTACTAAAAATCAATATTTTTTGAAAAATCCCAAACATTCATCTTATTAAATATATTTCTATTATGAATAGGAAAATAATTTTCATTTTTGAAAATTGAAATTCTAAAATATTTAAATTTAACTTCTAAATAAACTAATGTGAGATAATGAAAAGTGTTTTGATAAGAAAATTGATTTTTAAAATATTATCCATTCTTTATCATATTTTCCATTATTTAAGAATTAAATTAGTATTAAACAATTATTAATATAAAATATATTTTATCATACTAAACCACATGTTTCTTGAAATAGAAATTCATATCATCTAGAGTAGAAATATTTAGCAAAATAATTTTTTAAGCATAAAATAATTTTATTATTCAATTATGGTATAATAGTTGAATTAAAATTATATTAAAATTACTATTTATTTTTGGAGTATAAATATTCTATAAATAGTTTTATCCTATTTATTACCTATAATTAAATTTCATATTTTTAATTTCTTAAACATATCATTTTTTTCATTTTAGTTTGGTGTTGCGTATGGAGAAAGATATTGAACCCATTGAATTATCTAATTACAATATTATTTTATAATTTCAGTATGTTACATCCCCCACCATAAAATAAATTATATCCTATCAATTTATCTAATAATTAAGTGTAATTTTTATTTGGAATTCATAATTAACCATACATTACTAGATGATCATGGTTGTATATAGGATATAGAATGAGATTTGTTTGTATGAAAAATTATTATATGCACTTTATAAAGAGAGATAACCCAAACTTAATTTCACATATAATTATTCTAGGGGAATAAGATCTATTTAAAAGTAATAACATCCTATAATCCATAAAAATAATGTATATGATAATCATACCTCTAGGGTTAAAGTAACTCAATATCTAGTATTTGGTGAAATCTTACATGAAATATGAAACTATTAAATATAGTGTAAAAATTAAATATCCACTGAATTTGAAGTAGTTTCATAGGATTTTCCTTATTATTATGTGTATTGGTAACTATTTACCTTTTTTTACTTCTTTTATGATATTCAGTCTCATAATTGCTAACTCCCTTGAAATTGAAGTAATATATTTTTGTATATTCTCTACTTCCATTACACTTATGAGCCCAGTGACAGTTATCTCCAAACATTAGAATTTACCTATTCCTTTACAAAAATATAACTTATGATTCTTTCCATATTTTTAACATGTAAGAAATGGAATATTATTTCCTTCATCATATTGGTCAACCAAATTTATCTGAAATTACATGCCTCTATTATTTATAATGTTTGTGATTTCAACTATGTTCATGTTGTTATTTATAATAACATATAGCCACTAAAAATAATCACAAGATTTTTCTATTTATTTCTTATCCCGTTATTTTTTTAGTGGGATAGTTTCTGTATTATTAATGGAATCCATTGTTAAATTGGATCCTTTGTGATTAATCCATTAATGGAATATATATATTCTAATTAATTATATCCATGGTCAGTTTCTTATTAGGTTTTCCAGTCTTAACATAATCGAATCCCTTATAATGGTTTATAAAGAGAATCTTAATAAACCAAATAATATCTCGTGAGAGTTTAAAACTAGGCGTGAAGTTAGGTATCTCTATTTTGCATTGGGTGAAGATCAAGTTAATACAAAATCTAACCTTTTTGATTTTATACCCCAAGGGAAATTTGTGCCCAAGCCTGCATCCACTTATAGTATCTATATATAGATGTAATTTATACGAGAATGACTCAATCTATGCCTTACCAAAAAATAAAATGTTATCCTATATTTATAATTATCTATTCTAATTATCCATATGGGTTTCATTATAGTTTTATTATCTTAATCCCAAGATAATAATTTCATTGTAACATTAACAGTAAATCATTTACTATTCCAAAGGTTTATCTGTAACCCAAAAATTTTGATCAACCTTAATGCATCAACCCATACATTATCCTTAACAAACTTTATAATATCCTAATTTATCTAAACACTATGGTGATACAAACTATGATTCCCTAAAACCAAACACATGTTAATTAAATTATATAATCAAAATAGTTATTTATCTAAACTACTAAGACCTATTAGGAATATAGATTTTTTGAATTAGGAAAAATCATCAACTAATAAATCCCAGGTTCTTTCTCAACTGAATGATATTTTATATATTATAAGAAACTACTTAATAAATAAAAAGTATTTAACATCTCCCATTAATTCTCCACATAAGATATCCTTTTAGAAATATCTTGTGTAATTTGTCTCTTCACAACCTAGGAAAATGGAATCATAAGAAGGGTTGAGCTCAAATCCTTAGTAAAAAAGTATAACAAAGGCAATAATTCCACACACATGTAATTAATATTATGAAAGGATTCAGTAGTCATCATAATGACATAATAAAATAAAATCTATAGCATAATATATCAATGAAAATAAATCAAATCATGTATAAAAATAAATACTAACTACACAATGGTTGAATGCATAATTTTGGACATCAAAATATGTTTTCAAGGCCTTATTTCAAGAAATTATTCTAATATAGCAAGAAGTATTCACCAAAACCCAATCTATTTCACCTCATGAGACTTATTAATTCATTAATGGGATATATAATTTTTGTCCCCATCCATCACTTATTTATGTCCATTGCCTTTATCATATCTAAAAATGAATAAACAATTCGTCACTAACTTTTACAATAATCAAATGTTTTAGAATAATAACATACAAAATTAAAATAATCATCCCCATGATAAAAAAATAGATAACATGATCATAAATCATATAGAGAAATAATGTGAATGGTTAAATAATATATATTCAATGTTATTAAGTAATCAATACACAATTGTATCAGAATAAATAATATACATATTTTTAATAGTTCTCTAAATCAATAATTGTTATAGGTTTCTATATGAGAACCCCTTAAAAAAAACCATACAAGGTTGTGGTATAAAGTTATGTAAATACTAAAAAAACATTATCATAATCCATCCAGAGTAAAAAGGTGGATAGTTTAAAAATAACATAATCCCAGTGTAATAAAGAAACATAGAAGACTATTTTTATAATTGAAAAACACCCCTGTAGAAGAATGCAATAAACTATTTTAAAAACAAGGAGATCAATAATTGAATTATTTGGTAACACTACTTCAATACACCAAATGATATATATATATATATATAAATATAAATGAAAGGATAAATCATGAAACATAAACCCTATTAAGGATAATATATTTGAAAATTATAATCGAAAGGGGAGCTAAAACTTACAAAATATTTTAAAAAACATTTTATACATTCATGTAAGGTATACATTTACATTTCACTTTCAAATATACCTTTTAAAATTGTGACATGAATGATTTATAAACCCTTTAATTTTAAAAATAATATCTAATTATGAATCCATGATGATACATAATGTTTATACTAGTAAAATGAGTATAGGATGACAAAACATAGGAAAATGAAATGGAAACCCTTTTTATTATTTTTAAAATACATTTGTTAAAAACTCACATAGTAAGATGAGTAGAAAATTTTTTATATGTATCTAAATATCTTATTTCTCCATATATGTAGATAAATTTATATACGTTAAAATATTAGGATATAAGAACCCAAGCATGGAAGAAATAAGTTCATGATGAGACTATATAACTCAAGGAAAAAAATACTTGAGTTATCAATATCCCTTACAAGCCACATACTCCTTGAAGTAAGAAATTTTTCATGAAGGGGTTTTATAAATGATAAATTTGAGTAAATATAATACCTCATAATATAATTTTTTTGTAGAATTTTCACAAATTACAAGAAATAACTACAAGAGAAATGATCATAACACAATGAAAAAAATGAGTTACCAAAAATCATTATAACAAGGGTAACAACTGAATCACAATCCATTTGTTGAAAAGGAACTAATTAAGATTATTATTTTTATTTTTTAAAAAATATTTGATAATGATACATACATGGGAAGCGAATATACCATTTAAATTAAAACGTGATACATAACATAAAAATTCCTCAAGTAATTAATTTTTAAGACAATGAACCCTTTGAGCTTGAATAAAACTTTAATCACATCTGATTAAAATAGAGGTAATGTAACTAATCATAAAATAAAATTATTAAAATACATTTCATGACATTATATTTAAAATTGGTAGTATATACACCACATAAATGAAATTTTCTGCATAATACCAAACATGTCTTAAAAAGATGAATTTGATATGAAAAGCCTTACCTCAGTCCTGATCCATTCTGCACTTGCATAAAATATCCTAAATAATTAAATTAAGTTCATTAAATAAAAACATAATAAACTTATTCATAAATATATCCTTTTATTCTCTTTCTTTGATAATCATTATATATGTATTACTTACTTTTTACCTATTTTCAACACTGGGTGTTTTTAATAGTTATTGGTTCAAACTAGTTTACTAAAAGTGGTGTTGGTCTATATTATTTTTTCAAATTCCTTAATTATTAGATAATATTAGGTAATGTAATATATTTTTAAAGATACATTATAAATCTATGATTTCATTTATTGTAATTTTTCTTTAAGATCCATGATGATGAAATCGATAACTAGAATGTTTGAGTGATTCTTAATTAATGTCGGGTGATGTATAAGTTAATGATTTAAATGATTATATAAACTTGAAAAAAAAAATTCATATTTATATTATATTATACCAGTGAATCAGTTCTTATATTCATACATGATATAAATATATAATATTCTTCATGTATTTGGTTAAACCAACCCAAACATGAACCTTGCATGATTAAAGAATGATTATAAGGTGGTTTAGTTTCAATATCATTATAAAAAAAGCTTAATGATCTTATTTAGTGTTTATTAGTGTGACACATCATAATTTTAAAGTGGTGGAAAGGTAAAATAATTTATAAAAATTCATTAAAAATAAATATGAAATAATTTTCCACTTAATATTCTCGTTTTAAATGATTGAAATAATGATAATCAATTTTTGATCATATCATTAATAAGAGTTTCAATTTATAATAATATAATGTTAATGATATCATAATAATAATTTTTATCCATGAAACCCATTCTTAGGACCATCCATGAATGATTGTAATGAATAAAAAAATAGAAATCAACCATTCCATGAAGGGAGAAGTTCATATGTATCTTTTTTGATGATTTCACTTTTTATAGAATGGGAGAAATGTATTGTATGAAATGTAATTTTAGTAGATTTTTTTTTTGAAAATTTTTTGGTCTAGACACAGATTATGTGTGGTATTTTGGGACATGAAGATCATTGAAAATGATATAATAAAAATATCAAGTATATTATATCATGCACACATTGTTTTTATAGTATAACAGAATATCCCCTAAACAATGTTTTAGATAGTAAAACCAATACCTCTATTAAATCTTGAATTTAAGTTTTACCCTAGGAATTATATCATTGTAGTAAGCATTTGGTGTTTTTTTAAAAGATATTATTGGTGGAATAATAACAAAATATGTAAATAAATTAATTTATTGATTATTAATTGGCCCTAAACCAATTCCACATTTATTTAATAATGAATATAGAAAATTACTTAGTCTATTCACATAGTCATATGGATTTTAGATGACAATTGTAGAGATTCTTGGTGGATCATAATGAGATCATAGAATTATGATCAATTTTCCATGGTTCTATCTTCACAATCAAAGTTATTATATCTCACCAACCACAATGACATATTGTATGTTTTCATAAGTGATCAATACAATCTCAAGGTGGGATGTTTTTTTCATTGTATTAATCCCCATTTATGATTATTCTATATAAAACATGAAATTATTCCTCAATGTATTAATCTTCAGGTCGATTAATTATTTAGATTTTATGTTTTTCTTCCTAGATTTAGGAAATGAATAACAATTTACTCATCCTTGTTTACTCTTTGATGTTATTCATTTACCATAAAGGGATTGAGGTAAACCCAATGAATGGATTATGTTTGTTCCAAAACTTTTTTTATTTTATCCCCTCATCTATTGTGAGATCATTTTCAATATTTCATTTGGCTAGTGGTTCAATAATACTCAGAAACCGATCATTGTAAAATCAATGTGTGGAACGAATGATAGTTTCTATGGGTTTAGATATAGGATTAAAGCCATAATAAGTGTGTGATGATTACGATACAAGATCAAATATTAGATTAGGATTTTTCATTCATGGATTGGAGTTGTAGGGGTGTAGTGTGATGGGAGGTGATTCCCAAATGGACAAGTGGACGAAATAAGACCACTAGTGATGTCTTGTGTGTAGTAAACCTTAGATCTAAGATATATAGGAATATTTTATAGTGGATATGCATGATTCATTTCCATGGATGAGAAAAATGATAAATTCTATAATTTTGTCAAAATTTGAGTTATATTTTCTGTAGTTTGGATAAACACATGCCATGTGGAGAACCCCTACAACTACTAGGGTTTAGATGTAGAATCACACAGCCCATGATTTGTGATAGTTCACACACTATTTGAGCCTTTATTGGTGACTTGATATGTAATCATGGGGTACTTGGGAACGATATTGTCCATTTTACAGAGCCATATACATGACTAGTGTACACAAGAATATTCCATGAAAACTCGAATGTTTATCACAATTAGACACAATCGGTGTACATGAGAATGAAAAAAGAATATTGGAATGGGGTGGAATAAAATGGCATGGAAACATATATGGGGATGTTTGTACTAGCCATGAGATGTTTCATGATTCTTCCCAAGAAACTCAGAGTCCTTTTTATCCTTAGTATAGGTGAGTATTTTTAGTGTGTGTTCCCCTAGTTCATCCAAATATAGGTGTATTGAGGTGTACCATCCTAAGAATAGGATTAGTTATCACCTATATATGTGGGTCTTATATAGTATCTGGTATCTCTATTTGTGTCCTGGGGTATGATCCTACATAATTCATATTTAGTTTGGGTCAGGTATCCAATTATCAACTATTAGGGTGTGTGATCCCCAACCTTGTGGGTTAATCAAGATAGTGTAAGGTATTTTCCATAGTCCATGGTCATGATCCCCGATCTAGGTATCAATACCTTCTATGTTCTATAATTTAACTATTTTTGGATAGAAATAATGATAATGAACTCTCAGAAGATATCGATTAGTGTTAGAATGACCCAAGTAGTGATTTCTCTTGAATGAGCATAGCATTGAAACCTCAGGTGCAATACAAGGATGAATGTATGGTTGTGACCATAATTTGAGACTTATTGTCTACCTTGTATATATCTAAGTTATTGACGGTATATTTATTTTTGATATATATCCCTTTTATGATTTTTTTTATTTCATGGTGTCCAACTTGGTTTGTTTATACTCACCCTTTTAGGGTATCATCCTTCAAATTCCATGCCTTATACAGATGATAAGTCTTTAAATAGACTCCCAAGATGAATAAGAGTATGTGTAGATTATTTTGGCTTAATAGGCCATTATTGGTTATTTTTGTCAAATATCATCACAATCCACATTTATGACAATGTTATAAACTATTATATGTTTGGTGGGTTTATATTTATCTCTTTTTCGTTGTCATACTCATTTCATACTCTGATATGAGATTTAGTTGTATACATGCATCAAGATATAATTTTTATCATTACTTTCTACATTATAGTAGTGTTTGGATATTTTTCTCATGTGTATAGGTACCATAGTATAAGGCCTCCCATATGTGGGATATTCCTACTTGATGCTAGTTGTTATCCCCATTCCTATGGGAGGTGGGCTTTAGGTGTCACACTCAGCTTACTATCATCCAGGAGGTCCCTAGTGTGTTGATTCCTAAAAAGGTGGTATAAAATAATTAGGTTTACCTTATTAATGGAGTTTGTAGATGTTCTAGGTATGAGAATTGTTTTGTGAATTATACAAATTGTGTTAAACTATCTCGAGTTCATCTCTTAGGATATGGAACATAGTGAAGACATGGCGGTTGACATATCCATTCATCAATATTTTTATAACCTTCTTATAAAATTGGTACATTTTGGAACTAGTTCTTGGAAAAAAGGTGTGTGCATCATGTAGGAATGGGGTGTGGTTTCCATGTCCTTATTTAGTTAGCTCTCTATTTATACTCTTTGACCATGTTTCATCTTAAATTTTTTAGGATTACACCATAATTATATCCAGCTAGGATACCATAGTAGGATCACAATAGTGATTCTCTTTGTGGTGATGCTTTTATACTGGGACACATAAGGGATGTGGCACTTTCAAGTAATTTACCAATATTAACCTCATACATTAAGAAGTTGGTTTCTCCATCAATACCATCAGTTGATAGGAATATGATGATTGCACTCCTTGATTTAGAGAGACATATACCCCTACAAATTTGGGGTGACCTAAACCTCCAAATAATAGAGGACTACCTCCATGTAGTGGTGTGATTTATTTCCATATTAGGACCCCACCATATTATATTTTAGTCTTAGTGACATGTTTTATACAAGGCTATATGAGGAAGTGGTGGATTTAGGGGATAAAAATGCATAATTTGGTGAATCTCTCATGGAAAGAGTTTTAGAGCCTATTTGGAGAGGATTTCAACCTAGTGATGTTGCATGTATTATGTATCCATGGGATTTTATATCCCACATAGGGTATCATTTTAGTAGTATATTAAGCATAGAGTTTCACTAAAATTTCATGATAGTATATGGACATAGTTTTTGAAGTATACTTTTGAGAATAGATCATAGATCATTTCCTTTTATGATATATCTGATCCAGTTTGGTACCCCATTTGATTTGTCTATTATAATAGATTACTTCAGAATGACTTGTTGGTGTAGACATTCCTTGATAAGAGACCACTAGATGTTTCACCTAAAATTGATAACCCTAGATACGAGACTTGAAAAGGTTTTAGCTGATGAAATACCCAAGGATTGATGAGCATTAAGAATTTCCAAAGCCATTATTAGAACAGAGGGTCTGCAGTTCGGGAATAACAAGATAGTTTTAGCCAGCTGATGGGGTGGTGATGTTACAAATTTTATGGGCGAGGATATATTTAATAAGATTAACTATCCTTCCATATAGTAGATAGGTAAATTGTGGATAAACGACCTAGACTGAGATAGATACTTGATTAGGGTGGTCTGTAGGGTGGAAGGCATAGTAAATGATCTAGGAGAGTAGGTGGAGGTGGATGGATTTTTGATATATTTTCATTAACACCAATGATTATTCATGGTGTAACCTATTAAATTTATTCTTTAGATATAGTATGAATAGAAAATTTTTAAATCCATTCTTTTCTTTCCACATCCCTTCAATAATATTTAGAGGCCCTAATAGAGAATTTGGCTCAATGCATAAATTTAGAAACTCCTACTGGGGGATATTTAGTGATCACACACATATGTCAATAGTGTAACCATACCATTTTAGAATAGATCTTATTATGGGATATTTTTATGGAAATTAGTAGGACATACAATGTCATTCATGGTTTGGAATGGATCTCCATAATTAATGCATATATTTACTTGTTCTGGAGGTGGATGTGGTGTGTCTAAATTAATGGGATGAGGTATTACCTTATTAGAGAGCATGAAATAATGGTAAATATGGATGGGATCATATGAAGAAGGATATAGATGATTAATCGTCAGGGGATTGTATTACACTTTGATTTGTATATGTTATAAGCTTGTGTTTCCTGTGGTAGTGGCATAGTTTGAGTATGTATTCCATGGGGAAGTTTCATGATTTAATTCCCAAAAAGAGATAAATTTTTTCATATAATTTCTCCAAAGTACATCCATATATATGTGATAGCATATATGATGGAACCCATATATCTTCTTGAGTGGAAGGTGTAGTTGTAGGATTATAGAAGAATGGATTTTTCAGACCCATTGTGTCCCCCTGAAAATCCTCTATGACGTTCACCAAGAAAGTGGATAAGAGATTGAGGTTTTGTGTGAATTATTATTACCTAAAACAAGTTACCATAATGAATAATTATCCACTCCTAATGATCGATAACCTCTTAAACTATTTTAAATGGGTGAGGTGGTTCTCAAATATTGACCCCAATTCTGGCTATCACAAGCTCTGAGTTTATAAATAGGATATACCGATGACAAAATTCTCATGTCACTATAATAAGTTTGAGTAATGGCGATGCTTTTCAGTGTGAATATTGTCCTATAAGTATTAACCAGACTTATTAATAATATATTTCATCCATTATTGGACCAGTTCATGGTATCCTTCATCAATGAAATTCTTGTGTACTTCTCTTGAGAGGAGGATCATGCGAGATACTTGAGGATGGTCTTAGACATAATCCAAGAAAACAAGATTTTTAAGAAGCTGTTGAAGTTGATGTTCCTGGTTTAAGAATTACACTTTATAGTAAATGTCAACTCAGAAGAGGGATTAATGATAGATCCAACAAAGGTTGAGGTAGTTATAGCTTGGTATCCAACCAAGAGCATGACCTGTGTGTGTAGCTTCCCTGGGATGGATGGTTAATGTCACAGTTCTATTCCCTATTTCCCTATAGTTTCATCACCCTTGACTGATTTGAATCAAAATAGGAAATCATTCATTCCAGAAGATAGTTTCCAATAGTAATTTGAGTAGTTCCAGTTGAAGTTTAAGAGTTCCCCTATCTTGAGACTGCTATACTTGGGTGCTAAGTTTTTGGTGTTCTGTGATGACTCTAAAACTTGGATTGGTTGTGTTCTAATGGTGAGGCATGCATTTTTTTTCTTATAGGTTCCATTATTTGTGTACCCATGTGTAGAACTATGTGACCCATAATCTATAACTAACTAAAGTGGTATTTACCATAATGATGTGGAAACAGTACCATAAAAGTTACTAGATTATCATCTATTCTGACTACAAGAGTCTCAAGTATGCCTTTTCGTAGAAATATAACAACTAAATGTATAGGTTATTATAAGAGTTCCTATAGGATTATGACTTCTAGATAGTCTATACTCTTTGAAATGTGAATACGCCAGAAGATCCTCTCAGTATGAGATCTTATTCATAGTTGATGAGTGATCTGTCAGAGGATTTGGACTCATTATCGTTTTCTATAGTGGATAATGACGGAGCATATTAATTCAATTTGATAGTAGTTACCCATTAATTTTTTTAACATGTTAGGGGGGCACAACTTAGAGTTATCAATTCTGAGACCCTATGAGGATAGATATCCACCACACTTCATCTTGACATATATTTTTGGAGGTGGGGAGCATGTTATCATTTTCCAAGGATAGAAAATGGTACTAGTGATGTTATGATAGGAGTTTCTAAGGGATTTTCATACTTTCTACTAGATGGTACATCCAGGTGGATAAGATGTACCAATAAATTTGGTGTCTATTTTGTTTGTGATTCCCTAATATTTTTTGAAATAGATTTTTTAAATAAATTTAATTTATTCAATAACTTTCATTACTCGAAACCCAGAGTTTTGATGAACTGTGATATGCTATTAAAATAATATTATATAAAGTGACAATTATTTCCTAGACATTAGATTGTCGGGTATGAATATAAATAATTTTATTTAAAATAAACATATGGGTTAAATATGACAAAAATAAATTCATTTTTATCTATTAATTAGTAATGAAAATGAATGTCATTTTAAAGTAAAAGAGTTATTTTCTAAAAAACGATTCATTTGGTATAGTTTACTTTTATCATAATAAATTAAATTTTACACTATTGGAGAAATATTTTAATGTAATATATATATATATATATATATTAATTAATCACATTATATAAGGTTCATTTTATATTTTTATTGCATTGAATAAGAATAAATCAAGTTTTCTGCCTAATAATGTATTTTTTTAAAAAGTGGTTTTCTTTGAATATTATAGGATTATTTTAAAATAAATTTATTCTAGTAATATAAATAGAATTTGATAAAATGGAATCCATATTTTGAAATAGGACGTTCATGTTTTTTAAATTGGTCCCTTTTGTTTTTTATCAATATTAATAGAAACCTTGGTAAAATTTCTCACCTCATTAAAGGGTAAATCTGGAAAACATAAGTTAAAATAAGTGATAAGGCCATAATTTCTCATCATAATTGTTATTGGATGAATTAAATTAGTAACATATAATATTGTCCTATAAATTCAGCTGTGTAATGAAGAATTTTCTAGGAAAATGATCTATATAATTTTTAAATCAATTAAAGTTGAAAAATGATACTTTTTAAAAATTTCTCTTTTGTGTCCACATAAAGAAAAAACATGTTACTAATAAATGTAACTACCTATATTAATATTAATTATATTATACAATTAAATAAATATATCTACATTTTTTAGTAATTATATAATTTTCTTAAATGATTATGAAACCCTAATGAAATATTTTTCTACATTATAAAAAATAGAAGAAATGATTTTTAAAATATTAAAGGTAATATAATTATAGTTATTTTAGGTGATAAATTTTTTTACATTATAATGACATATAATATTTATGTTAAATAATTATATTCGAATTATAAAGTTTTCTTTATGTCTTTTAAGTCAATTTAAATGAATAGTGTAAAAATTGGGAATAATGATATTTTAAAAAATTAATAAATTATTAAATTAATTAAAACCATTAAAATATAAAAATAGTAAAAGGTTGATAATATATGGTCAACAATTACATACCTTCTCATTTATAGTATATTTTAACACCTTTTCTTGAGAATGACTTTAATTTATTTTAATCTTTTATGAAATTCCATGGGTTCCCCTCTCCTCAATTATAAAAGGGCACCCATTATTTCTCTTATTCACACAAATTTTAACTTTATAGATTAAAAATATATATTATGTTATCTTCTCCAATCCCACATAAAAATTATTGAGGTTCTGTTATTCCTAAAATCCCAACCCTATAGCCCTTAGAAGGATATCTAAAGGATCTATTTCCAAGAAGAGGATATCACCTTAATCTCTAAATTTATTTTTAATTATTTATTTAAATATTATATATATATATATTATATTATTAATAAACTAAATAATGTACTATTAATATTATTCCAAAATTTAATTATAATTAATAATAGACAATTATTTACTCAATTTTTGTCAAATTGAAAGTGAAAATATTTCATATGCTTATGTACTGCTTATCGTCTCCATATAGCGATACAAATCATTTATCATCAACTTATTTTTTGGATGGGTATTATGATGGGTTTTATTTTTTAATTTTATAATTATTATATAATTAAACTTCTACATTTTTAATATCATATCTACCTTCATACCTTCGAAACTGTTAGGAAATGATAATATCGATCGTCCGTATATGTCAACTACCACCTCCACGATGCATTGTGATTTATATTTCATTAATGTATTACCTGGATGTTAATAAATATATATTTAATAAATATAGAAAATATATATTAAAAATTAATTATTCTGTAATTTAAATTTGATATTTACCTTTTTTACATTCCATCTATGGAGAAATGGATACAGTGTTCATGCTTACGTAAGACCAACCATCTCCATGAATGATGTAATAAAATTTTCTAAATAAGTATATTATGAATTAATAAAAACTATTATATAATAAATATATACGGTTTTTATATATTTATTAATATTTTTCATATTATTTAACGATGATAAAAATACAACGACCGAAACTTTCAAACCAAAATATACCCGAAAAATAAAGAAGATATCACTCGAAACAATTATTTTAAAAAAGAAGTGTTAATAGATGGGTGATAAAAGGTTATAAATAAATCACATATGGTATGATATATATGATTATGTTTATATAATATATTTATAATAAATCATTTTTTTATATAGGAGGTTCCAATGCGTATGAAGGAAGTCAGACCTAAGGTAAGGTATTTTCATGTCACATTTATTTCTATGATAAAAATTCCATATTCAAAACATTTTTTTATCTGTGGTGTATATAATTCCCATGAATGTATTTTTTTGATTCATATTATGAAATTAATTTGTATTTAAATATCCAAATAGGGGGATTTATTTAGTGGGACATATGAGTTAAAAGTAACCAAAGTGGTAAGGGTTTTATGTGACAACATCACTGTTTTTAGGGATTTTTTATGATTATATATCCTATGATGAAATTATATGATATATATTTCATGAAACTCATAACAATTTTTATCCTCTTTATTTCTTAAGTATCAATGTTTTTATTTAATTTTACTTACCTTAAGTTTTCAAAAGGCCAAAAATATGTTTTTATGGAAAATCAAATTTATTTTTATCTTTGGTCAAAAATCATTTTCCATAATTAGCCATGTTTTTTAAAAATGTTTAAAATATTTTTTAATGTTGTTATATGATTTTTTAATGTCATTTTTACACATTTTCACTATTTAAAAAACCTTTTTAAAAGGAACCGTCTTGTCATTTTCTAAAAGATGTAATTTTTTAAATTTTTTTATAGAAGTATGATAAGAATATTTTTTTAACATATAAATCATGAATAGAATTTAAAACCACTATAAAAAAATTAATTATTTGAAACATACATTAAAAGTTTCTAAGTTTATTTCCAAATAAAATTTTTTCAACAATATTTTTTAAAATTTTAATAGATTGATTTCAAAATGGAAATATATTTTATTAAATAATGTTTTAATGACTATTTAAGTAAATTTAAATCCCCTAAACACAATAACCATTGATTTGAATTATACTATACTTGTGGTATGATCCAAGGATACCATCCTTATTCTTTACCATGATGGTTTTTATTTATGATGAAAATATTTTTAAGAAAGTCATTCCTTTTCTACAGGTTATGATAAGATGATATGATAAAAATTTTATGAAAAATGTTTTTTTCCCTAGGTTATGTTATGATGTAATGTTTATGAAAACCATTTCTTGTGATGGTTTCTTATATGATAAATGTTTTACAATATTTCAATACACATATGTATGATTTTAATTCTATGATTGGTGGAACCTATGTCTTTATATAATGCATTGTGTAACGATAAATATCTCATGATATATAAAATAATGGAACGAGGAGTGAGATTTTCCACCTATGATAGTCTTGGGAGTGAACCTTGATACTATGATGTTTTGGGGAGTGAACCCAATCCACTATTACAATCTTGTAAATAAGAATTTATTGCTAAGGAAATTAGTTTCTATACTTATTTGTATGACCAAATTAAATTTCTTACGGTAATTTTATGATTCCATGGAATAGGTTCTCTGTTTCCTTTATAATTCACATCTTATAAAATTTCAAGAGTTATTCCATAAATCATGATTATGATTTATGATATAAATTGTATGATTTTGAAATATTATGATCATATTCTCATACCCTTATGTTGATTTTATACACAAATGATCCTTGATATTTTCCCTGTGCACATTTACTGAGCATCTTAGCTCAATGTTTCTTATGTTTCCTATCCCCCTATTATTATGTATGATATGTATAAAAGGGTGATAGTTTTAATGAAAGTATTGGGAGATGATGTATATAATTTTTGAACATTTTGTTTATATTTCCATGTTTCCAAATGAACTAGTCCAATATGATTCTGGAATAGATTATTATGTTATATAATGAAAAAAAATATACTAAAATGTGATATCCATTTATGAAAAGTAAGTATCACTATAGTTGCAACCAGTTCAAGTTTCAGTTACCCTTTCTAAACTAGAAAAGGATAGCATTAGTGAGAGACCTGAGGCTAATTATAAGTATATAATAACATACACATGTTTTGATAATGATCAGAAAATTAACTAGGTTAAACCAATGCTATCATAAAAAATGGATTCTGTATTTATACATAATTTAAATGTTTTTTCATGATTTTAGGGTTTCCACTATGATCATTGTTTCAAACACTATGTTATTTTGTTTTAGTTAATGGATTAATCTAGAAATAATTGCATTAATTCTGAATATGACAAACGACACAATGAATTTACTCTTGATAAATCACTGGTTATGGGATCTGGAATTCAAAATCCTATTTTTATTTTCATAAAACATTTATAATATATGAATCATATTGAGATTCAAAATGTTAAAAATAAAAAACAACATTCAGTTGAGTCCTTCATGGTGAAAAATCTTCCATCTTTTAGTGGGTTGGATGATCCACTAGTTATTGATAAATGGATCGGTACCATAAAAAAGATATTTTACATTCTCCATAGTTCAGAACATGATAATTTTATTCTAGAAATATATTATTTAGAAGGTGAAATGGTTCAATGATGCACTCTTATCAAGAACAAGAGGCAAACATAATAAATCTAGTCTAAATAGTGGGCTGAGTTTAAGAGTTTATTTATCAATAATAACCTTCCAAGTACTCTTAACATGAAAATAAAGAAGTAATTACTCGATATTAACAAGAATAATGATGAATATATGGGTACAAATGAAGAAAATTTTACAATACTTTCATTTCAATGCTTATTGAATGATCACCCGACATAAAAATAAGTTTGAATGATTATTTAGAGTATTAAAATTAGTTATAGGAAGGGAGTTATCTATAAGAGATTTCTGTAGCTATGATGTAATCATTTGATGAAACATCAAGGTGAATATAGACATTAGATTTACCCATCAATCTCATGGTTTTGATAAGAAAATAATTATTTAATTAAAAGGAAATTCTGAAAACCATGGAGAGAAGAAGATAAATATTTCTTATTGCTCAAAGTGTCGATGGAAACATGGAGGAATAGATAGAAAGAACCTAAAAAATTCACCTCCCATTCTCTAGTGTTTTAAATTCAAAGAGCATGAGAATTATTAAAACGATTTCCCAAATATAAATGATAATGATGAATACCTCTGTCAATAATCCCTTAAGTATAAATACAAAGGTAAATCCCATGAGATGACAATTTCTAATGATGGTTACAATAATGACATGGTGAAAGGTACACTTTCTATTCCCTCTAGACAGAAAATGTTTTATTTGATTCTATATCAACCCACTCTTTATTAACCATATAATTTTCTATGTGTATTTCTACACCTCCTAAATGATTAGATATTGATTTAGCAGTAAAAACCCTAATGGTATGATGATAAAATCTCAAATTTATGAATAATCTCTTGTTGAATTTTATGACAATGTGATTACTAAAAAAATATTTATTCTCCCTTTGGTTCAGTTTGATGTCATCCTAGGCGTAGATTGGATTTAATTACATAAATCCCACATCAATTTCAAAGTTAGGGAAGTAACTTTTGATATTTAGAACCAACATATAATGTTATATCATTAAAATTATAAATATGAACATTAAATGGAAATAACATTCATCATATGTTTCTCTATTTCAATTGAAGAGGCATGTTTATCTCAAATGATTGGGGAGAAACTCAATATAAAACATAAGCCTCTTGTGAGGGAATTTTTGGGGACAATCCATAATAATTTCATGGTATACCAACAAATCATGAAGTTGGGTTATCACTATAACCCATGCATAGGTCTATACCTATTTCACATAATTTATATAGAATCGAACCGATTGAGTTGTTGGAAATAAAGATATAAATCCAAGATAATCTTGACAAGGGAATGACCCATCCAAGTATGTCACCATGGGATGCCCAAGTTATCGTTTTATAAAAAAATATGAATGAATACAACTTTTCATTGATTATTAACCACTTAATAAATTGAGTTTTGAGAACAAGAATCCTATATCCTATAATGATGACGTGTTTGATTAACTGTATGTACCTCAAAACTATTCTAAGAATGACCTTTATTTTGGTATATAATCAACTGGGTTTCAATAAATTGGTTATTCATAAGACAACATTCTATACAAGGTGTATATAATATCAATTTAATGTAATACCAGTTGGTCTTACTAATTACACTACTATCATTTTATTTTTAAAGAATAGAGTCTTTAGATGTTACATTGAAATTTTTTTGTAGTATTTTTGGATTATATTCTTATATATTTAAAGGAAAAATAAGAGCATGAAAATAACTTAAGAATTGTACTAAATACCCAAAGGATGGTGAAGTTTTTGAAAAATTTACCATGTGTGTAATAAGGATTCAGAAAGTTTCATTCATGGGTCATATAACCTCAGTTATGGGTATATCAGTAGATCCTTCAATGTTATAAGTTATTGATTCTCAACCCTAACCAACCACTTTGATTGAGATCCATAATTTTCTTTGTTTGGATAGATATCATCATTTATTTGGATTGAATTTATTAATAATGTACATTCCCCTCACCAATTTATCTTGGAAGGGGGATAAGTTCTGTTTGATATATGAATGTGAAAAAAACATCAAGGAACTAGAGAGAAGGTTAATTAGTGAACCGATGATTACTTTACTCTATAGTAGCGAAGGGTTTGTAATATATAATGATGAATCAAAGAAATGGTTGATATGCATTCTCATTCCGAATGATATGATGATATCTTATTCCTCACACTAAATTAAGCCCCCTGAGAAAAAGTTCCCAAACCATGATTTGCAGTTAGGTTTGGTAATTTTATAATTAAAGATATGGAGGAATTATATTTATAGAGAAAGGTATGATATATATACTAGTCCTAAAATTTTAAATTATATTTTCTCATAGAAAGAGTTTAATATACCCTAGAGAATTATGTTGTAGTTGATTAATGATATGAATTCTCAATACATTACCACACAAGGAAGGAGAATAAGGTGGAATATTATCTAAGAAAAAAGGATCATTCCAGATTATCTTTGATTAGGATACCAAAAGATCAAATATTTATAGCTTTATAAAAAATGGATCGGGAAATATTTACGAAATAGGAGAAATAATATCTTCCTGAAATGAGTTTTTTATCATCAGTCCAATTTATTATAAAAGAGGCACAAAAATAAAATACAAAACTATAAAATAAGGTGATAAATGATCTGGTGTTTGACCTTTATTGTGGTGGGACGATATGAATTAGGATTATTGTATGTGTTCCATCCATACAAGACACGAGGAATGATTTATTGGATGAAGATCATAGTTAAAAATTCTCTATTCCTACTAGATGTTTAAATATGCATTGATATATTAAATTTTATTTCTTGTGGGATAACATGAAAAGAGATATTGATGAGTATGTGTCTTGATAGATGGAATGTTAGTAATTTATTTCTAAGATTCAAATGTAAAAGGTGATGTTACAACATTTACCTATACCAGAATAAAAATACTTAAAAATAACCATGGATTTTTTTGTTGGAATACCCAACACATAAAAAGGGAACATTTATATATTAGTTGTAATAAATCACCATGTAAGTTTAGTACAATTAATATCAATTATATAATATTTCACTCTAGGTCTTCATTCTAGAATTTATATTAAGGAAGTTGTAATGCTGAATGGAGTCCCACATTCTATTGTATCTGATCGGGATCTGAGGTTTACCTAAATGTTTTGATGAAGTATTCTATTGGCTCTGGATATAGAGATAAGTTTCAGTAAAACATTCCATCCATAGAAATATGGCCAGTTTGAAATAGAAATTCAAACCCTATAGGATATACTAAGATATTTTTTAATTGATTTCAACAGTGGTTGGGATTAACACCTTCCCCTAGTTGAGTTTTCTTACAACACTAGATTTTACACATGGATTTAGATAGCCCATTATGATGTTTACTATTGAAAGAAGTTCATAACTCCAACATGATGGGATGATATTAGTGAAATAAATATATTAGTACTTGAGGTATACGAGTAAATGATAACGAAATTCAGATCTATTCAATCGAACATCAAGATAGATTAGAGTTGACAGAAACGTTATGCTAATAATCACCAATGTGATTTGGAATCTGATGTTAGTGATAATGTTTTTCTCTAAATTTATGAATGGAATAAGGTTATTTGATTCGGAATGTATTTAAATCTAATCCCCATGGTGTTTTTTAAATTATTCTATTCTTAATCAAGTAGGGTGGTTGCTTATCGTTTGGCACTTCCACTTCCCATATCCCATGATTATTATGTGTTCCATGTTTTTCTATCGAGGAATTACATTCCTGATCCATGACATGTACTAAATTTAGAGGTCATAAAAAGGAACATTGTATTTATTATGATTAAAACATATTATAAATCATGTATTATAGAGATGAAGTACTACAGAACAATACTACTCACTTGGTGAAAGTTCTCTGGACAAATCACACATTTGATGAAGGTATATTAAAATCTAGGGATGTAAGGAATAAATGATATCCTATTCACTTTGTATCAAAGTGATGAATTTCGAGGTTAAAATTCATTGGGGGGGGGTAGAATTTAACACCCTGATATTTTAAGATATATAATTTTTTTCAAAAAAATTTAATTTTTTCAATAGTATGCATAACACATAACATTGAGTTTAAATGAACAATGATATAATATAAAAATATTATTACTTAATGTGACCTTTATTACCTAGATATTGTATTTTTTGGTTATGAATAGGTATATATATATTACTAAATACATATTCTTTATATATAACTGTTAGGAATTCATTGGTCATAAATTAATTAGAAATGAAAATAAAAATCACATGGAAATAAAAGAGATGTGTTTTGAAATAATATTTTTATATGGAATAACATACATTTATCTTAAGAAATTAAAATAAACAATATTGTAGAGTTATCTTCATAATATATATATATATATGTATATATATATTAGAGTTAATAATTTTTTTTAAAATTCATTTAATATTTTTATAGGCATGAGATGAGAAAAAACCATGTTTCAAGCTTAAAAATTTATTTTTATAAAAAGAGATTTTCATCCCATTTTGTAGGATTATTTAAAATTCAATTTTTCCCATATAAAAATTAAATGTTATATAATGGATTCCAAATTTTGAATTAGGTGGTTGAAAATTGGTAAATATGGTGATTTAATTTTCGTTCAGTATGAATAGTATCTGTGGTAAAAGTTCTTATCTCGGTAATGGTTAAATTAAGTTAATATAGGTTAAAAATAAGTGATAAGACCATAAAATTATAACCTAATTATTATAGGTATTTTTAAATTTTATAATTATCATATTAGTATCAAAATTGAGTTTTTTAATAGACACTTCTCCATGAAAACAAACTATATTATTTTTAAATCAATGAATGTTACAAAATGTCACTCTGTTACATTTAAATATATCTTATGTGTCTACATAGGGAAAAAATAAATTTTTGAATGAATATAAGTGTCTGCATGGAGTTTATAAAAATTATACTCATGATTTCAATTTTCTTCTAAATTTTAGTAATTATATAGTTACCCTAAATTCTTGTGAAACACTGATGAAATATTTCTTGAATTAACTAAAAATATAATAAATGATTTTAGAAAAGATCAAATTAATAAAATTTTAGTTATTTAAGGTGTTAAAAGATTTTTTTATTATTGTGACATATAATTGTTATTTTAACAAATAATATTCTAATTATAAATTTTTATTTATGTCTTTTATGTCAATTTAAATGTATAGTGTCTTAATTGAAATAAACTGATATATTATGAAAATAATTTCATTAAAATTAATTAAAAATAATAAAATAGGAAAATATGCATAATATATGGTCATAAATATCTTCTATTTAAAATTTATATTCAATTTGTCACCATTTTTATTTATAATGGCTTAAATATATTTTTAGTATTTTTTGGAATTCCAAGGGTTCCCTCTGCTAAATTATAAATGTAAACCCCTCCTTTCTCTTTTAACAACATTTTGAGATTTCCATATTGGAAAAATTCTTTGAAAATATATTCTAAAATCCCCTATAATAATTATATAGGTTATATTACTCCTAAAATACCAACCCTAAATCCCTTAAGAAGATATCACAAGGAGTTATTTTGAAGAATAGATAATCACCTTAATCAATCATTTTCTTTTTCATTATTAATTTACCTCTACTAAATCTATTTCACTCTTCATAAAATAATAATTTGAGAATATTAATTATATTTAAATGTTAATATAATTATGAAACCATATTTATTCACCCTATTTCCATCAAATGGGATGTGAAAATATTAGTTGTCTACACATACGACTTACCATCTCCATGTATAGATAAAATTAATTTATCTTCATAATATTTAACTGATGGTTATTATGATGGATTTAATGTCTATATATGATTATTATGAAATAATTATAATTTTGGAATAATAATTTCATACATACCTTCTCACATTCATGTTGGTCGGAGTGGATACTCAAGAGGTGGGTGAATTGAGTTCCAATAAACAATTCTGTTAAAAATATTTATATTAAAAATCCCCCAAACTAAAACAACAAGATAAACTGTAGTGAATTTGTAATACAATAATGGGCCAGTTAGCTTCTCAAGAGATTGATTAGTTCTCAGTTAATATAATCTGAAGATTAGATTAGCTTTTGAAACTAACCTACTGGTTTACTATAAATACCAACACTTGCTAGTTTAACTATCATAGTTACTTTAAAAAAATTTGAATTTAAAGTACTTAAAAGTGGAATATTAAATATAGTTTAAAAAAATAAGCACAACTGTTTTAACCAAGAGGTTCAGTCTCAAGCTGAGACTTAGTCATCTTAAAACAATTTTATATAAATTTTGATCCACTCCATGGATCGGGTTTAAAAACAGTAAACAGACTATCCAAGTCCTATGACCTCTACCACAGTTCTTCATGGGAAAAACAAAACAATAACACATAGGCTATCTAGGTCACACTTGACCTCTACCACTATCCACAGTGGGATATAAGATTATAGGGAATGATTTAGTGAGGATTTATAAATCCTCCAGTTCAACACAGGAGACAATGTGTGTCTAAAAATATAGAGCACACACACTGCTCAAAATGTAAGTAAATGAAACACAGTAGATGTAAACAGATAGAGATGAGTTTATAATGCTCTATGTGTTGTGAGTGAAGCTCTGGACTTTTCAGATTGTTGTATATAATGATTTTAGTCTTTCTTTAGATATTTTAAGGAAAACAGAGTGTCGTAGTTCTGTTCCTTCACTTCCAATGTAGGTGTTCAGCTCGAGTAAGAGAGTATTCTTTGTAACACCTGAGATTATTCTTTAAAACTTCAGCTTGATGTGTATGACTGTTATTTCAGTTCTTCTCGTGTTCTTCTTTTTGAGTTTCAATTCAGGTTTCACACACTTGCATGTGCATTCCTCTATGTTTCTTCATTAGCTTGATCTTCCTTTTATACCGTGAGCTCTGAAAATGGGAATGATTACCTTTTTACAGGTACGAGGTATGGTTCCTGCAATGACAACCACTATCATTAATTAATAGCAGGTGCATTAAAATCATCAAATATAATCGTTTCTAAATAAACAAATAGAAATATAGTTTAGAGAAACAGTAAATGATTTTCATCGGTAGCAGTTTCTCCTTGTAACGGTAGATTGCTTGAATCGGTTGATCCTTATCTCGGTAGCTCCTTCTATCGGTAGCTCCTTCTATCAGTCGGTGGCTCATTATACCAGTTAACTTTTTTTGGTAGATGTAACTCTATATAACATTAGCTCTATGTGTCGGTAGACTTAGTATCATCAGACTTTTATTGGTAGTTGTCTGTCTGTAACAGTAGACTTGTATCGGTAGACTTGGTATTTCTGTATCGGTGGACTTTGTATTTGTATCCGTGGACTTCATATCGGTAATTTTCTGTCTGTCTGTTTGTATCGGTAGCTTGTATTGGTAACTATGTAATAGTAACCTTGTGTCACATGAAGCTTGGTTTATCAGTGACCTTTACTTATTAGTAGACTATGTACCGGTAGGTCTGTATCAGTAGCTATGTGCATACCGGTGGACTTATACATACCAGTGGAATTAACTCTTATCTGTTCTGTGAAAAACATATGTTAGAATTATTTAAAAGTATGTATAAACATAGATAAACATTGATTAACATATTACAACGATTATTCTGATATTTTAGTCAACATAAGATTATAAACACATATTAAAACATAATTGGGATTATCAAAACAAGTGAGGTCAACAATCTACCCCTTTTTGATAATTACAAATTATGAAATTATAATCCGAAATAGTTAGCAGTGTATCAGTATAAAATACAATGGGTCTTAGTTCTCATTGTGAGTAATGACATTTTCAAATGTGAGATTTTAAATGTAGTAGAGGATATAGTATTAAATGCAATTTTATCAGAGAAAACAATGTCCTAGAATTATAAAACAAATTAATTAGAGATAAAATTATAAAACAAATGTACCATAGGTAAATTTATTATGCTCATAGATAATGTATCAGAGGTAAAATATAATGGTTCTTCATATCAGTTTTCCCCATTTGTATTATTTCTCCCCTGTATTATTTCTCCCCCTATCTGGTATATTATTTCTCCCCCTTTGTGATTAGAAAAAAGTCGGAAACAAAGATGAGAAAAGAAACAGAAATTTAGAGAGAATGAAGTCATGTACAGATTACTTGAGGAAATAATACATAGAAATACATAATTTAACCAAAAATAATACAATTGATTCCTATCAAAGGTCCTACCCACTAATCAATCCACCTCCTGAATGTCCACTTTGGAATTGGATTTGGGTTCGTAGGTAGTATGAGGCTGGGTAGCTTCAGAAGAAGGCTTGGGAATCCCAGAAAGCACTACTGGAGGTTGAGCAATAGAGACTGTTCCTGGACTATAGTGGGTAGCTCTCGGTGCGATCATATGAGTGAGGTTATGAATTGCTTGGACTATAGTCATTTAAGGAATGGAGGCAGACTGAGTAGAGGCAGGTAGAGCTGAAGGTGCAATGGTTGGAGTACTGTCCACTTGAAAAAATGGCAGCAAAATATTCCTGAAGTCCATTATGATCCCTCCTCCTCTTTCCATAGCTGAAATGAAGTCATCCTTGTTCTCCATAAATTTGTCTAGAGCTGGGGTCAACTCCTCGATCTTTCTCACTTGTTCGTTGAAATACTGAGTGACTGGGGGTAACTTCATGTTTTCTAACATAATCTTGAAATGGTTGTTTAACTGATTCTTGGTATAAACCCTTTAGAAATAGTAATCCACTGTTTCTTTTACATCTTTCTGAGAAGCAGTTGCTTCTCTCATAAAATTATGAACAATTTTCCCTATATCCCTAGTGGTAGTCACCACTTGGGTCAAAGCAGCAGAGTCTTCAAAGACACTGGTAGAAGACTTTCCAATCTCTTCTCTCATCATAGCTCAAATATTATTAGTTTCCAAATAAGTCTTGGTAGAACTCAGAGGTGCAACAGTGAGGGCTGCTGTTTCCTTAAAAGATTTATTCAGCCCACTTATGAGATTTTTCACAAGAGTGTCTTGTGTGTTGACATGTTGTTCCATGGATTTCTTAAATCCCTCAAAAAATCCACAAATTGCCTTACTAAACCTTTAATGTAATTGATATCACCACTCATTTGAGATTGAGAACTACTCAAGGTAGTTAGATAAGAAACAGACTATTTCAAGGCAACAATAACTCATGTCCAGCTCTCAATCTGAGAATGAAATACTCTTATCTCATTCATAATCTCTGTCATAGAGCCTGACACCATACACCTGAGAGAGAGTTCAAAATATTTTTCCATATTGCTCATATCTTCATCAAAGTAACTGTATAAATCCTCAACAGATGCAGTCCATGTTTCCTTCAACTCAGACTTTAAAGACTCAAGATCAGCCTTAGTAACCAGATTTTCAGGCACAATTGCAGGTTCTCTTTTTGTCCTAATACTAGCCACAAATTCTTTCATAATAGATTGAATGGATTATATTAATGAGGTTTACATTCTGTTAATCTCTTCCACAAATGAGGTCTTAAGATCAGACTTCAACTGCTCTAGATCATCTCTTCGTACCACATCCTTAGGTAGAAACTTATAAGAAATATTATAGTTAAATTGTGGTCTATTCATGGGTGTCTCATCTTCAGAATCAGAATAGTCCAACCCACAAACTACAAAACCTGGGTCTTCTGCCCAGTCTTTAATTCCATTAGCTGCTGAAACATTAACATGTCTAGTTGGATGCTCCCCCTCAACTGGTTAATTCTCTTATATATGTATAGAAATAGCACCCTCAACAGCTGAGTCATCCTCATAAGAATTTTCCACAACCATTTCCAATTCTCCAACAGTAGGAGGCTCCTTAGGAATAGGTGCAGGTCTATCTACTTCAACAATTTAATCAGTAGGAATTGAGGAGTTCCCAATTAGTGGACTAATACTCAAGCAAGCAGAAGCATATGCTTCAGATTTATATTCTTCTTCTTCCTCATTCTCTGGAGCAGGCTGGTCTTCCTCATCAACAGGTGCTTCTTCATTGCTTTCTTTTAGGACCGTTTCCTTTCTAGATGACACAACTTCAGCAATAGGACTTGGAGGCAAGTCTGTATCCCTTCCATTAGCTACAGAGGTATCATATTCATCAGTATCATCACTATACTGAGGTTCCTCTTCTTCAGGTCCTAGACCTGGATCCCTCACATCCTTAGGCCTAGAAGGATGATCCACAAGATTAAACTTCTCATACAGCTTGTCATCATCACTGACCCATTCTCATCTCTATGGATTCCAATTGATCTTCATGTATTTACGGATTGTTTTGGTAATATATAAGTTGCCTTTCATAACCACTATCTCATCCCGAGACTTATCCACACCTATTATCTTGATCATTATAGAGATCAACTTTGCAAAGAATAGAGCATTAGTTTTTGACTTTGGCCTGGTCATATCCTCAATCTGAATCATTAATAGTCTATATAGATTCACCTTAACACCATGTCTCAACAGATGCATCAAATAAATATCTTGGTATTTTAGATTTTCAAAGTCCCCTCTTCTCGGACTTAGCACATGTTGGATGAATTTGAACAACAATCAGTTCTCTCCATCCATTTCTGTAGGAACTACATTTCTTGGTGTACCATCTGTTGTTAATTCTTCCAAACCAGCTTCATATTCAAAGATTTCATTGGTAGGAGGTACTAATGTCTAGAAATACCCAAACTCTCCTTCATGTGGAACTTTCATGCACTCATCCCACTCAACATAAGAAAGAGATATTGTCCTGCCATTCACTACTGATACCATCCTATTCTCAATTTCTGATTTCTCAAAACGAACAAACTCGTAAAATTAATTTACCAACTTTGGATAATGAGTTCCATTGTTATTCGAGAAGCATTCTACCAATTTTTGATCCTCCAGCACCTCTAGAACTAAAGACCTACTGGTCATCAACCATTCCGCGCATAGCTATTTGTCAATGACTATCTCCCTTTGAACGAGATGCGGATTTATAGGTTTCTTCACATCACTTCCACCACTGGACTCTCCTTTGAGTATCTTTTAATTCAGCTCATCATCCTTTTCACTGATTGATGGTCTCTTCACTCTTGCCATTCTGCGAATCGCGGGGCTTAGGGTACGAAGATTCGGTAGCTAAGGCTTGAAGGTAAAGGGTTTGAGGTGGATCTAGATGAGGTCAAGACTTATGTTTTATCACTTAGGAATCAAAAAATAAATAAATAAAACATAACAAGTATAGTACAGAAGATACAGATTCTGGCGGCTAAAGATACAGAAGTTTAAAAAACAGTGTAACCTAACGGTAACTCATACCGGTGAGAATTCTTAATGCTGAGGTATAGCAGTGAGGTTCATACCGGTGAGGTATAATAGTGAGTTTCATACCGGTTAGGTATAACAGTGAGGTTTCTAATGGTGAGGTTTCTAACAGGGAGGTTTCTAATAGTGAGGTTTATAATGGCGAGGTTTCTAACATGGAGGTTTCTAACGGTGATGTTTTTAATGGCGAGGTTTCTCACGGTGAGGTTTCTAATGGTGAGGTTTCTAACATTGATGTTTTTAACAGTGTGGTTTATAAAGGTGAGGTTTCTAACAGTGAGGTTTCTAACAGTGAGGTTTCTAACGGTGAGGATTCTAATGGTGAGGTTTCTAAGGGTGAGGTTTCTAATGGTGAGGTTTCTAACAGCGAGGTTTCTAATGGTGAGGTTTCTAATGGAGAGGTTTCTAACAGTGAGGTTTCTAACTATGTAATTCCTAGTCAGTTTCCTATGTGATTGAACATTTCAGTGTCCTAATATTCTATTCCATAGCCAAGATTCTCTATGAAAATCATTTAAATAGGTAAAATTTTATTTGGATAATGAATTTAAATCTACAACATAAACATTTTCATTTCTCAAGGCAGAAAATACAATAGCATTTTTAGAATTAAAAACATTATAGGAATCATTTTTAAATTTAACATTGAAACCATCATCACACAACTGAGAAATGATTAACATGTTATATTTTAATCCATAAACAAATAAAACATTATAAATTTAAACTGAATCAGTGTTACCAATCTGGCCTAAGTCGATGATATTTACTTTTAAATAATCACCAAAGGTTATATGTCCTCCATCAACTTTGATTAAACTCTTGAAGCATGAGTAATCTCCATTCATATGCCTCGAATATCCACTGTCCAAGTACCATATATTCTTATGGGAACTCTTCAAGAAAGTCTCCTACAAAACAAGTTTAAACAAAAAAATGATTTTGGTACCCAGATATTCTTGGGTTCAGATAGGTTAGAAATCAAAGCTTTTGGTACCCAGATCTGTCTAATGAGTCTCATACAATATTTTGAAATATAAACATTGTTTGTTCTATAACTATGTGAACAGCTAGTTGAGGCAAGGTAATTTCTAAAACTGGAACTAGCAGCATATAGTCCATACTTAGGAATAAATTTATTCTTAACAAGTTGTTTCTGTCTAGGCTGATAGCCTAAACTAGTAGCATACTTTTGTGATACTTTTTTTCCTAGTATTTGTTTAAGAGTG
The DNA here is from genome assembly GCA_963277665.1 of Viscum album. Taxonomy (NCBI): domain Eukaryota; kingdom Viridiplantae; phylum Streptophyta; class Magnoliopsida; order Santalales; family Viscaceae; genus Viscum; species Viscum album. The sequence goes on along the minus strand of OY728136.1, from coordinate 401,527,693 downwards.
TTCTTTCCATTTGTGAATTTTTCCAAATCTTTTTGGATTTTCTCAATAGACAGTTTCAGTTGAGAATTCTCCTTTAACAGTTGAGAATTATTTTCCTTTTCTATACCAAGATCAGATTTAACAGTACTGGACAAGGCATATTGTTTCTTTAATGATTTTTAATTATCCTTTATCTCATTGAATGTTTCTCCTAACATATTACAGTATTCAAATAATTCATCTTTAGACATACTATCATTACTATTTGAATCACTTTTGTTCCCAGAATAATAATCATTCAGCATAGTAGAAATAGGTACCTCCGAATTATTAGTCATGAAACACATATTGGCACGATTCTTTTCAGAATCAGGAGTCTCAGATTCACTTGTGCTCTCTTCTAAAGCACTCCATGTTTCCTTCATAGATTTATTATATTTTTTTTCCTTATAATCATATTACTTATTGAACATCAATTTTGGACAATCATCTTTCACATGTCCTTTCCTTTTGCATTCTTAACACACCATCTCATCACCCTTATTAGATTTCTTCCAATCATTCTTCCAATGACCTTTATTATCTTATTTACCCTTATAATTTGGTTTTCTAAAAAAATTCTTCTTCCTATAGAATTTTTTGAATCTCCTGGCTATCTGATCTATCTATTCACCACTATCAAAATCTGAATCTCCACTAGTTGAGCTTTCAGTTGGTATGTGAATTTTCTCCTTGTCCTTGATCTTTGAGGAAGTAGTCTTAAATTCCACTAACTTTATCTTTCATTCATCATCTTCCTCCTTGTTTACTTTTTTCACTTCTTCATACATCATTAAGATTCCAATATTCTCTTTAATAGGTAGTGAACTTATATCACACAATTCTCTTATTAAGACTGATGTGCCTCTACATCTGTATGGCATACATCTAATTAATCTCATGATTTTCTCCTTTACTGGAACATATTTTCTAAGTGAGCACATTGTATTTACAATTTAATTGAACCTGAAAAAATGTCAGAAATAGGTTCATCAGGATTCATTTTAAAGTTGTCATATATAATAGTGTAGGTACTCAATCTCATTTCTTTATCATTGGTTGTTCCCTCATGAGAAACACCCAAAGTTTCCCAAATTTCATAAGCAGTTTTACAAGATGATATTCGATTAAATTCCTCATCTTCTAAAGTACATTACAAAGCATTCCTTTCATTACAATTATTATTGTAAGCTATTTTAGTAGGTTCATCCCAAGTAGTTCTTTCAGTTTCTTGAATCTTATACTGAGTCTCTATAGCATTCTAGATGTCAAAACCCATAAATTGTAAATGAATTTTCATTTTTAGTTTCCATTGGGCATAATTAACACCATTAAAGAAAGGTGGCATGTTGTTAGGATCACCTTCTAGTCTATTATAAATTATTATATTTTAGAAAATATATTTAATGAGATAAAATTCAGAACTAACATAAATTTAAGAACTTTAAGATACAACTAAAATCACAATTGAAAAACAGAGTATTTGAAAATCCTTAATTAATAACAAACAACCTCTGATACCAAATGTTGGTCGGAGTGGACACTCAAGAGGGACGTGAAATGAGTTCCAATGAAAATTTCTGTTAAAAATATTTCTATTAAAAATCCCCAAATTAAAACAACAAGCTAAACTGTAGTGAATTTATAATATAGTAAAGGGCCAGTTAGGTTCTCAAAAGATTGATTAGTTCTCAGTTAATATAATATGATGATTAGATTAGCTTTTGAAACTAACCAGCTGGTTTACTATAAATAAAAACACTTTCTAGTTTAACTATCAGAGTTACTTTAAAAAAATTGAATTTAAATTACTTAGCAGTGGAATATTCAATATACTTTGAAACAAAATAAATACACACATTAGTTTTAACCAAGAGGTTCAGTCTCAAGCTGGGACTTATTCCTCTCAAAACTATTTTATATAAATTTTGATCCACACCCTGGATCAAGGTTAATAGTAGTACACAGACTGTTGAGGTCCTATGACCTCTACCACAGTTCTTCGTGGGAAAAACAAAACAATAACACACAGGCTATCCAGGTCACACTTGACCTCTACCACTATCCACAGTGGGATATACGAGTATAGGGAATGATTGTGTGATGATTTATAAATCCACTAATTCCGCACAGGAGACAATGTGTGTCTAAAAATATAGAGCACACACACTGCTCAAAATTTAAATAAATGAAAAACAGTAGATCTAAACAGATAGAGATGAGTTTAGAATGCTCTATGTGTTGTGAGTAAAGCTTTAGACTCTTTATATTGATGTAGATGGAGCTTTTAGTCTTTATTTAGAAGTTTTAAGGAAAACATCATGTCGTAGATCTGTTCCTTCACTTCCGGTGTAGGTGTTTAGCTCGAGTAAGAGAGTATTCATTGTAACACTTGAGCTTCTTCTTTGAAACTTCATCTTGATGTGTATGACAGTTCTTTAAGTTCTTCTCATGTTCTTCTTTTTGAGTTTCAATTCAGGTGTCACACACTTGCACGTGTATTCCTCTACGTTTCTTCATTAGCTTGATCTTCCTTTTATACATTGAACTCTGTCAATGGGAATGATTACCTTTTACAGGTACGAGGCACGGTTCTTGAAATGCCAACCACTATCATTAATTAATAGCTGATGCATTAAATACATCAAATATGAATGTTGCTAAATAAACAAATATAAATATATTTTAGAGAAACAGTGACTGGTTTTTATCAGTTGTTGTTACTGCTTATAATGGTAGCTTACATGAATTGGATGATCCTTCTATCGGTAGCTCCTTCTATCCGTAGCTCCTTTTATCGGTAGCTCCTTCTATGAGTCAGTGGGTCATTGTACCCGTGAACTTCTGTTGGTAGTTATAACTCTATATAACAATAGCTCTATGTGTCAGTAGACTTTGTATTAGTAGACTTGTATCGATAGTTGTCTGTCAGTATCACCAGACTTGTATCGGTAGACTTTGTCTTTCTGTATCAGTGGACTTTGTATTTGTATCGGCGGACTTCATATTGGTAACTGTCTATCTATCTGTTTGTATCAGTAGCTTGTATCGGTAACTATGTAGCAGTAACCTTGTGTCACATGAAAATTCGTCTATCAGTGACCTTTAATTATCGGTAGAATATATACCGGTAGGTCTTTTTCAGTAGGTATGTGCATACCAGTGGACTTATGCATACCTATGGACCTAATACTTATCTATTCTATGAAAAACATATGTTAGAATTATTTTAAAGTATGTATAAACATAGATAAACATTGATTAACATATTCCAATTATTATTCTGATATTTTTGTCAACATATGATTATAAACACATATTAAAACATAATTGGGATTATCAAAGTAGGTGAGGTCAACAATTCTAAACCTTTGGAAAATGATAATGCCGGTCAGGGATACGTGTTGACTACCACATCCAGGAAGTGATGTGATTGATTTTTCATTTCTATTTTATTTAAATGGTAATAATTATATATTTAATTAATATATATATTATATATTTGGTATAATAACCATCCAGTAATTTTTTATTATATACCTTTCCTTTTTTCCATCCTTCAAAAATTTGAAACAATGTTCATACAGGCACACAACGTATTGTCTCCATAAACTGTGTAATTCATTTTTCTATATCTATATTTATTGAATGACAAGAAACATGTTTATAAGTAATATAAAATATATTTATATCATTATTAATCTTATAATTATGATGTGACCTTGATCAAAATACAAGGACCGAAACTACCAAACCAAAACATATATAAAAAATGAAGAAAATATCACTAGGAACAATAATTTTAATAAGGATGTCTTAACAAATGAGTGATAAAATGTTAAAACTAAATCATATTTGTTATGATATATATGATTATTATTATATTATATTTATAATATATTTATATTTATTATGAAGGAGTTTCCAATGCGTATAAAATAATTTTGACCTAAGGGAAGGGTTTTTCATATCACTTTTATTTGAATGAGACATATTCCATATTCACCAGTTGTTTATTTTATGTGTTTTATATACATACCATGAATATAATTTCAAAATAATGTTTTAAACTTTTTTAGGATTTAAAGATCTATATATGGTTGTCTATTTCATTTTAATTACAATTCAAGAGCTTCCAAATTGTTAAGGGTTTTACGTTGTAATAATATTTTTATAGCGATTTTCTTGAGTAAGTAAATGATAATAAAATTCTATTATAAATATCTCCAAAAACTCATTAATTTTATTATAAATTCTTTATTTCATAAGAATACTTGTTTTTCATTCTATTTCCTTAACTTAAGTACACAAAAGACCAAAAATATATTTATAAGTAAAACTAAAATTATTTCTATATTAATTATGAAATTCTTTTTCTGTAGTATATATATTTCATAAAAAGTTTTAAAGATGTTTTTAACTATTATACTATTATTGTTTAACGTTATTTTTATCCATGATTTAATATTTCATTTTTTAGAATAATCATTTTTTCATTTTCAAAATGAGGTACTTTTTTTGGATTTTATCTACAAAAGTATGAAAATAATGTTTATTTTAATTATATAGACTGAATGGAATTTTAGAACATCATGACAAATAAATTATTTGAAACATCCTTTAAAAGTTTCTTTGGTTATTCTCAATGTAATTTTTTCCCTTGTATATTCAAAAAAATTATGTTTTAAAGGAGTGATTTTAAAATGGAAAGTATATTTTTTTCATGAATGTTTAAATGATATTTTAATGGTATTTCTATTAATCCAAGATAATAACTCTTTTAATTTAACTTATTCACTACTAGGGATATGATCTAAGGATATCTTAATTATTATTTTTATAGATTTTTTATGTCTATGATGATGATATTTTTATAAACCCTTTTTTTTACATGAGTTATGTTATGATGAAATTATTAAATGTTTATGAAACCCATTCATTTTCAATGGGTTATAGTATGATAAGTTTTTTATAAAACCAATATATTTTCATTGGATTTGATATAATTAATTTTTGGTGATCTTATGAAACAAATATGTTTTATATTTATTATGTAATTGATGGGACCTATATCTCCCTCCAATGCATTGGATAATGATTGACATCTTAAGAGATAAACAAGACTAGAATGGATTGTTAACCTAGTTTAGTAAGGAATTTTTTCCATTAGGAAAATATTGTGATTGTTCCTTTACAACTATGATGGTTTGGGTTGTGAACCTAATCCTCAATGATAGTATTTTCAATGTGAGTTGACTACTAAGGAAATAATTTTCTATGCTTATGTGTATTCCACAGATCCATGCCTTATGAAAATGATATGTTTCCATGGATTTTTTTTGTAGTTTCATTTATTAATCATGTATTATTAAGTACCATGTTTTATTTCATGACTCAATTTTATGATTTATGATATGTAGTGCATGATTCTAAATTTTTTCTATCATGTTCTCCCACCATTAAGTTAATTTTTTTCTCAAGATATTATTGATATATTCCTTAATTACCCTTACAGATAATCTTATGTCACCCTTTGTTATGTTTCCTTTCCATGGGTTATGAAATATGATATTTCTATGAAAGGTTAATTTTATGATGAACATAGTGGGATATATTTTTGATTATTTATGAACAAGTTGTTTGTGTCTCTTTATTTTCCAAGGAAATGGACCAATATGATTCTCTCAAGTAATGTTATGTAATGTATTGAATATTACACTATTAAGATGTGATATCTATGTATGAAAAGTTTTTTTTGTTATATTGTTGAAAAATAATGACGAGTTGTATAGATATGCTTATCTCTTGAAGTGTCACTGTCATGTTGGTGAAGGATGAGCACCAAATTCCAATGGGTTTGGATCTACAAAAATAGGTTTTAGAGTTGAAGTGGGATGATGTTCCCATGGTATTAATTATTGGACTTTGTTGAAAATCTAAATTTCATGATACTATATAGTCAATCATTGAAACATTCACCAAGTAGTCCCACTTCATAGCCATCTGATAGTAGAGTTCATTAGAGACCATGAGATGGATTTATATATTGATGATAGTTTTTCTTCATGGAGTTCTCCAAATGAAAATTTCAGCTCATAATTCTATCTTCACATCTTGATTATGGAGAGGATTGTAGAAGACATTCTAGACTTGTGTTCAATTTATCATGACGTTTCACCCCATAAAGAGAACTAGATTGAGAAAACCATTCTGGTTTTGGGGGCATGCTTTGGGCTAGCATGTCAGACTTTGGACATAATTGGGACGACCAATTTACCTTGCTTGAGTTTTTAAATAACAATAATTACCACTCAAGCATCATTAAGAAACCATTCAAGTTCTCGTATGGGAGACCCTGGGGGTCACTGATATGTTGGAATAATCAATGTGAGTTAACAATCATGGGTACAGTGTTGGTTCATGTAATGAAATAGGAGGTTTAGACCATCTTGGAGAATATAAGGAATTACCAGAGTCATCATAAGTCTATTATAGACTGATGGTAGAGGCCATTGGAGTTTTATGGGAGATATGACATGTTCCTAAAGGTATCATGTCATCAATGGTTACCTATAATTTTCTAGGGAGTAAAGTTTACTTTGAGATTCATTGGACACTTCTAGATACTATAAAGGGTTAGATATATTGTATTCCAATTATCCTTATCATTTTAGTTAGAATGAGTGTTTGATTTCTTCCACATATCGTAGTGGAATAGGCATGTGGATGGCTCGTCGCATGTTATAAACTAGAGTGATCTTGACATAGAGGATGTAGCTACCATTGAAGATTACCTAGCATTGATTGATGATAAATAAGAGAATATCCTTAAATGGAAATTGATTCCTTTAGTTCTTTTTTGATGGTAGCACAATAATCTTCAGGAGATCAATTAGGGGTAGTAAAATAAGATGATATCTCTGTATCTTTACCTTTTCGTGTAATAATTTTACTTTTTGTGATGAAAATCTCTAGTTTGGGGATTATTCAGTGAATATTTTTTCCATTTAAAGAATTGTAATATTTAAAAGATTATTTTTAGAGCCATAAGTAAGGTCAATATTGGATTCTAGGCCCCTTTAATACTCAGTACTGAAATACTAAAAATAATAGATATATTATATCACACTCATATGTTTTTCTCCAGAAATAATGTAATATATCTCAAACTATGTCTTATATTTGAAAACTAAGACCAAAATTAAATCCAAAATATGGGTATTACCATTCTAATTATATAATAATTGTATGTATCATGTGTTTTTTTGAAGAGTGGTCGTGGGAATAATATTAAGTAAATAAAAAAATTAATAAATTTATTGGTTGTTAATTATCCCATACATAATTTATATTCTATTTAAGAACGATTATAGAAAAATACTTGGTTTTTACACATAACCATATAGATTTGACAGGAACATGGAGGAGATTCTTGGAAGACTTTAATAATATCATAAAATTTTGATTGATTTTCCAAGGAGTTGTCTTCATCGACAAAGTTCTTTGATCTCACCATATAAAACAGAACAAAATTACACTTCATTATATATCAACAAAATCTTGATCTAGTTTGTTTTTTCATGGGACCAATATAAAAATATTAATATTCTATATCTAAGATGAACTAATTCCATAGGGTATTAATTCATATGTCGATTGAGGATTTAGATTTAATGTTTTAATCATAGAATTAGGAATTTGATAATGCGTTATTGGTCCTTGTTTACTATTTTATGATCATCCATTTCCATAAATGGATTGAGTCCAACTCAATAAATTTTTGACGTTCATCAGCTAAATATTATGTTTTATGTTTTTTCCCTTATTCTTTATATGAACATCATCAATATTTCATTTGGTCGTTAGTTTGAACATACTTGTTAGTCAATCATTTCATAATTGATCTTTCGAAAAATAAATAATATCCATGGGTCTTGATTTGGGATTGAAGGCATGATCATGATGTGGTTATGGTGGTAATATATTAAATACTAGATCAAGATTTTTCATTCGTAGTATGGTGTTGCATTGGTGCAGTGTGAAAAGAGGAGTTTCCCATATAGAGGGGTGGCCATAATCCTGCCACCGAAAATGGATCTAGGGTGGTAAAATATAGATCTAAGATATACAAGTGAGATTTTAGAAGATCTACAAGAGGCAATGTTGTGGGAAAGTAAATTGATAAAATATAGAATCTATGTAAAATAATGAGTTATATGGGGTGTTGTTCACATTAACACACAACATGTTGAGACCCCATGTGGTGAATAGGGTTTATGTGTAGAAAAATATATCACATGACATGGGAAATTTCATATGATGCGTGATTCTAGATTAGAGACCTGAATTGAACCATTGGGTACTCATGCATAGGCATGGCCAACATACATGGCCATGAACACCACATGTGTACATGAGAATGAAAAATGTACATGGTAAAAAACCAATATACTCAAAAATAATCAATGTATAAGAACACATAAAAGGTAAAAAATCACAATGAAGAACACTTGTGCATGGGAATAGACTCGAGAATTCCTATAATATCCTGAGAACCAATTTTATGGCCTATATACACCGATTACTTCTTATAGGGAAAGTTGGATCTCTTATTTTCTTCATTCTAACTGAGTATTAGTATGGCATGTTCCCTTGGTTAAAATATATGATTGTGGAGTGAGGAATCACATCATGATATTAGGATGAGAAATCCCCTATATGGCTTAGTTTTGGAGAGATTCAGGTTTCCATCTCTGTGTCCTAGGATGTTCTCCTATATTATTAATTCATAGGTTGGGTCATGTATCCGATTACCGACTATCATGGTGTGTGATCCCCATCATAGTGGCATAATCTTTATAGGGTTAGGCATCACCCATAGTCATTGGGTTTGATTCCCTATCCATGTGTCAATATCTTCTAGGTTTCATTTTGTACCTATTCTTAGTGAATATTGAAGAGAATGAACTCTTGTATGAGCTCCATCAATGTTAGAAGGACACAAGGAGTGAGTTCCCTTGGATGAGAATTTCCTTGATACCTAGATCAGTATCCTAGGATGGAAGTATGGTTGTGAACTTTGAGACATAGTGTCTATCTTGTGTATATCTGGGATGTTGATGTTATGAGTTTTTATGATTTTTCTTTTTTATGATGCATTGTGTTTGGTGATTTCTCAATTTTATATTTTTTATGTTTATACTCTCCCCTTCTTAATCTCTTCCCACACATGTTATGTCTTATGTAGATGATATAAATTTTAATAGTTTCCTAGGAGAACTAGATTATGTGGATCTTATTTTAGGATGAAATACAGTTGTTAGTTCATATAGATTAATATTTTCCATAATCCCATTATTTGAGAAGGGTAGAATATTTTTCATTTTTGGGGTTCTTGTATTTGACCGTTTTTCTTTCTCATGCATATGTTTTACTCTGATGTGGGATTTTGCTGTGTACATGAATCATGAAATTAGTTTTATCATTCCTTTTTACATTATAGTGGTGTTTGGATATGTTTAAATTTGAATAGGTGTCTTTGGATAATTCTTCACATGTGTGTGATGGGCTTACTTAGTGTTGGACTCCCTCCCTAGGCCTATTGGAGGCGGTCTTGGGGTGCCACACCTGGCTTTCTGCTGACTTGGTGGCGCCCAGTGGGTCATTTCATGATATGTATAATATTTTTTATCATATATGAAAATATAACATGTTATAAATATCATACTTATAAATGAAAATCATCATTGGTAATAGTTGTGAACGATTTGTAATGAAAATGAAACGTGACATTTTGTTTTGTTGGTAGTCCACACACACACATGAATGTCATTCATGTTTTTCAATGGAAGGTGAATAGGGGACTAGTTATTATTCCCATTTAATTATAATGTTAATTATGTTAATAATAAATATGTTACAAAATATTGAATTTAAAGTCAAAATAAGAAAACAAAAATAGAAAAGATAGATACTGAGTAAAAAATGATTACTAAAGATGAGAACTTTGATATTTTATTTTAATATATCTTTAAAATGGATGGAATAAAATAATATATTGTGAATATAATCTAAAAATATATAGAAATAAGATTCTATGATAAGTAAAAAAGGTAATTTTTATGGATAAAACCTAATTTTTTCAGTGTTATTAAAATGGTGGGGAGAGGACCATTTTTCGGTGTTGATAATGGATTTTGTGTAAATATGTAACTTAATATAAAGATAGAACATGTGATTCAGGTCATACAGCTCAAAAAATAAAAGATAATTTACTGTAGGGTTATATATGCTTATTTATATATTAACCACTCAATTCTACACAATTATTTATCATGTTCCATGCGCTTTACCACTTTAATTATTGCTTTACCACTTTTTCTTTGACCACAATAACTAGTTTTTACCTATGTAAACTTATCTTTTATGAACAAAAATAAAATTCTCAATATTAAATACATTTTCCTATTCATTAAAATTTCTAAATATATTTAATAACATAAAATTTATAAGTATGATTAAAATTAAATTTAAATAAATTAATATATAATGTATTATTTTTTTTGAAAACTATAACAGATGTTCTAAAATTCCATGTATGAGGTTTTAAATTAAGACAAAATTTTTTAAAACTACAAATTATGTTATTAAATAAATATTTTTTTATTATAAAAATAATTCATGAATTTATAACCCATAGTTATATACTAATAATGTTATAAAGTTCATGTTATTTGTAAAAAACTACAATTTTCACCATTCACATAAAAATAAATATTTTTTAAAATATAACAAAAAAATTATCTTAATAAAATATTATAATGATGAATTAAAAAATAATATTAATTTTCTTACATTAAAAATATATAATTTATGAAATTATCTTTTAAATAAAAAGATGAGAAATAATGAAAAACTATTTTTATAGGAAAATAAAATTTTATAATTTTAACCACTCTTTTTAGTATTTCATTTTATTTATTAAATAAATTAGTATTATCAAATTATTCAAATAAAATATATTTTAACATCATTAATCACATGTTTCTTGAAATAAAAATTCAAATCTCATAGAAAGGTTTTTTTTGAAAAATGAATTTCTAATCATAAAACGATCGTATTAATTATTTTAGCTACACAATTGAATTTTATTAATATCAAAAGTTGGATTTATTTAATTTTTATAAAAATTTTATAAGGGTTTTACTCTTATTAATTCCCAAAAGTTCAACAGAATGGTTTTAACTATTGAAACACATCATGGTTTGATTTTAGTTTACTGTTTCGTGTAAAGAACACAACCAAACACATTGACTTATTTAAGAGTAAAAATATATTTAATGTTTAGTGTGTTATATTTCCTTTCAGGTGAAAATTCATGATATTACATAGTTGGTACTCATTATGAACTATGTTTGATGGTGTTGGGATGTGGTGAGTGACCATGACCCCTTAATGATAACATATATTCATTTAGGTTTGTTTTGGATGTATTTTGGTTAACCATGTATGAAACATTCTAAATTGGATTTTTATTTTTATTTTCCTTATATCATTATATCAATCATGTATAGGCACTTGATATATGGGATTCTATATTTCCACTATTTTCATTACTTCTATTGCACGATTCTCTAATCAGTAGTTTAATTATTATTTGAATTGATTATTTTGTGTATGGAAGTCTAATTTACTTTTTGTTCTTGACTAGATTTGTAAGGGGGTACATATTGTTGTTAATTTAATTCAATGTGTAAAATATTACCCACAAATACTTTATTCAACTCATCATTAACCTATTATTATCGATGCATGTATATTTTTTAATCTCATACCACTAAATTGGTTTTCTTTGTTTTCTCCCTCAAGACATATATCTCTTTGAGTTTGTACTCTAAGCCCACCTTCATGTTACCCCTCCCATAAACATTAGCTTCTTCACTATTTTTGTCCTCTTGCATTTCTGCTCTTTCAATAAAATCCATAAGAACTTTTTTATTGGGGTATTTTTGGTCAATAATTTATTTTTCATATGTTTCTTCTAAAATGACATCTTCTTGTGAAATAAATTTACTATTTTTGGAAAAATACATATTCTAAATTAATATTTACTTACATATATTATAAATATTTTCTTCATAGGAACTTTATTTCCATCATCATATCAATTTTTTGAGACACATAGAAATGGTGATCCAAATATCCCCACATCCAAATCATGAATGTGGAAGTTTCCTTTCGAACATTCTTTTCTCTCTTTGCAATTTTGAGGGATAGAATGAAAAAAAAACATCACCAACCTCCACTTATATTAGATCATCCTAAATTGAACGGTTATTAATTACCCGGAACAACACTACTTGAGATTTATATTTTTACATAAAATTTTTGTAATTGTTCCTTGTATTGTATATAATGAGAGTCTTTTGTACACTATCCAATAACAGCTCCTTTACAAACATATCAGCAGTCTATAAAACCATCAATATGAATTGAGGTAGATATAATATCATAATGGACTAAATAATATTAATTTTATTATGGTTTACCTAATTCAATTCATGGAATCCATAATAATATTAAACTGATCAAATAATTAATCAATATATTCATTTGGGTGCATCCTTAAGTACACATTATTATTCCAAAGTACCTATAATCTTACATCATTAACCATTGAGTAACCTTCATAGTTATTATATAGTAATTCCCCAAAGGTGTGTGAGGATTTATAAAACATAAAACTTATGTAGATTGAGTTGGAAAATTATCCCCCAAATGAATTTATTTACTTAGAATATATTTCTCCCTTGTCTATATGGGCATTTAAATTTTTTATGAGAAACATGTATTTTCAAATTCGTGGTGGGGTTGGGGTTTTAAGTGGGATTTTGGAGAATGTTTCAAGAGGTTATACACCACAAATTTTTTGATTTTGGAGTTTTAAAAATGCTTTCTGGGTGGACATATGAGTCATGGGACTGAATCAGGGATTCAAGACATTGATATGTGGATTTGGAAATATGTTATAGCCCCATAGGCTATGTAATGTTATGGTAGTAGGCTAGGAAGGTTAATGGTACCACTTTATTGGTAGTGTAGGCCAATATCTCATTATTATCCTATTAGATTCTTTTAAAGTGGCTAAAAACCCATTATTTTACTTGGTCCACTCTATACCTTCTTACCTAGGAATTTGGCCCCCTTTTGGAAGGTATCCCCTCTTGCATGCCCCCTTCTCCCATAACTTCTCCAAGGTGTATCTACCTTGGTTCTTAGTTATTTAGATCACCATTATTTTAATTCAAGATCTTATAGTAAGGATAAAAATATTATTCCCTCTATTTTATTTTTCATCCTATAACAAGTAGAGTCCCATTTGTTTAGTATAATATGTCATATTTTCAAGCTGTTTGTATGGTTTCTAAATTTATATCGGTTTAGGTTGAACAAAAAAATGACACTCGATGTGTGGACTTGTATAAGAATATCATATGTGGTACTTAAAACTAACACATAATGTCACTATTTTTTTAGATGTATACATGATATAGTAAATATTACTATGTCTTTCCTTGATATCAGTTTAATTAATTGATTTAAAATGAGTATAGCCTAATTAAATTGAATTATTAATGTTCCTTTAACCCTAAGAAAAAGGTAAGTCCCTGTAGAATCCATTATTATCTGAATTAACCTTAGTGAGGCTTGATTTCATTTAAGGACCTCTGATGTTATAAAAATATTAGAAGAAATTTGGTTTGAATCAATGGTTGTGAAGTGGGTTTTCACAACCATCCATGTTGGTAAATGATTTTTATCCTTGAGTTGTTTCTAGTGAAATAGTAATCATATTTTGAATCTATGGGATATCGTTGATGTAGAGTTATAAATGTTAAACTGTAAAACTCATTTACAAAATGAGATAAATTTTCTTAAATAATAAATGACATTAACTGGATTTAAATTATTTAATTAGTATTATTAAATTTTGATGAAATAAATATTTAATAGTTTTATACTATGTAATGAACTTGAGATAGTGTAAAAAGTTAAATCATGGATATAAAATTTTTTAGTTGTTATAAAATGAGTTGTTAACTTGTAAATTTAACTGAATTATCCAATGATGGTGTTAGTTAAATATAGTTCTGGTAAGAAAACTATAATGAATTTTTTATTATAGCTTGTTAATGACACCCTATTTAATTAATCCATTGGAAAATTATAACGCTTTTATAAATTGTAATGTGATACTGTATAATTTTATGGTTCCTAGTTGTAGTGTTTGTTTAGTTATTAGTATTTTGGTAGAATTGGTCAATGATGTGGATGGTGATATTTTTTTATTAAATGATTATGGATGATAAGAAATGCTTTTCGGTTATGTAAACATTGATTAATTTATACTTTCTTGTAAAAATGATTTATATGTTTGGTATTTATTGGGTGATATCACTTAGAGTCAATTTTGGATATGAAATGGGTGTAATGTATTGAGTAAACATGTATTTCATTAGAGTAATCAAATAAATTTCCTGAGATGATCCTCATGTGGATTCAAGGATGTACAAAGATAATGAATAACATGATCTACCTTAGATTATCCAATGATTCATTATTGAAAATTCCTTATAGAGACTCCTTTTTGTAGTCAACTGATGTATTATATGTTTAAGTCCATGGATGAGTGTAATTTATTCCACTGGCATAACAATTTTAATTCGATGGTATGAGATCCTTGAATTCTTCTTGATTATAAATGATAGAATTATATGGGTGTGTACACAGATTCTTGTTAATCCTACCACTCTAAATTGATTGGATGTATGGTTTCTTGGATTCAATTAATAGAATTAAAATGATTACATTCCTTAGATTTTATTGGTTTTTTAGAGGATAATTCCATGGATGAACTCCATGGATCTCGAACGACTTGGATAGAAGGGAATGCCAAGTGCCCCCATATATTCCTTTATATTCACATTAATATATTCTCATTGGTCATAATATTCATAGATATCGAGCATTGGCTGATGTAAGTACATCTGACCACAATTTTTATGGTATATCTAAGGATCAAATCCTATCTTTTATTTATTAATTTAGATATCTATCTATTTAAATTGTAAATTTAGTTTTTATTTGTATAACTTATACATGAGTTTTTTATAGGTAATGGTTAATGTAGGGTTGACATTTGTGGTGGCCTATAGAATTTTACTTAGAACCTTCTCATCCAACCATGGAACTTGGGTACCTAATAAAAATACTCTTAATTTATAGTTTACTCATTTAGGGAATGGTATCATTGCTTGATGTTTTAATTGTCATGCTAGAGTAGAGTAAGGATGATGGGATTAGGAAAGACTCCAGAATATTTTGGACCGTGTTCTTCATTTATCTTTATTTTTTTGTATTTTTATTCTTCCTTATATATGATTCACAATTAGGGATCTGGGTATAATTTGGGATACCCATTCTTGTTATAGAATGTGATATTGTAATTATTTATTGGCTCTTTCCACCTCTAGCTACATTGATTTTTTGGAATGGTTTATATGTTTGATTATATTTCCAATTAATTATATATGAATACCATAGTGTATGGTCTTCATATAATATCCTTGTAGAACCTCACATCTATTTGGTAGCCTCTGACTTATGGAGAGGTTCTCTTGAGGCCATATAGAACCACATATCCAACTATTATTTACAATGATCCATGACGATGAAACTCGTGAAATCATGAGTTGGGTTGTGTAACTAAGTGGTGTGGGAGAGTGAGACCACATTTATTAGATGTATTGAAGAATTCACATAGGTATTAATGGTATCCACTACAATGTGGATCAGTGACCAGCTGTTTATGTGATTTTGGGGGTGGTGACCGTGAAGAGGTGTTACAAGCATAGTTGTGAAGATTTTGGACGGAAAGGGACAAGAACCCCAGTCCAGAGGGGTGTTATTGTTATGGACAAGATTTATGTGACATGGTATCTTTATGAGATCAATCCCATTCAGGCCTTCAAGGGATAATGGGTGGGGGTTTTTAGGAGTGACACACATCTGATGAAGGTTATACCCATTAGGGCTGACCCTCGAGGAGCAGTGTAATAGAAGCTATAGAGTGGGGATCACAACTTGATCCATTGATAGGGATAATGATAAATTCATCATAAATTGGATTAATAAAAATTATAAAATTAGTTGAGTTGGGGAAAAATAACATTTGATAAATGGAGTTCTTCGGTATGAGTGAGTTGCGTATGTCTGACCATCATGGATGGTGCCATATGGGGCGTGCACTACCGAGATTGATGTTTTTTCCTAATGGAATGATGAAAAAGTCACTCTATGGTGGGGGTGTCATGATAGTTTTGGGAATGTGATCAGCATAATACAAGGGTTAATGATGTTTCGGTTTAATAATTGAATTGTTGCGATAGAAATTAGATATCAGTAAGTATGTAAATCCAATTATATTTGGATTCCATAGAAAATTTTATAGGTATGTTTCTATGAAATGTTGGGTGGATTCTAAGTGGTCATTTAGTATTATGTTATAATGGTGTGGCCCAGTCATTGTTCAGTACGGTTTCACATTGTTGATTGGTTGAGGGAACAGTGAATATGTTGAGACCAAGATATTTTTTAGGTGTTAATGTGATATAATGATATTGATGAGGATTATTGTAAAAGAATAATGTTTCTAAAAGAGTTTTATTTTGTTTTAAACTATAAATCAATTTACATTTTTTATCTTTCCTACAAATGTGATCGGATAGAGTGTAATGTCTCGAGTTAATCTGATGGACATTACTGGTATATGGTTATAAGATTGTGTTTTTTTACTGAATTCTTATTTTATCTTTATTTTTAAATTCCATTGAGAAGATTTTTAGAGGATGAAATTTGATATTAATTGTCTATTATTATACTCCCCAACATGGTAATTACTAAAATATTTCATTGTTATGGAATGAGTTGAAAGGGGAAGAATAATGTAAATGTGTAAAAATTTCATGAAATAAATATATATAGAGTTCACCAGAAATATTCTTTAAGCCATAATGTAGTTATAGAAATACAATCAAAAAAATTTGTTTGGATTATACCAGACCGAATTTATCGGTTAAAGTAAGGACTATGTTTTTTTAAGTCTTTAATGTTTTGGCATTTTGGTGGTGTGGAGTGTTATAGGGAAATATTTTTTTAATATTTATGATTAGAGGAACGTGGTTGATGTAAAAAAGGGAATGCAATGTAGGATTTCATTGAATGAAGAACATCATATGATATCTCACAATGTTATCAGTATGAGTCCATGAGATGGAACAATTATATTTTTTATTGATGTTTAATAATGTACATGTATATTATATGGAATTATATGAATTATTGATGTGATGCTTTTACAGGGTGATTAGAAAGAAGCCCTCGATTCATCAGATATATGGTTTTCGTTTAAGTCAACAGAAAAATTGTTTTTTATATGTTATTGGACATATAAGTATATATTAAGTTATACCTTTCTAGGTTGTTGTATAACATAAATGGCTGATGAATTTTTAAATAAGTCATTGGATAGTGGATATTTCTTGGGAAATACATTTGAGGTATTCCTATGTTGTTTTGTAGAAACACATCGGTTAGAAGAACTACTATAAGGGTTCACCTAATAGATAAGTGGTTTAATGTTTTACTATTTTGAAGGAATATACAATGATTTAATAAAGGTATCAATGATGATGATTTACATATGATCATTCAATGTTCCTAAATTCGGAGATGAAGATCATGATTATCACTTAGTCTTATGAATGTTTGAATAAGGTTGTTGTGATAGAGTCTTTAGAATTGATCTTGTCTTTTAGAATAATTAAAGGCATTAAAAGGTTGGATGTTTCTTGGTGAGATGCTAAAATTTTTTTTAGGGTGGTGTTTAGAATAAATTTGACATGTTTACCAAAATTTTCGAAGGTACTATGACAATATTAAGCGGTTTTTTCACTAAGGTGAGGGATATTTTGTGGATATGAGGAGAAGAACATATAAATTAGAAATATGATTGTATGAACATGTTTAAGAGGCATCAATTAGAAATATAACAGATAGAGTTTCTTATTAGCTGGTATTAGAAACATAGTATTTTGAGGTTACTAGATGAACAAAACATCAAAATTGGATAAAATCTATAAGAATGTATTAGAAGAAGTATAGCATATAGATATATGACAGAGTATTCCAGAAAAACCAATCAGAAAATCATTCATTGGACTAAAAAAGGTTCTTATCCATTACTGTTCAATAAAGTGAATAATAAGATGTACTTCCATGGAAAACAAGTGTTACTAATGTTAAAAAATCATACACCCAACATACTAAAGCCTTTTGGTGATGGTTTTTGCAGATATTATATTTTTTTATATCACTTATAAATGTTAGGATCACATGCACTTTCAACTTACTAGACTGCTATGCAAGTGAAAAGATATCCCCTGCATGTTCTAACCACCCAAAGGATTTTTAATAGTATTTTTTATTGTATTGGATTATTTCCAAACCATAAAAAAGAATAATTATTCTTATTGATCTGTGAAACTGTTAAATAATTTTATTCATGTTGTTTTCCATGTTTTATTATTTTTTATTAGAGTAATATATCTCAAATAGAAGTTGAATATCTTTTCTTACATAAGAAAACATTAAAAGATAATATTACAAGTTCACCTCCTCCCCTCATAAGTGATCACACATATCTTTATTGGTCCTTTCAAGTTGTATTTGTGAGAAGGTTACCTGAATTAAATCATTACAAATGTTTAAAGGAAAATATGATTTAAATAGATATTCTAAACTCTGTTAACAGTATAGAGATTAATGTTTTTAATGGAAAGAACTTTTGTATATAAAAATATCTATTTTTACCTTATCATATTTACCATATTTATGAAGTTCATGAGTATGAAAAATATGGGTTTCCACCTCAAGATGATTATTTTATAGTAATAGATACCCATAATAATAATTTAGAAAATGTTGGGTGATCTAGAAATTCCATACTTCTTTACCTTCAAAATGTGAGTTCTTCAGATTTTAGGGAATTGCTATAGATAAAAGTGTCATAGAGAAGTTAAAGAACATATATTAAGGAAATATGAAATTAAACAAATATAAATTAAATATCTATATATTGATGTAAATATATCTTAAAATGTGTGAATATTAATCTTTTGGGGACTTCTTTACAAGATTGAATGGTTTTTTAATATACATAAGGTGATTTAGTGAGAAGTTGTAAGATTCTATTTTCATTGAAATGATTATTAGATTTATTAAATATAAATATTATGTCGTGGTATTATCATTAGTTGATTGAGATCCTGAAATTATTTATATGTATTGCATGTATATAATTATTTCCACTTATGAAATAAGAAGACAGAAAAGTTTTGAAGAAGAATGAAAAGGCTGATTGAGTTCTTTCAAATTTTCCAAGAGAGGAAAATATATGAATTTTTTCGAGGAAGAATTCAATTACTCTAACTCCAAATGTTAGGTTATTAGAAAAATTATATGGATTTATTTCTTTAATTGTTTTTAAAATTTTTAAAAACCAGTACAGGAAAGTAAAAAAGTAAATTTACCTCCGATATTGTTTTGGCCTGGAAGTTATCATACATTTTGCTCAGAAGTATCCAAGACTTAGGGAAAGATAAATAAACCAATGAAGGGGATAAAAATATGAGAATATCTCAAAAAAGAAAAGAAAATAATATATGTCTTTTAATAATGGGAAGGATAAGATGTTCTCTAAATATATAAGAGAATTTTTTTTCTATGATGTGGAAGATTATGATAGTGAATAGGCAGTTGAAAAATTCATTGAGGATCCTACTAGGAAATTTATTATTAAAAAAGTTAATGATGAAAATTTCACTAGTGAAGAAATCAATTTCTATGAATATTAAGAAGAAGGTACTTTGCTACATTTTCTTCTCAATAGAGAAATGAATGAATGACTTCAAAGTATTGTTATATTTGAAATAGAGAAAAATAAGTATAAGAAAGAATATCATTAAATCACAAAATAAGAATCATTTATTACAGAGAAAAAGGTTTCTAAAATATTTTTATTATATGAATAAGTTAATTTACAAAGAGACAATCATCTGTATCAATTACGAGGAAATGATTATGGTGAAGCAGAAGAATTCTGATCTTAAAAAAAGGTTTATCAATGTAGAGAAAGGAAAAAAATGTTCAAAACTCAATATAGATGTCAGTTAATTTTTTAAGAAGATTAATCCTTATAAGGATTAAAAATATTCATCCTAAAATTTTAACAAAATTGTTAAATATGATCATAAGAAAATGGAATCAAATTCAACCATGTATAAAGCCAAAAAAATTGGTTTTGAAAATCTTGAAAATTTTCAGATTTCAATTTCTAAACCACAATATTCTACAAATATAGACATTGAAAATTATAATAATAAATAAAATTATAAATATATTTTTATTAGAGGATTATAAAACATTGATACACTACTAATTTCCATGATCAATGGGAATAAATTGATGGAAATCATATACAAAATTTCGAAAAATGTGTAAGTTATATAAGAAAATATGATTTATATTGAATTTAATAGTATTGTGTAGTTTTTGGGGAATATTGTCAAGATGATTTGGTTTAATAATAATCACAAAAAATAATCCAAGAGAAACTAGAGGAAAAACTTAATAGGGGATTCAACCTAGTCAAATATGACTACTTGAAAAAGACGTTATTATGATTGAACATAGATTATAACCATTGGAAACTATTTTTTAATGATATGATAATCCTCATAATATTGAAAAGGGATGTATTTTCATGATACAGATAAAAAAATGTGTACATAACAGATATAAAAATATGCATGTGATGAAGAAAAAAGAAAAGAAAAATCCTTAGTTATTGAAACTAAACTCAAAGTAACAAAAGGAGAATAACATTAGAAATTTGATAGTGGGTGTTATTCACACATTATTGAAGACTTGTAGTTTTTAAAGAATATGAAATATTACATGGAAGGGAGAGTATTTTTTTTGAAATGATGATTCACTTAGAATCATAGTTGTTGTATCTATTATTATTGGGGAAGAAACTTTAAAATCCAAAAGAACATTTCTTGTTAATGTGATGAAACACAATTTAAAGAATGTTATAAAAAATCATGATAAATGTATAAAATTTATTTTCATAATAGATTGATAAATTTTAAAATGTATTGAGTATGGGAAAATTATTATATGAGGGAAACAAACCAAGGGAATCATGTTTCACATTATTTATGTTCAAAGTTCATGATATCATAGAAAGATGGAACACAATTATCTATGATAGAAAAGGATGGAGAATATGTGTCACATGAATATTAGTATGATGATGAAGAGAGAAATTATTCATGATATTCATGAAATGATATGATGTAGATGTGATGTCTATTACATATTCTAGAAAGATTTTATTATAAAATCAACGCATAAAAATGTTATGAAACATTTAACTAACCTCTTGGAGATGATACATTATAACATTTTTGGGACCATGTGAAAGTAATAAAAAATAGAGATAATTTATTTTAATTTTATTGATGAATTCAATCTCATTATAAGTAATATTTTTTATAACATAAATAATAGGTTCCCATATTATGGAATTCATTATGAAATTAGTCCACCATATATACCATAAAAATGATGTTTCTGAAATAATAAATAAAATTTTGTGGAAATGGTCCGAACTATGATGTTTGAACATGATACTTCTTGATTATTTTAGAGGAATGATATTGGAGTTCTAGTACATATTAAAAATTAATTTTAGAAAATAAAAACAATGATATGACTCCTTATGATATATATTAAAAATAAACCCCAAGACTTTAGTATATAATTTTATTTTTCAGTCCTTATACCATTAAGGTTAACAATGAGAATCTTGTGAAGTTTTATCAGAGAGGTGCTGATGGGATATTTCATGACTTTAATCGTAACATCTGACAACAAATACTTTATAATAATGAAACAAAAAATATTTTTGACTCTTAAAATTTGAACATTCTTTTACATTCTGGTATGTAAGATTCACTGTAAATTAGAGATATGAGTGGAAGTGGAGATGATGTGGAAGTAATTAAACAATGTGAAAATGGTCTTAATGATAGTAATAGTGTTGAAATGATTGAACTGAGTATTGTGACTCAACTATCTCAAGAGAATATGAATAATTATGTCTATCTCATTCTAGGTTGAGGAAGAAATATGATGTTTAAAACATCATTAGAGATTAATGGAATCATGTTAAACTAGAAGAATATTATGATCAGTTTCATATAAATCCTTGTATTCACATGTTGAGAAAAAAGATTTTGATTATGACATAGATAACTAGGAGTGGATTGATGACATGAATGAATAGATGGATCATATTGAGATGAATAATATTTGATAACTTATAACCAAACCACAAAATGATAATTTTTATGATATATAATGTGTGTTATGAAACATTTAAATTAAAAGGGTAAAGTGATAAGAGAAAAGGAATGATTGGTTTGTAAATGTTACTACCAAATTGAAGGAATTCATTTTTGAGAGACCTTATCCCTTGTGGAAAGTCTTAAACCTATTTTATTCATTGTTTATATGAATTTACAATGAAAATATAAGATATTCTAGATGGATGTCAATTCATATTTTCATAATGAAGAGTTAGATGAATATTATTATACTGAACAACCATGTGGCATCATACTTAGAAGCAGTAAAACCAATGTGTTCAAGTTTAAAAAAGAATTTTTAGGGGATTTAGTAAGTTCCAAGATCTTTATACTCTAAATTAGATACTATCTTAATGAATTTGTACCACAATAAAGTAATAGTTGATAGTAACCACTATATAAAATAAAATCAAGATATTTACCTCATTATGGTCATTTATATAGAAGATATCATACATATAGGGAATAATGAATAAATTTGTGAAAATTTTGATATGGTGATGAAGAAATAATTTGAAATATCCATTTTAAGAGAAATGAAATAAATTATTATCTTATAAGTATATCAAAATAAGAAATACATTTTTCTATCTCAAGATATGTTTTTGAGTAAATTTTGAAAAAGTTTGGAATGAAATATTCGAAGATAATATATACATCTATTTATGTGGGAACATGGTTTTTTAAATATATAAAAGGTAAGAAGGTTGATATTAAAGTGGATAGAATGTTTTTTGAACGATTTGGGAATCTAAAGAATTTAAGAACTAATATAGTGTATGTTTTAACATTGTGTTCCTTGTATCAAATTACTCCAAAATAATCTCATATTATGGAAGAAAAAATATTTCCCAGATATATCAATGGTATATTTGTTTGAAAAATAATATATATTAGCTTAGGAAAGATTGATATGTATGTTAATATAGAAACATACTAGGTAGCATGTGTAAATGATAAAAGATCCACATCTAGTGAAGATTTTTATTTATGATAATGATGTGTGATTTGAAATAAAAAGAGGAAAAAGTTAGTAACTCTAAGAATGGATAATGATTTTTATATTCCTTCCCTTCAAGATTCAATATATCTTATGTGGATGTATACATAGTTGGAATATTTTTACATTGATTTTACATTTCCTCTTATCATAGGTTGCAATAATCAATGTTATATAAATATACCTAAGATTATAATAAATAAATATTGATCCAGGAATATTGATACTAAATACTTCTTCATCAAAGTGAATGTTGAAATAAATGACCTAATTCTAGAGTTTATTCATATTGTATTTCACATTGAAAATATCTTAACTAATTCATTTATAAATGAAACCTTTCATATGATGAGGACGATTATTTTAGAGACCCTAAGCTTGACGTACATGGACATTACATTACTTTTGATTAATACTTAGTACATTACAAAAACACACACATAAGGACCATAATAGTTTAGTGTCTTTGGAAACACGGAATATAATCTTCTAATTGTGGTGAAAGATCTTCAAAATCTCCCATAAATATCTTCCCTTTTTTTTCTTACCTAAAACCTTTCTTTATATCATGGGGAAAAGAAAACATAAAACAGTGAGCTCAAATGCTCAATAAGGGTAAAATAAAGAAATATAAATCACATCATATTCATAAGAACATAACATTTTGGAAATCTTATCCTGCAAAAGAGATCATAATATCATAACATTGGATAAATCATAGTAGTGAAATATAATCCCAATAATCATAACTTAAAACATGAAACTTTGTGGCATACACACATTATCATAAATAATCATTTCTTATTAGTCAAGACTCATTTCCAAGACTATCTTAGTGGACAAAGTCCATTTCTGAACCGAGTTCATTCCTCGTTTCAGTCCTATTTCACTGAACCGGTTTAACCTGCCGTTCCAGCCATGTCTATCTCATGAGATATAAAATTTTTACCCAATGCATTGGAGGGAGATATAGGTCCCCCCCATCTCATAATGATACCATTCATATGTGTGCCACAAAATCATAAATCATACATCATTGCATAACCCATGTAATAAAAATGGGATTCTTAAACAACATGAAATCATAAAACAGTTCATATAAGATAAAGGAATTCATAAAAATAATTCCATCACAACATAATCAAATCAATTTAATAATAGGGATAGAAACAGAACCCTATATTATCTTATATGGAAAATTTTTTGATAAAACACTTGAACTCCAATCTTGGGGAAAATATCCTTTCTACTTCAAAAACATTTTCCTTTCTTAACATGTCATAAAATTTTAAACTAAAAGAGGTTGATTAAAAATAAACTTGAAAACTTGTAAAGGAAGCTTCATGGAAATAATGTTTTAAAAATCCATTCATGTCGTATAAGTTAAAAAAACATTCTTCTCGTACTTTTGTCGGAAAAGTTAAAAAGTACCTTGTACGAAAAACGACAAAATATTCCTTTCATATCTTTTACTATAAACTCACAAAAGGGTAAAAATGTATTTAAACAATTTTAGGTGGATGGAAATAATATTAAATATTGTGGAAACATGGATGTGGATGATAAAATACACCCAAGTAAATACCAAAGTATAAACAATCTCAGATAAAAATGAGATTGTGATATTTCCCTTACCTTAGGTCTGATTTGCTTCGTAAGTGTCCAAACCTCCTGTATAATGATTTAAATAATGTCATTGACTTTTTCCAGAATCATAATCATTGTTATGATATTATATATGGTTCATTTATGACTTTATATTACCTGTTCTTTTGGAAATTCCATGTTAAAGAGCTTTTTGGATAAAATCGTTTCATTTGCCGTCCGTGTTTTGACTTGTAATTATTAATATGATTAATTAGATCATGATTACTTAATTATAGAATATAAAAAATTATTTATATATAATATATATTCAGAATATACATATATATAATATATCAGTAAATGGGAAGAAATACACCGTTCATGGAGACGGAAGGTCGTACGTACGCATGAACGCTGTTTTCGTTTCCTTATTGAGTTGAATGGAATTAAGTAGATGACATACATATATATAAACATAAATCTAGTATAATTATTATGTAATATATTTCATGATTACTTATTATATATACTTTATAATCATTCATGAATGGTTAACGTAGAGAATGAATCTCATCGTGTCGTGGAGACGGTAGTCCGTACGTACGCACAAACGATGATATCGTT
This sequence comes from Viscum album, assembly GCA_963277665.1. Lineage (NCBI taxonomy): Eukaryota > Viridiplantae > Streptophyta > Magnoliopsida > Santalales > Viscaceae > Viscum > Viscum album. Next base: position 401,501,911 of record OY728136.1, on the reverse strand, counting down.
CTCATGATCGTGGAATTGTATTGGAGTTTATGTATACTATTTCAGAATCAATATCACTTTAAAATAATCATATATATTCATTATTTACACCATTATACCCATCAAAGTAAGGTGGTGGTGGAAAATAGATTACACCACGGCGTGGAGACGGTATTCTGTACGTACGCACGCGCAGTGATTTCATTTTCCATAGGATGGATAGATGTTGAAATAGGTTTGTTTCATACTTATAATAACATATCAGTATATGATTGATAATGATGTTATTACTTCATAATGAAACAACAAAAGAAGAAGAAGTGGAAGAAGAAATAAAGATGAAAGAATCGGTAACGGACATTACCTCTTCTTTGAAGCGCTTCTTTGAGACCTCATTTTAGGGCACTAAAATTGGTCTTTGAAGAATACCAGGACCTCTAGGATGTCTCTAGGGAAGTGGAGAGAAGAAATTGTCAGGGTTTGGCCGAGCCTGAATGCTCAAAGTGGTGTGAGGAATAGGGGGAGGAGGTCCCCTTTTATAAGGGAGGAGAGGGGCTCCTTTGGAAAAACTAAAAATATTATTTTATTATAAAGCCAAATTCGGTTTTAAATATCTCCAAATTGATTTATTTCGAAGATAAGGTGGGGATGGGTAGAAATCCTCTCATCCATTAGAATTTAGATAAGTTTAGGTTCCTATTTTAACCTTATCATTTAGATTTAACATTAAGTTAAATAATTTTACTTTTACCGTGTCTTCTTTTGTTCTTACACTATAAGGTTAAAAAGCATACTATAACAAGCCAAAAGAACCCCAAGTTGTTTATTATTAATATATATAACCTTATCTAAGTCATGTGGCCGAACCTTAGATTTTTAGGAATAAAATAATAATTAATAATATAATAGTTGTTATAAAAACTATTTTATGTCAATTTTGACACTATTTAGTAATTGATTTTTGTGAAAATCATAACATAATGATTAGTTCAAACCATGTTAATTAATTCACTACTCACATGTCATATTAACCTATAAAATTAGTTTAATTCATAAAAAGTCTCAAATTACATTTATTTGGGTATATATAACATCAATGATGTCAATATTTCATTAATAAGATAATTACTGCATCATTATTGGGTCATAAATAAATTAAATTATTTAATGTATAAAAATTACAAATAAAATACTATTATGTAGGAAATATTTTTATATTTCTAATGAATATTTATAGTCGAATATATTATATGTATAACCCTATATTAAAAATGATTTACTTATTAAACTTTTATTTTAACTATTTTAACCCTTCATTAAATAAATTAATAATAAATGTCCTAATCTAATCCAAGTGGGCCTAAATGGTCATATTTTATTCCTAAGGTTGTTTTTGGTCGAATTACACTTATCCAATAGAATTAGGACATGTTTTAGGGTAATAATAATATCATTTTCACCCTTAATTAACCTATTTACTTTTAAGCGTGGTAAAAAAAATTAAAAAGTTACTATTCACCAAAAATTATTTTCATCTCATTGAACCACATTTTAGTCCTTGATATTAACCGTGTCTCTCGGATTTTCGAAATTCCACTCACAGAAGCGGTAAAATTATGTTTTATGAAAAATTCAGTTTTTTTAACTACCACTTAGTGGTTTCACTATTCATCAAAAAATTAAAATTTCCAAAAAAATACCAAAAATTAGGCCTAAGATATATTTGATATTATGAATTCAAAAATGATGTCTATTTTACCAAATTCAAAACATATCAGTTGCATTAATTAATTTAAAAATTAGTTCCCGTCGTCAAAACAAATAGCGCGTTCTTAAGAGATAATAACTATCAAAAGATTGACACTTGTTTATGTCTGGTTTAAATTTGAAGTTAAATCCAATGACCAACATTGTATTAAATTGTAAAAATATATTCTAAATATAATTTAAAACCACTAAAATTAATAGCTCATCACTATTAATTATTTCGATTAAAAAAGATGTTTTTAATTAAAATTTAGTAATTTCCACTATTCATCAGAATATGAAAGCTATCCGAAAAGTTCCAAAATTTCACCCTAATCTAATTTCGATATTCCGAATCCAAAAATGAAGTCCATTTTGAAAGATAAAATTTATAAAATTTCAAAATGTTGTTATTACTATTCATAACGGCTAGTTTTAATAACAGCATATCGCTGTTTAGTGAAACTCGGTATTGCTTACTACACATGCTATCGAGGAAGGTCGTGATTACGTGTAATGCAAGGAAAGTCAAGGATGCTTGTTGTGCAAGCTCCTTTTTGCGTAGTGTACAACACAAGACATTAATGAAATTAAAAAGAATATTTTTCATAAAATCTCGAGGTGTTACATTCTACCCCCCTTAAAATGAATTTTTCACTCAAAATTCATCGATGTTATAAATGGTTTACTACTCGAAAGTTTATTTAATAGAAACCCACATCGTAAAAAGGAATATCAAAACAAATCTTTAAAAACAATAGTATGAAACGTAACGGTTACCCAAATAAACTAATCACTGGGTTTCCACATAGGTGAAAATATGGATATGGAAGAGAAATCTAACCACCATGTTCTGAATGAGAGTGGTAGAGAACATGGCTATGGAAAATCCAGCAATCAAAAAGCCATAAATTTGTGACGATCTAAGGTACCATCTGATTCATTAGATATAAGAGCACTAGGACAACATTTTTGGTTTTCAAGATCATTTACCTAAAGTTGATGAAATTGGAATTAGAAGAAATACTTTCGTGATTTTGGTATAGTCTCACCGTTGGTCATTATTTGGTCAATTTACACTTCATCTCTTAAAGAAATGAAGTTGAATTTGTCATTTGTGATGTGTTAGCAGATCATGTGATAGAATGATGGGTCATTCCTTTTTTCTCAAACAAAAGGTTTAGAAAAGTTATCAAAAAATACATAAGTCCATCTATAGTGAGATTAATGATATATGGTTCCTAAAATGGACTTATACTTCATATATCATACTGCTTAATATAATAAAACTAGTTTCTACTAAACAGGGACTTCCTGTAGGCCAGTGGTAGGCGATAAAGGCTAGTCGCACTTCGGTTGTGGGTTCGATTCCCACAGCCTTGTCCGATGCGATGGGTTGTCGCCCGTATTGCAGGTTGTCCTTTTTCTAAAGCTATATTACTATAACATCCCATCAATAATATCGAAAAAAAGTTCTATCATTAAACAATACTAACTTATGTCCAACATAATCCATTCCAATCTTTAGGCTTCTCTAAAATACTTCGGTCCAAGATCATAGTATAAAGAAAACGATTACTTGTAATTTCATCAACCAAGCATGTGAATACCATCATTTATCTCCCATATATCTTGTTGGTCACATTCCAATCCTGTGATTACCTTAATCATTTATTCTCTTGAAAAATTAATACCCATTAAACCGTAGTGAAAACATGAATGCTGTCAAAAGTTAACTCTTTCCTCATACCAAAATCCAAAAATTTTATATACTCAAACCATGATACAACCTTCTCCTTATATCAATCACGAGCTCATGAATACTATCAAACATTTAATTTTCTCCTTATCCCTTCATTATGCGCATATCATCTACATTCCAAAAATATCTGAATAACCTTTCATGGATTCTGGTACCATTAATCATACACTTTCAAAACTCAAGGAAAGACCACAGTGTAACAATAATTAGATACCTCTTTATTCCATAGTACCATGAGATTACTTATACAACATTACACTTGATAAACATGTAATCATTCCACTACCTTCTTAAACCATTGACTGAGCTTCAAAAATTCTTTCATCTCACATATCATTTGTACTCTCTTCATCATCATCAACATAAATACTACCCATATGACCATACTGATTCTTTTCATGAGACCTTACCTTAGGGCATTGGTTTTCATAATGCTCGTACATTCCACATTTAAAACATTTAACCATTATTGATGTCGTAGCAATACCATTATCCTCATCCATGGTGTTAACTGAACCTTTTCCTTTGCACTTACTGGCTTTGTGTCATTCTTTTCCACAACCAAAGCATCTTCCAATTCATTTGAAACAATCTCCCCGATGCCTCTCCCCACATGATTTACATGAGGGAAATTGAACTTTATTTCTTCTATGATCATCATGAAACTCCATCTTTCTCTTATTATCAGAGTCGGGAAACATAAAAAAGTTGAGATTTTTTATCATATTATGAGATTGCTGATTAGGAATAATAACGATGTTTGGACTTCCAAATCCCATTTCATTTGGTTTCTCATGAAGAATATCATTCCATTGTCCGTCATATCCTCCATTATCATGAATCTTCCTGTTTCCAGCCATTTTCTAAAACCCAAAAAGAATAGTGTGAGAGGAAAAAATCATGATAGGGAAAACAACATAGTAATGGGGGAGCACCCTCAATATCTAACATCTTAGGTTAAAATCAAATATCGTTATTGTAGTTATAGGACTATATCCTATACGTATACTTATCCTTAGGGACATCCCTAGACATACCATAGAAATATCTCTAGGGATCTCACTAACGTTTTCGCATCCTAGTTTCCAAAGGTTGACTAAACATTTCCTCTGATACCAACTGTAGAGACACTAAGCTTGACGTACATGGACATTACATTACTTTTACGGAATTCTTAGTTCATTACAAAAACACACACAGAAGGAACGTAATAGTTTAGTGTCTTTGGAAACTCGGAATATAATCTTCTAATCATGGTGAAAGATCTTCAACATCTCCCATAAAGTTATTCCTTTTTTTTCTTACCTAAAACCTTTCTTTATATCCTGGGGAAATGAAAACATAAAACGGTGAGCTCAAATGCTCATTAAGGGTAAAAAAAAAGAATTATCAATCACATCATATTCATAAGAACATAACATTTTGGAAATCTTATCCTGCAAAAGAGATCATAATATCTAACATGGGATAAATCATAGTAGTGAAATGTAATCCCAATAATCATAACTTAAAACATGAAACTTTGTGACATACACACATAATCATAGATAATCATTTCTTATTAGTCAAGACTCATTTCCAAGACTATCTTAGTGAACAAAGTCCATTTCTGAACCAAGTTCATTCCTCGTTTCAGTCCTTTTTGAATTCACTGAACCGGTTTAACCTGACGTTCCAGCCATGTCTATCTCATGAGATATAAAATATTTACCCAATTCATTGGAGGGGGATATAGGCCCCACCCATCTCATAATGATACCATTCATATGTGTGCCGCAAAATCATAAATCATACATCATTGGATAACCCATGTAATAAAAATCGGATTCTTAAACAATATGACATCATAAAACAATTCATATAAGATAAAGGAATTCATAAAAATAATTCCATCACAACATAATCAAATCAATTTAATAATAGGGATAGAAACAGAACCCTATAATATCTTAGATGGAAAATAATTTTGATAAAACACTTGAACTCCAATCTTGAGGAAAATAGCATTTATACTTCAAAAACATTTTCCTTTCTTAACATGTCATACAATTTTAAACTAAAAGAAGTTGATTAAAATAAACTTGAAAACTTGTAAAGTAATCTTCTTGGAAATAATGTTTTAAAAATCCATTCATGCTATATAAGTTAAAAAAACATTCTTCTCGAACTTTTGTTAGAAAAGTCAAAAAGTACCTCGTACGAAAAATGACAAAAGATTCCTTTTATATCTTTTACTATAAACCCACCAAAGGGTAAAAATGGATTTAAACAATTGAAGGTGGATGGAAATAATATTACATATTGAGGAAACATGGATGTGGATGATAAAATACAACCCAGTAAATACCAAATTATAAACAATCTCGGATAAAAATGAGATTGTGATATTTCCCTTACCTTATGTTCGATTTGCTTCGTAAGTGTCCGAACCTCCTGTATAATGATTTAAATAATGTCATTTACTTATTCCAGAATCATACTTATTGTTATTATATTATATATGGTTCACTTATGACTTTATATTACCCGTTCTTTTGTAAATTCCATGTTAAAGAACATTTTGGGTAAAATCATTTCATTTGTCATCCGTGTTTTGACTTGTAATTATTCATATGATTACTTAGATCATGATTAATTAAATCCAGAATATAAAACATGATTTATATATAATATATATTCAGAATATACATATATATAATAGATCTGTAAATGGAAAGAAATACACCGTTCATGGAGACGGTAGGCCGTACGTACGCGTGAACGCTGTTTTCGTTTCCTTATTGAGTTGAATGTAATTAAGTAGATGACATACATATATACACACATAAATCCAGTATCATTATTATTTCATATATTTCAGGATTACTTATTATATATAATTTATAATCATTCATGAATGGTTAACATGGAGAATGAATCTCATCGCGTCGTGGAGACAGTAGTCCGTGCGTACGCACGAGCGATGATATCGTTCTCATGGTCGTGGAATTGTATTGGAGTGTATGTATACTATTTCATAATCAATATCACTTTACAATAATCATATATATTCATTGTTTACACCATTATACCCATCCAAGTGAGGTGGTGGTGGGAAATAGATTACACCACGACGTGGAGACGGTATTTCGTACGTACGCACGTGCGGGGATTTCATTTTCCGTAGGATGAATAGATGGTGAAATAGTGTTGTTTCATACTTATACTAACATATAAGTATATTAGTGATACTGATGTTATTAGTTCATAATGAAACAACTAAAGAACAATATGTGGAAGAAGAAATAAAGATGAAAGAATCGGTAATGGACATTACCTCTTCTTTGAAGCGCTTCTTTGAGACCTCCTTTTAGGGCACTAAAGTTGGTCTTTGAAGAAGACCATGACATCTAGGATGTCTCTAGGAAAGTTGAGAGAAGAAATTTTCAGGGGTTGGCAGAGCTTGAAGGCTCAAAGTGGTGTGAGGAAGAGGGGGAGGAGGTGCCCTTTTATAAGGGAGGAGAGGGGCTCCTTTGGAAAAACTAAATATATTATGTTATTATAAAAACAATTTCGGTTTTAAATAGCTCCAAATTGATTTATTTAGAAGATAATGTGGGGATGGGTCGAAATACTCTCATAAAATATAATTTAGACAAGTTTAGATTCCTATTATAACCTTATCATTTAGATTTAACATTAAGTTAAATAATTTTACTTTTACCGTGTCTTCTTGTTTTCTTAAAATATAAGGTTAATAAACATACAATAACAAGCCAAACGAACCCCAAGTTGTTTATTATTAATATATATAACCTTATCTAAGTCATGGGGACGAAAATTAGATTTTTAGGAATAAAATAACAATTAATAATATAATATTTGTTTTAAAAACTATTTTATGTCAATTTTGAAGGTATTTATTAATTGATTTTTTTGAAAATTGTTAAAGAATGATTAGTTCTAACCAAGTTAATTAAATCAATAATAACATGTGATATTAACTTATAAAATTAGTTGAATTCATAAAAAGTCTCAAATTAAATTTATTTGGGTATTTATAACATCAATTATGTCAATATTTCATTAATAAGATAATTATTCGATCATCGTTGTGTCATAAATAAATTAAATTATTTAACATCTAAAAATTACAAATAAAATACTATTATGCAGAAAATATTTTTATCTTTATAATTAATATTTATAGTCGAATTTATCTTATGTATAAACCTATATTAAAAATAATTTACTTATTGAACTTTGATTTTAACTATTTTAACCCTTCTTTAAATAAATTAATAATAAATGTTCTAATCTAATCCAAGTGGGCCTAAATGGTCATAGTTTATTCCTAAGGTTGATTTTGGTCGAATTACACGTACCCAATAGAATTAAGACATGTTTTAGGGTAATAATAATATCATTTTTACCCTTAATTACCCTATTTACTTTTAACCGTGGTAAAAAAAGTAAAAAGTTACTTTTCACAAAAAATTATTTTCATCTCATTGAACCACATTTTAGTCTTTGATATTAACCGTGTTTCTCAGATTTTCGAAATTCCACTCACAGAAGCGGTAAAATTATGTTTTATGAAAAATTCAGTTTTTTTAACTACCACTTAGTGGTTTCACTGTTCATCAAAAAATGAAAGTTTCCAGAAAAATACCAAAACTTAGGCCAAATCCATATTTGATATTATGAATTCAAAAATGATGTCTATTTTAGCAAATTCAAAACATATCAGTTGCATTAATTAATTTAAAAATTAGTTCCCGACATCAAAAAAAATAGCGTGTTCTTAAGAGATAATAACTATCAAAAGATTGACACTTGTTTATGTCTGGTTTAAATTTGAAATTACATCCAATGACCAAAATTGTATTAAATTTTAAAAATATATTCTAAATATACTTTAAAACCACTCAAATTAATAACTCATAACTATTAATTATTTCGATTAAAAAAGTTGTTTTTAATTAAAATTAAGTAATTTCTACTATTCATCAGAATATGAAAGCTATCTGAAAAGTACCAAAATTTCACCCTAAGCTAATTTCTATATTTCGAATCCAAAAATGAAGTCCATTTTGAAAGGTAAAATTTATAAAATTTCAAAAATTGTTTATAACTATTCATAATGGCTAGTTTTAATAATAGCATATCGCTGTTTAGTGAAACTCGGTATTGCATACTACACACGCTATCGAGGAAGGTCGTGATTGCGTGTAATGCAAGGCAAGTCAAGGATGCGTGTTGTTCAAGCTCTTTTTGGTGTAGTGTACAACACAAGACATTAATGAAATTAAAAAGAATATTTTTCATAAAATCTCAGGGTGTTACAATTATTGTTGTTCAACCTCCCTCTCTTAAAGGATGATGTTTGTTATAACATAACCTCTCTATCTATTTTGTGGATAGTGTTTCCAAAGTGGGATAAAAATGATGTGAAATACATCTATCCATTTGTATGTGTTTTACCTTTTACAGAAAATTATGTATTTAGTGGGGTTTTTCAAAGGGGTAAACTAAGATTTTAGTGTGTAAACTTTATTAAGAATTTTTTAATGTGAATTTATGAATATTTCTCATCTAGTTTCTACCAAAATGAGAAAAAAATGAAATTTGTAAAATGTGTAATGATGTTCCTATCGAATTAATGTTCATGGAATGAGGTTATGAAAAGTTCCATAAATAACTACTTATGGGCATCATGGTAATATTATTCAATGATTCTTGTTTCCTGCAAAAAATTCAATTATAATGGATTCTAATATTTGGATAAGTAATATAATTCTTGAGATAGATAGTTTTAGCTATTTTTGTTTGATAGTTGTCAAAAAATCCCAATGGGGAGTATTGCTGGGACCATGGTGTTTTAGAGTTGTTTCTATGATAAGAAATATTGGTTATGCATGTTATGAAAGCAGAAGGTTTCTCAAAGAGTAATATTTTATTGTATAATAAAAATCCAATTACAATTTTGATATTTCCTAAAAATGTTATTATATGAAGTTAAATGGTTTGAGTTCATCAGATATATGTTAGCGGTCTGAGCTTATCTTCCTGAGTTTTCTATTGAATGTGTATCCAACCATCCTTAAAATTTCCATTATAATGGGTGTTCAATGAATAGATATGATGTTTCTTTTCTATTATTACATTTCTTAATATCATTCGTAATGAAATATATCATGACTCTAGATAGCATAATAATGGTAAGAATAATTTTTGTGTGTAAAAATTTCATGCTATGAAAATTCTGGGAGTTTACTAGACAAACATTATTGGTTAAAGATATGGCTATACAAAGACTATGCTATAAAGTTGTATGAAGTGTAACAAAATGATGTTACCATTCAATGGTGTGTCTCTATAAGGATTGTTTTTGAAACTTATATTGTTTTGGAGTTTTGATGGTATAATGTTTTATAGGAAGATATTTTGTGATGACTTTAAATCAAATAAATGTTGTCAATGTAAAAAAGGAAGCCACTGGGGAATTCCACAAGATGATGAAAATTAGATGATCTCTCATAATCTAATTTTACGATTCCATTGGATGAACAATTTTTTTGTTGATGGATTTTTAATTATTTACACTGTATTTCATATGGCATTATATGATGTCATGATGTGAAATGTTTATAGGATGATCAAAATAAAATATCCAAGTCATCAGAAAGATGGTTTTGTTCAAAGTCATTAGTTAGATGATTTTAGTCAAAATAATTAAATAAATTATTTTCTATTATGTTCATCAGACCATGTTTGATGTGAAGTGGCATTAGTCAAAGATTTCTGAGTCATGTCATCAGATGGTGGAAGTGTCTAGTGGAATACACTCGATACATTCCTATAAAGTTGTACCTGATCACATTAGTGGTAAGAACACTAAATTCAATTGATGGATGATAAGTACAATGTTTTAAAAAAATTATGTATTTTATGAATGTTTTATAAATGTATTAAATGTGAATATTATAATATAGTCATTCAATGTTCCAAAAATCATGGTGGAAGATCATGATTCACGATTAGTTTTAAGGAATTGTGATGATTTTTTTGATAACCATGCCTTAGGATGAGATCCTATATTTTAGGACAAATGAATGCGGTCAATGTTATAATTTTTCTGAGTGAGACACTCAATTTTTTGATTGGGATGTTCAGAAGAAGGTTTTTATCGTTCCATAAATTTTTAGAGGTACTAAAGATATATTAAGAGGGTTTTTACGCCATGTTGGTGGTGAATTTGTGTAAGCGAGGAAAACTACTGATGAATTGGATAGTTGGTTAAATGAACTGGTTAAAGAGGAGTCAGTCAAAAAGATACTATATGAAGTTTCCTATTATGTGGTATCATACAAAACATATATTGAGGTGGTCCAATGAATATCCCTTTAGAAGTGGTGTCAGTATATAAGAAGTCACTATAAGAAGTATACATAATGGAAATAAAATAATGTACACTGAAATAACTCATTAGATAAACTTCAATCAGATAGAATAAGTTTATTTCCCCCTTATTTTCAAGAAATTTAATAAGAATAAGTACTTTCAAGAAAATAAATTGTGTCGAGGGTTCAAGTATCATAGCGACAACATGATGAATTTTTTTTGAGTCTTCTTATAGTTATGATAAATACATTGTTATATCATTTATCTATATGGGGATCAAATGAAATGTCATTTTACTATAATGATATGAAAGTTAAAATATATTCCCTACTTATTATAACCATAAAAATTATTTTTTAGTAGTTTATGTGGTCTGGGATTATTCCCAAACAATGCTAAGGACTAGCTACCCTTATTGAGAAGTGAACCTTTTAAATACCTATATTAATATGGATGTGTTTTATTTTCAAGTAGAGTTATATCTTACTAGAAAGAGGAAGATATTGTTTCTTATGTAAGAAAACATAAAAAAAGAATATCATTGATTCCCCCATTTCTATATCAATGATCAAAGAAATCATAATGATTCAATTTAGAATAGTGAATGTGGTTATTTTTTTGAACATATAAAAATATTAGTGTTCTGAGTTAGAACTTGGTGTTTGTTTTGATTATCATGATATTCCTTTAATGGTCAACACGAATGAGTAATTTAGAAGCACATAGATTGATAAAGATGGTCATTATTGAGATATTTTGTCCAAAGGAGGAATAACTATTTATTTTTTACATATATGTATGTGTTGATTTTGAAACCACATCAGATAAGTCATTTTAGATATGATTGGTTGGTTTATGGACTCTACTTTGTCTTTATCAGAAATATATGTCATGTTTAGGTTATTCATTGATGGTGGTGGAATATATATTTTTGTTTTGGAGTTTAAAAATTGTGATGATAAATAGTGTTGTAATAGAGATCCCAAGTGTGGTCCAGTGTGGTACAATTGAAACTACACTATTTACAACCTTAAAATATGAGGATTTTTTTTGGGGAATTTTAAATTCATAGAAAAGAATAGTACCAAGTTTTCTTTAATGGGTTATGAAATATAGAGCATACATCCATATTATGGATGATTAATTGTATGACAACACGACCATGTCTCAATGTAGTTGGGATTGGGTTAGCATCGTCACATTGTTTTTGAATTGAATGAAACTAGTGGCTTGTTTTTTATAAAGTTGGGTAATCAGTTATTTGGAGCTATTATTTGGCATCATGTTGGGAATTTGAGAAGGTAATGTGTTTGTTTAACAAAAATTGAAAACCAAAATAGGTAGGTTTATGTATTTGGGTGGACACCATGACTTCTTGTGGATGATAAGTGTTATGGTGGGGAGGTATTAATTCACTTGTTAGTATGGGAATTTGATATTCTTTTGGAGGTTCATGAATTTTGAATTTTATAAAATGAGGATAAAACATTGTTAAGTTATAAACCATAAATAATGTATTTTATACTTTGAATAAATATAAAATGGTTGATAGATGAGTCACCAGTGTGAACCAACAGTTCAGGATAAGGAGTCAGGGATAGAGTATTCTAATATAGAACCATAGGATAATAGTTGTCCATGGATGTATCCCATGATAGTTTCTAGGAATACCCACCAGTCATGGTACCACTAGATATCCATTGGTCTATCAGCTCATCAATGGCATGGTGGTTGATTTTTAAGTGTGGTAATCCTAGTAATTTATCATTGGTTTCCCCATTCACTTCTTAATCTAGAATTTGGACCCTTTTAGCCAGTATCCCTTATCCAACTCACCCTTATCCATCATCTTATCTAAAGTGGATATTCATTGGTTTTTTTCCATTTAGACAATTTTATTTTAAATTAAATATATTATTGTAAGGCTACATATATTCTTTCCTTTGTTTTATTATTCTTCTTCTCTCAAGTGGAGTTCTGTTAGTTTAGTTTAATATGCCCTATTTTTAGGGAATTGGTCTACATTATCAAATTATCATGATTGAATCTGAATAGGAGGCTGATAATAGACATGTGGCCTTGTATAAGATTATGTTTTATGGTCCTTAAAACCTAACCCATAGATTAATCCTTTTTTCAAGTGCAGTCAGGATGTAGTTAAGTCAGAAATTTCATTCATTAATATTAGAAAAATTAAATTTTTTTAAATTTTTATTAGATAAGTTAAATACCTTTTTTAAAAATGATATAAACCCTTGAAAAAATGAAATTCCAAGTATAATTATTTAGAAGTGTAACTAACCAAAAAGTGGATTTATTCAATTAAATGGCCTCTTATGTTATAAATTTATTAAAGGGTTTATTTTGTATCGATGTTTGTGAAGTGTAATTTTATAGACCTAAAAGTTGTAAAATGGTTTTAAACATTTATTGGAATAAAGTTGATTGGTAAGATTAATTGGAATTGATAGTTTATGCTCGATATAGAGTTAGAAGAGTGAAATTGTAAAACCCATGTATAAATTGAGATAAACCTTATCAAATGATAAATGTAATTATGTGAATTTGAATCATAGACATGGTAATAAGATTACAAGAATAAAATTTACATAGTAAAAATTTGTAAAATTTGGGTACGAAAAGAAATCTTGGTGTTATAATGTGTGTTTTTAACTTTTGAAGTTAATTAATAGTTAAATGATGGTGTTGGTTAAATAGAGTACCAAAAAAGAAACCTATAAGTAATTTTCATTTATTGATTTAGAAAGACACCTGATATAATCAATCCTTTGAAAAATCAAAATTATTTTATGAAATGGAAGGTGACATTATATAATGGAATGATATTTAATAATAGTGATTTGATGGATTTTTTTATTTGGGTATAATAGGTCTATAAAGATGAACATGGTGGTTGTATATATATATATGATATTTATTGATAGGAAGTTATTTTTTATGAAGTAAATATTGATTAATGAGTCCTTTATTTTATATGTGATTACTATGAGTGTAATGACTTGGATTCCATCCCTTGGATTCTATTTTGGATAACAATTTTGTACAATTCTTTGATTTATCATGAATTTTGTTAGGGGAATTTCTGGAATCCCACTATAGGTTAACTTAGTGGATTCAAGAATGTAGGAAATTAAATAATACCATGATCTTTCTTGGATTCCACAAAAATTCAGAAATTTGAATGCTTTAGAGAATATCTTATTGTGATTTAGGTGATGTCTTTGATTTTTAATTCCACTAATAAATGTGGTGGATTTCTTTAAGGTACCCTTGTGAATGTCACGAGATGTCTCCCTGAAGTTCAGTTGATTATTTGTGAAAAATTCTATGGGTGTGGACTTAGATTTTATCTTTTTGGACAGTCTTAATTTCTCGGACTCATGGTTCCTTGGATTTAGTTAAGATAATTACAAGGATTGGATTCATTTTACTTCATTGTTTTCTATAGCTCATAATTACATGGATGACCTCCATTGATTATGGATGAATTGGTTAGATGGGAATACTCAGTGGAACCTCTGAACTTACATTATATTTTTTGGATACAATTTCCTTGGTTATACACCATGGAACTAACCTAATATCATGAGACCTATTACCCCATTCAATGATAACTGACACTGAATGAAGTGGGTTGATCCAGCCTCATGTGTCACAATAGAGCCCAGGGCTAGTGGCTGTGTTTTACTTATTTATTTGGTTATTAATCTTGGTATGTAGTAAATAAACATGTTATCAACTGCACATCTATATGAACTTACTATAGGGGATGGTAACTTTAGTAATGTCATTGGTGGTGTACTAATAAGTTGCACTCCCCCCACTCGGGCCACATTGACACTTGGGTACCTGAGGATAAGAATATCCATTTATTGGTTTTAGTTTTAGGAAAATGGATCAATGATATATGTTTTATTAGAAAGCTAGAGTAGAGTATGGATGATGGGACATTGAAGGAATTAGGATTAGTTTGGGATGGGTTCACAGTTTCCATTCATTGTTTTGTATTTTTTTCTTTCTTTTATATGATACAAAATGAGGGATCATGGTATTATGTATAATACACATTATTGTCATAGAATAATATGTAGTATTTACGTAATAGAACATTAGTCATTTGTCTTCATTGTTTATTTCGACCATTTTATTAGTTTTCTAATATTTCTACTTCTTTGGATTCTCTGACTATAGGTTATAACACCCCCATGATATTCTTATTGACCATCGCCACTAATCAACAACCACTGGTGTACATGGGGGTGTTATTATGGCTACATAGCACCACTGGTTGGGATAATATTCATAGAAACCTAGGTCATGATGTTACAATATAAAAATCAAACACTTTATAATCTCTTTATAAAAAATATCAAGTATTTATAATTAACAAGATTCAATTAATAACAATCATATACATATCCATACCGAAGGATCAAAATTACAATTTCTTATGATTCTTCCAAAGATTAAATTAATTTCAATTATAAATCAGAATTAAATTGGGATTCACCATTTCATTGATATAAATGATAAAAACTCTCCTAAGTTTAACCTTTTACGATATACAATTTTTTGGTCACATGCACTGGAAAATACCCAAAGAGCGGGGGCTCGGGGTGGGGTGAATCAAGGAATGATGATTTTAATCAAATCCCTAAGTAATTTAATAATTTTTGTGAGATTAAATACACATATCTTTTTATCCAATAGTAATATAAAAACTAAAATACTGGAATTTAAGAGATATAATTTTTTTTACTTAGATCACCCATATTTGGAAACATTTGAGAAGCATATATGCTATGATGTGTCAGTGTACTAAAAATCACTACACTTAAATAATATTTACATGTTTGGAGGGGAATTACTATACCCCTATTTGAAAACTAATTATAATTGACTAATCACTATTATTTTAACTAATTTGAATTCACTGATCCTGCACAAAAATCATCAGATGATTTTAAACTACCCCAAAACAATTTAAAATGGAATTGGTGTGATACGAAGACCCATTTTCATCATGATATTAATTTCCCTTTATAATGTATTATCTGATCCTTGAAAAATAAACTATTGATAATATTTACTACAAAATTTCTTAATGTTTTTCTATACTATGAATATGTTCTTCATGATAAAATACCTTCTGTATATATTCTTTACAGAATATCCACTTAGAGAGAGGGTGATTGATTATCTCTAATATTCCTCCAACTCTTATTCCCTTTTAAACGTGATTATTATGGGTATATTTATTGAACAATTACTCTCTATAATATTATATATATATGATTACACCATTTACCTTTTTATAAAATAACATCACATGAAAACTCTTCTATTCAAATCAGTTTAGTAGAGACTTTATGAGATTTTACTTTTTCTTCCCATGGGAAACTTCACTTCTCATTAAAAAATTAAGTATCCATTATATAAAAATGATTCTCTTGACACTATTATTTTATAAAAACATTTTAAAAAATCATCCACATATTAATTTTTCATTCCAGTAAACTATTCATCCTTAATGGTTCACATATTTCCTCTATATTCATTTCAAAAAATGTGGATCTATCTTCTGTGTAAATATATTTTAGTTATACATAATTATTTTATAGTTATATATAGTTATTATAGGTAATTTTTATTTTTACCTTGATTTTTTACCACATAATTCTTTCATGGACATGTGAAATTATTTTTAGGATTTAGTCCTTAACCCCAAATACTTTATTTAACTTCTCCTTTAACTAAAAACATTAATGACTGAAAAAAACCAATATCCTAACACTTAAATCCACAGAATGTTAAAGAATATATCAAGATGAACCATTATGTAACTTTTTCAATACAAAGATCATAAAAAACTACAAAAATAAACTTTTTATATTTTTTTCTAAGATCACAAGACTAAAGGGAATAATTACATTAACTTTACCCAGAGTAAATATAAAATTTCCACATGAACTTAATGGTAATATGTATGGTTTGAGAAATATAGTAGTAGGATACCACCAAGAATAAATTAAACTCATTTTATATTTTATACCATGAATTCTAATTTAAACCATAATTAGAAAATATTTTTTCACGTTTTAATTAATGAGAAATCCAAATGAATTTCTATTGTTTTTTATAAAACCACTTCATTTAGAAGAAATAAAAAATGGGGCTACACATGTAATTGTAATATTAATAAATAAAATTAAAAATAGAAAGCATAAAGTGAAAATAAAATTATTTATAACAGGGATGACATGGAATATTGAAGTATGTAACATTTCAGAAAATAATAATAACAAATATATGATAAAAAAATATTGCCTAATCGAGAAAACCTAGGATATATCTCATAAATAATTGATAATATAATGTAATTTAAAAAATATCAAACCTCAAATTACCCTCATGTGATGGCTATCATGGTCCTCAAGAAAAATAATTTTGTGCTTGAGAAAAATGTAGTAAATAGTGGGAATTATGTTTTCTCTAAAGAGGGGGAGTATTTTAGTTTTTTCTTTTGTTGTTGTGGGTTCAATGTGTGTTGATTATGTTAAAAAATATAATCAAAATAGCTTTTGAATTTAATTTTAAATGTAATGGTACAACATTGAATATCCACCTCAACTACCTATCAAATCATAATTCGATTTAACTCTCCTTTTCTCTTGTGATAATAAAATGAAACCTCAACTAACCACACTTTATTAGAAATTTCATCTTTTATAGAGAAGTGAAATAATAACTATATTCTTTATTCTTACTAAACATAGTGATTAGTTAACTGTAATCACTCTATAATCAACAGACTTCCCTTCATAATATGGGTAATATATAAGATTAAGGTGGCTCGTGTGTAAAACCTAATAAGAGGGGAATGAACTATTGAAAAATATAAAATAATGAAGAACTCCTTATATCTTTACAATAAATAAATTCCAGTAAGATCAATAAGAAAATGATTATCAATTTAGAAAAGGATTCAATAATTGTGGTGGGGAAAATCGCCTTGCATTGACCACTTTAGGTCTATTTTACCATTAATTCAGATGATTTATATAATAATAAATGAAGATGATAAAATCCATTAGAATTTTCTCTATATTTCTATAATGATAGGTTTCTCCCACATCTTACTCTTATGAACAGTGAGAATTATCATCTTTAATAGAAAAATATAATGATCATGATTTTTCATTCTCTTAAGTATCTCCCATGTGTGCTATAAAATCATTCCCTTCTTCTTTGATTGCATTAAACACCTTCATAATCCTAAAATATTTATGTTCCTAGACCTTATGTCCTCTAATGAAATCCATATATCTCTACTAACTGTATGGATTACACCATCAAGATCTTCTCGAATATTTCCATACTGAATATTCCTTCAAATGATCTCTCATTTTTTTTCTTGATGGATAGTTTCCATGTAGATGCTTGGAAGAATTATTTTCCAATTTAAGAAGGTTAAGGAAATGAAAAACATTATGTTGTGCAATAATTATTTTAGGAATTTCTAATAATGGTTGAATTTATTAAAGAAAACTATAATGTGGAGGATCACACATATGGATATGACTCATATGTATACCACTCATATGTTGGGGACTCACACATACATGAATAAAATGCTTAATGGTGACTTTCTCAAATTTACACCACTCATATACAGGAAACTCATATGATTCCTAGTGATTGAATCACATGCTACCATCCTAACTCATATTGTGGTTGTATTTGATTCATATGAAGACTACTACCAAGAATATGACTCATACACACCCCCTTGGTTGACTAGTGCATTTATACTAATGAATAATTTATTATTATCTATTACTCTATAAAATATAAATACTATATAGGTAATGCCTATATAGCCTAGTGGTTGACTCATATGCCAAACATTTCTTATCAAATTTTTATACATCGATATAAAAATCATGGAAATACAATATAGACCTATTATATGATCTATTTATTATAAAATTTATTACTAAAAATGGAAATTGTGAATTAAAATCCTATTATCATTTTAAAAGAATCATACCAAAAAACTATATGGATTTTCAATTAATTATAGGAATGAACGAAATAATTAAAATTCTAGATTAAAATCAATTTGTATTTTTAATTATTGATTCATATTACTCAAAAATATAATTAATTTATACTAAAATAATGTAAAATAAAGATGAAAATCATATAGAATCCTATAAATAAATTTGAAAAATTATTTTTTGATAACTCCCCATGTATAAACCCTTATTATTTCTCATGTTCATAATGGTTCCACTTATTCTCATGAAAAGGTTTTAGTTCTATGATTGAATGAAACTTAGTGCAATTAAGATTTTGTAAAGTGGTATCTTCCTAAGTCCCTCTCTAATAGGATCTCTATTCCACAGTTCATTTTCAAACTTCCTTATCTAATACTATCAGACATTAAGATATATCATCTATCCCTTCTTCATCCAAGTTCATAATTCCCTAAATATTATCATCCACATTATTAGTTAGCTCTTATTGGATATTTCATATCCATGTTTTTAGAAATAACATATTATATTAGGGAACCTAAAACCAAAACTATACTATCCTATGAAATGCCTAGATCGGTTGTGATCACTGAGAGGGGAGGGGTGAATCAGTGATAACTTTTTCTTTTTATGAATTGTTCCCTTTGGATTATCAATTCAACCTCTGCAGCTGGTTGAAGCCTAGATCTACTCTTTTAGTGGTGCAGTAATAATGAGAGCACAGAACACAGAGATTTACAAGGTTCGGTACAAAGACCTACTCCTTGCCGTGTTGGTTACACCCCCCAACACAGATTCTTCACTATGCCAAAAGATGATTACATAGTAATTGGTTATACCCCCCAATTACAAGTTGGTTAAACCCCCGCAACTCCACAGCATCATCCTCATCATGGCTCCACTTCACTTCTTCAAAGGTGTTGTTCAGAACTTCAAGTAGCTTCAAAAGTCTTCAAAAGATCTCGTTGGACTTGCTCACCACAAACAATCACTTAGAGTGATCAATTCTTTTGCATTCACACACATAAGTGTGTACTCTTCTTCTTCTCAAAGTTGATCTTCTTCACATGTGCACACATGCACTACTCATTCTTTTAGTGCACACACTTGACTTGTCCTTCTTCTTCAATATATAAACACACACAAAGTGTGGTCTTCCTTTTGCACCCAAAGCACAAAGGTCCTCGGCCTTCTCCTTTTTTTTGTGCACACACTCTACCCGTATACTCCTCTTCACTTGCCACACAAACACAAAGGCCTCAAGGGGCGCGCAAGGCACTCCTGCCTTGGGTCGCGCAGGGTGTCAAAGACACCTCGGGCACACAAGAGAACTGCCCAAACTTCCCTGTCGCGCAAGGAGTAGCGCGCAGGGGGGATTCTCTTCTTGTCGTGCAAAGAGGTAGCGCGCAAGGTCCTTTCTTCTCAAACATAAACCCTTCGCACAAGGGTTGCGCGAGAACAAAACTTGGAGCCTCCTGTCGCGCAAGTGATGCGCAGGATTTTACTTCGCGAGGCAGAGAGCGTCGCGGGTCTTCAAGAATGAACAGCAACCTTCACTCGGCCTCGGACTCCTCTTTATATAGGCAGAGGAGGTGCATGGATGATCCGCGGGGAAATACGCATTGAATTCCCGAAATCTGCGGCGTCTTTGAAAACTTCTAACGCGTTAAAAAGATCTTCCGCATATCACGTTCTTCTTCACTGTATTAATGCGGGTTTTCTCATTTATGGTTCCCCTCACGTGCATGCGTTTTCGAATGTATGCATGTCTCTGTTAAAGCACAAACCATGCAAAGCAAGAATGCACGAAGCCTCGGCAACTTCATTTGCCTCGGCCGTTCTTCGAAAAACTCTATTTCACGTATGCATGTACATTTTAAGGCATGGATGGATTCCTTAGGGCCAGACGATCACAATGGAGGTCTTACTTTGATCGGAGGTGGCCGGAATCTCGAATGCCGTCGTCAGTTGGCCTCTGGTTCA
Source organism: Viscum album (assembly GCA_963277665.1). Classification (NCBI taxonomy): domain Eukaryota; kingdom Viridiplantae; phylum Streptophyta; class Magnoliopsida; order Santalales; family Viscaceae; genus Viscum; species Viscum album. Next base: position 401,480,998 of record OY728136.1, on the reverse strand, counting down.
GCGGGAGACGTCGGGTGGCTTCGGGGTGGCTCAACGAAGGAGATGAGCCGGGAGCCGTCGGATCGGGCGTTTGAAATACATCAGACGGCCGGATTAAATCGCGGCGCGCGGCAGATGAATCGTGCGGCGCAGATCAAGCGCGAGATCGCTCGGACGGCCTGGATTCACTCCGGGTGAATTTTGCGCGTCCCACATCGAAACCTCTCGCGGTTTTCACGCGGCTTATTACCCTGGAGCCGCCTCAACTCGGCAATTGAACTTCCAACCCTCTCGGTGCCGCCCCGCGCCGAGTTCTCCCTACGGGCGCGCTCTGCGCCCACTCATGCCTCCTGCGGGCGCGCTCCTAGCGCCCCCTATGCACCTCGGGCGCGCGGGTTTCACCACCGCGTGTCCTCGGGGGCTTACACACGGCCCCCCCTTCCGCCTTGCGCTTGCACCATGGGACCCCCCATGGGCGTGGCGTCTAGTCCCCATATGAGCCGTGGGGTTGAACTCGTGGGCTGGCCTTGGCTGGCCTATTTTTTGGCTAAGGCCAAAGAGTACTTAGTCAAATCCAAAGTTCTTCCATAAGTTCAAGCCAAATGCCAAGCCACCTTCCAAGCCCACCTCTTCTTTTCTTCTTCTTCTTAAGAATTCCATCATTTCATTTTCTACTTAGGAGAGAATTCTCAAGGATCTTCATCAACCGAACTCCTGAATCACACATATTCTTCAAAGAACTTCAATGATCTAATCAGAGAGGTCGGATCAACTTTAAATCCTCATGCACAAAGAGATAGTGCATGGTCTTCTAATCATGTTGTGACAATGTATCTCCTTGATACACGTGCTTTGAACTTATGAACATCTTAGCAATCGTCTGATTTAATGCTTCTGTAATCATCAGTCTTCAAGATGTACTTCATCAGATGGCACACCATGACAAGTTATTGACAACAAATGCAATTACTTCACTTGGGCACAACAATCTCCCCCTTTGTATTTGGTTGTCAATACTCTGAAGCACACTGAGAGAATATCGTGTGCCTGATGATTTCTCCCCCTTATTGGCCAACAAATGCAAAGGGATGAATGAAAGCCATACTCAGAGTATAGAGCTTCTGGAACCTGCACATCGTCAACTACCAATGCTCCCCCTCAGGGGATGCACTCATCTCCTTCAATTCCCTGCATGTAAGTACAAGAATACAAAAATTTAGGGAATAAGGAGGGACCTTCTTCTTTCTCAAGTGAGAGTAGAAGGCTGAACATGAAGTTTCAGCCTCAATTCAACAAATCTTTCCGTAGGCATAGCTTTGGTGAAAATGTCTGCCACTTGATCTTGAGTAGAAATGTAGTCTAGCTTGATGTCTCCAATGGCGACCCTTTCTTTGATGAAATGATATTTTATATCAATGTGCTTGGATCTGGAGTGTTGGATAGAATTCTTAGACAACCCAATTGCACTTTGATTATCACATAAGATCCTCAATGGTTTTTCAGCTTTAATCCTCAAATCTGCTAGCTGCACCTGCATCCAAATCATTTGAGTACATGCATGTGTAGCGGCCACATACTCTGCTTCAGTTGTGCTCAATGTTACAGAATTTTGTTTCTTGCTGTACCAGCTAACACATCCTTCTCCCAGAAAGAAGGTTCCACCAGATGTGGATCTTCTATCAGTGCAATCACCAGCCCAATCAGCATCTGTGAATCCCAACAACTGTATGTTTGCACTGTGTTTGTATAAGAGTCCATAGTTGAGGGTTCCTTTAACATATCTCAGGATTCTTTTGGCTGCAGTTAAATGAGATTCTTTTGGGTCACTTTGGAATCTGGCACACAAAGTCACTGCATATGCTATATCTGGCCTTGAAGCCGTGAGATAAAGTAGACTTCCAATAATTCTTCTGAACTCTTTCTGATCAACATTGTTACCTTCTTCATCCTTGCATAGCTTGGTTCCGACAGAAATAGGTGTGGAGACTTCCTTTTAACTTTCCATTCCAAACCTTTTCACTAAGTCCCTTGCGTACTTCTCTTGTGAAAGAAATATGGAGTTTTGTCTTTGTTCCACCTGAAATCCTAGAAAATATGTCATTTGACCAAGCATCGACATTTCAAACGTTCTTTTCATCTGCTCAGAAAATTCTTCAAATAGTCCTTCCTTGTTACCAGCAAAAATGATATCATCCACATAGATAATGACTATGAGGGTACCATTGGCCATTTCTCTGACATAGAGGTTACTGTCAACTGTTCCTTTGACAAATTTCATGTCTTTAAGACAACCATCCAATTTTGAGTACCAGGATCTAGGGGCCTGCTTCAATCCATACAAGGCTTTTCTCAATCTGCACACCATACTACCATCTTTGTCCAGCAAAAATCCCTCTGGTTGTTCAATATACACCTCTTCTTCAAGATCTCCATTCAGAAATGCAGATTTGACATCCATCTGATAGACCTTGTACTGCTTGTGTGCTGCAACTGCTAAGAACATTCTGATAGTTTCCAGTCTTGCAACTGGTGCAAAGGTTTCCTCAAAGTCGATTCCTTCCATTTGTGAATATCCTTTGCATACAAGTCTGGCCTTGTTTCTGGAAACTTCTCCCTTTTCATTGAGTTTGTTTCTAAACACCCACTTTGTCCCAATAACATTTTTATTTTTGGGCCTTGGCACAAGATCCCAAGTGGAGTTCTTTTCAATTTGATTGAGTTCCTCATGCATATCTTGTATCCATTCCTCATGTACAACTGCTTCAGCCACTGTGTGAGGTTCAACTTGAGAAACCAGTGCAGTCTGATCTTCCAATCTCAATCTTCTTCTAGTTCTTACTGAGGACTGTAGGTCTCCAAGGACATTTTCTGTGTCAACATGCTTCTTCAATTTTTTGAATCTTCTTCTTCCATTTTCATTACCTTCATCTTCATCACTGGTATATTCAGAGTTGATCTCACCAGCAGTTGGTGTTGGCTCAGGTAATTCTGCATTCTTCTGTTCCAAGGCTATGTCATTCTTTGAGTCATCATCATCCATAGTGTATGGTTTGGTGTTGTTTTCAATTATTATGACATCACTGCAGTCAATCATTTTATTCAACCTCTTATTCCAGCATCTGTAGCCTTTTCCATTAGGTAGGTAACCCATAAAGATTCCTTCTTCAGCTTTTTCTTCAAACTTTCCCAGATTGATGTTTTTAATCTTGATGATGCAGGGACTGCCAAAGACTTTGAAATATTTAACAGTTGGTTTTCTGTTAAACCACATTTCATAGGCTGTCGTTTGTGTTTCTGGTCTCAGGAGACATCTGTTCTGTATGTGTATAGCAGTGCATACTGCTTCTCTCCAGAAAAACTTAGAGATATCATGCTCAGCTAACATAGTCCTCCCCATTTCAACTATGCTTCGATTCTTTCGTTCAGCCACTCCATTCTGTTGTGGAGTATATGGTGTACTATATTGATGTTTGATTCCATGCTTGACCAGATAGCTTTCAAAGACATCACCGGTATATTCTTTTCCGTTGTCTGATCTTACTTTCTTGATGCAGAGCTCTATTTCCTTCTCAGCCTGCCTTCTAAAAGTCTTGAACATTGTGATTGCCTCTGACTTGTGTTTCATGAACATGACATTGGTCATCCGAATGTAATCATCAATGAAGGTTATAAAATAGAAATATCCTCTTGTAGACTTCTGTCTCATCGGTCCGCATATGTCTGTATGGATGAGTTCAAGAGGCCTAGTAGACATGATATCAACTCCTTTGTGTGACCGATGGGTCAGTTTTCCCTTCTGACATGTGTCGCAGACTTCATCTCTTTCTCTCTTTAATTTGGGTAGATCTCGTACAACATTGTACTTCAGAATTTTACTCATACTCCTTTGACCAAGATGGCCAAGTCTTCTATGCCAGAGGTTGTTTTCATCTTTAGAGCTGAGAAAACAAGAATTGATGGGATCACCAATTTGAAATAGATTTCCAGTGGTTCTTCTTCCTTGAGTAATTATTTGTTCATCCTTTGAGCTCTTGATGATGCATGAATCCTTCTTGAATAACACCTCATGTCCATCATCACATAATTGACTTACACTCAGTAGGTTGTGTTTTAATCCTTCAACAAATAACACATCATTGGGTTTTAGATTTGTTGTTTCAATCATTGCCTTTCCAACTCCCTTGATTTTCAGAGAACGATCATTTCCAAACACCACGGTTCCTCCTTCATGACATTCAATGTTGCTTAGAATTTTTGTATCACCAGTCATGTGGGATGAGCATACACTATCAAGAATCCATGACTTGGTTTTACTGCTGGCTTTTAGAGCAACTTCAGCAAAGCATGTGATTTCATCATTGGTTTCCTGAATACCTTTTCCTTTCATGTCTTTGATTTTTTTTTCAGGAAGAGTAGTCATACACTTATCAGCTCTATGACCCTGTTGGTCACATTTTTCACAAGCTTCACTCAGGCAGTCAAATGTGTTCTGAATTGGAGGTTTTGATGTTTTCTGCAAAACACTCTGGGTTCTAGGATGTCTCCCCCTTGACTCATGCCTCATGCTTGACAGAGACATGTTATGCCAGCATGCATAGGCCTTATGTCCAAACACACCACAACACCAGCAGTAGCCTCTGAACCCTGACCTTCTTTGTTGATAAGAGTCATGTTGTAATTTTCTGTCCAAGATTTGAGTAGTCCATCCTGAGGATTTCCTTTCTTCCATTGAAGATGATTTTACACAGGCTGGTTCATGCCATGTTCGTCTCAATTTTATCTTTGAACCTGCATTGTTAGAAATAACAGATGTATTTAGAGATTTACTTGGTGGTAAATTGACCTGCCTCTGAGCACCAGCATAAGATGATTCTGCCTTGACCTCAACAGCCTTGTTGAAGTCTTCTCTCATCTTTGTCAATATATTCTGTGCTTCAATCCACTTGGAATGTGTCACTGATTTCTCTTCTTCTTTGAGGTGAAGTTTCTCCTCAAGATCTTTTGCTATCTTGTCCAGCTCAACTACCTTCAGTTTGTGTCTCTTGATTTCATCAATGTACATTGTCTCTTTCTTCATACATTCTTCCAACTCCTCAGTCATCCTTTTGGTTTCCTTTTGTAACAATCTCTTCTCTTTCTTGAGTTCAGTGTTCTGTTCAAGGCAAGCCACTAGTTCATCTTTCAATCTGTATTCAAGCTCTGTTCGTTCACTTTCATCATCTTCACTGCTGCAGGTATCAAACCCTTTTTCCACATCAGCCATAAAATTCGTTTCTTCTTCTGATTGACTGGCTGAATTAGAGTCTGATTCTTCCTCTTTGCTTACATAGCTTCTTCTTTCACCTGGAATGAACCTTTTCTTTCTTACACCTGATTTGTTTCCTTCTCTTGGGTATCTACTCCATTTCTTCTTTTGTGACTTCTCATCTTCAACTTCTGGAGCACTATATCTCTTCTTGGGGCAGTTTACAGCAAAGTGTCCGATGTTATTGCAATTGAAACATATCGATGGTGATTTCCCTTTTCCCCTGAATTTAGTTTTTCCAAACCTTTTAGAAAAAAGAGAAATAATCGTGTTGAGATCTTCATCCTTTTCTTCATTGTCAGTATCACTTGATTCTAGTACTTCGTCATCTTTTATCTTGAGTTGTCTCATGGCCTCAAAAGCCATCTCATCCTTGATCTTCTTCTTGAATACTGGGATCTTCCTAATTTCATATGCAATGAGAATGTTGTGTAGTTCATCAAGAGAGAGATCATCTCTGTCTTCTAATGCTGAGACTTTGGGGTCAAACCTGTCAGGAAAATTTCTCATTAGCTTTTTAACAATAGTAGAGTCCTCCAACTTTTCTCCAAAGCCCCGAATGTTACTGACAATTTCATTGACTCTTGTGAAATAATCATCAATATTTTATTCTTCTCCCATCTTGACATCTTCAAACTTGCTTCTCCAAATTTGTAATTTGGCTTCCTTGACTTTCATGTTGCCTTCATAACTACTTTCCAATTTGTCCCAAATTTATTTAGCATTTTTGAGTCCCATGACTTTTGTGTATAACTTTTCTGAGAGTGACATAAGAATGGCATTTTGAGCTTTACCATCAACTTCCATATTTCTTTTCTCATCGAGTGTCATAGCAGCTTCATTATCAAGAGGAGGGAATCCAAATAAGGCTGCATTTCTAACATCAAGGCCGAGAGATAGAAGGTAGGGCAACATCCGATTTTTCCAGCTGTGGTAATTCTTTCCATCGAATGTAGGAACACCCCTACTATTAACAGAATTCAGATTGTCCATCTTCTCAGAAGTAGATCCTTACAGAGGCAACCTCCCTCTGATACCACTTGAAATGCCTGGATCGGTTGTGATCACTGAGAGGGGAGGGGTGAATCAGTGATAACTTTTTCTTTTTATGAATTGTTCCCTTTGGATTATCAATTCAACCTCTGCAGCTGGTTGAAGCCTAGATCTACTCTTTTAGTGGTGCAGTAATAATGAGAGCACAGAACATAGAGATTTACAAGGTTCGGTACAAAGACCTACTCCTTTCCGTGTTGGTTACACCCCCCAACACGGATTCTTCACTATGCCAAAAGATGATTACACAGTAATTGGTTATACCCCCCAATTACAAGTTGGTTAAACCCCCCAACTCCACAGCATCATCTTCATCATGGCTCCACTTCACTTCTTCAAAGGTGTTGTTCAGAACTTCAAGTAGCTTCAACAGTCTTCAAACGATCTCGTTGGACTTGCTCACCACAAACAATCACTTAGAGTGATCAATTCTTTTGCATTCACACACATAAGTGTGTACTCTTCTTCTTCTCAAAGTTGATCTTCTTCACATGTGCACACATGCACTACTCATTCTTTTAGTGCACACACTTGACTTGTCCTTCTTCTTCAATATATAAACACACACAAAGTGTGGTCTTCCTTTTGCACCCAAAGCACAAAGGTCCTCGGCCTTCTCCTTTTTTTTGTGCACACACTCTACCCGTATACTCCTCTTCACTTGCCACACAAACACAAAGGCCTCAAGGGGCACGCAAGGCACTCCTGCCTTGGGTCGCGCAGGGTGTCAAAGACACCTCGGGCACACAAGAGCACTGCCCAAACTTCCCTGTCGCGCAAGGAGTAGCGCGCAGGGGGGGATTCTCTTCTTGTCGCGCAAAGAGGTAGCGTGCAAGGTCCTTTCTTCTCAAACAGAAACCCTTCGCACAAGGGTTGCGCGAGAACAAAACTTGGAGCCTCCTGTCGCGTAAGTGATGCGCATGATTTTACTTCGCGAGGCAGAGAGCGTCGCGGGTCTTCAAGAATGAACAGCAACCTTCACTCGGCCTCGGACTCCTCTTTATGTAGGCAGAGGAGGTTCATGGATGATCCGTGGGGAAATACGCTTTGAATGCCCGAAATCTGCGGCGTCTTTGAAAACTTCAAACGCGTTAAAAAGAACTTCTGCATATCACGTTCTTCTTCACTGTATTAATGCGGGTTTTCTCATTTATGGTTCCCCTCACGTGCATGCGTTTTCGAACGTATGCATGTCTCTGTTAAATCACAAACCATGCAAAGCAAGAATGCACGAAGCCTCGGCAACTTCATTTGCCTCGGCCGTTCTTCGAAAAACTCCATTTCACGTATGCATGTACATTTTAAGGCATGGATGGATTCCTTAGGGCCAGACGATCACAATGGAGGTCTTACTTTGATCGGAGGTGGCCGGAATCTCGAATGCCGTCGTCGGTTGGCCTCTGGTTCAGCGGGAGACGTCGGGTGGCTTCGGGGTGGCTCAACGAAGGAGATGAGCCGGGAGCCGTCGGATCGGGCGTTTGAAATACATCGGATGGCCGGATTAAATCGCGGCGCGCGGCAGATGAATCGTGCGGCGCAGATCAAGCGCGAGATCGCTCGGACGTCCTGGATTCACTCCGGGTGAATTTTGCGCGTCCCACATCGAAACCTCTCGCGGTTTTCATGCGGCTTATTACCCTGGCGCCGCCTCAACTCGGCAATTGAACTTCCAACCCTCTCGGTGCCGCCCCGCGCCGAGTTCTCCCTGCGGGCGCGCTCTGCGCCCACTCATGCCTCCTACGGGCGCGCTCCTAGCGCCCACTATGCACCTCGGGCCCGCGGGTTTCACCACCGCGTGTCCTCGGGGGCTTACACACGGCCCCCCCTGCCGCCTTGCGCTTACACCATGGGATCCCCCATGGGCGTGGCGCCTAGTGCCCATATGAGCCGTGGGGTTGAACTCGTGGGCTGGCCTTGGCTGGCCTATTTTTTGGCTAAGGCCAAAGAGTACTTAGTCAAATCCAAAGTTCTTCCATAAGTTCAAGCCAAATGCCAAGCCACCTTCCAAGCCCACCTCTTCTTTTCTTCTTCTTCTTAAGAATTCCATCATTTCATTTTCTACTTAGGAGAGAATTCTCAAGGATCTTCATCAACCGAACTCCTGAATCACACATATTCTTCAAAGAACTTCAATGATCTAATCAGAGAGGTCAGATCAACTTTAAATCCTCATGCACAAAGAGATAGTGCATGGTCTTCTAATCATGTTGTGACAATGTATCTCCTTGATACACGTGCTTTGAACTTATGAACAGCTTAGCAATCGTCTGATTTAATGCTTCTGTAATCATCAGTCTTCAAGATGTACTTCATCAGATGGCACACCATGACAAGTTATTGACAACAAATGCAATTACTTCACTTGGGCACAACATCCTATGATAGTAGTAATCCCTTGGGAATAATAAAAATAGTCATAGAATGTTTTAAATTCTTTAAAATCTATATCTAAGGTCACTCTAACAATTATTTAATTGATAAATCATACACACATATTATTTCGTTTAATTATGAAGATTTATTAATTAGTTCCCATATATTGTTTACACTTGCTCATGTAAGCTATCCAAATTACATTTAGGGAGGCTCCCTAAGGTATTAATCAATCATAATGGCTAGTTTACTAATGAACAAGATCGAAATTGCAGTTCCCTCTTAATATCATTTTGAATCCCCTTATTGCCTTATTTATCCAACCACTTTCCCAAAATATATGAAAATTGTTTCCTTTGTTTCCCCAGTGACTCGGTTTTTTATTATTTTTAGTGAGGGGATTGTAATATAAAAAAAAATTCATTTATATATTATTTTATTGCAAAAAAATAACAAAATAGAAGAAAAATAAAAGAAATTATGTACATCTTAAACTAATTTTTCATCTCTCCCAAACACATGTTAGATGCTACTATTAATGAATTCTTGTATGAAATTTTCGAGGAACAGAAAATTTAAAGAGTGTTTATTTATAATAATATGTAGGAAGGAAAAAACCTTTTGGATTCTCTATTCATATCCAGTAGGGATTAGTTTGGGATCCCATATTGTATCCTTCTATAGGACATCAATAAATTTATTCAACTGCCATCCATTTACTAGTTTATTGGTATTTAGTTCCTCTAATCTATACTACCCCAAATAGAAATGTGTTAGTCATTATAAATTATACAACCGAGTTAGAATGAATCCTAACTAATATGAGTTTCATTATTTAGTATAATAGTAGCAATTTATCTAAAAAATTAATATTTTTTTAATGAATCTTTCATATATATTCCAGGACATTTTATTTTTCATTATGTTGTTCTAGCTAGCTTCCCTTCTCAACACCCCTAATTCCATCATTAATATATTTATTTTTTCAAAATAATTACTAAATTAAAAACTTTTCTTCTACACAACCTAGTAGACTTTTTGATACTATTCCATAGGAAATTAAAAATAATTTTGTTAAATTATTATATAAGGGAACCTATCTATGGTCTTTTAAAAGAATTTATTTCTAACCAAAAAATAAATCTTTAAACTTTTCGTATCAGTCTATCACATTGGGTTTCACTATCCCTTTATGAATTCTATTTATCTCTCTATTGGATAACATGGAATTCCAATTTTTTTTTTCTGTTTTTGGAAGTCAATTTCTTATATTGTACTTCAATCTTCATCATGATTGATTACATTATTTGGTTTAATTTTTCTCCTTAGTCATTGATTATTTACATAGTTATTCCAAATCAATAAAAGATATGTCACAAACCAACCTAGATACCCTAGTACCATCTTACCCAGGTTGGAATTGATATAACCCAAAAGTAATTATTGATCCCCATATGATGGAAACTAGCACCCAATATCAAACAATATAATAGTGTGAATAGATTTTCCAAAAAACAGTTGAATAGTAAGATACAAGTAAGTAAGTTCAAAATTTCAGAATGGATAAATTACCAGAAAAAACATGTATATCAAACTGAAAAATAGAACATCATTAAAGAATTAATAAAATTGAAAGATAAAAAAATTCCTTAAAATAGGGACATCAATCTAAGATAAAGGATCAAGAACATCCACTTCCTCCAAGATGCACATTCCCTTTTCATGGACATGGTGGGAGAAAATCTATAAATACAAAAATAAAAAGGCACAGTGTAAGATAAAAAAATATCAGTAAGGTCTCAAAAAGTGTTCCATAATAAGATTCCATATTAATAAACCAAATTCATAATTTAAATTTCAATAAAACAGTGCATGAAAATATACTTTTTTATTTAAAATAAAACATGATTTCATTTAAAAATGATGGAAAACATTTTTAACATGTCTTAATAAATGATTTATATGAAAATATTTATATAAATAAACATGCATTATTTAAGAAGTTCCATACCAAAGGAATATATATGTATAAATAATGAAAAACAAGAACCATTCTTATCTACCCTATTGTAGGATAGTTTCTAGTTATATTATCCTCACACATCTCATAAAAGTGTTAATGGTAATATGTGTACACAATTCTGTCATGCTCAGGCCAAATATGACTCTTAAATATTCCATCAAGGATAATATCCACATAAACAGGTTTTTTTAGGGTTTTTTATCATTTATCCATTGCTAGAGAATAATTATAATTTCATGATTATCCCAAATAACTCAATTAATACCCAGTATCACATGTTCTCTGTCAATTAATAGAAAAAGTAAAAAAATTCATTTCACATCAATCATAATTCTTAATTCAATAACCCAATTTACTTTTAAAATTTTCAATTAACATTCTAAAAAAACATGGGTTTGTCATAACTTCATGCCATATCAATACAAAACCAATCTAAGTTTTCTATCAATTCCATTTAATCCATTTTCTAAAAATCAATTCCAAAATCAATTCATAGATTCCATAAATTTCAAAATACACCCAATATTCTAATTCCAGTGGAATTGGGGGGATTTAAAAAAATTCCATTCTAATTCAAATAAAAATTCCAATTCACATTTAATTAGTTATTCATGGTTCTATTGAAATAAATTTAAAAATATTCAATGGTTTAATAAATTGTCTAATCTTAAAAATAACCACCAACCTTTAATTAGAGAATCACATTTCATGCCATCAATAACATGAATTTTCACTGAATAATGATGAAAATATTAATCAATAGATCAACCCTAAAAGTAAGATTATATTCAATAGAGTTAGGTCGATAATAAACATAATTATATACCACTTAATAAAGATGGTAGAAAGATATAATGTGAGAAGAAACATGAGAGTAGAATCACTTACCAGGGAGGGATCGAAAAAAGTTCTCCACACTATCATCTATCAAGGAATGGGTCTAGATGAGTCAAAATTGGTTCTTGAGACCCTTTAATAACTAAGAAATTTATATAGGTTGATTTTGGGTTGATTGGGGGATTAAAAGGGTTTCAAGAAGTTTTTTTTGAATTTTTATTGAATAAAATTTTCCTGTGTGCATGGTTAGCATGGAAAGACTACTCGATTAGAAAAATTGTGCCCCCCAATATTAGAGTGGAAAGTCTCTACTAGTTTGGCACATAGTTTATCAAACCTTCTACTAACCCAAATATCCCCAACTATACAACATTGAATGGTTTTCACCAATTGGATGCACAATTTTTGGAAATAAAAGTTCCAATCATGCACAACCCATAAAGCCTCCCAAATTTAATTAATTTCAACTGGGACAGCTCTAAACAAGACCCAACCAAATAATGATAAAATATGGGTCGAGGAGTTCCTAAAATTATATAATATTATGTTTCAAACCCCCACTATATAAATTTTATCCCTAGAAATCCTATCAAGATGTTTCGATTTCAAAAAGATAAGGTAACTACAATCTCCTCAGTTCCTCCCTCTCCCAAGTATCATGTGAATAAGAAATGTAATTCCTTAAAGAACATACCAAAGTTATCATCCTCTTATGAAGTAACTTTATCTTAAATTAAATCATACTATATAGATGCTCATTTACAGATAAATTAGGCTCCCCTTAAAGATAATACCTCCTCAAGACATGTGATTGGTCATAAATATACTTCCAAACATGAGATATATAAAGAAAATTCTATAGTGACATCATATATGGAAGATGTTCTAAATTGTCAGCTAATTTTCCGAAATTCTCAAAAACATAAAAATGCCTAACAAATTGAGGAGAAATATTCCCTTACCCAGAAATCCTTTAATGACATAAATGATTTGAAAATATAAAAAACACCGAGTCGCCAAATGAAAACTCCAATGGACTATAACGACAATCAAAATTGGATTTATAATGACTATGTGTAATAAACATTCTTTGAAAAGTCAACTGAAATTTTTTTGTAGCCTCCTAGACCAAGATCAGTCTAACTAAGGAACTATCACTGAACTCTGCACAACAGAACTAGGATTTGCAATGTTGGCCATACAAGGCCTCAAAATGATTCATTCCCATCATAGATTGGTAACTATTGTTATAAGAAAACTCGACAAGTCCCTAATGGTCATTTTAAGCTCCACTAAAGTCATGAATGTAGGAATGAATAATATCTTCAAGAATCAATATATGTCTCTCTCTAGCCATCCATCTATGGATTGCATGCCATACTCAAACAAACTTCTGATCTTAGTGCCCGCAAGAGGCCACCCCAAAAGAGAGGAGTGAAATAGGGATCTCTATTAGAGACTATTGTAGATTGAACTCCATACAAATGAACAGTCTATTTCACACATATATTTCCTAACTCCCCAACATTTTTTGTATAAAAAATGTTTATAAAGTGATCCAAATTATTCAATATATCGATAAAAACCAATATCAAATTTTTATTCCTTGGGGGTATACAGAAAACCTAAAAAATATCATAGAGATATCATCTAACTTACATGTTGGTACTGGATGTGGATGAAGAAAACCTGAAGGTTTTAGAAGCTTGGACTTGAACTATAGGAATGTATAACATCAAGAAAAAAATTCATTGATGTATTATCGCATAACTAGCCACCAAAATCATCTATGTATGTCATAGAAAATATTTTTGGTTCCTTGGTCGAAACCCCATAGGGAATCATGGAAATACCCCATCAAAACATTACTCAAATACAATGTAAAAACAAAATCATTTAGGAAACATAAAATACCCTCCATAGTGAACGAACACTCAGAAATTGTATCCCCACTAAAAAGAGAGTCTCCAATGCTATAGAATTCATTATCAAGATGTTGTTTCTAATGAATACTCATAATAATAGTGGACATCAACTGAACACCATCCAAGATTACATCAGACCTAATTTTTTAAACTCTTATATGAAAAATTAAAAAAAAGAGCCATCAATTTACACTCTTATAATGATTCTTTCATGGAGTGGGTCAGAATTTTCCTGCTCCACACCAATGCAATGACATTATATTTCCATGGGGTATTGGAAATGTCAAATTAAAAATATTTCTGATACTTAACCTAATGGATTTGGCATAGATTCAAATGTTTTTAGATAATATATAACCCAATATCTTGTGGTCAGAATACATGGTAAACCTTTCTATGTAAAGGAAATGATTTGAACTCTTAATGGAATACATCATAGATATGAGTTCAAGGTCATGGGTTGGATAATCCTTATAGTGTGTCCTAATATATAGAGAGACATAGGATACCACATGATCACCCTACATAATAAGATAGCTCAAACACAAACATTATGTGTAAAATAATACAACATAGGCCTGCTGGGCCTCTGTAAGGGTCAACATCACTTATAAAGTCAAAAGACATTTCAACTCAACAAAAAGGTACTCTAAATATTATCATCCCAAACAATATTCACATGTTTAAAACTTAGAGCGGTCATTGATGAATCCAAATTTTAGAAATCATTTATGGACTGATGATAATACCCCACTAATCTCAAGAAACACTAAATATCAGAAACATTAAATGGTTTTTCCCATGTCATAATAGCTTTCCTTTTTTCAGGATCAACTTATAGTAAATGTTATGAGACCATATTTCTTAATAGATTTAATTATGGATTCCATAAATAACATTTCAATAGCATATAATAATTTCATTTATTTATCAATAATTCATGAACTACTCTCTAATGTCACACATGATCATCCTCAGACATAGAGTGAACCAGGATGTCATCCAAAAATACCACCATAAACGTATCCAGATACTCATGTAAGGCCCTATTCATCAAATCCATAAATATGATAGAATCACTATATATACCAAGTAGAATGAAAAAATACTCATAATAGATGTACCTGGTATGAATGGTGGATTTATGAATGTCAGATTATTTTATTTTGAACTGGTGACAACCATACCTAAGATCAATATTTGAAAAAGGATTTTCCCCTTTCAACTAATAAAACAGATCAACAATCTGTAGAAATGGAAAAATTTTCTTTATCATAACTCATTATAGTTTTCAATAATAAAAACAAGGGAGAAGTGTTCCACAAGGTGTCTTAGAAATTATAACTTTCAATTTATAAGGTGAAACACTTGGGAGTATATATATTTTTCCCATTATATCATCTAACTGAGTCATTAACTCTTTCATATCAGTTTTTTCCATGGGATAGGATGGTATAGATACCTCTAGTTATAGAAATTCACTCAATAGATAACTCTAAATCTATTTCCAGTGAAAAAATACACAAATCATAAGGAAACACATTAGGAAACTAGATTACAATGGGATAGAGATCCTCACTCAAGGAATATCACTTCAGATCAAAATAAAACACTAATATTACTTTACCCATCTATTTATAAGAAGGTATGGCTCTACTCGACCTCAAGTACCATGTTACATGAATGAAACAACACAACCCATTGGGCCTAGTAAAGGAGGAACACTAAAGATAGTAGTAAATTCTATCTTTATTATCAATAAGCCAATACATACTAAAAATGACATCAAGTAGTTTCAAGTTGAGAACCAAAAAATCCAAAGTAAGATCATTCTTTAATAAAGAGATAACAAAAATAGGATAATAGAGGCCCTACTCTCTCTTTGTTACAATGGTTATTGTAATATCCATCACATAAGATAATGCTTCATTGTAAGATTTAACATTTTCACAATTTGTATGAATATAAATGAATGAGATTCACATGTATCAAATAAATAATTCAATAAAGATGATTCTATAGTGATGGTACCTCTCACAATCACTAGACCTGTATGATCTTCCTCTAAGACTCTTATATTATTTGAGGAAGCATTATTCCACATCTATATGGCTAGAACCCCTTAGATATTTAATTATATGATTACACTGTAGTAATTTGTTTTTTTGTTGATGAACCCATGAAACTTTATGTGGTTAAAAAGGTAAAATAGGATTTATGGAAGTGTCCTGAACATTCACAGGACCAATAGATATTATGTACCTTAGTGAAAACCCATTTTGAATACCCAGAACATAGACACTATAACTATAATGAACCACACTTTACATACATTGTTATTACTTCATAATTGAAGCACACTTTTTACAACATATAACAAAACCACGAAAGGACCATATAGGTATAGTGTCTTTAGAAACTTGGAAACATAAACAACCGGTTCATAAATCATCTACATTGTCTCCATTTTATTTTATCATATCTAGAGTCCCTTTTGGGATATCTTACTTAATATCCTTCTTCCTGACCTAGGGAAAATAAAACATACAAAAGGGTGAGCTCAAATGCTCAGTAAGGGTAAATAAAAGAAATATAAATCACATCATATTCATAAGAACATATCATTTTGGAAATATTAACCTAAAAAAGAGATCATAATTTCATAACATGGGATAAATACTAGTAGTGAAATGTAATCCCAATAATCATAACTTAAAACATGAAACATTGTGGAATATACACATAATCATAGAGAATCATTTCTTAGTAGTCAAGACTCATTTCCAAGACTATCTTAGTGGAAAAAGTCCATTTCTGAACCAAGTTCAATCCTCGTTTCAGTCCTGTATCACTGAACCGGATTAACCTGTCATTCCAGCCATTTCTATCTCATGAGATATAAATCTTTACCCAATGCATTGGAGGGATATATAAGTCCCATCCATCTCATAATGGTACCATTATTATGTGTTCCACAAGATCATAAATCATATCATAACCTTTTTAATAAAAATTGGATTATTAAACATCATGCCATTATAACATAAATAATATAAGATAAAATGAATTCATATCACAATCAAATCAATGTAAAAATAGGGATAGAAACAGAACCCCGTATTATCTTATATGGAAAATAATTTGATAAAATACTTGAACTCCATTCTTGTGGAAAATATCCTTTCTACTTCAAAAGCATTTTTCTTTTCATAACATGTCATACAATTTTAAACTAAAAGAAGTTGATTAAAAATAAACATGAAAACTTGTAAAGGAAGCTTCATGGAAATAATGTTCTATGAATCCATTCATGCCGTATAAGTTAAAAAAAACATTCTTCTCGTATTTTGGCCGGAAAAGTCAAAAAGTACCTCGTACTAAAAATGACAAAAGATTGCTTTCATATCTTTTACTAGAAACTCACCAATTTGTAAAATTGGATTTAAAAAATTGTAGGATGATAGAAATAATATTACATATTTATGAAACATGGATGTGGATGATAAATATTCCCCAGTAAATTCTATAGTATAAACAATCTCGGATAAAAATGAGATTGCGAGATTTTCCCTTACCTTAGGTCTGATTTGCTTCGTACGTGTCCGAACCTCCTGTATAATGATTTAAATATTGTTATTGACTTATTCCTGAATATTAATCATTGTTATGATATCATATATGGTTATATTATTAGCTTATTATTAGTAATATTTTATTGTTACTTGTTATTCGGGTGTTTATTACTTTTTGTTATTATGCGTGTTTTGCCAAATAAATTCTTATTCTTCTTTTTAGGTTATAGATAACTCATTTCCAGAATGGTATTAGTGTAATATATATCATATTTATTCATTAAATTCATTTATATAATCATTATTCCATGAAGAACATGTAGAACGAGTCGCATCACATCGTGGAGACGGTAGGCCGTACGTATGCACGAGCGATGATATCATTCTCATGATCGTGGAATTGTATTGAAGTGTATGTATACTATTTCAGAATAAATATAACTGTACAATAATCATATATATTTATTAATTACACCATTATACCCATCCAAGAAAGGTGGTGGTGGAAAACAGATTACACCACGGCGTGGAGACGGTATTCCGTACGTACGCACGCACGATGATTTGGTTTTCCATAGGATGGATAGAAGGTGAAATAGGGTTGTTTAATATTTATAATAACATATCATTATATGAGTGATACTTATGTTATTACTTCATAATGAAACAACTAAAGAAGAATAAGTAGAAGAAGAAATAAAGTTGAATGATTCAGTAACAGACATTACCTCTTCTCTGAAGCGCCTCTTCTTAACCTCCTCTTAGGGCACTAAAGATGGTCTTTTAAGACAACCAAGACCTCTAGGATGTTTCTAGGGATGTTGATAAGGGAAATTGGCAGGGTTTGTCCGAGCTTTAAGGATCAAATTGGTGTGAGGAGGAGAGGGAGGAGGTGCCCTTTTATAAGGGAGGAGAGGGGCACCTTAGGAAAAACTTAAAGTATTATTTTATTATAAAGTTATATTCGGTTTTTAATAGCTCCTAACTGATTTATTTAGAAGATAAGGTGGGGATGGGTTTGAATACTCTCAAAAAATATATTTTAGACAAGTTTAGGTTACTATTTTAACCTTATCATTTAGATTTAACTCTAAGTTAAATAATTTAACTTTTACCATGTCTTCTTGTTTTCTTACACTATATGGTTAATAAACTTACTATAACAAGCCAAAATAACCCCAAGTTGTTTATTATTAATATATATAACTTTATATAAGACATTGGTCCGAAAATTATATTTTTAAGAATAAAATAACAATTAATAATATAATATTTGTTTTAAGAACTATTTTATGTCAATTTTGACACTATTTGGTACTTGATTTTTGTGAAACTCATAACAACATTATTAGTTCGAAAAAAGTTGATTAAATCAATAATAATATGTCATATTAACATATAAACTTAGTGTAATTCTTAAAAAGTCTAAAATTACATTTATTTGGGTATTTATAATATCAATTATGTTAATATTTATTTAATAAGGTAATTACTGCATCATCATTGTGTCATAAATAAATTAAATTATTTAAAGTCTAAAAATTATAAATAAAATACCACTATGTAGGAAATATTTTCATATTTATAATGAATATTTATAGTCGAATTTATCTTATTTATAATCCTATATTAAATATGTATTCTTTATTAAACTTTGATTTTAACTATTTTAACTCTTCTTTAAATAAAATAATATTAAATATCCTAATCTAATCCAAGTGGACCTAAATTGTCATATTTTATTTCTAAGGTTATTTTTGGTCGAATTAAACTTATCCAATAGAATTAGAACATGTGTTAGGGTAATAATAATATCATTTTTACCCTTAATTACCCTATTTACTTTTAACCGTGGTAAAAAAAGTAAAAAGCTACTATTCAACAAAAATTATTTTTACCTTATGGAACCACATTTTACTCTTTGATATTAACTGTGTCTCTCAGATTTTCTAAATTCCACTCACAAAAGTGCTAAAATTAAGTTTTATGTAAATTTTAAAATTCTCCTAGGAGGTGGGTAAAAGACGGTGAAAAGTTCAATAAATTTTTTATATGTCTAAAATTATTATAAAATGACTCCAATGAATTAAATTGTTCTTATATAGGTATTATGTATCAATTTTCACATAAAATAAATTTAAATAAATAATTATGTAAATAAAAAGTCGGTTTTTAAATAGTAACCTAGTGTTTTCACTATTCATCAAAAATTGAATGTTTTTAGAAAAATACCAAAATTTCACCCTAGGCTAATTTCGGTATTCCAAATCCAAAAATAAGGTCCATTTTTGAAAAATAAAATTTCAAAAAGTGGGTACTACTATTCATAAAAGCTAGTTTTAATGACATTTTAATAGCATATCGTTGTTTAGTAAAATTCGGTATTGCGTACAATGCAAGATATCGAGGAAGGTTGTGATTGCATGTAAAGAAAGCCAAGTTAGTGTTATGTGTAGTGAAAGATTCCTTTAATGATGTATATTACATAAAGACAAAATATTTCTCATAAAAGTCTTGGGTGTTACAATACCCAAGTCAAAGGACCTCTTCTTGGCATTTTAAGAGGTTTGAAAGAACCCTACTATTGAGATCCAGCATGAGACTCATCACATGTTCTTTTTCATTTAATGTAACTCACAAAACTTCCATTGGGAGAAAACAGAACCCCCGTTATCCATTATTTACTGGCCAGATCAAGCTAACCCATCAATAATCTATCTAGAACATCAATAAAAGAAGAGAGATCAATAAAGAAAACCTAAGAACATATATGATATCAAATTCCAATTTTGAACCACTAAGTATTTATCTTATTCTTTTATACTATATATTGTGAAAACTAAACATTTTATGTAATGTGGTTTGGCTACTCCATCAGCATCCTCTCAACCTACAAGAGTTTGAAAAAATCTATAGCCTTACCCATCACCATAGACTCTAGAAAAACTATTTAGTATACATAACATTAAATTCCTTCCACTCTAAACCATCATGCTTCCTCATTGTCACCATCAAGTTGGACCATATCTTTTTAGGACATTCTAGAATCGAGGAGGCACATTTCACTTTGATCGAATCCGGATTTTATAAGAACTCAAATAGAAGATTCATCCTTCTAAACAATCATCATCCCCTTGATGATCATTATGACATTATAATGTTATTGGATTCTGGTGAAAGAACTCTTCAGCATGATTCAAGGATTCATCCCTATGAGGTTTCACACCTAGAGCCTAAATGGGAATGGGTGCTAGTTCTTGTCCCAAAGCATGGAAAATAAATATAATAATCAAAATGATATTATGGTCCATAGGATAATTTTTTACCATTTCAAACCAAAAACTTCCCCATAGGGCTTGTTCATATTCTTCTAGAAGGCATGATACTATATAACATTAGTAAAAAACATTAAAGATATCAGAAGGTTACTCAGATTGAAAACTCATATACAAGTAATGAGTAAATTAATCCCATTTGATAAGATAAAAGGATTTGGATTTCAACCTATCAAATCAGATAGATTGAAACGACTAGAATTATTCATCAATATTCCATTCCTAAACTACCCATGGTGGCCAAAGGATCATTAAAATGAGAGATGTCAAGGAATTAACTCATAAATTCGTCATATATTCTAACAATATCTCTCAAATTAAAACTCACATCAAGTAAATATTGTTTACATGAACCTATAATACCTATTTTCATGAATCTACTCAGAAACCCTAGTACCCTAATAACCGATCATGAACTGACATGGATGGAGCGAAGTTCCCAATCCCCAAATGTTGGTGACTATAACATGGAATCATACAAGATAAAATCTGGGAAATTTTTTCCACAAAATATTGGAAGAGTAATATACATGTCTGTATGATGACTACTAAAAAATAGAGAAATTAATAGAAACTAAATAGGTATACTAAAACCAAAAATAGAAAATCATCAAAGTATTTTTCAACAATCAAGATAAACTCAAACACCCCAAGAGAGTGAAATCACTCCAAGATAAAAAATCTTGAATATCCACAATCAATAAGAGGTTTTTACCTGTTATTGGACATTGAAGAAGTAAATCTATAAATGCCCGATGGAAAAAGATGTGCATTTGCTCAAAATCCCAATAGGGTCTCACTAAGTGTTCCATAATAAGATTCCATAATAATTAACCAAAATCATTCTTTGAATTTAATAAAACATGGTATGTAAATAAACATTCAAATTTAAAATAAAAAGTGTTTTAATTTTAAAAAGATGGAAAACATTTCAAACATAGTTTATATAAATCAATAGGAATGAATGTTCTATATCAGTGTAATATACATGTAAAAATAATCACAACAAGAACCATGGTCATATGTCTTGTGGTATAATAGTTTATTATTATAAGATCCTCATATATCTAATATAAATGATCATGGGATTATGTGTACACTGACCCTCATGATTTGGTTGAATAAGAATCATCAATATCTCATCATGGATAATATATTACTAACTATATTTTTTAGATTTTTCATCATCAATCCATTTATAAGGAATAATTTCCTATCATTCTCATCATATATAAACCACTTTTTACCCTAAATAGGTTAAATTCCCTTGGTGTGAATTAAGTTATGAATTATTAAAACTAATTCCCTTTCTAGATCTTATTTCATTGCTAAACAAAATTATTTTCTCCAACTTTACTGAAAAAATTTATGTATAAAAATTAAATCATGAATGAACACATTATTTTTATTTGGTTCACCCTCACTGGGAAACATCTAGGGAATATAAAATGGAGATTTGTTGATGTACTAGATCTAATAAAAATGAACTACTATTTGCAATGTTCAGAGCAGACTCACTGCCCATACTGGTTTACAACCAGTCACAATATGAAAGATCACGAATCACTCAAATGAAGTTCAATTATGGATTATTGATAATATTCTCATTTTATTTCTTGAATAAATATGTTTTACACCTCAATTAGTGTATAATTATGTTTTAATTTCATCCAATTGATGAATAAAAATTTATGATAGGTATGCTGGGAAATTCCTTATAAATATTTTCATGATTCTCACTACCTTCACCAAGAACCATATTTCATGAAGCACATATAGCCTTCACGAATCAACCACCTTTCTCAAAGATCACTTCTTTCATGAATCTCAAATAGAATTCGTGAAACTCACAATTTTTAGTTGAATTTTTATAGACATTGTGAATTCCCTTAATTCATGATGCTCAGAACATTCAGTTGGCTGTAATAGCCTTCAACAACTTTTTCACATGAACCCCCTTCACAAATCTAGAGCCTTATGGTTTTTGTTAAGTCTCGATCTTTTTCTAGAGAGGGTAGATTCCAATTTATATGAATCTCCACTAATTCTAGATAATTCTAGCCATGTCAACACCATTTCATGATTCTCCCCCATCCCCTTCATGATGCTCCCTCTCCCATAATGCTTCAGGAAAATTCACCATTCATGATACTCATCGTAATCACAGATCTCACTATCATAATCCATCATTCCATTGTGAAATCCCATTCATGATTCCCATTCGTTATGAAATACATGAATTTTCAATATTTTCATAATGTCTATTAGAATATCTACATTTCGTAATATTGTCCAAATTACAAAATTTGAACCCCAAAACTTTTGTGAACACTAGGAAACAACGTCACCTATTGTATATAATTATTTTACCACTTCCAGCACATCCATTAATTCATATTGGATGTTTTTCAATATACCATTTCAACAATCTATCTTGAACTCCCCAACTGGTCATGGAAACCAGCATTATCAACAAATAAAATCAACCCAAAAATAGTTCAATGTTCCCTTGAGGTATTTTTTTCAAACAATACTAAATTCCTAGGATCTAATGTTATAAATTGATAGAAAATTATAAAATAATTTCATTTAGAATCAATCACCCTTAGTAATTTAATTACCAAATTTTCCAATTGAAAATTCTAATTCACTTTGAAAACAAAAAAAAAATTGTATTTTTATAAATTCAAGCTTTGTTAATAAAAACCCAATCATAAGTTTTTATATTTTATATTTAAGAAATTTTATAAAACATAATTATCAAATTACATTAAAAATTCCATCATTTTAAATTTAAGACTCAAATTTCAATTCCATAGGAATAATGGGGTTTTTCTGAAAATTCCAACACAATTTAAATCGTCAATGCAATTAATATCGATTTTTTTTTATAATTCAACTAAAAAAAATTTATACAATAATAAATTCAATGTTTAATCAAATTGACATTCCAAAACCTAACCACCTACCTTCAATCACATAATCACAATACATACCACCCACAATGAGATTTTCCAAAAATTAATTACCCAAAAAGATCAAGAGATCAAACCCAAAATCAAGATTAAATTCAATGGAGTATTGATCCATTAAAAAAAATTTGATCGTACACTTTCTATAGATGGGAAAATGGATTTTGGGAGAATACACTTGATAGTGCAATCCCTTACTAGGGAGGTGCCAAACGAGATCTTCCACAACTTGATCCACTAAAAATGGGTTAATTGGAGAAAAATTGGTTATTTAGATCCCCCCTGACCACTAAAATAAAATCAGGTTGAGTTTGGGTTGATAGGGGGCTAAAAGAATAGTTCTATATTTTTCTAATATTTTTTGGAATAAAATTATCCGGTGTGCCTGACCAGCTAGTTAGGTATGCATGGTTTAAAAAAAACTATTCTTCATAACCATGTTCCCCTATAATGGGATTAATAGTTTCAATTAGGTGGTTCCATGGTTTTTTAAACAATTCACCAACCGATAAATCTCAACTATCTTGGGTCATACGATTTTCACTGGGTGGGTATGCGATTTGGGAAAATGGTATGCCTGCCCATCACATCCCAAAGAGTTACCAAAATTTTTCAAATTTCTCCCTATAAAATCCAAAAATATTACCAAACAAATCATGATAAAAATATAGGTAGTCAAGTACATAAAATCTAGTAACATAATGTTACAAAATATGTTATATTTGAAATATAATAACAACTTTAGAATCATTAGTTTTAATTTATTGGGATTCAATTCAATTAGAAACATAATCTACTACTGAAAATATATTAGAAAATATAAAATAAATATGTAATGTCCCCATAGAATTTAATCCTCATATATCAAACTTTTCATAGAAAATAAAACACTATTGGGTGATTTATTATCATTTGGAAATTCCTCCACAATATTGAAAATTTTCACATGATTTGCGAAAATCATCCAAGTCCTTAAAAATTGATAGCCAGAATAAATGATATTTTAACACATTTATAACTATTTTATATGGTCTAAAATTTCTTCTACATGCAAGAAAATGATAAATTATTATCATACTATTTACCTCATCCTCATGTAAATATATTATAATTACTTTATCTTTTCAAAATTTCTTCAAATAAGGATTGTCACACACATAGAATTTATATTCAAATTTCATCTTAAGAGTTTTATTCATAGAAAATAAATAAGGTGACTTTTATGTGTCAAAATAGGCCACCGTATCATAATAATAGTTTTTTTGGGAGTTATTACAACTAATCACCCGAGAGAGTGTCCTTTATGATTTTCTCTATGATTGTTTCTACCATAGTAGTGTGAGGAAATACAGTCATTTGGTCTTCCACTATGTTTTCAAAAAAATGTTATTATTTTTTATCAATATGTTTAATCATTATAGAAATATCATCTATCTCAAAAATATTGGATTTGGATCAGATTTATTGATCACATATTTGAGTGCTTCATGGTTATTGAAATTTGTTAGTATCCTTCTTAGAAAATATGAATAAAATATCATTAGTGGAACAATAATAGATAAAAAATATATCTTTATTATTTTGTAATTATTTGTGTTTTGAAAAGAGTTTTTTTATAATAATATTTCACATGAGAGTGTCCATTAATCATATATAAAATTACTTCTCCTTCTTCTTGGTTGGATGTATCACATAACACATCAAAATGAAGGTTACAGGCTGGTTTTTAAATTACTAGTTTTATGGTTAGACTTTCCTTGAGCCTTTTAAAATCTACACTACCCGATTCATCAAATAAAAAGGTAGTATCCTTATTGGGAATGTTTTTTAAAGTAAAACCATTAACACTAAATACATTAAAATAATTTTATAAAATACAACATGTTTAAAAAATGATATAACAAGTTTTATATTGGTGGGGTATGGAAATGTATAAATGATGTCAAACTTATCCTTGTCTACGTCAATACAATCCATAGAAAATTATTTTTTTCAAAAAAAAATCCTTTCCACACCATGAAATTAAATTTTAAAAATTCTAAAATTCCATTATTTTCAAAGAATATTTTCCAAACAACTTCTATATTTCAAAAAAAATATTTAAAACATGTCACGTTTATATTAAATTTGTCAAGAAATAACTCTAGTGTTATTTTAGTAAAATATGAAATTATTCTTACCATGTAGTATAGTAAATTTACTAGGGAATTACTTATCTCAAGATTTATTCTTTTTTATGATAATGTACCAAAGAGATTTGTGGTTGTTTTCTAATCTTGGATTTTCGTTGTTACGGTAACCTAAAATTAATAAGAAAATGCATCAAGAAAATAAAAGTGTACAAGACCAACTAGTATTTCTAACATTTTATATAAAAAATGTATGTTGAAGTGTTATTTTAATGTTATGTGGTTTAATGTTCTATAATAAATGTTTAACCCCTATCTATTTTGAATACTAGTGGGAATTGGCACATTTATTTTATTTTATTTGGGGATGAATCCTATTTTTTTTTGAAAAATATTGATTTTCCATTAGAATGATCAAGTGGGGGGAGGGGTATGGGTGGATTAATCTCCAAGTTAAAATATCTCTATTTTAGAAATAATATAAAATCAGATAAATTAAAAAAAAAATTAGACAAAAAATATCATAGTTATATATAATTAGTTTATACAAACTAATTTATCAAAAGTACGATCAGTACCTAGTTTGAAAAAAATAAAATTAACTTAAATTTAGAAACTATTTTACTAACACTAAAAAAATATATATCATTGATAAATACTAACAATTTGAGTTACATTTTCAAGCACTGTTTTGAAAAGTACTAAGTTAAAATCATTAGAAATACGTCAATTAAAGAGAGTTTAAATAATTTTTTATAAGAAAGAATTTAAAACAAATAGTGAAAATAAAATTAAGTGTCTTAGTTAAAAATTAGAAATTTGTCATCTCTGCATGGTAGTAATATCACTTCTAGAATTGTTTATTGAAATAAATTAATGGTTCTACAACTTAGATCATGTATAGAAGATAATATTTTCAGACAAGCAGTCCATGATTATGACTAAGCCTCTTCAATAGTTATATATTGGAAAATAAAGGTAAATAATGAATGGAATGAGTATTGTTATACTCTACCATATATAATATATCATGTTTATAATAAATTATATTGGGAAAATTCAAGTACAACTCAAATATAACTAAAAAAAATATATGGAATAGTGTAATGAAATGCGGAGTGTAGCTCTTTTCTGAATGAATTTAGTTGATCAATTAGGTTTCCTTCTTGTGTAATATTCCAATGAATTGAGATAATATATATTAATTGATCACAATTTATCACTTATTGAAATGAATTCTTGAATAAAGTGTATTATGTTGGTGAGAAATATAATCAGATCAATATGATCGAGAGAGAGAGAGATTATATTTATGTTAAATTTGATTATTTTTAAGACTATTCTCTATGATTATATTATAAAATAATTATTTTCATTTCATAATATCAAGTACTCTTACACATTCATTAAATGCTATGAAATATGTTTTTTTGATACTTAAGTTGGATAGATCAATACTCACAGTTGATTGGTAGTTGACTTTGATTTTTCGTTGTCTCTTGTATTCATTCTATCAATCACTTGTTATTAAAGGCCATTTAATCTTGAAAAATTTCACCTCTTATAGTTCTTTCCAAACTTCTTCTCATTGTATCATCAATGTATTTTCAATACAATACTTTATAAAATTTTCAAAAATGATTTATTGAAAACTATGATCAATTGAACCTCTTTTTTTGTAGTTGATCCAACACATAGAAAAATTTCTTATATCATTCTATCACGATTGATTTTGTTCCTCATGAATGATAAATATTAATGATTTTTCAATATAATACTTATAATAATTTCTTATTTATTAGTTTAAAAAAATCAAGCAATTGATATTCACAGTCACTTATCATATATGTTTGATTTAAGAGTTGAAATGTTTTCCTTAGTAGTCAGTATCATGGACATGTGGTTGATCAATTGTTCATACAATTGATCCATAGAATATACGATTGATCCAGTGAAACACAAAGTTGATCCATTATATAGAATATTTTCCCCAAAATAAATTCTTATGTCACAAAACATAGAAGTCTTTAGAATAATAGTAAACCCGATTTTTGATCATTGGAATAATGAATTAAGGACAAATCCAGCAATATGACACTTTTTTATGATCAAAATTCACATTAGGATAAATATTTAAATTATAAAAACAATTACACTAAAATTAAATTACACTATTAATGATAAGTTAGTTACAACTAAAACTTAAAATTTATACCAAATTATTCCCTATATCATTAAACGCATTTTGGTATTACAAAAATGTCACTAAAAGGATTAGAGATAATAAATAATATACAAAAAAGAATTGTTAGAAATAGAGAAAATTATGAGATAGAAAATTAATAAGTAATAAATATTTCATTCAAGACAATAATTGAAAATATTTAATCAAATTATTAATCACTAGTTAAATATACAAATATTTATTATCTGTTAATTAAATCATAATTAGAATCAATTAATATCATAACATTGCAATCTACAGGCTATTTAGATTTTCCTTGAGAAGGCAGAAGAGTTGGTGCAGAATGAGGATAAGAAGGTTTAACATTTACAATAATATGATATATTGTAAAGATATTTTTCATGTCCAAAGTAGTTTAATACTAAATAAGTGACGTGGTGGTGGTGGTGAAGGGGTAGGTGTTAGAGAAATAGAATATGAAGGTATTGTATGATTTTTGGATGGAATTATTATGGGAATAACTACTATAGGTTTGGACACAAATAGATAAGGTTATATGAGACTAGTAAAATCTATCAAATCCTCAAAACCATGCTCAATTATTTTAAAAAAAGGAATATTTTCCTCTAGGAAAATATCCAACATGGGTGAAAGAATGTTCAACCGATCAACCAGAGTCTTGAAGGCTCTAGTCAGAAGTTATATTTTATGATAACTATCCAAAGAGATAAATAATGAATCTAAGTAATTATTTGTTTAAATAATTTCCAGATAATAATAAATTTATTTTATAACCATTCAATTTTTTTCATCCTTTTTAGAATCAACTATCACTAAGATAAAAAATTATAAACATGCGATGAAAAATCTAAATTGATCATCTATTTGGTGTATGAATAAGCTTTCAAAAATACTCAAAATTTTCTCCAAAATTATAATTGTTCAAATATTAATAAATATTTATAGAAACATATAGTGCACTAGAGGTACATGCCTCTATAAATAAGCTCATATTTTTATGATCTTTCCTCAACCTCATTTCTTGAAGTTTTTCTTAAATAAATATAATATGTTTAATCATACATTGAATTAATATTCCCACTAAATCATATTTTAAAATAGATTTTGTTATATGTGATTCATATTAAAGGAAATAATCACATACAAACATTTCTCTATAATTTTATGAAAATTAATACCATCCAGAAATAGATTATTTAACATATCCAACAAATTAACATTAAAATAATTTATACCATCCCTTGCAACATAGGAAGAATAATTATAAGTAGATAGGGAATATTATATAGAAGTTTACTTTCAAGATGGTCCTAAATCAATATAAATTGCATTTTATTGAACTTGAACATGTTTTTTAGTTTCTTGGATAAACCCCACTTTAAAATGTGATTCAAAAATTTAATCCATTACTTTTTATTTATGTCAAGTATACTTTTTCTCAATACTTATTTCTTAAACAATTTGATTATTAAAATATCCATTAAAACCCATGGGTGCCACTAAAACAGATGTTCTAAAATGTTTCGGTGGGATGGGTCCCACATCATGATCATATCACTAGAAGCTGGTTAGTAAATTGGAAATAAATAAGATCAAGGAGACTTCTCTCGATTAAAAGGTGGTGTGCTAAAGAATTATTCTTCCCCTTCCTCAAGTACTAGAGGAGTAGTCTCTTTCTCACTTAAATATATAGAGGGAATAAAATCATCACTAGATTCAACTATATTAGATTCATCTTAATCCGACATAGATATTCTCTCTCCATTAGGGGTAGTGAAGGAATACTCATTATCATCATCATTATCATCCAACAACATTTCATTAGATGGAAAAATCTTAGGGGTTTAAAGTGGTAAAAAATAAATTAATTTAAATATAAGATCTTCTGAAATCACTTTATTTGGAGAAATAATTACCTATGATTCTCTTTCTATTTCTACACTACCAAATAGAAAATATTCTTTAAAAGAATACTCTAAAAATGTTATTAAGCTCAATTATATGATTATAATTTTCTACTATACTCATAGAACATTAAACATGATTTAATAAATCATATAATTTCTCATCATCTCTTATATATATTTTTCTCCATGGGTTCCAACTGAATACCATACTATTAATGGTTATTTGATTGAGGAAGATCCAATTCGAAGAAACTTACTTATCCTACCCCTGAGGAACAATTTATCCGGGTAAAATCAAGAGAAAAATATTCGTAGTAAATTAAATATATTTTAATAAAGAAGAGGGTATACACAAATATTCCCTATGTTTCACTAGAAAATGGTTTAGATTAATCCTGATCTCATTCATCAATATATATACGAAAGTAGATCATGGTCCATCAGTATAATGAAGTCACATATCCTTGGGAAGATGAGATTTTGAGTGAACTTAGTAAACATATAGCAGTCACAATATTACCCCATAACATTTGGTCTCCTTAGGATTTAATTTTCTATAATATTATAAAATAATTAATAATATCAAAGTTCAAATTTCCAATATGGTAATAAGTATGAGAATATTCAAATTATCCATCATGGGGAACTAACCATCATTTTTTCTATTAGATGGAAGAAAATAAAAAATATTCTCCACCAACAATGCTAATAATAATATAATTCTATTATCAAGTCTCAAACTAGACATTTAAATAAAAAAAATTGACTAATCTTGGATAAAATGAAAATCCATTTTCACAAAAACCATCAGTCCCATCCTTTATATTGAAAAACATTATAGACAAAATATTTTCTTGAATTCATCCATTATAAGTAAAATTTCTTCTCTGGAATTACCATTAAATTTTAATGGTGTGATTTGTGAATAACAATAGACACAATTAAGTTATCTTTGGATTAAATACCCTAAGGATATATATTTTTAAAATTTAAATAGAAATATATCTCTATTAATTCAATGGTTGATAGATATTCAATAGCCTCTGGGTTTTAAGAGAAGAAGTAAAGGGTTTAAAAAGGTGTAGTTCATGGGTCATGTGGGTTTTAGGATTAGAGAGAAACCAATTCAGATTTAGATATCAAGTGAATTTATGTTAATTATGTCCCAAAATAAGTAAATAAAAATAAATTTATAGAAAATAATTTATAGGAAAACTTGGTGAATTTAAAATAGACTTTAATCTTAGCTTTACTATTAGTATGACTTGTCTCATAGACACTTAGGTGGGTTATTGTAGGGTGACCTGATGAATGACTAAATCATAATATCTTGTGACTTATTGTTACTAGTGATAATTATGAATCAATTACTATAGTTTTAATATTATATGAGAAACCTTAATCAATAATTGTTTATCATTATCAATTCATGTATAATTTTGATAAGTTAGTCTAAATTAAAAATATTTGTAAAGATATCATTAAGTTTTTGATCCGTGATAATGAATTCAAGAGTGATATCACCATTTTGAAAATTATCTCTTAAATATTTATTTCATATATGTATATAAAATATCCTAGAGTGTAAAACATGATTTTTAGAGTTGTTAATGGCCCTTTTATTGTCACAATTTATATGTATATGTATGAATTGATATCCATAGTCTAGTAAAGTTTATTTAATAAAAATAATATATGCTCATAAATTTCCTCCAACTATGTACTCATTTTTAGCAGTAAATATTAAGACTGAGTTATTTTTATACTAAACATGATACTAGTGACATTCTTAAAACAAGTGACATGTTCAAGAAGTTATTATTCTATCAAGATTACAATAACAAAAAACACATCACAATAAATAAATAATTTAAATGCATTACCTCTATATAAGAAAACAATATTAGTAGTATTATTATGGTATTTCAAATTAATTTTAGTGGAATTCAAATTAGATTACTTGGGGTCTCCTTAAAATCATTCCCACAAACACAGACAAAACATATTATATGGGTGATTAGAAGATAAGTAAAAGAAACTCCCAATCATACCTCTATATGTAGTATGGACAAGAAATTAAAAATATTAATCCAAGTCCACTTTATATACACTACTCATTGGAGTACCACTACCTTTAGTTTTATCCATATGAAACTTTTCACAAGACATATTTTTTTAGTTACACTGAGTTAAACCTATTCCCTATTTGTTTTTATAAATAAGGAAACCAATAAATAAATTTAACTCATATGTTAAAATAATATAAAAACCATTAATTATATGCAGAAAAAATTTAATAGACAAATAGATTTCAAATTAACATAATATAATATCATGAACCTAGTTTTTCATAAAAAACATCATTTGGAATTATTAATTTATGAATAGGGTATTATTAAATATATCTTCTGAATACCATTTAAAATTAATAGATAAACAAGCCTATAATATCAAGATCGTGGATCCCATTTTAATCCATAATGATATCTAAAAATTTTAAAAACATGATTTAAAAACAAATAATTTAAAAAAACAGTGGGGTTGTCTAAAAAAATCTCAATACTATAAATATTAAGGAATTCACCCTTTACATCGATTTCATATAGTTGGAAATTCATATTATTTACATGTCATAAAAATATTAAAATGGATCCACATCTTAATATAAGTGAATATATTTTTTCATAATCAGTTACATTATGTGTCCAATAAACTTGTGAAAACAATCGACCTCTGTTTCAAAAAATAGTGCATAATTCATCAACGTTCTTTCTAATCAACCACATTATTCTAGTAGTAAGGTAGTCTATAGGTCTCTGAACTAATTCTAATATTTTTTTTAAATTGATTCTATTATTCTTTTATAGTTATTACCCAGTGTTTATCACTAATTCATTGATTAGTGTTACTTAGTTCTAGTTAAGGCTAATACCCTTTATTTTTAACCAATTGTCCAAGATATAATCTAGTTTAGGTACCTATATAAATATAACTGAGAATACCATAAAATTTATGGTTTTTATGGGTATTAATAGTTCAAGGATTTGATTTTCCATGTTATTAAAAGTCATAATTGATGATTAGGTAGTTTTTTTTAGTCTATACTGATAGATTAATCTTGTAAATCAGTAGCATAGTCAGTTGTATTAGAGGAATTATTTATATTTATATTAGATATTTCATCCCCAGGGTACTCTAAGGTATAATTAGGATCATATGGATCTATCTCATAAAAACAACATATAAAGATTACTCAAAAATCATGGTTATTCAATTAAACACATAATTAGATTTATTTATAGTTTAACAAACATGAAAATAGTTCCTTCATTATTTTTGGTGAAAATTATTCTATAGTCGCTTTATTTATTATAATTGAATTCATTAAATCTAGAAACTAGATTGTAATCACTGTATTTTTTGGTGACTATTTTTCTAGAGTCTCTGCCTATCATTCTAAAATTCATAAGGGGTGTTTTTTGTGAGAAGTATTATAATAACCCTAATGATTAAATGATAATAAATATTCAGAACTTATTACCAAAAATAAATTAGGATGTGAGAATCAATAACCATGGTTCAAAAACAATTTGGGATGCGTGACTCAATAACCATGGTCTAAAAACAATTTTGGAGTGTTCTATTTCACTATTGAACAATCCTATTTTGTTTTGGTTTTCAAAGTGAAGATAAATTGTGTCTATAACCATGTAGTGAACAAAGAGTCTCAAAATATGGATTTTCAAATTCATGGCCTTGAAAAATTCCAAAATTATTAATGGTAAGTCTGTCATAGTTTTCTATATATATTATTATACATTCTAAAAAAGAACATGATTTACATTTATGAACTAAGATAAATACCCAAGTGAATTTTTAAAATTCATCGACAAGAAAAAAAGAATAATTCTTTTGACCTAGACTAGATTATATAAAAGGTCCAAACAAATTCCATTTAAACTGCCTCTCATTTAGATAGGTAGACACCACTTTATTTTGGTTTCATGTAATTTTTTTCTTCTTTCCCTATTGAATGGTATTTTAAAATTTACCTTTTAAGAATTAAAGTATTGAAAAATTCATGAAAAGACTTTTCTAACTAGATTCATAAGTGAGTGTACATTTTATTAACCTAGTATCCTATACTAAGATAAAAATATTTATAAAAACAAATTAAGAAATTTTCTTTTGAGAAAAAAATAATCCATATCTACAATATAATCATTGTCATTCCTTATAGTAGTGAAAATTAAATTTTTATTAGAATTATAAAATTTTCAAGAATTATTTTCAGACATAATATTTAAATAATCGTCACATAATTTAGAAATAACATTCATGTTATAATTTAATACATCAATATTTAATTTGTAAATAAACATAGTTTTAGAGCTATCAATTTTTATAAGAACAACAGTTTTTCCATTAGTATTTTCACTGAATGTTACAATTCCTCCATCAACATTCATGATATTTTTGAAGCTTAAATAGTATCTTGTCAAATATAATTAGCATCCACTATCTAGGTACCATTTAATCTTAATATTACTCCTAAATAATTCTACATATACACAATTATGTATGATATTATTTTGGTACCCATGAATTAAGGGGTCTAAAAATGATTATAAATAAGTACTTATATAAGAAAATATGTTTCATGAGTTTATTAACATCATAATTAAGAGTCTTAAATAAAAAGGTTTACTTCGGTAAAAAACGAATGATTATTTATATTGGGATAATGGGTTACCCCATTTTAATGAGTTACCCAGGTATTTTTAATTATGTTCACACTAGTATACTTAAAATTATAAACAAAATAATTTTTTCACAAAATTATTTCTTTAGTTTTTTTATTTATATTTAATATCATTCATGCCTTCCTTAAGACTATAACTATATTCTTATAACTCCAAATTAGTAATTTAAAAGTCATATTTCCCATTATTATTAGGAAAACTAGAAGTAGTAGCAATAGATAATGCATCAGATGCGGTGGCCATGAAACATAAATTTATATTTTCACATACATCATCAATGGAAGAATTTTAATCACTATAGAAATATTCATAATCAAACTAGTAATCCATTAATTGATTTTTTTATCTAATTAGAATTATGAGTATATTTATTTATTTTTTATTTTAGATTAGGGTGGTAAACATTGATGTGGGAATTCATTTTATACTCATAACATGTAACTTCTCAGATGCATCACCCTTCTTACTATTTATATTGTAATTTTATTTTTTTGAAAAACCATTTCTTCTTGTACAATTTATCCATACCCTCATCTCTTTCTAGATCGTCATCACTTCCACATGTATAATAAATGGTTATTTTATTAAATTTTGACTTAGATGATAATTGAACAGATATATTTTTAAGTTAAAAATCCTCATTGTCACCTTTAAGATCTACCTCAAACATTTTTAGTTCTTCAAAAATCTCTATGACTTGTAGATTATTAATTTCATAATATTATCTAATAGAACTAGATATTATTCTCTACATGTAAGTTATAATTTCAAATATTCCCAACATAATATTTTTTTTAATCTAAGGTCTTTCAACATGAAATAATTTTATTTTCATATCAGTAATGATACAATATATTTTATATATAGATTCATCATGTTTCATTTTAAAAGTACCATATTTGGAAGTATAAGTATCTAAATTCATTGCCTTAATATTTTATGTTCCATCACGAGACATAACTAGGGTATCCCAAATTATAAAGGAAGTATCATATGATATATTTTTGGAATTCATCCTCTCTTAATGAAAAAATATTGAATTTACAGTTTGATGGCTATACTAATTAATTTACATAGCAGTGTCAATCTATTATTTATATATAGATTGTGTTTTCCATATTTATCTTCTATTATTCCCCAAATTTTAATTCTTATTATCTCAAGTTAAATTTTCATTATAATCTTCTATTAAACATAATTTTATTATATTAAATTATAGAGGTTGATTAGTTGAATATCCTCCAATACTAGAAGAATCCCTAATGATTGGATATTAAACAAACAGAAACTCATATCATTCCCTCTTGACATGAATAAGGTAAAATTAAATAAAGATAGTATGAAATTAATCATAAATATTCTAAATTAATCACTCTCATACAAAATTATTTCCCCAGTGGAATTCCCAAGAATTGGTTAATTTAGCTTCTAATTGATTTTTTTATTTTGAAAAAAAATTTAATTCACATCGATTAAAAATATCCCAGTTCCCAAATATAGTATGTATATATAATTTTATTCTTTCAAATAATTTATCAAAAGTATGATAAAAAAATTATATCAAATAAAATTAATTTTACATTTTAATATATTTTACATACATAAAATAGTATATATCACAGATAAATGAAAACTCTTAGAGTTACTTTTGAAAATACTGCTTGGAATACACTAATTTATGAATAAAATGAAATAATTAATTTAAAAAATTATTTCAAATAGTTTAAGAAATAATATATAAAATAAATAAGAATTAAAAACACGAGTTCTAATTCCTATGAGGAACAAAGTTTTCCCCACTTGAAAGTAATACCACTACCAAGTTATTTTAGTAAAATAAATGAACTGATCCACAAAAAAGATTAGGTAAACAAGAAAATAATTTATCAAAAGTAGTCAAGTCTTACAACCAAGCCTCTTCCATGGTTATTTGTGACAGAATAGTGGTAAAAAAGGGATATAATGTTTATCAAGGTACTCTTTCCAAAAGTACATGGGAAATTAAAAATAATAATATAAATGAAAAATAAAAGCACAACTTGAATGTAAATAGAAACATAGATAGGTAAAATTTTGATTAAATAGTTGATGAATATAATCTATAAATTATTTTTATTGATGAATAAGGAATCTTTCTCATTAAGTAATATTCCAATTATTTGAGAGATGATATTAACATTGTTTAAGATTTATCTATTAATTTAGTGTTTTCTAGGAAAATTTTGTGTCTTGGATGTGATAAAATTAAGCTGATCAACAAGATCCAGGGAGTGATATATATATATATATATATATTATATTTATGATAAATCATTGTATTTTCATGAGAATCCACTCTATGAATCCAATTAAAAATAATAATATTTGATCTCAAATCACCAACTAATCTAAAAAATTCATTAATTTATCTAGATATTTCTGTTGAAAACACACGAAAAATATTTCAATATTCAGGGTTGATTGGTTTGTGATTATGAATTATGGTATATTTTTATACTCTATCAATAAATCTCTTTTCATTATAGATCCTTTTTCTTTGGAAAGAACAACACATGAAATAAATCAAAGTCTGATTCATGATATAATTTCAACATGAAGTTGATATAATAATTCATAAATGTTTCATCCATGGTTGATTGATAGATTTTGTTGAATAAAACTTCTATGTTTAGTCAAACTATAACATATAAAAATTCTCTATATCTTTTTTGCCTAGTTGATTTTTATCCTAAAGTTAAAAAGTTAGTAATAGGTGATCAATATCCTACATACATAAATTTGTTCATATTCAAGTGAAATGATTCATGAAATAAATCATCATGGTCTCTTTTTAGGTGTGGTTGATCAAAGAGAATGAATTTTTTCTATGAATTGGCTATCTTTCCCATTTGGTCGATCATTTTTCTTTATGTTTGATCTATTAAACATGGGGTTAATCTATTTTAATGCATGGTCGGTCCAATATATAGTATATTTTCCCCAAAACATTGTCTTTTATAAAACATAGATATAACTAGAATAATATAAAACATCATTTGAGATCATTAAAACAAGGAATATCTAGACAAATCCAACAAATATAAATGTGAATTACCCATAGGGAGTCTAATATTGGATATATGAATCCAGATTCTGACAAATGTTTCAATTTATTTTTTTATGAATTTCATTAAGGATGGGTTGAGCCTTATTTGTTGTTGTGTCGTAATTTTGGCTCACTCTATATGAGAATCCATTGCATAAATATTTTTATACTAATACCAAGTATTCCCTATAATTATTATCTTATGTCCCTAAAATATTTTGACAGAATTTTTTTTAAAAAATTGTTCTTGATTTAGAGAAAAGTGTGTAATATTATCTCATGATGGTTTTTAGTTTAATTAATAAATGAGTATTTAAGGCCAGATGGAATAATATTTTCTTCCATTTTAGGCGGGTGTCCGAGTGATATTTTTAAATCAAAATTTCCCACACATGAAACCTTTATATGTGAATAAAAATTCTTGGTAACAGATTTAATAAAGTCATCAAAAATTTCATCATTCAGTTCTTTAAATTTCATAGGACATATACTAGATTCCATTTTTTTATTCATTTTAAAAAAATAGTTTCTTTGTAAATATTTAGTGATTCTATGAATTCTAATATTTTTATTATTTTATGAAATGTTTCATTTAAATCCTTATAATAACAAGGGATTTTAAAATGAGATTTTGTAAAAATATATTGTTCTCCTTGAGGTTTTTTAATCGAATATAAAATACTAAATTAATAGTTTTTTCTTAAAAATACATTAAAATTGGTCCTTAATGAAGATTTATTATGATTTTAGAAGTATTATGAAATGGACTATGAGTAATGATAAGGTAATGGGTAAAAAGTTTTTCTCCTAAATGATCAAAATGTGGCAATCGACTGGGAATAATAGTCCTTTCACTCATACTAGAACCTCCTCCAATACTCATAATGGGTTTGAAGTGTCTCATTTGGATTGTTTCAAACTGATCTAGTTGTATTGAGTTATCCTATATATAAAAAAGAATAAATTGAATAAATCAAAATATTAATTTATGTTTCCATGTTATAAACACGTTAGTAAAATTAACCTCTCTTATTGGGTAGGGTATTGTAAAGGTATATGTTCTAGAGAATTTATATGGTCTTATGGGATTATTAGAGAAAAAACATTTCTTTATATGAATACTTTTTTTCTATTGAAAATTACATTTTCTTGGTACACGTATCTATAAAAAACTTTTTAAACAATGGGTTTTAGTTGATTGTACCCCATGAAGTGATATTGAATTCCATAGGAATTAATGTTTCTAGAATTTATTGTTGACGTTCCTCTTTACTGATCTCTTTATATGTTTTAATTTATGAATTTAAATGAGGTTTGGGTTATGTTAAATCTTTATTCTTGAATTTTTTCTTATATTTGTTCACTTGTATTGTCATGTGGGTCAAATTTTTTCTCAAGTTCTACTTCTTTCACTGGCTATCCAATCCCATATCCCAATGTTATTATTGGTTCATCTATTCTTTTCACATTTCTTCCACTTCTTAATATCGTATAAAATACATTTCTATTTGGATTTAGAATTATTTGGGTAAATATTTAACCTGTTCCATGATATACTATGTAATTCAAGTGGATATGATTTTTCTAATATAACTTTTCAACTCATTAATATTTGATCACTATTGTAGGTTTTTATTAATATAAGACACAAAAATATATATTAGAATGTATTACATTGAGGCTTGTTAGTTTTATCCTTTTTGGTATCTGGTAAAATTTTGAGAACTATTTCTACGCAATAGTGGTGAATGGTGAGATTATTGAAATGTCTGCTAAATGGGTGGACATTGAGGATAGTTTTTCCATCTCCATATTGAATTTTATATTACACATTGAATCCTGGATTATTGGATGGTATTTGGTAATATCTTTTTTACATGAAATCAAATATGTTTTTAACATAATTTATGGTAAAATCATTAGTGAAATGAACTGGTGAGTGGAAAAACTATTTAATGAATTGTGAGTTTTGATGCACTATGATCTTGGTTTAGTGAAAACTATTTTGGGATCAAAATAGTATTCCATTATCTACAAGAGGGGGAGGGGTGAATTTTAGTTTATAAAAATAAAAATCACAATTGTTACCATCATCTTTAATAATGTTTATCAAATGATTTTTCATATCAAAACCATTATAATTTGGGTAGGAATATGTTTATAAGAAACAATAGAATATTTATATACCATGAATTAATGAAAATAATGAACTTTTAAAAACAAGTGAAGACAAAATATATAAAGTATTTAATAAAACATATATAATATTTATAAAATATATTCCACACATTATGCTTAAGTTCTATAGAAGTATTTAACTAGATACAATGTATCCATGTAATTAACTTTAAAATACTATATTTCTCCCTTATATATATAATTCCATTATCATAATGATTGAACATATACTGATTCCCCTCAGACATGGTAACCCTCAATAAGAATAATAAGAAAAACAATATTTTTCTCTACAGACCTTGAGTTCTCATAAAAAACAATTTTAGATATAAAAACTAAAAAATAAAAGTTATTGAGGAATTAAAAATAGTGTCTTATAAGTATAGTGACATAATAAAACTCACTAATGTTTACAATGAAGAATAATAAAGTAACAAGAAGATATAAAACTCTTTGTGAAAACTATAGATCACTTGGTTTGTGAAATAAAAAACTAATTCCTCCTTGAATGAATATCTATTTGTAGGAACACTCCGAATAGTCATATTCCACATCACATGGATTTTGTTTAAATGGAATAAAAAAAATTCTTCTCTAATTTAGAAGTTCAGAGAATAATCTCTATCCAATTGTAGTCAACTTTTTACATCCCTATCGTTTGTAAAAGCTCCATCCAGTAGAAAGTGGATTCTTTATTTAGTGGAATGTATGATGTTTTTCATCCAATAGGATTTATAAAATTTAATCTTGTAGAAATTATATTCTACATTAGGTAAAGTATATATGATATATTTTTTAAAACATCATCCAATGAACTTTTTGATACTATATCTACTGAAATTTATATACCTCCATCTAGTGATCATAGTATTCTTCCTTTTGATATACAATGTACATGTGCTTCTGATATACAATATAATGTTTTGTCCCATAAAAGTGTTAATATCCATCTTATAAAACAAATATATTTACTAAAAAAACAAAATATGACTATTTTAAAGTATCGAAGTTATAAATTTATAAATAAGAAATTAAATTTTACTTTCAAAATTATGGTTAGAATGTGTTGAAATTATTACATTTCTCAAAAATATAAGCCTTTTTTATAAACACAATAAAAAAATATCTAAAATAAAATGTTAAAATAAAACATTGAAAAAAATACTCCCCAAGAATTTAATAACTATTAGTAATCATTTATTTAAAAATTTCTTTCAAATAAGTATTAACAGATTTCATTTATCCCCCTTTTTTTGAATGCTTTAACCAATTAATTTTTCTTGTTTTTGATTTTTGAAAAATAATTTTAGGATATATAATGTATTCCTAAAATGTTTGAGTGGAAACATATACCAAAAAATGATAAATATTTAAAAAATCATTCGTTCAAAGGATTATTGAAAAATAAATCAAATTATTTTTAAAATAATAAATCGTTTAGAAAAGATACATCAAAATCCCATTGGTTTGATTATTACAAAAACATAGATATAAAAAAATACAATTCCTTTGTTGAAATTTTTTAATGATGGACTTCATCATTCTCTGGTCATCTTGATTATTTGATGACTCGGTAACAATAAACTTTAACATTGCAATATCTTCTTTGAGAACTTATATCTTCTTACTAGAATTTCAAATCTCCAGATCTAATTACATCACATGGGCTATTAAATCATATTTTTCTTTTGAGATATCATGAGCATCATTCATTTATATTTTCTACATTCTTTGACACAATTTTTGTTTCTCATATAATTTAAAAAAACTTATTCATAGGAGTATTTAAAAAAAATTCTATGTTTGATTCATTCATATGAATTTTTTTTTATCTTTTTATACTAAATTTTATATTTCCCCTTGAAATATTTTCACTTGTATTTTTTATAATGAAAAAATTTTAAAGTTATTTTAGAGAACATGATTTTTATAAAAAAATAAAATTTTCCATGGACATGATTATAATTGGTGTGACTATCAAGAAAATTATAAATAATTACCTCAAGTATTTTGATAACCTCTTAGAAGAAGTTAATATTGATTTATCTTATTTTGTCACCATTACTCAAAACAATGTTTGTTGAATTAGTTTAATCATATGGTAGAGATGGACCTAGAACTCTTGGTTATCTAATTTAATCTCTTTCAAAAACTTGATAATGAGAAATATTTAGGACATCAACTTCCTCTTTGTTATATATTTATCTAATGATTTTTGAGTTTATTATTCATCATTTTTCTGTGATTATTCTTCTACTAGTTCACTGAGGGAAATTTATTTCTCCTTTTGAGAGGATAAATAAGTATAAGTATCAATGTAAATTTATTCAAAATAAAAACATTTATTTCACTTTATTTACTACAAAAACTTCTTTTTCCCTAATAACTTTATATAAAACCTTTATTTATTTTGAAAATTTATGAACACTATCCAAGTATTTCCTTTTTTTATCTATTATAATATTCTAAGGAAATGCTTCCAGAATACATGAGGAAGGTTTTTCTATTAAATTATATATTGGAGATAATATAAAAAGAGGAACATACATTGGTTCTATATCTTATTTGGTACTTATGACTTATTTATATACTATCTCCAACTCTCAGAGTAAATAGTTAGCCTATATGGATTTATTTTCTTTTACATCCTACTTCTACTTCATTTATTATCCATTCAAAATTTCATAGACTTTATCCTTTAGAGAAAAATGCATAGACTTTTATGAACTAAATATTAAATCATCTAATTTATTATCTTATTCATTTTTCATAAATTTAATAAAAGATTAAGGAGGCATAATTTTTTCGTTTTTCTAGGGAATTGATGGAGGTATTTTTGGACAGTTTAGGAAAATTCCTTCAAATTAAAAATTTATTATTTGAATATTAAACACGACTAATAGACACACCAATTTCCAAATTTTAACTTCTTTTATAAATTTTGGAAAAAATGTGCTCCATTTTGATAATGGTTACCTCTCCAATGTATGAAGTGTTTTCTTTTAGTGGAATTTCCCTATTATTAATTTTTTACATTAATAAAATATTGTAAAACTTGTTAATAAATAAAAAATAAAAAATAATATTCAATATAATTTCCCCAATATTTACTACCCCAATACAACTTAATATAAACATAACTATGTTGAATTTTCTAATACTATATTTTAATTCCCACACAATAATATCTTATTCCATTAACGTATCCCTATCACATCGCTTAGGGATTATAATGTTGTGGATCCAAAGAGAGGATAGCCTTGAATTATGTGAGAGATGATATAATTCACTTACATTATAATATGTTGAAAATAAATAATTTTATTCATGTGATTTTTTTAAAATGTTCTAAGATTCTTATGTAACTTTTGGGTGAAAAAATTTTCTTCTCTGATAATGGAATTTAATCTTTCCTAGAATCATGTTTAATATTGGGACTATAATATTTCCGAAAGAGAGTGAAGGAAACATTTTTTATTCCATAAACATATTTAAGTATTTTAGTCAGGCATAATTCTAAAACAATTTGAGGAAACTTAAAATCAAATTTTCATTAGCAATGCACAAAAATTCTTGAATTTAAAAAATGATTTATAACATTAGTAGAGAATAATATTTTTAAAACCAATTTATTTCTATCAAACGTCCCATTATATCCACACAATTATATAATTAATCTATGGAGGAAATGAAATATGATGATATTATGTTGAAATCCAATGGGTGAAATAAAAATGAATTATATGTAAGAAATTCTGACAATGGACATATCTTCGTAGAAAAATAGGGGTAAAAATAAGTGGAGTCCATGTTCTCCTTTGTATAGATTCATGGAGAGAGACTATTTAACTTCCATAGATCTAATATCTTTGTAAAGAGATTTTATAAATATCAACAATTGATGAGAAAATTTTAATGATGGAAACTGTTTGTTTTAAGAAAGATGAAAAATGATTGAAATATTTATGTTTTTGTAACATTTTGTATAAAAATTCAAGTTGCATCAGAAAAAAATTTCATCCTATGAAACTCAGAAGTTTTTTTTAAAAACTTTTATGAAATTGTTTTTAAGTATTATAAAATAATGATAAAAATTTATAAAAAAATAAATATAGCTTTACTTCCCAAATTATATTTACAAAAACATTATTACAAAAACATTTATAGTGATATAAAATTATTTCTTAAAAAAATGACTTGAGTTTTTTAAATGAAGATTTAGACGAAGATAAATCCAATAAAATATAAGAACTTTCTTAAATACATTTTTCTCTATAAAAATTTATTTATGAGAAATATTTTTCTAGAATTTTTATCAATAACTTGAGGGAAAATAATTTAAAAATAGGAAAACAGTTATC
Organism: Viscum album; assembly: GCA_963277665.1. Classification (NCBI taxonomy): domain Eukaryota; kingdom Viridiplantae; phylum Streptophyta; class Magnoliopsida; order Santalales; family Viscaceae; genus Viscum; species Viscum album. Next base: position 401,436,995 of record OY728136.1, on the reverse strand, counting down.
AATATTTTTTAATGAGTTAATTACTATAACAATATCGGTAACCAAAATTTAGATAAATAAATATTTTATGTTGAACATTACATGCTTTTTTTAATATATTAAAATATATTGAAATTGAGTGGATTTGTAAATTATCAACATGTTATTGTGTTCTAATGAATTCTAAAATGGTAAATTCATTTTTGTGTGATACAAATGTAAATTGTATCTTATATATATGTTATTAGTTTTTGAGTTATATTACAATTTTTTACACATACCTATCGAACAATTCATATCACAAAAAATTAATGTTTTTCTAAAACACCTCCCAAATCTGGTGAGTGTGTGTTACATAAAAAATACTTGATCACAATAACATATAACTACTACATACTCAACATCAGTAGTGTAAAGATGTACATAGTGTTTTTTATTATAAGGAAACGAAACTAATGAGTATTATAAGGAATAAAAAGATCCATATGAACTTTTTCTAAACTTGTTACACCAACCAAATATGGTATAATAACAAATTAGTGAAAATAATTTATAGAGGAATAAAATAAACTGGGATCCGTAGTTACAATAAGGTAATAAAAAATTTATTTGATAGAATTTAGATGGTATTATTTACGACTTTTTTTAAATCACACACATAATAATATATAAAAAATAAATTTAAAATTAATTGATATAAAATATTTTAAAATACCTATCACTACTCTAATTTTTTTGGTAAAATGGTTTCCAAGTTTCATCAACATCAAGATATTTTTAGGTTCCAGAAGGAATTAAAAAACAATAATAATTTTTATATCTAATCCTTTTAAATATCATTTTTATGTACACTTTTTAATATAAAAAATTTCCTTCTTGGTTATGAGAAATTTGACATCCTAGGAACAATGTAAGGACACCCATAGTACACATTTCAAAATAAGACATCATTGGATCCTTAAAGGAATAAAAAAGAGATTTTGGATTTGAGGAAAATCTAATTTCATCATCCAAAATTTGAGTTCTTTTTATTAACTAAAAACTATTTTAATAAAAATATTTGGACCAATAAATCCATTAAAAAAATTGATCTAAAATTTCAGTTAGTCAATCAGACCTAGATCTTGGGTATTATTCATTTCCATGGAGTTCCATTTATGTTTTAAAAAATTATCTATAATTTCTATGTTTTATTAAACCTAGTGGTTTCTCATCATAAAATTCCACCTATATGTATATGTTATAAAAATAACACTTTATAACTATTTGATAAAAAGTAAAATTTAAGAATGATTCACATGCTAAATTTATAAAAATAATTTCAAATACAACCACTAGAAATAAATTTATTAGTAGTCTATACCTTATTTTATATTAGAAACCTATGAAATAACTATAACCTTATTTATTACTATTAATCCATTTTTCAATAGGTTTATTTTGAAAACCCCATTTTTCACTAATTGATGGAAATTTTTTAGGATGTTCTACCAATATCCAAACATTTTTCCTTCAAAAATTAAATGAGTTCATTATGCATTCAATTTATACAATATTTATCACTTGGAGCCTCGTTAGGAGTTTTAGGTTCAAATTGGGTCACAAATTCCCAGTGTTCACATTCATTTCATAAATAACATTGAATTTTGACTATTTGATTTATATCACATATGATGTTATTAGTGGGATAATTTATTACGATTTTTTGATTATATGGAATTATAAAACTATGTGCTTCAATAACAGGATTAAATTTTTCTAGAGGTATACCTTCATAAACTATTTCATTAGATATTCTCTAAGGGGAATAATTTTCTATCAAGGGTTGAAACTAGTTTTAAAAAGATCAAAATAAGGCGTGTTTTTTATTTTTAAAAAACAAAAGGGTTGTTTTATTCATATTCCATATGTAATATTTATTCTTTATTACTTGTAATTTTATTAAAAACATGATATTCATTACATGTTATAGAATAAAAAACATAAATTACATTATTAAATTTTGGATAAATTTATGTAAATTATATTTAAAATTAAATACTTTGTATCCAAAAAAGATAATGTAATAATGAGTTGGATATCAACATATCTAAAACATATAAGGATTATCATTAAGAAAATGTTGGAATAAAAAATGATTTATCATATAATAATTAATACTAACATCTTCATCCTAATAATGTTTAGAAATTGTGTATTCATTCAACGCGGTTCTAGTAATTTCTTAAAGAACTATAATTCATTTTTCAACTACACTATTGTGATATTCTTCCATTGGTAATGAAAAATTATGTCTAATAATTTTATATCTACAAAAATATTTATAAATACTAATTTTCAAATTGAACACCATTATCCATATGAATATTTATTAGAGATATAATTATTTCTAAATTTTATCCTTAAAAACACTGTTTTTTTAAATTATTCCAAAATTGTAGGTAGAAAATAGACCCATGTATATCTATTATAATAATAATTAGTAATTCCTACAAAATATCTAATCCGTGTTGGACCAAATGAATTTATGTGAACTGAATATAGAGCATCTAAATCTTAATCTTCACAAATTGATTTAAATAATTACTCATTATCTTTTAAAAATTGGTTAGGATCACAAAATTTATAATTATTAAACATACTCTTCAGTATAGAAACTAATTAATCCTTTATTAGAATGGTTATTGAATGTTATAACATTACAATTTCCTAACTTTCTATTCCATAACCTTGATTGTACTTCCATTACCCTAAGGAAAGGTTCATCTTGGCATTCAGGGTATTTTATGTTTAGATTGTATACATTTTCATTCATATTGAAAGATATAATAAATTTTCCTTTTGAAACATTGACCAATATATTTATCATTCATGAAGTTCATAAGATATCTTTTATCACATAATTTAATTATGTTAATGAGGATTTTATTAAGAACCATAACATAGAAAAAATTCAAAATTAAATCTTTAATAAGAAGTAAAATATCGGCAATGCATATTTAAAAAATGGTGTCATATTTGGTGGATTCAAGAAATAATCACGTGAGACATTTTTAATCTTGATGAGTTAAAAATTAGATAGTTCTATGATTAATGAACTAAAATATTTCAATGACCAACAAGTAAATCAATAAGTTGAGTAATAATTTATCTCATAAGATTAATATTTTAATAGACTACTGGATAGATTTTTAATGTATTTCAATAAACATTTTAGAACTATTATGAAGGTTAGAATTTAAATTTGAATAAATATTTCAACAATGGATGCTGATATGATACGTTATTGTCGGATGATTGGAAGTCTACACTACTATATAATAAAAAGGTTGGATATATTTTATTCTATATGATTAAAAACATGATTGGGGATTGAAACTATTTAAAATTAGTTAATTCCTAAAAAAAATATGGTATGTCAATGTTAATACTGATTATGGATTGTTATAATTGTTGGACCTTGGGACACCCTGATTGGGGAGGGGTGAATTATGGTGTCAACTTTTCTTTTAAACTGATGGATCTGGTTCCCACATTAGTAGGAACTAGTCAAACCTGTATGAATGATATGATCAGAAATAAAAGATTCACATGCAAATAGATGACACAACAATTTTTACTTGGTTCACCACTAAGGGCTACATCCATGTATAATATGCTGACAGGTTGTCAGTCGTACCTAATTCCACTATTCTTCATAAGTTGTGGATTATAATGGTTTAAGAACAATCACTCTTTCCCAGGATCAATGCCTTTACAAATGTTTAGGGATAACCCACTACGTCCCTTGAGTCACTCCCATTGACTCCCCCTAGATCATTGGATTTGGGGAACTCACAGCCATTTTATAAATGTGAAAGTCTCTTCAATAGACTTGAGTTGATGTCTTTTCCTCTGCTTATCACAAGACTATGCTTGCATCAAAGTCCAGAATTGATGCACTTGAACACCTTGAACCACTAAATCTGATAATCAGAATGTGCAAATAGGTTACACTGAAGATTTCACGCTGCACCTACCCATTGAGTGCAAGTTCTAAGTTTTGTGCACAATACATGATTTTTGTTGAGAAAAATATTTCACGCAACACCCCCTTTACGTGAAAATTTCACTTTTTCATTGATCCTCCGCTTTTATGCATAGATTCTCCTTTTTTCGCAACATCTAATTTTTATCGCAACCTCAAATTTTATGCGCAACTTATACCTTTTTGTGAACCGTCATCTTTTTCACGCAACTCATAGTATTTCGCGCAGGTTGAAGTATTTCAAGAAACTCCCTTTACGTGAACCTTTTACATGCATCAGCCCTCAGACCTTCTCTAAGTCTTCAACCATAGGAAATGAAGGGGTCACCTCTTATCTATAGTTTTCGCTGACCCCCACGTGCAAAACCCATCGTGGCATGAAAAACCTCTCATTATACGTGTAATACATTTCACACAGGAACTGTTTTCCACACACATATCTGTGTCTTTCACGCAGCCCATGCCTCTGCCATTTTTTGATTTTCTGAATCTAAAACACCTCTTTTATAAAAATCTCACTCCACTATTTCATGCACCACGCTGTTTTTCACGCACCACACAATTTGTCTCCCACACCGCTATTTTTCACGCACAACTCTCTTATTTAGAGCACCACTTCCTCTTTGTGCACACCTCCTTTTTCTAACAACCTATGTCTTCAATTTCCAATTTTCAGGTCCAAAAATTTGGAAAACATTAGAGAACAACGCCACCTTCAATATTATTGTCTTCTTGAACTGTATGATAACTTTAATGTCACACATTCTGAACTTCCACTGAGTATTGACAACAAACACAAACCATACTCCAATTAATACATAAAATGACCATGGTTCCAAAATTCTTCCCCTTGGGGTTTGTTGGCAATCACTAAATAAATTCAATAAAGAACCAGCCATATGCAAACCAAAAAAAGAAAGAATCAATTCATCCAACACTCTAAGTCTATTTGAGCAATGCTTGGTGTTGAAAACAAGAGGGGAAGCATGAATTGGGATCCCTTGTTTTAGAATTCTCAATGACGCCCAAGAAACTTAAATTTTCCCAGTAGCATTACATGTCTAATGTATTCCTTCTCATCCTATAACCGAATTTTGATCATTTCACCAAATTTTTATCGTGTCACAAAAGAATCACATGTTCTGAATTATAGAATCATCACATGTCCTAAATTTATTCCTTCTCCCCCATTGATAATAAACCCAAAGACTGGTAATTTTTCATTTTTCAGCTCAAAACACAGTCCCCATGGATAGTATCTCCCCCACAAACCTGCATCACATCCATAAACAGATTAAAAACACTAAATATGGCTTGGGAGAGGGGAATTTTGCAACCTACTTATGAACTGGGAGGTGGCTGAACACTGAGGTTCAACTGATGTTTCTCAAACATAGCCGCTGACAGTGGATTGGTCAGGATATCATCCTCTTGCTCGTCACTTCTCACATTATCCATTATAATCATGCTGATCTAAACTATTTTCCGCGCACATATCCATGTTTTTGGCACATCCCATTTCTTTTCCATTTTTTGAAGTTTTAATTCTGAAACACCTCTTGCGTGAAAATATCGCTCCACTATTTCGCGCACGACACTGTTTTTCGCACACCATGCGTCTTTTCGCACACCACACTGTTTTTTAGACACAACACTGTTTTTCATCCACACCGCTATTTTTTGCGCACACCTCTTTTATTTTGCGCACCACTATCTCTTTTCACACACCTCCTTTTCCAACAACTTATGTCTTCATTTTCCGATTTTCATGTCCAAAAATTTGCAAAACATTGGAGAATAACACCACCTTAAATACTCTTGTCTGCTTGAACTGTATAATCACTTTACTAGCACAAATTCTAAACATCCACTGAGGATTGACAACAAACACAAACCATACTCCCATACATGGATAGAATGACCATGGTTCCAATAATATTTAACAAGTAGAAAGATAATATTACTTATTACAATTATTATAATTAAAAAAAGATGTTTTAGATAGAAAATCCATAATTTATTGATCATTTTATTTTGGATATAAGTTTAATTTTTGGATTTGAGTAGTAAAGTATATTACTTCACTTTATACTACTAAAAGTGATCAAGTAAAAACTATAAATTCATTGACACAATTTATTTGAATAAAAACATATTTAAAGGCTATTTTGAAAATGTGAAACTTACCGTATTGATTTTATATGGCAATGAATATTATATAAAAATTATAATTAACCTTGAACAAATCATGTGAAAAAATAACATTGAGATCAAATATCATTTAATTAAAGAAATGGTGAAAAGAGATATTTTAAAGGTAGAATACGATTAAAAGAAGTGAACAAATGGATGATATCTATTTAAAACCATTATAATGACCAAAATTTTCGAATCGTAAGTATAATGGTGGATTTCAAGCATTACCCTCAACCTAATGAGGTTTATATTGTAACCTCTCACCCCATATAATAGAGTATTATAACAAGTTATTAGTTCTTATAAGTCAAAAATTTCTAGTAAATGGTGATATAAAATTATTGATTAAGTAAAATTAAAATAAATAAAATATTTGAATATTTTTGGATTAAATAGTCAATAATAATGTATATGTTACATAAAAAAGTGTCAATATTCTCAAAATTATAATGATATATATTCATTTTTTGATTCAGTTTTCTTTTCTTTATCTAATTGATCTTTGAATTTAATAAGATTATAGGAAATCATGAAAATTCCTTAGATGTGGAGAAAATATTTTCATGGAAATACACTTTAGTGTTTTGTAGAGACCCTGATCTTAGTATCAAAGGGATTCAATGACTACTCAAATGTGGAAAACCCAATGGAGACTCGGTCGGCCATGAAGGGTAGAAAAAAGGAAGGTAAATACATTAAGAAAGGTGAAAATGAAGAATTGTGCATAAATTCAAGAAATAAGGAAGAAGAAGACGGGGAGTGCTTGAAAGTTATCTTGCACTCTAAGAAATAAATGACTGAAAGTAGTCTCTGACCCAATGTCTCAGAATAGGAGATTAAAATAATTTATGATCATCGGTTGCACGTTAATTATAATGAGGAGAAAGAAGTGTGGATAGACAAACAATACTGCATACTGGCTCAGGGATTCATCTAGAGGAAAATAAACATAGAGGAATTTATTCAGACAATGGAAAGGATGCTCACTCACTTTGAAGATCTAATCAGAGAGGTCCCAGAAACCTAGGTTAGCACACTACACTAGGAATATTATAGATTTTCTGACTCAAGTAATCTCAGCTGGGTGTTTAATCATTTTGTTAGTTCTTTCAGCTTGTAGTGGGTTTTATTGATGAACAATGGTTGACCATTTTTTCTTAAAATGGATTTTATTAATAAAAATTTAATTTAGAGTGAAACAAAGGAATTGAATCCTAAAAGACCAAATATTTTAGTGGTATTAGTATACTAGTTTCATAAATGATTTCCAAATTACATTTTAAAACACAAATGACACATAATTTTTTTCTTTTTTTTTCAAAAATATCGTTATTCCCTATAGAATACCATTGCACATCCATCATAGTACGTTTCATGGAATCTTAGGGAAAGGAAACTAAATAAGGGTGAGGTAAAATTCCCAGTAATGGTTAAGTATAATATAATCTATAATGAATCAACAAGCATAATCAATATAGAAAAACAAACAACTAAAGACACATTCCATTTAATAAATAATATGAGAATAAAATACATTGAAAAATAATATCATAGAGATAATATCATGGATAATTAGATAAAGAATAATCTATATGGAAATATAAATAACTGAAAACACATACCATTTAATCATTAAAATAATAATGAAATGCATCTACGGATAAAATCATGGAAACAATATAATGGATAATAAGATAAGGAATAATAAATATGGAATGCTAACTAATTGAAATAACGTTAAATTAAATCAATATCAGTAATATGATATCCAGATACATAATAATCAATATGAAAAAGTAGATAAATGAAATAAAACGATTTAATCAATAAATGATAATTAAATGAATTTAGATAAAAAATCATTTTAAAAATATCATGGATAGTAATAACTGAATTCTTAATGATGGAAATTCTTAACAATGGGATTTTATAATCTCATTCAACATGATACCGTAACCATAAATACTATTCATAACATAGTTTTAAAATATAGGAATAAAAATTAATGAAAGTATATTGATTTGTTTCATAATACCTACCGATGCATCATTGTCCTATATAATTCTAGGCCCCACCCATCACTAATAGTCCAAATAATTCCTCTAATATTGATTAATTTATTTAATTTATAAACAATGTGTCTTATAATAAAATGTCATCATTGAGTAAATAATATGAATTTATCATCATTTACCTAGATTAATAAATAAAATTCCATGCATAACACAATATATATAAATGATATATATAGTTTAGAAATTAGAATATCACTGTCATATAATATAGATATTTTAAGGAAATTTAATGTCCAATTATCATAGAAATACAAATATTTCGATAGAAAGTCAATGACTAAAAAAACGAACCAAGGAAGTGAATTTCAATATCATCCTTATTAATAATAATTAAAAAAAATACCAAAAATAATAATGATGGTGTCAATAAAACATATCCCAAGTGTATTATATGTAAAATCAAGGGTTGTTGTCATTTATGAAAATTAAAATGATAAAAATTGTCTTTAAAAATTCTAGAGGAAATATCCATTTTATTTTTAAATTCACCATTAAAAAAATTGAAATAATTTTATTTGAAAATAATATTTGAAACTTATAAATGTAACTTTGACACACATAGTGGTCATGACAGAAATAAATTCGAGACATGTGAACTACAATAAAATAAAGATTCCTTTCACTTTTAAGGGAAATTTTAAAATACATTGTTTTGAAAATAAGATGAAGATTCCTTAAATAAATTATAAAAAGTAAAAATTTTGTAAACATATCTTTAATAAATAATTTTTAAAAGGTTTAAAAAAATTTAAATCTTTTTTAGAAGACATGGTTCAAGAAGAAAAACGATTTCTGACCAAAGATAGAAATGAAGTCAGATTTTGTTAAAAATATTTTCTCAATAATTTTATGTAATTAATAGTGAAAAATTGGAAATATTAAATGAAAAAGGTTAAAAAATAACTAGATTTGAATGAAATTAATTGGGTTTTTAAAAAATTATTAAATAACTTCCTTCAATAGAAATTTATGTATAAATAATCTTGATTAAAACAAGATTTTGAAATAAACAATTACAAAGATCATATCATTGATGTGATAATTGATCAATGAATTAATTCTTTGTATGCAATTTATATCAATTTAAAACAAGTGGATCAAAAATATAATACATTAAAAATTTATTACCCACATAATCAAAGAATATCAATCACAACGAAGATGTAATAAACCCATTAAAGTGAAATTGAGTAATGAAATTATTTTCCACTTGGTAATGTTCACATAAAATCACCTTGGATTAAATAACTCAAATTGTAACTTAAAATACAATAAATTATTAATTGATAATGATATTACATGTCAAATGGTCTGTATAGACACCATACAAAAGAAATTATGAGAATAAAATTACATTATGCCTCAATGATGGGAAATTTAGATGATTCCCCATATAAAGATCATATCACTAAAGTGGGGATTGATAAATGAATTAAACATTTATATAAATCTAAATAAAAATAAAATAAATTATAAAAAATATAAAATAATCAATGGTCAATACACATATAATATTAGAAAGACATAATCAATAAAGTAGAAGATGAACCCAATGAATTAAAATTTGAGTTACAAAATCCCTTTCCTAAATCTTCATTTCAGATGAACGTGTTTTATATTCCATTATAGTGGTTTTAAAAAATAATTTAACTTATAATATTATGATATTCATATTTATAATATTACATATTATCCTTTTATAACATCTTATCAACCATCCATTTATAATCATTCATTATTTTCATCCTTTCAGGTGTTAATATTCATGTTTTATTAATCATGATTTATCATGAAAGATCTGGTCCTTATGCATATTATATAGTTTCATATACACATTCAGGAGTGTTTTGGAGATAGTGGTTCTGAGCCTATAATGGCGATGGATTCCACACAAGTTCCTCCCCCTCTGGTGGGGGAGGGACCTCCATCTACCTTTGAAGGAACCACATCATGTTCTTTCCCCCTCTATCCAACACATATTTTCTTCCCTCTTTCCCTCAAATCACTTTGTTCACTAAGGTCCTATATTTATTTGGTGGTTTTTCTTAGTTAGTGATTTCTTCTCTGGATTATACTGAGGCTTTGGCTCTTTACAATCTCATGTTAGTTTCTAAAATTAAGAAGCATTGACCTTTTATGGATGTGTTCGACAGATTTGTTTTTAGGTCTTACGGTCTATAAGATCAACCGACAGTTGGTATTCTGGATAGTATAAAACTAAAGATCCGTATTGCCTTAGTTGAAGACTTGATTAGGGCATAGTCCAGTTTCCCCCATAGTTTCAAGAAACTTATTTTTTTTACCTCTTCTGGCGGACTGTTAATTTTTACATGAAACGTTACACACCAATAATGGTGGTCTAGGTTGTCTTCCCCGAACGTACCTTACCTTTTCAAAACCTTGCAATCTTGTGCAAGTTAGGTAATCTAGTAGGTAAGTATATATTCTTGTAAAGTAGGACAATAACTATTTTCCATCATGTTTCTCCATGAATATTTGTGGATGTAGATGTTTACTAGATGCCAACTATGAATGGTTGGATTTGTGTGTAGGAGGAGTTTTGATGGAAACATTTCTTGGATTTCTACACATTGTTTGATTTTTTTCTACTTTTAAGAAAATTGGACATGATGTGGTTCAATGTTGGTGGGGATTCAATATATGTGATTATTAGAGGATGGGATCTTCCAAAGATAGTGGAAATGGTCAAGGTAGTGCTAAAGTTTTTTTTAAAAGTGTCATTTGGATACAGGTTCTGTTCCAAATTCAACTTATGGTTCTCATATTACCTTTAAAGAGGGTAGCATTTTGGTTTCGAAAATTTTTAATTGAATAAAAAAATACATGGGTATCTTATCTGTTCCGTGCAAGGTCCTTCGAGAAAAGTATGTTCTGATGTGGATTCTGCTCTTAATGTTAGTGTTCTATTCCCTTTAGAGACCTCAAAAAATGTGACTCGCAGAGGCCCTAATCCAGACATGGAGAAAAGAATTCGGGATTATGGAAGTTAAAATAAGGATTATTCTTATGAGAAGCAGTGATTTCATGTCTTGGAAACATAGGAAGAGATGGATCTATGGTTTATGAGGCTATTTGAGTGAACAAGTCTTGATCGAGCAGCAAGTCACCATCCATTAAATTGGGTAACCTCTTTGATGGACTTGTAAATGAAGTTCCTGGTAATGAGGAAGACCGGGTAGAGGACCCCATAGAGGAGAAGGGCTTTCAGAGGAATGTTTCTGGTGATGATTCATCTAGTACATTATCACAATATAGTGCACAATATTTCCAGTAAAAAGTCCTCTGTCCTTAAAGAAGGAGGAAGGTTTAGAAAGGCAGTATGAAAGGACGAAATGATTACTCATATTTACCACTACCCATGGAGACTAATTCATCCATAAAATCAAAATCCCAGGTAAAGGAAGGTGATACCAATTCTACTAGGAAGTCTGTTTGAGTGAAGGATGTGGATTTTCGGGTAGTTTCCCCTAGGGGTGATCTACTAGAAGTTTTGGGAACTCTTATGGAGATGCTATTATATTCTGTAGAAGCTATGGAAGAGGAATTCCTCATGATAAATTCCCCCATAGAAGATATTTTTAAGATAATGGGATGAACCATTCTTGTGGGTACAACCTTGGATCAGAGTGATTGGATTAACATTTAGAAACAAATTTTAGTTAGATGTTTCAATGAAGCGACGATCAAACAAGAGGAATACATGAAAACATGGGAAAATCTAGTGATGCAATTTGAATACTTTATTAAGGGTGATCGTGAAACATAAGTGTAACGCCCAAACCATAGTTACCCAGAGTAGGTGCATTATTACATAACATTGGCACGATCACAAAAGATCAAGTCTCGAAAGAATGATTAGTTTTTAGACTTGGAATCACTAGATACATTCATATCATTTATATTACATCATTAAATGAAAAATACAACAACATAGTCTCCATAGTCCACACTCATATCCCCTCATACTATCCCTGTAGGTCATTCATAAAATACTTTTTCACATCCTGGGAAAAATAAAATATAGAAAGGGGTGAGTTCAGAAGCCCAGTAAGGATAACAATATAGAAGAAACTTTCATAAATAATAATAAACATTTAAGGCAATGTATAACTAAAACAAAATACTTTTAAACTTTAACTTCATTATAATATGGAAGAAATAAAATGAAATAATTCCATTTATTTATTCACATAGAATTCTACTAGTTGAATAGTCACATGCAATATCAATAACCACTTTCATAATCATGGAATGCATAATTCCAGACTATCATAAACACATAGTCAAGGCCTTGTGCCAAGATTACAAATAATATTTTTTCAAGGCCTTATGCCAAGACACTAGTTTGTCTCATGAGACCTACCGATGCATCGAGGAGCTATAGCAGGCTCTACCCATCACTTATTAAGTCCAATGCATTCTTCATATGAACAGATTTAAACATAACATAAACATTCGTATTAAAAATAGCATAAAAAATGTCAATACTTTCTCCATAAACCATGAATGGTATAAAAAAATACATCCACATTAAAACATATCACAAAAACTTCAATATAACATGTATGTTTTGTATCATAACAAATTAAACTTCAAATAAGATTAAAATCCATCAAAGGATGTTGACATAGATGAAATCAAAACTATTTGAGAGAAATATCTCTTTTTTGAAATAATTTAAAAGTCACATAATTATAAAAGAATAAATTTACTTTGAAAATATTCTTATAAGCTTGTAAGGGAATCTTCGACAATTTTATAAGGGTGGAAAATATCCGCACGCGCTGTATAAGTTAAAAAAAGCCCTTCTTACCTTAATTATTTCGAAAAGGTTAAAAAGGACCTTGTTTGGAAAATGACAAAAAGATTCCTATATAAACATCTTATAAAAATTCAACAAGGGTATAAATAAATTTAACCCATATTCTGTAAAATAGTAAGAATTATTTGAAATACATTTTTAAGAAACATGGATGTGGATGATAAAGAGGTCCCAGTAGATAATTACGTATAAACAACCTCGGATAATGAATAGATTTGAAATAAACCGTTACATTGTACTTTTCTTTGGTTGATGGTAGGTTAACCTACTGTATAATGGTGAAATAATTGTTAATAAATTATAAAAGAATCGTATACATTAATATGATATCATATATGATCTTTTAACATTTCTTTGTTAATAATATCTTAGTATTATCATCATTTAGGGTGTTAACATACTCATTTTATTTTATATGTTTTTCTACATAATTCATGTTTGTTATGGATAGGTTGTATCATATTCATATAAAGAATGATATCGAGTCCTTAAAAATTATTTTTAATCATCAAATGATAATTAGACTTGAATGGATATGATAGGGAATGGATCTCATCGCGTTTGTGGAGACGGTAGTCCGTACGTACACACAAGAAACAATATCATTATTTTGATATTAAAATGATATATAATTGGATGGTATATCATATATAAAGAATTATTATAATTTTATATTTATTATTTGCTTTAATTACACATCATTATCATACCCATCCAAAAAAGAATGTTTTGAATAACAATTACACCATAATGTGGAGACGGTAAGTCATACGTATGCAGGTATGGTGACATGTCATTTAAAGGATGGATAGAATACTGAATATAGTTGTACCATATTTATAATAACATCATAGTATATAGAAGATACTGGAGATATTATTTTATAATTGAAATAACAAAGGAAGAAGACGTTGAATAATAAAGGAACTTGAAAGAGGGTGGTGAAAACATTACCTCTTCTTCAGGTTATTCCTTTTGATTTGATCAATAGGGCTCCTTAGGTTGGATTTCTGATCAAACTATGTCCTCTAGGTTGAAGTGAGGGAATTTTAGAGAATATTTTGGCAGGTTTTGGCCGATCCAAAAGGCTTTGGTGGTATGAATTTGAGGGAAGGGGGAGTGCCCTTTTATAAGAGGGGTGAGGGGAACCTAAGGAAAAGCTAGAAATATTATTTTATAACAAATTCATATTCAGTTTCTAACAACTACAAAGTGAATTATTTCAAGGCTAAGGTGGATATGGGTCAAAATCATTTCAACCAATATATTTTAGATAGGTTTGGATCATTATATTAACCTTATAATTTATATTTAACTCTTTGTTAAATAGTATGACATTTACCATGTCTCTTTGAATTTTTATATTATATGGTTAATAAATGTACTATATACATTCAAAAGAACCCCAAGTGGTTCATTAATGATACACCTATCTTTATATAAGTTTTTGGCCAAACCCTTGATATGTAGGAATAGAATATCAATTAATTGTATAATATTTTTTTAAATACTCCTTTTTGTCAATTTTGACACTATTTAATAATTGATTTTTTTAAAGTTCTATAAACTCTATTAATTAAATATAAATTCATTTAATCAATACTAAAATGTAATATTAACCTAGAAAATTAGTGTAATTCATAAATAGTCTCAAATTACATTTATTTAGATATTTATAATATCAATTATCTAAATATTTCATTAATTAGGTAATTACTGCATCACCATTGTGTCATAAATAAATTAAATTATATTATGTCTAAATAATAAAAGTAAAATTCCATTATGATGAAAATAATTGTATATTTATAAATAATATTTATAATCCAATGTATCTTATGTATAACCCTATATTAAAAATGTTTTAGTTATTAAACTTTGATTTTAACTCTTTTAACTCTTCTTTGAATTAAATAATAATAAATTTCCTAATCTAATTAAAGTGGACCAAAGAGGTTCATATTTTATTCCTAAGGTTTTTTTGGTCGAATTAAACTTATCCAATAGAATTAGGACGTGTGTTAGGGTAATAATAATATCATTTTTACCCTTAATTACTCTATTTACTTTTAACCGTGGTAAATAAAAGTAAAAAGTTATTGTTCACCAAAAATTGTTATTATCTTATTAAACAACATTTTACTCCTTGATATTAACCGTTTCTCTCAGATTTTCTAAATTCTACTCATAGAAGCAGTAAAATAATGTTTTATGTGAATTTGAAAATTCTCCTATGAGATGGGTAAAAGACAGTGAATAGTTCAATAAAATTTTTATATATCTAAAATTATTATAAAAAAACTCCAATGAATTACATTGAACTTGTGTAGGTATTATGTATCTATTTTGACCTAAGATAAATTTAAATAAAATAAATAATTATTTAAATAAAAATTCGGTTTTAAACTATATCTTACTATTTTTCACTATTCATCAAAAATTGAATGTTTTTAGAAAAATAACAAAATTTCACCCTAGGATAATTTCGATATTACGAATCCAAAAATGAAGTCCATTTTAAAAGATAAATTTTATATAATTTCAAAAGGTGGGTATTAATATTGATAATGGCTAGTTGGATTGGTTGTGGTGTGTTAGAACTCGAAGTGGCGTACAACACATGCTACTATATTATTCAAAGAGAAGCGTACCGTGCAAGCTTGGGGTGGTAAAATAAGTAACTTATATTTCCTAGAATATTTTTAGGGATAATAATTACAATAGGATCATGTTACATTTTAACCATTATGATTTTTCCATTAGTTCTTGTTCCTAGTGATTGTGTGGTTTCTCACTTTTCCCAAAAAATAGATTGATAATAAAAAATTATGTTTCATTCCATATAGTTTAATCATATCAAGAATAATAATCCTGTAATAATTATAATATTAATAAATCAATTATAACATTAATAGGAATAATGAAATATGTTTTTGATAAATGAAGTATTTTACAATCATGGAGAAGGTAGGTTGAATGTATGCAAGAGTAATGTTTCCATTTATTAATGATCATTATGAAATATGGGTATATAATATTTTATCTCTCAATAATGATAATAATATAATTAATACAATATTTTTTCTTTAAAAATAGTTATATATATAATCCATGTGGTGTGGTGATGAAAATAGAGTCACATCACTTCGTGAAGGCGGTAGTCCACATGTACACGAACACCATTATCATATTTTAATGAGGGAATAAGAGGGAAAGAAAGTGTTATATATTATCTTTTTAGAGTGAAAAATATGTAATTTATATCATAATTATGTAATTTATATAAAACCTTTTTATATTAAAATTATCATTATTACTTACCTGGTAAAGGATTTGTGAAAAACAAATCACATAGCTTCGTGAGGCGGTAGTCCACCGTACACACAAGTAATGTTATTGTATCCACTATAGAATGAAAGTAAAATGGTATATATATGATATAATGACTACATATGTATAATTATGTTATTAATATCCAATATATATGTTATATACATAGTCATACCCAACCGTGAGAGGTGGAAATGAAAAAACGAATAACATCGGTTTGTGAGATCGTAATCTATCGAACACACGAATAATGAGTTCGTAACCTGTTTGATGGAAGTGGGGAGTTTTTTAGATCATTAAAATAACATTAAAATATTTAAGTACATGGAATAGAATATGGTTATTATATTATAATGTTTTAATAATATTTTATGGAGGTGGGGGAGAAATAAAATAAAAATGATCATTAAAGAAATTACCTCTCCTTTGGGTATCCTGCTTAGGATCAAACCAAAATACTTTGCTTTTTGGATAAATGAAAAAATAAGGATTAAATGATGAAATTTGGGAATTTGGGAAGTTATTTTGGAATTTATCTGCTGAACCAAAAATTTTTGATGGTGTGAGTAATAGAGGAGAGGTTGTGCCCTTTTATAAGTGAGGTGTGTGGCCCACTTGTAATTTTTGAAAAGAAAATGGTGTACCCACATTTTTCACCTACCAAAATGGTCCAAAATTTATTATTATCAATACATAAAAATTATAATGTATAAATGTTTCCATAAATTATATTATATAAAATTAATTAGGTTATTTAAACCCTTATATTTTTATTTTATCTGTCCAGTAAACCCATTTTTACCTTAACCGTGGTAAATAATTTTTATTGTTTTTATTATTTATTATGGTAAAAAATTAATTTGAACATTTTTATAAAAAAAATTATTATGAATCCAAATATGGAATCAATTTTTCCATATTCCATTCATATAAGTGCATATTTTTAATTTAAAATTCATCATGTAGATGTGATGAGAAAGAGGTTTTTCAAAGAGAAAATGTTCAAAAGTTCACAAACCTTTTACATCAAGACTCATTTTTAAAATGACTCACATGAACTTTATTATATTATTTTATATAAAATTGATCTAATTTTACTTTAAAACTATTTAAAAAAGAATTTTACTTAAAAATGGAAAAAATAACAACTTTCAATTAAAATCCGGTATTTTTCAATATTCATCAAAAAATGAAACATTTCAGAAATATACCAAAAAATTAAACCTAATATAATTTTGAAATTAATATTAAAAAAAATGATGTTAATTTTAATCACGAACTTCAAAGTGTGAGTAAAACGTCTATTAGAAAAAATATTGCATTTAACAAAACATTTATTTTTATTTTAAGTGCTTCTTATTTTATTTATAATCAATATATAACAATAATTTTCATAAAATATTTTTTAATATTAATACCCTCCAATTTAATGGTTAGTTTATTATGAAATAATATATTTCAATTTAAATAGACTTGGGGTTGCGTGTAACACAATTTATCAAAGATATTGAGCTTAAAAAATATATTTCATGCGTTATTTATGCGTGGTGTTGTGATTCCTGTATTCTATAGAAAAAAAATGGTTATTATATTTATAATATAAAGGAGTAAAATTCTCTCCAAATTAAATAAATTTGTGCTTCTTTGTTTAAACATGCACTCAGAAATCAAGGGATTGATATTTTAAAATTCATCTATTGAAAACCCACATTGAAAAAAGGTTTAAAAAAACATCCTCTGAATAAGAGATAAAGGGATATAATAATTTTAGATGAAATAATACATAAATAGGTATCTATGTTTTATAAAATTGGTGGAATGTATTGATATGAACATTGAAGAAAAACATAGAAAATTAGAGAGACAGATATAGGTAATTGATCATAGGTAAAGGAATGATTAAAAAAATTTCAGAACCACAAAACCATAAATCTATTAAAATTTAAAAGACTATTTCATATATAATATATGAATGTAATAGGATATTTTTTTGGATATTATTTTCTGAATTTTTAGGAATTGTTTTACTATCTAAAAATAAAAGGAAATATACTTACTTGACACATTTCTATTTCTTGTGAATAATTTCGTCCCTTGGTTGTGCTTCCATCAATTTCTAGATCATCTCTTAATCTTGTAAATGAATATCATACAATGAATTTTTTAATTCCTAGAGAACTAAAATCCACTTTTAATGGATCAAATTATCCATAATATAATGATAATAAATTTATTTGACCTCCTATTATTATTATGACAAAATAGTTACCAAAGGCGATATAATATGCCTAAATCATCATACTGAAAACAAATACACTAATATCTACAATCTCATCCAAAATTATATTTTAAACCATATCATAAATGGTTAAAATTATGACAGTTCCAAAAATTAAGATAAAAAAATTAAGATCCAAAAATTGAGAACTAATTCATTAAATTTTTTAAAATGAAATCATAATTAATCCCATAAACAACATGAAGTAGATCTTAATCATCGCATGCTAAAAATGTGAATACATTCATTATATATTCTATTAAATCATGTTAATAACCTGAATTACTACAAAAAAATGTTGGAAAATTAATAATTTCTTATTCCTTATGTAAAAAAATAGATTTATAAATATATTACTTATATCCAAAAATGTTTTAAACTCCACTGATGATAGCATAAACCACTTTTTCTAAAAATCATTAATCAGCTCTAAGGAAGTCCACACTATCGAATTTACTTTTTCGATATTGATCATCTATTTATCCCAACATCATTATCTCAACATTAGGAACATATTAAAGGATATATGTTTCTTAGTCATGTGCTTTAAAAGTGGTTCAAATTTCTTTTGAATCAATTCTCATGGTAATCAGTACCATTCAACATATACTTTCAAATCCTTATTTAAAAAGTACCATAATAAAATCCTTATAATGTTAATAATTATTATCACTAGGATGTCATTGATAAAGTAATAAAATGACATAATTGTTGATTCCAAATACAGTCACATTAATCATTAAACTCCATAAGTGTTAATAACAAAAGATTTTATATGATCCATTAGCTTATTTTGAAGTATATTCCTTTTACCATTGGGGGATTCATTTTCAATTTGCCTCTTATCCTTATAATTGAAGCATTAAACTTTGAAACCTTTTTCCCCTTAAAATAAAAATCATGGTTTCCATTCTCTCTAAACTTGTAGAAAAATATCATTCCCTTCAAGCAATTATTAGGCTGTTTATTTTCACAATTATCACATGTGGGAAAACCCTCCATCCCATTTTCCCCCATATAAATGTTTTAATTTTCCATCCTCTTCTTCTCCAGATTACCTGTAAATCCATAATTCATAGAAATTTTTTTCTCTATTTTGGTTGCACATGATACCATTTTTTCAATGATAAGGTTTTCTGGGAGAATAGTTCCCTTTGAAAGATTGGTTTAATCCCATCAATGAAAGGATAATTATTACTCATTTTATTATGTGCATTGATGAAATTTTCATTAGTTACACTCTATTACATTTCAAGATATTGTCATATACTATATTATTTCTTAACATTATAAAACATAATTTATAATCCAAAAAGGTTTTAATATATGACATAAATTGAAAAATATATGCATAAATAATCTAATAATAATAATGACGGTTTCATTGGTAATGTTTTTAATTACTAAAAAATTTCAAATCCTTAATAATGGTTTACAAGGAAAATGTTAATTACCCAAGGAATATCACATGGGTGTTTCAAACCTAGTGCACAATATGGACTGTTTTAATTCCCCAAGTGATGATCGAGTCAAACCCAATGCACCCTTTTTAGAGATATTACGCCTAGGTAAAACATTGTGATAAATAACTCCAATTTTAGTTTCTATAAAGGGGTTTATTTATTGGAAAAACATCATAATATTTACCTTACCAAAACATTGGGATGTTCCTCTATAGTTATCTTGAATTTTACTCATATGGATATTTTTCATAATAATGGTTTTAATGAATATATTTCCCAATATTTATAACAAAATTACATTGATACCAACTGTAATGACATTGACCCCAATGTCCAAGAGTTGTTTTCCTCTTTATTTCATTAGAATAATATATGTGGAATCTCATCTGGGAGGACTAAATAGTTTATATCACGTAAAAACATGGGCCAACCCCCAAATGATCACCCGATCTAGCCCAAAACAAGGCCAGAGAGGTGTTCCAAATCCTCCCAGGTGGGAAACTAGTGTCGAGCATCCACAATTACACAATTGAGAACTATTTCGTCCACAAATTAGTATATAAACAAATAAATATTAATAAAGAAAATAAAATAAGTACTAGAATTAGAATAGAATAAAAATAAACCTACCTCTATGTTACCACTGTGTCACCACCATCTACAAGAATAACCCACTATATATGCGAACATGGAAGAAAATCTGTACATGAAAGCTATAACACCTTTAGATATTATAGGATAGATTAATTTTATTTATTTTTATATGTCTTGTGTTGTATGATACACTATTATTAGCTTATAATAACTTTTAATTTCCTCAAACCCAATGATCATATAAAACCAAATGGTTATTTATAACTATATCCACAAGATAAAAGATATTTCTTCCTCAGATATCATTCTCACATGGAAGACTCCAGGGTTATAAATACAAGAGAAAATTATTTCAAAGTAATACCATCAACAAGGAGCACTAATTCTTTTAAAAATTTCTCCAACCATTTATTTCCACATAGCTTCTTCTTTGACTAAGAAAATATCCTATAGAATAGGGCATTCACTCAGGTAATGTCTAGGTCCCCAACATTTACAGAAAATGACTATAAATGGATTCTTGGGACCATTTTTATTTTTTTCTATTGTACTCTTCATTTTTCCTTGAAAATTCCTCACTTTATGTCTTTCTTTCCTACAAGTAAAGAATTTATTTGTTCCATTGAGACACATTCATCAGCGTCTCCTTCCACATTTCCTGCATGATGGAAATTGTGGATTCTTTTCTCCATGGTCTCCATTGCTGGAGCTCTTATCAATCATCACCTTTCTCTTCATTGTTGAGTATATGAGTTGGTTAATTTATATGTTGTTGATCATATTTTTGGAAAATAGATTTGGCATGAACACGATATCTTTTACACCTATAAACATTCCATTTTTTTCTCATTTCCACCACCGTTCCCACCTTGTAAATCATTCACAACATTACTATGACTTCCTTGGAATCCAGCCATTTACTAAAACCAGAAATCATTGTGTGAGTAACAGTAGTCATAAAATCATTTAGAGAATATCATGACACCATATTGTTTATTTGAAACACCTTAGGATTAACCAAGGTCATTTATTCTCATCTTATATTAAAATACTTAAAATTGGTTTATAAATAAAATGTGAATTATCCTAAGCATATCTCCTAGGAGTGTCGTAACCAAGAGTTCTGCAATCCCGGTTGTCATGCACCAGTTCCCGTTCGATTCTAGTTTGAAGTGGTGTTTTTGCGTTTTACCCCTAGGTAAATCTGTGCCAGAGCCACCTCTACCTACTCGTATCTATACAGGGATGTATTGCTTGGAAAGCTCACAAAATCAATACAATACCAAAATTCTAGGAAGTTCCTCTATACTAATTCTCAAAGTCTCTCTTAGGGATATGTGCTCTAATCAGAGTTTATCTAAATCTAGTTTCCAAGGTTTGTACTATACTTCCTCTGATACCAACTATAATGCCCCGACCCCAGTTACCTAGATTCGGTGCATTATTACATAACATTGTCATGATCCCAAAAGATCAAGTATCGGAAGAACGATTAGTTTAATAGCCTTGGAATCACTAGATACATTCAAAATGTTTATATTACATCATAAAGTAAAAACTACAACAACATAGTCTCCATAGTACACACTCATATCCCCTCATATTATCCCTACAAGAAATTCATAAAATAATTCTTCACATCCTGGTAAAAATAAAACATAGAAAGGGGTGAGCTTAGATGTCCAGTACGGATAACAATATAGCCGAAACTTTCATAAATAAGCATAAACATTTAAGGAAATGTAAAGAAAAAACAAAAGACTTTTAAACTTGAACTTCAGAAAAATATGGAAAAAATAAAATGAAATAATGACATTTACTTATTCACATGGATATTTTACTAATCAAATAATCACATGCAATATCAATAACCAATTTCATAATGATGGAATGCATAATGCCAGACTATCATAACCACATATTCAAGGATTTGTGCCAAGACTAAAAATAAGATTTTGTCAAGGCCTTATGCCAAGACACTAGTTTGTCTCATGGGAACTACCGATTCATTTAGGAGCTATATCGGGCTCCACCGGTCACTTATTATGGCCAATGCATTCCTCATATGAACAGGTTTAAACATAACATAAAAATTCTTATTAAAACTAGCATATGAAATGTCAATACATTATTCATAAACAATGAATGGTATCAAAATAACACATCCATAGTCAAACATATCACAAAACCTTAAATACAATATGTAAGTTTTTTATCATAATAAATAAACTTCAAATAAGCTTAAAATCCTTCAAAGGATGTTGATATAGATGAAATCAAAACTATTTTAGAAAAATATCTCTTTTTTTTAAATCATTTAAAAGTCTCATAATTATAAAATAAAACATTTACTTTGAAAATATTCTTATAAGCTTTTAAGGGAAGCTTCGAATATTTTATAATGGTGGAAAATAGCCTCACCCGCCGCCGAATAAGTTAAAAAAGACATTCTTACCTTAATTCTGTCGAAAAGGTTAAAAAGGACCTTGTTTGGAAAATGACAAAAAGATTCATTTATAAACTTCTTATAAAAAATAAAAAAGGGTATAAATGAATTTAACCCATAGTTTGTAAAATATTAAGAATTATTTGAAATAAATTTTTAAGAAACATGGATGTGGATGATAAAGAGGTCCCAATAGATAATTACGTATAAACAAACTTGGATAATGAAGTGATTGTGAAATAAACCATTAACTTGTACTTTTCCTTGGTTGAGGGTAGTTTAAACTCCTCTATAATGGTGTAATAATTTTTATTTAATTATACAAGAATCATTTACATTAATATGATATCTTATATGATCTTTTAACATTACTTTGTTAATAATATCTTAGTATTATCATCGTTTCAGGTGTTAACTTACTCGTTTTCTTTTATATGTTTTGTTACATAAGTTGTGTCTGTTATGTATAGGATGTATCATATTTATATACATTATGATATCAAGTCCTTAAAAATTATTTTTAATCATCAAATGAGAATTAGACTTGAATGGATACGATGAGGAATGAATCTCATCGCGTTCGTGGAGACGGTAGTCCATACATACGTACGAGCGACAATATCATTATTTTGATATTAAAATAATATATATTTGGATGGTAAATCATATATACAGAATAATTATAATGTTTTATTTATTATTTACTTCAATTACACATCATTATCATACCCATCCAAATAATAATGTTTTGAATAACAATTACTCCACGACGTGGAGACGGTAAGCCGTACGTACACACGTATGGTGACATGTCATTCAAAGGATGGATATAATACTGAATATGGTTGTACCATATTTATAATAACATCATAGTATATATAAGATACAGGAGTTATTATTTAAGAATGGGAATAACAATGAAATAAGATGTTGAAGAAGAAAGGAACTTGAAAGATGGTGGTGAAAACATTACCTCTTCATCGGGTTCTTCCTTTTGATTTGATCAAAAGGGCTCCTTAAGTTGGATTTCTGATCAAAATAAGGCCTCTATGTTGAATATAGGGAAGTTGGTAGAATATATAGGCAGGGTTTGGCCAAGCCAAAAAGCTTTGATGGTATTAATTTGAGAGACGGGGGAGTTCCCTTTTATAAGAGGTGTGAGGGGCACCATAGGAAAAGCTAGAAATATTATTTTATAAAAAAATAATATTCGGTTTATAATAGCACAGAATTGAATTATTTCTTGGATAAGGTTGGGATGGGTCGAAATCCTTTCAACCAATAGATTTTAGATAGGTTTTGGTCACTATATTAACCTTATCATTTATATTTAACTCTTAGTTAAATAGTTTGACATTTACCATGCCTCTTTGTATTTTTATATTATATGGTTAATAAACTTATTATATATTTTAAAGAGAACCCCAAGTTGTTCATTAACGATACACCTATCATTATATAAGTCCTTCAGTGGATCCTTAGATTTTTTGGAATAGAATATCAATTGATAGTATAATATTTGTTGTAAATACTCCTTTATGTCAATTTTGACACTCTTTAATAATTGATTTTTTAAAAGTTTTAAAAACACTATTAATTCAAAATAAATTCATAAAAACAATATTAACATGTCATATTATCCTATAAAATTAGTGTAATTCATAAAAAGTTTCAAATTACATTTATTTGGATATTTATAATATCAATTATCTTAATAGTTCATTAATTAGATAATTACCGTATCATCATTATGTCAAAAATAAATTAACTTATTTTATGTCTAAAAATTATAAATAAAATACCATTATGTAGGAAATCTTTTTTTATTTATAATTAATATTTATAATCTAATTTATCTTATGTATAACCCTATATTAAAAATGTTTTAGTTATTCAAATTTGATTTTATCTCTTTTAACTCTTCTTTGAATTAAATAATAATAAATGTCCTAATCTAAATAAAGTGGATGAAAGAGGTTCATATTTTATTCCTAAGGTTTTTTTGGTGGAATTATACTTATCCAATAGAATTATGAAATGTGTTAGGGTAATAATAATATCATTTTTACCCTTAATTACCCAATTTACTTTTATTTGTGGTAAATAAAAGTAAAAAGTTACTATTCACAAAAAATTATTATTATCTTATTGAACCACATTTTACTCCTTGATTTTAACCAACTATCTTGGATTTTCAAAATTATACTCACATAAGTGGTAAAATTATGTTTTATGTGGATTTGCAAATTCTCCTAGGAGATGGGTAAAAGAGAGTAAAAAGTTCAATATAATTTTTATATATCTAAAATTATTATAAACTAACTCCAATGAATTAAATTGAACTTATGAAGGTATTATTTATCTATTTTGACCAAAAATAAATTTAAATAAAATAAATAATTATTTAAATAAAAATTTGGTTTCAAACTATAACTTAGTGTTTTTCACTATTCATCAAAAATTGAAAGTTTTCAGAAAAATACCAAAATTTCACCCAAGGATAATTTCGATATTCCGAATCCAAAAATGAAGTCCATTTGAAAAAAAAATTATATAATTTAAAAAAGTGGGTATTACTATTGATAATGACTAGTTTGATTGGTTATGGTGTGTTAGAACTCGAAGTTGCATACAACACACGATACTGTATTATTCAATGAGAAGCATACCGTGGAAGCTTGGGGTGTTGCATTATTCCCTCCTTCAATAAATTTCATCCTCAAAATTTATAAAATTGGGCTTGGGAATATAATAGAAAGTTCCACATTGGAAAAGAAGCCAATAAAACTATCACTTTAAAAGAAAGAAAGAGAAGTACAAAGGTCACCCGAGATAACCTATACTAGGATTCCATATAGAAATACATGTACATGGATGATAAACTAAGTGTCAAGTTTTGATGGAGAGGGATAAAAAACATGATCAATAGAAATTTAACAATAATAAAACCACAAACTTGTGATTGGACAAATGGTCATTAGTTTCCCTATAGGAAAAGTAAACGTACAACATTTTTTTTTGTTTTAAGTTACATTACAAAAAGATGAGGAATTAATTTTGGATATTGACTAAGAACATAATGGGATAGACTTACTTTTTAAGTAATGTTTCATTATTTAAAAAGTTTCTTCTACTAAAGCATTTTTAAATGATTAGTATTAAAGAAGACTTGGTCACACTGGAAGAGATAGAATAAACTTCTTATAGAATCACATGATCCATGAAGGATAAACTATATATTTAACTTGTCTTTAGAGATTAATCAAAAACAAAACGGTTAGTATAAGATTTGACGATCCCCCAAAAGGAAATTCCTTTAGAAAAAGAAAAACTAATCTAAATTTCTAAAATTAAACCAACAATACTCTAAAGTTAAATAAATATCATTCAATAAACAATTGTCCTTAAAATCCTTCAATATAATCCAAACTAATATTGAAACCCAAAACGTAGAAGAATTTGGTTATGTAGTCTTCCACGTTAAATTGTATCTCCAACTGACATCAACCATTATTAAAGTCATATAATAAAAGTAATAAACCTAATAACATGTTCTATATTATATGTTAATCATTTCCATAAATAACCCAAATCACTATAAATCCACAATAAAAACATAGATAAAAATCCACCATTACTCCTCAAACTAAATCCCATAGTATTCTATTTTCCTTGGAAATATAGTGTTCCTAGCAAAGCAAACATCTTCCAAAAATACATTTATCACTTAATCACCAAATCATTTTCTAATAATAAGGATATTCATTTCATAAGACATAATATCCCAAATCAACTTATTATTGATAAATAAAATCATTTAAATAAAAATAATTAGTCACACTAACCAGGGACTTCACGTAGTCCAGTGGTAGATGATAAATCCCAATCGCACTTTGGTTGTAGGTTCAATTCCCACAGCATTGTCTGACGCGACGGGTTGTCACACGGTCTACGTGTTCTCATTTTTCAAAAACTATATTTTATAACATTACTAAAATGAGATAATACTAAGATATTATAAACAATTAAATGTTAAAAGATCATATATGATATCATATTAATTTATATGATTCTTGTATGATTTAATAAAAATTATTTCACCATTATACAAGAGGTTAACCTACCCTCTATGTGACCATTGTGTCACCACCATCTACAAGACTAACCCACTCAATATGTGATCTTGGAAGAAAAGTTGTACAGGAAAACTGTAACACCTTCAGATATTATAAGATATATTCTTTTTATTTATTTTTTTATGTCTTGTGTTGTACGCTAAACTATTATTTGCTTATAATAACTTGTAATTGCCTCAAACCCAATGATCATATAAAACCAAACGGTTATTTATAACTATATCCACAAGATAAAAGATATTTCTTCCTCAAATATCATCAACACATGGAAAACTGTAGGGTTACAAATATAGGAGAAAATTATTTCAAAGTAATACCATCAATAAGAAGCACAAATTCTTTTAAACATTTCTCCAACCATATATTTCCACATTGCTTCTTCTTTGAACAAGAAAATATCCTATATAATAGGGAATTTACTCGGGTAATGGACAGGTCCCCTACATTTACGGAAAATGATTGTAAATGGATTCTTGGGACCATTTTTATTTTCTTCCATAGTACTCTTTATTTTTCCTCGGTAATTATTCACTTTATATCCTTCTTTCCCGCACGTAAAGAATTTCTTTGTTCCATTGAGACACTTTCTTGGGTTCCTCCTTCCACATTTCCTACATTATGGAAATTGAGGATTCTTTTCTCCATGGTATCCACTACTGGAGATCTTATCATTCAGCACCTTTCTCTTCTTTGTTGAGTCTGGGAGTTAGTTAATATATATGTTATTGATCATATTTTTAGAAAATTGAGTTGGCATGAACATTATATCTTTTACGCCTATCAACATTCCATTTTTTTCTCATTTCCACCACTGTTCCCACCTTGTAAATCATTCTCAATGTTACTTTGACTTACATGGAATCCATCCATTTACTAAAACCAGAAAGAATTGTGTGAGTAACAATAGTCATAAAATCGTTTAAAAAATATCATGACACCATATTCATTATTTGAAACACCTTAACATTAACCAAGGTCATTTATTCTCATCTTATATTAAAAATACTAAAAATCAATTTGTAAATAAAATGTAAATTATCCTAAGCATATCCCCCAGGAGTGTGGTAACCAAGAGTGAAACAAGGCCCGTTGTCGTGCACCAGTTCCCGTTCGAGTCTAGCTCAAAGCGGTGTTTTTGGGTTTTACCCCTAGGTACATATGTGCCAGAGCCGCCTCTACCTTCTCGTATCCAGACAGGGATGTATTTCTTGGAAAACTCAAAAAAATCTATACAATACCAAAATTCTAGGAAGTTATTTTATACTAATTCTCAAAGTCTATCTTAGGGCTATGTGCTGTAATCAGAGTTTATCTAAATATAGTTTCCAAGGTTTGTACTAAACTTCCTCTGATACCAACTATAACGCGCCGACCCTAGCTACCCAAATTAATTTCATTATTACATATCATTGTCATGATCACAAAAGATCAAGTCTCGAAAGACTGATAATTTTAGTAGCCTTGAAATCACTAGATACATTCATAATGTTTATATTACATCATAAAATGAAAACTACAACAACATAGTCTCTATTTTCCACACTCATATCTCCTCATACTATCCCTTTGGGTCATTCATAAAATACTTGTTCACATCCTGGGAAAAATAAAACATAGAAATGGGTGAGCTAAGATGCCCAGTAAGGATAACAATATAGCTGAAACATT
Organism: Viscum album; assembly: GCA_963277665.1. Classification (NCBI taxonomy): domain Eukaryota; kingdom Viridiplantae; phylum Streptophyta; class Magnoliopsida; order Santalales; family Viscaceae; genus Viscum; species Viscum album. The sequence goes on along the minus strand of OY728136.1, from coordinate 401,407,960 downwards.
CATAAATAAGCATAAACATTTATGGAAATGTTTAACTAAAACAAAAGACTTTTAAACTTGAACTTAAGCATAATATGGTATAAATAAAATGAAATAATTCCATTTTATTATTCACATGGATATTCTAATAGTCGAATAATCACATGCAATATCTATAACCACTCTCATAATGATGGAATGCATAATTCCTAACTATCATAACCACATAGTAAAGGCCTTATGCCAAGACTACAAATAATATTTTTTCAAGGCATGTTCCAAGACACTAGTGTGTCTCATGAAACCTACTGATGCATCGAGAAGCCATAGAGGGCTCCACCCGTCACTTATTAAGTCCAACGCATTCCTCATATGAACAGGTTTAAACATAACATAAACATTCGTTTTAAAACTAGCATACGAAATATCAATAATTTATCCATAAACCATTAATGGTATAAAAATTACAGATCCACAGTAAAAAATATCACAAAACCTTCAATACAATATGAAAGTTTTGTATCATAATAAATAAACTTTAAATAAGCTTAAAATCCATCAAACGATATTGACATAGATGAAATCAAAACTATTTGAGAGAAATATCTCTTTTTTTGAAATCATTTCAAAGTCACATAATTATAAAAGAAAAAATTTACTTTGAAAATATTATTATAATATTGTAAGGGAAGCTTCAACGATTTTATAATGGAAGAAAATAGTCGCACCCGCCGTATAAGTTAAAAAAAGACATTCTTACCATAATTCTGTCGAAAAGGTTAAAAAGGACCTTGTTTGGAAAACTACAAAAAGATTAGTTTATAAACTTCTTATAAAAAGTAAAAAATGGTATAAAATACCATAAACCATAGTCCTTAAAATAGTAATAATTATTTGAAATACATTTTTATGAAACATAGATGTGGATGATAAAAAGGTCTCAGTAGTTAATTATATATAAACAACCTCGGATAATGAAGAGATTGTGAAATAAACCCTTACCTTGTACTTTTCCTGGTTTGAGGGTAGGTTAACCTCCTGTATAATGGTGAAATAATTGTTATTAAAGAATACAAGAATCATATACATTAATATGATATCATATATGATCTTTTAACATTTCTTTGTAAATAATATCTTAGTATTATCATCGTTTCAGGTGTTAACTTACTCGTTTTCTTTTATATGTTTTGTTACATAAGTCATGTTTTTTATGGATAGGTTTTATAATATTCATATAAATTATGATATCAAGTCCTTAAAAATTATTTTTAATCATTAAATGAGAGTTATACTTGAATGGATGTGATGGGGAATGAATCTAATCACGTTCGTGGAGGCGATAGTCCGTACGTACGCACGAGCGACAATATCATTCTTTTGATATTAAAATAATATGTAATTGGATGGTATATCATATATAAAAAATAATTATAATGTTATATTTATTATTTATTTCAATTACACGTCATTATAATACCCATCCAAATAATAATGTTTTGAATAACAATTACACCATGACGTGGAGACGGTAAGTCATACATACACACGTATGGTGACATGTCATTATAAGGATGGATAGATTACTGAATATGGTTGTACCATATTTATAATAACACCGTAGTATATACAATATACTATAGATATTATTTTTTAATGGAAATAACAAAGAAAGAAAAAGTTAAACAATTAAAGAACTTGAAAGAGGGTGGTGAAAACATTACCTCTTCTTCGGGTTCTTCTTTTTGATTTGATCAAAAGGGCTCATTAGGTTGGCTTTATGATCAAACTAAGGCCTCTAGTTTAAAGTGATGGAAGTTGAGAGAATATTTGGGCAGGTTTTGGTAGATCTAAAAGGCTTTTAAGGTATGAATATGAGAGAAGAGCGAGTGCCCTTTTATAAGAGGGGTGAGGGGAACATTAGGAATAGCTAGAAATATTATTTTATAAAAAATTCATATTCGGTTTCTAATGGCTCCAAAGTGACTTATTTAGAGGATAAGTTGGGTAGGGGTCTAAATACTTTATACCAATAGATTTTAGATAGGTTTGGGTCACTATATTAACCTTATAATTTATATTTAACGCTTAGTTAAATAGTTTGACATTTACCATGTCTCTTTGTATTTTTATATTATATGGTTAATTAACATACTATATAATTCCAAGAGAACCCCAAGTGGTTCATTAATGATACACCTATCATTGTATAAGTCCTTTGGCTAAACCTTATATTTTTATGAATATAATATCAATTAATATTATAATATTTATTCTAAATACCCCTTTATGTCAATTTTGACACTATTTAATAATTGATTTTTGTTAAAGTCCTAAAAACCTTATTAATTCAAAATAAATTCATTTTATCAATATTAACATGTCATATTAACCTATAAATTTATTGTAATTCATAAAAAGCCACAAATTACATTTATTTGTATATTTATAATATCAATTATTTTAATATTTCATTAATTAGGTAATTACTACATCACCATTGTTTCATAAATAAATTAAATTATTTTATGTCTAAAAATTATAAATAAAATACCATTATGAATGATGTATTTTTATATTTCTAACGAATATTTATAATCTAATTTATCTTATTTATAACACTATATTAAAAAAAAATTAGTTATTAAACATTGATTTTAACTCTTTTAACTCTTCTTTGAATTAAATAATAACAAATGTCCTAATCTAATTCAAGTGGACCAAAGATGTTCATATTTTATTCATAAGGTTTTTTATGGTCTAATTATACTTAGACAATAGAATTAGGACATGTTTTAGTGTAATAATAATATCATTTTACCCTTAATTACCCTATTTACTTTCAACCGTGGTAAATAAAAGTAAAAATGTTATTGTTCACCAAAATTCATTATTATCTTATTGAACCACATTTTACTCCTTGATATTAACTGTTTCTCTTGGATTTTCAAATTTCCACTCACAAAAGTGGTAAAATTATGTTTTATGTGAATTTGAAAATTCTCTTAGGAGATTGGTAAAAGACGATGAAAAGTTCAATAAAATTTTTATATATCTAAAATTATTATAAACTAACTCCAATAAATTACATTGAACTTATGTAGGTATTATGTATCTATTTTGACCTAAAATAAATTTAAATAAAATAAATAAATATTTAAAATAAAATTTGGTTTTAAACTATAACTCAGTGTTTTTCACTATTCATCAAAAATTGAAAGTTTTCAGAAAAATACCAAAATTTCACCCTAGGCTAATTTTGATATTCTGAATCCAAAAATGAAGTACATTTTAAAAGGTAAAATTTATATTATTTCAAAAGGTTGGTATCACTATTGATAACAGCTAGTTTGATTGGTTGTGGTGTGTTAGAACTGAAAGTTGCGTACAACACACGCTACTATATTATTCAAATAGAATCGTACCGTGGAAGCTTGGGGTGTTAAAATAAGTACATTATATTTCCTAGAATATTTTTAGGGATAATAATTACAATAGGATCATGTTACTATTTAACCATTCTGATTTTTCCATTAGTGCTTTTTCCTAGTGATTGTATAGTTTCTCACATTTCCCAAAAAAGAGATTGATAATAAAAAATTATGTTTCATTCCATATAGTTTAATCATATCAAGAATATTAAAAATGTAATAATTATAAAATTAATAAATCAATTATAACTTTAATATTAACAATGAAATATGTTTTTGAGAAATGATGTATGTTACAATCATGGAGATGGTAGGTTGTATGCATGCATGAGTATTGTTTCCATTTATTAATGATCATTATGAAATATGGGTATGTAATATTTTATCCCTAAATAATGATAATAATATAATAAATACAACATTTTTTTCTAAAAATAGTTAGATATATAATCCATGTGGTGTGGTTATGAAAAAAGAGTCACATCACTTCGTGAAGACGGTAGTCCACATGTACACGAACACCATTATAATCTTTCAATGAGGGAATGAGAGGGAAAGAAAGCGATATATATTATCTTTTTAGAATGAAAAATATTTCATTTACGTCATAATTATGTAATTTATATACAATATTTTTATATTAAAATTATCATTATTACTTTCCTAGTAAAGCATTTGTGAAAAACAAATCACATAGCTTCGTGAGGCGGTCGTCCACCGTACACACAAGTGATGTTATTGTATCCACTATAGAATGGAATGTAAAATGGTATATATATGATATAATGACTAAATATGTATAATTATGTTATTAATATCCAATATATATGTTATATACATAGTCATACCCAACCATGAGAGGTGGAAATGAAAAAACGAATAACATCGGTTTGTGAGATCGTAATCCATCGTACACACGAATAATGATTTTGTAACCTATTTGATGGAAGTGGGGAGGTTTCTATGACATTAAAATAAAATTAAAATATATAAGTACATGGAATATACTATGGTTATTATATTATAATGTTTTAATAATATTTTATGGAGGTTAGGTAGAAATAAAATAAAAATCCTCATTAATGAAATTACCTCTTCTTTGGGTATCCTGCTTTGGATCAAACCAAAATACTTTGTTGTTTGGATAAATGAAAAAAATAAGGATTAAATGAGGACATTAGGGAATTTGTGAAGTTATTTGGGAATTTATCTGGTGAACCAAAAGGTTTTGATGGTGTGAGTAGTATAGGAGAGGTTGTGCCCTTTTATAAGTGAGGCGTGTGGCCCACTTGTAATTTTTGAAAAGAAAATGTTGTACCCACATTTTTCACCTACCAAAAGGGTCCAAAATGGATTATTATCGACACTTATAAATTATAATGTGTAAATTTGTCCGTAAATTAAATTTTATAAAATTAATTAGGTTATTTAAACCCTTATATTTTTAGTTTATCTGCCCGGTAAACCCATTTTTACCTTTACCGTGGTAAATAATTTTTTTTTGTTTTTACTATTTATTATGGTAAAAAATTAAGTTGAACATTTTTATAGAATAAATTATTATGAATCCAAATATGGAATCAATTTTTCCAAATTCCATTCATATAAGTGTAAATTTTTAATTTAAAATTAATCATGTAGATGTGATGAGAAAGAGGTTTTTCAAAGTGAAAATGTTCAAAAGTTCACAATCTTTTTTCATCAAGATTCATTTTTAAAATGACTCAAATGAACTTAATTATATTATTTTATATAAAATTGATCTAATTTTACTTTAAAACAATTTAAAACCCAATTTGACTTAAAAATGAAAAAAAACACAACTTTCAATTAAAATTCGGTATTTTTCAATATTCATCGAAAAATGAAACATTTCAGAAATATACCAAAAATTAAACCTAATATAATTCTAATATTAATATTTAAAAAATGAGGTTAATTTTATCAAGAATTTAAAAGCGTGAGTAAAACGTCTATTAGAAAAAATATTGCATTTAACAAAACATTTATTTTTATTTTAAGTGATTCTAATTTTATTTCTCATCAATAGATAACAATAATTTTCATAACATATTTTTAACTATTAATACCCTCCAATTTAATGGTTAGTTTATTATGAAATAATATATTTCAATTCAAATAGACTCTGGGTTGCATGTTCCGCAATTTATCAAAGAGATTGAACTTAAAAAATATATTTCATGGGTTATTTAAGCTTGGTATTGTGATTCATGTATGCTATAGAAAAAAAATTGTTATTATATTTATAATATGAAGGAGTTAAATTCTCTCCACATTAAAAAAAATTGTGCTTCTTGGTTTAAACTTACACTCAGAAATCAAAGGATTGATATTTTAAAATTCATCTGCTGAAAACCCATATTGAAAAAAGGTTTAAAAACATACTATGAATAAGAGATAAAGGGATAAAAACTTTTAGATGAAATAATACATAAATAGGTATCTTTGTTTTATAAAATTGGTGGAATGTATTGATATGGACATCGGTGAAAAACATAGAAAATTAGAGAGACAGATATAGGTAATTTATCATATGTAGGTGAATGATCAATAAATATTTAAGGACAACAAAACCATAAATATATTAAAATTTAAAAGACCATTTCATTAATTAGATATTAATGTAATAGGATATTTTTTGGAGATTATTTTTTGAATTTTAGGAATTGTTTTAATATATTAAAATAAAAGGAAATATACTTACATGACACATTTATATTTCATACGAGTAATTTTATCCCTTGGTTGTGCTTCCATAAAGTTCCAATTCATCTCTTACTCTAGGAAATGAATATCATACAATGAATTTTTTAATTCCTAGAGAACTAAAATCCACTTTTAATGGATCAAATTATCCATAATATAATGATATGAAATTTATTTTTTGTCTACTTATTATTATGAAAAAATAGTTACCAAAGGCGATACAATATGCTTAAATCATCATAAGGAAAACAAATACATTAATATATGCAATCTCATCCAAAATTATATTTTAAACCATATCATAAATGTTTAAAATTATGATAGTTCAAAAAATTAAGATCCAAAAATTGAGAACTAAGTCAGTAAATTTTTTAAAATGAACTCATAATTAATCCCATAAAAAACATGAAGTACCTCTTAATCATCACATATAAAAAATGTTAACACATTCATCATATATTCTATTAAATCATGTTAATAACCTTAATTACTACAAAAACATGTTAGAAAATTAATACTTCCTTATTCCTTATGTAAAAAAATAGATTTATAGATATATTACGTATATCCAAAAATGTTTTAAACTCATTTTGTGATAGCATAAACCAATTTTTATAAAAATCATTAATCATCTCTAAGGAAGTCCACACTATCGAATTTACTTCTTCGATATTGATCATCGATTTATCCCGACATCATTATCCCAACATCAAGAACATATTAAAGGATATATTTTTCTTAGTCATGTTATTTAAAAGTTGTTCAAATTTATTTTGAATCAAATCTCTTGGTCATCAGTACCATTCAACATATACATTCAAATCCTTAATTAAAAAGTACCATAATAAAATCCTTATAATGTTAATAATTCTTATCACTAGGATATCATTGATAATGTAATAAAATGAAATAATTCTTGAATCCAAACACATGCGCATTAATAATTCAACTCCATATGTGGTAATAACATAATATTTTCTATGATCCATTAGCTTCTTTTTAAGTATATTCATTTTTCCATTAGGGGATTTAATTTTCATAGTGCCTCTTCTCCTTAAAATTGAAGCATTGAACATTTAAACCCTTTTCCCATTAAAATAAAAATCATGGTTTCCATTCTCTCTATACTTGTAGAAAAATATCATTCACTTCAAGCAATTATTAGGGTGTTTATTTTCACAATTATCACGTGTGAGAAAACCCTCCATCCCATTTTTTCCCATACAAATGTTTTACTTTTCTGTCTCTTCTTCTCCAGATTCCCTTCAAATCCATAATTCATAGAAAATTTTATCTCTATTTTGGTTGCACATGATACCATTTTTTCGATGATAAGGTTTTCTGGGAGAATTGATCCCTTTGAAAAATTGGTTTAATCCCATCAAAGAAAGGATAATTATTAATCGTTGGATTATGTGCATTGATGCAATTTTCATTAGTTACACTCTGTGAAATTTCAAAATATTGTCATATACTGTATTATTTCCTAACATTATGAAACATAATTTATAAACCAAAAAATGTTTTAATATATGACATAAATTGAAAAATATTTTCATAACTAATCTCATAATAATAACCAAGGTTTCATTGGTAATGTTTTTAAATAATAAAAAAATTCAAATCCTTAATAATGGTTTATAAGGAAAATGTTAATTGCCCAAGGAATATCACCAGGGTGTGTCAAACCTGGTGCACAATATGGATTGTTTTCATTCCCTAAGTGATGATCGAGTCAAACCCATGGCACCCTTTTTAAAGATATTACCCCTAGGTACAACATTGCAAGAAATAACTCTAATTTTAGTTTCCATAAAGGGGTTTATTTCTAGGAAAACATCATAATATTTACCTTACCAAAACATTGGGATGTTCTTCTATAGTTATCATGAATTTTACTCATATGGATATGTTTCCTAATAATGGTTTTAATGAATATATTTCTCAATATTTATAACAAAATTCCATTGATACCAACTGTAATGTCATTGACCCTAATGTCCAATAGTTGTTGTCCTCTTTATTACATTAGAATAATATATATGGAATCTCATTTGGGAGGACCAGATAGTTTATATCATGAAAAAACATGGGCCAACCCCAAACTGATCACCCGATCTCGCCCAAAACAAGGCCCGAGAGGTGTTCCAAATCCTCCCAAGGGGGAAACTAGTGTCGAGCATCCATAATAACACAATTGGGAACTATTTAGTCCACAAATTATCATATAAACAAATAAATATTAATAAAAAAAATAAAATAAGTACTAGAATTAGAATGGAAAAAAAATAAACCTACCTATATGTGACCATTATGTCACAACCATCTACAAGACTAACCCACTCTATATGCGTACTTGGAAGAAAAGATGTACAGGAAAACTGTAACACCCTAATATATTATGGGATATATTATTTATATTTACTTTTTTATGTCTTTTGTTGTATGATACACTAATATTAGCTTATAATATACAAAAAACCTTATTGTATTGCAGTATACGCTACACTATTCATGGTTTTTGTTACACGCTAGAGCGACCTTCCTTGATTGTTTGTGTTTTACGTCATACCGAGTATCACTAAACAAAAATATATTTTTTAAAATACTATTATGGGATATAAAATTGTTGTTATGAATATTATTAACCAAAAATTTGAATTTCATATAGAATTAACATTCATCTTGTGTATTTTCTATACATGATATTAGAACAAGTTCATTTTTTCTGATAAAAGAATTATTTTTCAAAATCAATTAGCATTACTTCCTTTAAAAAGTGAACCCATTTTAAATATTGTTTTTAACATTTTTATAGGATTTATTTGACAAAATAAAATTCTTATTTAGAAGAGGGACATAAAAATTTACTTATGTTGAATTTTTGGTATTTTTTTTGATAAAATTCATGTTTTAATGAATAGTGAAAAATACTGAATTTTAATTCAAAACCACCTTTTCAAATAATTTACTTATATAGTTAAATTATATTTTTAATTTGTTTTAATGTTTAATTGGATTAATTTTTTACCATTTAATTCAATTTTGGTCATTGGAAATAATTTCCAATTGAAATTGAATATCAAAACATCTCAATAATTTTGTAAAGACCCGGAATTTACATGTAATTTTTTTAAAAAAATATATAGGAATTTTACGAGTCTGCAAAAATTGACGTCGCATTATTTTGAGACCCGGTGTGTCCAGAATCAATTTTTGAAGGTTTTTTCTGGTACGTTCAGTGAATGTTCGAGTGGTTTTTTATAACTTTTGAACCAGTGCTCGGAATTGAAATCTAAGGACACCATTGAACTCGTAGCGCCGGTATTCGCTTAAGAAGACTTTCACCTCAATGGCAGTTTGTCGAGGGTGAAAGTTAGTTTTTGGGTTTTTCATGAAAATAATAAAATAAAATAAATGCATGTTTTATTTTATTTTATCTATTATAACCACCCATGTGGAAGTTAGAGGTGGGTATCACCAACCCTTAACCTCCCATGATAGGTTATGGTGGTGGGGCCCACCCGAACCTAACCTCCCATGAGAGGTTATAGTGTGGGGACCACCCGGGATTAAACACCCCATTTAATTGAGGAAAACCTCTCAACTCCCTCATAAATTAGGGAGAGTCTCTTGAACTCCCTTAACATAATGGTGCCCCCCCCTCTTTTAATTGTGTCAACCCTCCCCCTTTAATTAATCGAGCTATCTCATTTAATTAAATGCTACAATAGGAATTTTAAACCCATCAAACTAAATAATAGATAATCTATTATTTAGAGTGGCTATTTATTCATTTGTTGGAAAAGGGTTGGAAAAGGAGGATTAGAGCTCTTGGGAGAAAACTCTCCAATGAAGAACGCTTCCTCTATGAAGAATTATTCCTCCTTGAAGAACACTCCACTGATGAAGAACGTCGACCTCAACTTTGACTTCCTTTCATGGAGCTTCCTTCGACGTAGGACGTGTTCGTCTACAACGAATTGATGTCTGCCTTCTTGGGCTGATGTCAACCAAATTCAAACAAGGTAGGGATTTTATTTTGAGTATGGTATTATTCAATTGATCATTCCCTTCTAAAACATAGAATCGCTAGGGATATTTTCCTTGGGGGATGGGAATAATTTGTTGTGGGAAGGGCTTGATGTTCTTCATTCTTACCTTATGTGGAGCTGCTTGCTACCACTCTAAATGCGGAGGGTGTAGGCCAAACTAACATGGCCCGACCAATCTACCTATCTCTTTTGGTGTTATTCGCGATGGAGAAGGATGGAAACCTATATAGAGGAATACAAGAATGGTGGTCGACACCTCCGTCGGACGCGACAAAGGCAACAACGCACGACACCGCTCCACGGCACCGCCTCCCCGCCATGCTTTCGTGGCAGCCCCCAACCATGCCACATGTGGCCTCCATGTTCCCCGCGAACCTGCAGTTCCGCTGTCTGCACGCCCCGCGCTCCCCACGGCTCCTCCATCCACATGCCCGTCGCCGCCGTTCGCTGAACCAGCCCGCCGGCCTCCCGAGCCGCCCTGGCTATGCGATCCTACCGGCCCCTCGTAGAACCTCGACCGAGCCAGCCTCCGCACACCCCTCGCGGCACCCCGGCCAATCCGGCCTCTACGTGCCCCTCGCGGTGCCCTGGCCGATCTGGCCTCAGCGCGCTATTTTGGCGCCCTTGAGGCCAAGTCGCGCCCTCGAGGTACCCTCTAGACCAAATCACCCTTGCATCGACCCATGGCAGGTCCGCTCCCTTGCGATTGGTCGGCGACCTCACAGCCCTCCTTGACCCCTTGCGGCCAGCTAGGCTAGGCCCTGCGTGCCGGGCCGAACCTAACGGGCCCGCCGGGTCGGACCGGACCCGGGCCCACTACGACCCTTTACTTTCTTTTGGCCTTATCTTTGGCACCTTACGTCGGTTTTACTAACCATCATTGGCACTGGTGAACTTGGAATATGAAGGTCCTTTTGAGTATACCACACTAGAGTTTTGGGTATAGTTTAGATACGATCAGGTTGGATCGTGCACGAATTCAACCAGGCCCTCAATACTAAAAGTCTAAAAACTCAGAGACCGGGCGTCCGATTGATACACCGTCTGTTGTGTTGAGACCCCTCTGACATGGAAGACCTTTGGGATAATTCTTCATGGGACTTCATGATAGTTGGCGTATCAAATAGTAGCTTCTGGTTTGAATCCTTCTAATGATGAGTATGCAGAGTGCAGAGACCTAGTATATGGCTGAGACTTGATTACTGCAGACCATTTGAGTCGGAGTGATTCTACTAGCCTAGTGGAGAGCACCTAGTAGTGGCGGAAGACCCATGGGGGAGGAGTACCTAGTTGTGGAGGCAGACCCACAGTACTCGACAGGAGGATTACCTCAGTAGGCTATAAGGGGGAGTGCTTGGGTGTGTTGGCAGACCCGCGGTGGGGAGCGCCTCTGTGTGACACAACAAACCCACTGTACTCGACTGGAGGGGTACCTCAGCTATCCAAGGTTAGTGGGAAGTACGATTGGTGTCACGGTAGGCCCACTGTACTCGATTGAGCAGGAGGTCTCTAGTACCTGAGGTTTTGATAATGTGAATAAAATCTCGGTTGAGCTGACTCATTACTTTTGTGTTTTCCTTATGTTTGAGACAGATTGCTTAATAACATAGGTATAGTTATGGGAATATACCTAATTAGGGTTATATGATGTACCCTTTGTGGTTTATCCTTGGTGGATTTGTGAGACCTTGAGGGTCATGAGGTCCCTACTGAGTATCCTTATACTCACCCCTACACGGGCAATGCCCGCATTTTGTTGGGTTGGATGCATATGACGGACAACGCTGACTGAGGTTGAGAGTACCTGGACTGGACGATACCCGGAGGTGGGCCTTACGACAAGTCTATACATGGAGGAGATTGATGGACGTGGAGTGGTGAGGAGGCTATTTGTACCTACCCTTCAGGTAGGAATCCCGGAGGACGACCCAACAACTCCTTTTCATTTCTTTAGTTGTAATTGCACTTCCAGTTCCTTGTACTTTACAGTTGGGATTGTATTTCTGTCCCCTTTACTTTTCAGCACTCTTTTTTAATGAAGTTTACTTAGTGTTTTGTATCCATCTTTGTGCTCTTTTGTGTGCATTTACATGTTATAAAGGTAATGCCTTCCCAGTTTTAGGATATTATGCCTTTGATGCTAGTCACCAGCCCCTAGCCTATGGAAGGTGGGTTTGGGGTTGTAACGGCACGAGCCCCGGGAGACGGGTCGTGAAAAATTGGTATCAGAGGAGTCGGTTCTACCACAGAACCTAGGACTCTAATCTTTCATTTCTACAAAGCAATAATGTTAAGTGTAGTGAGTGTGGTTTTCAGTTTAGAGAGTCGAGTGTTGGCGTGTTGGCTGATGTATCCATACACTAGGACTCAGACTTCTGATTTCCGACTCAGTGCATAGAAACATCAATTGTGTGTGTGTTTTTAAAAGTTTTCTCTAAGTCAGCTAGACCAGGTCATCTCACCATTTATAATCTTTTGACCATGTCAAATCTGTTTCTTTCTGGATTCCTCCACACAGATATCCTACTAGAGTTCTGAGAGTCGTACGCACTGACAGCCCACCGAGCGATGAGGCCTCAGTATAGGGCATGTTTCTATCAGAGGCACCAGCAGTACCACTTCCCATTGGGACACTGAATCCACCAACCCCAGCAGCAGATGGTGCATGCCCCTTGAGCGCATTTCATGAGTTCCAGCCCAGAGGCCCCCTAGGTTCTGGGGAGAGATGGACACACAGGTGGCTGAGGATTGGATGGAGGTTGTGGTGAGAGTCTTCCAACTAGTAGGGAAACTAGCAGACCTCAGGTGATTCTTGATTCCAGCCTTCTACAAGAATCACTGGGTAGGTGGTGGAGCTTGATGCACCAAGTCCACGATGAGATGATTCTTCTCTACGCAGACGTCGAGTGCATGTTTTCGGCTGAGATTAACCCAGTGACTCTTCGTGAAGTGCACATACAGAAGCTACTTCATCTGCAACATGGTAGCATGACTATAGTTCAGTACTCTGCAAGGTCCACAGACCTCACACGCTAATCCACCTATTTGATGCAGGGCCCATTATTTAGGGCCTGGACCTTCGAGCAGGGAATCAGGCAGGAGATCAGGTCTTCGGAGATCTCACTCAGCATCCCGACGCAGGCGGGGGTGTTAGAGAGAGACCATATGGTGGAGAGTTTCCTTACTGAGCAGTCCCCAACAGCAAGATCCACCACCAGTCGACACGTTGTGGAGTCTTCTACAGATGGAAGCAGATAGATGTCGTAGAGGTCTAAGAGGACCAGACCTACATGTGGATGACCGCATGACTTAGTATCGTTTGTTCAGGGCACCCAAAATGAAGACAGACATGCCAAGAGTGGGCAGTGTTACACATGAGGCCGGCAGGGTCACATGGCTCGTGATTAGCCGACCTTCCATTCAGATGATCTGCAGATGGTTGAAGGAACGCCCAGGCAGAGAAAAATATTCGATCAAGGCAGTCCACAGGGAGTAGGTGGACGTGGCAGAGGAGCTAGACGTGTAGCTGGTGGTGGAAAACGATTTGAGGTGTTACCACCACCACCACCAGGAGGTCCACCCCGACCGAAGGGAGTAGGTGGATAAGGGAGAGCTCAGCTCCAGGAAGTTGGGGCCTACAATCATGGTGCTCTAGAGATGATTCGATGTACAATCAGTATCTACTCCACCATAGTTTTAGTACTTATAGACACAGGTTCCATTCACTCTTTTATTGCCACTGCCCTCATTCAGAGCTCAAAGATTCTGATGGAGCCGTTGGCTCGATCCTTACAGCTAGAGACTCCTATGGGAGAAGATTCGTAAAATACGCACTGGTGACGGTAGTGTGAGATTACTATAGGAGGCGAGAGCTTCGGTTTGGATCTCCTAGTAGTGGCGTCGAGGCCTTACGTTGTCATCTTGTGTATGGACTGGTTATCTACAGTCCATGCTTAGATTGACTGTATTAGTCCCAAAGTGTAGTGTGTCTGCACGGATGGGACCGGGTTTACCTTTACTGGTGAGAAAGGATCCTTTACAGCACAAGATGGTCTTACCCAGAGGAGAGTGCAACCAATCACTCCCCAGTTGGCTTGCCTTACCCTTAGAGCGATCGATGTGGGGAGTCCAAGCTATCCTATATTGGTAGACCAGTACATAGATGTTTTCCCTAATGATGTCCCATATCTTCCTCCTTGCCGAGTGGTAGACTTTTACTTTGACTTGTACCCCGGGATGGAACATATATCTACACCAGTATATCGGATGGCTTCCACAGTGCTCTGCGAGCTGCGGGTACAACTAGAGGACATACAGGTGAAAGGATTCATCTGGCCTAGTGTTTCTCCCTGGGCAGCCCCGATTCTGTTTTCCATGAAGGCATATGGGATATTGAGGCCTTGTGTTGACTATCGGTGCCTAAAGCAGGTGACCATGAAGAACAATTACCCACTCCCAAGGATTGAAAACCTTTTTGATCAGCTGAAGTAAGCACGGTGGTTCTCGAAGATAGACTTCAGTTCATGCTATCACCTGCTCAGATTTCGGGATTAGGATGTGCAGAAGACAACTGTCAGATGTCGGTACGGCCACTACGAGTATTTGGTTATGCTTTTCGGCATAAAAAAATGCTCCAGCAGTGTTTTTGGGACTCATAAACAGGATATTATGGCCATACCTTGATCGCTTTGTTGTAGTCTTCATCGAAAACATTCTGATCAACTCGACTACTGAGGAAGAGCATGCCTGTCACTTGTGGGTGGTACTGGACACACTATGAGAGCACCATCTTTATGGTAAGCTCTCGAAGTTCTAGTTTTGGATTCGAGAGGTTCACATTCTAGGTCATGTCATCTTCGAGGATGGATTTGCAGTGGATCCAACGAAGATTGAGGTGTTACTTACTTGGGAGCCACCCAGAAGTGTGATGGAGGTACCGAGTTACCTGGGTTTTGGATGAATACTACTGGAGATTTTTTCCAGATTTCTCCAGAGATATAGCTCCACTTTCAGCCTTGACGAAGAAGGGAAAACCCTTTGTACGGTCGAAGAGAAGAGATTTCAGGAGCTGAGGCAGAGGCTGAATAGTGCCCCCATCGCGAGTCTTCCAGAGGAAGGCATAAGGTACGTAGTCTACTACGACGCATCCGGAACCAGACTCAGTTGTGTCCTGAGGAAGGAGTGAGTAGTGATTTCATATGAATCTCATCAACTGAGACAAAATGAGTAGAACTACGCTACCCATGACCTGGAGTTAGCAGTAGTGGTATTCTCCTTGAAGATGTGGCCACACTATCTGATGGGAAAATGTTTTACCGTGTACTCTGATCACAAGAGACTTAAGTATATCTTCCTTCATAAGGACCTGAACCTGAGACAACATTGATGGCTTGAGTTTCTCTAGGAATATGACTTCGAGATAGTCAATACTCCTAGGAAGGGAGACTTTGTTGAAGATGCACTCAATAAGAGATCTAGTATATAGCTTCTAGGTGAGGCAACAAAGCAGTTGGATGCTTTACAGATATCCTTTATGGGTAGGGATAGAGAAGCCTTCCTTCAATATCTTATAGTCACTCCCCCACTTTTTCAATGATTCAGGGAGGCACAACATGGGGATGCTGACTACGAGACACGACGTGCTCAGATATCCATAGGGCAGGCACATGATGGATTTTATGAAGGTAGGGAGCACGTTATCCTTTTCAGAGGACGTACCATGGTACCAGTGTCACTTCAAGAGTAAGTGTTTAGGGAGTTCCACAAATCATATCTAGAGGTACATCCAAGAGTGGAAAATATGTACCGGGATATCTGACGACAGCACTGGTGGTCGAGAATGAAGAAATCAGTTAAAGTATTTGTCTCTCGATGCCTCACTTGTCAGCAAGTGAAGGTTGAGCATCAGGTACCAGTAGGATTTGTTCATCCTTTAGAGGTTCCAGAGTGGATGTGGGATGGGATATCCATAAACTGTGTGACAGGACGTCCACGTACATCTAGGCAACATAACTCGATTTGGGTGATCGTCGAGCAACTCATCAAGTCGGCCCACTTTCTACTGATCAGAGAACAGGGTTCAGTAGAGATCTTGGGACACCTATATGTGTAGGAGATTGTGTGGATACATGGAATACCTTCAACTATTTTCTCTGATTGTGATTCATGTTTCACTTCCCTATTATAGAAGGGGTTGTAGGTGGCTTTCGGAATGCTTCTTCATTTGAGCATCACCTTCCATCTTCAGACAGATGGCCAGACTGAGAAGACCATTTAGACCCTCGAGGACATGTTTTGCACTTGTGTCCTCAACTTCAGTCGCAGATGGGAGGATCACTTGCCTTTGTTGGATTTTTCGTACAACAATAGCTATCCCTCCATAATCGGGATGGATCCTTTTGATGCATTGTACGGGAGACCTTTTAGATCACCTTTGTGATAGACTAACCCAAGGGAGTTAGAACTAGTGGGACCAAAGATGGTATGAGCTACCACAGAGAAGGTGTAGATCATCCAGGAGTAGATGAATATTGCATAGAGTAAGAAAAAGTCATATGCTAATAGGAGACAGAGACCTATGGAGATCGAGGATGGAAACCACATCATTCTATGGGTCTCACCCCGACGAGGTTTACAGAGATTTGGTCGAGGTGTCAAGTTATCTTTGATATTCATTGAACCTTTTCAGGTCCTCAGCAGAGTTGGCAAGGTGGCATACCACTTAAATCTTCCACCTCAGTTGCACCGTGTGTGTGACGTCTTCCACATATCCCAGCTGAGAAGATATTTTCACGACCCTTCTCAAATCATCGACCATGGAGAGTTAGACATCGACGATGGGGTGACTTTTATGGAGGTAGCAATAGAGATTGAGGATCGACAGGAGTAGGTCCTTTGTGGAGAGTTGATACCTCTGGTGCACGTTTTCTGGAAGCACGGGAACCTCCATGAGAGAACATGGGAGCGGGAGGCTCAGATGCGTGATCATTACCCCCACTTGTTCCCTTAGTATGAGTTGTGTCTTACGGGGACGTATAAACCTGAGGTGGGGAGAATGTAAAGACCCATAATTTCCATTTAATTTTTTTTAAATATTTTGGAATTTTATGAGTCTGTGAAAATTGACGATGCGTGATTCTGAGGCCCGGGGTGTCCATAATCAATTTTTGAAATTTTGTTCGGGTTCGTTCAGTGAAAGTTCGAGTGGATTTTTATAACATTTGAACTGGTGCTCGGAATTAAAATATGAGGACTCCATTGAACTTACATCACCGATATTCTCTTAAGAAGACTTTCCCCTTGACGGTAGTTGGTCAAGGGTGAAATTCAGTTTTTGGGTGTTTCATGGAAATAATAAAATAAAATAAATGCGTGTTCTATTTTATTTTATCTATTATAACCACCCATGTCGAAGTTGAAGGTGGGGAAAACCACACCATAACCTCTAACGAGAGGTTATGGTGGTGGGGCACACCCGAACCTGACCTCCCACAAGAGGTTAAAATGTGGGGACCACCCGGGACTAAAGCCCCCATTTAATTGAGGAAAACCAATCAATTCCCTCATAAATGAGGGAGAGTCTCTTGACCTCCCTTAACATAATGGTGCCACCCCCCCCCTCTTTTAATGGTGTCAAACGTCCCCCTTTAATTAATTTATCCATCTCATTTAATTAAATGCAACAATATGAATTTTAAACCCATTAAACTAAATAATAGATAATCTATTATTTGGAGGGGATATCTATTCCTTTAATGTAAAAAGGTTGTCAAAGGAGAATTAGAGCTCTTTGGATAAAACTCTCTAACGAAGAACGCTTCCTCCAAGAAGAACACTCCACCGATGAAGAATGTTGAGCTTGACTTTGACTTCCTTTCTCAGAGCTTCCATCGACGTAGGATGTGTTCGTCTACAACGAAGCGACATACGCCTTCTTGCGTCAATGTAAACTAACATCGAACAAGGTAGAGATTTTATTTTGAATATGGTATTATTCCCTTAATTATTCCCTTTTAAAACAAAGAATCTTTGTGGATGTTTTCCTTACTGGATGGGAATAATTGGTTGTGGGAAGGGCTTGAATTTTTCATTCTTACATTCTGTTGAGCCGCTTGCTACCACTCTAAATGCGGAGGGTGTGGGCCAACTAACATGGCCCAGCCCCTCCGCTGATCTCCATTGGTGTTCTTCACGATGTATAATGATGAAAACCTACATGGGGGAGCACAAGCACATCGACCGGCACCTCCACCGGCCGCAAAAAAGGCAACAACGCATGACCCCACTCCGCGACACCACCACCCCATCGTGCCCTCGCGGTAGCCCCTGACCAAGCAACCTGCGGCCTCCGCGCGCCCCAAGACTCTACCGTCCATGTGCCCCGCACACCCCATGCTCCCCACGGCCCCGCCATCCATGCACCTTGCGCGCCCCATGCCGCCACTGGCCGAACCGGCCCGCCGGCCTCCGGAGCTGCCTCGGCCGCGCCGGCCTGTCGGCCCCTCGTGGTGCCCAATCTCCGCCAGCCTCTGCGTCCCCCTTGTGGCGCCCCGGTCGAGCCGGCCTCTGCGTGCCCCTCGTGGTACCCTTGCCGAGTCAGCCTCTGCCTGCCCTCGTGGCGGCCTCCGGGCTGAGTCGCGCCCTCGCAGAACCCTCCAGGCCGAACCGCCCCTACGCCGACCCACGGCCGGTCTATGCCCTTGCGACTGGTCCACGCCCACACGACCCTCCGCGACCCCTAGCGGCCAGCTGGGCTGGGCCCTGCAGGTCGGACCGAACCTAACGGGTTGGCCCACCCAACGGGCGAGGCCAGACCCAACGGGTCAGGCCGGGACGACCCAGACCAGGTCGGCCCAGACCGGGACGGCCCAGACCGGGTCGGGCCAGATCGGGTCACGCTGGTTCGGACCGGACTCGGGCCCACTACAACCCTTTTACTTTCATTTGGTCATATCATTGGCACCGGACGTCCGTTTGACGAACCATAATCAGTGCTGGTAATCTTGGAACAAGACATTCCCTTTGAGTATACCCCACCAGAGTTTCGGGTATAGTTGAGATAAGGTCATGCTGGATCGTGCACAAATCCAACTGGGCGCTTGGGACTAAAAGGCTAATAACTCATAGTCTGAGAGTCTGATTGACGCGCCGTCTATTGCGTTGAGACCCCTATGACATGGAGGACCTTTGAGATACTTCTTAATGGAAATTCATGATAGTTGGAGTATCGATAAGTAGCTTGTGGAGCGGATCCTTCTAGTGAGAAGCAAGCAGAGTACGGAGACATAGTAGCTAACTGAGACCTGACGTCTGTTGACCATTTGACTTGGAGTTATTCTAATAGCCCAGTGGGGAGTGCCTTGTTGTGGTAGTAGACCCACGGTGGAAGAACCTATGGTTGTGCCTGTAGACCCATGGTACTCGACAGGAGGAGTACCTCAGTAGGCTATGAGGGAGAGTGCCTGGGTGTGGCAGCAGACCCACGGTGGGGAGTGCCTCTGTGTGATGCAGCAGACCAATGGTACTCGAAAGGAGGAGTACCTCATCTGTTCAAGTTTAGTGGGAAGCGCTCTTGGTGTCACTGCAGGCCCATTGTACTTGATTGAGTAGGAGTTCTCCAGTATCTGAGGTTTTGATAATGTGAATAAAATTTCGGTTGAGTTGTGTCAGTACTTTTGTGTTTTCCTCATTTTTGAGATGGATTAAATAATAAATTAGGTATTTGTATGGTCATATACCTAAGTAGGGTTATCTTTTATTTCCATACTTTGTGGTTTATCCTTGGTGTATTTGTGAGACCTTGAGGATCTCAGGGTCCCTACTGAGTATCATTATACTCATCCCTACACTGGCTATGCCCGCACCTTTTTGTGTTGTATGCAGACAATGGATAGCGATGACTGAGGCTGAGAGTACCCAGACTGGATGGTACCTAGAGGTGGACCTTATGATGAGTCAGGACACGGAGGAGACTGATGTATGTGGAGTCGTGGAGGCTATCTAATCCTACCCTTTAGGTAGAAATCTCGGAGGATGACCCAACAACAGTTTTTCCTTTCTTCAGTTGTACTTGCACTTCCAGTTCCTTGTACTTTACAGTTGGGATTGTATTTCCAACCCATTTACTTTTCACCACTCATTTGTTATACATTTTACTTATTGTTTTGTATCCAGCTGTGTGCTCTATTGTGTGAGTTTATAGATTATAAAGGAAATGTCTTCCCAGTTTTAGGAAATTACGCCTCCGGTGCTAGTCACCAGCCCCTGGCCTATAGATGGTGGGCTTTGGGTAGTCACGGCATTGGCCCTGGGGGATGGTTCGTGACACTTTTGATAGTTATTACTTCTTAAAATTCTGATTTTTTTTGTTTTGACAATTAAAATTAATTTTAAATTATTTAATAAAACATATATATTTTGAATTTGGAAAAATGGGTTCCATATTTTTAATCAGTAGGTCCAAATTGTGTAAATAGGTACCTTTTATTATCTGATATTATGAATAGTAATTTCAATAATTATTTTATTTACCTTGGTTAAAGGGTGAATCAACATTATTAGGGTAAAACAATTATATTATAATAATATTAAACTACCCTAACACAGTTTATAATCTTATTTTATGATAGATTTCCGAATATGGGCATAAATGAGTCGATTTTGGGACCCTATAGAGCCACTTGGATGCGAAAATGGAATTTTATAATAATTAATTAAAATTAAAGTGAAATATAACATAAAGGTGTATCTTTTATTAAAAAAATTTTATAGGGTTTTATAATTTATCTATTTGACTATAAATAGTAATTAGAAATATAAAAATATTTCCTATATTATGATATTTTATTTATAATTTTTATACATTAAATAATCAAATATAATTATGACACCACGATGGCGCATCAATTGCTTCATTAAAAATGGATATAAATGAATGATATTATAAATATTAAAATAAATGTAATTTTATATTTTATTAAATCCAATATTTTATGGATTATATTGAAATTTTATATTAGATTTAATTCCTTAGGTTCGAAGGAATCAGGTTGTTATGAATTTTTAAAAAATTTATGTATGAATAATGTCCAAAATTGACATAATTCACAAATTTAAACATAAAATATTATATTAAATGATATTAATTTCTTAAAAATATAATATTCATAAAAATGTTTAATATAAGACCAAATATATCATAAATAACTTTTCTATGGGTCATTTCACATGTTATGGTAATTACATTAACCCACAATGTGTAAATAACATGATATCACAATATGATTAAAACTAGTAAAATAAGGGTAAACCAAAAAGATAAGGAAAAAAATATTAAAAACCAATATAAAAATTATTGGATGAGAGGTATTAAAACAAAAAATCATAGTATTTTCAATTAAGTTAGTTTTGGAAAATTTGTAATCTAAATTGAACTTATAATAAATTAATATTTTGAGAGTTTCTTAAAGTGACCCTCTCTACTCTTATAAAAGGGAACCTCCTCCCACTCACCATAACTCCATTTCTAGTCTTAATTAAATATAAAATACTAACCATTTCTCTTATCAACTTACATAGTTACATTTTATAGGTTCCGGTCTTCTCAAAAGACTAACTGTGGTGCCCTAATAGGAAATTTAAAGGAGCCACGTCGATGAAGAGATAATCTCTTCTATCGATTATTTCCAATTTATTTCCTCTTATACATATTATTAATTAGTTGTTTCATTGTAAAAGAATAAAATTGGTATCAATAATAAACTAATATATTATTATAAATATGAATCAATCCTATTTCACTTTCTATCTATCATACGGAAAATGAAATCTTCGCGCGTGTGTACGTACGACTTACTGTCTTCACCCCGTGGCGTAATCTATTTTTCGCCACCACCTTAAATGGATGAGTATAATGTTGGGAATAATATCTATATATGATTATTAAAACATGATACTAATTATGAAATAGTTTACACCATCCACATCAATACCATTCAACTATTATGGGAACAATATCATCCCATGTGCGTAGGTACGACTTACCGTCTCCACAACGCGATGAGATTCATTCACCACGTTAACCATTCAATAGTGATTATAAATTATATATAATAAATAATAATGAAATATATTACATAATAATTCTACTTGAAATATGTATATATATATGTTATTTACTTACATCCATTATATTTAATAAGGAAACAAAAATAGAGTTCATAAGTACGTATGACCTACCGTCCCCATGAACGGTGTATTCCATTCCATCAATCTATCTGTTATATGTACTTTTATATACTGAATATATATGATATATAAATCATGTTTACATTCTTTACTTATTTAATTCATGATCTAATTAAAAATATCAAAAATAACAAGTCGAAACATATATGATAAATAAAACGATTATTACCTAAAATGTTGCTTTAACATGGAATTGATAAATGAATGGGTAATATAAAGTCATAAATAAATCATATATGATATCATAAATATTATTATGGTTTTATTTCAAGTAAATAATATGTTTAAACTAACTATATTGGAGTTTTGGACACATACAAAAGAAATCAGAACTGAGGTAAGGGATAATTTTACAATCTCATTTTTATCCGAGATTGTTTATACATAAGTATTTAAGGGGGATATATTTACCATTGATTTCTATGATTTCTAAAAATGTTTATATAAAATGTTTACTATTATATTATATATTTTTAAAGACATTTTTACCCATTTTAAATTTTACTACATGGTTTGAAAGGAATCTTTCGTACATTAACCATACGAGGTACTTTTTGACTTTTTTGAAAAAAGTACGAGGAGAATTCTTTTTTCACTTATACAACATGAATAGATTTTTACAGTTTCATAATGCCTTATTTCCATGAATACTTCTCTATAAAATATCAATTTTTTTTAAACTAAATTATTTTCTTTTAAATTTGTGCGTCGTTTTGAAAAAATAAAACGTTTTTGAAGAAGAAATGATATTTTCCTCCAGAACTAAGTTCAAGTGGGTTATCAAAATTATTTTCCATCTAAGATGACACTTTTTAAATAGTGTTATGTTTCTATCCCTATTATTAATATGATTTTAGTATGTTAATGATGGAATGGTATTTTATATTTATTATGTTATGATGGAATGATGTTGGAGAAAACCCATTTTATTTCTTATTTTATGCTACGATGAATGATTTATATTTCTGTAGAACATGTAAGAATTATTTCATTTTGAGATGGGTGGGACATATATCTCCTACCGTTTCATTGGGTAAATATTTTTATCTCATGAGATTTACATGACTGGAATGAAAAGTAAATCTACATCAGTAATACAAGGGTGGAACAACAAGTAAACCCGCTTCAGTAATGGACTTTGTCTTCTACGATGGTTTTTGGCAGCAATGCCTTAGCTACTATAGAAATACTATTTTGTGTGTATTTTGTTTTCCAAAATTCTTTTTTTATATCAATAAAATTTTATCATGGTTAATGTTACTTTTTGATCTATTCCTTACGAACCGCCATGATTTATTTCATCACTCAACATTTTGATGTTTAAACTTTATGTTTATGTTTTTATATTCAAATGTTTATGGTTTGTTTTATATTTTCCATTTTTAACATTAATGAGCCTTTGAGATGACCCTATTTATGTTTTCTTTTCCCCTAGATATAAATAATGTTTTAGGTGGGGAAAAAGGGATTATCTTTATGGGAGATGTTAAAGATCTTTCACCATTTTAGAGGATTATGTTCTGAGTTTCCAAAGACACTAAACTAATATGATATTTGGGCATATATTTTGTGAAATTTATTATATATTACACAAAATAAATGTAATTTCCATGTAAATAAATCTTGGGATGTTAGAGTTGGTATTAGATCTAGGTTTAGTTAACCTCTGAAAACTAGGATGCAAAAACATTAGTTAGATCCCTAGAGAAATTTATATGGTATGTGTAGGGGTATCTCTAAGGATAAGTATAACTATAGGTTACAGCCCAAGAATTATGGAATAAATCATGAATAACCTAGGAATAAACCTATGATATTAGATATTTAATGTACTCCACCTTGATTTTGTTGTTTTCCTAGTATGATTTTTGCCTCTCACCCTATTTTTTGGGTTTTAGACAATAGATATAACCCAAAAAAATGTGTTAATGATCAATACAATTTTAAATTCAATGATTTTCCTCTAGAACAACCAAATTATATGGTATATAGAATGAAAAATCTTATTACTATACTTAAACAAGCGATGAATCATTTTGGACTTCTAAATGAAAAGAGAAGGGAACAACATTCTGTTGAATCCTCTATGAGGCAATGCCCACCTTTTTCTCATGGGTATTCTGATCCACTTTTTACTGAAAATTGATTTGTACCATTGAAAATATACTTTACATCCTCTGTTGTTCAGAACATGAAAAATTCATTTTCGATTTTTATCGTTTAGAAGGTGAAGAAGGCATGCGGTTGACTCTAATTAATAATACAAGGCGGAAGGATGAAATTGAATCCATGGAATGTGACAAGTTAAATAACTTATTATTCAATAACTACTTCACTATTATTATTCAAAAAAATACTGAAAAGGAGTTCCTTGAGCTTAAGAAAGAGGATGATGAATCTTTTGGTTCATATGATGTGAATTTTACGAGACCTTCAAGGTATGCTTCTGGATTTATCATCCAATCAGAATGTAAATTTGATCATTTCATCAGGGGCATAAAACCAAGTCTTCGAAAGGAATTAGCTATAAAGGAAATTAGTAGATATTAAGAGATTTTACATTGATCTCTCATGGTAGAAATAGAAGTTGTAAATACATATCTGTGTCATGGATTTGACAACAAAAGAAATATGGATTTGAAGGGAAAATATCAAAACAATAGTGACCATAAGATTATTGTTTTTTTATACTCAAAGTGTAGAAAGAATCATGGTGGTGATTTTTATAATGGGAATAGAAAAAGGTTCAAGTGTGTAAAAGAAGGTCACTGAGTAGTTGTGTGATGATGTAATGGGAAAAAGGTTTCCAATGATGTGAATAGAGAAAAGAATTAAGAGAATGCACCACCAACACTTCAATACTACAAGTGAATGGAAATGGGGCCTTATGCTAACCAATGCCCAAATCTAAGGGTTGTAGATGATTATCGACATCAAAAACCACTTAAGTCCAATGATAAAGATATTTCACATGTGATTACTATTGTCGACGATGAGTATGAAAATGAAGTGGTGGAAAGATTAAGTGTTTATGTAATGGGATTCTAAAATAGTGTTGTGGAATCTCATTTATCATATTTTGGAATATTGGAATATTTATGTATTGGTATATTAAGGTTTATCGAATTATATGGTGACGATAACCCTAAAAAGTGGTTGAAATATTTTTATAATACACATGATATGTGCATAATGAAGGGATAAAAGTGATAATGAGATGTTTGATAGTATTAATGAGTTCTTGACAAATATAAGGAAAAAGTGATAATGTGGTTTGAGTATATATAATTTTGGGTATTTTTTGTGTGTTTAAAAAGTTAAATTTGATTGAATACTTTTTTCCAATAAGTTTCTATGTTAGTTTATCTTATTATAATGTTTAAATAGAATATATGATTAAAGTATTCACATGTTTGGAATGTGACAACCAATAACTTCCAAATGATATATAGGAGACAAGTGTTATGTCGATTGAGTACACCTCTTTCAAAGTTTTATATTTTCAATTTTTGGAAGGATTGTAATGTTATCCATTTATGTATAGTATAAGTTATATTCTAACTGATGTTTGTTAGATTAATGTATTATCTCACTGTAGTTGGACTTATAAATATTTTAAAACATGTTAAAACCTTTTTGTTGAGATAGATGTAATGACCTATAATTCTATCGCATAATCCACTAACACTTCAATAATGAAAAATTAACCTTTATTTCATTAAATAAGAGATGAAGTAGAAATTTTTCCAAGAATTACCAATGGTGAGATTTTACTAAAATCATGTAAATATTTATCCTAATATAAAAATTCATCAACTTTAGGAAAAAGATCTTACAACAAAAAATGTTATCCTAATAAATTCTTATTTGATGAATCATATAGTCCTGTTAGTCCTCACAAATTTATGTATTTTTGGTATTTAACTTTATCCAAACCATAAACTCTATCACTATCCACCGGAACTTTATGGTTATATTTCTCTTCCATATCCATGTTTTCCCATCCCACCTATGTTCACTTATGTGGAAACACAGTGAAGAGTTACTTTGGGTAACCATTACGGTTCTAAATTTCCATTATAAAATGAATTTTTAGTATTTATTTTTATGATATGGGTATCTGTGAAATAAACTTTCAAGTAGTAAACCATTTTTAACCCCTAGAAATTTCAAGGGCGAAATTCATTTTAATAGGGGTAGAATGTCACACCCCGAGATTTTATGGGATAGATTCTTTTTATTTTCTTTGATGTATTGTATTGTATGATGCACTAATATTATATTCCACTATAGAAAACACTTTATTATCTTGTTGTATACGCAAAAATATTATTTGTTTTTATTATACACAAAAGCGACCTTCCTCGATAGCTTGCTTTGTATGCCATACCAAGTTTCACTAAACAATGATATATTGTTAAAATGTTATTATGGGATATTATATTTTCGTTATGAATATTATTAACCACATTTTGAATTTTATATAAAATTAACATTCATCTTATGTATTTTTTAGACCTGATATAAGAACAAGTTCATTATTTGGATAAAAGAAGTATTTTTAAAAAAATGCAGTTTTGTTGCCTTTTGATGGTGCTCCCATTTTAAATCTAATTTTTAGTACTTTTATATATTCTATTTGAAAAAATAAATTTCTTATTTGGAATCGGGACATAAAAATTTACTTATGTTAAATTTTTGGAATTTTTCAGATAAAATTCATATTTTAATGAATAGTGAAAAATAATGCATTTTAACTCAAAACTGCATTTTCATCTAAATCATTTATATAGTTAGATTACCATTTTAAGTTGTTTTAAAGATTAATTGGATTATTATTTTATCACTTAATCCAATTTTATTCATTCTAAGTACTTTCCCATTAAAATTGTAAAGAAACACGTCTAAATCTCTTAAAAGTTATTTTTTCTTAAAAACCGGCTTTTTGGTTTTGACAACGGGAATTAATTTTAAATAAATTACTGAAACTTCTGTATTTTGAATTTGAAAATATTTATCTCATATTTGGAATTAGGAGGTCCAAATTGTGTAAATATCTATATTTAATTTTTAGACATTATGAATAGTGACATCAATAATTATTTTATTTACCTTGGTTAAAGTGTAAATCTAGTAAATAAAGGTAAACAAATAATATTATAATAATATTAATCTACCCTAAAAAAATTTCTAATGCTATTGGATGAGATATCTCTGACTATTGGAATCCTTGTGTTGATTTGGGGACCCCATTGATCCACTTGGATGTGAAAATGACATTTTATAATAATTAATTAAAAGTAAAGAGAAATGTAACATAAACATGTATCATTGACTATAAAATTTTTATATAGGGTTATATATTTTAATTTATTGGACTATAAATATTCATTAAAAAGAAAATATTATTTCCTATATCATGATATCTTATTTATAATTTTTATATATTACATAAATAATTTTAATTATGACCCAATGATGATGTAGTTATTGCTTCAAAAACAATGGATTCAAATAAATGATATTATAAATATTAAAATAAATGTAATATGATTTTTTTATGCCAGGAAAGAATTTTAAGGATTATATTTACACCTTATATTTGAGTTAATTCCTTATTTTTAAATGAATCAGGTTGGTATAATTTTTTTAAAAATTCAAGTATGAATAGTGTCCAAAATTGACAAAATTCATAACTTAAAACATAAAATATTTTTATTAAGTGCTATTAAATTCCTAAAAAATATATTATTTGAAAAAATGGTTAATATAAGTCTAAATATTTATTAAATACTTTTTTAGGGTCGTTTTAATTGATATGTAAATTACATTAACTCCCAATGTGTAAATAACATGATATCACGGTAAGATTAAAAAGGAGAAAATAAGGGTGAAACCAAAAGGATAAGGATAAAAAATATATTCAATCCTTGTCTAAAAATTATTGTATTATGGTTATTACAATAAAAATAATCCTATATTTGAATTAAATGAGTTTTGGACCATTTTTAATCGATAATGAATTTATAATAAATTAATATTTTGAGAGTTTCTTAAAGTTCCCCTCTCCTCTCTTATAAAAGGGCACCTCATCCCTCTCCTCTTCACTCCATTTTGAGCCTTCAAGCTCAGCCAAACCCTTACCATTTCACTTTTAATCTTCAAAAATTATATTATATATGTTATTGTATTCTCAAAATACCAACTCTAGTGCCCTAAGAAGAAATTCAAAGTAGGCACATCGAGGAAGAGGTAATCTCTTCTACCGATTCTTTCAAATTTCATTCGTCTTCTACTTACTCTTCATTAGTTGTTTAATTATAATGTAAAAACATAATTATTAATCATATATTGATATAATATTATAAATATAAAGCAAAACTATTTCACCTTCTATCCATCCTATGAAAAATGAAATCACCATGCATACGTATGTACGGCATACCGTCTTCATGCTATGGTGTAATATGTTTTTCACCACTACCTTACATGGATTGGTATAATGATGTATATAATAAATATATTGGATTATTATGACATAATACTAATTCTGAGATATTATACACCATCCACTTCAATACCATTCAACAATTATGGGAACGATATCATCGCTTGTGTGTACATACGACTTATCATCTCCACGACGCGATGAGGCAGCTGTTCAGGACGATGTGAATGCTGAGCTTGATCATGCTGCAGTGGCCTCGGCTCGTATGAAGGGTAAGATGAAGGTCTTTGATGAAGAAGGGTTTCAACTAGTGACGTCGAAGAAGCTGAGGGCAGGTTCAGCCCAGGCATATGCTGATATTGGGAAAGCGGTTGTGTTGGAGAGCTCCCCTCTGCCGGTTGCTGCTACGGAGGCTGCCCCAAAGGATACTCTGGTGACGTTGAAGAAGCTGAGGGCAGGTTCAGCCCAGGTAACTACTGTGGGATCCCAGTTGGAAGGTGCGGTGATGGTGGATAGTGATAGTGTAGGCGAGGATGTTGCCCAGCAGGCAGATGCTGATATCGGGAAAATGGTTGTGTTGGAGGGCTCACCTATGCCGGTTGCTGCTATGGAGGCTTCTCCTAAGGATTCTCTGAGTGCTGAGCAAAAAACTCCAGCGACAGGAGTTAGTTTCTTTTCTATGCTGGAGTCCATTAATACTCCAGAGTTTGATATGCTTAATTTGGAAGGGCTAAAGAATGCAGGATGCAGCAATCATCGAGCTATCACCTTGCGACCCGCTGTTGATAAGGGGATGGAGTACCCTGTAGTAGTGTCCAACTCTGCTTTCCCCTTTTCTGGGACGCAGGTGATCCAGGATACAAAGGAGGCTCGGCCAGTTGATGAGATGCTGGTGATCCAGGATTCACAGGAGGCTCGCCCAGTTGATCTCCCTGCTGATGTAGCTCACCAGGAAGGCAATTGTGAGGGGTCTTCTTCTGGGAGAATGCAGGTGGCTGTGGACGGCACACTGGATGAGCAGACCTCTCCAGGGCATGTGTCCCAGCCTACTCAACAAGACTGGCTGGTGTCTCAGACTATTCCAGAGGATCGGCAGCAGATTGCGGCTGCAGATCATGCGGAGTATCCGGTGGAGCCAGGAGCTGGAATTTCACGGGGGTGTGGGCGCCCTCCAGCCAATCGAGGGGCTAGGGGTCAGGGACATCCTCGAAAAAGGTGATTTCTGTTTGTGGTGCCTTGCTTTTGATGTGGTTTGCTGCATTTTAGCATTTCCCCTGTATCATGCTCCTTGCAACTTTTATCTTTTTAATAAATTTGGGGTCATGGGTCTTTGTGCCCATGATCGAGCCTTTTCGGTAAATAATAACAGAATATATGAAACAATAATTCTACTATATTTATGTATATATATATATTTCATTTACTTACTTCTATTCAATTCAATAAGGAAACGAAAATAGAATTCATGCGTACATACTACCTACCCTCTCCATGAACGGTGTATTCCATTTCATTTATCTATCTAATATATATATATATATACTGAATATATATTATATATAAATAATTTTTTACATTCTCGAAGTATTTAAATCAGGATCTAGGTAATAATATCAAGAATAACAAGTCCAACCACGTATGATAAATAAAACGACTATTACCCAAAACATTGATTTAACATGGAATTCCCAAATGGAATGGTAATCTAAAGTCAAAATTAAATCATATATAATATCATAAATATTATTAGGGTTCTATTTCAAGTTAATAAAATGATTAAAAACACTATACAAGAGTTTTATACACATACAGAATAAATATGACCTATGTTAAGTGATAATTTTGCAATCTCTTTTTTAACGGAGATTATTTATACATAAGTATTTACTGGGGTTATATTTACCATTCATGTCCATGTATTATAAAAATGTTTCCATAAAATGTTTAATAATATTATATGTATTTTTAATATCATTTTTACCCATTGTGACTTTCACTCCATGGTTTGGAAGGAATCTTTCTTAAATTTACCATATGAGGTTTTTTTGACATTTCGAATAAAAGTATGAGGAAAATGTATTTTTTAACTTATACAGCATGAATGGATTTTAATGATTTCATGACACCATATTTCCATGAATCATCACCTACCCTATCTCCAGTTTATTTTCAACAAAATTATTTGCTTTTAAATTTGTGTGGTATTTTGAAAAAAAAACATTTTTGAATAAGAAATGATTTTTTCTTCAAGATCTAAGATCAAGTTGTTTATCAAAATTATTTTCCATCTAAGATGAAACTCATTAAATTATGGTATGTATCTATTCCTATTATTTGAATGATTTTATTGTGCTAATTATAGAATGGTATTTTATATGTATTATGTTATGATGGAATGTGGTTTATGAAAACCCATTTTATTTCTTGGGTTATGCTATGAAAAATAATTTATGTTTTTGTGTCATATGTAAGAATGATTTAATTATGAGATGGTTGAGACCTATATCTCCCTCCAATTAATTGGGTAAATATTTATATTTAATGAGATACGCATGAATGGAATGAAAAGTAAATCATATTCAGTAATACATGGCTGGAACAAAAAAGTAAATATGGTTCAGTAATGGACTGTGTCCACTATGGTGGTCTTGGCATCAATGCCTTGGCTACTATGGAAATAAGATTATGTTCTTATTTATTTTCCATAATAAATTGCATTATACCATTTCTATTTTATCATGGTTAATGTTCCTTTATGATCTATGCCTTACTAACTTCCAAGATTTATTTCATGACTCAATATTTTGATGTTTAAGCTTTATGTTCATGTTTTTACGTTCAAATTTTTTTGGTTAATTTTATGTTCTCCATGTTTTCCCTCAATGAGAATTTGAGATCGCCATTTTTATGTTTTATTTTCCCCAGTATATAAAGAAATGTTTTATATAAAAAAAATAAAAATGGGAAGATCTTTATGGGATATATTGATGATTTTTCACGAAGTTTGAAAATTATGTTCTGAGTTTCCAAATACAATAAACTAATACAGTCTTGGGGAGTATATTTTTATAATTTATTAATTATTCCGAAATAGAAATTTTATATCCATGTACATCAAGCTTGGGTCGTTATAAAAATTATCTCGGGTCTCCCAATGCTAACTGGAACAAGTTGGGTGTGAGAGTGAAACAACTCAGTAGGAAAACACCACAGAATCCAAGAATTTACATTACCAAGCATTCCATAAACACTATTTTTGATATATATATATATATATAGAAAATAGGTTTTTGGTTTTAAGAATCCAAACATATCTTTTAAAAAAATTCTGAAAAAAACATGTAATTCTTTTTTTAAATGAATTTAGATTTCAAAAAACCAATTTGAAAAAAAAACAAGAAAGAGACTAAAACTAAACACCAGAAGTAGGACATATAAAATGATTCCATAATATAATGAACCATTATACATATAGAAGGTTAAATAACATCATAACCGAAAAAATTTCCAGAAAAATAATATAGGATGATATATATATATAATTATAATCATGCCACAAACATCACAAGATGTGACTCGGTACATAATTAGTTCAGACCCACCTGTTAGTGTCTTGTGAAACTCCATAGTCAATAACCAACCTGTATAATCTAATCTATCCTCACAAGTGAAAAATACCACTTGTCCTATCCTCTATTTATGGGGTTTTTATCCTTCTAAACGAGACTATAAATCAACCATCACTCAAACATCTTGATGATTTATAAGTAGACCATGATAAAATTAAAAACTGAAATTGAAGAGGTCATCACACACATGGAATTAAATATAACCTGGAAATTCTATATTTAATGCATTTCTAACTCTTTGAAACCATCTTTGTGAAGATACTCTCTGAAGTAGGAAAATCGTAGGGTTTCTCTTCCCACATGAAACATTTCCCAAGTTACAACATGACTACACTTCATGATGGTTCAAACCATTTTCCATGTAACACCTTGATGTACCAAATAAGCCACACATGTTAAAATCCTATATTTTTTCAAACCCAACATTCCAAATGGTATTAAAAGCATGTTTTATTTCAAATAATTATTCTAAATTGAAAATATGTCCATGATTTCAAAACTAAACTAGAAAAACACATTTGAATTCATTTGGAAACCAATAATCCATTTGGGAGAATCGAGGAATTTTTAGAAATCCATTTGGATGGAAAGGGAAAATTAATTATGGTTGGAGGAGAGTATTTTTTTTAGAATAGTTGATACCTAGGTATATATTTTAATGGAACCCCCATTTCATTAAAAGTTCAAATATATATATATATGAAGACATAGTTCACAAATGGATATTCCCATATTCACTGACATATATATGGATAACAATAAAAATGTACAAGTCTCTAATTAATAGAACATAATAAATGCCCCCAAAAAGCACAATGATGCAAACATTGGCACAAAACCCATCCATAGGAAAAATTCAAATGTAAACCAATTTCACCGAAACTAAAAAAATGTTATGCATCACTTAAAAACACCCAGTTCCAATAAAAATACTAATGGGTATTATATTTAACACATATAATACATTAATTTTAGGTACATATTGGAATATTCATGGAAAACCCTTGGAAAAACATTCTCAAACAAACCACTAGTAAAGAATGCCATTTAAACACATCATATCACACCTCAACCATGAAGGACACAAATTAAATTCATTTTTTGAAACCTAAATAATAATATAGCATGTTTCGGAGAGGAAACATAATAGAAATAACTTCCTTAAGGACATAAAAATATGACCAATCTCTAAGTACGACATGTGGAGAACCCTAGGAGAAACAACACATCCTTAACACATTAACACCAAGAAATATATGCATATACACTTTTTCCAATGTATATATTCCCCAAATCAAGATAAAAAATGTGAAAATTGGGTATATAAATATATATATATATATACATTACTCTGTATGTATATTTGTGTAGGTCGCACCCAAGAAACCACAAAATATTGCCTTTGTTGAACACCACAAGAACATACCTTAATCAAACCCCATGAATCCTATGAAAAAAACAAACTAAAAAGAATCCCAAAAATAGGTTTGGGTTTACCCTAGATCAACCACACCATAAGGGTTAAAAGATACGAATAAAATAATGAAAAATACATGAAGTAGGAGGAGATGAGAAGTAAATTGGATCAGATCACATAAATAATCAGTATATTTAATGGAGAAAGATGGATGTCGTGTGCACCAGGTGCCCCTCTGGGTATCAAGTGAGTGGGATAGGAGGAGGGGTCTTGGTCTCCTGAGGGTAGGGGAAAAGGGGTGGGGATTGTTATAATAGTAATAATAATAAATTATTATTCTGATTTTGTTATTGTAACTATTAATTTCTATTTAATTGATTTTATTTTTTTTATTTTTTTAACCTAGAATGCCACATGGGTGGGATGCACGGTCTTACAAATAGTTTATTAACCATGATATTACCTATTTAGTAAAGGGAGAAGGCTATGTGGTATACTAGATGAGGTCTCACGGTCGTGCGACTAACCATGTAGGACAATAAGACATTTTTTTGGGTTACACAATTTGTAAGGGTCTAGAACATGATTTCATATAATCATTCCCCAAAAGTATTCCACCCTTAATCCCCCACCCAAATTTAAAATTCCATTGTAAAAATATTTAGAACTCAACCAAAAATCCAATTTCATTTTCACAAAACAATAATTAAACAAAATAAAAACAAGAACTATGGTCAGAGTGTGACATTGTTTATGACCATTAAAACATTATGATCCTTGAACGTCACCAACCCAATGAGAAACAAAAATGAAACCCAAAACCAAAAAAGGCCATCGAGGCAATATTTTGTCTTTTGAGTTATACAAGTCACAATAGATCATCTCAATAGATAAAAACAAGATGATCCATGGGTGAAAGGGATAGGTTATCCCCACCATTAAAGAGGACAACCATCATAACAACAATGAATCCAAACATACGGGTGGACCAAATGAAAGATACCAAATTCAATCCTCGAACCATGGATCAAAAACTCTAGAAGATGCCAACATCACCAAATAGTCACTACCCAAAAAAATAAATTCATTCAAAAATAAGGCTACTATACAAGATTCTACATCTATAAGACAAAATAACATATATTTTCAAAAAATGACAACATGGTAAGAATAAAATAGGTTATGACCACATATCTCTATGATCAACAACTAATGTTTCATGAAAATCTTCACTCAGAGACTTGGGGCTTGATATATGATGTATTGAAGTGTTTGCAGTCCTACAATCAAAATTTATTTATCCTTGATCAAAACATACTTTTTTGATAAAGTGACTTTATAATCCTTTATAAATGTCCCAAACTACCACATCGATGAGAAGACTTTAGGGAGTTACAACAGGATGGATTAGAGTTCTCAAACCAACCACCATGTTTGATAATGGGCATGTGGTCCAAAAAATAGATGAAGTAACTAATGAAGAAGAATTCATTAGAAAGGGTTTCTCAGGTTCCCACCCATCACTAGATGGGAAACCTCTCGAGCACTTAGAGAAATAGACTTCCAACCACCATGTGAATCTATATAAAAACAAGAACATCTTGAAGCACCTCATCCCCCCATCTATTAAACATACCTTTCTTCATTGAGAAAAATATATTCTCAACCTCTGGATGGAGACCCCACATCGAGAGATGAACTTTTAGCTTGTCTCTCAATGCCACCCATTAGTAAAAGAAACTAGATCATTCTTGATGATCGATTCTGCCTGTTATTGTGAATTGGCCTTGCTAAGAACCCGTGAAATTTTCCACTATATAAAATCTAAAATACCTCAACCATCATGGAAAATGGAGAAATGATGGGGAGAATATAATGCAACCAATCTTTGGGAGTATGAAAACAACCAAAAACTATAAGTGAATCCTTAAAAACATGTTGGGACTTTCTAGGTCATATAATCTAAATAGGACAGAACATAAGAATAGATAAAAATCAGAACAAATCTCAACCAAATAAACACCTAAACCCAAAACAACAAACTCATAATCAAAAATACAATAATACAATCCAATAGCTATCTTTCAGAAACCATAATTTTTTATATTCACTAATTTTCAAAACTAATTCCCTATTTAATATATAATATCATTCCATCACATACACATTAAAAAATACCACTTCAACCACCCATTTTAAAATAGGAAATCCATTATATTAAAAAACCCTTTCCATCAGTCTAAAAATTATAAAAACCATTTCATAAAACCATAAAATATTATTCAAGAAATAATCCACTTTCTAAATTGTACTCATGATAAAAAATAAAAAAACAAAACATAATCCATATATAAAGTTTTCATGTTGGAAACCAGTGATAAAAAAACCCCACAACATGGTTTAGCAGAATATTTTATTATCATTCCCCAACCACTAGAAGTATTTTCATCAATTCACTTCGGATCCCCATGGGTCTCTACTCTATAAAAGTTCACATTATAGTGCCCATTCCCTTCCATTTTTATTCCTTAAATCGAAATCTTAAGAATACAACCAATACACCAACAATATAAACCCAAAAAAACTTAGAAAATCGACCATACAACACCTAGAAACACAAGGATAAGAATGAGTATGAGTTAGAAATTCTCTTCATGTACCTACCTCTCATGTTTTGATAGTCCTATCTCTAGTATAACTGACACCCAAAATATGAAGGGCTTATTTGATACCATTTTTTTCAAAAACATACATGGGTTGACCCCAAGATGGTCATATGAGCTAGCTCACAATAAGGCCGGAGAGGAATTCCCGACCCTCCTATACTAGAAACTAGTTCCATGAATTAGAGATAACAAAATTTTGAATGATTTATCCCATATAACAAGAAATGAATAAATAAAAAAAATAAAACAATCACCATCAATAGAAAAAAAAAATGAAACATACCTCCATGTGAAAACTAGGTCACCACCTTCCACAAGACCAGCCTTCTCCATGAGTGAACCTAGAAAATAATTAGAACCTAGAAACTAACTCAGGTTTTATAATGCCAAATGAAAAAGTAGGCTGTGGCCATAAATATCTCATTTGGTAAGCATGATTGGATCCATGAAAATAATTTCTTGAGATAGTCCAAACAAATTATTTTGGAAATAAAATTAGAATATATGTTTTTTGGTAATAGGTAAAAAAACAACTTTTACATCATTTTTTTTAAAATGAAACATAGTTTTCTTTTTAAAAAAAGAACTTCCATGTCAAAATCTGGTTTGAAATCCCATACAAAGAAAGAAACCATAACTAAACACCGACAACATGAAATATCAAATGATTCCAAATGATAATGAAACAGTATAAGTATAGGTTGTGAAAATATAGAAAATCAAGAAAACAAAGTGCCTCAAAAATAATGCAGGAACATATAGATATGTATTCCTGAATAAGATAAAAAATATCTAGAAGAAACCCTAGATGTACTCATTTGGGACCACCTATCGGCATATGGTGCTCCTCCATAGTCAATAAAAAACTGGTTAATATGAACTACCCTCACCAGTGAAAATCCCACCGAGACTATCCAATATTCATGGGGTTCTAATATATCTAATCGTGACTAGAAAGAAACTACCACTCAACCCTTTAGATGAGGTATAGAAATCCAATGATAAAATTATAATGGGAAAGTGAGGAGGTCATCTCATGCATGACATTAAATATAACCCATATTTTCCACCATGCATGCCTTTCCCACTCTCTGACATTGGAAATGCGAAGACCCTCTCCAAAGGAGGACAACCATAGGGATGCTCATCCTAGAGGAAACATTTCATAAGTTCCAACCAATAAAAAACGTCACAAAGGTTCAAATGATATTAAAAAAATCACATTAGTGTACCAAACATTCCTTAACATTAAAAACCAAAATTTATTTTCGTAACTATGGTTCCAAAATGACCTATGAGAAAGCTTATTATCAAAAAATTATTCAAATTTTTTAATTAGGCCCAGATTTATAAATTGAACTTGAAAAAAAATTATCTCATTGGTAAACCAAGAATTTATTTGGGGAATATTTGGTTTTTTTTAAAACCATTTGGAAGGAAATAAGGTGGTAGGAGAGTGTTATTTGAAATCCAAAGATAATAGGATAGAAATTTTTATAGAACAACCATTTATATGAATGTTCTTATCTATATGTTCATCCCATTAACATATGGATATTATAATATTCACCAATATAAATATGGATAATGATAAAAATAACAATTTCTTTGATTAAAATAATATAAGGAATGTCACACCAAATAACAAAGTTCAATACATTGTAATGAAACCCTTTAAAAAAATAAACAGACATGTAAACCAATTGTGTTGAAACTAAAACAAGGATATACATCACTTTAAAAACCCATTTACATTAAAAATTCCACTAGGCATTAGACTAAGCACTTAGAATATTTAAATATTAGGTATATATAGAAATATTCATGGAAAACCTTTAAAAACCCAATTTTCAAACAACCCACCAAAAAAGAATTCCATAGAAACTCATTATAGAAAACCAAAATCATGAAGGATACAAAAAAATCATTTTTTAAAACCTCAAGAATTATATAGAATGTTATAAAAGTAAATTAATGGACACCCCTACATAAATGACATGTGAACATGAAAAAACTGTATGAACAACGTGATGAGAACCCAAGGACCATGAAGTATAGGCTTAACACAAATACACCTTTTTATATATGCATATACCCATTTTCAGTTGTATATATTACCCAAAACAAGTGTTAAAATTTAAAAAGTGGTTATATATTTATACATATATATATATATATATACATACCTGTGTATGTATATGTGTGTAGGTCACATATAGGAAGCCATAAGATGCCCCCTTTGATTAATGTTGGTTAAACGAATATCAATCAAACCCCATAAACTCATATAACCAAAAATCAATAAAATATAATCCCCAAATAGGGTTATAATCTAACAAAGTTAATTTAAACAACAATATAGAAAAGAAACCCAAGAAATAATGAGAAAATAGAAAAGAGAATGAGAGGAGAATCCTACCATAGGATCACCACAAATCGAAATAAAAATATACTGATCAGAGGGAGTCGGGAGGAGGTTATGAATGTTTGGAGGCCCTATAGGCATTTGGTGAGGTGGACAGGGGGAGGGGGCCTTGTCATATGACGATAAGGGGAAGGGGATAGGGGGTACTTATAATAATAATAAAACATTTATTATTATTATTATTATTAATTTCATTTTAATTTAATTTAATTTAATTTATATATTTAATTATTTGACCTAGAAAGATACATGATTTAGCCGCATGATATGTGAGACCATATTCCAACTCTGCAGTACCCTCGGTCCCAAACTGACGAGGATGTAGAGTATGTTGGAGAAGTTCTAACAGTTGTTAAAATAACTATGAGGAATATGAAATAATTCTATCAAGGTCACATGGTTTGAAAGCAATTGTTTCATGGTTTACCCTAATAGTGGGCCAACTGTACTCTACCCTCCATCTCCCACCCCAAAAAATAAAATTATTTTTGAAAAATATCCACAACTCAACATGAAAAACAACTGGATGGTCAAGAAACAAAAAGTACATATAATAAAAAGAAACACTTCAGTTAGGGTGTGATAGATTGGTTTTTTTGGTAATATATCTACAAATATGATTCCTATATTAAATTTGAAAACAAAAAAATATAACATAATATTTTATTTTTTAATTAATAACATTATTACCTCTATAATATTATTGCACATAAATCTTAATACACTTCATGGAACCCTGTGGAAGGAGAAAAAAATAAATTTGAGATCAAATTCTTATTAGGAGATACGTAAAATGGAAACTATCATGAATGAATAATCATAATCAACATTGAATAGTAAATATATAAACACACATGAAATTTAATCAATATGTTGAAAATTAAATGAATATAGATATAATATAATCATGAACATATCATGAATTATACGAAATGAAATAATCAATACGGCATGGTAAATGATTTAAAACATGTGCTATTTAATCAATAAATAGAGAATGAAATGCATCCCTAGATAATATCATCGAGAAAATATAATGGATATTAATATAAAGCATAATCAATATAGCAAGGTAAATAACTGAAGACTCATTCCTTTAAATTACTATGATGACTATCATGATAAGAAAATATATAATCAATATAGTATGGTAAATTGTAAAAAACATATAATTTTATCAATAAATGAGAATTAAATGAAACCAGAGATAATATCATTGTCAAAATCTCATGGATAATAATAATAGAACTATTATGGAAGTAAATTTTTAATTAATATAAATAATTATCTCATGAATAATGATACATATACCACTATGAGCTTTCATAATATGGTTTAAAAATATAGGTAAAACCCATTTAATGTTAACATAATAATTTGTATTATGAGAGATATTGATTCATCAAGCGGATATATAATTCAAGTCCCCACCTATCACTATAGGTCTAATGTATTCCTCATATATCAAATAATTGATTTAATTCCTGAAAATTGAACAGTATCATCAAATATCCATATTAATGAAAGGATGTGGATTTACCAATATATCCCTATATAAAAAAATAAATTTCAATGTAGAGAACCGCATGTAAAAATTATATAATTTTTAGTAATAAACATTTCCATGATAAATAATATTTATATTTAGAAAAAAATTTAATGTCCACTAATCACAAGAAAGTGAATATTCAAAGGGGAAGTTAATGAATAAAAAATGAATCAAGGAAGTGAATGTTAATAATATATTTGGTCAAAATAATCATATACCATCAAGAGGAATAATAAGAATTATATAAATATATAATATATCTAGTTTTGTATATTTAAAATAAAGGGTTGTGTCCTTTATGAATAAATATATATTAAAAATTATCATTGAGAATATTCTTACAAAATATATATTTTTTAATTAAAAATAACATTTTAAAGCAAAAAAAAATGAAAACAATTCTTTAAAATAACATTTGAATATTATAAAAACAATATTTAAGGCATGTATTGTTCATAATGGTATTAAATTACATACACAATTAGTTTGTTAAAACAATGATTCCTTTCACTATTTCAGTAACATCTAAATGGGAATTGTTTTGAAGAAGACATGAGGATTATTTTAAAATAAAAAATTAGAATGAAAATATGGGTAAAATTTCATTAATAAATCATTTAGAAAATGGTTAAAAATATTTTTCAAACATTTTAAGAAAACATGGTTTTGGAAGAAAAATCATTTCTGACCAAGTAAGGAAATGATGTCTGATTATATTAAAAACAATTTTTCAATCATTTTAAATACCTAGGAGTAAAAAATTGGTATTATTACCTAAAAATGTTCAAAAATAACCATAGATAAATAAAATTAAATGGTTTATTAAAATACTATCAACTAATTTCCTTCAATGGAAGTTCATGTATAAACAATCCTGATTAAAATGATACTATGAAATAAACCCATACTAATATATTGACATTGATGTGAGAAATAATCAATGAGTCAATTGTGTGTATCATATTTAAATTTACATAAGACTAGTGTAAATACAAAAAAAATATATTTTTAAAATTATGTACACATATAATCTAAGAATAAAAAATACAATGAAGACGTAATATAACCTGATGAAGATATAGTGATTTATAAAATTATTTACCACTTGGTAATATTAAAAAAACCTCTTTGATGAAATTACTCCAATATAAACTTAATATAACATTAATTACTAATTAATAGAAACATTACATGAAGAAAAGAAAATAAATACACTATATAAAATAATTTATGGGCATAACATTACAATATTCTGTAATAAAGGTAAATAGAGACGAAGTCCCTTAGAAACATCACATCATTAAATTGGGGATTAATTGATGAAATTCATTATGTGTATAAATTTTGAATCTAAATAAAACAATTTTAAATACAATTAAAAATAAAGAAAATTAATTACAATCACAATCTTTTCATGAAAAAATCCATGAAGCATTCATTTTTCCTAATGAATGGAAATTGTGTTAAGAAACCCCTTACCTCACGCTTCCTTTTGGTAAAATGTTTTTAGACTCATTTACAATGGTTTTAAACATGTTATTACCTTCTAATAAAACCATATTAATATTTATAATATCATATATTATCTTTTTATAATATCTTTTCACCTATTAATTAATAATCTTTCATTATTTTCATTTTTTGTATTAATCGCCTTGTTTTATTATTCGTTATTTTTCAGGAAAGTTGAAGTTCTTGTGAATATTATAAAAATTCATCATATATATAATATTAATAAAAATATCATACTTATACACCAAATGTAATTTTTATACTCATCCTGAAACATGGTTTTGATAAATTAAGTATTTTATGATCATGGAGATGGTAGGTCATACATATGCATTAGTAATGGTTCCATTTTTTAATGATCATAATGGAATGACAATAATAAATATTTTATATATATAGAATGATTATAATATCACATATAACAATTTTTTTATTTAAATATTCATATATATATATTTAATCCTTGAGATTTGGTGATGAAAATATAGTCAGATCACTCTGTGAAGGCTGTATTCCACACGTATGCGAATGAATTTATAATCATTCAGTGTGTGAAAATGAATGAAATAAAATGATAAATAATATCTTTTAGGAATCATAAATATTTTATGCAGATAATAACTATGTCATGTATGTTAAATAAATTCATTTACATTATCCTTATTACCTTCCATGTGAAGTGTTAGCAAAAAACAAATCACATCCCTTCCCGAGGCAGTGGTCCACTGTATATACAAGCAAAGTTATTATATCCAATATGGAATAGAAACTAAAAAATTATATATCATATAATTAATAAACAGGTTTAATAAAGTTTTAAATTATATATATACTTTATATCCATAATCATACCCAATCGTGGGAGGAGTTAATCGAAAAACAAATGAAAACAGTTCGTGAGGCGATAGTCCATCGTACGCACGAATGATATTTTCATAACTCATTTGATGGTAGTGGGGACGGTTTAAGGTAATGAAATTAAAATTAGAAAATCTCATTTTATTTAATAAATTTATTTTATTTTATCATAATTTCATATTAATAATTAAAGTAGGTGGATGAAGAGATAAAACAAATATGCTCATCGAAGAATGTTACCTCTTCTTCAGGAAACCCCCTTAGGTTAGCACTAAAAGA
The DNA here is from genome assembly GCA_963277665.1 of Viscum album. Taxonomy (NCBI): domain Eukaryota; kingdom Viridiplantae; phylum Streptophyta; class Magnoliopsida; order Santalales; family Viscaceae; genus Viscum; species Viscum album. The sequence continues at coordinate 401,364,739 of OY728136.1, read as the reverse complement.
CTTCCTAGGTTGTATTTATGAAAAAAATAAGCATTATAGAATGGAAATAGGGATTTTGGGTAGTTATTTTTGAAGATAATGGATGATAATAATGGATTTTAATGTTTGAAGAAGTTATGATAGGGGGTCATGATTTATATGTGAGGTGATCAACACACTTTTAATTTTGGAAAAGAAACAGGTGTACCCACATTTTTTAAATTCTAAAAGGGTAAAAAATAGATTATTATTGATCAATAGCCTTTATAAGGTTACAATATTTCAATAATATATATTTTATACATGTTTTTATGTCATTTTTATTCTTATCATATTAGTTTAACCCTCCGATAAACCCATTTCTATATCAACTACGGTAAATAATATTTACTTTTTTTACTATTCATTATGTTAAAAAATTAAGTTAAAATTATTAGATAATTTAATTTACTATTATTAAAAATATAAAATACATTTTTCCATATTCTATTAATATAATTATAGATTTTTATTTTAAAATTAATCTCACATTCACGATAACAAACTATGTTTTAGTGAGGAAATGATCAAAAACATACAAAGTTTTCATATCAAAATTCAATATGAAAATAAATATAATGAACTGTATTATATTAAATGATATATATATTTAATAATTTTACATTATTAAATAATTTAAAATATAATTTAGTTTTCTAAATATTTTGTACAAATTGGTAGTTTTCAAATAAAATTCATTATTTTTCACTATTCATCAAAAAATGAAACATTTCAAAAATCTCCCAAACATTCAACATAAGATAATTTATATATCATGATTTTAAAAATAATTTTAATTTGAAATATTTTCTTATTTTTTTTATGTTTTTATAAGTTATTTTTTAAATTATGCGATCAAAGCATAACTAAACAGCCTATTAGGAAAAACAGAGTTTTTAGGTAAACATTTATTTTTATTTTAGATTATTTTAAATTTATTTATAATAAATAGATAATAATAAATTTCAGTTTTTTTACTATTTATCCCTTCACATTTAATGGTTAGTTTATAAAGGTGTACTGTATTACAGTTCACATTGACCTGGTGTTGTGCGTTCTATAAGCTATCAAAGAGATTAAATTTAATGAAATATATTTTGGGGGTTGTTTAATCACAATGTTTCATGTCCCATACGATATCAAAAAATATTTTCTTATTTTTAAAATTGTTGGGTGTTATATGTTTTTTTATCAATGGGGTATACGATATCAGGAAGATAGAGTTGGTGAAACAATACTACATGTCATTATTTAATAGAGAGAAGTTGTAGTCTAGAGGAGTATGTTATTATAATATAGAAATATATATTGGAGATAATTTGAGAAATTATTTAGTCAAAATGGGATGCAATGTTGTTTTGGTGAAATAAAAAACACTATAATGTTTTTATGTTTGAATTATTGTATAATATGATATTATAGTTTTGAAATTTATAGTGTAAATTGGCAGAAAAAATAAAAAGGATGTGATTTTTTGGGAACAATATACTAGAATCATTAATGGTGTGGTATTTTTTTATCAAATTGAATGATATTTAGTCAAATATAATTATTATTTTATAAATAAATGATTATTATGGAGTTTAAAAAAGAAAGTAAAATGTGTTTGTAAATGAATAACATTGAAACAATTATTTACATTATGTGTAATATTTGAATCTAAATATCAAAGTCTGTTTAATCTTTGAATGTTCACTATAAAATAATATGTTCAAAATAATGAGTTATCACAATTGTGATTATAAAATTTATAATGATTTATATATCTAATCATGAATATATATATATATATATATATATATATATTATGTCATTTAAATCAATAGAACAATGGATGTGTATGGGTGAATTGATTATTTATTTATCTATGTAAATGTGGTCAGCATTTTTTAAAAGAGTCAACTTCATTAATAAAAATATTTATATTATTGATTCAGAGGTTATTTAGTATTGAATAATTATATAAGAATGGTTATTAGTATTTTTTTACTTGAAAATGTAGTTTTTTTCCAAATTATTCACTAGAAACATATTTAAATAGAAGTGAATGATTGATTTTGTTTAATATTTTAATAGATCATGAACTAGTTTTCATTTTATTTTAAATGGAGTACATGGTTTCCATATTTATAATATATAAATGTTATGATATTAATGAGAATTCAAAAAGAATATTTGGATTCATTTAAATTAATAATAACCCTCAATATATTGGGGAAATAACAAGAGAATTTTTTAATTATTAACTAAAAAATATAAGACGAATAAAGACTCCAAAGAAAAAGAAAATTAAAAATAGTTATATGAAATTATATATTGTTAGAATAAATTTATAATTCTTATCTTTTAAAAATAAGAAGATTATAGAGAAAAAAATCATGTTTATATTATGTTCAAGTGAAAACAAATATGTGGGATCAGTGATAATTATAAATTCTCTATTTTATCTATATATTCTAAATACAAAATATTTTTATCATTTATTAATATAATAGATCATATAGGTAGGAAGTGTATGTTTCCATTGGGAAGTAGTTTGTGAACGATAAAACACTATGATGGATGTGAGCCTTTTTAGTGGCCTTTACAATATATTATATTCACATAATAGTATGGTAGTGATTTTTTTATACTTGCACATTATTGAGGGATAAATAATTAGATATATCCCATTTGGGTGAAACATGTAAAACATAGTGATTCCATGTGTTCTTGGATAATTTTTCTTATCTTCAAGAATAAAAATTATGTATTTATTTTAACAAATAATTTTTTTCCATCAATAGGTTATCATTTGAGAAAAAGAAGATGATAACTTTATTCATCTCTATTAAGGTCTCATAGGACTTTAGTCCCATCAAAATGTTATAAATCAAAATAAAAAACAATGAGTTAGTAATATTGAATGAATTTTCTAGAGCCCATTTCTATTATTCTTAAATTATTTTAAAAAATTATGATCTTTTTTATAAATAGTAACCCATCAACCATATTCCTCTTCACTTGTACACCCTTGATCTGATTCACTCTATTTTTCAATCTCACATATACCTTTTTAGGAATCAATAAACTCATAAGGATTTCTTCTTCAAATAAAATTAAATATTTAATGTAAAACTGTATTATTATTCTATTTATCCTTTTTGAATATTACCTTTCATCTTGAATATCTTATAGTATCCTCATGGGGATTCTTTTAGTCATTAAATTGTAGATCCTTACTTATACATCCAATGGATTCTTTTTTACCTTAGTTTTTGGTGATTAATTTGTACAAGAACAATACAATCAGATTTATTACTATGTCATCTTGATTATAGAGGTTTTTACTATTTTAGTTTCCATACACCTTTGATGTAGATCAAGAAATGATATTTGGGTAGGAAATATGGTAGAAATGACAGAACATTAAACAATCTGAGGCAGTATTTCATTGTGCCTTATTTTTTATTGGATTTGTGTTCTCCCTACAACTATAATCTTTTTCAGTGACTACACCCTCTGGTTTTTCCCATATAGGTATTTATTATTTATTGTGCATTTTCTTTTTCTTCATGTTTATATAGATTTTTATTTTGTTTTTTTGAGTTGTAGTTAGTCTTTAATAAGTGACCCAATTGTTTTCTCCCCCTCTAGTGTTGTTCCATACAGTTTCATTTGGAAAGAGTTTCTTTTAAGCTTTCCCTGATAATAGTTTTATTTTATGGTGTTGGAATTGTAGTAGTGTTGGGTTTGGATTAACTGGAAATAATATGTTTATTGTGTTTAAATTATCTATATGGTGTCTAATGAGAAGGTGTGGTGGTACTTAATCAATAAACTATCTCATGGGGTATTTATGTTTACTAATCTAGTTGGGTGACAATCAATATCTTTTTCCTAATGATATGTGACTTGATTTTGATCCTTTATTATTGTCCATATCCATCTCATGCATGTCAATTCCATTCAATCATTCCTGGGTGTTCTCCTATATTTTATTTATTTTACTCATATCCAATTTAAAGGATTTAATTAAAATTGTAAAACAATTATCATTAAAAAAATATCCACATTAGTACATCCCTTATAATGTAATATTAAATAGAGTTGTCTAATTGTTCACTATATACTCAATTCATGAGTTCATTACAATTAATAATTATTCTTCCCTTAATATTATTAAATTATTATTATATATATCTTTTATATCATGTATTTTTGGTATTTTGGATATTAAAATATAGGAGGGTGGATTTTTTCTAGGTGGGATAAGGTATATCTAGTTTAAATTTAATAGGTAATGAAATGGGAATAATTATTTTTTTGAACAAATTAACCGTTAAAATCAATGTAAATGTAAGTAAAATTTTCTTCTTAAATTATTTTGATCCTTGAAGTGAATCAAATATATGGTTCACATGAATCAAATTTTATAGAATATATACCCATCACTATCATGGTATTTCTTTTTTATAATCCTCAGTAAATTAATATTAATACATATATATAATTTTTTCATAGTGATTTAATCATAAAAATAGATTTAATAATTTTCATGATACACTATTAACAATATTCCATTAAACTAAAACATTATCTTTCTCCATGGTTATCTTGATTACGAATACCCCTTTATTGAAGGAAAAGTTTCCCCTATATGATACACTAAATTGGTTTGAGTTTTTCTGTAAATAAATACACATTTTACTTATTTGTGGGTTAAATTTGATGATTGATTTTATGCAATGGACTATCATGACTTGACCCTATTTGGATTCACTATAATCCAAAAAAGATTAATTGTGAACCCAAAATCTAATATCTAATAGATGGAGGGTTGGTGATAATAATTTACTATATAAATCATAGATTAGGATAGCAATTATTCTTTTTAATATAAGATAAAAACATTAAATCCATAATTAAAAGAAAAAATACCAATAATAGGCTACAACATCAAACAATAAACATATGCATATGTTTTTCAATATGCATGAATAGTTTTTTTGGTGGAAAACACTTGTCGATGAAAATAATCCTATATGAAACTTATAATTTAAAATACCATATTTCTGCATATTTCACTTTTTATCACGTTATTTTACTGTTAATGAAAATTACAAAAACATCACCATTATAAAATATGAATGTGTTTATTTATAAAAATGACCTCCATTTTTTAAAATAAATATAAATTAATAAATTTCAATATTTACCTATATTAGAAAAAATATTTTTTTATTGAAAAATGTAAAAACTTATTTACTAAAAAAGTATAATTTAAATTACATTAGGTTATATTTATTGAGTAACTATTTTATGGTATTTTCACTCTTATATTTACTTATTTAATATATGATAAAAAATACATTGAATTTTAATTCAGAAATTTCCAAAATTTCTAATTTTACTATTCAAATGACCGGGTTCTTATTCCAAGGATCATATTATAAGACATATAATTATAAACATCTTTTAAATACCTATTGTTCAAGTCAAATTTTATTCACTAAAATTATTATCAAGGATATTTAGAATTTATTTATAAAATGTAAATATTTTTTAAAATAGTTTTTTCATTTATAGTGTTTTTCAAATGTGTGATAGTTCTAGGGGATCACAATTGACTAGAATTTAAGCTTCTAGTTTTTTTATCCACTTTTATCATTTTCCTATTATTATTTTATCAATTTTATTGAGTTTAGTAATATTTCATATGGAATATTATAAATTATTTATAATAGTTATTCTGGTGAATGTAACAATATAGTTGGGTTGTAAAACTATGTTGAAATAAAAGGAAATATGTTGTAATAAGATATATATATATATATAATAGTAACTCAAGTATTATATGAATAACCCATGATTACTATTGGACTCTCAAATATTATTCATCCAACTTACTTTTTCTTCATATATATTAGTGGTCAAGTGTCTATATATCACCACAAATTATCCATGTCAGCCTCACAACATGGCCTTGATTATATCTATTATACCATCATGTCAGTCATTACTTATACGAATCTTGAGTAGTTGAGTAGAAAAATAATTTACCAAATCCATCCTATATATTCTCCTAAAATTATTCATCTTATATAAAAATTTCTAATGTTCCCTAATATGTGTAACTAAATATCATATAGTGAATATGAACCTAATGGTTAGGGTTAACTATAACCTACATACCTTATATAAGATAATCCATGAGAACCCAAATTTGACATAACATTCCCATTCAGATGTTTGGGGCCTTCACAAGATTTTTCATTTGGAGGAATATAAATAAAATTATTTTATGGGTTTTTAGTCTCACTACCTTATTTTAGGTGGTACCTTTAAATGTAAAATATTTTGACAATGATCTTTTATGAATACATTCAACCGAATTAATATGTTTAAAATTAATGTATGACAGTTTATTCATCTTTCCATTGGTATTAATTTTCGAAAAATAAAATCCAATTATTTTCCCACATATAAAAAATTAATTTCACGAATAAGGTACACTAAATATCTTTATTTAAATGTGTATAATTATAAAAAATCAAAAATACCTACAAGAGAAAGTTTCATATAGAAAATAGGCAATCCATAATTTTCTGGAAAAAGTTTTATCCCCAATGATGGTGAGTTTTTTAGACCAAATACCAACTATTCAAAGACTATTACCCATGTATGACCCCAATATTGATATAATCTAGAATCTTAATATTTTCAAATCATAATTATTCTTTAATATAAACCAAAAAAGTCATAAATAAATAAAATTTGTGGTTGAATGTAACTAAATATCCTGCCATACCGATAATTATAATCTATATATGTTTGTAATTAAGTTTATAAGTATATTATTAACAATTTAAAATAAATTATACATTCATAAATAATATAAATAATTTATATTCATGAGTAAATAAAGTAAGGACTAAACTAAATAAATAATCATTTCATAAATTTTGATGTAAGATGAACATTTATAAACATTTAATAAATTAAAATTTATAAATACAATATAATTAAAGATAATTTTATGGAAATTTAATAAAATAAATAAACATAGTTATTTCAAAAGTATATTAATTATAAAAATTCATATAATTATTTATATCAAATTTAATATGAACTCCTTCATATTCAAAATATAATAAAAATTATATTTTATTTAATCAATTTGTATAAATTAAATATCAATAAATTTGTTTTAAATTAACATTGATCAAAATAGCCCAAATGGCATTTTTTTATTATTTAAATAAATTTCCAAAATAAGGGATCTAAATTAAAAATATATAATCCTATATAAAATATTTGAAATTTAGCCTTATTTTTAAATTTTTGGGCACTTTATAAATTATTAAACTATGTAAATCCACTTCAATAATAGGTCGCATTCATAAAAATATATTTGATGCAATTCAGAGTCTCCATCATATTCGGCATGGGTAGAGTGGTGTTTGATAATTTTATAAAAAAATTATTTATCATTGTAAAAAAACAGTCATATTTTCTATACACTATAATATTTTATTTCTTATATGACAACACTTATAAAGGGAAATAATGTCTACTTCAATTGGATGAATCCATTTTTGGTAGGGGTACCATGTCATTAAATTTTCACTTTTCAAAGATCTATTTTTTAGAAACCTATTAGGATAATTTTGTATATTCAACAACATGGTTATTAAATGTTTATAAAACAACTCAACTTTTCCTTAAAATTCATTATGGTTATAAAAAATATCCAAATCATAACCATTATTCATCAATCATATCATGGTTCAAGAAAATATCACTTTTTGAATTTATTAATATATCTAATAACACATTACTTATATAATCAACATGACTATGATACCATTGAATGGTTTTAGAAAAGACAATTATAATCCAAACATAGAAAAAAAACAACCACAACCCATTATTCTAGAAGATATATTTCTAACGCCCCAACATTTTAGTTTATTTTCATTAAAAATGAATACAATGTTCAATAGTGTGTGATTCATGAAACACCATGATTAAGCATACTTTGATATACTATAGAAATATTATTATTTAAATATGACAATTATAACCTAGCCATCGGTTTGGTGGGTATAAATAGAGGTGATGAAATTACAAATTATATGTCGATTTTTTATTTATTTATTCATATTTTCTTATTAATTACTGGGAAATAATCATCCAATTATGTATAAAATAAATAATATAATATAATTAATAAAACTTATAATGGTATGAAAGGATCATTTTTCATTAAAAATTCATCTTTACTTATATAGTGTATTTTTATTTGAAAGGTAAATTTATGAATTTTGGAATCCGTATTTGGTAAAATGAAAATCAATTTTTATATACTCTTATCAAATATTTCTTATGTTAAATATTTTGGATCTTTCTTAAGAAGATGATTTTGAGTGAATAATGATAAATGTTAATTTTTTTAAAATTGTTAATTATTTTTATTAAATAATGTTATTTAAAAGTTCCATTATATTTTTGATTGTTTAGATTAACAAAAAATTTATTTTGATAAACTAATATAATTAATTATGTATGAGTCAATAATATGGTTTTTTGGTGTAAATTCATTTTTATGCTTAAACCCATTATTTTTCTAAAAAACTAGTTTTCATTGTGTTTTTCACACCTATATTGAAATTTTCAATTGAAAAATATAGAAAATAGATAATATAATATGTATTTCCTATTTGAAATAATCATATTGAAATTATTTAATATGGTTAATTTCACATTTAATTATTATGATTAGTCCCCATGGTAAAAGTTTATCATCATGTACATGGATAAAATGGTACAATCATGATTAGAACTATTAAATAAGGTCTAAAATAAATCCAAAACATTTCATTATTTTAATTTATGAGTTTATTTCTACTGTAATCATCCTCGACTTCAAATTGTGTCATTTCGGTACCGCAACCTTTGATTATAGCCTTTATTTTGATTTAAGCAAAGGATAATTCAAAAACAACACTCTCTCTCACATATTATGATTCCATTAAGTGAACATAGATATGAATGATATATGAAAAATATATAATTAAATTTTTTTATTAATAAAATATATTTTATATAGTAATTTAATGCTAATTTTTATTAATGGTAGAACTACAAAGAACATTTAAACCAGAATAATGCAACACTTTAGAAAGCAATCAGAAAATGAAGAAAATGTTATTTGAAACATTAATGGTAATGTTATTAGAATTAATTATGTTGTTAAAAAAATATCATGGGTAATTATAAAGTAATAGTGATGGTATAAATATTTATATTCAAATTATATTATTTTCTTCCTTTATTTAGTGTCATTTTTTTGAAGATTACCAAAAATGAAATTAGGTGGTATTAAATGATTAAAAATTATTTTTTAATAATTATAAAATTATAAAAATACAATATAAATTAATTGTGAAATTATAATATATAATGAATGGTACATTTATATAATAATTTATTTTTTTAAAACGAATTTCAGGATCCATTGAGATTGAAAATTTTGTTACCACAGTCAAGGTTAAAAGGGTTAATAAGGGGGTTAAACTATGTTATTTTGTTCAAAATTCAACATAATATTATATAAATATTATGTGATGAATTTATTTTAATAATAAAACCATTATATTCAATTATATGGTACTCTAGAGAAATTTTCATGAATTATACATATATTACATATTAATATTTATCTATTTACAAGATTTACACACACCTTACTTATAAAAAGGCACATCCTCCCTTTTATTGTAGACACTTTTTTAATCAAATAATCTTGAAAAAACCTTTGAAAAATATTTTAAACTTCCATAAAAATATTCAATAGTCATTGTACCTCTAAAAATACCATCCCTGAGAACATTAAGATGAGACCCCAAGGCGGTTTCTAGAAGAAGAGGTAATCATAATCATTGAATACTTTTAAGTTAATTTCTAAATATACCAAAACCAAGTATTCAATAAAAATATTAATATATTTACATAAGAAACATAAGGTTGTTGAAATATTATTATCTTAATACAATAACCATTACCTATTTATTATCATTCCCAATTGAAAACAAATATGTTGTCATCCATAAGTACGAACTACAATCTCCATGACAACCATATTTTATTCTTTAAACTACCTCTTATGGATGTTAATGTAAATTGATTAAATGGTTATATATCATGTTTATAACATTTTTACAATTATATAAATGTAAATATGATCAATCATATAACTCTTCCATCCATTTTAAGATAATATTTCCAGTCTTGTGTAAATGTTGACTACCACCTCTATGAAGTGATGTGGGTTGTTTTCTATTTACACATTATGAAGATGGCCATAAAAATTTATTTAATGAATATATATATATATATCATATATATGATATATTTTTTATTTTTTAAAAATTAATTAATATTTAAATTTATATCATTCCATCCATCAAAAAGTGAAATCATCCCCCATGTGTATGTATGGACTACCTTCTCAATGAAGTGATGTAATTGATTTCTCATCACCGCCTTAAACGAATGTTAATAAATTTTATAAAAAGAGTAAATATAATAATTTTAACCTGAATATTATTTTTTATATTATGAAAATATTACCTAGATTTATGGAATATAGCTTTCAAATAGGAACATGTATGAAAAATTAAACAATGAGCACCCAAAAATAAGATTTCACAAAGAAATTAGTAATAAAGTAGTAATTAGAAATTATATGTGAACCATATATGGAAATATGATTATGAAATTATTATATATTATATTTATTATTAATCAATATATATATATATATACTGTATGTTTCATTGTATATGAATAAATAAGAGAGTTAAGGTATATGTTTCTCATATAATTTTATTTCAATGAGACATAAGTAATATTAACCACTTGTTTTCTTTTAGTGGTTTATATACAGGCAATGAATGTATATTATTTTTATTTTCGTAAAAATTATATATATTTACATATCCATATAAGGTTATCCCTTCTATGAGATTTCCATTCAAAAACTACCAAATCTGTCACAACCCGTCCCCCAGGGCCCGCATTATGACTACCCCAAGCCCGCCTTCCATAGGCCAGGGGCTGGATACTAGAACCAAAGGCGTAAATATCTGAAACTACTAAGGCGTTATCTTTATAAAACATAAACACACACAAGAATAGTAAAATTGGAAGCAAACACTAAGTGAAACCTGTATAAAAGGTATACTGAAAGTAAAAGGGGCTAGAATACAAGCCCAATTGTAAAGTAAAAATACAACTGAAAGCAAGTACAAATAAAAAAGTACAAATAGTTGAAAGGTGAAAGAAGCTCTTGAATGGTAGGTACAGATGGCCTCCTCAGCACTCCACGTCCATCAGACTCCACCATGTACTGATACGTCATAAGTTCCTCCTCTAGGTACCGTCCAGTCCTGGCACTCTCGACCTCCGTCAGCGCTGTCTGTCGTCTGCATCCAACACAACGAGGTACGGGAATAGCTCGTGTAGGGGTGTGTATAACGATACTCATTAGGGACCCCAATACCCTCAAGGTCTCACAAAATCCAACAAAGATAAACCACAATGCATGATTTCAAAGGATAACCATTACTTAGGTATATGCTCATACATATACCTAAGTTATCAAGTAACCCATCTCAATCATGAGGAAAACACGAAGCTCATTGACTCAGCTCAAACTAGGATTTTTATTCATGATATCGAAACCAATACTACTATAGAACTCCTCCTTTATCGAGTACAGTGGGTCTGTCGCTCGAACAAAGCGCTTCCACTAACCTTAGGCTGCTGAAGTACTCCACCTGTCGAGTACTGTGGGCCTGTTACTACAACCAAGCGCTTCCCACCATGGGTCTGCTGCTACAACCAAGTGGTCCCCCTCAGAGCCTATAGAGTTACTCCTTCTATTGAGTACTGTAGGTATGCCGCTACAACCAAGCGCTCCTTTTCAGGGGGTCTTCTGCTATAACCATGCACTCCCCACTTGGCCATCCGAATCACTCTGAGTCGATCGATCAGTAGTCGTCAACTCTCAGCCAGCTATTAGGCCTCTGCAATCTGATCGCTCGTCACTGGGAGTGTCCACTCCACGTGCCACAAGACAATACTCCAAGTGTCACGAAATCTCAGATAGATGTATCACAAGGCCTGCCAAGTCATAGGGGTCTCAATGAAACAGATGGCTCGTTAATCGGACGCCCGGTCTGTGAGTTATTAGCCTTTTAGTCCCGGGGGCCCGGTTGGTTTTGTGTACGAACCAACCCGACTGTATCTCAACTATACCCTGAACTCCCATGGGGTATTTTTAAATGGATCGGTTCTCAATGAGATTGACTACGCCACTCACGGTTCGTCAAACGGACATCTGGTGCCAAAGATATGGCCAAAGTAAGCAATGGGTCATTAGTGGGCCCGGGTCCGGTCCGGCCCGGTCAGACCGGCGTGGCCCAACCCAGTCTGGGTCAACCCGGTTCGACATGCTGGGTCTGACTCAGCCCGTTGGCCGGGTCAGCCCGCTAATTTTTGACCCGATCCACTGGGCCCGGCCTAACGGACTGCGAGTGCAGTTCGGTCGGATGCCGCCACGCATGTGGCATCAGCCCGAAAGCCGGGGCCAGTTCGGCTAGCACTACGAAGGGCGCGGCTCGAGAGGTTGGCAGTCGGGAGACCAGTTGGCAGGCCGCGCGGGGGTGGGTAGGCCGGCGGGACTCCGGGAAAGCCGCGAGTGCACCTGGTAGGGTTTTGGGGTGCCAGGCAGCACGCCGGGGCAGCACGTGAGGGCGCGGGCAGCACGTCGAGGCACCGGGCAGACAACGGTAGGGGGGCTGCGGGAGCACCGACAGGGTGCCAGGGTGTCGGGCAGGCCACCGGCAGGGGCTGGGCAGGCCGCCGGCTGGGCGCGGGTGCACCTGGTAGCGCGTCGGGGTGCCGGGCAGGACGCTAGCAGGGTCGGGCAGGACACCGGCTGGGCGCAAGTGTGCCAGGTAGCACGCCGGGGTACCAGGCAGGCCGTTGATAGGACGCGGGGGGCACCAGGCCGGCAGCGGGTGGGAAGCGGGGGGGGGGGGGGGAAGCGCGCTGGTAGGGCGTGGGTAGCATGCTGAGGACGCCGCAGGTAGGCGGGTCGGGAGCCACTTGGCCGGCGATGTTTGTCCGGGAGCATTGGTGCGCTGCGGGGGCATCATGATTCGTGGAGTTCGTGGGTAGCACATCCATCATTGTTGCCTCCTTCGTCATCGTCGCCTGAACGCCATGTCATAGAACGCCACAAGAGAGAAGAAATTGAAAGAGGATGTTGGGCCGTGTTAGGTCGGCCGCATCCTCCGCGTTTAAAGTGATAACAATTATCTCAACATGAAGGGAGGAGATGTTCTTCAATTGTTTTTAAAATCGCGCATAAAATCTTTTTCAATCTGAAGAAGAGAAAAAGAATAGGATATTATGCTATAACAAAACCCCTACCTTGCTTGTCGTTCATCGCTGTTGAAGTCACAGAAAGCAAGCTTCGTCCCGTTGACGTCAAAAAAGAAGAAGCCGAAGATAGCGTCGGCGTTCTTCATGGATGACGCTTCCCTTTCCTTGTTCCAGTAGAAGAAGGAAGGAGATGTCTGAGAAAGAAGTTGAAGAATAAATCCGGCATTCTTCACGTTCTTCATTTGGATAATTTTAATCCTCCCAAGCTCTCAAGTTCCACCGAAGGTGAATTCCAACAAAATAATAACAGGTTGTCTTATTATTTTATTGTTGGCATGCAAATTCAAAAAGGAGAAAGAAACACTCCTTAATAAATTCACATGCGTCGGCGAAATTAATTGGTATGCGCGTGGGAACAATTAATTTGCAAGCGTGTTGGCCCAATTAATTGTCACACGCACTGGCACAATTAATTGTCACGCGCGCTGGCACAATTAATTAGCAGGCACGCTGGCACAATTAATTGTGTGGAGGAGGTCAACGGCTCTCCCTCATTAATGAGGGAGAGTGGAGAGGTTTCATCCTCCACCATTAATAGGGGTTGGGTGGTCCCCACCCGTATCAATTAATTGAGAGGTTATGCTCGGGTGGTCCGCACGTCGTAACCTCTCGCGGGAGGTTAGGGTGTGGTGGTCCCACCCCCAACTTCTAATGGGAGGTTCCAACTAACCGCGCACACAACACATGGCAGCTTAAAAATAAAAAAAAGTGTTGTACTTTATTTTATTAATATTTTCTTTAATAAAAATCCAAAAACTAACTTCCAAACTTGTCAGAATGCAACTGCGATGAAGGTTTCACTAAGAAATTACCGATGCTGCGAGTTCAATGGTGCCCTCAGATTTCAATTCTGAGCACCTATTCAAAAGATATAAAATCTTGAACGTATGTTTACTGAACGTACCCGAAGAAAAGTTTGGAAAATTATTATCAGTCACCCTTGACTCGCACCGGTCGAGGTTAGACTCTGCCTAGATGAAACATGCCCCAACAAACCCAACTGTACTCTCGGATTTTTAATCATACTCACCGTTTAGAAGTTATAAATTTTACAATAAAATAATTTTAACTTAATTATTTTATTGGTGGCCAAAAACTAACTTTTTCTGCTGGCCCGCACTATCCAAATTTAGTATCTTCTTAAAAAAAGCATATCCTCACCAGTACAGCCATGGTCTCGGATTTTTAATATGAGCTTTCATTTTTTAGTTATAATCATTAGAAAAATAAAATAATTTATTTTATTATTTTATTTTCAGTTATGCCATTTTTGGGATTTTGCACAGGAAGTCCACGCCGACTAAACTTAAGTCGCGCCTAGGTTAAACCCATCATCCTGAGCGGAATGGTGACCTCGGATTTCTGATCCAAGTATCTGTTTAATAATTATTCCACTTTTTCAGGAAAACTATTTACGCACGTTAATTTAAGCTTCAAAAACTTCAGAAATTGATTCCGCGCACACCAGGCCTCAGAATCAAGCACCGTATAAAACTACAGACTCGTAAAATTCCCTTGTATTTAAAAAAATTCACGGGAATTCAGGGTATTTACATTCTCCCCACCTCAGGCCTTTACGTCCCCGTAAGCTACTACTCACACTAAATGAACTAATGGAGGTACTGAGCACGCATCTGAGCCTCCCGCTCCCATGTGCTCTCCTGGAGGTTCTCATTCTGCCAACAAACACTCACCAGAGGTATCAACTGTCCACAGAGGACCCGCTACTGTCGATCCTCAATCTCCACTAGAACCTCCATGAAAGTCGCCCCATCATCGATGTCCATTTCTCCAGGATTGATGATGTGTGAAGGGTCATGCACGTGTCTCCTCAGCTGAGATACGTGGAAGGCATCATGCACCCGATGCGACTGAGGTGGAAGATCTAAGCAGTAATCCACCTCGCCTACTCTCCTGAGGACTTGGAAAGGTCCGATAAATTGTGGAGATAACTTGCCACCTTGGCCAAATCTCTGTAGACCTCGTCAAGGTGAGACCCATAGAAAGACATGGTTTCCATCCTCAAACTCTAGAGGTCTCCATCTCTTGACAGCATATGTCTTCTGTCTACTCTGTGCAATCTTTATCTCCTCATGGATTCTCTGCACCTTCTTCGTGGTAGCTCATACCATCTCTGGTCAGTAAGAAGCGGGCCGACTTGGTGAGTCGGTCGACGATCATCCAAATAGAGTCATTTCCCCTAGACATACGTGGAAGACTCGTCATGAAGTACGTGGATATCCTATCCCTCTTCCACTTTGGGGCCTATAAAGGCTAAAGAATGCATGCTCGTACCTGACGTTTCACCTTCACTTGTTGACAAGTGAGGCATCGAGAGTAAAACTTTGTTACTTCCTTCTTCATAACTGGCCACCAGTGCTTTCCTCTGAGGTCCTCAAAGATCTTCACCACGCCTATATGTACCGCTAAAGGAGATGTGTGGAACTCCCTCAACACCCCCTCCTGAAGTGCAGCTGGTACCATAGTACGTCATCTGAAAAGGATGACATGCTCCCCACCTTCAGAAAATCCATCAGGTGCCTACCCTGTGGATATCTGATCACGTCATGTATCATAGTCAGTGTCTCCAAGATGTGCCTCCCTGACTCGCTGAAGAAAAGGGGGAGTGTTTGTAAGAGATTGTAGATAGGCTGCTCCATCTCTATCCACAAAGGATATCTGTAAGGCATCTAGTTTCTCTATCGCCTCTCCTAGCAGCTGAATACCAGATCTCTTTCTGAGCGCATCTGCTACTGCATTCCCCTTCCCATGAGTATAGACTATCTTGAAGTCATAGTCCTGGAGGAACTCAAGCCATCACCGCTATCTCTAGTTCAGGCCCTTCTGAGAGAAGATATACCTAAGACTCTTATGATCAGAGTACACGGTAAAATGTTCGCCCAACGAACTATGGGTGAGACTAGCCAATTGTAAGAATTGGAATTCACCCTTTTTCGCCTACGTTCTACAAGAGATTCTAATATTTCTCCTTTACCGAAAATAGAAATCCGGTATCATCCCCTAGATAAACCACATCCTTTTCCTAATAAAATTAATCCTGACATGAACAGTACTAATTCATGTATTGGATGACGCCGTAAGGCCTTGACACTACTACCAATAGATCCAATCGTTACTCTCACCTCCAAGGATGGAGACACACTATCAGAATCAGTGTGTGGTCACTGGGTCTCCTCCAGTAGGAATCTATAAAGTGAGGGTCAAGTCAATGGTTTTAACCGGAACATCATATTATTAACCACACAAAAGGCAGGAAAGAAAATGTCACAAGGACAAGTGTCTTTTATTACTGCAGCTCAAAGTATAAAGACACAAATCAACCACAACAATGACATTAACGAAGTTAGAAGCATCATGAACAAAGGACTATATGCCTCAAACTAGTCTCGCTCCTGTCCACCTCCTTCCAGAGCTCTATGGTCGTATGCTTCAACTGCCTAAAGATGTGCTCTCCCATTTCCACCAATTCCATGTGGTCGGGGTGGACCTCCTGGTGGTGGTGGTGGCGACACCTCAAAGCGTCGTCCACTACCAGTTGCACATCCATCTCCTCTTCCATAGTCACATAATCCTTACATTCCACCTCAATCGAACATTTGCCTCTGTCTAGGAGGTCCCTCAACTAACTAATGATCATCTGTACGGCGGGTTGGACAGTCACGTGCCATGTGACCATGTTCGCCGCATGAGTAACACTGCCCACTACTGGTAGGTCTGTATCCACCCCTGGTGCCTCACACATACGATCCTGAGTCATGTGATCTACCACCTTTGGGTCTGGTCTTCTTGGACCTCTGCGCCATCTGTCTACTGCCATCTGCAGAAGAATCCGCTGCATTTCGACTAGTAGTGGGTCTCGCTGCTGGTGAATGCTCAGTAAGGATACTCTCCACCAGGAGGGCTCTCTCTAACACCCCCATCTGCATTGGGATTCTATGGGAGATAACTGAAGCTCTGATCTCTCGCCTGAGCCCCTGGTCGAAGTTTCGGGCCCTGAATAATGGGTCCTGCACCATATCTGTAGAGTAGTGCAAGAGGTCTGTGAACCTTGCTGATTATTGCGCTACTGTCATACTACCCTGTTGCAGATGAAGTAGCTCATGTATCTGCACAGCTTGAATGGTGGCTGAGACAAACTCCGCCTGGAACAAGCTCTCGAAATCTGCCCATATTAGTGTCACCTCATCATGCATCTAGAGCATCAGGCTCTACCATCTGCCTACTGTTGCCTGAAGGAGGCTGGCAACAAGGATCACCATGAAGTCTGCTGGTGTCCCAACTAGCCTGAAGACTCTCGCCATAGCCTCCATCCAATCCTCATCCTCATGTGGTTTTGTCTCTCCTTGGAACTTGGGTGTCCTCTGGCGCTGTAACTCGTGCAATGCGCTCAAGCGGCATGAATCATCTACTGCTGGGGCTGGTGGAATCGGTGGACCAACGGGAAGTGGTGTCGTTGGTGCCTCCGTTGGTGCCTCCACTAGGAGAGGGATCTATAATAAGGCTTCGTCGCTTGGCGGGCTATCAGTATGTACAACTCTCGGGGCTCTAGCTGGTCTTCTGTGGGAAGTAATCTTGAAAGAAACATATGTGACACCGTCAAAAGACTATACCTGGTGAGCTGACCTGATTTGAGTTGAATTAAAGACAACTTTTGAATACACACACGCAATCAGTGTTTTCGTGCACTGAGTCGGAAATCAGGAGTCAGGGTCCTGGTGTATGGATACATCGGTCGCCCGCACCAGCATTGGACTCCCTGAACTGAAAACCACACTTAGTACCCTTAACACTATTGATTTATGGAAAAGAAATATCAAAGAACTAAGTTTCGCGGTAGAACCAACGTCCTCTGATACCAATTTTCATGACCCGTCCCCCGGGGCCCGCATCGTGACTACCCCAAGCCCGCCTTCCATTGTCCAGGGGCTGGTGACTAGCACCAAAGGCGTAAATCCCCGAAACTGGGAAGGCGTTGCCTTTATAAAATGTAAACACAGACAAGAAGAGTACAAGAGGAAGCAAAAACTAAGTGAAAATTGTATAACAAGTGTATTGAAAGTAAAGGGGACCAAAATACAAGCTCAACTGTAATGTAAAAATAAAACTGAAAGTAAGTACAAATAAAAAGGGACAAATATCTGAAAGGTAAAAGTAGCTCCAGGATAATCCTCCAGGGTTCCTACCTGAAAGGTAGGTACTGATGGCCTCCTCAACACTCCACACCCGTCAGACTCTACCGTGTATCGATATGTCATAAGGTCCTCCTCCAAGTACCATCCAGTCCTGGTGCTCTTGGCCTCCGTCAACACTGTCTGTCATCTGCATCCAACACAACGAGGTGAGGGCATAGCCCGTGCAGGGGTGAGTATAACAATATTCAGTAGGGACCCCGAGACCCTCAAGGACTCACAAAATCCAACAAGGATAATCCACAAATAATGATTCCAACGGATAACCATTACATAGGTATGTACCCATACATACACCTAAGTTATCAAGTAACCCATCTCAATCATGAGGAAAACACAAATATCATTGACTCAGCTCAAACTCAAATTTTTATTCACGATGTCGAAACCACGGCTGCTGGAGAAATCCTCCTCTATCAAGTAAAGTGGGCATGCCACTACAACTGAGCGCTTCCCACTAACCATGGACTGCGGAGGTTCTCTACTTGTCGAGTATTGTGGGCCTGCTACTACAACTAAGTGCTTCCCACCATGGGTTTGCTGCTACAACCAAGCGCTCCCCCTCATAGCCTACAGAGGTACTCCTGTCAAGTACTGTGGTTTTTCCGCTAGAACCAAGCACTACTTCACCATGGGTATGTTGCTAAAATCAAGCGCTCCCCACTGGGCTATCCGAATAACTCCAAGTCGATCGATCAGCAGTCGTCAAGTCTTAGCCAGCTACTAGGTCTCTACAATCTGCTCGCTCGTCACCGGGAGTGTCCGCTCCACGTGCCACAAGAAGATACTCTAATTGTCACGAAATCTCACGTAGAAGTATCACAATGACCTCCATGTCATAAGGGTTTCAACGCAATAGACAAAGCTTCAATCGGATGCCCGGTCTGTGAGTTATTAGCCTTTTAGTCCCGGGGGCCCGGTTGGTTTCGTGTACGAACCAACCCGCCTGTATCTCAACTATACCCCGAGATCTCATGGGGTATTTTTAAAAGGGACCATTTCTCAATGAGATTACTAGCACCGCTGATGGTTCATGAAACGGTCGTCAGGTGCCAAAGATATGGCCAAAGTAAGAAATGGTTCAATAGTGGGCCAGGGTCCGGTCGGACCGACTCGGCCCAAACGAGTCTGGGTCGACCCAGTCAGACTTGCAAGGGCAGTTCGGCT
Organism: Viscum album; assembly: GCA_963277665.1. Taxonomy (NCBI): domain Eukaryota; kingdom Viridiplantae; phylum Streptophyta; class Magnoliopsida; order Santalales; family Viscaceae; genus Viscum; species Viscum album. The sequence continues at coordinate 401,344,850 of OY728136.1, read as the reverse complement.
GGATGTCGCCACGTAGGTGGCATTGGCCCGAAAGCCAGGGCCGGTTCGGCCAGCACCGTGATGGGTTCAGCTCGAGTGTTCGGCGGCCGGGAGACCAGCAGGTAGGCCATGCGGGGTACAGACAGGCTGGAGAGACTTCCAACAGGCCGCGGGTGCACCAGGCAGGGTGCTGGGTAGCACGCCGGGGCAGCGCACTAGGGCACGAGCAGCGCACCATGGCGCCAGGAAGACCGCGGCAGGGGGGCCTCGGGGGTGCCGGCAGGGTGCTGGGGTGTTGGGCAGGCCACAGGCAGGGGCCGGGTAGGCCGCCGGTTGGGCATGGGTGCGCCTGGTAGCGCGCTGGGGTGCCGGGCAGGCCGCCGGCAGGGCACAGGTGCACTGGGTAGCACGCCGGGTTGCTGGGCAGGCTGCCAGTGGGTGCCAGGCAGGCCGCCTGTGGGGCACGGGGATGCCAGACAGGCTGTTGGAGGGGCGCGAGGGCACCGGGCAGCGCCCCGACAGAGCGCGGGTACCACGCCGGGGACGTCGCGGGGGCGGCACGATTCACAGAGGCCGCCGGTAGCGCGACCATCGGCATTGCCTCCTTTGTCGTCGTCACCTTAACACCTATCCGTAGAACTCCCCAGGAGAGAAGAAATGGACGGAGGATGTCGGGCCGTGTTAGGTCAGCCCACATCCTCCGCCTTTAGAGTGATAACAATTATCTCAACAAGAAGGGAGGAGATGTTCTTTAATTTTTTTTAAAACCGCAAATCAAATATGTTTCAATCCAAAGAAGAGAAAAAGAACATGATATTATGCTAGAAAAAAATCCCTACCTCAATTGTCGTTCGTCGCTGACGAAGTCGCGGAAAGCGGGCGCCGTCCCATCGACGTCGGAAAAGAAGAAACTGAGGATGAAGTCGGAGTTCTTCGTGGATGACCCTTCCCTTTCCTTGTTTCGGTAGAAGAAGGAAGAAGATGTCTGAGGAAGAAGTAAAAGAATAAATCTAGTATTCTTCACGTTCTTCTTTGGGAGAATTTTAATCCTCCCAAGCTCTCAAGTTCCACCGAAGGAGAATTCAAAAAAAATAATAGGGTGTCTTATTATTTTATTTTTGGCACGAAAATTCAAAAAGGAGAAAAAAACTCACCTTAATAAGTTCACACGCGTCAGCGAAATTAATTGGTACGCGTGGGGGAACAATTAATTGGCATGCGGGGTGGCACAATTAATTGGCATGTGGGGTGGCACAATTAATTGGAACGTGGGGTTGCACAATTAATTATCATGCGCACTGCCACAATTAATTTGCACGTGCACTGGCACAATTAATTGAGCGGAGGAGGTCAATAGCTCTCCCTCATTAATGAGGGACAGTGTATAGGTTTCATCTTCCACCCTTAATAGGGGTCAGGTGGTCTCCACCCCTATCATTTAATTGAGAGGTTATGCTCGGGTGATCCCCACATCATAACCTCTCGCGGGAGGTTAGAATGTGGTGGTCTCACCCCCAACTTCTAATGGGAGGTTCCAACTAACCGCACACACAACACATGACAGCTTAAAAATAAAATAAAGTGGTGTACTTTATTTTATTATTACTTTCTTTAATAAAAATCCAAAAACTAACTTCCAAACCCATCAGAACGCAACTGTGATGAAGGTCTCACTAAAAAATTATCGACGCTGCGAGTTCAACAGTGCCCTCAGATTTCAATTCCGAGCACCAGTTCAAAAGATATAAAATCCCGAACATACATTCACTTAACGTACCCGAAAAAAAGTTCGGAAAATTATTATCAGTTGCCCTCGACTCGTGTTGGTCGAGGTTAGGCTCTGCCTAGGTGGAACACACCCCAACGAAACCAACCGTACTATCGGATATTAAATCTGATTCACCATTTAGAAGTTATTAAGTTTAGAATAAAATATATTTCAATGAATTATTTTATTTGCGCCCAAAAACTAACTTTTTTTGCTGGCCTGCGCCAGCCAAAGTTAGTATTTGCTTGAACAAATAATACCCTCACGAGTTCAGAAATGGTCTCATATTTTTAATCCGAGCTACCATTTGTGAGTTATAAACATTTAAAAAATAAATTAATTTATTTAATTATTTTATTTATGGTTATGCCATTTTTGGGATTTTTCACAGGAGGCCTATGCTGACTAAACATAAGTTGCGCCAAGTGTAAACCCACCACCCAGAGCGCAACAGTGCCCTTGTATTTTTAATCTGAGTAACTGTTTAAGAGTTATTCTACATTTTCAGGAAAACTGCTTACGCGTGTTAATATAAGTTTAACAAAACTTCAGAAATTGAATCCGGGAACACCGGGCCTCAGAATCAAGCACCGTTTGAAACTGCAAACTCATAAAATTCCCATGTATTTTTAAAAAAATTATGGTAATTCCGGGTCTTTACAAAATCTATAATGATTTACGTTTTAATTTACTCTTTAATCAGTATTATTTACGATTGGATATCCATTAGGGGAATTATATACTCTTTACCTATTAAAAAAATATATTTTATTCGTATATTTCTATTTTTGGCGTTATAATTTTATCCTTTCATTATTGACTCTTTTTTAACTAAAATTATTGAGAAATTTGTTTCGAGAAAACTCAACCTTATTTCCTCTTTGTTCAAAAAACATTTTATTCCATTTCTAGTTTCGTTAAAATGTTTTCAAGAATGTTCTTTTACCGAATACAGTAATAATTTAAATCCATATTGAATTTTTTTTTGTTTTATTCTCAATTGATTAAAAATGAATTTTTTCAATTTTATCTAAATAGATAATTTATGATTTGTTTCAACATGTGTGAAAGGAATCCTTATTTTATCATTTACCTTAAGAATGGATTATCCAGATCTCATTAATATTATTTTATTTTGATGTTAATTTATAATTTTCTATTATTATTTTGGAATAAAATATTTTAATCAATATTATATGAATTCTTTATTTAAAATATACCAAAAAATATATTTTACTTGTTTTCAAGGAAATATTCAAATGCTCTTATAAACGTTTTTTTCATCTATGTTAGCATCCATTATGGATTTTTAAACTTCACTAGAAATATGATCTAATGATAAATTAAAATTTATTTATCTTTATGACTTATGATTATGATTTATTATGGATGATTTTATGAAAACCTCTACTTTGTCAAAGGTTAATTAAGTTATGATGAAATCATTATGAAGAAAATTTATTTTCTATGGGATAATCATGTTATGTAGATAATAATGGTTGTTTTTTTGTTCTGGGATATAATGAATCATCTATGTTCATTATCCATTTAATGTTTCTTTTATATTGTTATTGATATTGGGTGATCCTTATATTGACCTGGATGACGAGTGAGCTCGATATAGATCTTTATGATGGGTGATCTGAATATAACTCTCTAATCTATTGGGTAATGTGATGAAGTTAACTTGGATAACATTACTCCTAAGACAATATGAATTTTACTATATATAAGTAACACATAAGTGATCATAGAGATAACTGGATGAATTTAATCATAAAATATTGTCGTAATTAACCTATTTATGAGATTCTGTGATAAATGTATGATTCCCCTAGATGAAAAACTAGTTTCTCTATAATTTTTATTAGTTTTAATGGTTCTTTTTAATAATATTGACCACAAATGGATCATTATTGTTAAATCATTTGTGGGTTTTTTATTCTATGGACCATGTTTTATGATCCATTATTTGATAGGTATAAATTCTCTTCTTTTTCTCTCATAAAAACTGATTATAAACCCATAACCTTATGATTATCTTATAAATAGATATTATTATCGATTGATATATCATATGTTTACCATTTTAGATAATATGATATTATATGTTTTTTATGTTTCCATTTTAATGAGTCATATAAAATGATATTCTATATGATTTTTCTATAATTTATAATGTATGGAAAAATTACATGGATATTTTATCATCTTATTATTGAATAAGAATGACTTGGTATAGTGGAAAAATCCCATTTGATGTAGAATACATGAGTGTTTTTATAAAAGGGTGTTTTTAAAATTCTCTAAAAATCTAAACATAAATGGCCATGGGTATGTATGTGACTCAGTAATTTTTTTGATATTGTTTTTAAAGATGATTATTGTTGGGTCATTTTAATTGGTATCAAATCTACTATGTAAATATTATGATTTTATCCTTGGATCTGGGTGTATAGGTCTCAGGATGTCGTACCATCAATTATTTTGAACTAAATAAATATGAATAATGAATTTATATTTTCTATAATAAACCAATTTCACAAAATATTTCTATACATTCTTGATTTTGTTCACATAGAAGTCATCAACTGACACCTTTATTCTAGGGTATCTATGAGAAATATTTTCCTTCCGATGCTTTGTAAGAATCCAATCATATTCATGGTATAATAAAACCATTGTTTAATAGAAAGAGGGAGAAAGATATATTTTTATTTAATGAATTTAATTGTCTCATTCCCATAATTTACCACATTCAAAAACCATGAGCATATTTATTTTTGGTCTTAAATGATAAAAAATATATTCATATTAAATGAAAATTTTTCCTAAAATTTTCATGAGTTAGAATCCATTGAAACTCATAACTCATTCTCTTGATCAATTATATAACATTTAAAGAAATACTCTAGACATTCATAGCAACACCTCAAATATTATTATGAATAATATTTCCAAAATAAATAGATTATATTTAATTTCTTCTTTATAGAATAATTTTTGTGTTTAATATTGATTGGTTGAAACACCAAAATAAATTACCGTAAATTTATTTCATCATAATATAAAAGTATAAATTATGAATAAAAATTCATATTAATAAAAACATTACAACGGTAAAACAAATAAAACATATAAAGTCTTCAAATAATATTCCTCATGGTCTCCCATTAGAATCGTGCATCCATGTATAACTATTGAAAGAATATAAAACATTATAAACATTATAAATATTTTTTAAAAGAGAATAAGTTGAATAAGATTATAGAAGTGTGTATTTTTATATCTAGTAACTTAAAAAGAAAATATTATTTTTGTATTATCATTGAAGATATAGTCTTTCAGTAAAATTAATTTGACAAGATAATGTATTTTATTATGTGGTTAATATGTATGGGGTTCATAAATATAATAATGATGATATATGATCGTTATAACTTAGACGGTGATGTGGTGGCTACAAATAAGAGTAATTATTATAAAATTTATATAAAAAGAAATAAATAAAATCATGTTATATAATTATTACATATGAAACTCATTTTCTAAGCTTGAGAAGGAAGTATATTCATTAGGGTTTTCCCATTACAATTACTGAGTTGAGTTTCATCCAGTGTCTATTTTGAAGAATTTTCTTTGGGAAAAGTTCGAGTAAGTGAAGATCACGATGATATATATTTCAGTAGAGTAACCGCCTAAAAATTTTACCATGGATTATCTTAACCTATGGTATTTTTTTATTTCTCAAGGGGTCACATACATAGAATATATGGTGTTATCGAAATATTATTGTTAATGTTATAAATGTTTCTATTTAAATAAATTTTATTTTTTGTATTATTTTAAACTCAATACTTACATTTTTAATTAGAATAATAATTATAGTTTTTAAATAAATAATAACCATGTAATAATTAATAAAATTTAAATGATGCAAATATAATGATTAATTAAAAATATATAGTTTTATTGTAATTTTTTTATCTATATTAAGGATTTCATATTATTTTAAAATTTATTATATTAAGAGTTTTAATTATATATAATTGATTAAAAAATTTGAATAAGAATTTAACAATTATGTTATAGATTTTCTATTATTTTTTGGTAAAAAATAATTATGGTGGTAAATAATGGAATAAGGTAGAATGCGATAAAACTAAGTAAATAATACATTAAATAAAATTTAAAAAATTAAATTAATATTTAAAAATTCCTTAATACTTTTTTAGGAATAAAAGTCACTTTTTTTATTAAAAAACTATTTCATCACCTAACCCATAAAAATAATATCACTCTCATGTGATTCCAAGTTAACACTTTATCTACCAGAAACTTCAAAAGAAATTTCACCTTGTCATATATAAATGGGTTCTACCTATTTTCATTATGTATCATTAAATTTGATACACTTAATCTACCAAAATTCCTTATAATAAAAGAATTATCAACATCTTAAAGCCTCTAGTGTCAAGAATATGTCTTCAGGACTTCAAAATAAAAAAAATCCCTATGTGAGGATAGAATATATGATAATTAGGGGTTAAATACTCTCAAAGAAAGTCCTAAATAAAGGTAAGGGGATATTATTTAAATCTATCATTTTATTTGTGATACAATATTTCAAATATTCATCTATAGAATTTATATTTTACCTCTATCTGAAATATAAAATTTCTTCACTTTTGGACATTTTTAGATATTTTCATGTTTTCTATATGATGGATTCATGATTCATCAATTTTGACTTTTCTAGGATGTTTTCTTTCTCAAAATCCTATCTTATGATTATGAGTCATTATTCCTTATTTATTTTATTTTATAAATTATAATTTTTATATTATTGGTTCATAAATATATATTTTATCCTTCTTTTAAGGGAAAAATATTATTTTTATTATGTCATCTTTTATTGGTACCATTTAACATATAAATTAGAAACTTAATAAGTGTTTTTATCAATAAATTGTTTTTATTTTTTGTTCAAATTAATTGTTATTAACTATTAATTTTTTTTATATCTAATATTTTTATATATCAGATCATATTATATTATTTCTATATTTATTATGTGGAGTTAATCTTTACCATCATTAAGGTGAAAAAATAAAATAGTTGTATTTGTTTTCAATAATTCTTTGAGAAGTAAATTCAAATTGGACTGAGATGTTTAGTGGGATTCCATATAAAATTAAAAAGGGTACATTAGTGGGATTCCATATTAACACATGTATTTTAGATTATAGTAAAAAAAAAATTTATCTATTCGAAAATACATTTATCCTTGTAAGAAATATTTGAGCTAGTATAAAGACACATGAACCGACAAGAAAATTATTATATGTTTAAGATATTGTTTTCACACATAATAGGTTTTATCCACACGTAATATAATTTTATTCATGAATGATATTTAGTTAATAATAAATAAAAAATATGTGTAATATATTTGGTGTTTAATATTAATTTTTGTGACACACATAAAATAATTGACCATGTACCATTTTAATAACTCGGAAAGGTATCTTAATTCATAAGATATTTTACGTTTTTAAAATATAACTTCCATTAATTACACATTTAGAATAATTAAATAATAAATAATATTATGATTTGAATGATCTTAATGTATTCAAAACATCATGATAATAAAATTTGAATGTGATTAAAACAAAAAATAGGAAAATACGAGAGGGGATGGCGGTTGATATAAGTTACACGCTACAAGAGAATGTCTTCAAATCATCTATATAAATTCTTATTCACATGGATAGAGATTACATAGGATTATAATATAGTAAATTTTGTCAAGGAATTTAATTAAACAAATACATATGTGTTTCTAGAAATTAAATTAGAACACTTTATATAAATTTTGAGAGATTTGAGAATGGGAATTTAAAATAAAAAATATGTTATAGTTTTAAATGATAATATTTCATACATTCTGATTCTTGATAGAATTTTAAAATTTTAATAGAAACTAAATATTCAAAATATATTTTTAATAGTTAATAGTTCATATAATAAAAATTAAAGAGGAGTGAAAATTAAGAGAACATAAAAATATTTAGCATGTTATATAGCATTAAGAACTCGATAGATTACTTCATAGAAGGAATAATAAGGTGTTCGAAGTGCGGAGACCATAAAGAAGAAAAAATTTAATAAGTATTTGAAAAACTATGAGGAAGTGGTATATGTGAAGAACTGGAGTGTTTAGCATGATGGATTTTCAAATTCTATATAAGGCTTGGGCATACAAGACTTGAAGAACTATACATGTGAAAAAATTGTTGATCAATATTTTTATGGAGGAGGTCCAGCATTAAGAGGTGCAGAGTATGCTAATAAAAATATGGAGGTATTTATTTTTTTGATTATCTTTTATAAAATATTTATAGTTTCCTCTAGAATATTATGGATGTTAGACAAGTGGAATTCATGTTTAATAGATTTGACTACCCATTTTTTATATTAGTTTGTTAAATATTGTGTAAGAATATAAAATTAGGGTATGAAAAATAATTGTAACGATTTGGATTTTCAAGAATAACCATAAAAATATTATGTGATACTCTCTTTATTATTTCTTCTTTATATGCAGTGATCCTATGAGATTTTATTAACTATATCGAGAACCTTGATAAGTTCAAGAGGTTATGTTAGGAAAATTCATATATAAAGATCACTGATTCACTAGATAGTGGTCATTTAGCCCTATATAATTACAAGTGGTTTCATAGAAAAGGCCTAGGTTACCTCTAAATATCCAAGGAAATTATTAATAATTGGTAATCAAAATTTAATGAACAATTGAGGCGTTCTTAATTTCAGATTCAAGAACAATGAAAGATAGATGAGTTGGATTCTTCTCTACCTTCTTTTAATTGGCTAGGAGGTAAGATATAAGGAATCTATTTTTTTCTATACATCTCAATGGGGGTTCCTATGAATATGATTGATAAGTGAAATCATGAAGTGGATGAAATTGAAAAAAACACTCTCTTTATTTATCTTATAGAGAAATTTTACACTAAATTCATTGGTCTTCAAAACTAATATATAAATTTAAGATACAATAAACAATGTTTATAAATTATATTTCCTCGACCTCAGTTACCCAGAGTTGGTGTGTTATTAATTAACATTGTTATGATCACAAGAGATAATGTCTCGAAAGACAGAATAGTTTAATAGCCTTGGAAGTACTAGATACAAACATAAGTTTTACATTACATCCTGAAATAAAAAAAAATAGTAGCATTGTGACCCCTTTGAGCACACTCTCACAAATTATCCTATCTCAGTAGAACAATCATAATATAATTATTCACATCTTGGGAAATAGAAAACATAATAAATGGTTGAGCTCAGATACTCAGTAAGGATAACATTATAGAATAAATTTTCATAAATAAGCCAAAAATTTTAAGGAAATGTATATGACTATCACACAGAAATTTTAAATATAAAATTCAGTATAATTTGGAAAGTATGAATCATATAATTCCATTTTATTATTCAAATGGATATTATACTATTTGAATAATCACATGTAATATCAATAGCTAATTTCATAATGATAGAATGCATAATGTCGGACATCATAATCACATAATCAAGGCCTAATGCCAAGACTACAAATAATATTTTGTCAAGGCCTAGTGGCAAGACACTAGTTTGTCTCATGAGACCTACTAATGCATCGAACATGTATATCGGAATCCACCCATCTCTTACTAAGTCTAATACATTATTTATATGGAATGTTTGAAACATAACATAATCATTTGTATTAAAAGTAGCATATGAAATGTTATTACTTTACTTATAAACCATGAATGGAATAATAAAACACATCCACAGTCAAAAGTCTCACAAAACCATCAATACAATATGGAATATTGTATCATAATAAATCAACTTCAAACAAGTTTAAAATCTATAAAATGATGTTGACATAAATTAAATCAAAACTATTTGAGAGAAACATCTCTATCTATTTTGAAATCATTTCAAATCCACATAATTATAAAAGAAAACAATTATTTTGAAAAAATTCTTATAAGATTTTAATGGATGATTAGAAGGTGTTATAATAGAGGAAAATAAATTCACCCGTCGTATAAGTTAAAAAAAATTCTTACCTTAATTTGTTGAAAAGGTCATAAAGTACCTCGTTAGGAAAAAGACAGAATGATTCCTATCAAAACCTTGTATATAAAGTAAAACATGGTTATAAATGACTTTAACCCATATTATATGAAATATTAAAAAAAAATTGAAATAAATTTTTAAGAAACACGGATGTGGATGATAAATAAGTCCCAGTAGATACTTACGTATAAACAACCACAGATAAGTAAAGAGATTGTGAAATTAACCCTTACCTTGTATGTTGCCTTAATAGAGGGTACATTAACCACCTCTATAATATTTAAATCATTGTTATTAAATTATAAAAGAACCACATACATAAATATGATATCATATATGACCTTCTAATATTGCTTTGTTAATAATATTTCAGTAGTATCATTTTTTCGGGTGTTAAATGATTCCTTTTCATTTATAATTATTGTTAAGTAAGTCATGTTCATTATGGATAGGATATATTGGATTCATATACAAAATTATATTATCTTCTTAAACATTATTTTTAATCATAAAATAAAAATTATTCTTGAATGGTTACAATAGGGAAATGAATCTTATAGTGTTTGTGGAGACGTTAATCCGTACATACGCACGAGTGAAAATATCATTCTATTGATTGTAAAATCATATATAATTGGATGGTATATAATATATATAGAATAATTAACATGTTATATTTATTATTAACATCAATTATACTCATTATTATACCCATCCAAATAATGAAGTGTTGAATAACAAACTACACCATGCCGTGGAGATGGCAAACCGTATGTACACACATATAGTGACTTTGTCGTTAATAAGATTGATAGAATAATGAATATGGTTGTACCATATATATAATAACATAAATTTATGTATAAGGTACTATATTTATTATTTTGGTATGGAAACAACAAATAAATAGTAAGTGGAATAAGAAAACAACATTGAAAGAGGAGATGAAATTGTGCTTCCTTTTGATTTGATCAAAAGGGCTCCTTATGTTAGATTTATGATCAATGTAAGGCCTCTAGGTTGAAGTAAGGGTATTTGGGAGAATATTTGAGAAGTTTTAGGTTGACCCAAATTTCTTTGGAGGTGTTATTTTGAGATAAGGGGAAGTAACCCTTTATAAGAGTGGTGAGGGTCACTTTAGAAAAAACATGAAATATTATTTTATTATAGAATCGTTTTTTTATAATGTGTCCAAATGGATTTATTCAGAGGATAAGGTATGGATGGGTCTAAATCCTCTCAAATAATAGGTTTCATACAAATTTATGTCTCATATTAACCTTATCTTTTATATTTAACTCTTAGTTAAATTGTTTAACTTTTATCATGTCTTCTTGTATTAGTATATTACATGGTTAATAAAATTACAATAAAATTCCCAGAGAACCCTAAGTGGTTAAGTAATGACATATCTATCATTATATAAGTCCTTTGTACAAACTATTTATTTTTAGGAATATTATATCATTTAATAATATATTATTTGTTTTAACAACTCATTTATGTAAATTTTGACACTATTTAGTATTTGGTTTTTTTGAAAGTAAAAAAAACATGATTACTTAAAAAACATACATTAAATGTATCCTAACATTTCATATTAACCTATAAAATTATTTCAATGCATCAAAGGTCTCAATTTACATTTATTTTTATATTTATAATATCAATTATTTTAATGTTTCATTAATAAGGTAATTAATGCATCATCATTGTGTCATAAATAAATTTTAATATTTAATGTCCAAAAATTATAAATAAAATACCATGATGTAGAAAATATTTTTATCTTTATAATTAATATTTATATTCGAATTTATCTTAATTATAAGACTATATTAAAAATGGTTTAGTTATTAAAATTTGAATTTAACACTTTTAAATATTCTTTAAATAAATTAATAATAAATGTCATAATCTAATCCATGTGGAACAAAGAGGATCATATTTTATTCATAAAGATTATTTGGGTCAAAATAAACTTATCCAATATAATTAGTACATCTGTTTGGTTAATTATAAAATCATTTTTACCTTTAATTACCCTAATTACAGTTAACCGTGGTAAATAAAATTCAAAAGTTATTATTCACCAAAAATTATTTTCATCCTATTGAACCCCATTTTACATACTGATTTCTATCGTGTATCTTAGATTTTTTAAATTCAATTCATAGAAGTAGTAAAATTATGTTTTATGCAAATTTTCAAATGTGCCTAGAAGGTGGGTAAAAGACGTTAAAAAGTTCAATAAAATATTATACATGTAATTTTATTGTAAAATGACTCCAATGAAATAAATTGAACCTATATAGGTATTTGTATATTTTTTGACCTAAAATAAATTTATATAAGATAAATAATAATTTAAAAAAAATATTTTTTTAAACAATAACGCATTGTTTTTCACTATTCATAAAAAATTGAAAGTTTTAAGAAAAATAGAATAAATTCACCCTAAGATAATTTTGATATTCAAAATCAAAAAAGAAGAAGTCCATTTTGAAAAATAAAATTTATAAAATTTCAAAAAGTGGGTATTACTATTCATAAGAGTATGTTTTATTGGTCGCGTTGTGTTAGAACTCAACGTTGCGTACAACACAAACTATTGTATTATTCAAGGAGAAGTGTAATGTGGATGTTTGGGGTGTTATATTCTTCCATTCTTCAATGAATTTAGACCTCAAAATTTCTTGAATATTACTTCATAAAAGATTCAGGTGTTTCTTCATCATAAGATCCTCAGGTTCCCACATTGCCTCTTCCATCTTATGGTTTCTCCGTATAACTTTTACCAGATGATTCATCCAGTTTCTCAATACTTTTTCTCTGATATCAAGAATCTTGATAGGCTTTTCACAATAAGACAGATCAAGTTTCAATTCAATTTCTTCATAAATGAGTACATGCGTTAGTTCCGGCATCTATTTTGTCAATAGTGATACATGGAACACATCATGAACTTTGGAGAGACTTGGCAGAATTTTCAAATGGTAAGTTATAACTCCACTTTGTTCTAGAATTTTGAATGGTCCGATGTACCTAGGACTTAATTTAACCTTCTTACCGAATAGTATAACCCATTCCATAGAGATACCTTCAAGAAAAAATGCTCTCCTCTATAAAATTCCAAATCCGTCCTTCAGTTATTGACATAGATATTTTTCCTACTTTGAGCTGCTTTGATGTGGGTTTTGATAATCATCATATTTTCCATTGTTTCCTCATCATGTTCCAGGCTGATGAGTTTTCTTTTAGCAAAATCATCCAAAAAAGTTGGTGTGCAACATCTCTTTCCATATAATGCTTCATATAGTGACATAGGATTACTTAAATGGAATCTGTTATTATAGGAAAATTCTAATAGAGATAAATATTGATCCCACGTACCTTGAAGGATAAGTGATCAAGATCTCAACATGTATTCTAATGTTTTATTACTCTGTTCTGTTTGTCCATCAGTTTGAGGGAGGAAGGCAGTGCTCAAACAAAGATCATTATCAATGGATTTTTAAAAACTTTTCTAGAGTCTTGTTGTAAAATGGGAATCATGATTAGAAACAATCGATATGGGTACACCATGAATCCTTAACACATCATTAATATATAGTCTTTCTAAACGTTCAGGTGGAAAATCTTCTCTTATAGCAAGAAAATGTGATGAATTGGTAAGATGATCAACAATGACCCATATTGTATCATTCCATCTAAGATTCTTTGGTATCCCTATAAAATATTCCATCATAATATATATCATCACAGTTTCACTCAGGTATGGGAAGAGGTTGCATGACTCCTTCAAGATGTTTTCTTCCATCGTTAACCTGTATAAAAACCATACATCTTGACTCATAATCAGCAATCTCCCTTTTCATGTTGTCCCACAAAAAATTTTCCTTCAAATATATTTACATCATAATGATACCGGGGTGTATAGATAAATTGGAGCTATAAGCATCATCCAAAAATTCCCTTTTGAGAACAGGTATATCGGGAACACCTAGTTTCATCCCAAATTTCAAAATGTTATCTTTATATTCAATGTCGATCAATCTCCCACCATTCACAATGTTAATTTTCCTTTGAAACTACTCATGATCATTAGGATAAATTTTTACACTTTAAATAGAAGATGTATTTGAAACTATTTGAAAAGTATAGATGTTTCATCTTCCATGATTATTCCCATATACATAATTACTATATCCATGAACATAAGATCCCTTTAAACTCTTATCTTGTTCAAAACACCATGATCCTTTTTTTCTCAAAGAATCTGCCACAATATTTTCCTTCCCTGGGTGGTAGTGTATTGTGAAATCATAATCCATTATTTGTTCAAGTTATCTCTTTTGCCTCATGTTGAGTTATTTCTGTGAAAAAATATACTTCAAACTATTATAATTTTTATATATCTCACATTTTCAACATATAGATAGTGTCTCCATATCATCAGAGAAAATATTACAGATGATAACTCAATATCATGAGTGATATAGTTTTATTCATGAAATTTTTAGCTACCGTGATGCATAGGAAATAACTATATCATTCTGCAGAAGGACACAACCATGTCCTTTCTTTGAAGCATCAATATAAATACCATACCCATCATTCCCCGATGGTAGAGGCAAAATAGGTGAATTGACTAAACTTTTCTTCAATTCTTCAAAACATTCTTCACACTCTTTGGTCCAAACAAATCTAACCTCTTTACATGTGAGCTTTGTTAATGGGTTCGCTAATCAGAAAAAATTCTGGACAAAACACTGATAATAACCTGCTAAACCAATAAAACTACGAACCTTAGTTATACTTGTCAGTTCTGGACATTATTGGATTGTGTTTTTATTATAAGGATTGATATAGATTCCATCCTTAGAGACAATATGGACAAGAAAAAGAAATTTCCTGAAATACAGAATTCACACTTTCTAAACATCCCATATAATTCATTTCTTCTGAGGGTTTTTAGAATAGTATGCATGTGACTTTCATGATCTTCGTAACATTTTGAGTATATCATGATATCATCAATAAATACCACTACCACTTCATCATGATATTCCTTGAAAAAATTATTCATTTGATGCATGAAAATAGTGGGTGCATTATATAGTCTGTAATTCATTTATGTAAACTCATAATGCTCATACCTGAATCAAAATGTATTTTTTGGAATGTCTTTCTTCTTCACACACAACTGATGATATCCAGATCGAAGTTCAATCTTTGAAAAATATTCATCTCCAAGAATTTGATTGAATAAACCATAAATGTGAGGTATGGGATACTTTTTCTCTATTTTTATAGCATTGAACTCCCTATAGTCAATGAACAACCTCATATATCCATCATTCTTCATAACAAAAGGAACAGGGGATCTCCATGGAGAAACACTAGGGAGAATAAATACTTTATTACTAAAATCCTCTAGTTATTTATATAGTTCCACTAATTACAAAGTGTCAATTCTATAAGGAGACTTCGATATGGTCCTTGAACCAGAAATTAAAAAAATGGAAAACTCAATTTCTTATTCTGGAGGACGTCCAGGTAAATCCTATAGAAACACATCAACATATTCCTAAACAATAGGTATATACTCTATTTGAACGTTACTTTCTTTACCCATAGTTATTCCACTCTCTAACTCCCCAATAATTGAATTTAGTAGAGCTACTGGGGTTGGATCTTGATTACAATCATATGGTGATGTTTCTTATCTAAAGATAAGGTATTCATTATTATCATCAAAAATTGAAACCTCTTTCTTACAAGAAATTTTCACATCATGGTCCGAATTCTAAACCATTCTAAGGATTATATCAAATTAAATCACGGTTATAATGATGAGATCGGTAAATAAAACACATTTATATTTCCTAATAAGAACTGATTCACAAAACATTGTTGAAACGATACTTCCCTTACGAGTTTTGACTGACAAATCCCTTGTTAAATCAAAATGGAAATATCTAATTTTCTTATCAAACTGGGAATATATGAAACAATGATATTGTCTAGAATCAAATAATGTATTTTCATGATTTGAGGAAACAATTAAAGTACTTACCCCCACATCATTAGGAGATTCAACCTCTATTGTAGTGATTTCATAATATTAGCTTGCTCCATTAACCTTATCTGAGGTAAGTTTCCTTGGATCTTATGACATCCATTTGAATAATTACACATTGACATACTCTTTATTTCCCTTACAACCACATGCTTTATGGCCCTTTTCACCACACTTGTAACAAACCCTCATTCCCTTCATGAAAGTACCAGGGTGTTTCTTCCCACATTTACTACAGTATTGAAATTCAACTTTTTCCTTATTCCCCATATTTCCATTTCTAGAGTGTTCAGCGGATCTCTTCTTATCCTACTTTTCTTTAAAGTCATAAGACTTAGAGAATTCCTTTTCTATATTGATAGCACATGAGACTATATATTCATATGAAGAGAAGGACTGGGAGACTTATTTTTGATGGGGAAATGGTTTTAACCCATAAAATAATTGATCAATATTACTCCTTGGTTTACATATATAATCTACAGCATGCCTTGTTAGCCTTGTAATGTTAGCCTCATACTTTTAAAAATTCTAATCCTCCTTTTTCCTTAGACTCAGAAGTTGTCTTTCCATATCCGCTTGATGGTCATGAGGAATGTATTTTACTTATAAAATATCCTTAAACTCTGTCTATTCTATATTTGATACTTCTTTATCCTTCTTCTTGTATTGAATTAATGACCACCGTTGATCTGCATCTCTTGTGAGGCGATAAACATCCATGACATCCTTTTCAATTTCACTACTCCCTAAAGCATGAAATATTTTTTTATGTAACTTATAAATTTCTTAGATACAAATGGATTTGTATTCCCATTGAATGTTGGTTGTTGTTTCCACATAAAGAGGCCTAACATTGATCCTCCACAGTGTGGATCAGGCAACTCTATACGGGTAAGGTTATTATTTGTAACCTAAGTGAGTTGTCCTTGTATGGTTATAAGTTGTTCACCACCAAATTAATCACTAGCTCCACTATAATTATCTTGAGTAGGATGGAAATCCCTACATGGATTACGTGTGTTGATACAGTTTCCATTGCTTCCACTAGGCGTCATTTCTAAAAAATGGAATACAGTTGGTTAGTTTATGAATCACAATGCATAATTCCAAACTCTTAAAATACCTAACATAAATTGAACAGTTTCTTCATATAATCCATGATCCTAAAAGACTTCTTTGAGGGAGTATTTACTCATAAACCCTTCATAATGGCTTGTAAAGAAAATGTGAATTTTCCTAAGCATATCCCCTGAGAGTGTCATAACCAAGAGTGTTGCAAGGCCCGTTGTCGTGTACCAGGATACCCCGAGTCAGGCCTGAAACTCCTTGTTGGAGTTTTCACTCCTAGGTACTTCTGTGCCAAAGCTAACTCTATATTCATGTATCCAGGAATAAATGTATTACTTATAAAAATCACAAAATATCTAAATTACCAAAATTCTAGTAAGACCTTCTATACTAATCCTAAATGTTTATATTAGGGTAATGTTATCTAGTCAGGGTATTTCTAAATCTATTTTCCAAGGTTTGTACTAAACTTCCATTGATACCAACATTAATACCCTGAACCTAGTTACCCAGATTCGATTCATTATTACTTAACATTTTCATGATCATAAGAGATCATGTCTCTAAAGACCAATTAGTTTAGTATCCTTGAAAGTACTAAGTACATACGTATGTTATACATTACATCATGAAATAAAAAAACAAAAATATTGTGTACCCTTTGAACATAAAAATATCCCTTAGTTGCAGGTCAATCATAATATACTTCTTCAAATCCTGGTAAAAAGAAAACATAAGAAAGGGGTTATCTCAGAATCTATGTAAGGATATAAATATAGTGAAAATATGAACAAATAAGAATAAAAATTTAAGGCAATGTATATGACTAAAACACACGCCTTTTAAACTTAAACAATAGTATAATATGGAAAATATAAATCAAATAATTTCATTTACTTTTTCACATGAATATTCTACTAGACAAATAATCACATTTCATATCGATATCTAATTTCATAATTATGGAATGCATAATGTCAGACATCATAACCAAATAGTCAAGTCCTTGTGCCAATAATACAAATAAGATTTTTTCAAGGCCTTGTTCCCAAACACAAGTTTGTCTCATGATACCTACCAATGCATCAAGGAGATATAGTGGGCTCCACCTGTCACTTACTAATTCTAATTCATTCCTTATATGAAAAGGTGAAACATAACATAAAAATTTGTATTAAAACTAGGATATGAAATGTTAATAAGTTAACCATAAACCATGAGTGATTTAAAAAAACACATACATAGTCAAACATATCAAAAAACCTTCAATACAATATGGAAGATTGTATCATAATAAATCAACATCAAACAACTGTAAAATTAATCAAAGGATGTTGACATAGATGAAATCAAAACTATTTGAGAGAAATATCTCTTTCTAATTTGAAATCATTTAAAAGTCACGTAATTATAAAATAAAAAATTTATTTTGTAAATATTCTTATAATATTGGAAGGGAATCTTTGAAGGTTTTATAATAGTGGAAAAAAGTCTCACCTACCATATAAGTTAAACAACTATGTTACCTTAATTTGTCAAAAAGGTCATACAATACCTTATTTTGAAAATGGCAGAATGATTCCTTTAAAAAAATTTACATAAATTAAAAAAATGGTATAAATGAATTTAACCCATATTCTATGAAATAGTAAATATGTTTTGAAATACATTTTTAAGAAACCCATATTTGGATGATAATGATGTCCTAGTAGATACTTACGTATAAAAAACCTTGGATAATTAATGTGATTGTAAACTTTACCCTTACCTTGTAATTTTCCTTATTCAAGGGTACATTAACCTCCTATATAATAGTTAAATCATTGTTATTAAATTATTTAATAACCACAAAAATAAATATGATATCATATATGATTTTAAGAAAGTTTCTTTGCTAATAATATTTCGGTAGTATTATTATTTCGGGTGTTAACTAATTAGTTTTACTTTATATGTTTTATTATGTAAGTCATGTTTGTTATTGATAGGATGTATTTTATTCATATCTATAATGATATTTATTTCTTAAACATTATTTTTAATCATAAAATTAAAATTATTCTTGAATGGTTATGATGGGGAAGTGAATCTTATCGCATTCATGGAGACAGTTTTCCCTACATAGGTACGAGTGAAAATATCATTCTATTGATGGTAAAATAATTTTTAATTGGATGGTATATGATATATAAATAATAATTAACATGTTATATTTATCATTAACATCAATTATACTCATTATTATTCCCGTACAAATAATTGAGTGTTGAATAAAAAACTACACCACGACGTGGAGACGGTAATCCATATGTACACATGTATGGTGGATTTGTCATTCATAGGATGGATTGAATAATGAATATTGTTGTAGAATATTGATAATAATATAAAAATATATATAAGTTACTGGATTTATTATTTTGGTATGGAAACAACCAAGAAAGAAGAAGGGGAAAAAGAAAAGAACTTTGAAAGAAGCGATGAAATTATTACATATTCTTCGGGTGCTTCCTTTTGATTTGATCAAAAGGGCTCCTAAATTTGGATTTATTATCAAATTAAGTCATATAAGTTTAATTTAGAGTAGTTTGGAGGAAATTTGATCAGGTTTTATCTGATCCAAATGGATTTTGATTTGTGATTTGGAGAGAAGGGGATGTACCCTTTTATAAGAGAGGTGAGGGTCACTTTAGAAAAAACATGAAATATTATTTTATTATAAAATCATTTTATGTTTATAATGGCTCCAAATGAATTTATTTAGATAATAAGGTGGGTATGGGTCTAAATCCTATCAACCAATAGGTTTTATACATGTTTAGGTCACCATATTAACCTTATATTTTAAATTTAACTCTTAGTTAAATAGTTTAACTTTTACCATGTCTTCATTTAATTTTGTATTACATGGTTAATAAACATACTATAAAATTCCAATATAACCTAAATTGGTTCATTAATGACATATATATCATTATATAAGTCCTTTGGATAAACCATAGATTTTTATTAATATTATATCATTTAATAATATGGTATTTGTTTTAAAATCTCCTTTATGTCAATTTTGAGACTATTTATTATTTGGTTTTTGTGAAAGTTAAAAAAACTTGATTACTTATAAATAAATGCATTAAATTAATCATAACATGTCATAATAACCTTTAAAATTAGTGTAATTCATCAGAAGTCTCAATTTATATTTATTTTAATATTAATAATATCAATTATTTCAATATATTATTAATAAGTTAATTAATGCATCATCATTCTGTCATAAATAAATTTATTTATTTAATTTCCAAAAATTATTAATAAAACAGAATTATATAGGAAATATTTTTATATTTCTAATTAATATTTATAGTCGAATTTATTCTATGTATAACCCTATTTTAAAAAAAATAGTAAATAAAATTTGAATTTAGCACTTTTTGCTCTTATTTAAAAAAAGAATAATAAATGTCCTAATCTAATCCAAGTGGATCAAAGAAGATCGTATTTTATTAATAAGGTTTATTTTGGTAGAAATAAACATATAAAATAGAATTATGACATGTTTTAAGGTAATTATAATATCATTTTTACCTTTAATTTCCCTATTAACTTTTAACCGTGATAAATAAAATTCAAAAGGTACTATTCACCAAAAATTATTTTCATCATATTGAACCACATTTTACTTACTAACTTCAAATTTTTCTCTTGTATTTTTGAAATTCAATTCAAAAAAGTTGTAAAATTGTTTTTTATGCAAATTTGCAAATGTGCCAAGAAGGTTGGTAAAAGACGTTACAAAGTTCAATAAAATTTTATACATCTAATTTTATTATAAAATGACTCCAATGAATTAAATTAAACATATATATGTGTTATATATATATTTTTATTTAAAATATATTTAAATAAAATAAATAATTATTTTACAAAAAATCGGTTTTAAACAATAATACAATGTTTTTCACTATTCATCAAAAATTGAATGTTTTCAGAAATATACCAAAAATCAACCTAAGATAATTTTGATATTATAAAAAAATGAAGTCCAATTTTAAAAAAAAATCAAAAAGTGGGTATTAAAAATCATAACAGCTAGTTTGATTGGTCGTGGTACGCCAGAACTCGAAGTTGCGTATAACACAAGCTATTGTATTATTCAAAGAGAAGTGTACCATGGAATCTTGGGGTGTTACATAAATGAAATATCAAATCAAGGGAATCCAAAAATTAATTCTATAGGATAAAAGATAAAGTGATCAATATGGTTAAGGATGACACTATTAAGGATAACCTCCCAAGAGTTTATGAGATTGTGAGTAGTATTTAGGGGTTTTCTGAGAGCCTGAAGTACTATATCCTAATCATTAAAGTCATAATAAATTTATAAAATTTAATTGATAAAAACAATTATCCCTATAAAATAAGGATAATTTTTCATTGGATGATTTCCACAAAATTTTTATTGATTATGAAATGAGGAAGGCATAAAATTTTAAGAAGGAATAAATTGATGAGATTTTCGTTCAGACCTTGAAAAATGAAAAACTCTAAGAATAATAATTTTTTGAATTGATAATTTAAGGTTCCAAGGATGTTGAATATTTCAATGATATCATTGATCTAATTTCAAATACGTTCTAGAATAGAATGTGGAAATTTAATGATAAAAATTTTAAAAGCTTTTATATTTTTAAGGATATTGGTCATATTAAAAAAATAATAAAATAATTTTTAAGATAATTAATTATATGAGATGGGTAAAAAATATAAAAAGTATTAAAATATAAGAGAATGAATAATAATTCCATTAGAATCAAAATAAAATATGGGAAATAAAAATCAATAATTTCATCAGATGATGAAATCTGTTTATTTTCATTAATTGAAGTGGTTTCTGATTCATCGAGTAGTAAATATTTGGCATAAAAAGTAAATAAATTTAGCGGGGATTCAAATTTCCTTTAAAAAATTTATTGAGAATATTTCTAAGCCAATGAATAAAAATTAGAATCTACAAAAGGATAAATCCAAGGTGGTTGAAAAAAATAGGAGCTGCTCAGAAAGGATGTGACAATACTTGATGAGGTCAAAAAACACCAACTAAGAGAAGTTGAAAAATATAAGATGTTTTAAATACATTTAACATTATTTGGTAGGAAAAGAGGAATAAATGGATAATAAAAAATACATTTGTCTTAGTGATCAAAATTAGTGTAGGAAGATAAATGAATACTAATAAAAGTATAATGAGGTAAATTTACAATCATTAAAAGTTAGTGAATTATGGAGTTCCAATTGGGAAGTAAAAATTTTCACCTAAAGTACCCCACAATAAATCTATTTATTGATAACTATTTAGGTGATGTAAAAAATAATGAATTTGTTTGGAATAATAAGAAAATTAATAGAACTTCTTCTTCACCCAAGGGAGATATTAACACACTAAGAATGATAATGTACCTAGAAAAAAGTATACCCAATTAGAAAAAAATAACCCCCACAAAAATCTTGATAGATTTTTCATTCATATAGAAGATTAGTGTTTAAAGTATTTTATTGTAGTTGTTTAATGTATAGAACTAATATTATTATTTCAAGTATAAAATTTTATTTTTAGGAATGAATTATTAAACAAGGTAGATATTTTGTGAGAAAATGAGTACTAAACCTCAGAGAAGATATCATGTGACAATAAATTTACCAAATCATTCTCCCCAAAATAGATTGGAATGTTTATAGGAGTTGTGTAAATAATGTGGATTAGAGTGTTATAAATCTGAGGTATGCATTGGTAAACTTCCAAGAGAAGTTCCCTATAATGGGAAAGGGATGAAAATTCATAAATTAAAGGAAGAGAAGTAATGTTTTGATATGCCAAAGAGTTATGTGTAAGATAAAATATAATTTTTTAAAATTTTCCTAAACCAACTTGAGATGAATAAAGAAATAGATAATGAAGAGATACTCTAATGAAAAATGAAAGCAAGTGGATACAAAATAAAGGGTTTTCATTAATTAGAATCTATCCAAAACTTATAATGATCTAAAAATTCATAGAAATATGTATGAAATATGTATAAATATTTAGCATGGTATAAAATATTGTATAATAATATTACCATCCTAAGAGGAATTATTGAGGTTAAAAATCCATGAATCCAATGAGGAAATAAACATGGAAACTAAGGTAGAGAAAATTTCTCTACATAAAGAATAATATCAAAGTAAGAAAGAATCCAATAAATCTATTGAGTCTAAAATATAAATGGGAGTTTAAATAAGTTTTCACATACCTTGTTGTGTGGAAAATATAATCATTGGTTTAGTGGAAACTCAATAGCTACTTGATACTTTTTAGAAATCAAATAATTACATCATTATTGTATATTATTTGGATTATTTATGCTAATATAAAGGATTATTAATGAGTAATTTCAGTTTTTGACACTGGAACACCTCTCATATGGTAGTACAAAAAAGTATTTTCTAGGTTAATTATAGTAATATTAGTTTTCCTATATTGTCTCTAAAGAGGGATGCTTTCAAAACCATTTTCACTTTTTGGTCAGAGAAGCCGAATTTTTTTAAAGGTTTTTTAAAACTAATAAAGTAAATAAAATAGTGATTAAAAAACAAATAATGGAGAAATTGTGATTAGGATAGGGTTATATTAACATATTTAAATGATATCATAGTCCCAAATGTACAAAGTCATATTTTTCAAAATAGTAAGTGATATAATCCATTATTTATTCCTTTCTCCCCCTTGGAAAATACTAATGGTGGGAATAAAACTAACTAAAATCTATGTTTGTTATACCATCATTAATATGTCTAAAATTGTTTTAGTGGACCCTCTTTGATGACTTAGGTTATTCACAGTTGGGTCATGTTTTCTTAAATAGTCAATAGCTCCCACTTCCACTTTCACACATTCTCAAAATCACTAAAAACTTCACCACCCTACTCTATAATTTTCAATCATATACTAAATATAATATTATTGGGGATATAATGATTATTGAACATAGTAATAATTTATAACAATAATCATAAAAAAGAACAATCTATCTTAAGAATAAAACAAACCATTACTATGTTTGATCAATATTGATAAAAGAGATAAACAATTTTATTATACGAACCAAAAAACATAATTATTAAAAATGTTTTGTCCCTGCATTATAAAATAATTTAGATCTTACCCTCAATATGCTAATGGGGGGAAGTGAAAATTGAAGGAGTAATCATTCCAAAAAAAATAAAAGAACATAGAAAATTAAAATATCACCTCTGGAATCTCTAGAAGTCAACCACGATGCATTAAAGGGAAGTTCCTCTCTCATTATTAGTTATTTTTTTATTATAGATTCATGGGCCCCATCCCTTTCATCTAGTCAAGACCAAATGATATTCATTCTTAAAAAATCCATGTCATCAATTTTTATCATATTTAAATCTATATAATGAATTCATCTTCAAACAATATGTAGCTTTCTTTATTTGGTGTTGTTTGAAACTTTTTTATGTTTAGATCATTGTTGTGACCACCTATTGATCTCATGTATGATGATATAGTTCCCTAAGTTGTAGCATAATGTTTCAATGAGTTCCCCAAAGACTACTCCAGATCTTAAATAAATGTGTTCTTTAATATTATTGTATTAAGCATGAAAAAAACACACAACAGATTAAACCTTACAGTATGTTTAGCATGTGGTGAATTGGAATAAACATGTGTCTTATTAGAATCAATGTGCGGTTAATATTCACATATTCTCTTGTATATGGATAGACTTCAAGTTAGAAAAGTGACTCTGATGTCATAAAAAATTATTTCTTATTAAAATTTAGATATTAAACCAAGAATATAAGTATTTTGGATTTTGGATATTTCAGATAATTGAAAAATTAATTGAAACTATGAAATAAATATTTATGTTATTTATCAAATAAATTCATGATTATTTCTAAAAAATGATAAATGGGATAGAAACAAATTATCTTCTCAAAATTGTGGGTTTAAAATCATTTAAACGCAATAAAAAAATGTATGAACATATTTTATTATCAATTACCCAACACTTAATCCATGGACGTCAGACAAGTGAACTTAAAATGGATTTTTAAAACTAAATTCAACCACTGGCTAATGTAAATTTCATCTTTCAAAAACCCTGATATTAAATATTATCATTCATCCATAAGGGACTTGATTCTATTTTTAATTAACAAATTTCAATTAATTTATACTTATTTTATTGTATCATTTACACATAGACCTACCTTTTGTGAATATCTCACTCAATACCCATGTCAGATTTTCAAGAAAAGTTTTTCTCAAAATAGGTTTATAAAATATTCACCATATACTTGATGAATTTCTTCATCCCAAACCAATTAGTCAATTATTTTTCAATATCATGACGACTTAATTAAGGTTGTTCTATATATTATGTTTGGTGTTTCTTTTTGTGAAAATACTATAATGAATATTAAATAAATTTATCTTTATATATAAGAAAAATGATTGATTTTAAGTTTCACACAATAATGGATTCCACTTAAACTACCTATTTCAACATATCAAATTCAATTATTTTAATTATCAATTAAGTGATCATATAATTTATCAATTCAGTAGTAGATAACATTTTTCTCTATGTTTCCTTCAAGAGGTTTCATAATGTTTTTAATTTTAACGTTTGTTCTCCTCTTGAAGGAAGATAGAATCTTTACAACAATTTAAATGTTGTGTGATCTATCATTCCCTTGGGTGAGAAGTATTTTTCTTTCTTACAATTTTCACTAGATCTATTATTTGTATATAACTAGTAGTACCTTTATAATATATCTTCCATAACAGACTTTTCCAAATCTAGCATTTTTTCAGCAGGCTTCTATTTTATCTGTCATATGAACTCCACCTTGTCGTCATGGTAAGTCTTTCCCCATTATATCTTTAACATTAAAAATTATTTTATTATATACATACTAATTTTTTTAACAATTCTATCCTTGAATAATTGAATATGAAATGTAGTGTAAATTTATATTTTGGAGAGAAATTAGTGTAAAATTACATTTCAAAATGGTGGTGGACTAACATAACTATCCTCAAATGAAATCAAGAACATTTTTCCCAAATTCCAATCATTTTTATCCCAAAATAGTTTTCAATAATTTAAAAAAACTTCATATTTAAATTAAAATACATTTTCCTAAATATATAATTTTAACTCATTTTCTTCATTCCACCATACTTAAATTCTATTTAAATCATGCAGTAGATTCTAGAGAAAGATATATAAGGATATTTTTATTATAATATGGATTACAAGAAAGGTAACTCGTTGATAAAATTGGGATATATGGATTATTTGTAAGGGTATTATTGAAAATATGTTTTATTGAAAAGGGGTAACAAAATCCGAAGAATTCCCCCAATGATTTTAGTATAAGGTCATTGAACTATAAATGTTTTTGACTAGATTATTTAGAATTTTTTAGTTTTTCAAGAATGTATTAGGTCTCTAAAAAAATTAATTGTGAATAAGATGTAAATTTTGGTTTAGAATCCTCTTTTCTATGTGATAAAGTAAAAATATAGTAATTTCTCTCATAATATTAGAACATTATTAGGCTTTTCATGAATTTATCTGACATTGAATTTGAAGAAAATTTCATTTTAGCATTAATTTAAGTTTATTGGATAGTTAAAAATAGTTTCAGACATTTTTATAGATTCAAATTTTATAAGGCTATTATAGATAATCTCATAGTATTTATAAAGATAAAAAACTAATAATGAAATGTAATAAAATGTTCGAAAAATATATGAAAATTTGAGAAAAAAATCCAAAACAATGAAATTCTGCATCCTAGAGTCCTTATAAATTGAGGTTCCCTTCACTATAGTTAAATGATGATGTTTACTCAATGAATTAGAATAAATTAAACGTGTTATAAGATTGTTCGTAGAATCATAGAAACATATTACTATTAAATATAGGTATTACCAGATGGTCACTAAAGATAAATAGATTATAGGAGTGTGATATCCTCCAATGGGACTTATGGAATGTTTCTCTATAATTTATTCAACTTATATCCATTAATAGTGAATGGTTCTATATATCCTTATTTTATATTCTTACCACACCAAAATGATATACAAGAGTAATAATAAGTGGACCTTTCCATCTGGAACAATGTTTTCTAGTCATCATCATGAGTCTTCAGTTATATAACAACACTATGATTCACTCATGCTCAAAAATAACTTTTTATAAAAAAAATCAACAATACCCTAAATATAAGGGTGTTCTAAAGTGTTTCATGCCAAGGGAATCACCACTGATAATTAGATTACAATCACTATATATGTTCTATATTCATCTCTCTCACATCCTATTATGCCTTTTGTTCCAATTACATTTGCATGACAAATATTTTTCCATAAATCAACACGTATGTGCTCATTACTATGGGAGTTTTTTAAACATTATTATAATCATATAAGGTAACTTCAATCATTTTCCACAATAAATCCAATTGGGTTTAATATTTTTCTCTATAATTACCTTGATCTCTCTATTAGATACTTTGTATTGGCTACAAGTGTGTAGATGATATGATGTTGATGTTTTATCTTGCACATTATACTTACTCTATAAATATTCCATTATAATGATGCAAAAACATATTTCCTTGATCATGGATGATTACTTTGGTCACTCAAAACCTATAAATGAAATTATATTTGAAAAAAGTAAAAAAAATATTAGCATAATTTGTTTTTATGGATTTGGATTCCATATATTTTAAAACCTAATCCATTTCAACCGATAAATAATTATTTCCAAATTTAAAGGTAAAAAAACAAATTAAAAATATTTATTATATCATAATAATTCCCCAAAAAACTAGTGGTTTTGGGGGAATTTTTTCACATGTAAATATTTAATGAAAATCTACATTTTTTATATATTTCAAAAAATTCATGTTCATATTTAAATAATGTTAGATAATAAATTTCGGATTATAATTTTTTTTCTATTATTTTTGTTACCAATTGTTCTCCAAAAACTAATGAATGAAAAAAATCAAAAATAGGGCCAATTTCAATTTCAAGAAAGAATATTCTTATTCCATGAATATTGAATTATTTACAATGAATTGGATCTTTCAAATTATTGAATATGTATTCAAATTTTATTTTTTTAATTATATAGGGATTTAGGTGGATTAGGACTTCTGAATTTACCAAATAGTTAACTATATCATCATACCATAGAATAACACCTTCATCCAAGTAGAGACACTTCCCTTGGATGAGGCTTGGTAGTTGTTTGTACATATGGATCTCCTCTTCAATTGTGTTGGGATGTTTACACATTCGATCAACCACTTAGATTTTAAATCCTTTTTTATATTTTATTACCATGTTGAACTCCATAATAATTAGCAACCATATCACAATATTTAATTTAACATATACCTTATTACACAAATATATTATAACTCCATGGTTAGAAAAAATAAAAACAGCATCTCCAAGAAAATATAAACTAACTTTTTAAAATTAAATAAATATATAGGAAATTATATTTTAGGTTGTGTATTAGAATAGTGCACAATCAAAAAAAATTTATGTGTAGTAAATTAACTGTGGATTTACCCCAATTCTTTTAAAATGAATTATCCAACAAAATAAGTATAAGAATCATAAATAAACTGAAATGGTTCTTCGCAATATAGTGGAATAATTACTATTGAAGTTATCAATGACCTCGTAAACTCATAATATGTTACCCTACACACTTCTTTAATATAAAAATTTCTGCCTTTCAAAATTAATCTATATATTGGGAGATAAATCAAGCTAAAATACTTGATAAATCTCATGTATAATCATTAATTTCTATAATAATACCCAACATGATTCACACAAGTTAGGTAAGTCAAGAATTTTTTTCACTTTAGTTTTTGATTTATCCTCATCAATTTATTTTTAAATGATATAACTAAGTAGAATTCTGATATTTTCCATGAAATTAAAGACTAAAAAATTAAAAACCAGATTCTTTTAAATGTATTTTTTCTTACCTTTTTAAATATTTTTCAAACAATGGGATAAATAATTTACAAAAACTATAATGATAACTAATAATAAATCCATGAAATCCCTAATGTGATCACAATATATACTTACCATCCACCTATAAAATGTACCTAGATCATTATATAATCCAAATTTCATCATCTTAAATTTAAAGGTTCCAAAGGGACATATAAAGTTAGTATCGTCTTCGCCATCTGGATAAATTGGCGCCTAAAAATATCATATGAACCCTTATAAATAAATAATTAGTTCTTCATAAACATATATCAACCATATTCTCAATGAAGTTTATAGGGAAATTATCTTTCCAAGTGACCTAATTTATCTTTCAATAGTCTATACACACTCTCCATTTGTTTTTAATGCTTAAAAGGGTTAATTCATTACAATTGTTACTCATAATGGACAGGCTAGTTTTCAAGAGAATTAAATATTTGGGGTTAAACCATTTTTACTATAAATATGATAGTTAATCCCTACTTGAAATAAACTCTATATATCCTTATTCACTATCATCATCAAGGTCAAATGTAGCCTCCTTTTTGGTTTCATAAAATGTTCGGAATATCTCATAAGTAGAATTCTATATGATAATATTTTGAGATATATTTTTGGTATATCACCTGAAATATATCCTATTTCTTAGAAAATATTTCTCAAATTTTCAATAACTATTTTTCTAGGTTTTTAGACATATTATTTGTAACTATCACTAGTAATATTTATCCTTCTATGAGGTATAACAATTTAAAATTAGTAGGATGTAGATTCAATTCTATATTTGGTAGTTGTTCAAGAGTTGAAATTAAATTTAGGTTTCTCATTCATAAATATTATTCTTCCATTACACATGGAAACTATATTCTTCATGATATAAACAATCATATTCATTAGAAAACTTGAAAGTTTCCACTTTACCAATTCTAAAGATACAATTTATAGAGATCTATGGAACATAATATTCTATTTAAATTTCAATAAAAATGGTTTCCTAAGTGTTAATATTTATGTGACAAACCTAAATCTTTAATGGGATATTTCTCTTTATATGGGGAAAATATAATAAGTGAATGGTCATCTGAATGGTGCTTCATGGATCCAAAAATATTAAAGTGTATAATGTTGCCTCTGAACTCCACTCGGGGTGTTATTTCATGAAAAATGATTATTTTCTTTGTTTTCAAGAATAAATGTCTCCCAAAAATAATGGGTTATTATCTTGGTGAACGATGAATTTCCATGTTAATCATATAAATGATACCTAAATATAAGAGTCCTTGAATGACAACTAAAACATCTTCCAAAACCCCCACTAAAAAATAGTGGATTAATTTGTGAGCTATACTAACACTCTTATGGGGTACAAATAACCCATATTCAAGTATATAAACCCCAATTGTGGAAATAAAACAATAAAAGAAAATAGATCTCATATGATACCAAAGAAATATAAATATACAATGGTATGGGGGATAGAAAAATCACCTAGATCATGAAATTTGTTGGGTAACTAAGGTGTGATCAAGGATGAGTCACTTATTTATAATATTATCCTATCATTAATTTTAATCATCAAATTATTATTAAAATAATCCTTGGGGTACTTTGAATAGTTTAGAATATGATTGAGTGAATTTAGAAGGCTTATAATAGTCTCCAATTTTTAAAAAGTTTTTTGAATTTCATTCTTATATTCCACCTCTTGATTTTTATTTCTCTGAATCATTCATGATGGTAATAGAGGGGATGAGGGTTTATTATCCCTTTTCGTTCTTTTAAGATGTTTTTTACTATTTTATTGTGGGAAATAAAATAAAATAGGGTATAATTTAATATTTAAAAACAAATGTACAGTCTTCCTCCTCGATAAAAATTATATTTATTGATTTTTCATATTACCAATATAATAAAAGATCAATATAGAGGAATTATATATATTTGAAATATATTTACCATAGGGGGAATAAAATTATCAGTATTTCATCAATTACTTATAGAGGAGTATACATAGTGGAAAATTAAATGAACTATATTATTAATACATATTCAAGAATTGTCACAATTTTAATTCAAAAAAGTAGTGGATGTTTATGATCAAAAAATGAAGTATTGGGTAGTAAACCAAATAATCCTTTTAAAATATTATTTATTAAAAAATCAATTTCAAAATAATGTGATAGGTATATCTATATACATTATCTTTGATATCCAAGACATTAAATCTTATTCATGATATGCTTGATTTTTTAATTATCAAATGATCTATCTTCCTATCCTTGGAAGCCTATGACTAAACCTGTCAGTAGTAGCTCACTTCCACGCATCATAAGTATTTGAGACCTATCTTCCTAGTGAAAAAATACATCATTTGATGATAATAAAATAATCTTTATTCATATCCATATAATCCATCAAACATGTATTAATGGAAGTTGAAAAATTATATTGAAAAATTAGGATCATTACAAGGTAGTCCTCACAAAATCATAGATCATCACTAATGTTTTTAGAAATAAAAATTACACTAATCAAAAGTACTCTTAGAAAAAATATATTAAAACACGTTAAAAACATATAATTTTGAGAATTATCATTCTAAATGATCATTAATAGTATAAATGTTCTTTTTGATTCTAGATATGGAACAATATTTCTAGGCATTGTTGTAACAAACATCAATAACCAAACACTGAAAAGCATGGAGTCAGTTGTAACTGAATTGGTAGAAACTTATTTATCTACTAGTGAAATCAATATACTACTTCTTTTACCAATGATTTATATTATAAACACTAAAATTATTCTAAATTTTATGGAAATAATATTTTTTTAATCTTTTAATTACCAAATTTTTTAAAAAATAGTTTTCTTGTATTTATCTAACCATAACTTCATAGAAACTTAAATAAAAATTTATATTAAGATAATTTTCATAAAAAATATTATTTAAAAAATAATAATTAAGTTATTTATTGAACCAATTGGTGTTTTTTTCCTTTTCTAACATGGTACATCATTTTATTTATTCTATTTATTTTCTTCTTCTAGGGATTTTTTTCTCAAATATACCCAAAATTTCTATATTCAATTTCATTAATAATGAGGTGTTGTGTTTCAAACTCTATTCGGGCTAGAAGCTGAATCTCTCGTCCACTTCTTATTGTCATTACATAGAAACTCTCCTCTATGATATTATCTTTTTGTGTTAGTAATTTTCATGGATACTAAGATAATTTTTCGAGAATTTCTCTAAACTCGATTTTTTCATTTATAATTACATTCACCTATGAACATTTTTATTGATGAAAATGAGGTTTTTTACTAGTTTACAGTTTATTAGAAATTATATTTTTCTATAATGGAGGTTTATTTTGGTAATATAGTTGGTTATATGGGTTTTTAAATAGTGGTATAAAGGGTGTGATTGTTATAATGTATTGTTTTAATACTGGTATTAGGAATGTGGTTGGTACTATTTTTAGTTGGGTTGAGTTTTTTTGTATGAATTTTAAAATTAATACCTGTCTATGATATAACCTCTATCTTTAGTTTGGATTGCAAATTTTCCTTGGCAAAAATGTTTATACATAACATTTAGTTCCACACACTTTAGCACAATGGTTTGTTAAATGAATATTAAATGACAGTAAAACACACACATTCACTGGTGTTTTTTGAATGTTGATTTGTACAAGATCGATTTGATTCATCAAAAAGTTATACCTTATTGTTTATATTATAAAAAGTGTAATGGATTAGAAGTTCTTAAGTCATGGATACCTCTTGTTCATGTACTTATTTTTCTAAACTATTGTGAGTACTGTGTAATATTATTAATCAATCCCTTGGCATTTACCAATAAATTTAATCTTAAGGATTCTCCATATGAGGCATCTTGAATGATACTTTCATTATCCCCCAAGTCATTGTAAAATAAAATAGGTATGTGATGTTCCCCTCTTTCTTGATGTGAGAAACTAGAAAAAGCATTATTGAATCTATCCCATTACTAAAAGGGAGATTCTCAAAATTCTTTTTGATGGAATTCAAATCTATTATATTTATGATACATCTATAGTATGGGAAGAATAACTGAATGAAGCATATATGTATGAGATAATAATCCTGAATATACCTTATTTTCCAGATGTATAAATAATTATTGGACACTTTTTTAAGAGAAAAGGGGAGAACCCTCCACTTTATACCTTCCTCAAATATCACCATGTGTTTAAATGTTGAGAAAACATGGGTGAATATCCGGATATTTATAATTGTTTCTTTTCCTACCATGGGATGAAATATATAAAGTACCTGATCAAATACATTATTTAATTAAAAATAAATTTGATAAGTAAGTTTAAAAATTTGGATGTTTTGATTAAAAAAATAGGGGGTACACAAGTCTTTTATAGTTTTTAGGGTTATTGTAAATAATAGAAGTATCAGAGTGAACATATTAAGTTTCAAATTGGTTTTCAAGAATTATTTATACAAAATTAGTGAGTAAATTATTTTTACTAATCCTTTTACTAAGGTTATTTCATTTTTTAGGATTTATTGGGTCAATTCTGTTGTTTTAAGTCATATACAGGAAATTATAAGGTTTATATTTGGGATTTACTACCTAAACACATACCCATGTTTTGACACACTTATCATGGGGTGGAGAAAAAAAATACTTCCATGTTTATATTCAGTAATAGTGCATCCTTGGGTTTTCTTCAGAGAGGAGTACTTAAAATGTTATTTTCACTTTTTATTCAATGAAAATGAGTTTCCTTTTTAAAATTGTTCTGTTATTAAAACTAATTGATGAAACCAAATAGTGTTTTAAAAACAAATAATTATGAAATAATGACTTGTTCAAGATTATGTTACATATTTATATGCTATTATAGTCTCAAATATTACCCATTATTATATCAGTAACTAGTATGAGAGAGATTCCTCAAAAACATATTCCCTCTACCTTGACAAAATATTGATGATGAGCATAATCCTATCTGAAATATATTCTTGGTATACCATCTCCCCTATATGTGAACATTTAATAGTGGACCCTCCTTGTTGATTTATGAAAATAATGATGAAGTGTTATTCTCTCTAAACTAAAAAGAGTTCCCACCACCACTTCTACTCATGGTGAATATGGTAAGGAACATCACCAATCATATGTATATTCATCAATTGTATATAGAGAAAAACATAGTGGAGGGAGACAAATATCCTCACCTAAATAATTCATAGATAAACATAATAAAAAATCATTCTTGATAATAAAAACAGATATGTGAATACTGAAAAAAAACAAAAGATATAATATATTTTTTTCCTTGAAATGTGTAAAATTAAAAATTATAAATGTTTTATCCTTTAATTACCTAATCAATCAGAGTTTGACCCACCATCTGAATGATATAATAATTAAAAGGTAAAAGGGAAAAAATCCAAAAAAACTAAAATAAAATAGAAAATAAAAAAAGCAATATAAAAATATCAACTACTTTCACACGAGCCAGTCCAAGGAAGTTCATATCTAATAGTCACTTTGATTTCTCTTAAAAACCCATGGCCTTCTTCCTTTTCAAATTAGAAAATATTCAAGATCACATTTCTTAATGACTGACTAAAAATTACTTTTTTATTATTCAGTCACTTTTATGGAAAAATTTATAAACCATAGATGACTTTAAGGACTTATAAACATTCAAATCACCACGATACAAAATTTAAGAGAAAAAAACTAATTCAATCCTACACAAAAGATCTCCTACCCAGCTTTATAAACATTAAATCTATTTCTCCTACTCATCACATAACAGAAAGCAGTCTTGTTCAAGACTACACTGGCCTGGAACTAAGGGTAAAGACATACCCACTCAAACATACTAATCTAAAAGCAAAAACCAAGAGAAAACCCATTCTCTGAATCCCATCTAAAAATAATATTGTAAGAGATTAGTTACAATGACTCTCAAACCTCGAACCACAGGCCACCAAAAATCCATCCTTGAACCAAAAAACTCCATTCCCATAACAAATCAGACCATAACAATGATCACACCCCAGTTTCAGTTAAAAAAACACACTAAGAAACTCATTCTACACAATCACCACTGCAACACCCGTTTATGTGATCATTCTTACACACATAGACGACAAAAAGCCAACCAATTTAACCAGTTGGTACTCAAAGCATCTATTGGAACAACCCCTTCATCACGGAATTGGAACATGACCCCTTCATTGTGAATACTGGATCATGATTCCACACAACTAAATAACAAGCTTCCCCCACTACTACGGAAGAAGTAGGTCAAGCCTGAAATGCAAGAGAATGACCTTGAATCCTCAGCAGATCGATGTTGCACCAGAAGCACACACTACATAGGATCACAATCCCAGTGGACCACCCCAACTTCACCCCAAAACCGCAGAGAAACCAGATCCTGATCCCAATGAAATGGATCGATACCCTAATTCCATGTAGAACAGGAACAACCCTAACACCGCAACAATCCATGACCTTGACGCACATGATCAAGACTCCATCACTTCTTAGAAGGACCATGACCCCGACGTTGCACTAGATCTCGAACCCATGCCACAGAGGATTTGGAAACTAACTCTAAACCCACCGAAGCCTTGTCTATCCTCTCTGCTAAATAATGGAACCCAAGTATGTGAGTCCGCCCTTCGTCATGAAAGAAACCGCCACATCGAGTGCACACCAGGGAGACCGAAGAAGAAATCACAACCCAGTGGAGGAGAGAGGAGGTGACAAGAAAACCCTAATCCACTGCTGCTCCCCTTATGGTCTCATTTCATGTACAATAATCCTCACATTTCTTAATAAATCTCTATATTTATGATCTTAATCTTCAAATATATTTCTTAAATTAAGAATAAAAAAATAGGTGTCCACATTTCCTATTTTTTGATCAAAATATTTTTCATGATTAGATTAATATGGAACCCACTATTGATCACAAACATGTTGACATGGTGCACAAGACATTGGATTAAAGTATTGATGAGACCCATGAAGACCGATCCTGATCTTCTGAAAATCAATTTTCCCAAATTCTTGGATTAGCCATTAGATAGGCAAGTGAAATCAAAGAGTATCAATCCATGGGGTGGTTTGAATTTGTCGCCGATTAGAATAAAAATGTGGTAATTCTTCACATGATCTATTACTTTTTGTTTGGTCACATGGATTAAAAATGAGCGTGAAGTCATATAAAAATTTTCCTTTTTCAAATTCAGATCTGTAACCATGAACAAAATGTTTAAATGGTGAAGGATTCTCATAGTAATTCCAAAATAAATAAAAACTCTAAAATTTATGATTTAATCTATTTATCAATTAAACTCTAGAGTATTTCTAAAACAACTAAATGTGATATTAACACATTATCTACACAAAATGGTGGGTTTAAAATTAATAAAACTCCATAAAATGTATGAAAATATTATCTTTCCATAAACACTATATAAAAATGATTTTTTTCTTCATGTAGTAACCTAAATACCAAGAAATTAGAGAGTTTGGGGTATCCCTTATTGAGGGTTTGAAGAAAATTTTTTTATATCACTATATATAGATAATCTAGAGATTTTACATATCCTTAGAAATGGGAGATTTAGATTCAAAAATCAATCATACATCCCTTGTTTATAATATAATAATTAGGGGGATATTGGTTGATGATAAGACTAAAGGGGGAGTTCATATGTCTTTCACTTCAACTTTTTGATGGGTCTGTCATTTCAATTAAAGGTTATATCCTTTTAAATGAATCTACATGAAATATAACCATGAATTTTTATTTGAGAATAGTTTCAATTGTATGGTTTTTGTTTGAAAACATTTAAAACCTCGGTTATGGACACTTATTTTCTAAAATTGGTTTTCCCATGTGGACTCAAATTTTTCTAATTTATATATATCATTTATGATAATAAATTGTATTATACTTCTCTTAAGTGGAACAATCTAAAGATTCAATTTAAAAAGGGAGAATATTTTTTTAAAATATGTATAGAAGGCATGTGAGGGATATGGTGAGGTGAGAAGATCCCCATATTCCCATTGAATTTAATTTCAAAAAGGGGGTACTTATTTTCATTGAATTAAGAGAATATCATAGGGTAATTAATAAACCAATTCAAAATGTGATATTAAAGTGCACAAATGAAGTAGTTTTTTTTTCAATTAATCTATGATAATTATATCCAACATCTAATTAAAAGATGAGTGGGATGCCAAGTAAAATGGAAAAGGATACATTAGGCTACAACTTGTAGTTTATATATGTGATGGTTCCAATTGAAATATCTAAGAAAACATTGCATGTTTTTGTGTCATGATTGAGGTTATTATATTAAATATCTTAAAATACAAGTATTGGTGGATGAATAAACACTATTAAAAACATTTTTATAATTTTTTTGCTGGATTTGTGCTATTTAATAAGGTATCATAAAGAGTTGAAGTGGTTGTAAGATATTTTATGGATGTATATAATATCATAAAATATATTTTTTATGAATCTAAGAAATTTTTGAGCTAGTTGTAAGATATGTTTTCTACATATTAAATTTTTTTATGGTTTTAATAAATTTTCACACATAACACAATTATCCAATGGATAAAAGAATTAGGCGACCTAGAAGATGATTTATCAACACCTTAGAGAAATTTATATGCATAATTTTTTTGAGTCCTTAATAAATATTTCATATGAATAAGAAATTTTAGGTCACATAGTAAATTTTATTATATGTGTATGATATTTGATCCCATAAGATAAAAAAATAACTTTATTAGATACCTTAATTCATATGATATTTTACTTTCTAGAAAAACTATGCTTCTAAAAATTGAATATTCAATGGAATTTAAGAATAAATAAAATGATTCATGGGATGATCATTATGGAATTAAAACATCATGATAAAACATGTGAAATGATTCATTCTATATATTGATATAACTGGCCATGGTAGAAGGTGGAGGTAGAAATGAGTTCAGGACATGCAATCCATTAATTCCACATCGTCTATTTGAGTTTATGCACATGTAGATACTAATTATGGAGTATTTAAATTAATATAAATTTATGTATGACTCCAATGAAGTAAATAATGATGTCATATGGAATTTTAATATCAATAATCAAAACAGGTTTTGAGATATTATGAGACGGTGTTTTAGTCCAAAAAATAACATCAATATTTGAAGGATAGGGTTACATTCCATTCTTGTTTTGAGGTTGTTTCCAAAAATGAAATGAAACTAAATATTCATAATATTATATGAATATATTATAGTTTTTGTACCACTAAAAAATGAGGTATTAATATTGATAAAACATAAAAATTATTTTCATGGTAATTTTACTACATCAAGAGATTGATACATCGCTATATTGAATGATGAAAAATGAGTTTGATACTAAGATTCCTTGACAAATAAGAAGGTGTCCAAGTATTTTACTAACTAATAATTGGTAGTTATTTTGAATAACTAAAGGGAGAATATATTTTTATGTCCACATAATTTTTAATTATTTTTTTTATAAGACTTGAATAAGTATACAAGTGAAGATATACTTATAAATATTATTGTAGGGGATTACTATCATCAAGAGCTGTATTTGTAACATCTCGAGTCTGGAAGCCACTCAGCTGGTTCGCCATACCTAGTTGGCCACATGGCCTCAAGCGCATTTCCCAAAACACTAGAGGTTGTTGACTAGCAGCGAGGGCCTAGGGTGTAATAGTGGGGAAACTATTCCCTAATTGGGAGAGTATAACACAACAGATTAAATAATGACAATAGAGGATGTAGTAAAAACATGAAACTAAATTGAAAAATGTAACACTATAAGGTAAAGATATCTATAAGGCATAAATTATTATAATGATATAGCATGTTACATGTTCTATGAAAATAGTGAAAAAAGGATACACTACAATCAAGTACAATACAATACCAATGTGCTGTAAAACAAGATGAAACTCTACAGCATCGAAAGCCTTTAATTGGTCCCATGATCTCCTAGTCTTAAGCAACAATCAAGTACCTATATAGGGAGCCTTTCCCCTATCGACCCCTACCAAAATATAGTCTATTTGGGCCCAAAACAATGACCCAAATATGGTGTGAGAAATAAATCCCAGTAGGTAACCACCAAAGGTTAGTTCCAATCTATTAGTGAGTATATGCAACTATAGTGTGCATTAGTGAAATGCAGTAAACTAGTAGGTAATCAAAAGAAAACAACACTACAAGTAATAGAATTCATTTACATTCATTTTATGTTCTTTAATAAATTCAAATTCACTGAATTATATATGTATTTGGATCCGTCCTAAGCCCCTTGGTCCCTTATATAAATTAAACACAACAGATACCTCAAAAGGCTATCAAAACAAATTAGTATAGACCAAATCCAATATTGTGCTTTGTCTTGTAAGATATGTCATTAGTCATATCATTTTAATATGTCTCAGGGCCAAGCCCAATTTACAAGAATTTCAACATATTCAAATCAAGGAAAACCTTGGTGTATTAGCATTTCAACATATTAAAATCTAGGGTAAGCCAAGAGTATCACCATTTCATCATATTAAAATCATTTACAAGCCCGGGGTATCTGTATTTAAAAATATTAAAATCATGTACAAGCCCAATGTATCATCATTTCAGCATGTATAAGGGCCAAGCTCGTTGTATAAGAATTTCAGCATATTAAAAACACATGTAAATTACATTGTTACAAGGTTTTCAATAATAAACTCACATGGGAAATTTTCATTTATCAAGAAACACATGCTAATTGTACTATGTCATGGCTTAACATTTAATCACTTATGTGGGAAAACATATATAATAAGACTAGCATGTGAATTAAAATATCACGAAACTTTAACAAAAAAATCACATAGTAAACATTTAATCAACCAATTTCATTTTAAATAACCCTTCAAAATAAAAACAAAGGAAAACCCTTCATAAACCTAGTCTAAATGGCTAAATAATGGTCATTCGATGGAAAAAACACCCTTTGGGTGGCCCTTAATCAAACCAAACAAGCCTCAACATGTTTCAATTAATTTATTCAATTACCTATTATCATTAGTTATCAAAATGATCCAAATTATCAATTAAGCAACACCCTAAACATGGATGCTCAGAAAAACAAAATATATAAAGAACTTGACATTAAAAAATTAGCATGAGACCACATACCACGTCATAGTATAACTCTCATCATCCATCCTTGAGCTCTAATTCGAGCTAGAATGATGTAGATCTAAGAAATAAGAATAAACACTAAACCTTATATAACTTATTATAGAATAGGAGTTGGGAATAAAGGCTCAAGAGTAATTGAGATATTACTTATATGGTTCAAACGTAACCAATTAAGATTGAATCAGAGTCTGGATGAAGATTTGGGAGAAGGTTAAAGTTCTGGCGGCTCTTCTACTTCAACCCAGTTATCCCACTGTCTAAACTATAGAATGGAGTGGATTCTACCAATTTTAAGAGAAAAACACAAATACTCAGCATGTAAGTCCATATACACGGCATGTATATCATTTTACTTTTCATTAGGAATCTTTCTTCTACCGCCTAACTTTTTTGGGCCTGTCAACATGACTACACGGCATGTACCAGTGAGCACATGACGTGTAGTTGGTTTTTCCTCTTTTTTAGGCCCACGTGCCCACATGCCAAGTATTACCTTTATTCATTGCCAAACCACATTGCATGTATGTATAATTACATAGTGTTTAACACTAAATTAGCCAATGTGACAGTATGATTCCAGTAATTTTTTAGTTTTCCTTTCCTCAAAAATAATTTAAGGAAAAAATAAATAAAAGTACTTTTACATTAAAATGAATAACCAGGTTCTTAAAAACTTCCCCCCTCAAAGAAATTCATCCCAGAATTTCCCTTTCAAGGGTGGTGAAGTAATATCTAATAATAACTCTATCCATTGAGCACATACGTCGGCCTCCCTCTCCCATGTCTCATCTAATACTTGGCTATACTGCCATAACAACCGTATGAGAGGAACTGACCAGCCTCGGAGAACCTTTGTGATCCTGTCAAATATACGAATTGGATGTTCCTCAAAGGATGCATCAACCTGAATCTCAACCTCCTCGGGATAAAAAACATTAGATGGGTCTGATTCATAGTGGCATAGTTGATATACATGGAAGACATCACGCATGGCTCGGTACCTCTAAGTTAACTGTAACCGATAGACAACTCACCTAACTCTCTCCATAATCTCAAATGGTCCGACAAATCGCATTTAATGTTTACCATGTCTCTTGATCCTCTTATGTCCCAAACATGGTGTGACACATAAGAAAACATGATCACCAACCTTGAACTATATAGGTCATCTCTAGTGATCAACATATGATTTTTATGAGACTGCATAGTATCCATCCACTTCCAGATCAACTAAACCTGCTCAGTGATCTCCTAGACAAGACGAGGTCCCAGCATTGCTTCCTCTCCTACCTCTAGTCAATACAGGGGTGATCGGCATGGCCTACGGTACAAATCACCATATGGTTCCATCTGATAGTAACTTGGAATCTATTATTATTGGCGAACTCAACTAGGGGTAAATTATTCTCCCAAGATCCCCAAAAGTCTAGGAAAAATGAACACAATTTTTCCTCTAGAACTTATATCATATGTCTTGAGTTTCCATCGGTCTAAGGGTGGTTGTTATGCTCTGATGCACTTGTATACCAAGCACCCTCTAAAAAATCATTTAGAAATGATTCATAAAGTGGTCATCCTTATCTAAGAAGAGATAATGAGTTACCCCATGATGTCGTACCACCTATAAAATATACATCTTTAAAATCTCATCAACACCGAAGGTATCCTTGATCAGTAAGAAGTGAGCGACCTTTGTAATCCTGTCAACTATAACCCACAAAATATTGTTGGATCTAGGTGACCTCGGTAACACTATCATGAAATCCATCATGACATCATCCCATTTCAACTCTGTAATAGGTAGCTACTATTAAAGCCCATTCAAGTGTTGATTCTCCTCCTTCACCTACTAATAGGTTGAACATCTCGTAACAAAACTAGCTACTTCTCGCTTCACACCTAACCAATAGTACTGATGATGAAAGTCATGGTACATCTTGGTGACTTTGGGATGCACTACCCAAGAGGAAGCATGAAAATCCTACATTTTCTCCTCATTTATATCCCCCAGAACCCACACACGTTCATAGATACACATAACATCATTATCATTTATTGTCCATCCAGGAGGATGGTCCTCTGCTGCCACACTCTCCCATGGAACTAGGCCTCTAAAATATGATAGTTTCATTATCCTCACTATGTTTAGTAGGGTATAGGTAACATCCAAATATGAAAAGATAAGTCTGTCCCTGACTGTCGTGCACCTCTAAATGAATCTCAGAAAACAAAGCCATAAGCTTCCACTCACCACAAGCCTCCTACACTGCTAGTATCTAAGTCCTCCTACTCAGTATGTCAGCCACTGCATTTCCTTTTCTAGGAATATAGTCCAGATCAAAATCAAACAACTGAAGGTATTCCACCCACCTTCATAGTATCATATTAAAATCACACTGAATAAAGATGTATTTGATAATTTTTTGGTCTACATACACCACAAAATGCTCTCCCAAAAAATAATGTCTCCAACATTGCAAATCATAAACAAATATAGCTAACTCAAGATCATGGATCAAGTAATTCCTCTCATGTGGCCTCAACTGCTGAGACCCGTGCACAATAAATCAATCCCCTACATAATCACTTCTCCCAGAAAAATACCTAACGCATCACAATACAAAGTGTAACTCTAGCCCAACTCTTGAAATATTAGTATTGGTGCAGAATTTAAACATCACTTTAATTCTTGAAAGGATGAGTCATAAAAATATGAGAACTTAAACATCCCACTTTTCTTTGTCAAGACCTTCATCAATGATGCTAAGCATGAAATGTCCCATATAAAATTCCTACAGTAACTAGCTAACCCCAAAAAACTATATACCTCAAAAATGATCTTGGGATGTCCCCAAGTCGCTAGTGCTCTCACCATCACTAGGTCCACTAATACTCCATTCATTGACTTGATGTGACCCAGGAAGTTAATCAGATCCATCCAGAAGTGGAATTTAGTTAGCTTTGCATATAACTTATGCTCTATCATTTTATTCAAATGATCTCAAGGTGTTTTTCGTGGTCGTGTCGATTATGATAATACCCCAATACATCATCCTTGAAAACAATGAAAAAAGAATCTAGGTAAAGATAGAACACTCAGTTCATCACCTCCATGACAACTGATGGCGTGTTTGTGAGACCAAACGGCATAACCAAGTACTCATAGAGACTACACATGCTACAAAAGGATATACGAGCTGCCTATCGAACACGTACCTGGAGATATCCTTACCTTTGGTCAATATTTGTGAACACTCGAGATCCTCAAAGATGATCAAATAATTTATCTATCTATGGTAAGGGATTTCAGTTTTAAACCATCAACTGGTTTAGTTTCTGATATTCCATGCATTGCCTAAGGGTACCATCCCCCTTTTCATGAAATGTACCAACGAACCCCAAGGAGAAGTAATGGGTCAGATAAAACCCTCAGCTTTAAAACCTTCCAACAGCCTCTGGAGCTCTTGAAACTCCTCCATAGCCATTCTGTAAGGAGTAATGGATATCGGTACAGCTCCTAGAACCAGTTAGATAGTGAATTCCACCTCTTTGACTGAAGGTAAGCCTGAGAAGTCATCTGGGAAAATGTCCCCGAAATGATAACCATTGGAGGGAAATCCGTCATACATGTTCCCTAATCATCTAGATATAAACTTGCAATCTGGGTTGTCATTCTGCCCAACCCATGATGCTCGGGTCCATCTCGGCTTGCCTGAACATCCCATTCACCCTTATGTAAAAACTCTTCGCCCTCTGG
Source organism: Viscum album (assembly GCA_963277665.1). NCBI lineage: Eukaryota > Viridiplantae > Streptophyta > Magnoliopsida > Santalales > Viscaceae > Viscum > Viscum album. The sequence continues at coordinate 401,300,637 of OY728136.1, read as the reverse complement.
TGATCTGAAACTCACCCTATGGTGATAGAAATTGACAAAGGCTCCAAAATAAACCGACCAGACCATTATTAGAATTAAATCAATGACCATAATATCTATGACATATAGGATCCATAGAAAGTGACACCCACCATTCTCAATGGTGCACTCTATGAACTAACGAACACCTGCTATTATAATCCCTAACAGAGTGTCTAGCATCATAACATCAAAATTAGTATAAACACAAAGCCCAAGGTTATCCACAACAACCACCGATATAAAACTATATGTAGCACTAGTCTAAAAAAGTGACGAAGATAAAATAGAGGCAACTAGAATACTTCCTCTGACAGTAGAAGGTCCAGGATTCTTCTCTAACTAGGTCGGTTACACTGCATAAGTCTGACCTATACCATGGCCCTGAGATACTACTTGGCTACCCTGAGTTGACCCACCCTACTGTCGTGAAGACCCTGGGGTCTGGCTACCATGGCCATGACCACCTACTCATCCTAAATGGACTAACATATTCTAGTTCCCTAACTTGTGAGAATCTGCTGACCCCACTCTGGAATATGGAGTTGATACAAACCCTCTATCACTTGATGCTGGAGGAAACGTCCTGCTGAACTGCTATAAATGGCTCATGTTTCCGCAAGCTCGGCACTCAAATGGGTCCATCGGGAACTGAAGCTTAGTATGCCCAATCCTTCTGCACTAGTAGAACCTCATATGTATACCGAAAGAATGATTCTGAGTGCTCGTATCCCCACTAGAAATCCCTATACGACACTTCTTTCTTCTGGTCAAGACTGTACTAGATCTCAGTGTTGAACAACCCTGTCTTGCACCCCAAGATTCCCATAGGTTGTCCTTGGTAATTGGCACCCGATTCACAATAGAAGAGACAAAAGGAAACTAGAAGACATTCACATTTTATTGGATGTCCAACCTGAGACCATGCTAAAATATTCTAGCCTTCGATACATCATCCACCATCAAAATAGGTGTGAATCGCTGAAATTTAGTAAATCTGTAAGAATAGACCATAAATGACAGTGTTCCCTACTCTAGGTGCTTAGAAAACTGGGTTTAGTTGTCCCCCAGCATCTCAGGAAAATATTTATCACAGAAGGCCCCCTGAAAAACTTCATATGCCAGATCCCAATGATTCCATGCCTAAGTGACAACATCCCAACATCTCTTGGCAGAAACACACAACAAATATATCACAATATTGACTCTCCTCTTAATAGGTGTCTCCAGATGCTTGAAGAGAGTTAGCATAGATTCCAACCATGATTCCACAGCATGTGGTCCATTATCCCCAGAAAACATAGGCGGATGAAACTACTGCAATATACGCGACAACTCTTCCATAGATGTGGTAGCCATTGTTTCTCCTTGAAAGGTCTAAATGAACCTCACAATACCTTCATTGAATTGTCCATGTGAACCTTCATCCAGTATAATATCTAGTGTCGCAGCTGGAACAACTGGAGGATCCATCAGTAGCCCATGGCCTAACATTTCTAGAGTATTACCATCACCACTCTCCTAGCGTATAACTTTAGGTCATCATAACTACATAACTCTTCAAAGTCAATAAAATTCCTTAGTTCAAACTCATCATCAAGGATAGTCATTCAAGTGTACCAAAACAAAACAAGAGAAGACCCTCAAAGTGTGGAAAAAAGGGATTACACTGTGTGTAGAAAGAATTCATGAAGTGTAACCTTTAGCTCATACATGGTCATGTTCTACCATCGGTCTAGCATGTATCAACCCCAAGTACCCGGAATTTTCCATGTGTACAAGGAGTGTACACAGGTGTATCCTCATGGAATTGTACTCCCACAAGGCCAGGTCCACACAGGTTTTTCCTGGGTAGGCTACATGACATGTACCAAGGGTACACGATGTGTGCTGATAAAAAATCACTAGACTGTGTTTCCATTCACACATATAGTTACATAGTTAGAAACTAAATGATGTTTACACAAGGTAAATGGTGTGTTAAACATAAAATTTGGAATATCATATTTTCTGAACAGGAAGAACATGCATCTTGATATGATAAACTACACGCCATGTATACTGGGGTTTTCAGGATAGAAACCCCAAATTTCCCATAAAACCCTTGTTCTATAGAAAACAAAACCAATGGGATTCCAAATTTCGATCTGTGAGGGCCCATACTCTCCAGGAATCATAGTTTGGCATAACATATAATAGCACAATTAATTATAAAATCAAGGCCATGAACTACCAAATTCTGGTCCAAGAGGACCCATACACCTCAGGAAACAAATATTGGCATCCGCTAAATCCGACCATAGCACATACCAATACACCTATCACAATAGCAGTCATATCTATCAATGTACTATCACAAATACAGGAATCTCTATCATGAAATCTATCACAACAACATGCAATAACTAATGGATCCTAGATGGTATGGCACAATTCATGGCATGTGATTTTAACAAGTTCCTATATGATTCAAGAGATGGAACACCCTCATCTCATCAGGTTTCAATAGAAATAGAACCTACAATTTCATCAATATTAATAAAATAAATCTAATGAATCACCCAATAGTGAAGCTAAATCAACTATAATAGCTCCAAATCTAAAAGAAGAATATAAATCGAGGCAATTTGAATTTTCCCTATACATGGGGTAACTACTCCCAGTATAGTTAATTACCAAATTCCATATCCTTTATATCATCTCCAAATAGTAAAACAAAGTAGAAAAAAATGAAACTATGATACCACTTTGTAACGTCCAGGGTTCGGAAGCCACTCGACTTTTTCCCCATACCTAGTTGGCCACATGGCCTCAAGATAATTTCCCTAAATGTAAAAAGCTTCCAAATAGTAGTAAGGGCCTAGGGTGTGATAGTGGGGAAACAATTCCCTCATAGGCAGAGTGTAACACAATGGATTAAATAATAAAAATAGATGAAATTGTAAACAACATGAAACTAAAGTGATAAATAGAAGACTACAAGATAAAAATAACTAGAAGGCATATCATATCACAATGATGTAGCATGTTACATGTTCTAAGAAAATATCAAAAATAGGATACACTACAGTAAAATATAATACAATACCAAAGTGCTGTAAAAATAGATGAAAGTCAGTATCATTTCAATCCTTTTCTTGGTCACAAGCTCTCCTGATCCTATGCAGTAATCAAGTACCTATATAAAGAGCCTTACCCCTATCAACCCCTACAGAAATATAGTCTTTCTAGGCCCAAAAACATGACCCAAATAGGGTGTGAGAAATAAATCCAAGTAGGCAACCAAAAAAGGTCAGTTCCAATTGGTTATTGAGTATTTTCAACAGTAGTGTATTGTAGTGAAATGAAGTAAACTAGTAGGTAGTCAAAATTTAACAATCCTACAAGTACTGAAATTCATTTACTTTCATTTCATGTTGTTTAATCAATTCAAACTCACTAAATTATACTAGCCTTGAGAACTAAACTATGCTCGTCATTCCCCTATATAATGTAAACACAACCGATACCTTAGAAGGATATCTAAACAAAGAATTATAGACTAAATGCAAGCTTGTGCTTTGTCTTGGCAGACATGTCATCATTCATTCCATTTCAATATGTTTCATGGAAAAACCAGATGTATAAGCATTTAAGCATATTTAAATCAGGGAAAATATCTGTGTATTAGCATTTCATCATATTAAAATCAGGGACAAGCTCGGTGTATCAACATTTAAGCATATTAAAATGAGGGAAAATCCCAGTGTATCATTATTTCAACATATTAAAATCAGCGACAAGACTAGTGTATCACCATTTCTGCATGTATCAGGGCCAATCCTGGTGTATAAGCATTTCATCATAGTATACAACACATGTAAATTACACAATTATATGGTTTCCAATAATCAACTAACATGGGTACATTTCATTTTTCAAGTAACACATGCTAATTAAACAATGGCATGGATTAACATTTAAAAACACACATGGGAAAATTTATATAAAGAGTCTAACAAGTGAATTAAACTATCTCAAAGATTTTACAACATAATCACATTGTAATCGTTTAATAAACCAATTTAATTTTAAATAACCCTTCAAAAGGGTATCAAACGCAATTAAATCGGCATACTAGGCTAAACAACTGAACAATGGTCATCCAAGGGAAAACACACCCATGAGTTGGCTCTTAATCGAACTAAACAAGTCTAAACATGCTTCAATTAATTTAGTAAATTTACTAATGTCATTATGTATCAATATGGGTCAAATTATTAATTAATAAACACCAATAACATTTTATCACAGCACTACGGCACATATAAACATCATTACATTAAACAATTAACACGAGACCACATACCTCGTTGCAGTATGACTCTCCTCATCCAGCCTCAATCTACAATTCGAGCTAGAACAATGCAGATATAAGAAAAATTAATAAACACTAATCCTTAAATACCTTCTTCTAGAATAGAAATTGGGAATAAAATATCTATATTTTTGGAGAACTTTCTGATATGGTTCAAACACAATCGATGACGATTGAATCGGAGTTCGAATGATGTTTTGGGACAATGTTGAAGTTCCAGCAGTTGTTGTTCTTCAACTAGGTGAGTCTTCTATCCAAACTATAGAATTAAGAGAATACTGCCCATTTTAAGTGAAAAACACAAATACATGGTGTGTATGTCCATATACATAGCATTTATATCATTTTACTATTCATTTTAAAGCTAACTTCCACCACCTTACATTCCAGGTCCTGTCGACATGACTACATGGTGTGTACTAAGGAGTACATAGTGTGTAGTTTTTTTCGTCTTTTTCAATCCAACATGCCCACACTCCATGTATTATCTTCATACACGACCAAACTACATGGCATGCACTTAGAATTACATGATGTGTAACCTTGAATCAGCCCATGTGACAGTATGATTTTAGTACTTGTCTAGTTTTCCTGTGTTTCCTCGAAAACAAATCAAGGGGAAAGAATAAAATTAACCATACATTAAAAAGAAAAATTGGGTTCTTATAGAAGAGTACACCAGGATAATGCTAGAGGTATTTATTTACCCGATCATTTTATTATGGTGTTATCATATCCCCTAATGAATTTTGGAAGCTAATACATAGTATAATCTATGCTAACAGGATAGTATAATCCTTGTCTGTAGATGATAGTTCATGAGAGTGGAGGTATCCATGATTGGTGGGGATCAATAATCATGTAAAGTAGTTATATATTATTCATAACCTTTCTAAATACTGTGTTTTTTATTCTTTATTATTTTACATTAGATTACAAGGTGAGGTTGTGATATTATACTATGTGTATGGGATACCATGCAATGTTAAATGGGTTGATTTATAATAATTAATAAAATAATACCACGGATTCACCTTCCCTAATAGTGGTCAATATTCCCTAATGTATCACACTCATATTCGATTTTTTAATGATCATTAATACATTACAAATTATAATTTTCATAAGGGTTTATTTCCTGATCCATATTATTTTTTTATTATATATATCTAATAAAGAAATGATAAGTATTTATCCAATTTCCATTTAAGAACTATATTCCTTACATTATTTTCATTTTTAAAATTTGAATGTAGTTTTATAATTCTTACCTAATTGATTCTCACTTTACCCTCTTTGACATTTATAAAGGGAAATATTATTTATCACACTTTTAACATGAATTTTATATTCCATAACCATGTTATTTCTCTTTTATTTTTGAAAATAATAGTGTACTACTAAACTAATATTTCTATGTTAATTACATTACACTTTATCCTTTCTTTATATTTCTTTAATTTTATTCCAAATATTTTTTACAATATATGAAAATTATAAATGGATATATAACACCCCAATATTTTAAAATAGCAACATCTGGTTTGATAGAACATATGAAACACAATAACATAATAAGAAGAAAATATAACACCCCAAAACATTACAATATATTTATCTTTAAATAAATTCAATCTCTCTGATAGATTACAAGGCACATAACATCATTTTTAAACGAAATGCAACACTCTATTAAAATAATATTCTATAAAAATGATCATTATGAACTTGAATTTAACTTGATGGGTATAAATAAGATTAAAAAAATTATAGAAATTATATATTTTTCACATATATAAAAAAAATCAATGGAATTATATTGATTATAAATTCAATAAAAACCATTTTAAAGAGAAAGAATTGTTTTCTAAAAAACGATATTTTTGTACATGGAGTATTAGTCATGCTTTTAAAACAAAATTTTAAATAAATTTTTACCAATTTTATAAAATAATATTAAAAAAATAAACGTCTTTGTTTAAAAATCTAAATTTAGAAATTATAGTTGTATTATTTGTCTGCGAAATTTCAGAAAAGATTAATTATTTCATGAATAGTGAAAAATAATAAATTTTAATTGAAATTTGTCTTTTTATTCATATTATTAATAAAGTTAAATTATAATTTAAATTTTTTAAAGTAGATATATATTATATATACTGAAATTTAACTAATTTATGTCATTGGAATAAGTTTTATAATGAATCTTGATATTAAAACATTATATAATTATGTGAATTTTCTCTTTCAAAACCTGCTTGTTCATCGCATCTACAGGTCTAATTTTGACTTGTATTATACCACATCAATTAACTGAACATGTATAATTTTATTCAATATTTTGATTATAAATTATTTATATTATCTAATAGTTTCAACATAATTTTTTAACATTGTGAATTTTAAGAACATAAAAAATTAATTACAACAATTAAGGTAAACATTGTTTTATTGGGGAGTTAACTAAAATGATAACCATTCAAATATCATACCAACATATAAAAACCCATTATATGGTACTATTTAGACCATATAATCCATATCAATTACTAATGACTAATTGTTTTGGAAAATGACCTGGGAAAAATGTGGTTGTAAATGATTCTTTTTAAAAATATCAAGTGTGTCCTCTCCACCACTTATAAACGGACACCCCTCTTCTCCACTATTAATGCACCCAAATCTACTTTTTTTGGCCAATAACTAATAAAATATCCTCCTTACATATATAACCACATAATATATGATTTTTTAGATCATAAATCTAATATAGTAAGGATTTAGCTTAAACCTAATGAGGTTGCTCAAAGAAGAGGTAGGGTTTTAACTATGAATTTTCATTTTTCTTCTTCTTATAACTTATTTGAATATTTTCCAATAATTAAAAAAAAATATCACCATTATATATAGTATAATTATATTTTATTATTTTAATTCTATAAAAGATATCCATATTCACTTCTATCAAATGGAAAACAAAATCATACGTCGTGTGTATGGAGAACTACCAGCTTGCGAAAGGATGTAGTTCACTTTCCATCACATCCTTTCAAGGACAGATTTAATGATGGATTCAACATATTTATATGATATTTATTATGTTATTATACTTATTTAATTATTTTACCACATATACCTTCCTACTTTCTATTTTATGATGTATATGATAACATCTCTCATGTGTATGATGGACCATCACCTCACAATGAGACGTTATTCATTTTTATCTTACGCTTTACATGGTTTTTAGATTAGAAAAAAAGTTAATTAAAATATGTTATATTTCTAATATAACAATTTATATATAAATTTAATATTACAACTAACTTCTTACCTTCTAATCCATTGGGAAAAAAAATGTCACTCGTGCATACATGTGGACAACCGCCTCCACGTAGCGATGTGATATGTGTTTGATTTTATTTTTACATTGATGGTAGTTAAGATATATTTTATTAATAAAAATGTTATATATAACATAATAATAATTATTTAATTTTTAATTAAACTTAATATTCCATTAATTCAATATTTTAAGAAAAATTGAATCTGTGTTTATTCGTGTGTAGAACCAACCATCTCCATATATGATTTAATCAATTTTCTATCTACAAAATTTATAGATTACTATAAAAAAATAAATTATTAATATATATGATATTTAAATTATATTTAACATTATATAGTTTATTTAATGATAATCAAATTAAAAATACCAAAATTACCAAACCAAAACATTTATGACAAATGATGTAATTATCACCTGAAACAATGATTTTAACAAAGAATTTCTAATAAAAGAGTGAAAAAAGGATAAAAATAAAAAATATATAGTGTAATAAATATTATTTTGGTTATTTAATTTATGTTTAATAATCATTTATTTATTATACATGAGGTTTGAATGCATACAGTGGAATTCGAACAAGTAGATGAGTTTATCGACTCAATTTTACCCCAGTGAGACATATGCCATATTCACCACTTATTCTTTTGTATGGTTTATAAACTTCAAATTTTGATATTTTATATCATTATTTTTTTATATTCATGTTATTTATAGTATCATTATATGTTATATATTGAATATGGATTGTATTCAAGAGTTACCAAAGTGGAAATGGTTTATTTCACAATCTCATAAATTTTCAAGATTGTTTTTATTAATGTATCCCTTAAGGGAATTATTTGATATTTATATATTAAAATAACTAATATTTTTTATAATATGTTTATTCGTAAATTTTTTTAGGAAATATAACTATTTTTTCAATATGTGGCACATAAAAGGAACGAGATACCATTTTAAAGAAAATTTGACTTTTATTCTTCATTTAGTAAAAAATCTTTTTTCCTCAATATCCAATTTTTTAAAAATGATTTTTAGAAGGTATTTATTTTTTAAAATTTTAAAAATTATTTATAAAATATATTTTTTCTCTCTTGGTCATTTAAAAATTTTATTGACAGGGATGTTAATGTGTCTTTCAAAACATGGCTTGTTTGTATTTTATGGAAAATGTGAAAGGAATTATTGCTTTAACATGTAGAAATTGAATGAAATTTTTCACTATAATTACCAATAAACGATTTAAATATTGATTTAAAATTTTTCATAGGTTATTTTTAAAAAAACAACTATTTATAAAATAGTTTTTTAACTTTGAGTTTAGAAAAAACTTATATAAAATGTTATTTTCCTCAAAAAAATTATTGACATTTTTATCATGTTTATATTCGTAAATACCATAAAATATTTATTTTACTTATGATCCACTAGGTATATGTTTTATTTATACCACCCTTATTATTTATCTATATTTTTTATGATTATTTTGATTGGGTAAGTGCGATTTTGTTACCATTCTTCACTTTACTCGGGATGGTTTATGATTCTGCTTATTGATTGTGGAAAGTATTAACATTTCATATGTCATTTTATCAATACCAATAATTTTTTTATTATGTTTCACCTCATTCACATGAGTAATGAGTTGTAATTATTAATTCATTAGTGGGGCTTGGAATTACATATCCCCTCAATGCATCAATAGGTCTCATGAGAGAAATTGGATTAGGTATTTTACTGAGGCCTTGACCACTTATATAATATGTCTAGGAATAAATTATCTATGGTAATAAGTGTTGGTGTGATTTATTTAACATGTGTTTATGATGTATAAAATTATAAATTCCCTCACTATGTGACCAATTATTGATGTTAATGTGATTATTTTATTAGTTATAATATCTTTGTATAAGTTTCAAGATTATGAGATTATTTACATACATTTATTTTATCATAATTTATTTTACCCTTATTATGAACATTTTATTTATTGAATAGAAATTTATCCAGTTATTTACCTTTACATATTGATTATTATTATTTAATAATGATATATTACATTGTAAAGTTACCTATAGTGAGCATCTAAGCTGACCCATTTCTTATTTTTTATTCTCCTTTTGATAATTTGAAGTGTTTTGTGACTGATATATAGGGATATTCTATGAGGAGTAATAGATTTCCCAAATAAAATACTTTTTTGAATTATATGTTTTTAATTGTAATGATAATTTCATGTATTTATATAGTTTACCAAGACTACTAAACTATTTAGTCTTTTAGGATAAATATCCTTATATCTTATGCTAATGTAATAATGTAACCACTATATCTAGGGTACTAGGTTCAATGTTTCTATAATTGTTATAAAATAAAATATGGTATAAACCATTGGAAATAAATTTATGGAAACATATATTAGATAACATAACCATATGATATAATTTTAGGATAAGTATTGAAGAAAATCCTAAAGTGTTGATAAGAAAGATATTATATAGTTTTTCGTAGAAAATACATCCATATATAGATACTACAAGTGAGTGTGGTTCTAAAATTTATATACCTAGGTATAATAAATCCAAAAAGGGATCATGGGTTTTCATCTTATCATTACCCAGTGCCTGAAAATTGGCCTTACCCTGTACCTGGTTTGAAACTCAAGGGATGTGATTAGGATAATCACATTTTATTTAAAACCCATTATGAATTATTTGAATATAAATATATCCCCAAATAAATATTGTTTATTATTATAAGATTAACTATGCATAAATTTTACAATTTATGTTAAGTGTTTCAATAGTTTTGGGATTATACATTATGATTCATAATGTTATGTCCAAATCAAGGGTTTTCAATTTCTTAGAAATAATTTCTAGTGGTAGGAATAAAAACCTAATCAGTGCACATAATACAAAGAGTAATATTGATCATTTAATATATGGTATTAAGATATTAATTTCAATGTAAATAGTCCCACAAACAATTTAATCCTAGAAATACAATTTACCATATTCTATTAAGACAAAGAAAGAGTTAACTTGGTATTTTAGCTTCGATGGGAAGAAATATAAGAAGAGGATTATAGAGAAAAAATAAATATAACGGGGAGAAGGGAAATAAGTATTTTCCCACTAGTAATAATTGTGTAAAGAAACACAATGATAATTTATATAATGTAAAGTTAAATTTTACAATTATGGAGAGAGAAACCACCATTCCCATGATTAAAAGGGAGAGAAAGAAATATATAAAGTATTGTGCTTTAACTATAATGATATGGGTAACTATTACAAAAAATGTTCCATGAATCAAGGGAATATACCTCAGAAAATGAAAAGGGATCAAGTTCAAGCTTTTGGTATTGATACAGATGAGGTATATTGAATAACATGATTGTGTATTTAGATACACTAAATATATTGTAAAAGTATTTTGTTAATGATATTATCATTATAAAAATAATAAAATATGTAAGTATTGAACTTCAGTTGAATTTATTTTAGCATTTGAAATCACGTGTTTAATGGAACAAAGAAAATATATTCTGTATAAAATAGGTATTTTCGAAAAACAAACGATTAATGGTAGATTACCACTAATATGTTAACAATTTTGATATAATAATGGAAATTATATGTTTTTTGGATAATATTAGGCAACATGATATTGGATCAGTGGAATATATTGGACAAAATGATATTTTTTAGAGGCATGAATAATTTCATTATTTTATTATATCGATCATGGAATTCACATATTTGGAATGTGAAATTAAGAGCCTCTTACAATTTCTAGGGAATATAATTTGGATTTAGTGAACATCCTTAAAAAACATGAATTTTAATTTGAGAGATATAATTTTGATGAGACCTATGGTTATATATATATGTGGAATTTATTATGTTTGAATTTGGGTGTAATTAGATAAATGTTTTTAAACATTTTTATTTTATTAAATATAGTGACTAGAGTAATGACTAGGCATTATAGTGATAAGTTAAATGTGCTTTGGGAATAAAAATAAATTTTCGATATTCATTTCATAGGTTATGAAATGAACATGGATTTTGTTTAATCCCAATTAAAGTATGAAATTGTGTACAATAAATTGAAATATATCATGTCATTAAATATTTATATGTTCACAATATAGATAGAAATTTAATTCCTCACCTCTTAAAGAATGATCATGAAACAAAAATGATATCCTAGTAACCACATTTTCAATTAATCAAATGGTCCTTAAACTCATAATAGATTTATGGTTTTATGGTTTTTGAATTTCTCTTTATAATTCGCCCTCTTGGGAACAATGAACTCTATCACCCTTCATCATTATTTGGTAATTACACTTTTCATTCATGTCTATATATTCCCTTACCACCTATGTTATTCTACTTGGAATCCTAGTTATGTAATTATTCTAGATGAACTTTTTTACTTCCCATTATCTATTATCAAGATCATTTTTTATTAACACTTATTATGATTTGGGATTTCCAGAATATAATTTTCAAATGTCAAAACCTTTATTATTAAGATCAAAATTAAATTGTGAGGATATAAATTTTTTAAGGGGGTAGAATGTAACACCCCATGAATTTAAAATGGCGATAACTTTTTAGATAACATGTATGACATGAAACAGAAAATCCTAGAATATAATATAACACCTTATGAATAGATTATATATTTCTTTATAAATTAATTAAATCTCTTTGATAACTTTTTATGCATGCAACATTGAGTTTAAACAAAATGAAATACTCTACTAAAATTTTATTCTTTAAACATGACCATTATAACATAAAAATTAATATGGAAGGAATGAATAAGAATAACTAAATTATTTAAATTATACAGTTTAAACTAGTATAAACTAAATTCAATGGTTATCAATTGATTATAAATAAAATTTATATCATTTTAATTAGAAACAAATTGTTTCAAAAAAACTTTATTTTTTGGAATAAAAGATTAGTATCACTTTGCAGACATAATTTAATATCAATTTTTACTATTTTTAGAAAAAATATTTGAAAAAATAAAATTGATTTTGGTAATATAAATTTTAAAATTATCTTTTTCTGATTTTTTAAGATTTTGAGAAAAGTTTATTTTTTATAAATAGTGAAAATACTGAATTATATTTGTAAACTACATTTTTGTTTATATTATTTATAATTTTATATTTTATTTTAAATTTTTTAAAATTAAAAATAGTAAAATAAGATTAAAAATTAATTAATTAAGGTCATTGATAACACTTTTATATTGAGTTTTTTTTAAATCATTCTATAGTTATGTGAATTTTCTCTTCGGAAACCCGCCTTTTCGTCATGTCTACGTGTATAATTTTGAATTTGGTTATTTCACTTATATAAATTGAATTTTAGAAGAATGGAATCCATATTTTTAATTCTAATATTTAATATTATAAAAAAAATTAAACATAATGTTTTAGCATTATCAATAGTAAAAGTAGTAAAAATTAAGTTCCATGATTGTGGTAAAAATGGGTTTACTGAGGGGTTAAACTAAAAAGTAATTGGTTAAACAACCTAAATACTTATATAACTCATTTTATAGAAATATTTATACCATATAATTTATATGAATCTATAATCACCCATTTTAGAAGATTTTCTAATGATAAAAACATTTGTGTAATGAATTATATACAAACATACAAAATGTTTCATCTCCCCCACATATAAAAGTCCACCCATATCCCCTTCTCACAGTCCAAAATCCCATTTCTTAGGAAAATACCAACAAAAATATATTCCTTACATCCCTCTCCATATCCTATAGGAATATTTATATTGTGATGATAATCTAGGATGTATTTAGGTTAAACCTAAAGAGGTTTCTTGAGTAAGTGATAATGTTTTAATTGTAAAGTTTCGTTTTACATATTATTATAAATCCTTCTAATCATATAAATATATTAAAAAATAATAAAAAATATCCTAAATATTATTATTTTTTATTATATTAATTTAATAAACAATATCTATCTCTACTTTGATCAAATGTAAAGAGAAACTATGAATCATGTGTACGGCGGACTACCGCCTCACTAGCCGATGTAGTTTTTTTTTCAATCACCGCCTTTCAAGGATTGGTTTAATTGATTATTTGACATATTTAAGTTTTATTATTAATATTATTATACTTATATAATTATAATATTACATATACCTTCTTACTTTCCATTTATTAAAGGATAAAATAATGTCACTTGTTTGTACGGTGGGATGCTACCTCGCTAAGCGATGTGATTCGTTTTTCACTTACACTTTACATAGAAGGTAGTAATGATAAAATATAATTAATATATGTTATATTTTTTATATTAAAATTATTATTTAAAAATTATATCATATATAAATTATTACATTCCAATGAATTATAGAACTATAACATTACTTGTGATTATGTGTGGACCACCGACTATATATAGCGATGTAAAATGTATGTCATTTTATTTTTAAATGGAAAGTAATAAGGAAAAATTTTATTAGTATAAATGATATATATATACATATATCATAATTAAAATTTAAATAGTAATTAATATTTATTTTCTATTCATTCCTTCTGTCATAGAAAATGGGAACAATATTAATGTGTACCTATATCCTACTATCTCTATGAATGGTGTAATCCAATTTCTATCACTATCTTTTATAAATTACTCTAAATAAATATATAATTAATATTTATGATATACATATATCCAGGATAACATTATGGATATTAGGTAACCACAATCATATTAAAAGTTCTGAAATTACCAAACCAAAACATACCTGAAAAACAAAGCAATTATCCCCAGAAATAGTGAATTTGAAAAATAATTTCTAACAAATGAGTGCTAAAAGTCTATAATAAATCATATATGGTATGAGATATATGATAGGTTTCTTTATTATATTTTAAATAAACCTATATTTGTTATAAAATTGGTTAGGACACATATGAATGATATCAGTCTAGTAGAAAGGGTTTCTTATCTAACTTTTACTTCCATGAGGCATGAATCATATTCCCCACTTATTACTTTGTGTAGGGCATATAATTCAACTTATGATATTTAATATGTTGAATCAATATATGTTAATGTTATTTAAAGTTTCATGTTATGTTTATTCATTCATGGGGATTATGATTTAAAAGTAACCAAAGTGGTAATGGTTTTTTTCACAATCTCATCATTATTCACGATTGATTATATTTAAGTTTCACTTTGTGAAATATTATATATTTATATATTAAAATAAATAAATATTATACGGTTATTAATTTAATTTTTCATGTAATAGTTCCATTTTTTATACTCTTTGGTACTTAAAATGAATGAGAAATTTTTTCAAATAAAATATGACTTTATTTCTATCTTTGATTAGAAATACGTTTAATTAAAAATACATTTTTTATAAAATAAATTAAAAAAATGTTTTATCATTTTAAAAATGATCTACTAATGTTTTTTACCCATTTTTAATTTTTCAATTTTTTTTGAATGGAATCTTGATTTTTTTTACAAATCAATGCCCATTTGGATTTTACCAAAAATGTGAAAGGTATATTTGTTTTACCATGTACGACATGAACAGAATTTTACAAATTCATGACCACAAAATTTTTTAAGGGTTATTTTAGATGTTTTAAAAAATTATTCTCAAATAATTTTTTTTAAATATTCATTTAACTTTTAGTTTTGATAATATTTTATGTGTTGAAAGTTTAATTTTTTGAAAAAGGTTTTTATGATATTTTCATTGTATTTCAATTCATCAACAATATAAAAACATTATTATAATTATGATACATGGTAGATGTATTGTATTGAAACCATAATTATTATTTATCTACATGGTTTATGATCAGTTTGATTAGGGATGTACTATTTTATTGGAATTCACTATATTACTCTAGATGGTTTATGATTATGTTTATTGATAAGGGTAAGTATTAACATTTTGTATGTTATTTTTTCAATAAAAATGTTTATGTTGATTTTGTTTCACCCCTTTCATATAATGAATTCAATGGAATTATTATGTGACATGTGGGTCCCAGAATTACATAGACCCCTGATGAATCAATAGGTTTTATAATACAAATTCTCTTGGGTATTTTTCTTAAGCATTGACCATTGATATAAGATGTCCTAGAATGATCCCTTGATTGAAATAAGTTTTCACTTGAAGCCATGATGGTATTTTTATGATGTCTAGAATTTTGGATTACCTCATTACAGGATAAGTTATTGATTTCCAGGTGATTATTTGACTAGTTCTAATATCCATTGATATGTTTCAGGATAAAGTGATTATGTATATGGCTTTATATGATCATAATTTATTTCTTCCATATTATGCTCAATTTATTGATTAAATGGAATGTCTTTTAGTTATTTACCTTTCTATATTGATTGTGTTTATTTAATCAAGATATATTCTACTATATTCTTACCTATACAGAGCACATAATCTCACCCCATTCTTATGTTTTATTATCCCTAAGATACAAGGATATTTTTTGATTTATTTGTATGGATACACTATAACTAATAATGGTGATCTCAAAGAAAACTCATTGTGTATTTTATTTTATTTTTTTAATGTAAATTTCAAGATTGTATCTATTTTACTAAGAAATGTAAACTATTTTGTCCCTTGGGATACAATTCTTTGTATATTTTGTCTATGTAATAAAGTAACCATCATCTATGGACTACTGGGGTTAGAGTGTTTAGGTGATATTTTTAAACACTATTATTATTATTATTTTATCACGCATAATTGTTATGTTTTCAAAATCATTTTTTCTTTTATATTTTCTATACATTATTCTTTATAAATCATATTTTCTTATTAAAATATTTATACTTTTATGAGCTTTCTTAAAAAAATTATTCATTTTCAATTTACATTAACATTATGTAAAGACTATGAAATTTTGTTCTTAAATATTTTAAAGATTATTATCTTCCTTTAATGTATTTTTCATCATTTTTATTACTTGTTTATATTTTACTTTTCCAGTATTCCTTATATTATATTAAATATTATTATTATTTTCATTACATTTTACCATTTATAAATAATACCTTAAACTATTATAAAAATGTCTACATATCCATCATGATGAAGAAATTAAATCTCTATCAGCAGATTGATCCATCACTACCTTGGTCTTACATTATCAACAACTATTATTTAATATATACTTTCTTCAAAAACCATTCAAATATAAATACCCTATACAAACATCCAATGATTGAAGGGTATTCCCTTATATTGTCATACCATTAAATTCTCAAAAGATTTATTTATATGACCATGTATAAATTTATTCTATATAGTAAAATTTTGTAAATATGATAATTTATTGTTAAGCCATGTTTGGATATTCATGGTTTGTAATGACCTAAAATTATATCAATTGGATCATTATTATTATATTTACTTAATATAGTATAGATCAAATAAATAACATATAAACCACAATAATCACTTTATAAATAAATAATTAATGAAATAAGAGGTATTTCTAGATGTTAAGGAACATATACTGATGAAATAGTAATTTGACCTTAGGAATTGTAATATGACCTATATAAATAGTAAATTTACCAAATGAATTGTAACAACACCCATGAAAGTATAAATAATGTTTTTATTTATCTTATATATAATTTTATGATATAATTATATCATAGTATAAGTATACGAATATTTTAAAATTTATTAATTAAGTATTGGTATTTTTATGAGTCATAAATATTTAATTACAATTTTATAATTAATAAAATGATTTAAAATAAAAATAATTTTAATAAAATGTATTCATAAGTCAATATTTTTTTGTGTTATGTTTTTTACATAATTTAATGAGACCTTAGTTAATTTTAAAGAGTGCTATAAAATAATTTATAATTTTAAAAATATTATTTTTTGAGTAAATGATGACTTTATTTAAAAATTAAATTTATCATATTTATAAAATTGTTTTCATAAAATGGATTTTATTTTTGATTTATAATAATAAAAAAATGATCGGGTTGAATGTTTGGTATTTTTCTAAAATACTAGAAGTTTTTTGTGAATTGTAAAATACGATAATTTATGATAAATGTTAAAACATGAATCACTGAGTCATACGTGATATATAGACAATGAAATCCCATAAGTGGGAAATATAATTCTTTATTTTAATATATTTGGTGATAATTCTCTAACTATTCATAGTCTTGATCCAAAATAATAAACAAATGAATTAAATATAAAAAAACAACCCTCTCCTCACTATAAATACCACCTTTCACCGCCCCTCCTCCACACACCTTCCAAGATTTTAGCCTTTTAAAGTTTATATTAAATACTCTTCCTAGGTCCCTCCCCTACACCTAGGAGACCCGGGTCTCATCAGAAGACCAAAACCATTTTCTTAAGGAGGTTCTCAAGGAGGAGAATTCAGGAGGTAAAATCCTCTTCCTTTTTCTTTTAATTTCATTTAATGTTATTTTATTTTATTTTTCTCTCTAAACCTCCCCACATCAAAATAGCATGAATAATAAATAATTTTAAATATAATGTAATTATTTTATTCTAATGTAATAATCCATCATTAATATTCTTCTCATCTCCCTTTTATTCTAAAAATTTAACTGTTGTTTGTGATGTGTTGTTTCATCGCCTTCCAGGTTTACAAGTTTTCATTTCACATCACCATATTCAAGGATGTTCATAAAACCATTTAAATAGTTTAATGAGATCTTAAAATATATATTACAACCTATTTTATGTTCTATATGTAACATATTTACTTAATACAAAATGATAAAACCAAACAAGTTTTTGGTGATCTAAACCGCTTAAATTAATCTAAATGAATGTCATTATCATTTTATATAATTATTCATCCTCATATCTGGGAAAAACATATAAGGCCAATTTTACTAATTTATCTTGATTAATAACATACAGTTCTCATTATGGTGGATTATACCCATTTTATGTGAACTTCATTACTTATAAACAAGTGAACCAAGAATGAGAAATAATTGTTTTCCTGAAGCTAAACATGGACGGAACATTAATAAATGGGTAAATTAGGGGTGGTGGGTGATTAGATATTATTGGGGTTTAGTTCTGTCTGGTTTCAGTGCCTTTTATGGCCAAGATATTTCCTTGGCACTAGAGTCGAGGGTGCTCATATCAAGTCTTATGATCTGTAGGAGACGCGGGATCCCGATGGATGAAGTTGAATCTGACTTAGATGTCCGGGTGAAATATATTCATAGACAACACATGGTTCCATGGTAGTTAGTCTAGATAATCTACATATTCACTTTGGAGTCCAAGTTATGGTAGATTCTTCATCACAATTGGAGGGAGACAAATTTTGCGAAAGATGCTCTGGCCCGTAGGGGAAGCCAGCCAGATACTATTTTTATTTATGATTCTATAGGTTCCCTTCCTACTGAATTTAAATCTATATTAAAAGGTTATTCCCTTGTCCTCCACCACTTTTTACCTTCTTAAAACCTTGTCGTAGGGATCTTGGCCCTTATCCAGAGTAATAAAAAGTAAGTTTCAGTAAACTTATAAAAAATGAAATAAGTAAACTTTAAAAAATATATAATGAATAATATAAATATATATAAGATTATGAATTATGTAAATAATGGATTTAATTTTATTATCCAGGAAATTAATGTCACGTTCAGAACACATTCGGGCATAAATTAAAGGTTTTTTTCCCGAAACACTATTTTCATTCAGGTTGTACTTTATTCATCTATACATTAATAATTATTAATTAATTTTATATAATTATTATAAATTATATATATATGATAAAAATCATATATATAGACATTTTAATCATTAATTTATTGGATAATAAATGTTTTATGAGGTTCCCTTCTTATTTCTTCCTGGTGCGCAAGCCCTAATAAAGGGAACATCTCAATTTCTTACCTATTTCCATGTACTATCCATAATCTATTTTAAGACACCAGTATTTTTATAAAATCACTAATTTTTTCACGAAAAACAAAAAAAAAAATCATTTATGGTTTTATACAAACAATCATGACCAATAAAAATTATTTTCCAAAATAAATATTCCTTGCAAAGGAAAAAAGGAAATTTCTATCAATATTTTTTCATGAATTTTATTATAGTATTTTCATATATTTAAACACCTTGGATGAATTTAATAATTTATTAAGGTTTATCTATTATTTTTATCTTCCCCCTATCTTATTAAATGGTTTATGATTAGCTTGAATTTATATATTCTATCTTCATACCATTCACCATACTACATAAAATGGTTACTGAATATATTTGTAGATTTCAGAAAGTTATTTAAAATTTATATTTAAATGATTTCAATGTTTATCCCCATTCACATTAGGTATTAATTATACTTAGTAAGTGATAGGTGATGCTCTTTATATCCCATCTATGCATTGGTAGGTCTCATGATACAAACTTGATTGGGTTTTTACCCATTATGTATAGTGTAATGGCTGAAGCCTTGATAAAATGTTTATGATGTCCAATATTATGTATTCCCTCATTATAAAACTAGTAATTGATATTCTACTTGGTTATTGGAGTAGTATAATATCCTTTTTTATGTTTTATAATGGAATTAATTAACCATTTTTGGTCCTACCATTTTATACTCAAGATTATGTTTCATTGGCCTATGTTTTTAGTTATTCACCATGCCTTATTATTTGTGTTTATGATTTATTCCACAATTTTTCATACCCTTAATGAGAATTAGAGGTCTCCAATCTCTTATGGTTTATTTTTCTCTTAGATAAAAAAGTTCTATATTATTAATGACTATTAGGGACAATCTAGGAGTTATGGTATTTCATATGTTTTTTTCATTAATGTTAAGATGATAAATTTATCTACGTATTTTGGATTCCAAAACAAGTAAACTAATTGGTCATATGGGATTTTAGTCTTAAATCTATGAAAATGTAATAAAGTAAGGCACTAGAATCAGTAAAATGAGGTAAGGGTCTTTATAATTGGTACTAGATAAAGTTTATTTGAAACCTTGGAAACATCGATTTAGAAAAAAATAGATTAGGGAACATAGCCCTAAGATAGACTTTGAGGATAGGCATAGAATAACAACATAGAATTTGGTAAAGTATATATTATGTGGGTCCTCCTAGAAATACATCCTTGTGTAGATACTAGAAGTGGATGTGGTTTTGGAAAATATGTACCTAGGGGTAACAACTCTGACAAGGTGTCTCGGACCTATCTTGGGCTAACCTGGTACACAACAACAGGCTTTACTGCGCACCTGGTTTGAAACTCTCTAGGAATATTATTAGGATAATTCACATTTTATTTTAAAATAATTATGAAGGATTTGAAAGTAATTATGTCCCCAAAGAAACCATATTTATGATTATGAGATTAGATAATATAGAACATCAATTTATGTTATGTGTTTTTCTAGTTTGATATTAAACATTGTGATTTATAACCTAATCTAATGTCAGCCATTATTTTAAAATGGATTCTAGAGGAAGGAATGGAAGTAGTATCAATGCATGTATCCCATGTAGGTATTTCCATCTTATGCAATGTAATGATGTCAGTAATAGAGATGATACTAGTGCTAAGAAACTTACAACTATATTGGGAGAGCTGACTAAGGTTATGAACAATAATTTTACCTGTATGAAGCATCTTGATCCACAACATGGATAAGAAATGTTAGACCGCTTTACGAGAAAACAACATCAATCATACAAAGGTACTTCATACATATTTGTAGCTGAGCAGTGGAGAAGTTCCTTAGAGAAGATATTTCTCTATTTGGGATGTAATGAAAGGGAGAAGGTTATCATAGAAGTTTATCATCTATTAGAATATACTAATCAATGGTGGTTATTGATTCAGAACACAAATAATTAGGAAGAAATTTAAAATATACCATGTAATGATTTTATGTAAATATTACTGGAAAAATAATTCCCTCCCAAACAGTGAGTAGATATGGGGAGAAAATTCTAGAATCTGAGGAAAAATGAGGATGACAATGTTTCCAAGTATAAATCCCACTGTAAAAGGATAGTAAGGCATGCTGCTGAATAAATATGATATCTAAGGAGCATGATTGATTGATTCTTTGACGTGTTAAAATCATTCCTTCAAAGGGAGTTAGTCTCAAAAAATTTCTCATCATATGATGATATAGTATTCTTTGCTATCAAGAGTGAAAAATAATTCTCTAATCCTCAGGACTTGAAAAGAAATCATGAGAATAAGATGGTTTCTAAACACTCCAAAAAAGTAAATAAGGAAAAGGTGAAAGATGTAAGAGTTTGTTTTCCATCCTCTAATAAATGTGGGAAGAAACATCCTAATAATTTATTTAAGGGTATGAGGGTCTATTACAAGTGTGGGAAAAAATGCCAACAAGCCCATGATTTCAAGGGAAATAAAGAATCCAAAAATATTCAACACTAAATTAGTAAAGAGATGAGATATAAGGAAATTATTATCTTAATAATCTAGGAAACAATCCCTAGATAATTCCATGGGAGCAAGGCCAAGCTTATGTGATCCCAACTACTATGGTTGAAGTTATTAATGATTTAGTGATAGGTACTTTAATTTTTTTCTCAAACTTATCCAATGATTTATATGATTATATATCATCACATTCTTTTATATCTTCCCAGTTTTCCATGAAAATTAGATATATTTATTTTTATTTAATAAAGGATTTTTCAGTCATAACTAATAATGTATGTATCATTACAACAAATATATTTCTATCAGTACCCTTAATAAAACATAAACTTGATTTAGTTGTGGACCTCTCCATCATACATATAAATTAATTTGACATAATACTTGGTCTATATTGGATTTCAAATTATAATTTAAAAATCTATTTCAAGAATAATGAAGTTAAAATTTATGAGAACAATTTACAATCCATTATCTTTAGAGAAGAATCATGATGCACCCAAAAGTCATCATTAATTATTCTAGTCATGGATCAAATTATAAATTTATATTGTCCTGAACCATACTAACTAAGAAGGCGTAGTATAGTACAAGTATAGGGTTGAACCCACATAGAGCAGGGAATGCGGGTATGGAAACTCTTAAATAAATATTAGATCCCTCTGATTTCAATTTTCTTTAATTAATCTAATGGAAAAAATTAAAATAATTGAATTTAAATATAGTGGAAAAAGATATGGGAATTAGATTCCAAGGTCGGTTTTTCTAAATAAATTTAATCCAAATTCACATGAAAATCATTATATCATATTGTTGTGGAACCAAACAATTTCATCGATAGAAAAATCATCACTCACTATGAAACTACCATAGAATCCCAATTCCTCCTAGTCAAAGGAATCAAAATTGCTAATGTTCCTTAAGTAATGATTGCAAAAAAAGAAGACTAATTCCATTAAATTTTCATGAATAAATAACATCAATCATACAAGGGTTTGTTAATTTTTGAAAACATATAGTCAATGATTCATTTACGAATAGATTATACATGTAAGAAAACATGATACTATTGAATAAAATCATCTTTAAGATAATAGGTAAATCAAACAAGCTTGTTATGCACCCCAATTTACCAATTCTTCTCTCCCCTATGGGTTTTATCCAACCATCATCGGGTGATCACCAATGAAGATTAAACCCAAATCCATAGGAGAAATATTAGAAAATAATGAACATGAATAGAATGAAGAAAATAAATATATTTGAATTAAAATAAATAGTGTTTTAAATTACATGGAAGATGAAAGAAAAGAATAATAGAATGAAAAAACAATCTACTGAATCCTCAGGGTGGTATCTCCTTCAACGTCAATGGAATCGAATGCTCAATCCCATGGATGGAATTACTATTTTAAGCCCTTAGATCACTAATGGATTCCCCTAGGTCAAAATTGATTTTTAATGTCTATCCAGATTAAAATAATTCTTAAAATCCCATTAAAGATACACTGGAAATCATTATTTTTGTATTTTTTTAGGCTATTACACAATGTGCAATATGCTTACACGTCATGTAATCCTCGTGAATTCTTTCTTATTCTCATGACCTATTATATTTTCACATCCTTGAAATTTACACCTCATGTATAAACTTGAAACAATGTGTAACTTCAAATTATAGCACCATAATCCTTATTTCATCCTACTTCTTTAGTTTTGTGCCTTGGATATACTCCATTAACATGCTCAAAAATCCAGTATCATGTCACTTTACTTTTCTCATAGCGGGAAGTGCCATTTTGTTCCACAATTAAAAAAATTTCCTTGTCATTTATCCAAATGACATTCCTTCATAAGAATACACAAAACATTTATATCATGAATAAATCTTATATAAAATCAATAATTTTTCAATTTTTTCATATATAAAACCACAAAAAAATATGTATGAAAAATAGAGTTATCAAATACCCCTGAACTCAAATATTTTCTTGTCTTTGGGAAAATTGTCAACATTGAAATACCAGGGGTACATACATGAATAATGGAATTTTCAAATTATGATGCTCATAAAAACAAGTTATAGGACAACACACCCCCAAATAATGAATCCAAAAATCATGAATCATTTAAAATGTGCAATTCAGGCCATTTTTACCCTTTCAAATACATTTATCATCCTTTCACTAACACCCATTCCATTTATGATTTACCTCACCTTTAATTTTTCCACTCACCTCTCAGGGTAACAATTTAATGGAGTTGTGATCTTACCTCATGTACATTCTCCTAACCATAGGCTTATATTGAATTTACTTTCTCAACCCTCTAAAGAAAAATATCAAAATGATTCATGAGGAATTTAAAATAAGGATCAAATGACTCTATGGATGACGTTATATTGGAATTTTTTTGAAAATCATGTAAGTCTCAAAGAGGCTAAACTCTAATGTATAATTCATTATATTCAAAAGACAAGCTCAATTAAATGCTCCCTACCTATAATTTAATTTCATCTCACACACCCCCAAAATCGTAGAGTAAATTATCACAAAAAAAGTAATAATAATGAAATATATTTCTCTCTTGCTGCTATCTTTTTTTTTCAATTTTTCAAAAGTTATAAATGGAATAAACCTTACATCTACCACCTAACCACATATGATAAAAATCATTAGTCTGCAAAATGATGATTTTTTTACTTCCCCAATTCAAAACCCAATTTTTCATTTTTTTATTATTCCATAGTATAAATCTCACATCCACTATCTAACCACTTGTTATTTTGAGATCATTGGTCTCGAAATGGTTATTTTTTACCTACCTGAGAAACAACTAGTTTTTTCTCTTATTCATTTTTTAACAAAAAGTGGGATATAAAATAGAATATAATGAATGTAAATGTAAACCTCCCAAAATTCTTATGAAATCACCCTATAGTCTCCCCTAAAGAATATTATCCCATATCCACCACCATGAACAACTTATCCCCCAAAATCATTCAATAGAATATCATGAAAAATAAAATGAGCTGTGTAGGAAAGAAAATAATGGCATGTAACATGGTTTAATCTTAACAAGGTCATACATGGATTCTACATGATAAAAAAGGATCAATGAGAAAGTGTGTATCAATATAAAAGTGCACATCAATAAAATTCCCCAATCATTACAATTGTGAATTTTATCAGTCATGGATTTGAATGGATATCAATGACTGTTCTAGTTAGTTTACATTACCCATGATTTACTAAAGAAATATACATAGAAAAATAGTAAATAGATAGTCTATAATACTATCAAGAATGGAAACATAATATAGGTAAATCAATTTATGGGATGAACTTAAATAATTAGCTAACTCAATGCATGATTCATGGAATTAACATCATGAAATACAATTATATCAGCAATCGTTTTCAAGAAATTCCAAAGTAAAGTATGCAAGTGAATTTTAAAATTTCTATTTATATTTTTTATTTATGGGAATCATATTTCAAATTCTCCAGCCAGTCAAAATATTTCTCCTCATTGAACATGAATCCTAGATCGGTGAGTCCAAGAAAAAATTCATGAATTTATGTGGGTGAATCTAATTCATTTCAGTTCAAGCAACAAATAAATTCAATCAATTTTTTTAAATCATGTGCTAGTAAAAATTAGGGAGGAAAAGATATAAAAAATTGAAATAGTATTCCCATTCCATTGATTCTTATGAATTAGTTTCTTAGTTTATGTATGGATAGGTTCAAAAAATTTAGTCCAATTACATGGAAAGTAATAGCCACATGACATTAATTGTTTTTATTTTCAGTACTTCAATCAATTCTTGATTCTTCCTTCTAGGGGTTTCAAATAAAAATAAATAAACTGTGAATGTGAAGACCATTGAGAATTTAAAATATTTGTTTAAATAATGTATTGAGGACAACCACAAAAATATATGTTTCAAATGATAAAATAAAATAAATATTATTCCTAGAAAGAAATTTTTAACATCAGAGTTTCCTCCTAATAGAATCCCTTTTTATGGTCATTCAGATTGACCTTTTACCTTTACTAGCTACTTGGAACATGGTACACAGCTACCCATCTTGGATTTAACTTGTTCTGGTTTTGTTTTTCATCTGGGGTTGTCTTTATCTTCCTCTTCCATTAGATCTTCTTGAATGGAGGTGGGGTTCAATATTAGGATAGATGTAATGAAAATGACAATAAATTGAAATCTGAACAGATTTTGTAGTTCACCTCCCCCACCACTCTTTCTTCTTCATTATACATATTATGTGATTCTAGAATAACTTATTTAATTGGAACCTTAGTATTTTCTTATTATTTTTGAAATTGTAGGATGAAGTCCCTTTCTTCTTTAGTCTCAAGAATACCAATGAGTTATTTTCATGTTCATTCATTGTCCTCTTCCTTTACATTTTATTCTTCCTTAATAAATTTATTAGCTTGTACCTCTTTGTCCTCCTTCTAATATTCATTTTCCTATTATTCTTACATTGATTATATAGTTATATTTATTAGACCTCATCATATTCTTCATCTTCATATATACAAAAAAAATTCCATTAATTTTCTTTTCTCTTCTTCATGCTGTTTCAAAAGTAATTCTCTTTCCTATTCTTTGTCTTTTTTATGAATAAAATCGATGCCTCAAGTTATGATACTTCTTCTAGAAATAGAGGATTATCTATTTCAATGTTTCCAACATACTCCACATTCTTTTCTTTATTTTCTACCTATTATATTTCTTCCTTTTTCATTTCTACAGTATTGACATCCTCTACCTTTTGATCTTCTTCATCATCAATAAAATAAACCTATGTATTATATTTTCATTGTAAGTTTCATACTAGGGAATTTAAATTTGATATAACACAATAAAAGTGAGTAATTAAATCTATATGTTCAATTATTTGGGATTTCTGATCATCTATTCACTAATCCAAAACTAGAATAAACTGCATGAGTAATGTGGCTAGTATGTCATATGAATTTTTCTCCTGAACTTGTTTGAAGGAATGTTATTCATAAATTTACTTCTCATAAGGTTTTTCTATATCAATAGCATGTACTTCTTAAAACTCTTGAAATGTTTCATCATCAAGGAAAATTTTATCTTCATTAGAAACCATTGGTAGGCGAAAATTAAAAATATTAATGATTTGGGAAATGTGATTACTCAATTTTCCATGATCATTGAGCTTAGCATCAATATAATCCACCCTATTACCCATCACCTCAATGAATTGGGAGATAAATCTAGTATGTATTCCATTATAATGTTTCTCTTGAGTTTTTTGAATGACGGAGTTGTAATGTGTGTACTGTTCAGCCCCTCAATTTCCTTGGTATCCTTGATAGTCGATATCTCCTTCATTCAGATGATAGTATGTGCCATTCCACTATGGAGTTTGGAATTCATCATACTCAATTGATTATGAATAATTCTGACTAGTGTCATTTTGTGTCTATCATTATTAATTCAGTGTTTACCATGTAGTTGGATACTCAGGATATACATTATCTTCTAATGATGTAGTGGAATAAGTTTGATATGACATGTAATCCATCCTACACAACCCAAATAACTACTAAGTCTGTAATATTGAGAAAAATAAAATAAAAATTGAAATGGAAAATCTGGACTAAAATAAGTAAACATAAATAGGATAAGAAAAGTCTTTAACCTAAACAATCGATCTTGAGTCATCCACAATGCTCTGATGGTCCCTGAAAACATTTCCAAAATTTGATACACCCGAAATACATTGTTAATTTCTCCATTCGTGGATCAAATTACAATTTTTTATTATCCCTAACCATACTAACAACAAATGTGTAGTATAGCATTAGTGTAGGGTTGTACCCACAGAGAGCGGGGAACACAACGATGACAACACTTAACTAACGTTTAGGGCGATTAAATTTTAGTTTTTTTAATTAAACTAATGAATAAAATGAAAATAATTGAATTTAATTATAGAATAATTATAAAGTGAAATCAGTTTCTGGGGTGGGTTTTCTAAATAAATTTAATTGAACTTCACTTAAAAAATAATTATATAAAATATCTATGATACCAAATAGTTTTATCGATAGAAAAATGTTTTTTCTCTATAAAAGTATAGTAGAATGAAAATTCAACCTAGTTAGATGAATCAAAATAGGTAAAGTTCATTATGTTATGATTGTAAAACGTAGAATAATAATTCAATTCAATGGTCCAGAATAAATCATCTCAATCATGTTTGGGTTCTTTAATTATTGAATACATATGGTCAATGATTCAATAAATAATAAAGTATATGTATAGGTACAACATGATACTATTGAATAAAATCATATTTATGAACAAAGGTAAATGAATCCAACATGGTACACACCCCCTTTAATCGATTCCTCTCTCCCCTATGGGTTTTAAAAAACCATCGTTGGGTGATCACCTACGATGATTAAACCCAAATCTATAAGAGAGAGATTAAAAAGTAATGAATGATAATATAATAAAGAAAATAAAGATGTTGTAATTAAATTAAACATCATTTGATGTTATATAGAAGATAAAAGAAAAGAAAAAGAGAATGAAAACCCTATCTACGAAAGCCTCCCAGTGGTCAAACCTCCAACATCGATGGGATCAGATTCTTAATACCATTAATAGACTTTCTATTTATAATATATAATGTAATTAATGGAATTACCTATGTCAAAATTCATTTTAATGTCTATCCTGTTCAAAATAAATATTAAAATCATGTCAAATATATGCTGAAAATTAGTGTTTTTTTATATTTCAAGCTATTATATGATGTGTAATATGATTATACATCTCGTAATCCTCATGAATGAATTCTTATTCTCTAGAAATATTATATTTTCATGACTTGTATATTTACACATCATGTAAAACCATTACATGACCTGTAACATCAACATCCAGATCCAGAATCCATATTTTGTCCCACTTCTTCAGTGTTGTACCTTTGATATACTCCTTGAACATAATAAAAAATATGGTGTCACGTCACATCACTTCACTCACAATGTGATGTTCCATTTTTTTCCTCAAATTCCATGTTTTGTTTTGTATTTATCTAACGGATAGTCCTTCATAATAGTACAAAAAAGATTAATATCAGGAATAGATCTTATATTAAATCAATTATTATTTAGTGAATTCGTATATAGAAACACATAAAAATGAGAATAAAAAAGAGATTTATCAAATATCCTTCTCGTGATTCCTATCCAGACCCACCCCTTATTCTATTATTCAAGTATAAAGATTGATACATGAGGTTTTTCATTGACAATAAGGAAATCAGTGCTATTATAATAAATAAAAAGTATCATCTGCCTCATATTGATGATTTATTTGATCAACTTCGCAGAGCTCAATAATTTTCAAAGATTTAAATATGATATAGATATCATAAATTGTGTATAAGGAAGGAAGATATTACAAGGATAACATTTTGAACCGAGTATGGACATTACTAGTTTACAGTAAATCCATTTGGACTAACAAATACACCCTTTGTTATCATGGAGCTAATGAATAGAGTTTTCAAGGAATATCTTGATGAATTTGTTGTGGTATTTGTTGATGATATCTTAGTATAATACAAAAAACTATAAAGACCATGAGAATTACTTGAAGGTTCTTATGAAGAATCTTAGAAGAAATGAATTAAATGAGATGTTTAGTAAGTGTGAATTATGGCTCCAACTAGTTTATTATCTGGACTATATTTTCTCAAAGGATGAAATAACAGTTCATCCTTTGAAGAAAAAGGTGGTTCAAGAATGGCTCGCAACAATGAACGTAACCAAGGTACATAGTTTTATTGGT
The DNA here is from genome assembly GCA_963277665.1 of Viscum album. Lineage (NCBI taxonomy): Eukaryota > Viridiplantae > Streptophyta > Magnoliopsida > Santalales > Viscaceae > Viscum > Viscum album. The sequence continues at coordinate 401,270,506 of OY728136.1, read as the reverse complement.
TTAGTGTGTTATTATATGTGTTTCATTCATAAAATCACCTGATTAACAATCCCGTTAACCAAGATTACTCAACAAAGAGGTAAGTTCATATGGAAAAAAGAATGTGAAGAATATTTTAGAGAATTGAATAGGACATTAGTAAATTGTCCGATCTTCACTCTATCCTTGGGAAACGATAGATTTTTTATTTATAGTGATGCGTAAAATAAAGGAATCAAGTGTGTCCTTATGTATAATGATATATTTATTTCCTATATATAAATAAAGTTAAAAATTCATGAACAAAACAATCTAACTCATTATCTTGACTTAGAATCTATAATACTTGCTCTAAAAATATGGAGACACTACCTCGAAAGAGAATGGTGTGAGATATATACAAATCAAAAGATAAGGAAATATACCTTCTCAAAGAAAGAACTCGTCATGAGGAAAAGGTGATGGGTCAAACTACTCATATCTATTGATCTTTCAATACACTACCACTAAGGGAAGTAGAATAAATTGTAGATTCATTGAGCAAAAAGTAAAATGGAGTTCTGAATAAAATGATGATTTAAAGGGATCTTGAGTACATTGATCTAGAAAATAGGAATATGTAAATTATTAAAGAAAGTTAAAACTTATCACTTTTCAATTGGTTTCCCAACAATATTTATTGAAAAGGATTAAAATTTCATAGTTTTATGATGAGAATCTTCAAAATAAAATTAAAGCTATGAATGATGGGAAGTTGGAAGACTTCATATATGAGGATGGAATTAAGTAATTTGGAAGGAGGCTATATGTCCACACTATACCCAAGATAGAAAATGGAATTGTTAGATAATTCTCATACCTTAAATTTATCTATACACCTTGGTAGATCTGAGATGTATAGATAAATTAAAGAACATTTCTATTGGTATAATATGAAGTGGTAAATTACTCATTAGGCATCCATATGTTTAATCTATCAGCATGTAAAGAATAAACGAAACCATCCTAGAGGATTCGTGTAGCGTCTACCAATTACTACATGAAAATTGGATGACATCACTATGGATTTTGTCTCAAGATTACCAAAAACTCAATGAAACATTGAAGGAATATGGGAAATTAATGATCGAATTACCAAATCATCACATTTTATCACTATAGTGGAGGATTTTCCAATAGATCACCTTGAATAAATATATATTAATTAATATTTAGTAATTAATGGAGAACCTATTTCAATTATTTCTGGTCATGATCCATGATTTATATAAAAATTATAGAAATTTCTTTAGAAATATTTGGATACTGAGCTCTATTTGAGTACTTCTTGTCATCCTCAAACTGAAGGGATTCTTAAAAGAAACATTAAAACATTAAATACATATTGATATCATAATCACACAACTTTAAAGGTATGTGGGATCATTATTTTCCATTGTTATAATTTCTCTTCAAAATAGTTTCCAATCTAGTATTCAAATGGAATAATATAAAGAATTGTATGAAAATAGTTTTCATAAACCAACTTATTGGGATGAATTTGGTGGGAGGCAGCATGTAGGCCCATGGATTGTTGAGAAAAAAATGGAAAATATAAAGACATTAAAATAGATATCAATATATATAAAAGTTGGAAAAAGAGGTATATTTATAATCAAAAAAAGGATTTGGACTTCCAAGTGGAGGATCATGTTATCTAGAACGTATCCCCATGGAAGGGTGTTATGAGATTTGGAAATAAAGGGAAACTTTTCCTTGGGTAAATTGGTCCTTTTCAAATTCAATAGAGAATGTGATATGTGCCTTATAGTTTTGAAATTCCGCCTATCGTTTCCAAAGTTAACAATGACTTTCACATCTCTTTGTTAAGGTAGTAGATGCCTAACCAAATGCATGTTCTCACTTATAAAGAATTATAATTTGAAACATATTTTTCTTACTGTGAAGATCCAATCTAGATTTTAGATGCTAAAGAATTGGTGTTGAGAAATCAGATAACTCGGCTGGTAATGGTACTGTGTAAAAATCATAAAATTGAAGAGACAACGTTGGAACCAGAGGTGATTAGGATTAACTACACAAATATTTTTATGGGGTGACAATGTATAAATTTTTAGGATAAATTTTTTGTAGGCGGGGAGAATGTAATGACCCAGAATTATATCAATAAGATTTACCTTATTATATTTATTTCAAATTGTATATATCACATGAAATCACTTATTGACCACAATAAAAACATTATAAATGAATAATGAATGAAATAAGAGGTATTTATAGATGTTAAGGAACATATATAGATGAAATAGTAACTTGATCTCTGGAATACTAATATGACCTTAGTGAATAATAAACTGGCCCAATGAATAATAAACACACCCATTAAATTTTAAATAAAATTTAGACATCTTATAAATAAGAGAGTGATTTAATTATATCCTAGTATAAGTAAATGAATATTTTTAGAATTATTAATTATGTGCTGGTATTTTTTGGCTTAATAAATATTTAATTACAATTTTATAAATAACAAAATTATTTAAATGAAAATTCATTTTCATAAAATATATACCTATATCAAAATAATTCTAATGGTTTTAGGAAAATTTAATGAGACTTTTGCTAATTTTTGAATGTATTGTAAAATCAGTTATAATTTTAAAAACTATATTTTTCAGGTAAATGAGGATTTTAAATAAAAATTAAATTTCTCTTATTTATAAAATTATTTTCATAAAATGGAGATCATTTTTTAATTATACACATCTAAAAATGGTTAAGATGAATTTTTTTGATTTTTATAAAATTCTTGAATTTTTGTGATTAGTAAAATAGAATATTTCATTTTAAATGTTAAATACTTGAATTATTGATTCATAGGTGATGTATGGCATAAGTAAGCCCATAATCTAGAACCTTACTTAATTGTTTTAATATATTTGGTGATAATTATCAAACAATTCATATTCTTGATCCAAAATAATAAACAATTGAATTAAATATTCCAAAAAACACCCATCTCTTTTACTATAAATACCACCTCTCACCGCCCCTACACCTCACACCTTACAAGATTTTAGCATGGTCAAATTTCTACACAATACTCTTCCCAATTCCCCCCCCCCCCCTCCCCACTTCAAGGATCTCTTTATCTCATGAAAAGAGAAAAACCATTTTTCTAAGGAGGATCTTAAGGTTGAGAAATCAAGAGGTAAAATCATGTTCCTTTCCTCATAAATTATTTCCAAGATATTTTATTTTATTATTCTCCCCTTAACAATTCTCATCCAAATATCAGGAAAACTACATTACATAACATATACTGAATTTTTTTTATTCTAATTAAATAACCCATCATTAATACCTTTATCCTCTTCCTTTTATTCTAAAAATGGAAATGTTATCCATGAGGTTTAGTCTCATCACCTTCAAGGATGAAAAGTTTTCATTTTTCTCCATTGTCTTTAAGTATTTCCATGAAACAATTATAATGGTTGGAATAGATTATAAAATTTATATCAACTTTTTTATATTCTATAAGTAACGTATTTACATAATACTAAATGATAAAAACAAAACATGTTCGTCGTGATCTAAAACCCCTTACATTTATCTAATTAACAGTCATCAACATGTTATATAATGATTCATTATCATAAATTAATATATAATAAAAAATACACTTTTTAATTTTTATTAATAACATATAATTCCAATTATATATAATTATACCCATTTTACATGAACTTCATTACTTATAAATAAGGGAACTAATTAGGAAAATCAAGAAAACGAATGCTCCCGAATGATGAAATTAAAATAAAAAACTCATCAAAAAGGACATAAAATGAAGTTAATAAAACTATAATTAACCAAACTCATTTGAATAAAGATCTGAATTAATTAATTAATCGATTTAATTTGATTATATGTGACATTAAGGTCAAGTGCAGAAGACATTCGGGAAGATAATGTAAGGGTTTTCTTCCTGAACCACAGTTTTCATTTGGATTAGGCTTTCTTACTCTATAAACCAATGTAATTATTAATTATATTTATATGATTATAATAAATTATATATATATATATGTGTTCCAATATTATATATCTATATCAACTCATAATTCTTTGATGGGAGAATAAATGTTCTATGAGGTTACCTTCTCATTTCTCCCCGATACGCAAGCCTGATTAAAGGGAATTCTTCCACTTATTAACCTTTTTCATGTAACAAACATAATTTATTTAAAGTAACCATTAATTTTCTTAAATCACTAAATTTTTCATGAAAACAATATTTCTTCATTTCTGGTTTTATACGAACAATCATAACAAATTCAAATTATTTTTCCAAAATAACGCTTTTTTGCATTGTAAAAAAGGGTATTTCTATTAAGAATTACTCGATGATTTTAGTAGAGTATTTTCATCATTTTTAACACATATTTGAAATTTTATTCATTATTAAGGTTAATATATTATTTCTATCAACCACCATATTTTATTAAATGGTTTGTGACGATTTTGACTATGGGTATGATATCTTGATACCATTCGTTATACTACACTAAATTGTAAGTGAATATTTTTATAGATTAAGGAAGGTTATCTAAATTTAATTTGTATATGTTGTTTATGTTTACCCCTATTCATATGAATAATGAATGGGACATAGTAAGTGATGGGTGGGGACCACTATATCCCCTCGATGCATTTGTATGTCTCATGAGAAAAATTAGTTTGGGTTTTTACCTATTATGTATGGTGTCTAGAAGGGGACTTGATGGTATATTTATGATATATAACATTATTAATTCCCTCTTTATGAAACTATTAGTTGATATTCCATGTGATTATTCGACTAGTATAATATCCATCATTTTTTATTTCATTATTTAACTAGGTTTTGTTCCTTCTATTTTATGATCATGTTTATGTTTTATTGACCCGTGTTTTTAGTTATTCACCATTCCTTATTATTTATATTTATGACATCTTACACATTATCTCTTACCTTAATAAGACTCATATCTCAGTCCTTTATTATGTTTCATTTTTTCCTAGGATGTGAAGATGTATATTATGAATTAATTGTAGAGATAATCTATGAGTAGTGGGAGTTTATAATGGATTTTCTATGTTGATTTTTCATTCCAGTTATATTGAAAAATTTGTGTATGTATTATAGATTCCAAAACCAATAAACTAATCATTTCTTTGGGTTTTATTTATTTTTCCTATTATAATTTAATAAATTAAGGCACTATATCAATGAAACTGAGGTCGGGGTATTTTCATTGTGTCATATAGTTTCTTTCATTGAATGATTTATTTTAATACCACAGGAAAATGATATGTGAATCATTTGATATCCATGGGTTAATCAAGATAATATTTTAATGTTTTACTGTTTTATAATGTGACACACATATATATAGATATTTCATTATGTGATAGGTGGTACATGAATTATATACCCTCCAAAGTATTAAGTAAATTTTAATATCTCATGATATAACTATGTTATAATAGGAAATTATTTCATTATCTATTTCAAATTTCTTATACAAGGAAATGATGATGTTATATTTTTCCACTATGTTATGCAAGGAAATGATGTATTTAGAGTTTTACACTATGTTATATAAATATATTATGAAAATATATTTTTCAACTATATTATAGAATGAAATAACATGTTTAGATATTTCCACTATGCTATCAAAGGATATAATATGGTTATATTCTTTCACCATGTGATTTATGTACATTATTGGAATTTCATTGTCTATAATGTATTTCAAGAACTCGATGCATTTATCTTAGTCCACTATATTGTACAAGAATAAAATGTGGTAAGGTTTTTTATGGTGCTATACAAGTAAATGATTTTTTTATCTTTTTCCATTATGTTATATTTCTAAAATCGTTTTCTTATTTATTCACTATATTATACGTGGAGATGATATGATTAGAATTACTCAATATGTTATTCCAATTGGTGACATGACATTATCTATTCAATATGTTATGAAATGACATGATGTGGTTTGTTTTCCTCAATATGTTATGTGTGTTTGTGATGCAGTTAGAATTATAAACAGTGTTTTGATGTCATTTGTAGAAAACCATTACATGTATTGTGATTTCCCAGTCTTATACACATTTCAAGTTCTTAATTTATATCTTCATGAATCATTATTATTGTATTATGATTTATTATTCTCATGCTAGGGGATATGTTATTCTTACATGATTATCATTTTCCAATTATATTCCTTGATATATAAGCATAATTCTTTTGATTCCATGATTATATTCTGTTAGTAATTTCATATATCTCATTTTCACTTTCCTCATTTATTTATAATCTATTGGTATGAACTATGTGACACATTGTGATACTTTTCTATTTACTGATCATTTGAATTCTCCCATTTTTATCTCTCTAATATCTCAAGGTACTGATGATGAATATAATGTATGATATTGAAGGGAATCAATTGTGAGTAACCTCATATAAGAAATGTGTTATGTTTAATGAAATAATATGGATATATATCTAATCTCCAATGGTAATAAACCATTTTGGTTCTAGGAGATTATTTTCTTTGAGAGTTGTATCTTATAATTATGTGAAATAATGTTAAATCCTTTCATTCCATATATAAGACAACTCAATTGGTATCATAGTGGATTTTAGTAATTTTTACTGATTTTATGTATAATAAGAAGAGAAAAATTAAACAGATCTATGTTTAATAGAAGTTTTTTTCATATTAAACCAATTGATTTATTGTTTAAACTAATCCTTCATAGGTTAATACATCATAGGATTAATTTTTCTAATTAAAATTATGGATTATTGTGATTCTATTTCATATGATCGTTAATCGCACTATCCACTTTGGTTTTTATAGATGGGCAGAAATATTATAAATAATATAAGAAATAAATGTTATAGATAATGTGGTAGTTGTCCCAATAATCAATAATGGAATGGAAACACGTTTTGAAAATCTTATAGTTTTGATTACCCAGATATTAGGTGTTATGAAGAATAAAATTAATCATATCCAAATAAAAAATTCATTGAAAAGGATAAACTCACTATTGATTCATTTCTACTATAATGAAAACTATCCTATAATGGATAATCCAATCCATTAGTAGTTTAAAAATTAATAAACTAGATAAAAAAGAGGGTTTTCGTTCAATCCTAAAATATTAGACTTGAAAATACTCTCTTTGGAATGTGATGTCGATAAATCATGACCGTTTAGAAATACCTCAAAATATTTGATATTGATTTATTATTAAAAAAATATGGTGGTGAAATGATTATTGCAAAATTTTATAACTCTTATACAATTTAAATTTTATGGAAGATATTCTATAAAAATATATTCTTTCATCCATTAATAGAATAAATAAAATATTGTGAATGGATTATGTCTTTCAATATAAATCAAATATACTTTTTCTTGGATTATAAATAAAAGGGATCCAATCATTACAAAAAAAGCATGAACATTGAAATCATAAAAAACAAAAAATAAATACCTTCCAAAAACGATTTCTTATTAATTTATCTTTTTAAACGTTAATAAAGTTGGAAGGATGATATGAATCATCAAAATAAACAGGTAAATATATTATATTTCAACCTAGAAAGGGGTAAATTAAACCTATGGTATGTAGGTATTTCATTAATTTTTTTATCATTCTATTCAACCCAAAAAATGGCGAAGGAATTCCTTGAAATCAAGAAAAAAGAGGATAAATATATCGATCCTTATATGGGAAATGTCAAAATATTATAAAGTTTCATCTCTATAAGATCATTCAAAATAAATTTTCTTATTACCTATAAAATAATATTATTTTGAAAAAAAAGGTTCAGACTATATAAAATCTCAGCATATATTTATTTTGAGTGAAAATGATGTGTTCTGTTGTCTTAACCCTTATAGTGAAGTTGAGTTATCCATAAAAATTATTTGTATATTCTTGTCTAATTTGAGGATACCCTCATGTTTTTTTAATAGGGGAGCAAAAATAAAAAAAATTAGGACGTATTTTTTAAATTCGGAATTTAAAACACCATATATCTTTTTGTTTATTTTTTTTCTCGCATAATAAAAAGATTTATTCTATTATATGGAATATAGATTAGTTTAAAAAGAAATCATAAGAAACAAAAAAATGAATAATAATTTATTTCATCAAAATATAAAAATATAAATATAGGGTAAATATGTACCTAAGAAAAATATAATTACAATATGCAAATAAACATATGTAAATAAAAATATTAAAATCTTTAAATATACATTATTGATGTCTTCCATTTTAATAATGTTATCGAGTATAACTGTTGAAATAATGAAAAAATAAGATATGTTGTAAACATTTAAAATATTCTGAAATGATAAATGATTTTAGAGAGGAATTTATTGTTATTTATAAGAATGAAATTGTAAATATTTTCATTATATAGATATTGGATATATATCCATTCTATGTGAAATAGTTTGGTAAAACTAATGGATAGGGTAATTTATTTTATTATATCTGTAGAGTGTATAGGATAATAAAATAAGATAATGATCAAGTATTACCATTAAAATTTTCTCAATGATATTATGAGCATAAATAGGAGTAAATATTATAAATGATATGTAAAAAAGAAATAAATGATATTAATTAATAGAATACTTTTTTATGAATATTAATTAGTTGATCTTGGGGATGAGGTAACATAACTTGGGTTTTCACTAGTCCATTCCCAAGATGAATTTCAACGAGTATTCCTTGTTCAGAGTCAACTATGGGAGATGCTCAAGAAAATGTAGATCACTATGAAATCCATGATAATTCAGTCACCAATAAAAAGTAATAACATGTCTTATCTCATTTTTAGGGATTCATTTGATGTATTAAGGGGTCATGTAAGAAGAATATATGCTTTCATAAACAAGTAATTATCAATTTTATATAATTTAATTAATAAATGTATTTTTTAGTATTATTATAAAGATAATAATTAAAGTTTTAGTTTAAATAATAATATATTATTTTAAAAAATAATTAACATCACAGAAATGACTTTGTAATGATACGGAATAAATTTATAACCATTAAATTAATAGGAAAAATGTTATTCTGAATTTTTTTAACTATAAGTTTTATGTTTTTATTTACAAATAAAATTTCTCATATATAGATTTCTAATTTTATAAAATTGATTCTAAACATGGAATAAGGATATTTAAATTTTGTGAGATGGTGTATATTTTATTTTTGTAAAATATAATTATGATGTTAATTAATTAAATAATGTGAAATCAGGTAAAATATGATAACTATGAAATGACATAAATTTTAAAGAAAAATGGTATTTACATACTTTAGAAGAACAATGTTAGTCTTTGATGAAACTTTCCCTATTAAATCAATCATTCTCTCACCTAACACTCATGTGTTTTTAAGTTATCCTTTCACTTACCTCAAATTTCCTATAAAATATCTCTTATTTTCATCTATAAATGGGACCTCCCAATACCAATTCATGACTATTACATTTTTTACCCTAATAATTCTCACTCTACTATTATTAGAAGAATATTTAATGTTTTTAATCCCATATTATCAAGAATAAGAATTAATGACTTTAAAACAAATAAATATAATCAGTGAGGAATATATATATTCATACTTGGGGATAAATAATTTCTGAGTGAGTATGGATTCAAGGTGATAGGAGTTTATTTATATCTTTTCCCTCTATTGATACCATGTATATCATATACAAATTTTCATGATTTATATGTTATTCTTATCTAAAATATCTTATTTCTTATCTTGTGGTTATTGTTCAAGATTCATAAGTTTTCCCCTCTAATTGATTCATACTTCATCCATTATGACATATTTAAGACCTTATATTTCTCACCATTTTCCATTATGATTGATATTATTTCCTAATTTTCTATCTTAATTTAGCTATTATAATTTTTTTCTTTAAATGTATAGTTCACTATTTAACTCATATTTTATAGTAAATGAAATCGTTTTATTATCTCATATTTGATTTATCTATTATACCTTTTAAATTATGAGATTCATAAGGGGTTTTATGCATTGGTTGTCTCTCTTTTGAGTCGGAAATTATTTTGTCCGTAATTATTTTATATCACATGTTCTAACTTATGGTGGGATAATATTCTATTTCTCCTAAAACTGTGATGATTTTACTTTCCTCCCTATATTCCCATTTTTATTGATCCTTAATACCTTAAGAATTTTGACCTTTATATAGGTTTTATTTTTAGTCACTTTTCTTTATTGAAATTATTATTGTCTAATATATCTTTGGGGAATATTTATTTTATCTACATTTAAATACCTATATTCCTTCACTTTTAAAAATTTCCAAAATTTAAAAAAAACTAGTATTCTTCTCTTATTGATTTATATTTCACCATCTTTGGTGTTTATAATAGACAATTTTTTTAATATCTCACATGGAATGATATTTCTATTTTTTATTAATGTTCCCCTATTTTATTTATGAAAAATAATTATATATTGTTTTTAGGAAATTATATATAATTTAATTATAATACCATTTCTAATTCCATTATATTTCATTAATTTTGTTCTAAATAAATTTTATAAAGTGTTAAAATACTAATAGGAATATTTATAAACATTCCTACAATTTAAAAACATATACATCAGGACTTATTTTCCATTGAAATAATTTATATTATAATTTTTAATAATTGAACATCTTTAAAAGAAATTCCTAACAAATATTTTAAATTTTATGTCATTTCTAAAAAATGATATTTTTCTTTTTTGTGATTAATTTAATATTTAGTAATGACTAAAAAATTTCATTCTAAAATTTTCAATAATTTTTTATTATGATGTATATTATATATATGTGAATATTTTTTATATTTCACTCTTTAAACATTCTTCATGTTATAGTTATTCTAAATATATCATTTTCATAAGTGGTTACTATGTTTAAATGATCCTTTGACTTAGTATGAAAAATATTAATGAGTCAATGGTGATGAGGTAATCAAATATTCATGAGTGGATTGATCTTTCACAACAATATTTACTACTTGTCATAAAATATGATCAAAGATAACCTTTATATCAATGGATTTATCTAGTGAATATCGTATATTGTATATTCTCATTAATTGGTATCACCTAGGTATTCATTCCATTTTATTTACTTTAAAAAAATGATATGATAGTATATATATTTATTATACACATAAAAACATTGTAAAACTAATCATATATTGTAGATTAACTTTTGACTATTCATGTTACCATCCTCTTTCCTTCCCTGAAAGTTTTATTCTCAAACATCATGAAAATATTATGTGACCCATTTTTTATACATGTTATAATAAAGCTATATTTTTAATAGATACACACTTTTTATCTTGTTCCACACATATTAATGGATATAAAATTATGTGATGGGTGTGCTTGGAAGTATATATTCCTTCAATATTGTAACATCCCAGTTCTGGAAGCCACCTATAGGCGCCCCGTACCTGGTTGGTCACATGGCCTCAATCACATTTCCCCGACTGCTAGAGGCTGCTGACTAGTAGTGAGGTCCTTGGGTGTGATTGCGGGGAAACTATGCCCTCATTGGCATAGTATACAGCGTATGTAAATAACATAGGCAATAGCTGAAGCAGAAAATATCCAACAACCGTAAACAGAGGAAGACTAAATAGTAAGAAATTGAAGCATACATATATAAATGAAAAGATACATGGTACATATATGTTTAGGAAATAAGCCAAACAAGTCACAATGCTTAATACAGTACTAAACCAAAGTACAAAAGAAAATTAAACAGATAACTTCTCAACATTTCAAGCCATAGCTTGGTCCCTTGCTCTTTAGCTCCATAGCAAGTCAAGTACCTGAAGTAGAAGGGCACTTTCCCTTATCTATACCTGCAACAACATAATCTGTATGGGCTCAAAAGCATGACCTAAATAGGGTGTGAGATAGAAATCTTAGTAGGCAACCACCCGAAAAACTATGCCTAGTATTCAGTGAATATATGTCAGGTAAAGTACAGTAAGCAGTAAGTAGTAAACAGGATAATACATAGCAGTAAACAATATTCAGTCTCAAGAAAAATATGGACAAATAAGAAATTATCCATTCAAGCAAGTAGAACAATAGGTAACCCTCTAGGTAGATCTCACAGCCTAACCCTTATGGTTCAACCTACAAGTACTAGCAACCCTCTGGGAGGCACACATAGTCTCACCATTCACGTTCAGCTAAAGAAATATAGACTCTCTAGGGAAGCCCTCACTATCAATTCCCCCTATAGTCTCGTATTGTACTAAAGGCACTATAGGTAGTCACTCAGCGTCTCATTCCCCCTGTGGCCTAGGTCGAGGAACTACAGACACTCTGAGAAAGCACTCAACATCAATTCGCTATGTGGTCTCGCATCGTAAATTAAAGACACTCTGGAGAAGCCCTAACATCCATTCTCCCTATGGTATACTACACTAGGTTCTCACAGCCTTGTGTAAAGTCACCACGTATCACATCATGTAACGGCCAAGGTATCCTTATGAACTACTTGGCTAGCAGTCTACAACATCTCAGTATGGAAGAATAGTCACACCATCCTATAAACTAGGCATGGAACAGGAAAATCCTAACAGGAAAAACTAGACCGAGCAGTCATAAATAGGAAAACATGCATAGGGAAAACATCCAAAGCATAGTAAAATTACCCTATTCACAAACAAAATCCTCTACTCAGGCATATACGCAAAGCAGGAAATCAAAAAGGGAAAAAAGGAAACACACAATACCTCGTTCAAGATTATTAGTGGCATTTGCACAAAATAATCATAGACTTCCTATAGAAAGGCACAAACCACCTACCTCGATGTTAGGAGATCGATATACTTGAGCCACGGGGCTTGAATCTCTTTAGAACGGCATAGATCTATGAAAACTCATAAGATGTTCAACCCATGATAACTTGAGAAAGAGGAGGAATTGGGAAATAAGGTCCCATTAGAAGACAAAACTCACTAATGTGGTTCCAACATAATTGACGAAGTTCGATTCGGAGGACGGATGATCGCTCGGGGTTTCATCAAAGATATGTGTCCGTTCAGGAGCTCTCGGTCGAACGACACCAAAAAGGAGGTGTTTCTGGCGATTAGATGCGTCCCGAGTGCATTTAATGAAAAAAAGAATGTACACAGTGTGTAATTTTGGAGTACAAGGCATGTACTAGGATTTTCCATACTCCGCTTTAGGTGGCCTCCACATCACCCCTACATGGTCGTGTGAGTGGCCATGACACAACCATCACACAGCCTTGAGCGTTATCAAAGTATACAGTGTGTACTTATAAAGTACACGACGTGTACATAGAAAATTTCCAGATTTTCCTCTTTTTCCCAAAAACGACCAAAAAAGGAAAAACATACCTGGAAAGAAGGCCTAGGTTCTTAAAAACTCCCCCCCCCCCACTTAAAGAAAATTTTCCTTGATTTTACCTAGCGAGGTGTAGAATAAGAAACCCTGAACAGCTCTAGCCACTGCAATCGTACATCGACCTCCCTCTCCCTAGTCTTGTCATGTACTCGCCCGTGCTGCCATAGCACCCGTACCAAAGGAACAGACTGTCCATGGAAAACCTTTGTACTGCGATTGACAATATGGATAGGATGCTCCTCAAATAATGCATCTACTTTGAACTCAACCTCCCAAGGTTGAAATACATGAGACAGGTCTGAAAAGTAACATCGGAGCTAAGAAACGTGGAAGCCGTCATGCATAGCTCAGTGCCTCTGAGGTAAATACAACTAATAGGAAACCATCCCAACTCTCTCCAACACCTCGAACGGATTGACGTACCTTGGTGAAAGCTTACCCTGTCTCTAAATCCTCTTGTGTCCCAACCTCGGTACGACATGAATGAAAACCTGATCCTCGGCCTCGAACTCCAGAGGTCATCTCTGCTGATCATCATAAGACTTCTGTCGAGACTGTACCATAGCCATCCTCTTCCGAATCAACTCTATCTACTATGAGGTCTCCTGAACAAGAAGAGGTCCCATCAAACCTACCACTCCTACCTCCAGCCACCATAAGGGTGATTGGCATGGCCTACTGTACAAAGCCTCATAAGGTGCCATCTAAATAGTTGCTTGAAAACTATTATTGTAGGAAAAATCCACAAGAGGTATATTCTTATCAAGAGAATCTCCAAAGTCCAGAATTCAAGTTCGGATCATATCCTCTAGCACCTGAATCATACGCATGGACTGGCCATCTGTCTTAGGATGGTATGTTGTACTCAAAAGTACATGTATACCCAAAGCCTTCTGAATCCCCTGCCATAACCGAGAAGTAAAGCGCACATCTCTGTCTGAAACAATGGAGTGTGGGACTCCTTGTAGATGTACAATCTCTTAGATGTAAAACCATCCTAGCTCATCAATGCTAAAGGTCTCTTTGATCAGCAAGAAGCGAGCAACCTTCGTGAGTCTGTCAATGACAACCCATACTGCATCATTCCCTCATAGAAACCTCGTAAACCCAGTCATGACGTCCATCACGACATCGTTCCACTTCTACTTAGGAATGGGTAACTACTGTAAAGCCCTTTTGGTCACGGATGTTCCGCCTTCACCTGCTGAAAAGTGGAACATCTCATGACAAAACCAACAACGTCCCTATTCTTACCTGGCCACCAATACAAATGATGTAGATCACGATACATCTTGGTGATTCCAAGATGAACTTCCAAACCTGAGGAATGAAAGTCCCACATCATCTTTTCACATATGTCTACTGGCACCCATACGCGTCCCTGGAAACAAAAGATCTCATCCTTTCCTACCCTCCATCCAAGAATAGGGTACTATCCTGACACTCTTTCTCATAGGACTAGGCCTTCATAATTTGATAGCTTCCTCATTCGTACCTGATCAAGAAGTGTAGAGGTAACAGCTATATAAGATAGGAATTTCTACTTCTGTCTATCATGAACCTCCAAATGCATCTCTGAGAATATAGCCATAAGATGTCACTCACTTCTGGCCTCCTGAAATTCTTGTATCTGAGTCCTCCTGCTCAGTGCATCATCCACTTCATTTCCTTTTCCAGGTTTATAGGCAAGCTCAAAGTCAAAGGACTAAAGATACTCGACCCACCTGCACTATCTCAGATTCAGATCATGCTAAGTGAAGATGTACTTGAGACTGTTGTGGTCGGTAAACACCACAAAGTGCTCTCCTAGAAGATAATGTCTCCAACATCATAGGGCATGAACAACAGCTGCCAAATCCAAATTGTGTGTCAAGTAATTCCTCTCATGTGGCCTCAACTTCCAAGACCCATACACAACGATTCCATCTCCCTGCATAAGCACAGCTCCTAGCCCGATACCTTAAGTGTCGTAGTAGACAGTGTAGCTCTTGCCTGGCTTTGGAAGGACTAGTATCGGTGCTGAAGTCAACCTCCCTTTCAGCTCCCGAATGGCTGTCTCACAAGAATCTGACCATAAGAACTTCACACCATTATTTTTCAGACTCTTCTGTGGTGATGCTAAGCGTGAAAAGTCATGTATGAAGCGCTTTTAGTACCCATCCATCCCTATAAAACTCTGCACCTCAAAGATTTTCTTTGGATTCTCCCAGGAAAATACTGTTCTCACTTTATATGAGTCTACTGATACTCTTGTGTCTGAGATATCATGACCCAAGAATTGAATATGATCAATCCGAAAGTGTCATTTTGAGAGCTTAGCATATAATTGATGCTCCCTAAGTGTACTCAGAACGATCTCAAGATGGGTATCATGGTCGTGTCGAGTGGGATAGTACACCAAGATATCATCCATGAAGACCACCACGAAAGAGTATAAGTATGGATGGAACACTCTGTTCATCAGTGCCATGAAAACTGCAGGTGCATTCGTGAGACCGAACGACATAACCATATACTCGTATAGACCATAATACTCCGGAAAGCTGTAAGAGGTATATCAGATGGTCTAACGCAAAACTGATGATTACCGAACCTGAAATCAATCTTCGAGAACACCTAGGCTCCTCGAAGCTGATCAAAGAGATCAAAAATACTAGGCAAGGGATATCAGTTCTTGACTGACAACTGGTTCAGCTTCCGATAATCCATAGAAAGTCTAAGGGTATCGTTTGCCTTCTTCGCAAACAAGACAGACGAACCCCAAAGTGGAGTACAGAAAATCCTGAAGCAGAGTATGGAATGTGTAAAACACTATTTCTTTATGAGTTATGAAATTGATGTCGAATTTGAAATTTTGAGATAGTGGTGGGTTTATTCTGAGAATTTAGATTTAGAATGGAATTTTGGGTGTTGTAATATCTTGAAGTGGTATTGTTTTGATGTGGTTTGAGGCCTAAAGGAGCCTCATATTTTTAAGAATGTATTGGGAGATTTGGGTTTAGTTTTCATAGTGTTTGGATGTTCTTTTCTATGCTACATGGGTTGGTGGTCATTGATTAGGAGAAACCATGCGTAACCTTGAGTATCTGGAGGTTTTCAATTCTTCTTCAAAAGCGCATTGCTGATTTTCATAGTGTGAACGCAATTTATAGTTAATCATATGATATATTATAGTAAACCATTTGTCTTGGTTTGAAATTAGGAGTTGGCACATGTTTTTCAATCAGCTATAGAAAAATCGGAATAAATGATATAGACCAAGGTAGTGGAAATTTAAACTATTAGTTCAGAGTTTATAAAATCATGTACCCCAATTATGTTAATGGGTCGCACATGGATAGTTCTTACTACACAGTTAGTCCATGTATTTGTAGACCATGTGTCCAAATTTTTGATGTTCGATTCACCCCCTTCACTTTTCATCCTACCCCCTTGGTTTCTACTTATTTATGATTTCCCAATTTAGGGTTTTGGGGGAGATTTTACCAGAGATTTGTGAAATCATCCTTGTTTTATGGGACCTTAACTATGACTAGGAAGAGTTTTTTCCTTAATTATATCTTCCAACCCCTATTTTATAATTCAACAAAGGTAAGTCATTCTATAGATTTTTCTATGATTTTTATTTAAAAAATTAAGTCATTTTAATGTTGGAAATAGTAGTGTATGTTAGGGATTTAACACAATTTGATGGAAGGGGTTCATATATGATATATTTTGTGTGATTAGGCATAGTACCAATGTTACGAGGCAATCTGTTAAATTTTTAGAAAGTATTAATAGTTTAATTTAAATGTTCAAATTAATTATAAATTCTATAATTAATTATTTAGACTTTTTGAACGAATGAACAGTTATAGTGATGATCCAGGGTTGGGAAAGACCTTGAACGAGGCTTGGGAGCCATGGAAAATTTTTCATCTGGCATAATTGAATGTTAAAGCTATGAATTGGGGTAGGGGATCCTTACTAGTCACCCTATTTTTTAATGCATCTTTGTTATGATACATTCAATTCCTAATCCCTCCACCAATTTCCTTTAACTGTTATTATTAATTAAAAAATTATTAATTTAAATTATGTTTTTAATTTAAAAGTCGTTACTTTAATGAACTTGAAAATTTTTAAGGCCACATTGTCCCCATTACATTGGTTTGCAACCCTCATCCACTGATGTTTGAGTAAATAATTCAAATGGTTTCTCAATGAAACTTGAACCCATTGAGGGATATTAATCAAAAGTAATAGAAATATATGAGGCCTTGTGACCCTTTGATAGATTCCCTTGATATTTATTATCCTTGGTGGGCCATATAATGACCCTTATTCCACCTTGAATCCATTATAATTTATGAATTGTGTTTTGGGGAGAGTGGTCCATCCCTATTAAATATTTGTAGACTTGGAGGATATACCTTGGGTAGGATGGGAATGGGTTATGTGATTGGATAGACTTGGAATGACCTTAGAAATTGTGAGGGGATATGATCCATATATGTACACATTTCTAGTAAGCATTACCTTGTGAGTTAAATGAGGGAATTATATAAATGGCACTACTAAAGAATGTAATACCCTCATGTGATGGGTGTTTACACTACATTTTAGGCAGAGATAGAGGATCCTGAGTAGGGTGACTTCATCTATATATTCATCCATGATATGTTCGTTGGTTTGATGGATATTATATGACCCTAGGTGGGCATGTGATACATGGGTAGAGACGGTTATGGGTGTCACCATTGTTCCTATATCATTCAAATGAGCTGATGGGTTGTGGATAGGGATGAGGAGTTCAGGAATTTTTTCAACCCTTTTTTTCTTATATCTTTTTCAAAAAATATTAAGAAAACTACCTTAGAGTGTTATTTTTTTTATAAATGAAAAAATAAACTAGTATAGATGTCAATGATAATAAAAAACAAATTCCATATTATGTAGGTCATGATACTAAATAAGACTCCCCCAAAATGGTGGTCTTAATAATAAAAGAAGCAAACCTTGTAGGGTGGTTTGGCCACTGTAGGTGGGGTTTCCATGAATTTTCAACTATTAATATTGGTTTCAAGAAGTAAAGAGTGTTCCAACAATTTGATACCCACTGATGGTTTTTAAGGTCATTGGTAGACATGGTAAAGCCTTCTTGACTATCAGGACATAGTTTTTAGGAACTATCATATAATAGGATGGAACATTCCCCATAATTTAATTACGATATGGATCATTTTCTGAGTAAATATCACTATAAAAGAGGGTGATTTTAACCCAGAAATCATTGTCATATTATACTGAGGAGTGTGTATCCCATGAATATTTATCACTATATACTAGGGTGAGTGTAGAAACTGGGTCATTATCACTATATATCATGGGTGAAATTGATATTATTAATATTTTCATGACTTATTATATTCCCTCTTTACTGATTTTATATGAAATGTGCATAATTTGTGTGAAATATTAATGTTTTAATATTAAGTATAATTTTTGAGCATTTTTAGAAGTATTCCAATTGATTCAGTTTAATTTTTTAATAACAACTATCACTATACTGATCCAAATTGGGTATTTCTTGTTTTTTAGGATTCTCCTTTCAATATAAAACATTTAATTAGAAGGTACCATGAGCCAATTTTTCCATTTGAAGGGTCATATGGTCCTCATAAACAAGGCCAAAGAATCTGTGAACAAACTGGAGAAACCTTGAAGATTGATTTACTAAGCTCAATCCAGAAGTCCAAAAACATTAACTATCCACCATAATTCGGGGGACACTACATGTCATCTTGGATAAAAATTTCAAGGCCCAAATCCAAGTACATGGGGCCCAAATGAAGCTTTGAAGTCCAACCCACCATTCTGGACGAGAAATAAAATCAGTATCATATTCATGACATATCTCATGATGTAAGAATAAAATAGAGCTGATATTTTTCAGTGTGCAAGAGGAGATATATGCAGCCGACTTTGTGGAAGAAGTAATTCATATTTGAAGGCATCTTACTATTCCAAAATCCATTCACATTTTGGCCATCGAAAAAGCATGGATAGAAATGGACAGTTTACCTTTGTTTAATTAAACCGCCATAACATTGGCTCTACTTGTCCAAAGCATCAAAATTTTGACATTAGTCGGAAAAATTTATTATCTACAACTTTTAAGATGGATATATTCGGATATTTGGCTGTCTGAATATTCAAATTGGCGATTCAAGTGGAGGGATATATTGGGGATGCAAACAGTCCACACCTTGGGCTATAAATACTCTCCCCTTCTCTCCTTGAGAGGGGTTGGAATTTCAGAGCAAATGTGGATTTATTGGCAGTACCAAGGCCCTGGCAAAGGCTTGGGAGGATCTTCCAAACTCAAGTTTTCACTTGATAATCCCTTCCTCCTCTCTTTTTTTTCATTTACTTTTGCATTTTTCTTAGTTGTAATTTTGCAAGTGTTTGTCTTTGTAATTTTGTTTTAATGCAATTTTCCATCATCTTCTTTTACTTTATTATTCAATAAAAATTCCTGTTTTGTTTACTCTCATCATCGTTTGTGTGTGTGTTCAGCGTACAACTCTTTTCTTATCACTTTCTTTTTCTTCTCTTTGTAATTCATCACCTTAAACATAATAGACCAGATTACTAATAATTTAAATGGCTGAGTAAATATCTAATTGGGGTGAGTTATAATTTAGGGATGTTAAGTGATTGGGAGGTTTTGCTCGATGAGTATTCTTTAATTTAACATTGTGTATGTTGGACTTAACATGTCATGGATTATTGACATATTATGTTCAACGTGTGGGTTCCATGAATTATTGGAACCATAAATACACTTCCACAATCAAGCACTGATTGAGATTAGAACCCTAAGTAAAGTTAAGGCTTGGATTAATGGCTTAACACTCAGGAATTCCAATCAACATCAACTTTTGATGTGGGTGTTAATTTAATGCAATATAAAGCAAAGCTCAAGGATATCACATGCTTAAATCCCTAATGATGAACTCACCCCAATCATTATCAACTTGTTAAATTAAACATTATCCATTAAACATTTAAATTAAGCTTTGGAAACAAACCCCCCAATCAAAATACAATCAACTAAAAACAATTGACTATTACGAAGTACCATCACCGAGGATTCGACCCGAGTGCTGCTATACACATTAGCAGAGCACTGGAACCTTGACTGGTCGATAGGCGACAATCGGCCGCGCGTTTCAAATGGCGCCATATCCAGGGATTGTGCTTTATGTAGTCATTAATTTCTGGTTATTGTAACAAAAAACACCAAAAAAACAAAATTTAAAAAAAACTTGAAAAAAACTCACAAAGAAAAACTCGTCTTCCTCTTTCTTCCGAAACCGCTCTGAATGCCCCATAGCCTCCCAAAAAATCCCTCGGATTTGTTTGACCCTGAAATTGAGCGAACACTTCACCAACTTAGGAGGAACATGAGAGATACTCAAATAATTCAAGAACTAATCCTCATCCAACCAGTTGAAATTGAAATGTCCAATCCTAGGGAACAAACCATAAAAGAACTCTCTACCCCTAATATGAATTACCAACCTCTTGGTATTCAATATCCAAACATAGAATCTGACTTTGAACTCAAATCGGGTTTGATTCATCTTCTCCCTCATTTTCACGGGCTAGTCGGTGAGGATCCACATCTTCACCTTAAAGAGTTCCAAGTAGTGTGCTCTACCATGAAGCCTCAAAGGGTTTCTGAAGAACAAATCAAAATTTGAGCCTTTCCCTTATCCCTAGCTGACACTGCTAAGTCATGGCTCTACTACCTTCCTCTTGGTTCCATAAATATATGGAATGACATGAAGTGACTCTTCTTAGAGAAATTCTTTCTTGCTTCTCGTACTGCTTCTATCCGAAATGAAATAAGTGGTATCCGTTAGTTCCCAAGTGAATCACTCCATGAGTACTGGGAGAGGTTCAAAAAGATTGTTGCAACCTACCCACATCACCAAATCCCTGACCAACTCTTGATCCAATACTTCTATGAGGGGTTATTGGCTATGGAGAGAACTCCCATAGATGCCACAAGTGGCGGTGCTCTTGTTGATAAAACTCATGCAGCAGCAAGAGATCTCATAAGTAACATGGCTGCAAACACACAACAATTTCATACTCGAGCACATGCTGAAGTCAAACAAGCCCAAGATAATCAATCAATTGAGCCGAACAAGATGACCGAGTGGATGAGTGAACTTACAGGTCTTGTGCGACAGCTAGCTGTGGCCACCAAATCCCGAACCTCATCTTCTCCACAATCAATGTTTCCTGGACCTATCAAAAACTGTGGAATCTTCAAATCTCCATCTCATCCAACTGACACATGTCCAAAACTTCAAGAGGATCAATCCGATTCATCGGGACCAATGGAGGTCAATGTAGCATATGCTCAGCGGAACACCAATCCTCAACTATCAGGTCAGTTTGTTAGAAACTTTAACCAATCTCACTCTGATCCCTTCTCTTCTTCCTATAACAAAGACCTTAGGTATGGTAATCCCATATCTCATCCCCCTCAATTCTCTCCTCAAAACCCAAACTAGTTCCAATATGGTCAAGGTGGTGGTAACTTCCATCAACCTTATCCTTTTGTTCCTCAACCTCAAAGGAACAATCCTCCTCCTGGATTCCATTATCCTAGTGAGCCTTCCCAATTCCAAAACCAACACAATCGATTTCCCAAGAACCAAAATCAAGGCAATCCCAACCAGGGACAAGCATCTTCTTCCAAGAAACCATGGGAAAGTGAAGTAGAAGATCTTGCCTCCTTCACCCATTCTAGCCTTAAAAACATTGAAACTCAAATAGTTCAACTTTCATCCCACCTGAGCCAGAAAAAACAA
This sequence comes from Viscum album, assembly GCA_963277665.1. Taxonomy (NCBI): domain Eukaryota; kingdom Viridiplantae; phylum Streptophyta; class Magnoliopsida; order Santalales; family Viscaceae; genus Viscum; species Viscum album. The sequence continues at coordinate 401,248,130 of OY728136.1, read as the reverse complement.
TCAAATTCTTCCCAACTCCTAGCTCAACCATTACCTAACCCCAAGGGTAATGTAAGTGCAATTGAACTTAGATCAGGAAAGCAACTTTCTATGCCTCAAGATAAATCCTCAAACCCTCCTTTGAATGTTGACCTAGAAAATGAAAATAAAATGAAAATTGCAAAGGAATTTAAATCCATTCCATCACCTCCTTCCATTCCACTTAGGAACCCAATTCCTTTTCCTCAAGCTGTTTCTAAGACAAGGAAGTCCTTTGAACCTGATCCTAAAATGCTTGACATTTTTAGACATGTTGAAGTCAACATTCCCCTCTTATATGCCATAAAACAAATTCCTACGTATGCCAAGTTTCTCAAGGAGTTGTGTAACCACAACAGGAAACATAGGTCCTTTGAAAATGTTTCCACCCAGCAGTCCATACCCATTATGTGCAAGGATCTAGGTACTTTTACGGTTCCATGCCAAATTAGAAGTTCCAACTTTGATGATTCACTCATAGACCTATGAGCCTCAATTAATGTCATGCCCAAATCCATATTCTCCAACCTTGGTCTAGGTCCCTTGCACCCAACGGGTGTTGTCATTCAGTTAGCCAATCGAAGCACGGCCAGTCCTGAGGGAATAATTGAGGATGTCCTTGTCTGAGTCAATGATCTTATCTTCCCTGTTAATTTCTATGTCCTTGACATGGAAGGTGAGACGAACTCTTCTCGATCTCCCCTAATTATAGGAAGACCATTCCTTATGACTATGAGAACCAAGATTGAAGTCTATTTAGGCATCTTATCCATGGAATTCGGTGACCAACTGGTCATGTTTGACATTTTCAAAGCCATGCGATACCCATCTGAGGACCACTCTACATTCTCAATTCACAATAGAACCCCAATCCACCGGGTTCTTCGTGTTCTAATGACAAAGGATCTTGTGAAATCTGCACTATGATTAACCAAGTCATAAATGGTGATGTTCATACGGACCTCTCATTCATAGATTCCATCAATCTAGAGGAACTTGAAAACTCTATTGAATTCCACATCAATTCTGATCTCTACTGCTCCACCTTAGACAGTATTAAGGAAAATGAACATGAAGCAACTAAAGTCCCTTCTTCCATTCCTGAGTTGTCGAGCCCAAAAGTGAAAGATGAGACTGATCTGAAACCTCTTCCTGCACACCTGAAATATGAATTCCACTTCCGTGATCACTCATATCCTGTCATTATCTCTACCACACTTACTGAAACCGAGGATTCCAAATGTGTTCATGTGTTAGAGGAAAACAAACAGGCCATAGGTTGCACCCTAGATGACATACCAGGAATCAACCCTGCGCTTTACATGCATCACATCCATCTTGAGGAGTCATCCAAACCAATTAGACAACCACAAAGAAGACTCAATCCACTCATCCTTGAGGTAGTTAGGGAATAAATCACCAAGATTCTTCAAGATGGTATTATCTACCCAATTTCTGATAGTGAATGGGTTAGTCCAATTCAGGTTGTACCAAAGAAGGGTGGGATAACTGTTGTCACAAATGAACATAGGGAGGTAGTCATAACTCGAGTGAAGAATAAATGGTGTGTATGCACCAATTATTGAAAACTGAATGCTGAAACACAAAAATATCACTACCCTCTTCCATTCCTTGATCAAATGCTAGAAAGATTAGCTGAAAAGTCGCACTATTGCTATTTTGATGGATACACCGGCTATTTTCAAATCCCAATCTCACCTTAGGACCAAGAAAAGACTACTTTCACATGCCCCTTTAGAACATATGCATATAGAAGAATGCCTTTTGGACTTTGCAATGCTCCTACAACATTCCAGAGGTGTATGATGAGTATCTTTTCAGAATTCATTGAACACTGCATGGAAGTATTCATGGATGAATTCACCATTTATGGTGAGTAATTTGAATCTTGTTTGTATTCACTCTCTCTAGTCCTTCAAAAGTGTGTCATGTGTAACCTTGTGTTAAATTTTGAAAAATGTCACTTCATGGTTGAAAATGGGATTGTTCTAGGGCACAATGTTTTAAAATATGGTATTGAAGTCGATCTTGCCAAAATTGAAGTGATCCAATCACTTTCTGAACCCAACTCTATTCGATACATCTATTCATTTCTTGGTCATGATGGTTTCTATCGGATATTCATCCATAACTTTAGTAAAATTTCCCTCCCACTCACTCATTTTCTCTAAAATGATGTCACTTTCCATTTCGATGAGGTTTTCAAGAGAGCCTTTGTTAAACTCAAAACTGCTCTAACATCTGCCCCAATAATCCAACCCCCAGATTGGTCATTGCCCTTTGAGTTAATGTGTGATGCTTCTAATAGAGCTGTTGGGGCTGTTATTGGTCAAAGAAGAGAAAACATTCCTCATGTCATCTATTATTCCTCAAAAACATTGGATGAAACTCAATATCACTACACTGTGACTGAAAAGGAACTTCTAGTAGTGGTTTTTTCCTTAGATAAATTCTATCCCTATCTCTTAGGTTCCAAAATCATAATCTTCACAGACCATTTTGCTATAAAGTTCTTACTCAAGAAAAGTGATTCCAAACCGAGGCTAATAAGATGGATCCTAATGCTCCAAGAGTTTGACCTTGAAATCAAAGATATACCGGGAAAACAAAAACCTTGTGGCTTATCACTTGAGTAGAATTTCTAATTCTTCTCATTTAGAAATCATTGATCCTGAATTCCCCATTTAGAACCTTTCATATCTCACTCCAAAGTTACCATGGTATGCCCCAATTGTAAATTATTTGGTTTTTGGTGTTTTTCCTGAAAAGTTTTCAAAAGAACAAAAAATGAAGTTGAAAAGGGATTCAAAATACTATTTTTGGGAGGAAAATAAACTTTGGAAAACTGGGGCTGACATGGTAATAAGGAGATGTGTCGATGAAAAAGAACATTCTTCCATATTAGAATTTTGTCACTCACTTCCCGGAGGTGGACACTTTAGACCACAAAGGACCTCCCGAAAGGTCCTAGTCTCTGGATTCTTCTGGCCTTCACTCTTCAAGGACTCACATGAGTTTTGTCAATCATGTCCCACTTGCCCAAAGTTCGGCACATTCTCCAAAAGAAATGAAATGCCCCAAAATCCTTTAATATTTTGTGAAATCTTCGATGTTTAGGGAATCGATTTAATGGGACCATTTCCCCCTTCCAATGGATTCTCATACATTCTTCTTGCAGTCGATTATGTTTCAAGGTGGGTTGAGGCCAAACCCAATAGGAAGGATGATGCTCATACTATTACTGAGTTCCTCAAAACCCACATCTTCCAATGATTTTGCATGCCTCGTGCCTTGATCAGTGACTTAAGAACCCATTTCTTTAATAGAACCATGGAATCTATTTTGAAAAAGAATGGGGTTATACATAAAACTTCAACTGCATATCACCCTCAAAAAATGGCATGACTGAACTTTCTAATAGAGAAGTGAAAAGGGTACTTGAGAGAATTGTTAATCCCACCAGAAAAGACTAGCCTGAGAGACTTGGTGAAGCCCTTTGGGCTTATCAAACTGCGTATAAAACACCCATTGGGATGTCTCCTTTTAGGCTAGTTTTTGGTAAAGCGTGTCACTTACCAGTTGAAATCCAACATAAGTCTTTTTGGGCTATGAAAACCTGTAATTTTGATTGTGAAAAATCTGGTGAAGAAAGACTGTTGTAATTGGCTGAACTGGAGGAGCTTAGACTTTATTCTTATGAGAATTCTAATCTCTACAAAGAAAAATCCAAGGCACTCCATGATAAACACATCCAGAGAAAGGTATTTCATGAATGTGATAAGGTAATTCTCTTCAATTCTTGATTTCGGCTTCACCCAGGTAAGCTTAATTCTCGTTGGGAAGGTCATTTTGTTATTACTAACATTTACCCATTTGGTGCAGTGCAATTCCAAGACCCCTCTTCCAAAAGGACATTCATGGTTAATGGACATCGGTTAAGGCATCACCATGAGAGGATGCACAATCCTGGATCAACATCATCTTCCACTTTATCCCCAACTTCTCTAGCCGACCTACCACTAGATGGAGAAGGTGACCCGCTAAATACAAACCAGGGGGCACCACTTTCCCTTTAACTCTCTCTATCTCTTCCTATCTCTACCTCTTTCTTCTTCTTCCTCTCTCTTTCATTTTTTTACCATTTTCTTTATCAAAACCTTTATTTTTCACTTTCTCTTTTGTGTGGGTGTATCTTTACAAAAATAAAAACCTAAAAAACTAAAAAAAACCAAAAAAATCACATAAAAAATACAAAAAAATAATAAGTCATGCTTACTCACCATAGAGTTTTGAAATTTTGTACAACCATTTTGGGGAGTTAACAGACATTTTTTAATCTCAAAAATTTTTTATTTTCATTATGACTTTGGATAAATAATTTTGTGTCAAAACCAACACATTTTGAATGCTCAATTTTTGATTTGGAAAATGATTTTCCCCAACCGTGAGAACAAACATTTGCTTTCATGACAAGGCCACCTATGGACATATTTTCAAAATGTGTGTTTTCACCCTCATTTGTGAGTCTTGAGTTTGTGGACCTTCGAGCTGAATTTCCTACCTTAGTGTGTATTAATATGATAGAGGCATTTTCTGAACCACTTAAGAATCACAATAGCCAAATAGCCGCCTATTTCCCTTACATTAATCCTCCTTTTGAAAGCCCCTTAAATCCTATGAAAACCCTTTCTTTGATAGGAACATTACCAGCCCAATACCTTATCCCACCCAATATCAACATGGATTTTCATTGCATATGTTTTTGAAATTTAAGTGTGGGGGGGAATGGATTTTATTTTTGGGTATCATTTCCTTACTTTCTGGTGTGTTATCATATTCTTGAGGGCAATCATCCATTTTAGTGTGGGGGGGAGTTTGTCATTAAGTGGGATTTGGGAATGTATTGTACAGATGATATTGAAAAGTGTTTAAAAAAATTCAAAAAAAATCAAAAAAAAAATCAAAAAAATGAAAAAAATGGGTTGTGTCTTAGGTAGGTCAAAAATCACTCTTCCTCAACCTTTGATCTTGTTAGAACTATTACAATTAGTTTCGTGAAGAGATCAAACATGGGTTTGGATATGAGTGTGAGATCCGTTTCAAGGTCAACTTTCAAAAAAACAAAGAAAAACAAGGAAAAGAAAAAAAAGAACACTTGCATTATATTCTTATTGGGAGAAGTTTTTTGTTTTGTATATATTCCATATTCTCATTACCTTCATATTTTCTTCCTCTATTGTGTCTTTCTTCACACAATCATTCCCTTGTAAATATGTGTTTTCATTTCTTTCCATGTTTTATTTCAAAAAAATGTGCATTGCTTTTTCTATGTTGGTATTTTAACCCTCTTCTTCTCTCTCTTGGACATTATATTACTACCATCCCATAGCCAAAGAAAAACCCCTTAAAAAGACCTCTTGATTCTTGTTCACATTGGATAGGGATTGGAAGCTGAGAGCTCTTTTCAAACTCTACGATTTTTACTTTTGGTTGGTGATAGAGTGAACCTCCACAAATGAATTTTATCATCTTGAGAGGTGTGAGTTTTGAGTGTCCACCTTTTCCATTTCTAAATTTGAGCATGAACATGAGGACATGCACAAACGTAATTGTGGGGGATTTTATGTTATTAATATTTTCATGACTTATTATATTCCTTCTTTACTGATTTTATATGAAATGTGCATAATTTGTGTGAAATATTAATGTTTTAATATTAAGTATAATTTTTTAGCATTTTTAGAAGTAGTCCAATTGAGTCAGTTTAATGTTTTAATAATAAATATCACTATACTGATCCAAATTGGGTGGTTATTGTTTTTTAGGATTCTCCTTTCAATATAAAACATTTCATTAGAAGGTACCATGAGCCAATTTTCCATTTGAAGGGTCATATTGTCCTCACAAACAAGACCAAAGAATCTGTGAACAAACTGGACCACCCTTGAATATTGATTTACTGGGCTCAATAAAGAAGTCAAAAAACCTTAACTCTCAACCATAATTCTAGGGAGACTACATGTCATCTTGGAAAAAAATTTCAAGGCCCAAATCCAAGTAAAAGGGTCCCAAATGAAGCTTTGAAGTCCATCCCACCATTTTGGCAGAGAAATAAAATCAGTATAGTATTCATGACATATCTCATGAAGTAAGAATCGAATTGAGCTGAGAATTTTCATTGTGAAATAGGAGATATATGTGGCCGACCTTGTTGAATATGTAATTTGGATTTAAAGGTATATTCCTATTCTAAAATCCATTCACATTTTGTCAATCAAAAAAGAATGGATAGAAATGGACAGTTTACCTTTGTTTAATTAAACCACCATAACTTTGGATCCACTTGTCCAAATTCCTCCAAATGTTTCCAGTAGTCGGAAATCATTATTATCTAAAACGTTGAAGAAGGATTTATTTCGAGATTCGGCTTTCGGAATATCCAAATTGTCGATTCAAGTGGAGGGACATATTGGGAATTCAAATAGTCCACTCCTTGGGCTATAAATACTCTCCCCTTCTCTCCTTGAGAGGGGTTGGAATTTCAGAGAAAAGGAGGATTTATTGGAAGTACCAAGGCCCTGAAAAAGGCTTGGTAAGATCTTCAAAACTCAAGTTTTCACTTGATAATCCCTTCATCCTCTCTTTGTTTTCATTTACTTTTTCATTTTTCTTCGTTGTAATTTTGCAAGTGTTTGTCTTTGTAATTTTGTTTTAATGCAATTTTCTTCTTCTTAATTTCTTATTCTCATCCACCTTCTATAGTTAAATATTAATGTTCTTATTTTAGTTTAAATAAATTTGAAATCCATCATCTTCTTTTACTTTATTATTCAATAAAAAATCTTTTTTTGGTTACTCTCATCAACGTTCGTGTGTGTGTTCGGCGCACAACTCTTTTCTTGTCCCTTTCTTTTTCTTCTCTTTGTAATTCATCACCTTAAACATAATAGACCATATTACTAATAATTTAAATGGATGAGTAAATATATTATTGGGGTGATTTATAATTTAGGTATGTTAAGTGATTGAGAGGTTTTGCTCGATGAGTATTCTTTAATTTAACATTGTGTATGTTGGACTTAACATGTCATGGATTATTGACATATTATGTTCAACCTTTGGGTTACATGGATTATTGGAACCATAAATACACTTAAAAATCAAGCACTGATTGAGATTAGAACCCTAAGTAAAGTTAAGGCTTGGATTAAAGCCTTAACACTCGGGAATTCCAATCAACATCAACTTTTGATGTGGGTGTTAATTTAATGCAATATAAAGTAAAGCTCAAGGATATCACATGCTTAACTCCCTAATGATGAACTCACCCCAATCTTTATCAACTTGTTAAATTATACATCATCCATTAAACATTTCAATTAAGATCTGCAAACAATCCCCCCAATCAAAATACAATCAACTAAAAACAATCGACTATTACGAAGTACCATCACCGAGGATTCGACCCGAGTGCTGCTATACACATTAGCAGAGCACCGGAACCTTGACCCGTCAATAGGTGACAATCAGCCGCACATTTCAGAAATACCCTTAGGTTGTTATTATGGTTGACACATTCATCGCGATAGGCTAAGATATTATCTTGTACTCTTAGAATCAGGTAAGGTTGATTGAGTTCACAAACATGAGGATTGAAGGTTATGTATTTATTTATTTTCTGTCTATAATTTATCTTATATAATGTCATTTTCATATATAAATTCATTTAATATCTATGTATGTGACAATATTTGTTGTATCCCAATGATATTTTTACCAATACCTTTCTTAATCTACTATTGCACTTGAGTACCAGATTAGAGTCTCATTTGGTTATAGGTACGGGGTGGGGAAGAGCCATATGTTTGGATAATTGAGTGGGATAGCTTGATGTGAGAGGAGGTGAGGCTTGGAGTTGAGAATATGGACTCACTTGTATTTTTTATCAATATTTGTTATCGACCCATTTGGAGAACCGTATTGAATTTTTTATAACCACACAAGGATTTCATGAAACATTTCATTTATATGTTTGTTTCCCTTTATAGATCATTTTTACTATATTTTAATTTTTTATTATATTAGGTTATTTATATTTCAATTCCAAAATCTGTTACGTGCGGCATAGTCTCCCCATAGAACAACCTTAGACACACAATACTTGTTGGAAGCCTCTGGAATATTGGGATGTACACCTAAGGTCACATTTCACCACTCGCCTGGTTACTATTTAGAGTGATTCATATTGATAAATTACAATGTGATATCATAGTTAATATTATTTATCTATCTAATTGAGGTATGGTAGATAAGAGATATATTAATCTGTCAAGGATTTTGATGTACCTCAGGCCGGTGTGTCATGAACACCATTTCAATTAGAAAATATTGGTTACCATGTTCTAGATTTATGTTCTATATTTTCTATATTATTATTGTGTGATTTTCACCTCATGTGACACATAAGATTTTTGATGATTATGATTTCTTATAGACTTGTCTCTTGGCCCGTACATGTAAAATACATCTCATGCAGCATGATTTGGAACATATGTTTCACATGAAATATATTCCTACAACTTGGGTGGTTTTTATCACCACAGATAGAGGAAAAACTATTTATTCTTTCAACAAAACCCCATATATACTTTTTTCATTTAAGTTCTTTATAAAATTTTAATCAGCTCGACTAAAATATGTATATAGCTTCTTCTGATGTTAGGTCATGTGGATCGATGTGGAGTCACTTCATGATGAGAAAGATGATACAGTCCCATATACATAGAATTTTAGTGACCCTAGTAGGTTAGTATATATATTGTATTCCTCTATGATGAACCCCTTTTGGGTCATGATTATTTACTATAGGTTAATTAATGTTTCAAAAACAATCTTTATGGTTTCACTCAAACATCATAGAATGTAAATCAACTTAACAGAAATACACAACTTTGATTTTCTAGATATGGATCATCATAGGGCATATGAGTTGTATGTTTATTTCTATGTGTTATGACTTGATTCCATTTGAGAAATATTATGTGAAGATTCTTGTAGAGGGGGAGAACTCTATTAGTGGTTAATGATCTTATAAAGTGATATATGTGATGCATATGGTTATGAAACCTAAGAGTGGCTATTTGAATCAATGCATTTCATGTTTCTTTTGATACAAGAGTGTGGTTGATGCCCATAGTTTATGGTTTGTGAGAGACCATACCTTTGGGTCTAGGTGGGATACCTAGAGGATCTTAAATTTGAATCACAAATTAGTGAGTTTTTGTTTAATAATGTTATAGGAAAAACCTCTTGGGGGTTAGCCCAATTTTTTGTGCGTCTTCAAGGTGGGAAGCATAGGTAGGTACATTAGGTTATGATACTGGTGCATGTGCAGTGTAACTAGACATATAGTATAGGAATAATGATTCCTAATAAGGTTTATGATGGTAATTACTTTTAGTAATGATGTTTTTTAATATTGAGGTTTGTTTGGAATGACGAAATCATCCAGATTTCTGAACTCATAGTCCTGAGATTCATTTTAGAGCTGTGTTATAGGATTTTTAAATGCCTAAGGTTATGGAATTATTCCAAATAGTGGGAAGTCAGGGTATATTACATGGAATAAGTGAAGTTCCTAGTTTTGAATAGGTGTTCTTAGGGCACACCTAGTTGGTCAAAACTGACTTATCGTATGGGAATATTTATAGTGTTGCAGTTTGAGAATGTACATATGCATTTTTTCGGCATTCCAGAGAAAAAAACATGGTTGAATTGTCCTTGAAGATTTAGACATTTTATAGAACATGGAAATCCATATTCCAATAATGTGGGAGTCATAGATTTGTTGATAGGGTTTTTTAATCAGTTGTGGGAGATTGTGTTACCCCTGGATTTTGATTTGATCAAGGTAACAATCACTATTTATGTGTGGGATCGGTTGGAATTTAAATCATTGGCTACTGTAGGTGGTCTGAGTACTGAAGGAGACTTTTGATTTTCTTATGAGACTATTATCATACTAGGGTAATGATTATAGCATAGGAGTAGTGGAAAACATATTATTATGAAAAAATTTGGTATTGTTTTTTACTTTAGGATTGGTATAAGGGAATCCATATGGTGGGGAGTGAACCATCGACCATTTTAGGGTGTAACCCTTTCCATGTTTTGGATCTCAATTTTTTCCAATAGTAACATTAACATGAATCTAGAAATCTTGGATAATTGATGTTATGTCTTGAATAATGGGTGAGAGTGGGTTTATCAATATATAGTCATCATTTATGATAACATACAAACATGGGTATTGGGGGTTCAAATTTCATATCAAATGTGATGATATTGAAACCCATATGGTGGGAATACTTGTATCACTCATAAGTGAAATGACCCTGTCTGGGTAGGGATTTGGATTAATGTAATCGAACATTGGGAAGTTCTTATAAAAATTATATAAGAATGATTAAATGGATCACTATTCATGAAGAACTCATAATGTATTGAAAAAAAATCAATTTGGATGTGATAGTGGGTGGAGTCTGAGTATGGGCATCAGGGTTGATATAGTTTAAGATGATTCAAATATATTGGATCAAAAATATAGTGGGAGAATAGGTGGCTGAATCCAAGAAGTTTTGGATGGTAACTGTTTTTACTAGATAATTTCACTAAATAAATTTCATGTGCATCAATTAGATTCTTTGAATGATCACAAGATTCCCTCTAGATTTGAGGCAAAATTATTGGGTACGTCGATACACATTGGTGTATGAAATCAATTGTTTTTTTGGGAACATAGTCAAATGAGTTCTACCAGTTGGTTTTTCATATAATTTTATATGATGGGATGGATAATTTTCAAGGAGTATTAGTCAATATATGAATTTTAGGTTCAATGATTAATAAATTCCTTTGAGAATGATTGGTGTATTGTGGTTTATACATTGATGGTAGAGATTCATAAATTCAATTCATAATTCAAAACAATGCGTCATATAAGTATTATATTGTTTTTATCATTTATTTTTTGTTTTGGGTATTAGAAACTAGATAATATTCGTCATTATAATTCCACCATCATGTTTTGATAGAAACTTCCAATGGTAGAGTGTATCATAAATACGAATTAGATTCTTCCTTGTTGATATTATGTTGGGGATAACCATGAGGTAAGTGATCCATAATATAAAGACACATTTGTTTTATTAGAATGTATGGGAATGGATGATCATTGGAATTGTTTTTTCATAATGAATTTTGGTGATGTATAATGTTTCAGTTGGTTGGGTGCCTTATGTTTAAACTGTGTTATGGAGGCGTGTTTTGCATTCAAGGATGGAATAAGGCTTTTTGGAAATAAATTAATGACTAATATAGGTTAGTTTATAGGGTTTGATGAACCCATATGATTAATATGTAAGAAATTTTTATAGTGTGGATGTTGTAAAACCATGTGTGTTAATATATTATGAAATTAATAAGAAATTTGAATTTTTGATTTGGTGGTAGGTTCATTTTGAGAACTGAGATTGATAAGGAAATTTAGGTAGTTGGAGTATCTTGAAGTGATTTTTTAATGAGTTTTAGGATCAAGAGGTTCCTATAATACTTTTCAAGTAACTCAACCTTATGGTTGAGTTTCAGGAATTTCGAGAGATATTTTTCAATGACCCATGATTTAGTGAGCATAGTTTCGGAGAAATTATATATCACCCTTAGTGTGGGAAAGAATCTAATTTAATTTTTAATGAAATCAATTTAGTTCTAATATTTTCATATGGTTGAGGGTTAATCATCTGACATCTTAGAGTGATTTTATATCTTATTTTGGAAATTCTTATTAGTTAATGATTTGGGAAGTTTTTTATTAAAACTATATGAAATTTTTCAGATTGAGGTAGTTACAGTTTTCATGGCTAGAAAATAATTTGGAAAACTGCTCTTCCCAACCACATGAAAGTTGTGTACATGAAATATTCTAACCACATAGTGAGGTCATGTTTTAGAAAACCATGTGTCCAATCATTGTGACTCGTTAAATGTGTCTTTTTATGGTTTCTCCACAATAAGTACTTATGGGGGGTCTTGTCTTCCCCATTCATTTTGTGCATTCATATATTGCCAAACCCCTCCTACCTTATTTTATCCCCAACCATTTTGGATAATTTTGGTTGATATCCTTTAATTTTTGAGGTTTGATTCATCCTCATCCCCCTAGATTTTTCATTCTACATTGTTCTCTTCTGATTTTTATTTCTCTAGTTTAGGGTTATAATATTTACTTCACTAGATCATTGTGAAATATCATGAGTTTGATGAAACATTCACTCTTTATATGAATTGGTAAACCAATAATTTTATTATATTATTAATGTTTTATTATTATAAAATGGTACATCACACGTTTTATTTTTCTATGGTTTTTCTTTTAAAAATAATTAAATGTAATGATGGAAATAACGAAAAATGTCTGGTCTTTGGAACAATTTGATGCCAATGGTGTGTGGGGGATCTCTCATGGATTCTCTGATATGGTGTCAGTGTATAATGGAAATAAAAACCCAATATTTTATGATATATTTCACTTTAAATAAATTTGTAGTGTTTAATTGATTTCTTAACATGAAACACTGTGATTTAAGAGAACTATGATATATTATAAAAATATTTTTATTTAAATGTGAATATTATAACCTAAATTTTAAAATTGTTAGTGTGAATATGAATAATCAAATTATGATTTTATTTATAATGGTTTATCATATTTTAAATTCATTAATTTATTCCTAATAAATAAGTACTTAGTTTTCCAAAGTCATTCCATTCTTAAAAAATGATTTTTATTTCATTTTTTGTGAGAATTTCATTATAAATTTATAAAAAAATTTAAAATTATATTCAAAAAATGGATATAAATATGAGATTCAACATAACCAATTTCTATTGGGTTGATTTATTGATTCTTCATACTAAAATAGTTGATTTTTGGGTGAATAGTTAAAATAATGATTTTTCAAATACTATCATTTTTATGAAATTATTATGAAATTAGCATGACTTCATAAATTTTAAAACTTATTTCTGGACCAAATATATTTTAATGAAGTTAAATATACTATTTTAGAACATTATATTGATTTTTTAACCCATTTTTGTCTTTTATTAACAAAAGTTATAATTTAAGAATATTGAAAACTATTTTTGTGTCTTTTTATTTATCAGTATGGATGGATGATTATATTGAATTTAAAATTAATAAAAAATTATCAAACCTGTAATTTTTTATTGTTAAAAAAATCATGAAAATATGATTTTTACATTATTTAAACGTAAAATTATTTTTACTCTTAATTAAGGTATTTTTGTAAAAATTATATCTTAGGTTTCTTGTGTTATTTTATGAAAAGTATTTTGTTCAAACCATAGAAATTTAATCTAATAAGATTTATTCAAAATTTTGAATCATCATCACCAAATTTTATTAGAAGGACCACTTTATTTTTTTCATTTAATTAGGTTATCTTGGTAAATACTGAAGTTAACACGGTTTATATAAAAATGGATTTAATGTGGTTTAACTAGAAGATAAGGTTTAAAAGGTCTCCCAAAAATGTAAAAATGTGATTGGTTGAGTTTATTTAAAACCAATAACATCTTATATTTATGTTTTTGAAAACTTTTTCTCACATGATATGATTATGATATATATGTTATTTAATCTTTTAAATAATACTTTGTGTGTCCTTTACCTAACTTATAAAGGGTCACCTAATCTCTTTCCTTATTCACAAAGATTACCCACTTTATATAATAAAATATCTACCCCTAATAACTTCTTATACTAATTTCCCACATACTATAGCTTATTTTCTTACCAAAATATCATCCTTTAATGGATTAAGTTGAAAGCTAAAGGAGAATTCTCAACAAAGAGTTATAATTCCTAACTGACTAATTTGAATTTTATTTCGTCTCTATATCATCGAAATATATATTATATATTATAAAATAATTACATTAGTATGTTGAACATACTTAGTTATTTTTTATTATTATATAAATAAATTATCTTCCTCCTTTCCACACCATGGGAAAAAATTGTTCATGCATGTGTGTGGACTACCACCTCCATGTAGAGATGCATTTGTAGTCTTCTTATCATCATGATTTCCATGTTTAACAAAAAAAATATTTTAAAAAACAACCCATACCCTTTATATGTCTTTTTTAGTCTCCTTATCATCAGTAGTATAACCATTATTCATACCACACTGTTGATTATTTTTAGTATCTTTCATATTAGTAAATTGATTTTCATAATACCCATACTTACCATATTTCAAACATTCAACCATCAATGATATCTTTGAGAGACCATTGTTCTCCTCCATTGTGTTAACAAAAATTTTCATTTTCTTTATACAATTAACTACATTATATATTTGTCTTCAAAACTCAAAATACCTTCATGTTACTCTAATATATCCACTTGGGTGCTTATTCCCACATTATCGACATATTGAAAACTGAATCTTATTTCCTATATTCCATCCACCACTCAAACTCTCAATTAACTCTATCCATCTCTTATTTGGTGAGTGAAAGACTCAATTATGTTTCATATTGTTAATAATATATCATGATAAATAAGTATTCATAATCACAATATCCATCACTCCATTCACCATCCCATTTTTTTATCATTATAAAATTTATCATCAGATTCAATATCAATCCAATTTCTTTAGGTTCCCACCATTCACTAAAATACAAAAAAAAATAGTGTGAGAAATTATAATTATAATTGGAAACCAAATAATAATTAAATAAATTATAGGATTTCTAAATCATGGAACATTATTCTTTATCAATGAAATTGTATTTTTATCCCAGTTTATTCATAGTCATCATCTATCTAAATCCTTTATTATGGTTTGAAAAATGTTTTTTAATTTTCAAATCATATACCCTAGGAGTGTCAAACTAGGTGAGAAACAAGGTCCATTATCATGTGCCGAATGATGACTGAGTCCATCTCAATGCACCAATTTTTTGATTTATTACCTCTAGTAATATCAATCCCAATTCCCCATCCAATTTTAGTTCAATACAATAATGTAATTACATAGATAACGATTTCTCTATATTTTACCAAAATTATAGGATATTTTCCAACATGTTCACTCATCCATATAATTATACTTAGATATATCCCTAGAAATATTATTAAAAACATCCCTAGGTATCTCATTAATTATTTCTCATATTAGTATCTAATGAAAAAAAAACTTTCCTCTGATAGAATCCATAGAGACCACATCTATTCATATATAGATATTACATATTTTTAGATGAATAATCAATAAATTACAAAAACACATTCTTGGGGACCGTAATAGATTGGTTTATTTTGAGACTTGGTGAGAAATATTTTAACTTGGTGAAATAGCATCAACATATCCCATAAAAATATTATCTATTAGTAATCCTCACCAACATACCCAACATAAAACCTTTCTTCATAATATGTGGAAAGGTAACATATGAAAGGTTGAGCTTAAATTATCAGTAAGGGGGAAAGGGGAGATACATAAGTATAACATGAACATAATGCTATAAGAAAATGATCATAACATATAAAAAACACAACCTCCAAATCAAATATTATAATCTTGAGTCACAATGTTAATATTGGCAGTTCATAAGACATGAATCATAAAAAAATCGATGAACAATATCCATGAGAGAACAAAACTTTTATAAGACATGTAATTGTGTCATACACAAAAAATACAAAACCATTTAAATTTTATTCAAGGATCATTTCAAAAACTACCATAGTGGAATGGGTTCACACATTAAACCATCATAGTAGTCAAGATTCACTCTTAATACCTTCATAGAATATAATGTCTCTTACTGAACCAGGTTCCCTTCCTATTCCAATCATGTCTATGACATAAGATATAAATCATTACCAAATTAATTTGAGGGAGATATAGGTCCCACTGATCTCATAATAAAAATAACACATACATCTTCCATAATATAAGAAATAATTAATCATATCAAAATGAATGAAATGAAATGGTTTTTATAAACATTTTATCATATCATAAAATGTGGAAAAGAGACAGGATTCATCACCATTTCATTATTTCATCATTGAATAACTGATGAAAAAAGAAGTGTGGTTCTTATGAATTTTAAAATATAATAAATTGTGGATGATAAATGGGTTTCATAAAAATATCTTTATCAAAAACATTTTAAAAAAAAGAATAAGAATGGTATATTGTGTTCAAATCCCATGTAATGCATAAATTATATGAAGGGATTCCATTTTAGATAAATAATAAATTTGAATCATAAATCACATGGAAAATCTATTAAGGGAGATAAATTTTAATTTAAAATGAGTTTTTAAAACTAAAAATACATAAAATATTTTGTAAGTCCATTTATTTTAAAATTATCTGTGAAACATTGAAATTAATCTTTAAATATCATTTAAAACGTTTCATGAAGAAAATATCATTTCAATTTTAGGATACAATTTTTAAAACATAAAACATTTTAAAATTAATTTACTTTTTAAATAAACTTAAAAAAATATAAATGAGTCTTTAAAACACTGTAAAAATATGATGGATGATAATTCCTTACATGATGTGCATGTTAAAACCAATATTTTTTTTCACATTTTTTGAAAAAAAATGCACTGTTTGGAAAATGATATGATGATTCCTTTAATAGAATTTTGAAAAAAATAAAACATGGTTAAAACTGTATTTAATAATTCATTTTATTAATGTTACAAAAACTTCTTAAGACATTTTTTTAAAACACTATTTTAAAAGATAAATGTTTTTTCAACCAAATTGGGATATAAAGTCAATTTTTCATTAAAAAATTCATCATTATGTTAATTACCAAAGAGTGGGAAAATGGTAATATTATATAGAAGGGTTATGAATAACTATATGAGAAGAAAATACTTGTGAATTATTTATAGGTAGATAATAATATTTCAGCATTTTTCACTTAATCATAAAAAATCTTTATAAATGATGAGATTATAACATAAAATCATTACCACTTTTGGTAATATTTGAAACATAATACCCCTGAAAAAGATATATTAAATTGGATATATAAACCACATTATTTTTTTGGATAAACATAAAAGAAGACATTAATAGTTAGTATATACACCCCAAGAATGAAATATGTGGTGAATATGGCTTGTGTCTCGATGAAAATAAAGGTGGGATGTAAATACCTTACCGATTTAGTAATATTGTGCATCAAAAGAATCTATAATGAATAAGGTCAAATTTAAAATTAACTATCTTTAAAAAAATTATATTCAATATATAACATTTAAAATGGGTTGTATATACACCACATATATGAAAAGGGTGTTTAATTTGTGTATGTCTCCATGAATTAAATGAGACTAGAAATCCCTTACCACTTGAATCCTGATTTCCATCATACACATTCAAACATCCTTTATAATAATTATAATTATATTTTATAGATATTATAGTATCGTAAATATACTTAGAATATCATATATAATCTTTTCATAATTTTTCAAAATAAATTTATTAATAATTATTTTATAAAATTTCTATTTCTAGGTTTTAACATTTTGTTTTTTTAAGTTATTTTTAGTTCACTGATTCCGGTTATTGTACTTTGATCATAATTACATCATCTAACGAATATTAATTTCAAATTAATATCATATATGTTCATCATATAGATAATTATATTCATTAAAAATGTTATATTTTGAAAGGTGATATGCGCCATTTATGGAGATGGTAGTCTGTATATACGCATGAAGTCTCTTTCCATATTTCGATGAATATAAAGTAAAAAAAAAGTAACAAATTATTAACCTTTAAAACCCATTATTATTTCTCAAATATCACATATTTTCATTAAATAAATATTTATTACCTTTCAAGTAAATCATTAGTGAGAAAATATAACATCAAATTCCAAGGCGGTAGTCCACCGTGCCCATGAGTGATATTAATGTATCTCTCATGGAATGGAAAGTAAAAAATGTTAAATATGATATTATATTAATAGAATTTATATTATGTGAAAACTATCATATACATTGGATTATTAAATAATTAAATCTAACCAATATTGGTTGTTATTGAAAACTAACTATGTTTTTTTGTAAGGAGATAGTCTTCTGTACACATGATCTACAATTTTGATTCTCATTGGATAGAAGTGGATATTGATGTAGGTTATTATATAAATATAATAAAAAAGTTACATAGGATATATTGATGATTATATATTTTAGGTTTTAATAGATATCTAAAAATCTAAAAATAATAACACAAATTAAGGAGCTTAGTGAAGACAATTATACTCTCTTAGAAATACCACCTTTGGAACTCATGTTAAAGACCCTAGTGTTGACCTTTTGGGAGGGCCTAAATCTCTATAACATGGATTTTTATAATGGGGTGGTATTTCATCAAGGGTTTTCTTAACTAATTTGTTTAATATATTTGAATAAGTGTAGGTTGTTGGTTTCCCTATATAAATGGGGGAAACTAACCCACATGAAAGCTACTTTGGAATATAACAAAATAATTCAAAATAAAAAGGGAATTACTAAGATAAAATATTCCAAATGACCATTTATTAGAAATTTATAAGTATAATATTTTAATATAGTATAAACATATTGAATTGAAAATTTTTATAGTCATTTTAACCCTTGAATTCATTGTTGAACCCCGAGTAAACACATTTTTACCTTAACCACACTAATTAATTTTTACTATTTTTACTATTTATTTTGTAAATAAATTAAGTTTACCTTCTTAGATAATTTAAATTATGATGATCTGAAATGTGGTGTCCATTGTTTCCCAATTTTAATTCACATAACAGAAAAAATTAATTTATAATTTATCCTGTAGACGTAACGAGGTAGATTTTTTTCAAAGAGAGAATATTAAAAATATTAATTGTTTTTATAACCAAAATCATTTTGAAATTGATTAAAATGTACTAAACTGGAATAAAAAGAATATAATTGATCAAATTCCACTTTTTAACAAAATTAAAATATATTATAACTTTATAAATAATTTAAACTAAAAGGTTTATTTCAATTAAAATTCGGTATTTTTCACTTTTCATCACAAAAATAATGTTTTTAGAAAATTGTCAAAAAAATAACCATAAGATATTGTAAACATGATTTTTTCAAAAATTATGATTATTCTTACAAATTAATTTTTAAAAAATTAAAAAAAGTTAGATTTAAAAGATTTTCCTAAAAATTTGATAAACCTACTTTTTAAAAAAATACATTTTATAAGAATAAAATATGAGTTATTCATCTATCTTATCTTGAAAACACATATGATTAATGATAAATATTTGATTTAATATATACGATATAAATTTAATTAATATAATCCACCAAAAGTGGGTTGTTTAATTTATTTAGGTAAAATTTTTTGTTTTTCATAAAAATTTTATTATTTTTAAAAAGATTTCTATTATTTCAAAACCGTTTTCTTTTCATTTTTTATTAATTTGTCACCAAAAAATTCATTTTATATATTTTTGAAAACCATATATTTTAATGATTTAGTTAATCCTATTCATACAAACTATTTTAAAATGTATGAGATAACTACCATTATAAATAATAATATTTTAATATTGTGTCACTTTCTCATTTAAACAAAATGTTTCTTGTAATAAAAAAATATAAAATCTATTAAATGCATTTGAAAAAAAATTACAAGATCTCAGGGTGTCACATTATTCTACCTATTGATAATGAATATGAACAAATAGATTCCAAATTTTTAATCCATATATATAATTTTGGTTTGACTCCTCTTTTATTTATGTTTATATAATTATCTTACCATGTTAAAAAACTTTAGTTATCATGGTTAATGTTTAAAAGGTCATATAGTGGTTTATCTAATGGACATGGATAAAATTTTCTTCAAAGCATGACTAAACTTTTTTTGTGATTTTATTTAGACCTTAAAAAATATTTCATTTTAATTTTTGGTTCCTTAATTACATATTACCTGATTATGATATATATATATATATATATATATATATTATTTAATATTTTGAGTAATTCCATGTTTGTCGATTCCCTCACAAGTAAAAGAAAACCTCCACTCCTCCCTTATTCAAATATTTTTATTACACTATATTGGAAAATGCCTACCCAAATACCTCTATATATTTCTTTTCCACATACTATATCATCTGGTGTTTCTAAAATACCATCCTTTCATTCCATGAGGAGTAATCCAACTGAGGTTTCTCAATGTAAATTTATAACTCTTAAGCAGGTAATTTCAATTTTCATTCGTTGTATACCTCATATAAATAAAGGGTATCCATTATAAAATAATGAATTTAATATATAATATATAATTAATTTTGTATATATTTATTTAAGAACCATTATCAACCACATTTTTATTGTATGAAAAAAATAAATCATCATTTGTGCATATGTGTAAACTACCACCTCCATGAAGCGATGCGATTGAATTTTCATTACTACTTCACATTGATGGTTATAATGATGGATTTAATAAATATTAATGAAATTTTTAATAATATTAAATTTTATTATTATTTAATTATTATTTAATTTTCTTTCATTTCATCCATCAATAATAGGAAACATCAATCATGCATACGTGCGTGAAACCATTTCAATGAATTGACATAATTAATTTGTTATAATTACTTTATATAAATAGTAATAAAATATTATATAGTGATTAATTATGATACTAATGAAATTATTAGAATTATTACTATTATGTAATCATGATCAATGAATGAGGACTTGGAAAAACGAATTGAATCATGCATTAAAAATAAAGATGTTATCACCTAGGATAGTGATTTTAATAAAGAATAATTAATAAACAGATAAGAAGATTTTACAATTAAATAATATATCTATATATGATTTTGGTTCTATAATATATTTATAATAAAATAATATTTGGTATATAATATATTTGAATGCATACAAATAAAAGAATACTTTAAGTAAGGTATTTATGTTTCAATTTCATTTTAATTGATACTATTTATTCTTGAATTTACATTGAGTGAAAATATATAGATATTATGATTTTAAATCCATATATAATATTCATTGATATATGTTTTGGTATCTTTTTTCTCAATTTGGTGATTAAAAATATTGAAAATATGTTTTTGAACTAAAATTCAACATAATTACCTCTTTGGTCAACAAATTTTTTATTTAAAGTCTATATTATAAAAAATTTGTTTTATGAAATTTGTTAATTTTAGTTGAAATATTTTAAAAAGATTAATTTTCAATACCTTTAACTTTATTTTCAAATTTTAAAAAGGAATATTTTTTGAGATATGTTTTTCTGGATAAATCATTTTTGACTTTTACAATGGTTTAAAAAGAATATTTTATTTTAACATATACAATGGGAAAAAATAGTCCTATTATAATGAACATTATTTGATTTTAAGATAATGTTATAATATTAATTGGTTACTTTAATAAAAAATTATTTTCTCAATATTCTTCAACATTTCGATTAATTTGTTATTAAAAATGATATTTTAATATGTTTTCAAATAATAAATTCAATGATGTTTTAAAGGTATTTTTCATCTATGTCAAATTCCATTAAGTATAGTTATTCGTTACTTAGGTTTTTATCTTAGGATACCATCGACTTTCTTTCTCTGAATTTTTTATGATCATTGTTTTTTAAGGATGATTCTATAAAACTCATTCCTTTAACATTAGTTATTTATGTTATGATTGAACCATTATGAAACCTATTTCTTTTCTAAGATTTTTTCTATAATGAAATGGTAAAATTTTTCTAAAACTATTTTGTTTTATACTTGTCATGATATGATGATATGATGAATTTTTGGTGATATTTTAGTAAACATGTTTATGGGCTTTAATATGTGATTGGTGGGATATGAATTATATATCCCTAAAATGCATTAGGTAATGATGTAATAGTTTAGAATATACTATGAGATATTGGAATTAATAAAATACCAAGAGAAGACAGAGTTAATGAACTCCTAAGAGATGATACGGTGATCAAAATGGAATTTACTCCTAAAATAATGCTAGATATCATTGAGTATGCATTTCCACTATGCAACATTTTCCATAATGATAGTATTTTTAGTTTACCTTGACCAATTAATTTACTTTCTATGATTATGTATATTCCAAAAATCTTATGTCTAATTATTATGATATTATCACATATCTCAGGATTGATTATTAATAATTTCAAACACATACAACTTATATCTTTTATTTCCAAAAAATCCTTATTTTATGATTTATGATGAATGATATTTGAAATATTAGATATGATTTTGATATCTTATGATCATGTTCCCATATTCTTACACTTATCTTATATTTACCTTTACTAAGAATCTGAGCTCATATGTTATTATGATTCCGTTCCCTAGGATATGAAGAATTATTTTAGGCATGATATGACTAAGTTGGGTTATAGTTTTGAATAACATATTGAGAGATGTTCAATATCATTCATGAAATAAGATAAATATGTATCAAGTATCCAAATAGACAAAACCTTTATGGTTATAGTGAATGAATCATTATGAAATATATTGAATATTCATCTAAAATGTATAAATTTTATTGTATTAAATTCTAAATAACATTACTGTTTATCAAATAAGTATTCATCAATTTTTTGTAGTTTTTATTAATACATTTAATTAATTTTAAATCAAATAATTAATTGTCTAGTTGTTTGAGGGAGGGTTAGAAGACTAGGTGACGAGTGAGTCATAGGGTTGACCTTGGATGAGGATTAGTGAGAGTAGAAAAATATTTTCACTTGTATAATTGAATGGTAAATATTATCATTGAGTTATATGGTCCTTGGTACTCACCCTATTGTTTAATTCATGTCATTTATGATTCTTATTATGCACAATTACACCATTGTGGGTTTCGACCAATTATTTTAAATTGTTTATAATTCATAATTTAAACTAACTATTTATTTTAAATTACATTACTTTAATATACTGGAAAAAATTTTCATGACTATATTGGACCTTGTGCACTAGAAAATTATTCTCAACCACCGATAGTCGAGGCTATGATTCAAATGGTTTACCCTTGAAACTTGGACACATTTAGGGGTGTTAATAAAATTGAATTGAAATAAATGAGGCCTAGTGGACCATGTTTATATTACCTTGAAATTCATTGGATATTGTAAGTTATATCATTAAACTTGTGAAAACATAGAGTTGTTAGTCTTGATGAACTAGGTTTTGGATGAGTGTTCCATGCTATAAAAATATATATATCTTTAGTGGATATATCATGGGCATGATAGATTTGGGTTGAGTGATTGTACCGACCAGGAATGACCCACGACATTGAGATGGGTAGTGAGACATCTATTTAGAATATTTCCAATTTGGATTACACATTGAGTATTATGAGGACATACCATGTATAATACTACCGAGGATTCTGATACCTTCTTGTGATGGGTGTTAGATCCAGACTCAAGATTTAGACTGAAGACCCAAAAAAGGGTTCCTTCATGTATGTATTGATATAAGGCACCTTATTAGTAATCTTTAATCTTATCTAAATCTAGTTTTGTTTGTGATACATGGATAGATATGGAAATGGGTGATACCTTAAAACTCACACCATTCACATGAAATGATGGGTTATGGATAGGAATGAAGGGTTTAGGCATTGATATAACCATTGTTTCATTTAACATTTTTATAAATGTTATGAAAAATACCCATGGGGTGGTATTTTATTATGAAGGGAATGATCCCCAATGAGGGAGGTTTGTGATTCTAATGAAAAATACCATAGTAGGGAGGTCATGATACTAAATCCTCTAGTAGGGAGGTAACAAGAATAAATCAAACCGCCAATTTATTGTGTTCTTGACACTACATGGGAGGGTACCATGGATTTGGATCCAAGATTATTTGTTTATGGCAGTAGGGGGAGTTCCTTCCATGTTTTACAAACTGGTAACTTGTCTGGTATTCAGTGGGAAAGGTTGAACAATTCAGACTATCTAGGTTTAACTTCCTAGAACCATCGTATATTTGGATAAATCATTACCTTATTTTTTTTATTAATAAATATTTCAATCCTTGGGTAAATATCAAGGTATATTTGGGAAAGTGTTTCCCCCTGGTATTTATCACACTATATTGTGGTGAGTGTAGCCCCTTAGTTCATTATCACAGTATACAGGGGTATATGTAGACCTTGTGACTTTATCATTATATACCAAGGGGAAGGACCCCACGTGTCATTATTATAGTTCGAATGGTTATCATGATGTAATCAAAGACATAGTGTATGTAGTTGACACATGTATGATCAATCTGAGTTATGGGCCTAAGGAACGATGGTGGTTTAATTATTTATTGAATTATTTTCCATTAGTTATTTATTATTCAAAGAATGTCACATTCCCATATCACTTAATTTTCTATATATGTATGGTAACTCATTATTGGTTCCCTACTAAGTTATATACTCACACCCTACTCGATATACTATTCAAAATGTGTACCTAATCAGAAATTGATGTATTTTTAGGTAACTGGTGGGGAAGAGGCCCAAATTTTGATGATCGAGCATTATTTCTTAGAGTCTGGATATTGGGATGATGTGAGGCATAGAGTTTGGATCGAGGACTCACTTATATATTCTTTCCCTGGTTTATTATCTACGTTTTATCATCTCAGTTAGAGATACTTATTTCATGTTATATGTCCACTCATAAATATTTTGGTACATTACATTTATTATAGTTGTTCCATTTATTGGTTTTCTTTAATTTACACACTGATATAAAGGGAATAATCCCCTTATGTTACTTATTTATAACCATTATTCAAGTTGGAACCCTCTATAGAAAAAGTCAAAAGAGGATGATAAATTATGAATAAGGATAAATAAATTATGAACAACATTTAAAAAATTTTAATTAATGAAAATGAATTGATTAATTCAATTTGAAAAAAACTCAATTTTAATTTTAAAAATGATATCGTTTAATGTTAAAAATATCAATTTTTCAAATTAATGTATTTTTCTATATATAATGTATCTTGATCCCATATAAACTATTATTTTGATGAAATATATTGGTATTTAATAGATAAATTATATATTATTCATACAATGACAATCAATTGGTTATAAGTGAATATAAATCATTTGAAGGTAAAAAAGAGTTATTTTTAGAAAACCTTTTTCATGAACAACATTTTTTTTCTTGTAAATTAAAATAATAAATATTTATGAATGATTTAAATATAATTTTGAGATTATGTATTCAATAAAATATTTTAACATACATCTAATGATTTTTACTAGGAAATGAATGAGAATAAAATCATTTGTATTCTTAGAAATATGTTTTCTCTAATATTGGTCTATACACATTTTTTGCATGAATATTAGAATTAATTTATTTAACATTTGGGAATTTAATCCAATAAAATATATTTATTAATTTAAATCATCATAATTAGTATCATGTTTAAGTTGAACTTAATTTTTCTCATAAGGAATACTAAAAATGGTAGAAATCATGTTACCATAGTAAGGCTTAAAATGGATACATGAGGGGCCAACATAAGATATATGGTTCAAAATATTAAGAATAATTTCATCTAATTTTATTTTTAGGTTTTTTTGGATCATAAACTTCATAATTTATACAATTTTTAAATTTTTAACCATGTTCCCATGAGAGAGACATTATTATAATTAAATGTTCTTATTATTTATATTTTTTATACCCACCCCACTTAAAAAACGAAAACTACTATTATCTCTTTTCCACACCCCTTATTCACTTAATAAATCCAAATATCTATCTAAACACTCTCCCAAAATTCATTTAAATTACCTTATGTTTTTTTCTTCCCAAAACACCCATATAGGATTCTTATGGTTCTTTTCAAAGGAGGACACCCGAAGAAGAGGTATATGTTCTAAGTAATATTTTTTAAGTTTATTTATTCTTAAATTTCATAAAATTTTCAATAACCATATTATCATTATGGGATAATTATTGTAATGCCCCGTCCCCAGTTACCCAGAGTCGGTGCATTAATTACATAACATTGGCATGATCACAAGAAAGATCAAATCTCGAAAGACCGATTGGTTTAGTAGCCTTGGAAACACTAGATATATTCATAAGTTTTACATTACATCATCAAAAAAAACATCTTTTCTTCATATCCCCTCATACTATCCCTGCAGGTCATTCATAAATTACTTCTTCATAATCCTGGGAAAAATAAAACATTGAAAGGGGTGAGCTCAGATGCTCAGTAAGGATAACATTATAGCAGAAGATTTCATAAATAAGCATAAACACTTAAGGCAATTTATAACTAAAACAAAAGCCTTTTAAATTTGAACTTCAGCATAAAATGGAAAAGGTAAAATTAAATAATGCCATTTACTTACTCACATGGATATTCTACTAGTCGAATGATCACATGCAATATCAATAACCACTTTCATAATGATGGAATACATAATGCCAAACTTTAATTTCTTTGTCAAGGCCTCGTCCCAAGACCTTGGGGCTAACTGTAACCGGAACCCAACCCGGAGTTCCTCTAATAACCGGACACCAACCCGGAGTGCCTCTAATAACCGGACACCAACCCGGAGTGCCTCTAATAACCGGAGACCAAACCAGAGGGCTTACTTTTACCAGTCCCTAACCTGGAGGGCTTACTTTTACCAGTCCCCAACATGGAGGGATTACTTTAACCATTCCCCAACCTGGAACATACTTTTCCAACACATTCATATGAAGTAAAGGTTGAAATATAACATAAACATTCTTATTGGAACTAGCATACGAAATGTCAATACTTTACTCATAAA
Source organism: Viscum album (assembly GCA_963277665.1). Lineage (NCBI taxonomy): Eukaryota > Viridiplantae > Streptophyta > Magnoliopsida > Santalales > Viscaceae > Viscum > Viscum album. Next base: position 401,221,075 of record OY728136.1, on the reverse strand, counting down.
CCATGAATGCTATATAAATGACACATCTACAGTCAAACATATCACAAAACTTCATTACAATATGGAAGTTTTAAATCATAATAAATCAACTTCAAATAATCTTAAAATCCATCAAAGGATGTTGACATAGATGAAAATGTTTTTTTTTAAATTATTGAGAGAAATATCCCTTTTTCATGAAAACATTTTAATGTTACACAATTTAGAAAGTAAGGCATTTAAATACATTTTTGAATCAAAGTGTCCCATACCACTTTGAAACTTTTGAATGGAATTAACACTTTTAAAACATTCATTTTCATATAAATAAATCCTTACAAACCATTTTGAAAACGTGGACATAAATGAGGATGATTTAGAAGAATAAATATTTAAAACATTTAAAATGATGTTTTAGTAAAAGTTCCCTTAGAAATAATCCCTTTGAAAACTCTTTTATGAAATATGGACATGGATAGTAAATATTTCCCTGTAGATACTTACATAAATACAACCTCGGATATTAAAGAGATTGTGAAGTAAACCCTTATCAATTTGGTAACTTATGAAACATACAACCCATGAAAGAGGTATCATACAATGAAAATGTAAACACACATAAGGTAAAGTGTATTACACAAATAATACAATTATGGGCAGTATATACACCACAAAAAAGATAATAGTGTAAATATGGCATGAATCTCACGGAAATAAAGAGTGAGATGAAAACCCCTTACCACGTTAATCAACTGAGTCATATGGACAAAAGTTAATAACCACCAAATGATTTCCAGAATAAAATGAATATAAAGAGAATCATGATAATATATATCAAATGGCAGTACACAATACACCACTTTCAATAATTTAGTGGCGAACAATGGAAATCTCACGGAATTGAAAGTGAGATAAGAAAATCCCTTACCTTGTACTTTTTCCTTGGTCGATGGTAGGTTTACCTCCTTTAATTTAGGTAACTCACTTTGGTTGGAACCAAAGGACTTCTTGGAATGCATTCTGCCTAAGGGGAAGATTCAAGGAGGAGGAGAGGGATGTAGGGAGCTTATTTGGGAAGAGTTTGGATGAGCCAAGTGGCTTGAGAGGTGTGAGGAATGAGTATAAGTGGTCTCCTTTTATAAGGGAGAGGAGGGTCTCTTTAGGAAAGAGTGAAAGTATTACTTTATAATATAATTATATTCGGTTTATAATGGTCCAAAAATCATTGAGGAAGAATATACGATGACTCATATTCTAAATAAAATCAACCAATAAGAATTGGACAGGTTTTAGATAATATTTTAATCATTATAATCTTATTTATTTAAATGATTTATTAATGAGGTAAACATTTCATCATTATTGTGTCATTAATAATTTAAATTATTTGATGTCTAAAAATTATATATAAAATATCCTTATGTAGGAAATCCTTTTATCTTTATAATGAATATTTATAATCGAAAATCCAACATGTATAACCCTATGTAAAAATTGTTCTTCTAAAAGATGTAAGCTTATGCCATTTTTATTTTTATTTTAACTTTATTAATATAATGTGTCCCTACCACATACAAGTGGCTCCAAGGGGTCCCCAAATCGACCCAAGGATGCCCATGGTCGGGTATGTGTCCACCAATAAGGTTAGGACACGTTTTAGGGTAATTTTTTATTATTATTATATTATTTTTTTAACCCTTATTTACCGGATTTACCCTTTAACCATGGTAAATAAAATATTTACCGCAGTAATTATTCAAAATGTGTAAAAATAAAAGTTACCTATTTACATAATTTGGACATCCTGATTCCAAATATGTAATCCATTTTTCCAAATTCAAAACACAGAAGTGGCAGAAATTAATTTAAAATTAATTCCCGTTGTTAAAATAAAAAGCGTGTTTTTAAGAGATAATAACTATCAAAAGATTGACACTTGTTTATGTCTGGTTTAATTGTGAAATTATGTCCAATGACAAACAATAAATTAAATGGTAAAAATATATTCTAAATATACTTTAAAACCACTCAAATTCATAATTTATCAATATTAATTATTTTGATTAAAAAAGTTGATTTTAATTAAAATTTAGTAATTTTCACTATTCATCAAAATATAAAAGTTATCCGAAAAGTACCAAAATTTCACCCTAGTCTAATTTCGATATTCCGAATCCAAAAATGAAGTCCATTTTGAAATATAAAATATATATGATTTCAAAATTTAGGTATTATTATCCATAACGGCTAGTGTGATCGGTTGTGGTGTGTGTTAAAACTCGAAGTTGCGTACAACACACGCTACTGTTTTATTCAAAGGAAAGCATACCGTGTAAGCTTGGGATGTTTCATTTTAAATTTTTTGATGTCCCCATTTAGTCAAAAAGTTTAAAATATTGTATTTAAAAAGGTTTCACTATTAAAAGTTGATAAAAGTGCAATACTGAAAATGAATCTGTTCTTGCATTATGACTAAGAAACTCATAATATGGATTCTAAAATTATAAGGATTATATAAAGTTTAAAATGTAGTTAATGCTATTCATGACCTCTTTTAATGGTTTTTTTTTGTAAGTCATGGTGTGATTGAACTCGGTGTTGCGTGTAGTGCAAGTGATTGAATTATTTTGAAGAAATAACACACTATGAAATCTTGGGGTGTTACATTCTCCCCTCCTTCAATAAATTGCGTCCTCGCAATTTGAAATTTTTCTTCGAAAATAAAAGGTTGAAAATAGAAAATATATTTGTGGGAAAACCCACATCGGAAATTGGGTTACTAAAATTTAGTCTTAATATGAGGAAAAGAGAAATGAAAGGGTCACCACCAAATTATGATCTCGATTAGGAGAACATTGGTGGAAATTAGAGACATATAATTGGAGGAAAAACGTAAATATTTATAGGTAGTGATTGAGGTCATCAATCACAAACAAGTATAAAATTGAGGTCCTTAAACTCATAAATCTATGATGATTTGAAATACCATCGGCTCAACAAAACATAGGGTATTAGGATAACACATTTTTGACGTTTCAAAATATCTTAGTTGAAATCCCACATCGAAAAATGAATTAATGAGGCCTCTATTTAAAATAAAGAATCGAAAGTATGAAGATTACCGAAAATAACACATACTAGGGTTCCATGTAGGAAAATATGGATATGGAAGAAAAATCTAACCATCAATTATCTGATGGAGAGTGGTAGAGAACATGTCTATGAAAAGGCCAACAATACCAAAGCCATAAATTAGTGATGATTTAAGGTACCATCTAGGACAACATTTTTGTTCTAAGTTCCTTTTCTTAATGTTGAGGGATTTATTTATGAGATTGGCTAAGATCATAAGGAGATATAATTACTTTATAATTAGAGTTTTATCCATTAATAAATTTCTACCACAAACTCTTCTTTCACTCTAAAAGATAATAGAACGTAAAAAAATTCTATTTACACTATTCGTATAGGGTTCCAAAATAAACGAATTTATAATTAATCTACAAGATCTTTTAATAAAAACTACATTATTTAATCCAGGACATCTCATGGGCCAGTGGTAGGTGATACACCCTTTTCGCCCTTCGGTTGCGAGTTCAAGTCTCGCAGCCTTGCCGGACGTGACGGGTTGCCGCCCAACCTCCGGGTTGTCCTTTTATGGCAATCCAAAATAATCCAAACTAGAACTATCCAAAATACTTCTGTCCACACTCATAGTCCAACATTTATAAGGAAGGTAAACATAATGTAGATCCTTTTTACCCCGTAATAGAATATGAATACCTTCATCATGTATTCTTTTAATATACTGAAACATCCTGAATTACCATATTCCTTATTGATTACATTCATGCTCCATTATTCCATATAGAATGCTGGATATTAATCCAAAAATGTTTTAAACCCAAAAAATGATGGAATATACAAATCATTAATCAGTTCCAAGGTAGTCAAGAATATCCAATATAATTTTTCCAAAATAATCATGTATTATTCGAAAATCACTACCTCGGTATCAGAACTATATTATGGTTTATCATTCTCTCAACCATATATTTTCCAAAAATTTATCCTGCTATTGAGTCACTTTTCTTTGTTCCACACAATCTCAAGTCCTTAATGAAATAGTACTGCAGTACAATCCTTATATACTCCATAATTATTATAACAAGTACATTGTTGATACAACACTCAATTGACATAATCAACATAAGAACTCTAATCATTCCTCTTCATCTGTGGTAGTATCATAACTTGATTATTATCCAATAGCATCATTTGCGGCATAGTTTGATGACTGGGACATAGGTTCGCGTAGTGTCCAAACTTCTTGCAAATGAAGCATTGTACATTTAAAACCATTTTCTTACCCTTGCAGTCACGTACTTTGTGCCCTTTTCCTCCACACTTATAACAAACTCCCATTCCTTTCAGGCATGTTCCAGGGTGTTTCTTTCCACAGTTATCACATATGGGAAAATTCTTCTTTTCCCTCTTCCCTTTATCCACCTTTCTCTCTTCCATCCTTTTCTTCTCTTGCTTCCCTTCAAAGCCATAGGACTCAGTAAACTCTTTACTTATCTTATCAACACATGGTATTATTTCTTCATATGATGATAATACATGGGAGACTATTTCTCTTATAAATTCTAGCTTAAGACCATGAAAGATATGATCCTTCCTTCTCTTTGGATCATGTGCATTTCTGGAGTTCTCATTCTTTCTACTGGGCACCATTTCTAAACAATGGCATACACTAGATCAGTTTATGAATCAAAATACATAATCCCATACTTATAAAACACTTAACATAAATTGAACTATTTATGGATATAATCCATAATCATAAAAATGTTTTCTTTGAGGAAGTATATACTCATAAACCCTTCATAATGGTTTGTAAAGAAAATGAGAATTATCCTAAGCATATCCCTCGGGAGTGTCCTAACCAAGAGTGCAGCAAGGCCCATTGTCGTGCACCAGTTCCCGTTCGAGTCTAGCTCAAAGCGGTGTTTTCGGGTTTTACCCCTAGGTACATCTGTGCCAGAGCCGCCTATACCTGCTCGTATCCAGACAGGGATGTATTGCTCGGAAAACTCACAAAATCCCTACAATACCAAAATTCTAAGAAGTTCTTCTACACTAATCCTCAAAGTTAATCTTAGGTCTACGTGCTCTAATCAGAGTTTATCTAAATATAGCTTCCAAGGTTTGTACTAAACTTCCTCTGATACCAACTGTAACGCCCCGACCCCAGTTACCCAGAGTCGGTGCATTAATTACATAACATTGGCATGATCACAAGAAAGATCAAATCTCGAAAGACCGATTGGTTTAGTAGCCTTGGAAACACTAGATATATTCATAAGTTTTACATTACATCATCAAAAAAACATCTTTTCTTCATATCCCCTCATACTATCCCTGCAGGTCATTCATAAATTACTTCTTCATAATCCTGGGAAAAATAAAACATTGAAAGGGGTGAGCTCGGATGCTCAGTAAGGATAACATTATAGCAGAAGCTTTCATAAATAAGCATAAACACTTAAGGCAATTTATAACTAAAACAAAAGCCTTTTAAATTTGAACTTCAGCATAAAATGGAAAAGGTAAAATGAAATAATGCCATTTACTTACTCACATGGATATTCTACTAGTCGAATGATCACATTAAATATCAATAACCACTTTCATAATGATAGAATGCATAATTCCAAACTTTAATTTCTTTGTCAAGGCCTCGTCCCAAGACCTTGGGGCTAACTGTAACCGGAACCCAACCCGGAGTGCCTCTAATAACCGGACACCAACCCGGAGTGCCTCTAATAACCAGACACCAACCCGGAGTGCCTCTAATAACCGGAGACCAAACCGGAGGGCTTACTTTTACTAGTCCCTAACCTGGAGGGCTTACTTTTACCAGTCCCCAACCTGGAGTGCTTACTTTAACCATTCCCCAACCTGGAACATACTTGTCCAACACATTCATATGAAGTAAAGGTTGAAATATAACATAAACATTCTTATTGGAACTAGCATACGAAATGTCAATACTTTACTCATAAACCATGAATGCTATATAAATGACACATCTACAGTCAAACATATCACAAAACTTCATTACAATATGGAAGTTTTAAATCATAATAAATCAACTTCAAATAATCTTAAAATCCATCAAAGGATGTTGACATAGATGAAAATGTTTTTTTTTAAAATTATTGAGAGAAATATCCCTTTTTCATGAAAACATTTTAATGTTACACAATTTAGAAAGTAAGGCATTTAAATACATTTTTGAATCAAAGTGTCCCATACCACTTTGAAACTTTTGAATGGAATTAACACTTTTAAAACATTCATTTTCATATAAATAAATCCTTACAAACCATTTTGAAAACGTGGACATAAATGAGGATGATTTAGAAGAATAAATATTTAAAACATTTAAAATGATGTTTTAGTAAAAGTTCCCTTAGAAATAATCCCTTTGAAAACTCTTTTATGAAATATGGACATGGATAGTAAATATGTCCCTGTAGATACTTATGTAAAGACAACCTCGGATATTAAAGAGATTGTGAAGTAAACCCTTATCAATTTGGTAACTTATGAAACATACAACCCATGAAAGAGGTATCATACAATGAAAATGTAAACACACATAAGGTAAAGTGTATTACACAAAGAATACAATTATGGGCAGTAAATACACCACACAAAAGATAATAGTGGAAATATGGCATGAATCTCACGGAAATAAAGAGTGAGATGAAAACCCCTTACCACGTTAATCAACTGAGTCGTATGGACAAAAGTTAATAACCACCAAATGATTTCCAGAATAAAATGAATATAAAGAGAATCATGATAATATATATCAAATGGCAGTACACAATACACCACTTTCAATAATTTAGTGGCGAACAATGGAAATCTCACGGAATTGAAAGTGAGATTAGAAAATCCCTTACCTTGTACTTTTTCCTTGGTCGATGGTAGGTTTACCTCCTTTAATTTACGTAAATCTCTTTGGTTGGAACCAAAGGACTTCTTGGAATGCTTTATGCCTAAGGGGAAGCTTCAAGGAGGATGAGAGGGATGTGGGGAGCTTATTTGGGCAGAGTTTGGAGGAGCCAAGTGGCTTGAGAGGTGTGAGGAATGAGTAGAAGTGATCTCCTTTTATAAGGGAGAGGAAGGGCTCTTTAGGAAAGAGTGAAAGTATTACTTTATAATATAATTATATTCGGTTTATAATGGTCCAAAAATCATTTAGGTCGAAGATAAGATGACTCATATTCTAAATAAAATCAACCAATAATAATTGGACAGGTTTTAGATAATATTTTAATCATTATAATCTTATTTATTTAAATGATTTATTAATGAGGTAAACATTGCATCATTATTGTGTCATTAATAATTTAAATTATTTAATGTATAAAAATTATATATAAAATATCCTTATGTAGGAAATATTTTTAGCTTTCTAATGAATATTTATAATCTAAAATCCAACATGTATAACCCTATGTAAAAATTGTTCTTCTAAAAGATGTAAGCTTATGCCATTTTTATTTTTATTTTAACTTTATTAATATAATGTTTTCCTACCACATACAAGTGGCTCCAAGGGGTCCCCAAATCGACCCAAGGATGCCCATGGTCGGGTATGTGTCCACCAATAAGGTTAGGACACGTTTTAGGGTAATTTTGTATTATTATTATATTATTTTTTTTAACCCTTATTTACCGGATTTACCCTTTAACCATGGTAAATAAAATATTTACCGCAGTAATTATTCAAAATGTGTAAAAATAAAAGTTACCTATTTAAATAATTTGGACATCCTGATTCCAAATATTTAATCCATTTTTTCAAATTCAAAACACATAAGTGGCAGAAATTAATTTAAAATTAATTCCCGTTGTTAAAATAAAAAGCGTGTTTTTAAGAGATAATAACTATCAAAAGATTGACACTTGTTTATGTCTGGTTTAATTGTGAAATTATGTCCAATGACAAACATTAAATTAATTGGTAAAAATATATTCTAAATATACTTTAAAACCACTCAAATTCATAATTTATCAATATTAATTATTTTGATTAAAAAAGTTGATTTTAATTAAAATTTAGTAATTTTCACTATTCATCAAAATATAAAAGTTATCCGAAAAGTACCAAAATTTCACCCTAGGATAATTTCGATATTCCGAATCCAAAAATGAAGTCCATTTTGAAATATAAAATATATATGATTTCAAAATTTAGGTATTATTATCCATAACGGCTAGTTTGATCGGTTGTGGTGTGTGTTAAAACTCGAAGTTGCGTACAACACACGCTACTGTTTTATTCAAAGGAAAGCATACCGTGTAAGCTTGGGATGTTTCATTTTAAATTTTTTGATGTCCCCATTTAGTCAAAAAGTTTAAAATATTGTATTTAAAAAGGTTTCACTATTAAAAGTTGATAAAAGTGCAATACTGAAAATGAATCTGTTCTTGCATTATGACTAAGAAACTCATAATATGGATTCTAAAATTATAAGGATTATATAAAGTTTAAAATGTAGTTAATGCTATTCATGACCTCTTTTAATGGCTTTTTTTTTGGTAAGTCATGGTGTGATTGAACTCGGTGTTGCGTGTAGTGCAAGTTATTGAATTATTTTAAAGAAATAACACACTATGAAATCTTGGGGTGTTACAATTATATTTAATATTATTAAATTTTTAGGTTAATTTTATATTCATTTTATTTCTCATTTATATTCATTGGAAAATTATAATGTCACTAGTTTATATGTGTAGACTACCACCTCAATGAAGTGATGTGATTCATTTTTACTTTTCACAATACATGAATGGTAATAAGGATATATTTAATGAAAATATATTATTTTTATGAATCAATAAAGGTTAGTATTTTTTCCCTTTATTTAAATTTATCCATTAAATTGTGAAAACGTCACCTGTGCATACGTACAAACCACCTTCTCCATGAAGTGATAAAATTAATTCTTTATCACTGATTTATATGAACTATTTTTAATGTGTGTATAATGAATAAATATTATAATTAACAAATGATTTTTATTCTATATATGGTGAATCTAGGACTGAGGTGAAAATACATGATCTAACAAACAGAAAAATGAGTGGAAAATAGGCCAGTCTTCCACAGATTAGTTATTTTAGTGATGAAATTTTAATATAAGGGTAATTATAAATTATTATGTAATCATATATAGTAATATATATGAGTATATTCCTATAATATATTTATAATAAATATATATTATTAATAATATACTTTTAAATGTGTATGAGGTAGGATGAGAGGTAAGGGTTTATGTTACAATCTCATTTTTTTTAGGATTGTCTATGTTAAATTTACATTAAGGGAAATTGTATGATCCTTATCCTTTTAATACTATATAACTTATTATAATGTTGTTATTACTATAATTTTAAAGTATTATTCCCATTTTTATCTCTTTTTAACTTCAAATGTCTGAGAATTTTTTCCGAAAGGGTGACCATATTTCCTCTTTGGTTGATGAACTTTTTATTCAATGTTAGTGTCCTTAAAATATTTTTATGTGTGTTTACATATATGATTAAATAATTTAGAATTATTATTTTTACTAACTTTTTTTAGAAATAATCAAATTTAATCCTTTGTAATATTTTACATAGAACTCACTTTTGACTTTTTAGAAAAGTGTGAAAGTAATTTTATCTATTAACATATATGATGTGAATATATTTTCCCTCCATCATGAATGTAACTTAATTGAATATTACTTAATAATATTATATGAACGTTTAAAAAGAAAATATATTTCTTATTATTATATGATCTTTTTTATTTAAAATATACTAAAGTAAAAGGATATTTTTTCTATTCTTGATGAAATGTTAAAATTTAATTTTAAAGGTATTTTTAATCTATTTCAACATTCTTTATTAATTTTTATGCTTCACTAAGGATATGTTCATATTGCACCATCCAATACATTAATCTAAATGCATTATGATGAAAATAATTTAATAATGTTCTTATAAATATATTTTATTTTCATGGGTAAATTAAGTTATGATTCTATATTTATAAAACACATTTATTTTCCACTAGTTGTGATATGATGAATTGAATAATGCTTTTATAATATTGTAGAATATTTATTCAGGTAAAACATTATGTGACAAGTTGGACAATAATTATATTATCATCGAGTTCATTGGATAAAGATTGATATCTCATGAGACAATTTGAATATATTTGGGGATTATACTTAGTTTGGTAAGGGACTATATCCAATATGATATATTTGTGAGTGAACCTTGACTAATTAAATAATGTTATATAAATTGAACCCAATAAAATATGGCTCATTTTTCTAATATGATAGCCTTGAGTGTGAAACCTTTCTAATGAAATAATGTAATGAGGATTGACCCAGTCCCTTATGGGACTTTTTCAACAAATAATGTTTTAAAAGTTGATATTTCATAAGGAAATAATTATAATTTCTTATGTGTATACCAAAAAATTATTACTTCTAATTATGATAATTTCTTATATCTCATGATTTATTATTTATGGGTCCAAACTCATTTAAGATATGTCATTTTTTATAAACAATCCTTATTCCTGGACTCAAGATTAATGATATGTGACTGATTGGGTATAAATTTTGTTAGTAATGATCATGTTATCCTAACCTTGTTATTCTCCTATGCCCACTTATAATCATTGATTGATATATTATGTATTTACCCTTATTAATAATATGATCTCACCCTTTCTTATGATCCCATTTTCCCAATATTATGAAGAAATATTTTAATTATGACATGTATAAGATTGGTACTGTGAGAGAAGATATGTAGGAGATATTGAATATATTTAATAAAATAAGTTAAAAATATATCTAGTATCCAAATTCACTAAAACATTATTGATATTAGTCATGTGTTATTTTGATATGTATTTAATATTAATAAAAAATAATTTAATATCTATGTATGTAATTCTTGGGTCACCTCAGTTGGAATGAGATCCTGGTTTAGTTATTTTTAATGAATAAGAATATTAAAATTTAGTGAAAACCATGGTGGTAAATATAGGAATAAGATAACATTTAGAAGTCTGGGTAAATTATATACTATGTGGTTTCCTAGAAATTACAACCTTGTCCAAATACTAATAAGTGGATGTAGGTTTAGGCATAGATGTAGTAAATGGTACTTAACCTTTAAAGGCGGATTGGGTATCAACTTGATCTTTTCCTAGTTCACAAAAAAGAGGGATAACTGAAAACCTACTTTGAAACTTTTGGGAAATATTCTTTGGTTAATTATCACTATATTTATGAAATATTATAAACAATTTAAGGATATAATATATAACAACCTATGATAATCCATTATGACATGTGATGAACATAAAATGTAAAGGGGTGAAATTTGGGGTGATAATTTTTGAAATTATAAGAATGATCTTCATAGAAATATTATTTCATTATTTAATTATTTATTTTTAATACTTATACTAATATTTCTTATTTCAATCAGCAGTTTGGATTAGGATGAATCAAGAGAAAAACAAATGTTCTAGCTATTGTGATGAGTGTCCTCATGATCAACCAAATTAAACAGGATCTGTAAGAAAAAAATATTTTGGGTATACCTAATCATATATCTAAAATTTTGAAAAATAACTCAAACCTATGTGAGGTTTATAAAATTTAGAATAAGAAACAAATTGAGTTTCAAGAAATATTCAGTGATAAATTCCACGGGGGTAAGTTTATTTGGCTTCACACATGTCAAGAATGTGGGATGAAGCAACAAAAATATTCCTCAAAGGAATGGGAAGAAATTTTTTGTTGGGAAAAGAAGGGAATATATAAACAAGCTATAAATTAAAAATAAATATTTCAATAAAGGAAAATAAAATTCATACTGAGGTACTACTAATTGTTAAATTTATTATATATGGGGAAATTTGGAATTAATTTAGTTCATGCCCCAATATAAGGGATAATTCCTAGATCAAGGGAACACGAAATTGATTATGCAATGTCCATCTCTAGAGTAAATCATAATAATTTGTGTGAACTTATCCACTACTCAAGATATTGAATTTTATATTGATTTTTTTTTGGAATTTTCTATTTGAAAATATTATTATTTATCATTTTTGTAAAATTTTATATGAATTTTATACTTAATTATATCTACCTATATAGAAACCATATAAATTACTAGAATAATAGAATCACATTAGATACCTGAAATATATATATGATCATCTATTGGGGTGATGAATAAACTAAGCATCCAATGTAAATTACTGACATCATATGGGAAACACTTACAATTCATGAAGTATATTTATCTCAAATGGTTTATTAGAAACTCCAAATATAACACAAGACTATTTATAGGGAATAGGATGAGTATTTCCTAAATGATTTCTTATATTTCCCCCAAATCCTAAAGTTGGTGTTTCAATAGTACTCATACCTTCTACTTTTCATATTCCAAATATTATTTATATAATGGATGTGATTGAGTTCTAGGGATTTATGAAGAAACTCTAAGAGGATATTGATAAATGATTCATTTATCCCAGTGTTTCACCATGGTGTGAAACTATTTTTTTAGAAGAATGATGGTTCATTTCATATTTCCATTGATTATTGATAACATAACAATATCACTATAATGAAACAATATCAAAAACCCCATATTGATGATATGTCCATTAAATTAGGAAAAACTAAATAATTTTAAAATATTGACCTCCAATCTAGATGTCATCAGTTAAGGGTCAAAAATAAGAAAAAATCCATGAAATTCTTCCCTATGCGGTATAATAATTTAGAGTTTTACAATATTTCCACTTATACCAACCAATTGATCGACCATATTCATAGATAAAATGAATATAGTATTTAGAGAATAGGTTGTTCAGTTTTTAGTAGAATTGTTGATTATATTATTATATATTCCAAGATCTTGGAAGAGGAAAAATATTATGTGAGAATTGTGTTTAATCCCTTAAGAAAAAAGAATAAATTTTCAAAATTTATATATTATGAATTATTTATATATAAATAATCATTCTAAGTTTATGTAATTAAAATCAAGGATATATTAATGAACATTGTGATATTAGAAGTTATTAAAAATGTCCCAGACCAAATACGGTGACTGAAATCCTTAATTTTCTTGGTTTCTATAGATATAACCAATTTTTGTGAGAAATTTCTCATATATATCAAATCCAATAATCAATTTGATATGGAAGTGAATTAAGTTCCATTTTAAAAATAAATGTGGGTAAAATTTCATGGAGTTTAAATGAAAGTTGGTTTTTTACATGTTCTCACACTACCCTACAATGGAGAAGGGTTTATTATCTATATTGATTCATTGAAGAATTGACTAGTATTATTCTTCATATAGAATGATATGAAAATACATTTTGCTTCATATAAATTAAAAAATCATTAGAAAAATTAATTGACTCATAAATTAGTGTTATAAGTAGATATAATTTCATTTTAAATATAGTGTAAAGATATTTATAGTGAAATATGTTATATAAATAATAATCATAAAAAACATAATTATATATTCACATAGAAATTGTTTAATATACTCTAAATGAGATTTTTATAGTTGATTAATGATTATGACTTCTCAATAAATTAACACCCTCTAAAGATTTAAAATGTGGATAATACTCTGAGTTGGAATGACCATGAAAATTAATACATTATAAGGATTGAAAGATAACCAATATATATGAATTTATAGAAGTTGGATCTTAAAATAACTATGAATGGGGATATATCATATCTTTAATAGATAAATATAAAACCTTATACTCATGTGATGATTAAGGATGGATAAAATAAATATGTAGAACTATTGAAGAAGGTATGAAAATTGCACGAGTTCAACCATGATGGTTGTGAAATTATAAGGCTCCAAAACCACGTATGTCTCCCTTCAATACCATATTTGAATAAAGAGATGTTGTATAATGCTCATAATTCATCATTATCGGTTCAAAATATATTTATAAATATGTAGAAAGATATAAAATAATATTTCTAGTGGGACATCATAAAAAAGGGATATTGTAGGGAATGTATCATTTTTCTTGATATGCTAGCAAGTAAAAGTCAATATATTGAAGTCTAATGGGATGTTACAACCATTACCCATAATAAATTTTAAAATGTTAAAATCACTATGGATATCACTAACGGACTCCAAAAATCATCTAAATAAAATAATGTTACTTGGGTTATAGGTGATCTTTTAAAAAAAATTGTATAGTGACCCAGTATTAACAAACAAGGATATTACATCATTTTAGATGAGTATTCAGTTCATTAAAAAAATACATTCTAGGGGACTATAATAGTTTAGTGTCTTTGGAAACATGGAAACAAAATCATCTATCCTGGTAAAATATCTTCAACATCTCCCTTAAAGATCTCCACCTTTAGTACTTCTACCTAAAACCATCATCCATAGCATCGAGAAAGTAAATACAAGAAAAGGGTGAGATCAAATGCTCAGTAAGGGTAAACAAGGATGACATGTAAGCATTAACATGATCATAAGGGTATGAAAACGTGGTAATGAAAAAAGAATATCATACCCTACATATCAAATATTCTAACATATATCATGGCATAAAGATTGGTAGTTTATAAGAAATTATTCATATGAAATAAAGAGCATAATCCATGAAATCATAATATAAGAATAAGACATATAATTTTAAAAAACACATAATCCTATAATATTATTTCTATAGTCTCCAAGTAATCACTTCCTAGACCATATTAGTGAAAGAAGTATTTTAATATACATGGTGAACCCCTTTTCCAACCCTGTATTTCTAAATTGAGTAAACCCTTGTACTATTCAAATATTAATGAACTGAGTAAACCCCCATTCTACCTTGTATTACTGAACTATGTAAACCATCTTTCCAGCCCAGTATTACTGGATAGGGTAAACCCTCATTCATTCCATATATAACTAAACTAAATAAACCCTTATTCCAGCCCTGTATTATTAAACTGAGTAAATCCTCATTTGATCCCTAAATTACTGAACTGAGTTAACCCTCGTTCCAACCCTGTATTACTAAACCAATTAAACCCTAGTTCCATACCTGTATTACTTAACCGATTAAACCCTCATTCTAACCATTTATATCTCATGTGATAAAAATATTTTCCCAATGCATTGGAGAGGGATATAGGTCCCACCAATCACATAATGAAATCATACATACCTGTACCACAAGATCATAAATTAATACATCATAACCTGGGAAATGAAATGGGTATCACAAACATGTAAACATATTATAACCTATGTAAATAGATAGGTTTAATAATCATTTCATCATAAACATAACCCATGAAAAGAAGTGGGTTTCAAAAGTATATAACCCGTGAAAGAGAAACTAGCTTTATAAACATATTACCTTAGAATGAAAATAGGTTTTATAAACACCATGGAATTAATAATAACGCATTCATAGAAATGATATGAATTGAACCTTTATATCATTTCTTAAAAAGGCATGATTAACCTTAATAGATGTCATCATAGGTGGAATTTTTTTAAATATACTCTAAAAATAGTTCTTGAGGAAAATATCATTTCTTATTTGAAAATGAATTTTTAATACATATAACCATTTGAAAATAATTTTATTATAAAATACCATGATAACTTATAAAGAACATTTGAAATCATTTTGGAAACCTTTTTCCTGAAAATATTTAAAATAAGCATCAAAACATTTAAAAACATTTTCTTTGAAAACATTTCAAAAAATTTGAAGATATATTGAAAATGTTTTTATAAACATTTCTTTGAAAATAAATTTAAATCTTATAAAGAAATATTACAAACATTTTAAAAAAATTTACTTGAAAACATGTAAAGTGTCATAAAAACGTTTTGGAATCCATTTCTTTGAATGAACATTGAAAACAGGTAAATAAGAATTGAAAAAATTTTGAAAATAGTTTTCTATATAAACATATAAAATAAGGTTGAACCATTTTGAAAAAAAAATTACATGAAAATTAATTTTTAAAAACATATTATTAAATATTATCCTTTTTAATAATGCAATGGGATCTTCCAAGAAATAATGGTAGTTAAATCCATACATGTCGTACGAGGTCGAAAGAACATTCCTTTTTCACGGTAGAAAGGATAGAAATGTGCCTTGTTTGGAAGGTGATTAGAAGTTTCCATTAAATTTATTGGTAAATGAAAAAAGGGTAAAATTTTATTTTATATATTATAGCGTAATGGTATAATATTCTTGGACACCCTTTTTAGAAAACATATATTTCTGACCGAAGAGAGGGTAAAGTTAGGTTTTACTAAAAACACTTTCTTAACTAACATATGTACCAAAGAGAACAAAATTATCATAATACATCAATATATCATGAAATAAGATAGGATAATTAAACTCATGAATAGTCTTGAGATATGGATCAAAATAATTTATCAAAGGAATCATAAACATGAACAATCTCGATAAGCAATGATAATATCTCAATAAACTCTTATAACTTGGTCACATGGGATCATACTCCCCGTGTATAAAAAGGAAACTAAATAAAGATTAATATATCATGAAAATAATTATATTCATGATATAACTTTTAAAATGGAAGTATATACACCTCAAAGAAGAGTTTAGGTGCATAACAAAATAAGAGTCTCAAAGAATGAAAATTGAGACATAACTGTTTTACTGATTTGGTAACTTTTATTAGTAAAACCCCATGAAATAAGGATCATAGAATGGATATGTGAATACCCATAAATTTAATTACAATATAAATAAAATACAATCATGGTCATTTCATACACCACATAAAAGGAATGAGTGGCCAACGTAGCATGTTTCTCACGAAAATTAACAATGAGATGAAAATCCCCATACATAGTGTCTTGAATCTACATGTACTAATACATGATTACTCTATAATAAATATCAGACTATTATAAATATTTTACAAAATCATATTTTTATATCTATTACCATATATGTTTTTATTATAACCTTATATTACCCGCTTGTTAATGATCATATGTTAATGTTTCACTTCATATAATATTCTCTTTGTTCTTTTCATGTGTCTTAATTTGTTATATCATCTATGCTTATACTTATATCTTGATTCCATAATTTATAAAATTATATAAATATCATTTATATATAGTACTATAATAATTTATTTTAAAATTATATACAAAATAGAATATACTGTTCATTGAGACAGTAAGTCGTTCGTACGCATGAATGATGTTTCTATTTTTTGTCGTATTAAATGAATCTATGTCAATGAAATATATATATATATATATATAATTATTCCCGTAACATAAAAATTTAATACATATCTTATATGTTCATTAAATCCATTCTTAATACATTCCATTAGATAGAGGTGTGTGTAATTTTTGGTCATAACTATTTCATAAAAACTTCTTATTATATTTAGGATACTATTTTTTCACAAAATGAGATAATAAAGATAGTGGAGGGTTGGATAAGGAAAATAAAGGAAATGAGCTTGAGAGAAGATATTACCTCTCAATCGGGTAACTCCTTTTGGTTTGTTCCAAAAGGATTCCTTGAGAGTGTTTCTGAACAAAGATATTCTTCAAGGTATAAGGGAGGATTTTGGGGAGGAAATTTTTTCAGGTCTTATTCGAACTTAATAGGCATGATAGGTTTGATGAATGGGTATAGGTGGTGTCCTTTTATGGGGAAGGAAAAGGACTCACATAGAATATTTAGAATCAAAATAGGTGTGAACATGTTATTACCTAAAAAAGTCTCACCAAACCAACAAAAATAAATAATATAAGTTTTATGGGCTAACTATGGATATATATTGGGTTTTTTACAAGTTTCTAGGTTATTTGGGCCCTTGATTTTAAGGTTTAGTCCCTGAATCAGCTTAACTTGGCCTTAACCGATGTGATTAATTTTAATCACTTTTACTAATCATTTTTATCAAATATTTACATAAAATTATTGTAACATAAAAATTAGACTGAATAAAATGGTTTATGATGGATTTTTGAAATCATAATCACAGAAACGGAAAAATTAAGATTAACACTACTCCCACAAACAGGACGAAATAATGGGTTTTTTAAGTAGAAAAATGTTCCAAATTTTGATAAGATTTTATATTAAATATCAAAGTGTAATTGATTATAATGAATTAAATGGTATTTATAGATTTAATATTTATCTAATGTGACCTTAAATTAATTTTATAATATTATTTTTCTTTAATAATTAATTAAATAAAATGTATGTCTTAACTGAAAAGTTGTATTTTCACTATACATCAAAAAATGAAGTATCTCAAAAAAATCCTAAAAAAAATAACCCTAGGTTAAATTTGAAATTCCGAATTCAAAAATTAAGTTAATTTTATAAAATTAAATTTCTAAATGTGTATAGAATTACTTTCATTGTTAGTAGCAATTCATTCAAGAAAATGATGTTTTTAAACAAAGAATGACTTTTCCAAAAATATTATCTTTCATCATAAATATGTTTTATTTATATAAAGTAATTATAAGACATATAGAAAAATTATTTATTACAATTACTATATCTATGTGTAATGGTTAGATTATAATTATCTCATTTTATTAATTATATATATATATATGTGTGTGTGTGTGTGTGTGTTTAATAGAAATTGAGTGTCGCGTGCATCATACGCCAAGTCGGTGTTTCTTGTAGTGCAAGATAAGTCGGTATTGCGTGTAGAACAAGAAAAGTTGGTATTGGAAATGAAATAAATTTTTAACTTGGTGTTTTAATATATATATATATATATATAACTATTTCAAGTATCATGTGAAATGAAAAATATTAAAAATTAAATTAATTCAAAAATAATAATTCTCAAAATATTAGGGTGTTACATTCTACCTCCCTTAAAATGAATTTATTCCTCGAAATTCATCGAGGTTATCAATGGTTTAATAATTTAATGTTTTTATTCAAAGAAACCAGCATCTTAAAAATGGATACTAAAACTTCCATTAAAAATGTATATTTGGATCCATAATGGTTATCCAAAGTAACATATAACTTAGTTTCCACATAGGATAAAATAGGTTGGGAGTGCATATTAGACATGGAGGGAAAGTGTAAATATTTATGGGGAGTGATTGAGTTCAACAATCACAAACAAGTTAATTATCAAAGGAATGTTTGGGGCCTCAAAGTCATAAATATATGATGATTTAAAATTCCATTAACTCAACAAAAATTAATTAATTAGGTAAAAAAATTCGACCACTTTCATAATGATGAGTAATTCTTGATAAATTTATACAAACAAAATTTAATTCTAGGTTTGTGCTTTGAAAAATTTCTAATACATCCATTACCTCGTGGAATGAATGTCTATAAATTAAATTTGATAAATAAAGGACTAAAATAAGATTTTAATGGATCTTAAGGCCCATAAAAGAATAAAACGTCTAGCTATTTTTCTCTTAAAAAATCAACATTCAATAAAATGTAACACTACTTGTTCATCATAAATATTTATTCATCAAAAATAAACATACATTGGCCAGGGAATTGCATAGGCTATTGGTAGACATTATACCCTTATCATCCTTCATTCATGGGTTTAGGACCCAAATCCTAGCCAGACATGACTGGTTGTCACCTGACAAACATGATTACCTTTTCGAAAAAAATATATAATATTGACATACTTGAAATAAGGTTAATCACTTATTAGCATTTTAACTAGGGTTTTCAACACAAACTATGTTCAGAAATACTTCCTCTGAATACTAACTTAAACTTCTCATGAATGGTCAACCTTATAACCCTTTTCAAAGGTGAAAATACAAAACATTAAAAAGAGTTTCATGAAGTATTCTTAACATTAATTCCATTATATATCACAAATTAGCTCTTGGTTTTCACATTCCAAACATGTGAATAACCTCGTCATATATTATTTTGAATCATGGTAATATCCTTAATTACCATAAATCATTTTGGAAACATTCATGCTTTCTTATTCAAATGATTGCTAGATACATCCCTTAAATACAAGATGTTATAAGCATCATCCTTGTGGGCATAGAACATTTTTGTCAGTAATCATCTCCAGGGAAATATGTACCATCCAATTTATTAATCATATCCAGTATATCTATTTCTAAAAATCATTATCTAAACATAAGGGATTAATTATGTACTACCTTCATTTAATCAAAATATCACCTTTCTGTGAAATCACTTTTCTAGTCCATCATGACCATTCTACATATTCATGTAAATCCTTAGTAAAAACATAAACTGGACAATTCATAAATAATTCACTATTCTAAATTCTAGAATTGAAATGCATAAATACTTTAATCCTTAAACATTAATGTTTGGAATGAAAGAGGTCCTTACATTGTTTATAAGTATATCCTTAGCTCAGGTAATTGTGTTGGGTAATGCCCATGTTATCCATAGATAAGACATTGATCTTCGTGACAAATTGTCACTCTATGACACTTTTTCATGCACAAATAACATATTTCCCTTCATTTGAGGTATTCCTAAAGGTTCTTCATCCATTATTCTTGACATTAATGAAGATTAATCTTATTTTATCTATGTTACTTACCATGAAAGTACATCTTTATTTTATTAGACCTGTTAGAAATATCCCCAAAGCTAAAATTGTCAATCATAAACCGTGATAACTAATTCGGTATTATTGTAATAACTTTTTCTCCACTAATCACCCAATTTGACTACTCATTAGAAAATTGTACATCACTTTTAATATTAATCTAGTTCTTTTCAGTTCCCTCTATTATCTTAAACTAAAAGTATAGTGTGATCATCAATTATCATAAAAAACATATATCCATGAAAATAATTACATATAGGATGTACAAATCAAGAAACATTCTATAATCTAAGACACATTAGGTTTTTCTAAGGTTATTAACATATAACTAATATCTAACTCCTTTATGATGGTGCATGAAGAGTTTGTGAATTCTAAAATAATATCCCCTAAGAGGGTCAAACCAGGTGTGTAGCGAGGCCTGTTTTCATGTACCAGATTACCCCAAGTCTTTCCCGGAACATCTTTTCGGAGTTGTTACCCCTACGTACATCTGTTCTAATGACACATCCACTTGTAGTATTCAGGCGGAGATTTATTTCTAGGAAACCACCCAATCTATCCTTTACCAGAATTCCAAGACATTTTCTTAAACATTAACTCATCCTTATATTTAGCCTTAGAGACATCCGTGGACATATCATTAGAAATAAACCTAGGGATATCACTAAGGTTTTCTCATCCTAGTTTCTAATGGATTACTAAGCCTTTTCTTTGATACCAACCATAGAAAACTAGGCTTAACATATATAGATATTACCTCATTTTGGAATAATATTCTATACATTACAGAAATACATACCAGAGGACCATAATAGTTTAGTGTCTTTGAAAACATGGAAACACAATATTTTATACTAGTGAAATATTTTCAAAATCTCCAATAAAGAATTTTTTCCCCCTGTCACCGTCTCTCTTCCTATCCGGGGACGGAAGAGGCTCCTTCCTCAGCACCCCTTTAAGGTATCATTCATGGCGTATAGATCCTCATTCTTGGAGGCGTCTCTTTGTGGAGATTCTCGTTGATGGCCTGTTCTTTCGCCCTAGTCGTCGAACTGGCTAGGGTTTCTCTTGGAGGCGGTGCGGTGTCCAGGTTGTGTGCTTCTGCAGATAGAGGGGTAATGCCTTGTTTCAGGGTCAGCTTCAGGTGTGGTGGGAGGTTTGTTGTGGTCTCCATGTGAAAATATGAAGGCGGCGATGAGATTGTGGCTTGCGACAAGAAAGTGGGATTTATGGTGCTGTTACATCTTGAGTTTCAGCTTAGGGGATATGAAATTTTTTGTTCGGATCTGCTGTTTGTGATGAATTCTGGCATTTTGGAACATATTGGTGTTGAATTTTTTTGATGTTTATGGAGGTAGTGAAGGTTTGAATGTGCGAAGCATTTGAAGTTACGGATTGATGGTTTTTCTCAGCGTCTCTTCCTCAAAGTTATAGAGAAGGTTTGTTGGGTTAGTACTGTGTGACATCGGTCGGTGGTGTTCTCACCGGCGAAGTGGAAACAACCTATGTGCTTGTTTTTTGAATTTTAAATTTGATGTTGGTTGATTTAGGTTTTGAATATTGAATTTGAAATTCGGTTATGTGGGTGCTGGTTTTGTTTGTTGATGGAATGTAAGGTTACCGCTAACCCATAAAGAGGCTTTTTAAAATTATATAAAAAATGGATTTGGCCCCAATAAAAATATCCAACTTTAGTTATTCTACCTAAAACCATTCTTCATGACATGGAGAAAGGAAATGTAAGAAAAAGGTTATCTCAAATGACCAGTAAGGGTAATCAAGGGATAAATATAAGGATAAACATGAGGATAAGGCTATGAGAACATGATCCAATAAATAGAATATCATACCCGGCATATTAAATATCATAACATAGATCATGGAATAAATATTGGAAGTTCACAATACATTAATCATATAAAATAAAGATCATCAACCATGAAAGCATAAGATATTAATAAGAAATGGAATCATATAGAACACATAACCATATAATATGATTTCCATAGTAGCCAAGGAATCACTGATAAGACTATCTTAGTTGACAAAGTCTTTTACTGAACCAAGTGAACCCCCATTCCAGCCCTATATTACTGAACTGAGTAAACCCTTTTTCCATACATGTATTAATGAACCGAGTAAACCCTCATTTGAGCCATGTATTCTGAATCCATTAAACCATCATTCCATCCCTTTATTACTGAACTGGTTAAACCCTCATTCCATTCCTGTATTACAGAACTCAGTAAATCCTCATTCTAGCCCTATCTTACTGAATCGAGTAAACCCTCATTCCGGCCCTGTATTACTGAACCGATTAAACCCTCATTAGACCATGGTATTACTGAAAGTAGTAAACCCTCATTCTATCCTTGTATTACTGAACTGTGTAAACCCACTTTCCATCCATTTTTATCTCATGATATATAAATTGTTACCCAACACATTGAAGGGAGATATAGGCCCCACCCATAACATAATGAAATCATGCATACATGTACCACAAGATAATGAATGAAAATATCATAACCCATGAAATGGAATGGGTATCATAAACATGTAAACCTATCATAACCTATGGAAAGAGTCAAGTTTCATAATCATATCATCATATACATAACCCATTAAAAGAAGCGTGTTTCCAAAGTATATAACCTGTGAAATAGAAACACGTTTCATAAACATATTACCCATGAAGGAGAAAATGGGTTTCATAAATACCATGAAAATAATCATAACTCATTCATAGAAAGGATATGAAGGGAACCTTTAGATCATTTTCTATAAAGTCATGAGTAACATCAATTTATGTCATCATATATAGAAAATAATTTTGAAATAAACTCTAAAAACATTTCTTAATTAAAATATCCTTTCTTTTTTAAAAGTTTATTTTTAATAAAAAATAATTTGAGAGTCATTTTCTTATAAAATAACTTGAAAACTTATAAAGAATACATGAAATAATTTTGAAAACATTTTTCCTTCAAAATATTGAAAATAATCTTCATGAAATTTTAAAAACCATTTTCTTTGAAAACAATTACAAATTTTTAAAAAAAAATCATTAAAATGTATTAAAAACAATTTCTTTGAAACAAATTTGAAAACATATAATTAATTCTTGAAAACTTTTTAAAAATCATTGTTCTTGAAAACTTATATAGGGCCTTTAAAACGTTTGGAAACCCATTTTTTGAATGGACTTTAAAAACATGTAAATAAGACTTGAAAACATTTTGAAAACAGTTTTCTATAAAAACATATAAAAGAAGTCTGAAATCATTTTGAATTTTTTTTAAATTACTTTTTATTAAAAATATCTTAAATATTATCATTTTTAACAATGGAAAGGTATAATCTAAGAAATGATAGTGGGTAAATACATACAAGTAAATATGAGGTCAAAAGAAAATTCCTTTTGCATGAAAAGGGGATAGAAAAGTGCCTTGTTCAGAAAGATACAAGAAGATTCCCTTTAAGATATTGGTAAAATACAAAAAAGTGTATAAAATAATTTTAGATATTATAGGGTAATGGAATAATATTTTTTGAAATCCTTTTTAGAAAACATATATTTCCTACTAAAGAGAGGGTAATGTCAGGTTTTCCTAAAAACAGTTTCTTAACTAACATATGTACCAAAGATTATAAAATGATTAAAATACATGAGTATATCATGAAATAAAATAGGAGAAGGAAAATAATAATTATTTTGTAGATATGTATCATAATATTTTATCAATGGAATCATAAACATAAACAATCTCAGAAATCAATGAGATTGTCTAAATAAACTTTTATAACATTGTGACTTGGGATCATTATCTCCATGTAAGAAATGGAATTGACATGAAGCTTAAGATATCATGAATATAATTATATTCATGATATAACATGTTCAATGTAAGTATATACTCCTTGAGGAATAGTTTAGGTTCATAACAAAATAAGAGTCTCAACGAAAGAAAATTGAGAAAAATTTATTATACCAATTTTGTAACTTTTGAAAGTTAAACCCCTTGAAAGAAGGATCATGTAATTAACTTGTAAAAACCCATATATTTATGTAAAATATAAATAAAATACATCCATGATCAGTTCATACACCACAAATAAGAATGATTGGTGAATATAGCTTGTATCTCAAGGAAATTAATAGTGAGAGGAAAATCCTCATACTTTGTGTCTTGACTCTCTCTGTACTCGTACAGGCTTCCAGTATAATAAATATAATTTTATTATAAATATTATACAGAATCATATTCTTATATCTATTATCATATATGTTTTTATTATAACCTTATATTACCCTCTTGTTAATGACCTTGGGTTAAGGTTTGTAACATTTTCTTTGTTCTTCTCATGTGACAAGATTTCTTATAGCATGGATCCGTATACTTATATCTTGATTATAGAATTTATAACATGATATAAATATCAGTTATATACATTATTATAATAATTTATGTCCTAATTAATTATAAAATAAAATACTCTATGCATGGATATAGTAGTCTGTTTGTACACATGAATGATGTTTCTGTTTTTATTGTCGTATTTAAAAAAGTATGTCAATATATTAAGTTTATATATGTATATATATATCATTATTATAATAACATGAATATAATATATATATATATATATCAAATAATTTCATTAAAATTATCCTTAATACATTCCATGTGGATTGTGAACGAGTCACGCCACTTTGAATGGCGGTAGTCCACACTTCCTCAAACGAGATTATTGTATTAACACAAAATGGAAGGTAAAAATATGTTTGTTACATAAAGAATAAATAATTTTGAATATATAATATATATAATATATTACATATATAAATATAGTTTCTATCATAATGGCCACCATGATTGGTGGTAAAAGAGAAATGAACAATCATCATTTCGTAAGGTAGTAGTTTTCCGTACACGAAAACAATATGTTCAACATCCATTAGATGGAGGTGTATGTAAGTGTAGGTAATACTATTTTCATAAAAACTTACTAGAATATTTATTATAATGTTTATTTTACACAATAATGTAATAAATAGGTTTTAGGGGTGTACAAGGAAAATAAATGAAAGGATCTTGAGAGAAGATGTTACCTCTTAATCGGGTAACTCCTTTTGGTTTGTGCCAAAAGGCTTTCTTGAGAGAGTTTCTGCCAAAAGGTAGGATTAAAAGTTTAACATCCAAGGTAAATAATGAATAAAACATTTTTATATTTATTAATATTTACAAATTAAATATTACTTTTACTTTAAAGGGTTTTCTATGTTCGATAGCATACCTGATACGCAACAAAGAGTTTCTTTGAAATCTTACGTTGCACACAAGTAATAAAATAATATTATTTTAAATGGTAGTTAACACATAGCCATTGTATTGGTGGGAATGGATAGAAATACCTAAAATATGATTATATATGTTTTTTAAATGTTTTTACTTTTATCTAATAAAAGATAAAGGCTTAAAATACGGAAAGAATTCAATATTAGGCGTATATGCCCTAGTTTTCAATAAAGGTTCACTTATCACCTTTTGATGGTGAACCGTCATTAAATATAGTTTTGTTCACTCTTATACATTCTATTGGACCAAATATAACTCTTCTTTAGAATCAGGACATCAAAATTTACTTTGTGTAAATTTTTGGTATTTTTCCGTTAAAGTTAATTTTTTAATGAATAGTGTAAAATGTTGTATTTTAATTCAAACCCACTTTTTAATATAATTTATTTATATGATTAGATTATCTGTTGAATTGGTTTTAACATTAAATTATAATATATTTTTACCATTAAATCCAATAGTGGTTGTTGGAATTAATTTTACTTTGAAATCGGACTTAAACTAGTGTCAATCTTTTGATACTTATTATTTCATAAAAACACGCTATTTGCTATGACAGCAGGAATTAATTATTAAATTAATTAATGAAACTTATATGTTTTGAATTTTGTAAAATGGACTTCATTTTTGAATTAATAATATCAAATATAGCTTAGGGTGAAGGTTTGGTATTTTTCTGAAAAACATCAATTTTTGATGAATTGTGAAACCACTAAGTGGTACTTAAAAAACTGATATATCGTTTAAATGAAATTTTACCACCTCTGTGTTTTGAATTTCAAAAAACCAACCTAAATGGTTTTCATTAATAAGTAAAATGTGGTTCAATGGGATTAAAATAATTTTTTGGTGAATAGTAACTTATTAAGTTTTTAATCGCGATTAGAGGTAATTAGTGTAATTTAAGGTAAAAATAATGTTGTAATAATATGAAATGAACATGACTCATGTCCTAACCTCATTGTATTTGTCATGGACGACCAAGAAAATCCATGGGTCAACTTGGGGACCCCATGAAGCCATTTTGGTTGGAAAATGACATTAATAACTTTTTATTTGAAGTTAAAATAAAAATGTCACAAACATGAGTTGTTTTACTAAAACATTTTTTATATGGGGTTATACAAATAATATTTTTGACTATAAATATTAATTAGAAATGTAAAACTATTTCCTACATCATAGTATTTTTTTTATAATTTTTAGACATTAAATAAATTAAAATATTTATGACACCATGATGATGCAGTGATTACCTCATTATTTAACGATTTAAATAAAATGGAAAGATAATGTAAAATCTAAGACCTACACATGTCCAAAACCTATTGTATGGGTGTATTTCAAACCCTTATCAACTTATCCTCTAAACACATTAATGTGGGACCATTAAAATCCGAAACTCATTCTAAAATAATGTAATATTTCTTTACTATCCAAGAGTGCCCCCCCTCTCCTCTTATAAAAGGCCCCCACCTCTACCACCTTACCCACACTTCCAAAGCCTCTGGCTCGGACAACCCCTGCCCATTGTGTCTCTCCACATCCCTATCTTACTCCTTGAAGCCTTAATTTGGGCATAAGTCTTCCCAAGTAAGCCTTTGAGCTCAAATCTAAGAGAGTTACCCGATTTTAAGGTGATGTCTTCACTCGAGTCCTTTTGTTTTATTTATCTTCTCCAACCCTCTAAACACTTTTTATTCATTTCATTTGTAACAAATAAAGTATCTTCAATATACTAGGATATTGTTATAAGAATATTTCTAGATACACTTACACACATCTACATCTAATGGTTAAAGAACATACTGTTTCTGTGGTTGGCGAATTTCTGCCTCACGAAACGATGATTGTTCAATATTCTCTTAAACACCTTTAATGGTGGCCATTAAGATGTCACTCTATTTATATATGATATATATTATGTTTATGTTTTCCTTATGCTTATTTATTTTTCATTTGTGGTTTACCTTTACGGTTTCCATTGTGGGTAAACACGATAATTTCATTTTAGGAAGTGCGGACTACTGCCCCCTCAAAGTGATGTGATTCGTTAATGCCATATGTGGGACGTATAAAGGATGGATTTAAAGTTATTATATATGATGTTATACTGGAATTATAATATAACTCTATATCATTATTATTTATTTCCATTAATGTATGAGATAGAAATGAAAGTAGCGTTCATGCGTACGTACGGCTTACCGTCTCCATGAACGGTGCATTTCATTTCTTATCCCCAAATGTAATGTACTATTATAAGTACATATATATAATGGATATATATGATGTATGTTACATCTAAATTATTAATATAATTCTGGAATTAAAATATACATACCTCTCATTTAGTTTTAATTCCATTAATATGACATAGAAATTAAAGTAGTGTTCATGCGTACGTACGGCTTACCGTCTCCATGAACGGTGCATTTCATTTCTTACCTCTAAATGATTATGTGATATTATAAATACATGTATATGATAGATATTTATGATATATATGATATCCAAATAAGGAATGTCATTCTAGATATAAAGAACCTTTGACCACACGAATATCATGTAATTTTAAGAAGTCCACTTTCGACTTAAGAACCAAATATCGAAAAAAAAACATTATTAACTTAAATGATTACATAATGTTTATAACATGGAAATAAGTGATATAAAAGGAATAATTAACTTGAAAAAGGTTCTTAAGAAAATATAAATTAACTCAAGTTTATTATTCAGGACGTTAAAGAACGATCGAGACAAGTCGGACCCGAGGTAAGGGACTTCGTCTCAATCTCCTTTCATTGAGGCATATTTTGTTTTATACACAACTTTCTTTTATACGGTATATAAACCCCTTTGACAATTACTTTTATACAAAAGGAATCTTTTTCTACGAAGTGTTTTATAAAACGACAAAAAGGAATTTTTCTTTTAACGTACGCGGTGACAACGACCTTTTCTGCTGCCGTGAGTATTATTTGGTCTTTGGCTTCCTGAACAAGCCATAATGTTTTTTTAAATGAAATAAATACCATATAATATTTTATGTATTTTGTTATTGAAAATGGTTTTTATAATGGATTTGTTATGTAAATATATTTAAGTGATATATTGTGATCAAAGTGTGGAAATGTTTTCTTTCCATTATATTTGTTTTATGTCTTATGATTTTTATAGTGGTACTTGGATATTTGACGGGTGGTTACGTGATAAACCATATGACGGGTGTTGCGAGGAATACCAGGATGGGTGGTTACGTTATAACCTCCAATGCATTGGGTATGGAAGTCGGCCGTATGGCTATTCCATTAAGTATGTATGGAAGTTGGAAGTATGGCTATTCCATTAAGTGATATGTGTGGAAGTAGACCGTATGGTTATTCCACTTAAGTATTTTTATGTCCCAAGTTACCTTTATATGTTATGTGTTCTTTATATGGGTTTTATGGTAATCTTTTGGTTACAAAATGGTAAGTAATGATCTTTTATTCAGTGAAGAGTTTTTACTACTTCATAAAGGTGAAATGTATTACTTTGATAAAGTATACATGGTTTAATTTTTGTTTTGATAAACTAACGGTTTTTATTCTTTGTGTATCCCTTACTGAGCTTTTTATGCTCACCCTGAGTTTTTTTTTTTGAAATTTTTTTCACAGGACTTAATGTGGAATAGGGTCAAGGATGGGATCAAGGGAAAGTCATTCTATATAAAACATGGAACTAGACATGTTTCTTTTTAAGAGTTTTTTTTATTCTATGGAAACTTGGTAGAAGTGTCTACTTTGTAAATCTTTTGAGATGTAATAGTTATGTTCTAATTCTCTAAAACTCTAAACCTGAAAAGATCCTCAATGTGAATTATTCATTTAATTCAATATTAAGTAAGGTTTAAGGTTGGGGCCTTATAGTTGGTATCAGAGGTCAGTTTAGACAACTTTAGGAGTTAAAAATTTGTTAAATTATAAATTAATTTATGGTATGATTGAAATGGTATAGCATTTAAAGATTACCGTGTTGCTTCACCTAAGATATTTCTGTGTTAAGAATGGTTTTTCATAGAGTAAATAGAACAGATTTTCTGGGAAGGCATAGAGAGGGAAATGACCTTTCAAATCAGTATCCTGAGATGGTCAGAATCAGAATTGAACAGTTTTTTGTAGTGATGGCTCAGTTGACTCAGGTGATAAGTGGTGGTTGTGTTTTTTGATGATATTTTGGTTTACTGCAGAAAGTAAAGAGGATGATGAAATTCATTTAAGGGTTGTCTTACAAACCTTAAAATAAAAGAAACTATTTGGGAAATTCAGAATGTGTGAGTTTTGGTTACAACAGATTTCTTTCCTTGGTCACATTGTTTCAAAAGATGGCATAACTGTTGATCCTGCTAAAACAAAAGTTGTTGAAGAATGGCCAAGTCCCACAAATGTAACCGAGTTCCATAGTTTTATTGGTTTGGAAGGTTACTACCGAAGGTTTGTTGAAAATTTTTCATGATTATGTATTCCAATGAATAAGCTAACTCAGAAGGGTGTTAAGTTTATCTGGACAAAAGAATGTCATGATTGTTTTCAGGAGTTGAAAATAATATTGGTGAATGCTCCAGTTTTGGCACTTCCTTCCAGGGATGGTGAGTTTGTTATATACAGTGAAGCTTCGTTGAAGAGACTTGGCTATGTCCTTATGAAGAATGATCAGGTAATTGCTTATGCTTCACGTTAGTTGAAAATTCATGAGGTAAATTACCCTACACGTGATTTGGAATTAGCTGCTGTTGTTTTTGCTTTAAAATTTGGAGGCATCATTTGTATGGAGTAAAGTGTGAAATATATACTGATCACAGAAGTTTAAAGTATATATTCACTCAGAAATAATTAAACATGAGACAGAGGAGATGGCTGGAATTAATCAAGGATTATGAATATACAATTCATTACCATCCGAGAAAAGAAAATAAAGTGGCTGATGCTTTGAGTCAAAAAAGTAATGCTTCATTAACAATGTTGTGTTTGGAACGAGATCCTTTAGTTTTTGATTTGATGAACTTTGGTATGGAATTTTTTTGTGTAGGAAGTCCTTCTATTTTGTTTTATGTATCAGTGACATCTTCCCTATCAGACAGAATTAAGCAAGCACATAAGCAAGACAGTGAGTTGCAGAAAAAGGTAGAGCTAGTTCAGAAGGGTAAGTTTCCTGAATTCAACATTGATAATGATTGTGTTTTGAGGTTTGGGAAGAGATTATGTGTGCCTTGTGATTCAAAGTAGAAAAATGAGTTGTTATGTGAGGCTCATAGTTCCCCATTTTCTGTTCATCCTGGCAGTACTAAGATGTACAGAGATCTGCAGGAGTATTACTGGTGGGAAGGAATGAAAAGTGATATAGCTGATTTTACTGTGAAGTGTTTGACTTGTCAGCAGGTTAAAGCAGAGCGGAAGTTACCGAAAGGGATGCTTCAGCCTTTACCAGTGCCAGAGTGGAAATGGTTAAATATATACATGGATTTTGTCGTGGGATTACCGAAGACATATAGAGGTAATAATGCAATCTGGGTTATTGTTGATTGCTTGACTAAATCTGCTCATTTCCTTTCTATATGAGATACTTTTTCCATAGATCGATTTTCTCATTTTTATCTTAAAGAGATAGTCAGGTTACATAGAGTTCCTCTCTCTATTGTGTCAGATCGTGATCCCAGGTTTACTTCTAACTTTTGGAAAGGCCTTCAGAATTCGTTGGGTACTGAATTAAATTTTAGTACAGCTTTTCATCCACAATCAGATGGGCAGTCATAATGAAAAATTCAGACCTTGGAGGATATGCTACGAGCTTGTTTGATGGATTATCAGGGAAGTTGGGACCAACATATTTTTTTGGTTGAGTTTTCTTATAACAACAGTTTTCATTCCATTATACAGATGGCACCATTTCAGGCATTATATGGGAAGCGGTGTCGAACTCCAGCATTTTGGGATGAAGTGGGTGAAAGGAAGCTTATGGGACTATAATTGGTAGAAGAGATGGCAGAAAAAGTTCAGTTGATTCAGAAACACATGAGAACAGCTCAGAGCAGGCAGAAGAGTTATGCGGATAACCGGAGGAAAGATTTATCTGTCGAGGTAGGTGATCATGTTTTTCTCAAGGTTTCTCCATGGAAAAGTTTGATGTGATTTGGTAAGAAAGGAAAGGTGAGTCCAAGGTTCATTGGACCATATGAAATTTTGGAGAAAGTTGGATCAGTTTCTTATCGAGTGGCTTTACCTCCGAGTTTATCTCAGGTACACAATGTTTTTCATGTTTTGATGTTGAGGAAGTATATGCCAGATCCATCTCATGTTTTGAGTCCAGAGGTAGTTCAGCTGGAAGAGAATCTATCTTATGAAGAACAAACAGTCCAGATTCTTGACCGAAGAGAGCAAGTGTTGAGAAATAAGGTAATTCACCAGGTAAAGGTTTTGTGGAAAAACCATATGGTTGAAGAGGCAATGTGGGAATCTGAAAATGCTATGAGGGATAAATACCCCCACTTATTTTGATAAGTGAATAAAATTGCGAGGACGCAATTCCCAAAAGGGGGGAAGGATGTAACATCTCAGGTAAGTAATGAATAAAAAATTTTCATATTTATTAATATTTCAAATTAAATATTAATTTTACTTTAAAGGGTTTTCTATGTTCGATGGCATACCCGATACGCAACAAATAGTTTCTTTGAAATCTTACGTTGCACACAAGTAATAAAATAATATTATTTTAAATGGTAGTTAACACATAGCCGTTGTATTGGCGGGAATGGATAGAAATACCTAAAATATGATTATATATGTTTTTTAAATGTTTTTACTTTTATCTAATAAAAGATAAAGGCTTAAAATATGGAAAGAATTCAATTTTAGGCGTATATGCCCTAGTTTTCACTAAAGGTTCACTTATCGCCTTTTGATGGAGAACCATCATTAAATATAGTATTTTTCACTCTTATGCATTCTATTAGACCAAATAAAACTCTTCTTTAGAATCGGGACATCAAAATTTACTTTGTGTAAATTTTTGGTATTTTTCCGTTAAAGTTCATTTTTTAATGAATAGTGTAAAATGTTGTATTTTAATTCAAAACCACTTTTTAATCTAATTTATTTATATTATTAGATTATCTTTTGAATTAGTTTTAAAGTGAAATTATAATATATGTTTACCATTAAATCCAATAGTGGTCGTTGGAATTAATTTCACTTTGAAATTGGACTTAAACTAGTGTCAATCTTTTGATAGTTATTATTTCATAAAAACACGCTATTTGCTCTGACAGCGGGAATTAATTATTAAATTAATTAATGCAACTTATATGTTTTGAATTTTGTAAAATGGACTTCATTTTTGAATTTTTAATATCAAATATAGCTTAGGGTGAAGTTTTGGTATTTTTCTGAAAAACTTCAATTTTTGATGAATAGTGAAACCACTAAGTGGTACTTAAAAAACTGATTTTTCGTTTAAATGAAATTTTACCACCTCTGTGTTTTGAATTTCAAAAATCTGACATAAATGGTTGTCATTAATAAGTAAAATTTCGTTCAATGGAATTAAAATAATTTTTGGTGAACAGTAACTTATTATGTTTTTAATCGCGATTAGAGGTAATTAGTGTAATTTAAGGTAAAAATAATGTTGTAATAATATGAAATGAACATGAAACATGTACTAACCTCATTGGATGTTTCATGGAAGACCAATAAAATCCATGGGTCAACTTGGGGACCCCATGAAGCCACTTTTTTTGGAAAATGACATTAATAACTTTTTATTTAAAGTTAAAATAAAAATGTCACAAACATGAGTTGTTTTACTAAAACAATTTTTATATGGGGTTATAAAAATCCGAAGTTTGACTATAAATATTCATTGGAAAGGTAAGAATATTTACTACATCATAGTAGTTTTTTTATAATTTTTATACATTAAATAAATTAAATTATTTATGACACCATGATGATGCAGTGATTAGCTCATTATTTAACAATTTAAATAAAATGGAAAGATAATGTAAAATCTAAGAACTAAACATGTCTAAAACCTATTGGATGGGTGGTTTCTAACCCTTATCACCTTATCCTAGAAACAAATCAATGTGGGACCATTAAAATCCGAAACTCATTCTATAATAAAGTAACATTTCTTTACTTTCCAAGAGTGCCCCCCTCTCCTCTTATAAAAGGCCCCCACCTCTACCACCTTACCCACACTTCCAAAGCCTTCGTATTGGCCAAACCCTGCCCATTTTGTCTCTCCACATTCCTATATTACTCCTTGAAGCCTCACTGTGGGCATAAGTCTTCCCAAGAAAGCCTTTGAGCTCAAATCTAAGAGAGTTACCCGATTTTAAGGTGATGTCTTCACTCGAGTCCTTTTGTTTTATTTTGCTTCTCCAACCCTCTAAACTCTTTTTATTCATTTCTTTTGTAAAAACTCCAGTATCTCCAATATGATAGGATTTTTTTATAATAATATTTATAGATACACTTACACACATCTACATCTAATGGTTAATGAAGATATTGTTTCTGTGGTTGGCAAATTTCAGCCTCACAAAACGATGATTGTTCAATCTTTTTTTAACACCTTTAATGGTGTCTATTAAGATGTCACTCTATTTATATATGATATATATTATGTTTATGTTTTCCATATGCTTATTTATTTTTCATTTGTGGTTTACCATTAT
Source organism: Viscum album (assembly GCA_963277665.1). NCBI lineage: Eukaryota > Viridiplantae > Streptophyta > Magnoliopsida > Santalales > Viscaceae > Viscum > Viscum album. The sequence continues at coordinate 401,186,243 of OY728136.1, read as the reverse complement.
GGTTTCCATTGTGGTTAAACACGATAATTTCATTTTAGGAAGTGCGGACTACCGCCCCCTCAAAGTGATGTGATTCGTTAATGCCATATGTGGGACGTATAAAGGATGGATTTAAAGTTATTATATATGATGTTATACTGGAATTATAATATACCTCTATATCATTATTATTTCTTTCCATTAATGTATGAGATAGAAATTAAAGTAGCGTTCATGCGTACGTACGGCTTACCGTCTCCATGAACGGTGCATTTCATTTCTTATCCCCAAATGTAATGTACTATTATAAGTACATATATATAATGGATATATATGATGTATGTTACATATAAATGAATAATATAATTCTGGAATTAAAATATACATACCTCTGATTTAGTTTTAATTCCATTAATATGACATAGAAATGAAAGTATCGTTCATGCGTACGTACGGATTACCGTCTCCATGAACGGTGCATTTCATTTCTTACCTCTAAATGATTATGTGATATTATAAATACATATATATGATAGATATATATGATATATATGATATCCAAATCATGAATGTCATTCTGGATATAAAGAACCTTTGACCACACGAACATCATGTAATTGTAAGAAGTCCACTTTCGACTTAAGAACCAAATATCGACAAAACAAACATTATTAATTTAAATGATTACATAATGTTTATAACATGGAAATAAGTGATATAAAAGGAATAATGAACTTGAAAAAGGTTTTTAATCAAATAGAAATTAACTCAAGTTTATTAATCATGACGTTAAAGAATGATCGAGTCAAGCCGGACCCGAGGTAAGGGACTTCGTCTCAATCTCCTTTCATTGAGGCATATTTCGTTTTATACACAACTTTCTTTTATATGGTGTATAAACCCCTTTGACTTTTACTTTTATACAAAAGGAATATTTTTCTACGAAGCGTTTTACAAAAAAACAAAAAGGAATGTTTCTTTTAATGTACGTGGTGACAATGACCTTTTCTGCCGCCGCGAGTATTATTTGGTCTTTGGCTTCCTGAATAAGCCATAATGTTTTTTTAAAATGAAATAAATACCATATAATCTTTTATGTATTTTGGTATTGAAAATGGTTTTTATAATGGATTTGTTATGTCAATATATTTAAGTGATATTTTGTGATCAATGTGTGGAAATTTTTTCTTTCCATTATATTTGTTTTATGTCTTATGATTTTTATAATGGTACTTGGACATTTGACGGGTGGTTGCGTGATAAACCATATGACGGGTGGTGTCGTGAATACCAGGACGGGTGGTTACGTTATAACCTCCAATGCATTGGGTATGGAAGTCGGCCGTATGACTATTCCATTAAGTATGTATGGAAGTTGGACATATGGCTATTCCATTAAGTTATATGTGTGGAAGTCGACCGTATGGATATTCTACTTAAGTATGTTTATGTCCCAAGTTACCTTTATATGTTATGTGTTCTTTATATGGGTTTTATGGTAATATTTTGGTTACAAAAGGGTAAGTAATGATCTTTTATTTAGTGAAGAGTTTTTACTACTTCATAAAGGTGAAAAGTATTACTTTGATAAAGTATACATGGTTTACTTTTTTTTTTTGATAAACTAATGGTTTTTATTCTTTGTGTATCCCTTACTGAGATTTTTATGCTCACCCCAAGTTTTTTTTTGAAATGTATTTCACAGGACTTAATGTGGAATAGGGTCAAGGATGGGATCAAGGGTAATTCATGCTATATAAAACATGGAACTAGACATGTTTCTTTTTAAGAGTATTTTTTATTCTATGGAAACTTGGTAGAAGTGTCTACTTTTTAAATCTTTTTAGATGTAATAGTTATGTTCTAATTCTCTAAAACTCTAAACCTAAAAGGATCCTCAATGTGAATTATTTATTTAATTCAATATTAAGTAAGGTTTAAGTACGGGGCCTTATAAAAAGTCTAAGGTAGGGTTTTTTGAGTCATTTTTGGAAGATTTTGGACTAAATTATGAGGCATTATAGTTTTGAGTAATGGGTAGAGGGGCGGCCTTTTATAGGGAATGAAAAAAGGACTCACATGGAATTTTTAGAAACAAAATAGGTGTGCACATGTTCTTAACTAATAAAAGTCTTAACAATCCAAAGAAACCAATAATTTAAGGTTTAGATATGAAATATGGACACACAATGGGTTTTTTACAAGTTTCTATGTCATTTGGGCCCTTAATTTTAATGTTTAGTCTCTAATTAATCTTATTTTGGACTTAACCTCTGAATTTAATTTGAATCACTTTTACTTAAAAACATTGTAAAAATTAACATGGTATTATTAGAATCTAATAATTATACTGAATTAAATTTTTTATGTTGGATTTTTTAAAATCCAATCATAGAAGTGGAAAAATTATGATTAGTGATACTCCCGTAGACGAGACAAAATAGTGGGTTTTTAAAGTAGAAAGATTTCCAAAAGTTTTTTAAGATTTTATATTCAATTTCATAGTTGAATTGATTATAATGATTTAAAATGTATAAATAGATTTAATATTTAACCAATTTTACCTTAAAAATTTATAATATCATTTAACATTAATAATTAATTGTTCAAAAAGGTTGTTTTTTAACTAAAAGGCAGTATTTTTCTCTATTCATCAAAAAATGATGTTTCTCCGAAAAATCTAAAAAACCCACCCTAGGATAATTTTGACATTATGAATTACAAAAATAATTTCATTTTATTAAATTATATTTCAAAATGTGACTAAAATTACTTTCATTATTTTATGTGGCTTATTCGAGAAAATGATGTTTTTATACAAAGAAAGACTTTACCAAAAATATTATCCTGCATTATCAATATGTTTTATTTATATAAAACAATTATAAACCATTTTTGGAAAGTATTTATTTATATTCCTACAACTATGTTTAATGGTTAGGTTATAATTATCTTATTTACTTAATTATATATATATTAATATGTTTATTAGAAACTCAGGGTTGCGTGCATCGTACGCCAAGTCGGTGTTGCTTGTAGTGCAATACAAGTTGGTATTGCATGTAGCACAAGACAAGTTGGTATTGCATGTGAAAGGAATGTTTGAATTACTGTTTTAATATATATATATATCATGTGTCATGTGAAATGAAAAATATTGAAAAGTTAAATTAATTCAAAAAATAATAATTCATAAAATCTTATAGTGTTGCGTTTAACACATTTTCTTTATGTTTGAGAATATTTCTATCATGAACAATTTGGAAATATATACAATAAAAAATAGGTAATGTTTTATTGGGAGCCACATTATATTTTATATGATCTGGATATGAAGTTTACCTAAATAATATGGAGAAGTCTTCAACAATATTTAAATATAGAGTTATACTTTAACACTACATATAATCCTCAGATAGATAGTTAATGTAAGAAGACCTTTAAAATACTAGAATATATTTTTAGATCTTGTTATTTATATTTTAAAGGTGGCTTCAATTAACACCTTGCTTTGGTCAAATGTTTATATAATAATGACTTTTACTGAAGAATTTATATGGCTCTTTATGAATCCATCAATGGAAAGAGGATTTGCAATTCAACATGTTAGGATGATTTTGGATAAGGAATGATATTGTTACTTCAGATAGCTGGAGAAAGGGATGAAAAGGGAAGATCTATTAAAAAAGATTAGGGAAGCTTAGAGTCAATAAAAGTGTTGTGTTTATAATAATTAGTGAGATCTAGAGCTCACTGTTTGGGATAAGGTATTCTTATGAATATCTGCTCAGAAGAAGGCTCGGATATTTGTAATATATAGAAATAGGATCCCTATTTATATTTGTCCCTTTTATATTCTTGATCATATCATGATGGTATATTATCACTTTTCGCTTCTATCGAACATATATAATGTTCATTATGTGTTCCATCCATCTCTCTTGAGGAAGTACATACCCAATCCTTCCCATTTACTATTCTCATGGGTTATAACAATGGATCATAACCTCTATTATGAGGAACAACCTATAAGTATTCTATATTGAATAGAGAAAGTGTTGCATATTAAGTCCACTCACATGGTCAATGTTTTGTGGTGAAACCATGAAATTGAGGAAGCTATATGGAAACCAAGGATGCAATGAGGCAAATGTATCATCATTTTTTGTATTAGAGTAAATTAATTTCATGGTATAAATTAATATAATGGGTGTTTAATGTTACACCCTAATATTTTTTAATATATTTCTCTTTAAATATATGTGTTATGTTTTACCTATTTCTTTACAGGAAACATCAAGCAGAAATAAATTGTGATATACTATTGAAATATTATTATTAAATGTAATTTCTATCACCTAGACATCGTATTTTAGGGTATGAATAAGGATAAATAAATTATGAAAAAAATTCATAAATTTTTTCCATAATAAAAATTTATTAATTAAATCTTCTAAAATAAGTGATAAATTATTAATTTTAGAAATGATATCATTTTATATTAAAAGATCATTTTTTCAAAGTATTTTGTTTTTCAATATATTTGTTATTTTTATCAATAAATAAAATATTGTCATTAAATATATATTTCTATTTAATATATATAAATGAATAATTATTTATAAATTGATTATAAATTTGTTATAAGTAAGGATATAATCATTTTAATGTTAAATGAGGTTTATTTTCAAAAATATAATTTTTATGTACACATTGTGTATTTATCTTATTAAATTTAACTAATAAATATATAATATTTATTTTAATTTTAAATTTTATATAATTTATTCAATAAAATATATTGAAATTCATCAAATGTCTTTTATAAAAAAATAATGACAATAAAATCAATTTAATGCTTAAGATCATTTTTCTCTAAAATTGGGATTATGTGTTTTATGTGTGAATATTAAAATTAATTTCCTAAACTCCTAGGATATAAATCCTATAAAATTGTTTCCATTTTTTAAATTATCATAATTATTATTAGGTTATAATTTTAAATTAATTTTTATTTATATTGAATAGTAACCATGGTAAGACTCTTACTACAATGGTAAGGGTTAAAAGGTTTAAAAGAGAGGTTAACCTATGAGATAAGGTTTAAAATATTAGAAAACACTTCTTTTAATTGGATTTATTGATGTTATTTCTAAATTACCCTTCTTATTATTTTTTTATATTTTGATTAAAATTCCCATAAGATTGATATTATTATATTTAAATTTTCTTAATATTTACACTTTTTTCACCGACCTCATTTATAAAAAGGCACCATCTCTTAAAACATTTACACACAAATTGATAACAATATATTTACCAAGAAATAATAAAATACTCTCCCAATATCATTATCCTTAACCTTTTTGTTCTATTATTTCAAAACTACCCATCTAATAATCCTTATGGTTTTTTCAAATAGAATACATGAAAAAGAGGTATATATTCTTAATAATAATTTACATGCCTCATTCATCTTAAACATGCATAAAATATTTTATAACCATATTAAAATAATCGGATCATTATATTTAATATATGAATATTTTTTAATGTTAATGTTATAGCCATTTTATTTCTCCTTCCCAACTGTTTGAAAATAACTATGTCACTCATACGTACGTGAGGACTACCACCTCCACAAAGTGATGTGATTCATTTTTAATTTAATTATTTTATGGGTGTTAGAAAGGTTATATTTAATTAATATATATGATATAGATGACATGGTCATGAATCAATAAAATTAAAATTTTATTTACCTTTCTTTCATTTCATCCATTATGAAGTTAAAAAATCACTCTTGTGTACAAACAAAAAATTCTCACTATAAACTAATATAATTCATTTTTCGTTACTACTTTATATTAATCATTATAAAAGTTTTTATAATGAATAAATATGATACATAATAAATTTATAAACTTCAATATGTTATTATACTTGGAAAAATGATCAAGGACCAGAACCATTGAACTGAAACATATATAAAAAATAGATCAATTTTCGCATGAAAAATGATTTTAATGATGAATTATTAATTATTGTGTAACTATAAATTATAATGTAATGATATATAGTAATATTTATATGAATATTTTTCTGGAATAAATTTATAAAAAATAATTATTTATTATATTGTACTTTTGACCATGTATGAAGCAAGATGAGACCAGAGGTAAGCATTTATGTTACAATCTCATTTATTTTTGGGATTATCTATCTAAAATTTCATTTATAGGAAATTATATAATTTTTACCTTGAAACAAAATATAAATTATCGTAATTTTTTATTCTATTAACTTCCATATATTACTACCAATATTATCTCTTTGGTTGTAAAAAGATAAATATATTGTTTTTACGAAATGATGATCATATTTCCAATTTGGTATAAGAACATTTTATTACTTGTCATTGTTCATCTAATATTTTATGAAAGTTTTTATATATACCTAATTTTTTTAGAAATATTATTTATACTTCCTTTTAAATTATTTATAAAAGAATAAACGGGATCTTTAAAAAAGATTGACTCACTTTTTACATTTTTACAAAAGTGTAAAAATAATATTCTCTATTAACCTATAATTTGTGAAAAAAATTACAATTGTCATGAATGTTATATTATTTACTATTAATTTACATGTTTCCTAGTTTATTTTAGAAAAATATTTTCTCAATATTTTGGGAATTTTTCGTTTTTAATTACACTGAAATAAATGACTATTTTCCTATTTTCAAAGAAGTGTGCAAACACTATAGTGCATGTATTTTTCATCTATATAAACAACCCTTAATATTTTTTATTCTTCACATGGGTTATGTTATTATAATATCACCCAATTTATTTCAATGAATGGATTATGATTATGTTGTTTCAAGAATGATTTTCTGAATCTTATTTCATTTCATGTGTTAATTAAGATATGAATATGTCATTATGAAGCCTGTTTCATTTACATGGGTTATCTTATGAAGAATTTATGAATTTTTTTATGATCATGTGACACAATTATATTTGTTTTCCCTAATGTTATGTATGATCCCATAATTATCTGTCCTACTAATTCATTTGGTAATGATTTATATCTCATGATATAATATGGACATGAATGGGAAGTGAACCCAATTTATTAAGGGACTCTTCACACTATGATATTATTGGGACTGAAACATGACTATGAAAATGATGGAATAAGGAGTGAAGCCAACACAATATGGTATTTTTCCACTATTATTTTATTGGGAGTTAACCTTGACTATGTATATAATGGAATGGGGAGTTAACAATATTCATTGTGGGACTCTGTCCAATTTAATTGTATTTTAAGTGATCCTTGACTAAGGAAAACATTTTATATAATTATTCTTATACCAAAAAAAAATTCTTGGGATTATGATATTTTCCTATGTAATATGATTTATTATTGATGATTCTACTCTCATGTGATTTAGGTATTTTGTTATGAAAAATAATTATTCCTTGACTCGTGATTACTGGTATTTTGCTGATTGGGTAAGAAATTAATATGTTATAATCATGTTCTAGTACACATATTCATATCTTATGCTCAATTATGATTGTTGATTGATATCTCCTCTGTTTATCCTTTCTAAGACTTTAAGACCACACTTTCTTATATTTCCATTTTCACTAGGTTATAAAGAATGGATTTCAGAATGATATGTCTAAGAAGGGAATTATGAGATAATAAAATTGTGGTGGTATTTAATATATTTCATGAAATATATATATCATGAATCTAGTATCTAAAGATATTATACCTTTACAGTTTTTTGGAGTTTATTATTATGATATGTATTGATTATTCATCGAAAATAATGTAATATTTATGTATATAATTCTTAGTGTGCCTCATATACAAATTTATCTATTCTTATGTGTCTTATAATTACATTATCATATTCTATTAATCATATCATCTCTCACATGTTCATGTTCTTAAAATATTTATGATTTAATGATACTTCTCTAATTACTCATTGATGTGATTTTACCCTTACTGATTATTTGATATCAACTTTTTTAATATATCTCATTTTCATATGAAATAAATAATAATTTTAGGTATGTTATATAATATAATCAGGTGTAAATAATTTTATTAAATAAATATATGTCATGGTAGTAAATAATATGGATATATAGATAAAATCTAAATTCAAAAATCTGTTTTGTTTTTTAATTGAATTTTATTTTTGATTAGAAATGTAAAATTATGAGAGATGATATAAAATCATTTATATAACAAACAATTCTTATCATTCAAATTAATATAGTCAACATAACCTAGTAATCTAATAAAAATGATAACTTATAGTGGTAAAAGGTAATTATGTCACCTGTTTTGAAATAATACATAAATATCCATGTATAAACAGAAAATATATAAACCTTCACTTCATTATAGTTTATACTAGCTGAAATCATGTTGTAGTTTATACTATTTTGTTGTGGTTTAGTTAGATAGTTTTTCATGCAATGGAAACCAAAACCAGGATATTTTCATCCAAGTATAAGGTAAAAACATCAACACAATACTCAATCCATTATCTTCTAAACAGAATTTTGTATGAACCAATATCTCCCAACTCCCCCTTTGGAATGATCCTATAATATTGAAAAGAAACATATAACAAGAGGGTAAGTATCCTGGTATACCAAGAAGGGGGTTCCTTAAACCTCTCAAATTTCATGTGAATAGATAAAATAAAGGCTCAGTGAATGGAATATATAAATAATAAATCATTTAATTATTGAAAAAAAGTTAAAAAATAACACAATTAATCATCCATATCATTTCATTCACCACATCATCCATAAAACCATAGTTGCATCACATAATCAATATAACCGACATCACCCCGTGTTATATAAACCACTAACGAAAATTTCACTCTCCACAAAAACTACCTACCACATATTGAATAACACATAAAAAAACTGTATATAGATAAATATAAAATAATAAAAAATATAAATTTGTTAGGAATACCAAATATCTTACATCACATCAATTTTATCAAATACCATATCTCTACAAAATGGCATCAACATAAGGGAATACCATATCTGAGCAGAGTTAAAGTGGTGAGATGTGGTGATTGTTTAAATTTTTTATAATAAATTTGATTAAAGTGTATGAAATAGTATAATGGGATCATCACACATGATTTAAAATTAATTTTTTTTAAATAAAATAAACATTGATATTATTTAATTTTTCAATTTTATTTATGGTGATTGTTTATGGTGTCAACTAAATCAATGATCTCCCTCACATTGTGGTTACTTCAAGAATTAAAATGGGAATTCCTTCGATAATATCCATAAATTTTTTATGAATATATAAATTTATTTATTGATATCTCATGTTCTATAATTAGGGAATCAAGTGCTTCACACCATTCTACCTCAATTGTAAGAAGATATATCCTACTTCTTCTCTCTCTATAAACATGAGAGATGATGGATCATGATCTCTAATAAACTCTAGGTATTGATAGTATAATTAGACATATTTTATTTTCAGGAAAATTAAATCAAATAATATATATTTAATACTTTGGTAAAGAATTAAAAGAATCGCATTTAAGTAATTTATTTTTATTTGTCTATAATAAAAACCCTTGTCACCTCTCTTTGAAAATAATAATAATATAATTTTTTGGTTACATGTATTATTTTAATACATTTATTTATTAAATATTGATTTATTTAGATGATATTAAAATTTATTTATTATATCATTAAACCAATTAAAATCCTCTTATGAAATTATAAAATCCATGCATAATGATAAAATATTCTTTCTGTAATATAAATATTTACATTCACATAACATGTTAAAAAGTATTTATTTTATTCAATTAGATTATAAATGAATAAATAAATATTATATTTAATTTTATAATGAATAAAATAAATGTCATATTTATTTATATTGTGAATAGATAAAAAATATTCAAATCACTTATTAATATCATGAGTAATCTTGTTACTGAGTTGATAATCAATGTAACATGAATAAATATTTTTCTCACAAATTAAAGAAAGGTTACAATTAGACATTAGATTTAAGTGAATCAAATAATATAGAGAATATATTTTTTGTGTTACCCTCTAGTAAAGTTACTTAATAGAAATTGTTCTGGACCATAGACTAGGAGTAGAATTTAGAAAAACATCATGGCTCCCATAAATAAAATATTAGTTTAATTTATGGGTATGAAATGAAAATTTAAAATATTATTTATAAAAAAACTATTGGGGGAAATTTTAAAACCATAAATTTTGTACTTATTGAATCCTATACTAAATGATTCTATGTTATATAATCCATTTATAGACTAATGTATTATCAAACAATATGCATTCACGTGGAATCATATATATGTTTGAAATATAATTATTTAACTTTATAAAATGAGTTGTCTGAGATGAACATGGTTATTAAATTTATTTAGAATATTTATTTTTTGAAAAAGGAAAGAGATTTTATCTTTCATTAACTCGGAATGGAAAAATAAACTCAAAACCATTAAATTATTGTCAAATCACTTATGACATACACAATGTATACTACCCCACTATGATCATATGTCATCATGGTTTTTTCATATAAAAAGGTATAAGATTCATGATATACGTTTATAATGATCTCAAGTCTCAATACACATAATCATATATAGTATTTTCAAGGGAACATATAATCTATAAAATTTATATAATAGGGTCTCTCCTCATGACCTCTTATCTAGTAGATCACTAACTTTAGTATTCTTGAGATTATTTCTCAATTCTTATGAGCCTATAACTATTGATAGAGAGATATTAATATAGTCTTATCAGTATGACTTATCTAGGACATATGAAATATTTTTTAAGAATAACATCATTTAATAGTAGGGTTCTCATTATAGATGGGAACTTAAATAACCCATTAATGTGATAATACTCAATTGAAATTATCACATTAATATTACATATAAGAATAAACACTATATGAGGAGAATATTTATGTTATATCAAATAGTATACAAGAAATGGAAATATAATTTTTTTGATATAGTTGGTTCAAAATTAATACCCACAGTAAACTAAAGCTTACATTGGAGCCAATTGTTAAAAAATTTCAACCCACAAGCTCTCGCATGAAATTCATGATTCATGTGAGATATGTGTTTAGTAAATGGTCCAAACATATTCTCGTCATTGGAGACTCTATAGACTATCACTCCTCTCCATGAAATATATCTTAAGAGTTGATATAGTTAAAGTATGTTGTTCATCTATTGTTGTGGAATTGGATCATTCTATAGTGACATTATTGTACTACTATATTAATATATTATGATATAATTTATACTACTAGGTACTACTGTAGGATATTAGTAAAAATTATGTATTAATTTCTATTCTTGAGTCATATTGGAAGCTAAAATATACTCAAATTATATGGAAGAATCAGTGACTATTGTATATTTTAATCTTCTATACCTTACTGTACATCCATTTACACAAAACACATACACATGCTATGATTTCATATCATTATAATTAGTTTGGAAACAAGAATATATGAGTCCTTATAATTAGTTCCACATCTTCCTCATATACCAAGAACATATCCCCATTCAAATAAAGTGCATCAGTAATATTTTAATTACTCCCCAATATAGATCTCATATATCTACTTGAAATCTTCCAAGATCGATCATGAAATATCCAAAAACTATCCAAGAATTATCCTGACATATATGATAGACCCACTCATTTAAGCATATGGTATCCTATTCATTATTTCGCTATCTTATTATGTTTCTGGACATTTGTTTCTAGAGATATGTATTCCATATGGCATTGGAAATAACCCCCTCTTGTATTTTTATATTTTTATTATTTTCAATAAATTATAAATATTTAAATATTTACATAACCCAATAACTCTCTTTTATTTAAATTTTTTCATATTAATTCCAAGGATATAGTTCATTTCACCTTTAATTTTAACAGCGATGAATTAATTTAGACATATCTTAATTCATTATAATAGTGGTATCTCATTTACCATTGATATTTTATCATGCATATATATCACAAATAAAACTATTTCACACCCACAAACCTTATTTTAGTTATAAGGATCAGATTCATTTTTTAAGAAACCAAATTATCTTATGGTTTCATTAAGAAGAATATTCCAAGATATTGGTTCTTTCTCCAATATATAAATGGATTTCTATATTATATATAGTTATTTATAATATTTTTGTGTCACAAAATCTTTAGTTTTATTCATATACAAATCTTAAAATAATTTCTTATTCAATTTTTTTTTGAAATACAAATAGGAAATTTAATAATCATAATAAGTTATGTTGGAAATTATATCTCTAATGTAGTATTGTAACTAGTGAAAAAATTTCACTATAGTGGATACAATGATTTTTTTCAAAGTCTTTAACAACTAATTATACTTTATAGTAATTTATTTTAATATTAATATCCTTATTTTTTCAGAATATCCATTTAAACCCACTGATTTTTAGTTTTATTAGAGGATTTATGAAAATAAAAGGTGGATTTGGGTACATGGAATCCATTTTTGAATACAATATTCATTCAATTCAGTATCTTATGATATATTCACTAGTTCCTTATAGGATGAGGGTTCATTGTCCTCAATCAATTACATTTCACATTCCTCATTGATAGGAAAAAAATATCTCTTTTTTTCTCTTATTTACCATGTTGACTTATGATGTATTTGAATTTAGAAAATTTTCTTCCATCGGTCCTTCCATATTCTATGTATCTTTAAACTCAAATTCATAAAATTCTTTCTTTATATTTCATTATATTTTGGATATGTATTTTCTTTTAAAGAAACATATCTTGTTTTTCCAAAAAATAATAATAATAATTACTATATATATAGTATCCGATTGTTCTATTAGGATATCCTAGGAAGATAAACTTAGTTGTATAAGATGAGAGTTTGTTACTTCATTAATGTTGATAAATAAATTTTCAACTTGTAGATAAATGTGACAAAATACCTTGTTCTTGTTCTATATCTTGTATGAAATATAATTTATATCTTTATTTTTTTACATAATTAGTCATGTATATAGTTTTTTATAATGCATGTTATTATCACATTACCCTAATGGAACCCCTCCAGTGCTAGTAGTGAAGATAAGGATGATACATGAAGCTCAACTCAAATATTTCATGGGTTATAAACCAACACTGGGGTTATAAAACTAACTTATTTGGATGAATTACCCTCATAATCCAAGTAACATAAAGAGTAACCACCAATTAACTTCATATTAAATAAAATCAATATCCCATAATAATAATTAAATCATAAATAAAGGTAATCTCTAAATACCAAAAGAAACTTCTAAGGTAGAAACCCACATATACCAACCACAAACTCTTTATGCTAGTAACTTTCTTACCAATCACAGAAAACCTCTTTTAAATATGATATATATATAGGTATGAGAATACATGTAAACTCAATTGGGTTATCCTCAAATACTATCATGAAAATGTGGAAGAATTGTACTAGTTCCTCAGCGAATAATAAACAGAATAAACTCGTTAACTATATCAGGTAAAATACCACCCATCCCCACTAAGGATAATTCAAATAGTAATGAATCCAATTATAGAAACATATTAACAAAATATTGTGTTTCATGAAGGTAACCCAAAACTAATTCAGCATTACTTTTGTCACTCTCATGCCCCAATAGAATGCATCATGTACTTTAATCCATTCCATGTCCACATATATTTATAATCACATAACACATCATAGCCACATATCACATATCTACCGCAACATACCACATCACAAATAAAAATCACATCCTCATCATAAAAGTTTAATGTGGACATGGAGAATATCAAACACATGACCGCATCCTACCATAAACATCTACCACCATGTATCCTTATCACAACCATGAAACTATGTTAGCCAACATATATATATTATAACCTCAGTCCATTATATCCATTATGTATATACTTAAAACCTTGATCTATCATAGCATGTTCTACATTCAAAGGGGGAGTGGGGAAGAGGGATTAATTATCCATAACTTCCCTATACAACAGAGGTATTAAGGAAGACACCTAGAACACATGTTCTTATAATGTGCATTAGAATGGTAACCTAACTTAGGTGGTGGTGTGTATAAAATATCAAAAAATAAAAAAAAATATAATAATCTACATATTCCTAGCCTAAGGGTAAAGTCTCAAATAGGATATAAATTGTTACTATGGATTTCCTCATCTTCATCATATAGACTTCACCACTCAAACAATATCTCCCACAGTACTAAGTAACCATACCTAAGCTCACAGAATATATAAATAGTTTCCCATTAATCCCATAATTATTAATACATTAATTTATTATTTATTACTAGTTTACATTCATTTATCCAATTTTTACTTTCAAGATATTTATTTATCTATATTATATGTTAATCATCCATTAATAGTTATCCACATTTATCCAAACCATTAAATTTCATTAATTAATCCACCATTTATTCATTTATAGACCATAAACCATCACAAATTACAATAATGTTAGTCAAATTTCAGGATATTAGAAAACTATAACATATGCATACCAACCCCTCACATTATCATGCCAACTGAAATACTATACCATGAAAACATCGACCACATCCATACCATCTCTATGAAAAAACCGTAAAAACACCACATTCTGACAAAACCAAACTTTTATAATTCAATAACAACCACACATAATCCCATCCTCCACTAAAATAATAAAACCCACTTATACGACTCTAACCAAAATTAGAATAACTCCATATATAACAGTTTCCAATTTGAAACATAGTGGTAGACCACATTGAAAACCCTCTTATTAACCATTCTTCAATATTTTATATGAATTTCATATATAAACATCAATGTCACGGTTGCATATTTCTATGATACTATTTCATTGCCATTTTTATGTGGATAAACATTTGTAGAAAGTGATTCAATCATTTCAATAGTGGAATAAAAGATTTATTACACCATCACATTATAAATAATTGATAATAATTCTGGATAAAAAATGTAAAACCATGTAAATTACATGTGAAACACCACTTATTTACCCTAAATTCATTAATATAGTTTATTATACTCTGTAGATTAATTCTAACGATCCACTTACTGAAGAATTTTCTTGATAATTACATAAATACATAAAAAATAAAGAAAAATTACTAAATCCTCTACATCAAAGGATGATTTGACAATTAATGAACAAAACCATAAGGAAATTTCAATCAAATACTTCCCAAAATTAAAGGATCATTCATGAGCCTATATAATAATATTCCCCATCCAAATCATGACCCAATAACACAAAAATAGAATCAACACCACTAGAAGGGCCTCATTAAGAAGAAATTACATTGAGATAATGATGAATAATATGATATAAAATAACCTTGGTTCACAACGAGTTGATCTCTTAAAGTCACGGATAAAAATATAAAAAAAATGAGAAAATGTCAGCAGTGAATGGAAATTATGTACCTAGGATTTTAGAAATTTCTATAGTATTAAATGAACTCTGATTAATCACTTGAATCTATAATAGCCTGAATGGACCGAAGGCCTTCATTTTTTATTGATTTTTGATAACACCCCTTTCAAGGGATGAGGGGGAACCCTTACAAGGCCCGTAGGCTCAGAGATTACATGGCCCGTAGGCTTAAGAGATTACATGACCCGAAGGTCTTAGGGAATCAACCAGACTATCTACACAGAACTTCCCCTCCCCTGCATCTACATCTTGATAGTAGCTCTCCACCTTTGCATGACCATCTGTCTAGGATTCCCATGCAAGAACAGGCTGGTACCGATGGCATAGTCATACCCTCTCATTCTGACAATCCGTTTGGCTCTGCTCTGTTGAGTGCACCAGCTCTGAATCCTCATCTAGGGCTGCTCCTTTTTTTTGTGTGTATGGGGACTACATTCATGTGGCCCGAAGGCCTTGGGGTGGCCTGAAAGCCTTAAGGTTACCCGAAGTCCTTAAGAATCAACTGGCCCGAAGGCCTTGGGTGGCCCAAAAGACTTACAGGACCCGAGGACCAAACTGGTGGCCTGAAGGCCCAGATGGATGAATAGTTCTGGCTGCTATAGTACCGAACAGTTCCTGCTATAGTACCTGCTACAGTATTTCTACAATAGCCCGAAAATATGCCTCCACCCGGATTTGATCTCAGGTCTCTTGGATGCACCTAGCGAGTCCTCACCAACTAGGTTGAGGCTCTTATGCACTTGAATCTATAATAAAACATGAAAATTATAATATCATTGTGTGGAATGGGTGGTCATGCTGTAGTGATGGCCTGATACTGAAATACACAGTATAATATCCCCATATCTCAGAGAGTAAAACAAACTTAAAATCAATATAAATAACTGAAATTATAACGATACACCATAATTGTAAAAAAATGATCACAGTTTAATTATCATCCCTTTTCCTTAGACTCAACACACCTTGAATGGTTATCATGGCCCAACCATCAATATCATGGAACTACAACACTAAAAAAAGTAGATCTATGAAATTCAACAACCCATACTCCCATAAAGTAGCACACCTCACTATAGTGAAACAATCTACATTTAAGGTTAACTCAAGTACCTTCATGTTATAACCAATATCACCATACCATAATACAATTACCTCAGTAAAATAGTGCAACTCAAAAAAAACTCATGTTCTCAGCCCCACGCCACAACATAATTGTCACATCATAAGACTAAACCTCATGGAACAACACACTACACTATAGACTCCCCCACTTTTCCAGTTGAATGACTATGCTTGAGCCACTATGATCATGACATGATCCATGTTATAAATTCAATAATTATTTGAGACCCCCCGAGAATATAACAAACACTCCCCTGATAGAACCACCACCAAGAAAAAAAATTAATGGAATGGAAAAAGTTTATCCATTAAAATAGATTTCACTCAAAGGATTATCACCCTTGATAATTATAACTAAACCTTAGAAGATTATAATGAATTCAAAACACAAATATCCCTCCAAGAAAACTCTCAAATAAAGATAGCATTCGTATTGAAACATAAAAGAAACATAAAAAACATAGATCATATCAGAATATAATTGGGCATATAAATATAAAAAAAATGATTAAAATTAATCCAGTGTGAATTTTCTACATTTTCTCCCATTTCACTCCTCCAAACCATTCTTTCCCTATTAAAAAGTAAAAAAATAGAATGGCATGTTCATGAAACACCTTCTTTTGGTGATCCTAAAACACAATCTATCGCTACATGAATATCATTGCATCCTCAACATCTATCTGAACCCAAAAAATATTGTGGGGGTCATTATGAAGATACTAAAAAGTTTCAATACTTTAAATACATCATGTATCAAATCCAGATATAGAGGAAGATCTGATTAACATTCCACCTTGAAAACACACTCTAACAACTTGATGGTTTTGATAAACTAAGGAGAATGGTTACATTATTAATCGAACCTCCACTACCATAATGAGGATAAGACTCTAATAACACATGATCAATAACCTTAAACTTAGTAGATCTTATATTATAATTCATTTCTACACTAAATCTAGTCTTGGGATGGATGAAAATTTATGGAAACCCAAGATTACCTAAGAGGGGGTAAATTAGTGTGTGATATTTTTCATTCATTACACTGGGTCATTTTCCCATGTGGGTAGGAACTATTCGAACCATAGTTAATATAACATCCACTATAAATAAAAATACAAATATTATAAAAAGTGACCAAAAAATATTACTATGTTCATTACAAAGGGGCAATATAAGGAGTATACACAAGAAATATTTCAAGTGTATCAAAATAACAAATGGTTTTCCTATGAGAGAAATTTAATGTATTTCCACAATGAATCATTGATAGAATAACTACCATTAAAATAAAATTCATGGAATAGCGCATTTTCTCTCTTAGAACACATCCATTTAATCCTCTTTTACTCACTACATCAAATAGATGTCTTCTTATTTTATCATTATAAAGGTATCATCCATATCAATAAGAATATATTGGGTATTTTACATTATGATTTAAAAAGTATGATTTTTTAAATAAATTATCAATTTCAATAATAATAATTAATAATCATCACTCAAATACCTCCTTTTAGATAACACTAATGCGATATTAGGCTAGTTACATTCAATCCTATGAGTACAATGATAATGTTTTTCTTGGGTACCATTACCCAAGTATTATTAAATAAATTATATATTCCTAAATATATTTACCTAGATTAATTCATTTAAATGTTCTTTATCATATTCTATTTGTGAAACTTCCTTTATTCATGTATTGTTTCGAAGTATCACTCATGTAATTATATTTTTTTAGCTTCATTCACATAGCCCTAATTCCGAGAAAAATCTTTACTCATGTATATTATCTTAGGTCTAATTCATGGAACTTTTTTCATGAAACTTTATTCTCTCATCCATTTTTTGGTAAGTATCTTTTCACAACAAACTTATATAAAGTATGAGAATTAATCACATCTATAAATCCTCATTAACTATTCACATTTCCTAATAATGGGATTTGTTAATATTTTTAGGAAAACTCTAAACATTCAATAAATACCTATTCTTTCATGTTTTGTGGAATTTCATTCATGTAACTCAAATTTTAAAGTGTTTGACCAGTGTTTATCACCCAACTTGAATAACACCTGACGAGCATGATACCTAATTAGAACACAAATATTTTTACTAGAATAATGAACCTTGAACTATGAGAAACAACATCCTTTACAAAAAATTCAACTTTAGACTTCCCCCAACTAACATTGAAACATATATTATTTGACAGAGTATCTACCTTTTTTGAAATTAAAAAACCTTATAGAATTATTAACATCTAGATGTATTCATTATCAACACTAGTATTTAGAATAATACTAAATCTCTACATCCTTCTCTACCACATCTCGATTGATAAATAACACAACATAAATCTTAATCTTGGATAACATTGGTTGAAAAATTATTTCCATTTGAATTTTTATCTATAAAAATTCATATTACCCCCTCCAAAACTCACTTAAAAACATCTATGATAAAAAGAATAAACCTTTCATCACTCTAAGTCTAAATGATCCTTTCTTGGTGTAGAAATAATTTTCCAAGAGATAATTACATGACTCATACTAGTTATTATTACATAACTCCCAATATATTGAATATAGATGAAATTTCCATCCCCATGGGTCATATCTCACCCTAAATTTCAAACAATGTAATCCCCGTTGATAAGTTAATTTCATCACTAAAACCAAATGTTAGTAAATATAGTGATTCTAAACTATATTTAATTCAATTTAATAGTCATTATCCATTTTTTCTCATTAAATTTCATATTCACCTTCCTATTTGGAAATAAACCTCATGATAAAGAAATAACAAAAAATCAAACAATATAATTCATAAAAATATGGAGTGGGAAATTTTATGAACCTCCTCAAACTGAGGGGGTGGTTAAACCCTGAGGTTAAACCGATGGTTTTTAAAAATTGGACTATCCAATGGATTATATATGACATAAAACACTTTTTCATTAGTTTCAATATTCATCAATTTAACCATTTTTTAGAAAATATTCATTCATATTGTGATATGTGATCTTAATATATTTGGTAATGGAACGATGTATTAAATTTTTCTATATGTCAATTTATATTTTTTCACAAAGTATAAATATAGTATGCCTTACTTCATCATTGAAATCTTTTGATAATTGCTTCTTCCTCTAAATTTGAAAGTCTTATTTGGTTAATGAGATGTATTTATATTTTTTCATTATAATAGATATCATCTACTATTTTTACTCAATTATCCTACTCATTTTCTTCTGATGATGAATCCTCCCCAAGATGAAAAATTTTGATCTACTATATCACCAACCATGTTTGTATCTAATATACATGATAGTTCATGATCTTTTATAGAATTAAATATAATTATAATAATTGGAGTATCTCAAATATAGCTTATTATTTACTTATAACATATATAATGATCCTACTTTGGATTAATTTATAAATAGTATGCCTAATATATTGTAAAAATAATATCTAGACATGCACTTGTACTATACACTAAGATTATAATTATCCTCATGAAAAAGGGGGGATCCAAATTTTCTCATCCTTGTGTTTCTCAATCTTGGTTCCAAAAATAATTAGAGTTGAAATTGGTTTGTAATAATGTAAACTCCCAACCTGGGAGCCACTGAACGGGGCTCCGAGCCGGTTGGTCAAAAGCCCTCAAGCGTGCCTCCCCGTACGCCAGAGGGTGCTGACTAGCTGCGAGGGTCTAGGAATTTATTCTTGGGGAGACTATACATTCTGTTATTAAAATAAAATACCATCGGAAGTAACCAAGCAATAGATTAAATGAATATAAATATAACAGTACAATGTCACTAGCATAATCAAAACCAAAAATACAATACTCAACTGAAAGGTAAAACATGCTATGACTATGCAAGTGCCAAGTGTCTACAATGAAACTAAAAGTAAAGACACAACGACTCCAAACGGGTCCCAACCCAGGTCTGGTTCCCTATTCCCTACTCCAACCCCAAACATCACTCAATCAAGGGATCTTTCCCATGTCCTGTCCTACAAGAACAAAGTATATTCGGGTACCAATCAGGCAGCCCAAGTAGGGTGTGAGTACGACTCAGTAGATCACCACCAAAAGTGTCAAAAACAATCCAGTCATAAGCAGTGTATGCAGTTCCATTAATAATAAAGCAAGACAATAGAGAAAACAAATATATTTATCCAATTAACCTTTCTTTAATACTTTAAACATCCAAGTTCCCGAGAACACCCAAAATGCAATGCTTGCTTCGACCTGTGTGGGAGCCTAAACTATTTCCCCTGTTCAATTCATAATTACTATGTCACAATATTTTGTTTATGAATAGCCAAATGAAACCATAGTACAAAATAAATGAAAGAGTGTAGAATTTCATGTCTAGAACACATGTGAGTATTTGTAGCATCAGTCCTTGTCTCACAACCCATGGGTATTTGGGGCATCAGTCCTTGTCCCATAAAATATCAAATTCATGCATGTCATTGGTTCTAGAATGCCATGTCTAGAACCTCTGTGGGTATTAGGAGCATCACTCCATGTCCCACAACCCTTTTTTCAAAAAAATAACCAATTCACATATACAACCATATTCAAATGTTTAATCATCTTTATTCTCCCATTATAACTCTCACTCATATAGAACTAGATCCACAATTCACAAAGAACCGCATAACCAAACCACCAATTAATTATTTATGCCACAACATTTATACAACTGCATACGCCTAACAAGATGAGACTGTGGGATTGGATTTAGACTACCTACCACGATTTATTGATGGAAGTTAGCCCAATGAAAATTCCCAAAATCCAAGTGGCACAACGTCGTCGATCAAGTTCTGGATCTAAATCCTTAAAACCAAAAAATAAGATCAAAGGAATTAAGATCTTGCAAAACTAGATCTAGATCCACAATCCTAGATCTATACCTTAACTCGTAGGTTTAGATCCATGGAAACGATGGAGATCTCTCATGAAAAGATGAAGGAAAGATAGAGGAAATAATGGAATAAACAACAGGATGAAATCAACTTACCGAAAGTAGAGAGGATCTTCAATTTGAGCCTTCAATATTGAGAAAAGGTGTTTGGATCGCCTTGGAATCTCTCCAAGAGGCTTTGGAAACACCTAGAAAGTGCCAATATAGATCCAAGGTCAGAAAATAAGGAAGTCCCAGGGTTTGGGTGGCTTTAAAAATGATTATTGGAATTAAAAACCATGTGCATGGTTTCCTGGAGAGTGGTGCACGGTTTGTCAAACCGTGCGGACCTCACTGTCTAGACTTTCACGGTCCGCACAGTTTGGTCACACAGTTTTTCAAACCGTGCGTAAACTGTGCATACCTCTCTGTCAAGTTCTTCTTTGTTAGCATGGTTTAGTCACATGGTTTGTCAAACCATGCACAAACCGTGCACAACCCACTACCCCTTTTTTTTACTTAAAAATTCACCCAAACTCACCCCAAGTCACTACTCCAAAATAGAGGTACTTCGAAACATCAAAAGTACCTGAAAAGGTGCCCGATATTGACTCCAAAAAAGGCTGGGATCTTATATTCTCCCCACCGTATAACAGCTCGTCCTCGAGCTGTACTCCCGAACTTCTCTGTTATTCCGAGCTAAAAATATCAGGCCATTAAGTCTGTATATCTGCCTCCCTTTACAATGTATCTTCTTGCACACATCCATGCTACCATAAAACACAAACTATCGGTACGGTCTTTCCCCTCAACACCTTCTCACTGCAATTCATCACACCTATCGGATGCTCCTCAAAGGACGCATTTATCTCTAGCTCAACATCATCCACATCGATCACATGATAAGGGTCGGGGTGATACTGTCATAGTTGTGATACATGGAAAAATCATGCATAGCACTATATTTCTATGGATGAGACAATTGGTATACTACCAACCTGACTCTCTTCACGATCTCAAAAGGCCCAACAAACCTGGGTGCCAACTTTTTCTGTCTTCGAATCCTGTAGTGACCCAAACTAGGTGATACCCAAAGAAAAACACGATCATCGACTATAAACTCTAGAGGTATCCCCCATCTATCAGCATAAGACTTCTGCTGACTTTGAGCTATAGTCATTCTTTTCTGAATCAACTGAACTTGTTCAGTCTTCTTCTGTGCGAGACTCAGTCCCAACAACTCTGACTCACCCGTTTCCATCCAGCATAGCGGTGATCTACATGGTCTACCATAAAGAGACTCGTATAGTTCCATCTATATAGTTTCCTGATAACTGTTGTTATAGGGAAACTCCACTAAAGCTAGGTGCTTCTCCCATGTACCATTGAAGTCAAGTAAACACACCCTCAACATATCCTCAATTAATTGTATAGTACATTCTGACTATCCATCTGTTTGCGGATATAAATCCATACTCAATAAAACATGCATACCAAGTGCCTTCTGCACACCCTTCAAGAAACGTGAATTAAACCGTGAATCACGATCCGAAACTATAGTTCGTGGCACCCTGTACAATCAAACTATCATTTGTAAATACAGCTCTCCTGACTTCTCAATTGTAAAAGTTTCCCTTATATGCATAAAATGTTCCACCTTTGTCAGTTGATCCACAATGACCCAAATAGCATCATTCTTCCTATGTTTTTTTGGAAGACCTATCATGAAGTCCCTCGTCACGTCATCCCACTTCCATTCTGGAATAGACAACAGTCATAGTAAACCTCTATGTCATTGATGCTCCGCCTTCACCTGCTAACAGGTAAAACATCATGTCACAAACCCTGTTATCTCCTTCTTCATGCCTAGCCACCAAAACTATCGTTGTAGTTCACAATTCATTTTGGTCACACAAGGGTGCACTGCCCATCTTGAGGCATGAAATTCCTGCATGAGCTCCTCTCACATGCTCATAGGAACAACAACCTGATTCTTCATATAAATGATATCATTCTCATTTATCTTCGAGTCTGAAGGTGTCTTCCCACCTTCAAAGTTTTCCCTCAAGGCTAAGCATCTAGTGTCCTCATAATTCTTGTCCCTGATCCATCTCAAAAGTGTATACTCCACTGAAACCGACACGAGTTTCATTTCTTCTTGTCTCTCCTGAACCACAACGTGCATTTTGGCTAGCAACGACATCATTCTACACTCGGCACTAGATTCCTGAACAATATGAGTCTGAGTCTTCCTACTCAAAGCATCGGCCACATCGTTTCCTTTCCCAAGTGTATATACTAGCTCAAAATCAAAATAATGCATATAATCAACCCATCTCTACTGTCGAAGATTAAAATTGCACTGAGAAAAGATTTACTTCATGCTCTTGTGATCAGTATAAACTGTAAACCTTTCACCCATGAGGTAGTGTCGCCAACACTTCAAAGCATAAACCACCACTGCCAACTCAAGGTCATGCGTTGGATAATTCCTCTCATGCGACCTCAACTATCGAGACCCGTATGACACAAATTTATCTATTTGCATCAACACAGCTCTGAGTCCTATCCCAGAAGCATCACAATACACCGTGTACTCTTCGCGTGATTCAGGTAGAGCCAAAATTGGTACCGACGTCAAATGCTTATTTAACTCCTGAGAAGATGTCTCTCAAGCCTCTGACCATTCAAACTTTACACCCTTTTTTATCAAGCCCTAAAGTGGTGTTTCCAAATGGGAAAAGTCTTGGATAAATCTCTTGTAATATCCAGCTAACCCCAGAAAGCTTTAGATATCGAAAATATTCTTGGGCTGCTCCCAAGAAATCACTGATTGCACCTTCTCTGGGTCCAGTGAAGCATCATTCTTTGAGATGATGTTTCCCATGAAGTGTACCTAATCAATCCAAAATTGACACTGGGATAGATTGGCGTATAGCTGATGCTCTCTTAGTGTACTCAGGATGATATCAAGATGTGGGACATGATCGTCATGAGTCTTGGAGTACGCCAAGATGTCATCCACAAATACTACCACAAACTGATCTAGGTACGGAAGAAATATCTTATTCATCATATCCATAAACAATACTAGTGCAATTGTTAACCCAAATGGCATTACAACAAACTCATAAAGCCCATATCTACTCCTGAAAGTTGTCCTTGGTATATCAGAATTCCGAACACTCAACTGGTGATACCCCAAGTCAATTTTTTGTGAAAACATAGGCTCCCTTCAACTGGTAAAATAGATCATCAATACGTGGTAGAGGATATCAGTTCCTTACAGTCATCTTGATAAACCTCCGATAATCGACACACAAACGTAAACTCATATCATCTTTCTTTGCAAACAGTACATGCGATCCCCATGGCGATGTACTTGGACAGATAAATCCTCTATCCTTTAAGTCTTCCAACTGAGCTTTGAGTTCTTGAAGCTCTGTCATTGCCATTATATATGGTGGAATAGTTACTAGCTCAGCTCCTAGCATGAGCTCAATAGAAATTTCAACATCTCTCTTAGGTGGAATCCCTGAGAAGTCTTCCGGGAATAAATCATGAAACAAATCAACCACTGGTGGAAAGAAATCTTTCCCAACACCTTCTTCATCCAATAAAAGACTAAAAACTTGGGCTGTGAGCTCTCCTAGTTGCTGATTAATTGGCCCTGCTCAGCTTTCCTGGATATCCCACTCCCCATGGTGAATGTAATGGTCACCCACAGGTGACATAAATGTCACCCTAAGATGATAACAATCAATGTGGGCTTAGTATGTGACAAACCAGTCCATACCCCGGATTTGGTTGAAGCCTGTCATATCAAGGATATGGAGATCCCACAGGTAACGGTGCTCCTAGATCTCAAGAGAACATCCCTTGCGCATACATATGTCTCTAGACTGTACCCCCAAAGGTGTGACTATCGTTATAGCCCCGCTCACAAACTCAACCGCCAAACTCAAACCATTAACAAGTTTTGTAGATATATAGGAATGAGAGGAACCGGTATCAAATAAGACATTAGCTAAAGTAGAATCCACAATAATTGTACCTCTCACTGTCAATGGTCCAACCTCTCTATTCACAAGTGTAGGCTATATTGCATGCAATTGTGCTGCTCCTCTTCCCTGTGATACCATCTAACTCCCCTAACTTGTACCACTCTGCTGATATGGGTGTTGCTACCCAAGAGCACCACATCTATCAACCTTACCACCTCATCCAGTAGGACTCCATATTTGGGACTGAAAGGGTACAGAGGATCCCGTTCCCACACTCTGACATTTTTTAGCTAATCCATCACCGCCTAACTCCTTTGGGTTCCTGTAGAACTTCTGGAGATATCCCATCCAACCAAGGGATCTGCATTCAATAGTGGGTCTGGGACATTGATTACGATAATGTCTCGGCCTTCCACACTAGTGGAAAAACACTCGAGTAAGGTCCTGTGTAACTGACCCCTCTACCAGGTTACTCTGTCTCCCACCTCCCTGGCATACATTCTTATAACTTTGTTTTCTACTCTAAAACGTTTCACCACCTGACTGTCCAGTAAAAACCATTTTTCTTCCACTAGAATCCTCCTTCAGGTTCCCCTTAGAGATGATAGCCTGATTTACTAATTCTGGAAACTTCTTCATCCTGAAAATATTCACTTGAGACTTAATTCCACATTTAAGTCCATCCGGAAATTGTCTTGCTGAAGTGGCCTCATCTGCTACCAATGCTGGAGAAAAACATTGTATGTCTGTAAAGCTTACAGTATAGTCCATTACAGACATATTTACTAGATTTAGCCTCATGAACTCAACCGCTTTCTCCTTTTTGAGCGTCTATGGATAGAAGTGCTCAAAGAACTTCTCCTGAAATTCCATCCACTCCATAGCTTCCAGCTGCCCATTCTGAGTCTGGATATCCCACAAGCATTTCTCTTGACCGTGCAACATGTAAGCTACTAACTTGACTCTCTTCTGAATAGGTGTATCTAGGTGGTCAAGTATAGTCTGAGTAGATTCAATCCAAAATAAATATTTCTCCAGACCACCCTCTCTAGTAAAATTTTGTGGGTGCTGCAACTGAAACTCCCTCATAAGATCAGACACACTTTTCACAACCCACCCTGGGTTTCTTTCCATCATTTTCATGAAACTGGTGAGGTTATCTTGAAACGTTTCCCCCACTTATTCAGTTGGTACTATTGGTGCCTTAGGTTCACCCATTAGAAGACCATTTCTAACTACCCCCTGCTCATCCTATCAACAAGCGTCATGTAGGCATAATTCTACAAAACCAAACATGCAGCTTAAAAACAGTTTACAATATTACCACAATTACACCCAACCAAATTATTAATATAACTTCACAATTATTTATTTAAATTTAAAAATTATACTCCATTTTCATTTCAATTTTACAAGAAAGGAAAAGAAATAGTTTAAGTTCAACAATCTACCCATAATCATTTTTCCTGTGCATGCCTAACATGATGCATGTCACAATAATTGTGAGTGCCTAGAATGATGCATGTAGATGAGAAACTCATTCCATTCTGGGCCATGAATCAATACTTAACAAATTCCAGAAATAATAATCACATCACACAGTAAGTGCATCAACCAAGGTGAAATAATATTCAACTATAACGAAAAACAGCAATAACAGCAATCCCACCTTGAGTACTTGAGTTTTCCCCAGTACATGGGTTTGCAACTCCCATGCACGAGCTAATTATCAATCACCGACATTCCCTAGTCTCCTTTCAACCTTCCCTAAATAGTAAGACAAAAAAAGAATAATAATGAAAAGACCTCGCCCTCTGATACCACTTTGTAACGTCCGGACCTAGGGGCCACTGAACAGGGCTCCGAGCCGGTTGGTCACAAGCCCTCAAGTGTGCCTCCCCGTATGCCAGAGGGTGCTGAATAACAGCAAGGGTCTAGTAAGTCAGTCTTGGGGAGACTATACCCTCTATTATCAGAATAAAATACTAGCAGAAGTAACCAAGAAATAGCAGAAACACATATAAATATAACAGTACATTGTCACTAGCAAAATCAAAACTAGAAATACAATACTCAACTAAAAGGTAAAACATGATATGACTATGAAAGTTCCAAGTGTCTATAATGAAACTGAAAGTAAAGACACAAAGACTCCAAACGGGTCCCAACCCACGTCTTGTTCCATCTTCCCTCCTCCAACCCCAAACATCACCCTATCCAGTTCTGTTGCCCTTGTCCTTTCCTACAACAATAAAGTCTATTCGGGTACCAATTAGGCAGCCTGAGTAGGGTGTGAGTACGACTCAGTAGATCACCACCAATAGTGTCAAAAACAATCTAGTCATAAGCAGTGTATGCAGTTTCATTAATAATAAAGCAAGATAATAGGGAAAACAATTATATTAATCCAATTAACCTTTCTTTAATATGTTAAACATCCAGGTTCCCAAGAACACCCAAAATGCAATGCCTGCTTTTTCCCGTGTAGGAGCCTAAACCATTTCCCCTTTTCAATTCATAATTACTATGTCACAATATTAAGTTTATGAATATCCAAATGAAACCATATTAAAAAATAAATGAAAGAGTGTAGAACGTAATGTCTAGTACACATGTGAGTATTTGGAGCATCAGTCCCTGTCTCACAAGCCCATGGGTATTTGGATCATCAGTCCTTGTCCCAAAAAATATCAAATTCATACATGTCACTGGTTATAGAACGACATGTCTAGAACCTCTGTGGGTATTAAGATCATCAGTCCATGTCCCACAACCCTTTTTCAAAACAAATAACAAATTCACATATACAATAATATTCAAATGTTTAATAATCTTTATCCTTCCATCATAACTATCATACATATTCAACTAGATCCACAATTCACAAAGAACTGCATAACCAAACCACCAATTAATTATTTATGCCCTGACATTTATAAAACTATATACACCTAACCAAATGAGACTGTGGGATTGGATTTAGACCACCTACCTCTATTTATTGATGGATGTTAGCCCAACAAAAATCCCCAAAATCCGAGCGGCACAACATCGTCGATCAAGTTATGGATCTAAATCCTTAAAACCAAAAAAAAATAAGATCAAAGGCATTAAGATCTTGCAAAAATAGATCTAGATCCACAATCCTAGATCTATACCTTAAATAATAGGTTTAGATACATGGAAACAATGGATATTTCCAAGGAAAAATCAAGGAAAGATAGAGGCAACAATGGAAGAAAGAACAGGACGAAATCTACTTACCGGAAGGAGAGAGGATCTTCAATTCGAGCCTTCAATCGTGAGAAAAGGAGTTTGGATATCCTTGGAATCTCTCCAAGAATATTTGAAAACACCTAGAAATTTCCAAGCCCGATCCAAGGTCGGTAAATAATGAAGTCCCGGGGTTCATGTGGTTTTAAAAAGGATTTTCGGAATTAAAAACTGTGTGCATGGTTTCTTAGACAGTGGCGTACAGTTTTTCAAACCGTGCACAAACAGTGCGGACCTCACTATCCAGATTTGCATGGTCCGCATGATTTGGTTGCATGGTTTGTCAAACCATGCATACCTCTTTGTCTAGTTCTACTTTGTTGTCATGGTTTGGTAGCACATTTTTTCAAGCCATGCGCAAAAATTACATAACCCACTGCCCTTTTGTTTTAGTTAAAAGTTCACCCAAACGCACCCCAAGTCACTACTCCAAAATAAAGGTACTTAAAAACATCAAAAGTACATGAAAACGTTCCTAAGATTGACTCCATAAAATTATGTGATCTTACAAATAATGTGTATCAAAATTATTTAGAAACTCTATCACATAATTAGATTAAGAAATAAAATTTTAACTATCTTTCTAAACAATTTATTTCCCAAGAAAATAATAAAGTTAACTAATAATTGTCAATTAAAATTATATAATGAAAATAATAGAAGATTAATCCATAGATTTATGTTTTATTATACTAAAAAGGATTTCATCCAAATATAAAATTATTATAAAATATACTTACTTGTATGTATTCTCATAGAGTTTGGGATAAACACCACCCATTTTTAATTCTAACTACTTTAATTTATAATTTGTCCTAACATACCATAGTCATGGTGTCTGTGTCTGATTTTACAAGTCCTTATTTAACATGAATACTTTGGTTTCATCATTTCAAATCAATTCTCCCAATGTTTTCAATATAAACCTCCTCTTAAAAAATGTTATTCACAAATATCATTTTTATATCCATCCAGTAAGTATTGAATACTCTTCGTATCACTATTATACAGATGTTCCTTATTGATTTATGATGATATACTAGGAAAAAGATTTCCTCGACATAGATTCCTTACATGAATTCATAGACTTTACATACTAGATATTTCTTATTTTATATCATAGTGTGATATTTATGTTTCTTTAAATGTTCCCTTGTTTGAATCTTTTTGATTTGATCTAATTATATATTCTTGGATATAACCCACGATTCATCATTTTTCTATTTGTCAAATAATATTGGTTCTATCATTTATGATTGTGAATAATTATTTACATCCATAATCATTTATGATGTTTTGGTTCGTATCTAACTCCATTATATTAAATGGATTAATTTTTCTATTTTTTTTATTATATATGGTAAAATATTTTTTTTAGAAGAATATGGCCTCCCATTGTAATTCCACATCAAAGTATTCATCATTTGGGGAATTATTTACAACTTTTGTGATTTTAGAAAACTCTTCATTATCGTCACTCCATTCATGAAAGTATTAAAATATAATTTTTTCTATATTTTTAATTATTGTTATTAATTTCATTACTCTACAAATTTTTATTCAGCCTATTATTGTAGTATTTGTAGGCCTTAATAATTATCAAGTATCTTAAAAATCATTCATCTATTGTGTAACCATACTTCTTTTTATTTACCTATTTATTCTAAATGTATAATAGACTTCCACAAACTCAAAAATGTTTTAAAGAGGGTTTCCTTAAATTTTATGTTTCGAAGGGTTTCTGATAATCTTCTAAGATTAGTTCTACATAGTTTTCACTATACACAATAAACGAAACTACCTCCTTCTAGTAGTGATGACAGACTCCACTCTCAATGAAAAATGTCTTGGCCATATTATTCTCTATATATTTTCATCATTCAATAACTCCATTATACTATATAGTTCTTAATGAGAAACCTCATGATCATTTTAATGTTTATAAACATAGTTTTACACTATAATAGATGTTTAATCCATTCTATTATCATTTCTTATGATTTTGATAATGTGTTGGGTCTTATTTGTTACTCTCCTTTAATAATCCTTCATACACTCCATGACTTCAATCTTGACCTACATGAAAAGAAACGTAGTTTATTCTTCTATAATTATTAAAAAAAATAGGATTTTATACTAATTTATGTGTGTCTAGTCAATACATAGGGTTAAATATGTAAATATAAACTAGATCAACCAGATTAGATGCCTTTTTCTGGAATTCTAAATATTAATTGGGTACTATATTTCACTGCATACGTGCATTACATGTCTTTTCATGATTTTCTTCAGATTTTGAATATCCAATATATAAATTAGCTTAGGTAAGATCTCTATGATCAATTGGTGAACTTTTCGAAGCCTCTATTTCCATAAGTTGTTATCCTCTTCAATAGCAAGGAGTTTTGTTTTTTTCTATTATCCACATAATATATATTTTTATTCATCATTCCTAATTTCATGAGGGAGTCTTCATCATTTCTATTATTAATTCAACCCTTCAAGTTGACTATAATCTCATGTTAAGAATAATAGAGTTTAAATCACATGAAAATTAGTGTGTCATAGGCTATCATCATAGAGAACTTATTTCATGTTATGTTAATTACTTTTTTATTGAATATTTTCACATCCTTTTATTTTAAAATATCAACCATTTTCATAAAACCTTATTCCATCAACTCTACCACTCATTTTATTTCAAGATTCTAATATTCCCATTCATGTGACATGAACACTGAAAATTAATGATCCAGGTGTTATTATTATTTGTATCATTGACAATGAATTGTGTCAGGTTTTCCTCCCCACTCTTCTACTTATTTGTCCATGAGATTATCTATTTGGTTAATGAATAAAATATAATTTCATATTTATTTCCATCATAGGTAGTGTAGTCATACTCATGTTCATCTTCTAGAAGAGTGTATCAATTCCCACGTGAAATCTTTTTAGGTTTTTATCATTCATTTATCATTGACTTCCATGCTTGTAATCACACCTTCATATTTTTTTCAATCAACTATTTTATGATACAAGTGTGAATAATGGATGAAATATCTATAAAATATATTTATTTTATGAATTGAAGGTTATGGTCTTATTATCTATTATTTATTTCTGGGTTCTTTTCATTAAAACGGGTCCTCAATTATTCACAAAATTACATGATGTGACCAAAATAGCCAAAAACTTACACTTCATAAGATAAAAAAATTCTCTATTTCATTCTTACACATGCATACAACCTTTGAAAAGATATTTATTGTTTATGAACCTTAAAAAAATTGATGATATTTTCCAAATATATGTCTCACTTGGTTATAAGATGTCATTTTGTACCTATGATATATTCATATCAATGTAAATATCAAAATCCTTAATCTCCCCTTTTATTATAATAATTTTTTATTATTTTTAATTCCTTAGTCTCATAGCTAGTTCCACTTTTACCCATCAACCTTGGTCTTTTCTACTACAAAATTTTCTCAAAAAATTCTGATCCTCATATAACCCTTTCTAATAATTATCTATCTAATAACGTTCTTAATTAAAACTTCTTCCTCAACTCCCTTGATTTCATTTCAGAATAAAATTAATTTCTCAATATTACCACTTATTAATCATGTGATTTAATGTTATTATTAAGTTAATATCATAATATTTATGTTAATAAATAACCTTACCTTATTATTCAATATTTAGCGTGATTTTTTCTATATCTACTGATTTTACTTGAATGAATGATTGATCTTATGACTCATTTTATAGTCTATCGAAATCTACATTGATCTAATATAAAAACTCATAATATTATTTCATAAATCCACCAATGTTTTTATTCATGTATATTTTAAAATAAAGATCTTGAATACACCCTCTTAGGTACCACAATAAGGTAGAAAACACATTTTGTTTGATTTTAATCCCCATATTCATATTACTATTTTCAACTATAAGAATAATAGTATATTATATACCTAAATTAACCCATATTTCTACTTCCTCTATATAATATTCATTATCATCTTCTTCTTTTCTCACTATGCTCTTTATCTGAAACCAATCTCCATATGAATTTCCATGATTTAAGTCTGTTATAGGTTTCCATCTCCAACATAGCTTCTATATAATTTATTCTTCACCTTCATCATCATCATCAAATACTCTTGGGAAACTTTCTACATTGTTCTCAACTCCATCACATTGAAAACATGTCAAGGATAACTTGCCTTTTAATCTGCCCCTTCTTCTCTTTAATTTCCTTTCTATATGAGATATTAATTCATCGATTAGGTATTCTACCTCATCTCAATTTTTTTATAGAATAATATTTCATAGATTTAAAAAATATCATACCTTTATTGACTTGGAATTTTGTGTTAACACACATATCATTTCAACTAGACTGATTTGTAGATCATTTAATTAATGTAATGTGACATACCCATCTTTCAGAGTTGATATATTCATATTATAAAGTGGTGGTTCACTTTGCATAATATTATTTTCAATATAAATATATTTATTATATTCACTAAAACCTTATATTTCTCCAAAAAAAAAATCTGGTTAATGAATCCATCAATATTTTCATCAAGAAACGTATTTAAGTCAATGACCATATTGTTGACCACTTGAATCATAGAATTATTCTTCATATCATTACCC
This sequence comes from Viscum album, assembly GCA_963277665.1. Classification (NCBI taxonomy): domain Eukaryota; kingdom Viridiplantae; phylum Streptophyta; class Magnoliopsida; order Santalales; family Viscaceae; genus Viscum; species Viscum album. The sequence goes on along the minus strand of OY728136.1, from coordinate 401,152,628 downwards.
TCATATATGTTAGATAATTTATCCCAATGTTCATTATCCCTAGTGTATCTCATCACCATAATATTAATTTTTTATAGGGATCCCTATAAATAATTTTGATCTTTGAAATCAACATAGAGAAAAAATTTATCTACATTTTTTCAATGGAATGTTCTGATAGATCAATAACATATATCACATGTATTATATTACGGAAAAATATATCCAAGTAGATAATAAGTGATATATAATTTTGTTATTCTATATTTTATATTTACTTACATCAAATAATGGAATCAATTTTGAATTTAATATGTCATTCACATCTCAAAATGAAAGATTCAATGTATGTAACCTCAATTATAATACCACTTGGTGTAACTTAAGGCACCCAAAGAGGGGGTCGAATTAGGGAGTGAACTTTTTATTTCATTATATTGGAACCTATTCCCATGTTGGCAGGTATGCATTGAACCTATTTTTATTGATCACATATCCATAAAAAATAAAGTATAATATATTGATAATGTCAAAGAGAAAAAATTTCTTTTCATAAAGAAAATGGATAATATATGTAGAATAAATAGAACATTGTTCCATTAAACTAGAATCATATATGAGTCACTAGTTTTGTCGATAAAAATTTCATTCATAGTAACTCTATATCAAGATCACTAGCTTTACAGTATAATTTAGGGAGTATCACACTTCCTCCCTTGGAATACTTCAACTAACTCCTTTTATGCTCACTTATTTGGAAGAATGTCTTCTCAGTTAATCTATATGATGGTAACATCCACGTTAAGATGAATATGAATTATTTTTTTACATCAAGAAATATATAATATGATTCTTTAAAGTAATTAAAAAATTAAATAATAATCAATAATAATATTTAAATAAAAAAATCCATTCACACAAATCATCTATGGTTTTCACCTAGGTACCTTCACTAAGGTGATTCCATTGTTAAAAAGATTCTCAGATACCTTCACGCATGTATGGGTCTCTCAAGTGTTCAATCTTAAATATATTTTCCTATCATCTATTATTTAGGAGCTCTCCCTTAGGTTTTTTCATGAATATTCCCTCAGTCATGTATGTTCACCCTTATGTCGCATAAGGAACCAGATTTGTGAAGCTTTATTCATGTAGCCATGTTCATGGAACTATCTTTTCATTAAAATATTTGTTATTAACCTCATTGAAAATAAATATTCACAATTATTAAATCACTTATCAATATTCCTAGAATCGTTTCAATATAGGTGTGTTCTGTTATGTATGATTCATGGAAATTCCTTCATGTAATTGCCTTTTATTTTCCCAGTTCATGTAAGTGTCTTTGTGTATATATCATATGTGGGGACTAAGAATTAATCAATTTTCAAAATCAATTTTTACTTTTAAAATAAATAAATTATTGGATTAACAACTATTTATATGCAAAACCCAATCATTCTTTAATCCCTTGTTCTTTCAAAATTCATGATTCACCTTTCACATAGCTCAACAATTTTTACACCTCACATGCATAAATATCATAACTCATGTGATGCCTGAAAAGAAAAAAACCCTACTAGAATGAAACTTTTCTAACTTGAATAAAATGAATTGAGTAGTTTGAAGTAGTTTCCTGTTCATAAAAAGTCCACTTTTAACTTTATCTAATTTATTACAAACATCTAAACATATCCCAAGTTCTTCCCTTTGATTCCAGGACAAAACGACTTATAGAATCATTGACTTCTATAAGTCTTCATTTTCAACACCTTTTTACAGATAAGACTCAATCATTGTACCCTTACACACTGCAACCATATTGAAAAAAAACACAACATCATTCTGCAGTTTAGATCTCCTTTATTTCTAACATAATCTAACCTTAAGGAAGAATAACATATATTTGAAAGGCTCCCCATAAAATTATTCAATTGGATCTATTCCAAAGGAATAATGATAGATATTATTATAATAAAACACAACCAAGGGAATGTGATACACACACAAAATTCAAAAATCTAGAACATCTGCATGTAATATGTATTCTAACTTTTAAATGGTATCCTTCAGCTGGTTGTCTGACTAAAGATGAAAATTAATTCTATATCATAGTTGATTGGAAAAGTGAAATAAATACCTCCCTTGTTTCATGAGGTAAAATGAGTGTCTTGATTAGAGATGGTTGTCTATGATAGACCAAACATATTCATTATCTATTGCACATACTATATCACCAAGAACATTCATTGGGATTTACTCCTTGATCTCTAAGAAATGAAAAACATCATCCAATGATCCCCAATCAACTAAATAAAAACATATTATCCCTGATATTAAGCTAAACTAGTGATAAAATTCATCAATATATCCTTATATTTCAACTTTGAAACATATAATGGGTTTAACAATCCTCCATGAATATAAACCTATACTGGAACCCACTGAATAACTGAATATCATGAAAAAAACACTACCAATATCCCCTTCAAAATAAACCAAAAAAATTGATCCTAGTATCATGGTATAGATTTGATATACTATGATGCACTACTAATGGGAAGTTATTAAATTTGTAACAAACCATCTCACTCACTATGTACCGCATAAAGATCTTTCCAGAAAAAATCTTATATTGATCATGTTGTTTTAGGACCAAAGATCTAAAAAGACTTGAAAATTAGAAAGTATCTTATAGAATAAGGTTTTTGAAAGCTCTAAATATCAAATTACCATAGAAAAACATTTCATGAATATATAATTCATGTAATCATATCCACACACCTCTAACATAAAATATATGAGAAATATAAATTGCTCATAGAAAATAACAAAAACTGAAAATAGTTAAATAGAATGGTAATTAGCTAAAAAGATAGGGATTTATATGGTTTATAAAATAACATTTATCTAGTAGAAATAATAAAATTCAATATAATTAAAAAATTATTACAGTAGAACAATTACTCCAAATGTAAATATAACAGAATATTAAATGAAATAATTTCATTTATTGTTAATGTGATGCTACTCAATTTATTTATAAAAGATAAACGAAGCTATATTCTATTCTTGTCAAATACACTAACATTTGAATACTAAGGAATGATTCTCCTTAATCATGGAACCCAAAAATAGACATTAAAGTTCACCAACTTCACTATTATATTCTAATAAATTGGGAAAAAATCAAGAAAAAATTTATTGACTATTCTTTTGTATCCCTTCAGAATAAGATTACATATCCTTCAAGAAAATATAGATTGTTGTTATAGAACCAAATTACATCCTCTTACATTCACATTTCCAGGTTTTGTTGTGTCTAGTCCTAGACTACTTCCATTCAATGCATCCATCATGGTTCAATATTATGTTCTATAAGATATTTCTTCTTGAATAAACCAGATAGAAAAAAATATATATTAGAGAATCCAAAAAATATATCAATTATGAATCATTTTCAAGGACTGACCAATAATTTCTCTAGGCCCCATGTAATTATGGTCCAAAAAATTCTTTCATTTGGAATATTATTTTCAGTTAAAACTTCTAACATATCATTAATACTAATTCTTCCAAGCCCCACTAAAGTGTAGAATTACTATAGACTTCCCCTATCTATAAGTTTTGATGGAATATGAATTATATTCTAGTTACCTTTAAACTTCTTTAGTTTCTGTACTAAATCCTCTATGACATTTTTGGTTTAATTATTACACCAATTGAATATTATTTATCCTAGAGTGAAATATTTGGTTCTATGAAAATTTAATATCACCTTGGTAGTCACAATACAACCGAAAAAATTTATATCATCCTTATGATCTTCAATATAAAAACATTCAACCCCGCTAACTATATCCCTAACTCTATATTAGATATATTTTCAACATCCATGGATGATAGTTTTCACACATCAACATTTTTAAATTATTTTATTTTATTATTTCATGGCTTCGGTTAGCCTCATCAAGGTTCAGGTTGAGCACTGGTCTATAATTTTTGACGCTTAATTATTTTGGTGGGTTTTAGGCTGATGCGAGGGCAGCACACAGTTGGCGTTGACCATGTGGTCGGACAAGGTGTCTTCCATTTTTCTAATGTTTGAGATAAATAAAACGTTATGTAAAAAAATAAGCTAAATGGTAAAACAATAAAAATAATATTATTATTATGTTTATAATAATTTAATTATTAATGAAGTGTAGTTATTATTATTAAAATTATTATTGATATTATTATAATTAAAAATAAAATGAACATTATTGTGATAATAATAATAATAATAATGTCTTATTAATGTTTTATAATTATTAAAACTAATTATGATTTATTTATAATAATGTTTAATTAATAATGAATGTTTTTTTATACTAAGAACGTTTTGACAATGTTTTATTATTATTATTACTATAATTAAGATATTATTATTTTTAGTATCATTAGAATCTTTTTTATTATTAAAATTACTACTATTATTATTATCAAAATTCATAATAACATTTTTATTATATTTTTATTTTAATTTTATCTTAGTTTTATTTTTTTAGGGGGGAAAACTCTAAGGTACTTCCCCTTCCTCCCCACAGATCGCACCTCCAACCCCTGGTATCCTTAGCATATCACAACCCCCCCCCCCAGCTCTTGTGTTCCGGACCTCGCCGCTCCGGATCCCACCCTCATCGGTGCTCCAGTCTCACCCTCCCCTGCACTAGGTGTGATAGCCTGCTCCCCCATCTCTAGCTTATCTAGCCATGCCCTCCACTACCCTAGGCAGGATGGCCTACTCCCCCCTCCCCACACGTCCGACCATCATCCCCCTCTCCAACCTTCTTCTCCTATTCCATAGTGACTCTAGAAGACCCTCCCTGCCCCATTTTTCATTTCACGGCACACTAGTGGAGACCCTCCTATTTGGCATGGAACACTGGCCACACAACCCCTCCTCTAAATGGTGTGATCTTGGCCAGCGTCGTCCCATCCTACTTCGGCGCCCTCTCTCGACTATTGGTCCACTTGGCTGACATCCCTCTCCCCATCTATTTTTATTATTCCATTTCTTTTTGGAATTTCATTCATATTGGCCAAAATCTAATCGTCAGGGTTATTGTTTGGCTCTTTCCCTCATTGTATAGGTTTTTTGGTTGGCCCGTGAGGTCTCGATCTCCCTCTATTTGAAATTTTACTCCATTCACACTTAGAATGACATAGGTGAATTTGGGTTAATCTTTTATGGTGCATTCCTTTAACAATTTCAGTAATAAAACTATTTATTTTACTTGATTAGAAGCATTATTTTACTCCTAATTGGTCTTATATTGTGTTTTTAAATTTTTTGGAGTTGTTAAAATAATAGTTTTAGTGTGTTTTTTTGAATATGAATATTTGATCATATGAATAATGAGTCTGATTAAGTCCCAATGTTGTTTCAATAAATTTGTGTATGTGGTTAGCATTTTGGTAATGCTTGGGATATATTATTGGGCTGTTTTTATTGTAGTATAGATTGACAAAAAATAATTTTTATGGTGAATATTTAATTAAAATTTTTTTAACTGAAAATATTTGATACGATTCCTTTTTACTAATAGGTGAGATTTGAGGTTTTATGAATAATATATATTTAATTATGTTTTGATGGTAATTTCTTATTTTTGAACATTTTTTGGTGTATTTGGTTTGAAAATGTTGTAATTTAGTAATTGTGTTAAACTTTATTTTACAGAAAGGGGATTTATAGATTTAAGGGGATTGCTTTGTTTTTTCTAAATAATGTGGATTGTTTGGTTTAGTTTTCAAGCGATGGTTTTTTTGGAAATGGTTCTTTTGAGCGTCCTCTGGGATAGTTGATGTGCCCTTGGATGTTGGCATATCAATGGGTGCACTATGTTCACACAAGTATTTTCCCTAAAATGAATATGATACTTTGAATTGGTACTTTTGTCGAAACCTGTATTTTATAAGAAGATATTCTTTTCTAAATGTTTCTAGTATCTTCATGTGGCTTTTTAAAATAATTTTAATTGAAATCCCTGAAAATATTCTCATTTGGATTTTTCTGTATGTTTTGTGGATTGTTTGGAACTTAAGGGCCTCTTTGGAATTGAAAATGTAAAATTTTTATTTATGTGATGTTTTGGTTAATTCTTTTGAACATGTCAATTTAAAGGCCGGTTTAGAACTTTTATCTATAGTGTAAAAGTTTTGTTGAATCTTTAAAAGGATTGTGTTTGGGATGTTTTGTACCTGTTTGGAAACCTTGTTATTTGGGGAAATGTTTTAAATGGTTATATGTTATAGCACCCCAGTCGGCACCTTTGATGATATGATGTCAATATGTGATATAAGTATGTATGTTTATATTAATGGGTAACAAGTATAGGGAGTATCCAATTATGTTTTATCATATAGAGTGTCAGTGTTTGGGGTAGGCAAGTACTGCAGTGGCAGGTAAGGTGAGTCACGCATGTGATGGGCCTCCAATTTAGACAGTCTTACTACCACTATGGGTTCCTTGGAATCTTTTAGATGATCACATGATGGTTGTTTTCTAGACCTGATTAGACATCTTAGTACCCCTAGAGTTGTAGATAGGCCAGGTGGGTTGTTCCACCAGTGAGTCTAGGTTAGATAATCTATTTGGTCATGGACATAGGGGCTTCACCGTACACCTACAGGTGGTTCCGAACCAAGTATGTACATGGGCTTCTCGATATGTTTAGGATCACCCATGGTTAATGACTATATCGAATCGTTTACTTCTATTTATTTTAGTTTTTAGCCTATAATATTTATTTATTTACAACTCATAATAGTTTTTTATTTCTTGGGTATTGGTTTGGGTTTAAGTTTCAAAATGGGAATTTTTTTTGAAAAAATAATGGAGTGATGTGCGTTCTCCTTTAAAAAAATCATAAGATTATTTTTATTAAATAAAATGTGGAAACCCTATTTTTATAATTGCATTTAAAACATTTTTAATAGATTATGTTGGGAAAGGTAATACTTTGATACATTGTTTTATCTTTATCTTTCCGACTGAGCATCTTGGTGCTCATTCCTATCTTATCTTTTCATATATAGGTCCAGTTTTTGTTCAAATTTTCTAGGATTGACTGCTCGATGTTGGCATAGGTTTGGTTTAGTGGGTGGGTGATGGCCTAGAAGGTCACATGGAGGTATGTAGAGCTTTTATTATTTTCTCAATTAGTGGTTATCTATATTGTTTAGTTTTTATTTAATTATTTATTTTTCTTTCTTTTATGGGAAAAATCATTCCCACTCATTAGTTTTGATACCCAACACTAATTACCATCTCAAGGGGATTAGTAAATCCCCTTTAGACATTTTGTGGACTAGCTTAGGTGATCGGTTCAGGGTTGACCAGGGTTCATTTGTGACCAAATTGTATCAAAGGGGTCCTTTTTATTTGGGATGGCCGGTAGAAGGATATTAGTACTATTGAGACTCGAGAAATAGGTGTGGGAAGAGCATCACAAACACTCTCTTGCATTGAACCTCGAGTTACTAGGGGTATTCTGGACATGAGTCTTTTTTCATGGGATTTTTTAGATTGAGGGATGACAATAGGGGAGAATCGGGTTATGTTGTGACCACACATGGGGTGGTTACCCATGTTGAGTCCAAGTTCCCAGTTCAAGGTCCACTTAGTGTCATTATTTACTTGGGTAATGACTCACCACCATGTCGTTGAGTTAGGAATAGACACCAGTCCATCATTCTAATGGTATTTTGTTGGTTGTGTTTCATTTTGATCTCAATTTATGTGAGTATGTGTTGAAAAATGAATGTGGTTATGAAATAGGAAAAGGGTTTATTTCAAATTGTTTTGAAATTGGTGAAGTAGGTTTTTAAAAAGGAAGTGTTTGATTTAGAATGTTTTTTATGTTTTTGGATTCAAAGAGGAAAAGATATTTTTGAACCTTGGAACTCCTTATGGAAGATCACATGTGTGTGAGTATGTAAGAAGATTGTGGGGGTCACTTGTTTTCGGATGATGTAAGCAGGATTGGATGAATCCACATGTGACAGCTTATAAGGTTCCATAGGTGAGTTTTTAAATTTAAACAAAATGGATGTTTTTAAGAGTATTTTTTCCCTGTGTTCGTATATGTTTCGATTATGAGCCTGTTTCCCTTGGATTGGGATGTTTCATTGATTGAGTCTTTCATTGATGTTGATTTTAGTTGTGTTTTTCATGTTTTTCTGAGTGTGTCGCCCAGAATGTTTTTTAATGTTCCTAGTGATTAGTGAATGTTTCTATTTATTCTTGTTTGTTACATATCATTTGTGTTTTTGGAAGCCAGTTAGATGTAGATGAGTGGTTTTATATAAGAATAGCATGTCTTCGGGTTGTTGGGAACTCCTAGGGTCAATAAGGTCTGTACTGTTTCTAGTTTGTTTGAGGGTCCAGTTTAGGATTAGTAAAGATGGGATGTCTCATCATCGTTAGAGTTTGGGGTGTATTTGGTGGTGTTCATTTGAATCAACATAAGAAAGACTGATTTAGGGACTGGAGGATGCAAATTCCTGACTGTGAGGCATGAGATTCTTCAACCATCAAGGCCCCAGCCATAGGACTCAAGGTGAATCTTGTGCACACTCAAGAGTTATTGAGGGTGTGTAGATCCTTGGTCTGGATCATGTTTTGAGGTTTGGTATGGGAATAACCAAAGTTTCCTTTTTCTATTTTTATCATCATCGTAATATCATCATTTTTTGGGTGGGTTGATGAGCTTGTTCCACTTAAATCCAAGAGACCTTATCTTTTCTTAATGTGGTTTCTAAATCGTATAGATTCCATGAAGGGTGTTGGGACTGTGTACAAACAAACCCATTCAGAATTTTGTTTTGGTCTTCGTTGTGTTTGTTAGGGGAATTTTTGGTTTCTAGAAAATAATGGGTTGTGTTTTTGTGCCCTTTCATGGTTTTATGCACCTCTCTATGGGTTTTACTCTAGGGTGTTTCAGTTTTGTAGGGGATTCCTCCATCCATGTTTCCCTATGTGTAGTTTTTCACATTATGGTTTTAATACTAGTGGTTGAGTTGTTTTACTAGCTTTGAGAAATTTGGTGAGTTCGGGCTAGGAATTACCTAGTATACGGTGGCAGTGAGGATTTTATTTGGTTGGTATGTGAGGTGTTTAGTTAATTTATCATCCTCAGGTTGTTGGGTTGTTTCATAGAAAATATTTTGTTCAAGTATCAGGGGAGTTTTTTGGACCATGTAGAGAAATTGAATGAGTTCGGTTTAGGAGTTCCCTCTTTGACCCCCCCCCCCTATGGGTGGTGTTTTTGGCTTTCAAGGTTTCTGTGATAGTGAATTCTTGTAGCAGGGAGAACCCTCCTGTGTTCCCCCTCCATTTCAGGTTGTGGTTCTTCTTGAATTGGTTGGGTGTGACCTATGGAGAGTGTGGTCATCCTGGGATCCTCTGTTTTCCTTTTTTTGGGGGAATGGACTCGAGTCTTGGTAAACTAATGACTTTGTAACTTTCTAGGGGAATAATGTTTTGTGGTGGGGATAATTTTCAAAACCCAACCTTTTTTGAATTATTTTATTTTATTATTTTTTATATTCAGTTAACCTAAAAAATGTGTGGGTTGAGCGATGGTCTATAATTTTTTATGCTTAATAATTTTTGTGGGTTTTGGACCGGTGCATGGGAAATGCATAGTTGGCGATGACAGTGAGGTCGAACCAGGTGTTGTGTAGTTGTCTAAAATTTGATATAAATAAAATTTTATGTAAATAAATACCTTAAATGTTTAAACTATAATAATAATATTATTATTGTTTAGATAATAATGTTATTATTAATGAAGTGTTACTATTATTGTTATAAAAATTGTTATTTCTCTTTTTATAATTAATAATTAAATGAACATTATATTTATAATAATAATAATAATTCTTTATTAATGTTTTGTAATTATTAAAAATATGAATGATTTATTAATAATAATTTTTTATTAATAATAAATGGTTTATTATACAAAGAACATTTGGACATTGTATTATTGTTATTATTACTATTCTTAAGATATAATTATTATTATTAGTATTATTAAAATCTTTGTTACTATTAATATTACTACAATTATTGTTATCAAAATTTGTATTAACATTTTTATTAAGTTTTTATTTTAATTTGGTTTTAATTTGATTTAAATTTTATTTTCTTGAGGGAAAAAACCCTAAGTGTGCGGCCCCTTCCTCCCCACGGATCATACCTCCACCCCCTAGTTTCCTCGGTGCAGCAGCACCCCCCCCCCTCATTCGGCTCTTGTGTGCCTGACCTCACTACTCTAAACCCCACCCTCACTGGTGCTCCAGAAACATCCTCCCCAACCCTAGGCACAATGACCTGATCCCCCCTCCCCAGCCCGTTTAGTTGCACCCTCCCCTACCCTAGGCGTAACGACCTGCTCCACCATCCCCAGCCCGTTTGGCCACACCCTCTCCTACCCTAAGTGTGACAGCCTACTCCCTACTCCCTAGCTGTCTGGCTATCATCCCCCAGACTGACCTACTTCCCCTACTCTAGGGGGCCTCTGGTGAACCCTCTCTGCCCCCTTCTACTTTGTACAGTACACCAGTAGAGCCCCTCCTACATGGCGTGACAAAATGGTCTCGCGGCCCCTCCTCTAGATGACGCACTCCCTACCTGCATCGTCTGGTCTTGCTCAGGTGCCCTCTCCCAGTTAGTAACCCACATTTCCAAAAACCATCTCCCCTTCGGTTTTTAGTATTCAATTTCTTTTTCGAATTTCCTTCATATTGGATGGAACCTAATCATCAGGGTTCTTTTTGGGTATTTCTCTTGTTGTGTAGGTTGTGCCGTTGGCCCGTGAGGTCTCAATATTGTTGGCACCAGGTATGCAGCGGAAGCCCCAAATAGGTGGGTTTTAAAAAAAATCCACCGACAGTCGACGTTAACATGTCGACGTCGGAGAAGAGTCACCTGGTCTTAGCCAAGGACCACGCGTGGAGGATTTTAAGAAAAAAATTAAACCGTAAAATACTTGGTTTAAATATGAAGCCACGCACGACGTCTGCTCGTCGTTAGCGATCACTACTCGAAGAATCCGAAGCCGAATTCCTCTATATCATCCACACACACTTCAAGGAATCTGCAGGAGTGTCGTTCATCGTAATCCGGCTGCTAGCATGGATTTTCGACGATGTCTTCGACGCTACAACGACCACCGCATCACATCACTAGTGATGCCCAAGAGAGAGCTCCATACGAGCTCCATGGATCAAGATAATCTCTCTCTAGAATGTGGAGAGAGGAGAGGAGAGATAAGCTCCATGAATAGTGTTTGGCAAATTCTCCTCCTCTTCTATTTAGAGTGCACAATTAAAATACCCAGTATCGCCTCACTAGCCCCAGAATACTTAACGCACTATCAACAACATTTATGACTACTAAAACGAGTCATAAATATTACTATCATTTAGTTGTAATATATTAAAATATATTACATGATAATAATTGAGTCATTAACTCGACTCGTTGCTCCCATAAATATTAATTGAACCTTGAACAATTTAATATTCATCAATTAATATTTTTTCATGTATTTACTTAAAAAACTCATAAATAAATTTAATAAATAAATTCAATACTCATTATTCTAAACTCAAATAATATGAATTTATTTATTTCATTGATGATCGTTTAACTTTGGACAATTCCCAGACCCTTGTGGTGGGGCCCACTATGTCCAATTCTCCTATTCAACTGAATAGGGCAGAATCTTGAATATGCTATTGTTTGTGACCCTCTAGGCCCTTATTTCGACAGCCGTGAATAGTATTCATAGACCAAGAGCAGGATCTAGCAACCCATCATGGCCCCTGAAGAAATAAGGATTGTCACAGTAGAGACAACCAACCTACGAACATGCACTATGTAATATAATCTCTTTGTCTATAATATCTCATAAAGCAGGATGCACTCATGTGTCATCATCCTTTTCTTGCTTTATAGTTTGTTGATGTAACTGGATGGATTTACCCTTGACTTCCATGGACATGGTCTTATAAAGGTACTGCCATCCATATCAACATGGCCAGAGATATATTACTTCCATAACCTGGAAGCGACAAATCCTTTCTTGACCATTCAACCAATGTCATGCCACCAATGATGCACCTGACAAAAACTACCACGTCATGACTTCATTGCCATGGTTTTTGTCTTGCATCAAAGTACGAAATAAAATGACATACATTGGTAATGATCTCAAGTCAGGAGACCATTACACATGATCGTAGATAGTAACATCCAATGACACCCGAAACATGTGGAGTTCCTATTTGTGGGTCCGTCCTCATGATCTCACTACTACAGATCACCAAGTGCGAACTTCGTGAGAAGAAGTCTCAATGCTTATCAGCCCACAGCACCTGATGGTCAGACATCTAATATGTCTAATTAGTAAGATGTATCTAGACCATAGAACATATATTTAAGATTAATGTCATTGTATCTAGAGGTTCTCATTATATCCTAGGAACTACTATAACCTTTTTATATGACAATTAATCTTTGGACACTACCATTTCAATAGTGTACGCAGAGAAGTATACACTATAATGGTAAGATGACATCATGCATAGTTAACTATATACACAATATGGTAATCAAAAGCACATAATAGTTGGGTCTAGGGCACCCACTATTTCAACACATCTCCCCCTCCTTGAAGTTTTACTCCATCCGCACATGGATTTAGGTAGGTGAATCCAATTTTATCCTCTCTGGTGCATTACTTTAACACTTTCATCCTTCAAATTGTATATTTTACTTGATTCAAAGATTTTTTTTACTTCTAATTGGTCTACTATGGTGTTTAAAAATGGTTAAGAATTTTTAGAATAATATTTTTTGTGCATTTCTTTGAATTTGCCTATCTTCGCCAATGAGAAATGAGTTTCATTAATGCCCAATGTTGTTTCAATAAAAATAATTATTTGGTTTTCATTTTGGTAATTTTTGCGGAAATTTTTTAGGGGTTTTTACTATTGTATAGTTTGACAAAAAATAATTTATTATGGTGAATCTTTAATTAAGATTACGTGTTTATGCACCCAAAATATTTAATAAAATGACTTTGATCTAGTTAAGTGAAAAATGGGTTTTATGAATTATTTAGATTTAATTATTTTGTGATGGTAATTTATTGTTTTTGAACTTGGTTTGGGGTATATGGCTTTAAAATGTTTTAATTTGTCAATTGTGTTAACAATAATTTGGCAAAAAGGGGGTTTTATGGATTTAAGGGGATTTATTTTTTTCTGAATAATGTGGAAGGTTGGGATTAGTTTTAAAACAATTGTTTTTTTGTGTAAAATATCCTTTTGAGTTTCCTATTAGATAGTTGATTATCAATTGGATGTTGTAACATCCATGGGTGCACTACATTTTCATATAGATTTTCTCTCAAATGAAGTGCTGCTTTGAATTGGTGTTTTTCTCAAAACCTAGATTTTCTATGAATTTCTTGTTTTCAAAATGTTTGTTTTCTCTTTGTGTGGTTTTTTAAAATAATTTGAAATTAAATCTCTGAAAATATTCCCATTTGGATTTTGGTGGATGTTTTGTTCAATTGTTTTAACTTAAAAGCCCATTTGTCATTAAAAACATAAAATTTGAATTTTTGTGATGTTTTTGGGTAATGAATTTGGACATGTCAAGTTAAAGGCCCATTTGGAACTTGTGTCTCTTTTGTAATATTTGTGTTCACTATTTTAAGGGATTTTATTTTGGAAATTGTGTTCTTATTTGGAAACCTTGTTATTTTGTGAAATGTTTTAAATGGTTATATGTTATAGTGGCACGGTTGGTACCTTTGATGATATGATGTGAATATGTGAAAAAATTATGTATGTGAATGTTTATGTGGAACATATATATGGTAATATCCCTTTATGTGTTATCTTATATAGAATCCATGTTTCAGGTAGTCAAGTGTGTTTGCGGCAGGTAAAGTGAGTCATGCATGTGAGGGCCTCCTACATACATAGTATTACTACCACGATGGGTTCATAAGAATCTTTTAGATGATCGAGTGATTCTTTCTTGCTAGCCATAATTAGATGGGTTAGCACCCCCCTTGAGTTATAGATAGTCTAGGAGGGATGTGTTACTAGTGAGGCTAGGTTAGGTAATCTAGTTGGTTATTGAATGTGGGGATTCACCATATACTGGTAAGTGGTTCCGAACTGAGTACGTCTATGGGTCTTCTAGGAATTTTTAGTATCACCCATGATTATTTATTATATTAACTTTTTTACATATCTTACTTTTAGTTTCCAGCCTCCACTATTTATTTATTTACACCATATCTTGGTTTTTGACTGCTTGAGTTTTGATTTGGGTTTTAGTTTCGAAATGGAAAAAAATAGAAAAATAAAGGCATGAAGTGCATTGGATATTAAAATAAGGGAAGATTATTTTCGCTAAACAAAATGTGGAAACCCTATTTTTATAATTTCATTTCAAACTGGTGTTAATTGATTGTGTTGGTAAAGGAAATACTTCGATTCAATGATTTATCTTTGGGTTTCCTACTGAGCATCTCAATGCTCATACCTATCTTATCTTTTCATATGAAAGTCCTGTTTCTATTACTATTTTCTATTTTTTACTCCTTAGTGTCGAAGTAGGTTCGGTTTAGTGATTGGGCAGTCACCTAGAATGGCACATTGAGATATGTGCAGCTTGTCTTCTTTCTAATATTTGTGGTTATTTGTATTTTTTAGTGTTTATTTATTTATTTATTTTTCTTTCATTTATGGACCAAATCATTCTCACTCATTTTTTTCATTTCCAACACTAGTTTCCATCTCGGGGGGGTCAGAAATGCCCTTTGGGACATTTTGTGGATCGGTATGGGTTTCCAGTTTAGGGTCAAACCGAGATGGTTCGTGACAGTAGTACTATAAAAAGTTATAATCTGGACATCATACTCATGTAAATTCCTTGGAAGGTGAAAACAATTTAATTGTTTATATTATGTAATTTTTTTATCTCCACTAAGGTTTGAGTCCAAAAATTCATTTAAAGGATATTATATTTTGAAATAGAGTTCTAGGTATACTTTTCTTTTGAGATACCAATTGATCCACATAACATTCTCTCAATTATATTATCTTAAATTTTATATAAACCTACTAACCTCACCTAAAATTTGAGTGATATCAAGCCTCACAAAAATGATGGATTACATTAGTCATTACATAATCAATGTATACATTACCATTTCCATGTACTTTTACCTACTCATCCATTAAATGTGACTTTTATTTAGAATGTTTTAAGTTTCTAGACATGGGTGATCAATGGGTTTGACTCACTTATTCTTATTCAATATAACACCTTCTAAAAAAATCATATTAAAAAGGATTAATGTTCCAAAACTCATGTCCCTTGGAATAATCTTTCCCAAAATCCACTTTATGGAACAAAGATCCTTTGATTAGAATCTTTTAAAAATTTCACAGTTCCATTCTTCTTGGGTCTCTACCATTGGTCCATCTAAGAGTAATTAATCCACATAAAGAAAAACAATGATAAAATTTCATCCCTATACCCTTATTAGTAGAATAATTTTTTGAATTTTATTCATATTAACTTCCATTTAATATTGAAGTTATCAAACTTTGTATTCCACTATTTCGGTGCCTACTTAATCTCATACAATTTTTAATTGATCATTTAAACCATTCACATATTCTGATTTAGAATGAGACATTTTTTTTATTTCATATAGATTTATTCTTCAAATTATCCAGGAATGAATAAATTATGGGAATAATTTTTTTCAAGAAACAACCCTTACATGTAAACCAGTCTAAGAACCATTAAAATCATTATATTCTTAAAATATGAGAGATAATTTCTCAAATTTCACACATTTTTATTATTTAATGTCCTTAACAATCATCCAATTTGTATACCTAAAACTATTATTTTATTCCTCCTAAAGATGATAAACCCTATTTTTTGATGTCCCTTAATTCCTTGTGGTAACTTAGTTATCCCTAAATGTATTGGAACCACGAATGTAATATAACCTTTCCTTTATTTCTAGTTCCCACAGAAATGAATCACTTAAAATTAATTCATCACTAATTATTTTTGGTTCACCACCATCTATAGGAAGATGGAGCTAAAGAATTAAAACTTTTCACTGTTATTATGACATAGTTCGACCCAAATTGTCCCTAAGGTTGTGTTATTTATATACCTCATACTTCCCAAAAAATTTACCTAATATTCATCCATCCATGAGTATTCTATTATATTCATAAATAATACTTATAGAATTGGTTCAATATCATCCATTATAGAAATTGGGTTTTCCTATCAAACTTTATCTTTTTCTCTCCGTGAATAACATCACAACACCCATCCTCTACTCAACAAAAAAACATCATGTTACATTAATTATTTTATCCCAAGAGAATCATTCACAAGTTTATGATCATTAAATAAGATCACTTTATTGAATAGGATATTCTGGACTATGATAACCTATCGATGATTTTTATCCCTTTGTAGATCCAATGATTTCATTGTCATAGCCAATAATAAAACATATATGGTACATATATCCCAACATATCCATTTCCTTGGAATTATTTTGGGAATATATGTTTGATACAAAAGAATTAAATTGAGTTAAGTCAAAATATACTTTAATTTAGACTTCTTCCATAAGTTATTTCCCAAATGGTTTAAAAGGACATTGAGTAAAGTGATATGTCACATAATTAACTAATTAATCCTAAAAACCCTTTGGGAATAATGATTGTAACCTCATAAACATGTATATTTAATTCAAATTCTAGTTAATACATTTTAGGATAACATTTTTCTCATGTGTTATGGGAATAGTATTACACCTCTGAATTCCATTTAACAAACTAATAATATGGAACTATCTTCCTCCAAACTCACCCCCATTGTCACGACTCGTCCTCGGGGCCCGTGCCGTGATTACCCCATGCCCGCCTTCAATTGGCCAGGGACTGGCGACTAGCACCAAAGGCATAAATCCTCATAAAAGGGAAGGCATTGCCTTTATATAAGTAAACAAACACAATAGTGTACGCAAGATGAAGTAAACAATAAGTAAACTGACTACAAAAGTAAGTGCTAGAAAGTAAATGGGCCGGAATACAAATCCAACTGAATGTACAGTACAACTAAAAAGAAAGTACAGTAGCAGTAATGTAAATCATCAACCACTGAGTCGTCCTCCAGCTATCCCACCTGAAGGGTGGGTAAAGATGGTCTCCTCAGCTCCTCGGGTCCGACCGTCCGCTCCGTGTACGTCCCGCTTGATAGTCCACCTCCGGATATCGTCCCACTCTTTAAGCCTCATCCACGATCGGCGTTGTCCGTCATCTGCAACCAACACCATGTAGTGCAGGCATAGCCCATGCATGGGTGAGTACACAATACTCAATAGGGACCCCGAGACCCCCAAAGGTCTCTCAGAATCCAAAAAGGATAAACCACAATTGAAAGATACAAACATGAAGTATTAACAAACTCTACTTAGGTATATGACCATATATATACATAAGTCATCAATTCCAGTTCTTCTCCAACTCACGAACCCAAGTACAACCCAGTCCACACAAGAAATCATAACTCAATCTACACAGGAAAGCACATCCCAATCCACACAGGAAGGCGATTCAATCACATCAATGATAATGATTGAAAGTCAAGACTCAGCTCACACAGGTATACAACTCACGAAGAGGGGGTGAAGATGATAGATGTTGCCTCTGAATCATCTCCCCTTCCGAACCCACGTAGGATCCAAGTACAGAAGTCGTCGCTGCCAAACCCACGTAGTATCCAAGTACAGTAACCATTATTGTTGAACCCACGTAGGATCCATATACAGTCATCATCGCTACTAAACCCACGGAGGATCCAAGTACAGTCGTCCTCACTGCTGAACCCACGTAGGATCCAAGTATAGTCGTCATCGTTGCCGCAGTCGCAGCCAGCTCTAGGGTTCCCGCACACAGCACGCTCGATTCCGGGAGGGTCTGCTCCACGATCCAAGAGGGTCGATACATCAACTATCACGTAGTCCAGAGTTGATGTATCACATAGTTCTGTCTCGTCAAAAGGAACTCAACGCGACAGACGGCGTGTCAATCGGATGCCCGGTCTAAGATATATTGGCTTTTCCATCCCAGGGGCCCGGTTGATTTTTAAGCTAAAACCAACCCGATCGTACTCCAGCTGCATCCAAACATCAAGTGTATTAAGCCAAAAGAACCTTATCACTAAGAGGAATTCAACATAATTGATGACACGTCATTCGGACATCCAGTCCTTAAGCTATGAGTGTTTCCGCTCTGAGGGCCCGGTTGGTTTCGAGTTCAAACCAACTCGGCCATACCCACACAACGCCAAAAGCTTGAGTTTAATATACCAAAACGACCTTCTCGATCCAAGTATCCCTAAGAAACTGATGATGCATCGATCGTAGGTCTGTAGCCCATGATATGGGCATTTGAACGAACCTGGTCCGAAAATAGGGCGTCTGGGCCCGGTCCTACCTGGACCAATACCCCCTGGGTCGGCCCGAACTGGGTCGACCCGACCCGGGTCCGGGTCCGGCACGATTGGGCACGGCCCGGCCCAGCCCGTGCAGCCTGCGGCCCGGCTCAGAAGCCGGCCGCGGCTCAGCACTGGCCGAGCAGGGCTCAAAGGGGGCATCGCCCCCTTGTTTCCAAAACGGCGAACCCGTGGGGTCCGCCCTGGGTATCTGTCAGGGGGTTACGACCCTCCCCGGTTTCCTTCGAACGGCCGGCCATGATGGTCGGCCTTGTCTAACCACGGGACCCCCTCGGGTCTCACCTCCAGGTGGCGCCGACGGCCGGATCAGCCGGCCGCCCCTCTAAAGTCCACCTCGGCCTTACGTCGCAGCGCGATGGCGCCGCGCCCCTCTTCCATGGCCCGCTCCAGCTGCGACCTCCTTCAGCGTCACCGGCGTGGCGCGAAGGTGTCTTTCTCTATCGCCGCAGCCCGCTCCAGTCGCGGTCCTCTTTGTTCCTGCGCGGTGCAATGGCACCGCGTCGCCTTCGCCACAATCCACAAAGATGATCAACAAGAAAAAGGGGAGGAGGATCGGCCATGTTTGTGCGGTCTGATCTCCTCCCGTTATGATGATAACAAGCGGCCAAATTTTAATCAATGAAGGTCGATAAATAAAACTTGAAAAAAGATAACCCCTACCTCGAAGGAAGTTCGCAGTTGTCAATCTCCACAGATGATGGCATTGTTTTCGTCATCATCGGTATCTCCTCCCTTGTCGTGGAGGAATAAGAGGATGGAGAAACTGAGCCGATGAGTCGACATTCTTCGTCGGAGAGTTGGCGTTCTTCATTGAAGAAGAAGTTCTTCAACAAGAAGATGAACCGATATTCTAAAACTCAAGAGCTCCCTTCCCTTTCTCTAAACACCACAATTTCCAACCAAAATAAAATAAGGCTTTTCCTTATTTTATTTACTAATGTCAAGCATTTCAAATTTTGAAAATCAAACACTTAATTCAATTAATTGTTGAGGTTCAATTAATTAATTTAAAGTGTGTTGGCAAGCATTAAATTGAGATAGTGGGGAGAGGAAGGGTCACCCACTTAAAGATTAATTTTTACAAGTTAAGATGAGTTGCAAATTTTAAGAGGGGGGTTAGAGGAGTTTTAAGGAATGTGAAGGGGTGGGGCTCTTGTGGGCCCCACCTCACCAATATCCTCACATGAGGAGTTATGGGCTTGTGGGTCACACCCCAACTACCCAATGTTGGATATAACCACTAGGATAAAGTATAAAAATTATTCCACAATTTTTATTCAATTCATTATTAATCCTCAATTTTTAACAACTACTCCCGAGCAAACATATCTTTCGTAAAGGTCCTCTTAAGTACATAGTGATGATATGGTTTCATTGGTGCTCTTGGTTTTCAATTTTGAGCACCGGTTCAGAAGATAGAAAAACTCTCTCATGCGTTCACTGAACGTACTTGATCTAAACTTCAGAAAATTATTCTGGGCACACCGGGCCTCAGAATCAGGTGCCGTTAAAAACTTTGTAATCATAAAATCTCATAGAATTTAAGAAAAAAATTTCCCTTGAAATTTATGGGTCTTTACATTACTCCTACCTCAGTGATTTATGTCCCCGTAAAGCTACATCATAAACTATGGAAACAAATGAGGGTATTGTGCACGCATCTGAGCCTCCCGCTCCCATGTGATCTCCTGGAGGTTCCTGTGCTGCCACCTGATGCACACTATCGGAATCGACTATCCATATAGGACCCACTCCTGTCGATCCTTGATCTCCACCGGGACCTCCGCAAAAGTCACCCTGTCATCAATGTTCAGCTCCCCGTGATCAGTGATATGTGTCGGGTCGTGCACATATCTCCTCAGCTAAGATACGTGGAAGATGTCATACACCTGATGCAACTGAGGTGGAAGAGCCAAGCGATAAGCCACCTCACATATCCTGCTGAGAACCTGGAATGGTCCGATTAAGCGCGGAGATAACTTGCCGCCCCGGCCAAATCTCCATAATCTACATCAAGGTGAGACCCATAAGAAAATGTGGTCGTCATCCTCGAACTCTAGTGGTCTCCACCTCCTATCAACATAGGACTTATGTCGGCTATGTGCAGTCCTCATCCGCTCCTGGATGATCTTCACCTTTTCTATCGTATCTTGGACCATCTCTGGTCCTACGAGTGCTGACTCCCCTGGGTCTGTCCAGTGCAGAGGTGATCTGCAAGGTTGGTCGTACAATGCCTCGTATGGTGTCATCCCGATGGTGGAGTGGTAGATGTTGTTGTACGCAAACTCCATTAAAGGTAGTTGATCCTCCCAACTGCGTCCAAAGTCGAGGACACATGAACGGAGCATGTCCTCGAGAGTCTGAATGGTCTTCTCCATCTGGATATCCTTCTGAGGGTGAAAGGCAGTGCTCAGGCGTAGCTGCGTCCCAAATGCCTCCTGAAACCCCTTCTAAAGCCAGGAAGTAAACCAAGCATCTCGATAGGAGATGATAGACGATGTCACACCATGAATCCGTAAGATATCCTGAATGTAGAGTAATCCCAAGCTCTCCACTGAGCCCTGATCACTAATAGGTAAGAAGTGGGCTGACTTGGTGAGTCGGTCCATGATCACCCAGATGGAGTCATGTCCTCTGGAAGTATGTGGAAGTCCCATCACGAAATCCATAGATATCCCATCCCACTTCCACTCCGGGACCTCTAAGGGTTGTACCAAGCCTGCTAGTACCTGATGCTCCACCTTCACCTGCTGGCAGGTGAGGCATCGTGAAACGAACTCCTCCACGGCCTTCTTCATACCCGGCCACCAGTGTTGTCATCTCAGATCCTAGTACATCTTCGCTACACCTAGATGTACCGCCAATGGGGATGTGTGAAACTCCCTCATCACCTCCTCCTGTAATGTAACTGGTGCCATGGTACGTCCCTTGAAGAATATGATGTGCTCCCCTCCTTCAGAAAATCCATCGGGTGCCAGCCCTGAGGATATCTGAGCACGTCGCGCCTCACAGTCAACATCCCCACACTATGCCTCCCTGACCTACTGAAGTAGTGGAGGAGTAATTGTGAGCGACTATAGAAAGGTTTCCCCATCTCTATCCACGAAGGATATATAAAAAGCGGCTAACTGCTCTGTCACCTCTCCAAGTAATGGAATGTATGACCTCCTGCTGAGAGCATCAGCTACTACGTTCCCCTTCCCAGGAGTATAGACTATCTCAAAGTCATAGTCCTGGAGGAACTCGATCCATCGCAGCTATCTTAGGTTCAGTTCTATCCACGAGAATACATACCTGGGACTTTTGATATTAGATTAATCCATAAACAGTTATCTCAACGAACTATGGGTGTGATTATTCATTTGAAAAGAACCCAACTACACCCTTTTCTCACTTATGTCCTTCAAGAGATGCAAAGATTTCTCCTTTGCCGAGAAGAGAAATCCAGTCTCATCCCCTGGATGAACCACGTTCTTTGCCTAATACAGTCAATCTTGACATGAACGGTACTATTTCATTCCATGGATGATGTTGCAAGGCCTCGACGCTACTACCAAGAGATACAACCGTTACTCTCACCTCTAATGGTCGAGTCACAATATCGGTAGCTGTATGTGGTCACTGGGTCTCCTCCAGTAGGAATCTCGAAATTGAGGGTCAAGTCAACGGTTTTATCTGGAACCTCTCAGTATCAACCATACAAAAAGGCAGGATAACAAACGTCACATGGACAAGTGTCTTTTATCACTAGAGATCAAAGTACAAAGACACAAAGGAACAACAAACAATGACATCAAGAACCAAGGTCTCTATGCCTGGAGCTAGTCTCGCTCTTGTCCACCTGCTCCCAGAGCACTATGGTCATAGGCCTCAGTTGCCTGAAGCTAAGCTCTCCCCTATCCACCCATTCCCTGGGGTCAGGGTGGTCCTCCTGGTGGTGGTGGTGGTAGAGCCTCAAAGCGTCGCCCACCTCCCGTTGATCGGCCATCTCCTCTGCCTCATCCGCCTGCTCCCTACAGATCACCACGGTCGAACCTCTACCTCTGCCTGGGTGGTCCCTCAACCGTCTGTTGCTCCTCTTCATGGTGGGTCGGGCAGTCACAAGCCATGTGGCCCTACCCGACGCATGCATAGCACTTCCTGCCTCTCGTTTGACTGGATCTACTGCGTGTTCCCCGCACATACGAACCAGTATCCTATGGTAGCCCAACTGATGACCTAGTCCGCTTAGACCTTTGCGACATCTGTCTACTGCCGTCTGCAGAATACTCCACCACGTGTCGCCCTGCGGTAGGCCTCGCTGCTGGTGTAGGCTCAGCAAGGAAACTCTCCACAAGAAGGGATCACTACAGTCCTCCTTCCTGTGTCGAAATGCTGAGGGAGATCATTGAAGCCCTGATCTCATGCCTCAGTCCCTACTCGAAGGTCCAGGTCTGGAAGAATGGGTCTCGTACCATATCCATGGAGTAGCGCGAGAGATCAGTAAATCTCGCTGAGTACTGGGCTACTGACATGCTTCCCTGCCGCAGCTGTAGTAACTCCTGGTTGCACACCGCACTGAGGGTGGCTGGAATGAACTCTGAGCGGAAGAGGCTATCGAAGTCCGTCCAAAGTAATGATGCCTTGTCGTGTACCTAGATCATCAAGCTCCACCATCTACCTGTTGTTGCGTGCAGGAGACTCATCACAAGGATCACCCTGAGTTCAGCTGGTGTCCCTACTTATCTGAAGACTCAGAAAACAGCCTCAAGACAATCCTCGGATGCATGAGGGTTCGTCTCTCCACAGGAAATGGGCGGCCTATGATGCAGAAACTCATGCATCGCACTCAGGAGATGTGCACTCTCAGCTGCTGGGGCTGGTGGCATCAGTGGCTCGGCGGGTAGAGGTACCGCTGGTGCCTCTGCTGTAATGGGACCCTATACCGAGGCCTCGTCGCTCGGTGGGCTGACATCTCTCACAAAGCTTGGAACCCTAGCTGGCTGTCATCGTGGGGCCATCCTGAAAAGAAACAGGTGCACCATGGTTAATAAAGTATACCTGATGAGATGACACAAATTAATCACAAAGAAAACTTTTGAAACACACATGCATTCAATGTTTTCGTGCACTAAGTCAGAAATCAGAAGTCAGGGTCATGGTGTATGGATACGTCAGCCGCCGCACCAACACTGGTCTCCCTAGACTGATAACCACACTCAATACCCTTAACACTACTACTTCACATAGAATAAATTATCAGAGTCCTAAATTCTGCAGTAGAACCGACTCCTCTGATACTAATTTGTCACGACCCGTCCTCGGGGCCTGTGTCGTGACTACCCCAAGCCCACCTTCTGTAGGCCAGGGGCTGGCGACTAGCACTAAAGTCATAAATCCCCATAAAAGAGAAGGCATTACCTTTATATAACTAAACAAACACAATAGTGTACGCAAGATGAAGTAAATACTAAGTAAACTAAGTACAAAAGTAAGTGCTGGAAAGTAAATGGGCCAGAATACAAACTCAATTGAAAGTATAGTACAACTGAAAAGAATGTACAGCAATAGTAAAGTAAATCAGCAACCACTGAGTCGTACTCCGGCTATCCCACCTGAAGGATGGGTACATATGGTCTCCTCATCTCCTCGTGTCCGGCCATCTGCTCTGTGTACATCCAGCCTGATAGTCCACCTCCGGATACCATCCCGCTCCTCAAGCCTCAACCACGATCAGCATTGTCCATCATCTGCAACCAACACTATGTGGTGCTGGCATAGCCCGTGTAGGGGTGAGTACACAATACCCAGAAGGGACCCCGAGACCCCCTAAGGTCTCCCAGAATCCAAAAAGGATAAACCACAAATTAAAGATACTAACATGAAGTATCAACCAACTCTACTTATGTATATGACCATACATATACCTAAGTCATCAATTCCAGTTCTGCTCTAACTCACAAACCCAAGTACAACCTAGTCCACACAGGAAAGCGTAACTCAATCCACACAGGAAAGAACATCCCAATCCACACAGGAAGGAAAGTCAATCACAACAATGATAATTATTGAAAGTCAAGACTCAACTCACACATGTATACTACTCAAAAAGAGGGGGTGGAGATGATAGATGTATCCTCTGAATCATCTCCCCTGTCGAACCCACGTAGGATCCAAGTACAGAAGTCGTCGCTGCCGAACCCACGTAGGATCCAAGTACATTAACCATTTCTGCCAAACCCACGTAGGATCCAAGTACAGTCGTCATTGCTTCCGAACCCATGGAGGATCCAAGTATAGTCTTTCTCACTATCAAACCCATGTAGGATCCAAGTACAGTCATCATCGTCGTCGCAGTCACAGCCAGCTCTAGGGTTCCCGCACACAGCACACTCGATTACGGGAGGGTCCGCTCCATGATCCAAGAGGTTCAATACATCAACTGTCACGAAGTCCAGAGTTGATGTATCACATAGTTTCATCTCATCAAAAGGAACTCAATGCGACAGACGACGCATCAATCGGACGCCCGGTCTGAGAGATATTGGCTTTTTGTCCTAGGGGCCTGGTTGGTTTTTAAGATAAAATCAACCCAACCATACTCCAACTGTGTCCAAACCTCATGTGGAGTAAGCCAAAAGAACTATCTCGCTAAGAGGAATTCGACTTAATTGATGGAACGTCATTCGGACGTTCGGTCCTTAAGTTATGAGCATTTCCGCTCCGAGGGCCCGGTTGGTTTCAAGTTTGAACCAACCTGGATGTATCAAAACTTTGCCAAAATCTTGATTGTAATATACTAAAACGACTGCCTCGATCGAAGGATCCCTACGCAACTGATGGTGCGTCGATCCGAGGTCTGTAGCCCATGATATGGGCGTTTGAACGAACCCGGTCTAAAAATAGGGGGTCTGGGCCCGGTCTGACCCAGCCCAATACCCCCTAGGTCGGCCCGACTCAGGTCCGGGTCCAGCCAGATTGGGCGTGGCCCGGCCCTACTGGCGCGGCCCAGCCTGGCTAGGCGCGGCCTGGCCCAGATGGGCGTGGCGAGCCCAGCCCGTGCGGCCTACGGCCCGACTCGGAAGTCGGTCGCGGCTCGGCGCTGGCCGAGCAGGGTGCAAAGGGGGCGCCGCCCCCTTGTTTCCAAAACGGAGGACCCGTGGGGTCTGCCTTGGGTATCTTCTGGTGGGTTAAGACCTCCCCGGTTTCCTTCGAATGGTCATTCGTGATGGTTGTCCTTGTGTAACCGCGGTACCCCCTCGGGTCCCGCCTCCAGGTGGCGTCGGTGGACGGCTTAGCCGGCCGCCCCTCTAAAGAACGTCGCGTCCTTAGGCTGTGGCTCCTGTCCGACCGGTGCAGCGTGACGGTGCCTTTCCCCTCCACTGCGGCTCGCCCCATCCGTGGCCCCCTTGATGCTCCGGCACTACGCGCCGACGCCGCACCCCTCTGTCGCGGCCCGCCCCGGCCGCGACCTCCTTCAGCCTCACTGGCGTGGTGAGATGGCGTCGCGCTCCACCACTATAGCCCAATCCAGTCACGGTCCTCTTCATTCCCGCGTGGTGCAACTGCGCCGCGCCGCCTTCTCCACAATCATCAACGAAGATCAACAAGAAAAAGGGCAGTAGGATTGTCTGTGTTTGTGCGCTCTGATCTCCTCCTGTTATGACGATAACAAGCGGCCAAATTTTAATCAACGAAGGTCGATAAATAAAACTTGAACAAAGATAACCCCTACCTCGAAGGAAGTTCGCGGTTGTCAACTGCCATGGATGATGGTGTCGTTTTCGTCATCGTCGGTGTATCCTCTTTTGTCGGAGAGGAAGAAGAGGATGGAGAAACCAAGCCGCTGAGTCGACGTTCTTCGTTGGAGAGTTGGCGTTCTTTGTTGAAGAAGAAGTTCTTCAACAAGAAGATGAACCGATCTTCCCAAACTCAAGATCTCTCTTCCCTTTCTCTAAACACCACAATTGCCGACCAAAAAATATAAGTCTTTTCCTTATTTTATTTACTCATGCCAAGCATTTAAAATTTTGAAAATCAAACACTTAATTAAATTAATTGTTGAGGTTCAATTAATTAATTAAAATTGTATTGGCAATCATTAAATTGAGAGAGTGTGGAGAGGAAGCATCGCCCACTTAAAGAGGAAGTTTAACAAGTTAAGATGAGTTGCAAATTTTAAGAGGGGGGTTAGATGAGTTTTAAGGAATGTGAAGGGGTGGGGATCGTGTGGGCCCCACCTCAACAATATCCTCACATGGGTAGTTAGGGGCTTGTGGGTCCCACCCCAACTACCCCATGTTGGATATAACCACTAGGATAAAGTATAAAAATTGCTCCACAATTTTTATTCAATTCTTTATTAATCCTCAATTTTTAACAACTCGTCCCAAGCAAACACATCTTCGGTAAAAGTCCTCTTATGCAATTACTGATGCTATGGTTTCATCGGTGCCCTCAACTTTCAATTCTGAGCACCTGTTCCAAAGATAGAAAACCCCACTCGTTCGTTCACTGAACGTACCCGAGCTAAACTTCATAAAATTATTCCGAGCACATTGGGCCTCGGAATCAGGTGCCGTTAGAAACTGCATACTCGTAAAATCCCATATAATTTAAGAAAAAACAATTCCTTGAAATTTACGTCTCTTTACACCCATTATCAGGATTAAGTAATTTCATCATCATTATAGTCTTGTATTACATCATGGATCTCCATTTGATGTGAGTTTTGGAATCCTAATAATTTATTTTTGGAAAACACTGACACATTACATGTGAAATCATTGATGAATTCAATATACTAAATAATTCCCCCCATGATATTGAATCGATGTTAGTCCCCACACATTCTTATAAAATATTCTAAGCATATAAATATACAATGGAATATTCTATGAAACAAAAGACACAATTTTTTCTTCCCAATGATGTAACTATCTCATGTTTTTTTATTACACATGATCAATATTTAGTAATCCCTTCAAATTTATGGTTTTTTAACCATTCTTAGCAATGTGATTGAGATGTTCATGCATCAACTTTTCATTTCTAGAATTTTATACTCTAATATGAAATAGACCTTCTATGATCCATATTGTATGTAATTTTCTATCTTTCACACCTTTGGTCACAACCATGGAACACCATGTGATCTTCCACACACCATCCAAAATGATAGTAGAAAATCCTACATCATTTTTCTAAAAAATTGAAATTAGTTCCACCAATAAACCTAAACATGTAAGATTCCTTGAAAAGGAATGAATCAAATGATTTTCATAACAACATTGAAATAACATTTTACAATAATCTCAAGTGTCTCACCATCTATAAGTGAAACATTGTCAAAGATTTCAGATACATAATTTCTCATTCACTTATTCTCAAATATTGTGTGAAATGAATCTCTAATGTGATCAATACCTTCCTCCCTAGAAATAAAGATAATTAGAATCAAGGTAGCATATTAACCCTTATATTAGGATTTTGTGGATGAAAAATAATTTTTTTTTTATTTTGTGTATCACCCCCAAAAATTATTTCCCTTTGTCTCCCTTCTTTATACAGTGTGAATATATAGAGTCCACAAAGAAATCCAATTTCGCATGACTCCTATCTATTATTTCATTATTCTTATAAATAATTTTAGTAAATTTTCTATTACATAATGAAGTAAATTTAGTCATAGTATCACATAATTCTTCTTTCTTTTGGATCTCCTCTTTAATAATAAAATCTCTAATCTCAAGTTATTCTATGTAAATCTTGCCACTATATTTACACATAATAATAATAATAATCATGTTTATTGATTCCAAAAATGATGATACAAGTATTAAATCCCACACAAAATTAGAAAAATATACTTAAATAGACTCCAATTGAATTTGAAACATATTCAAATCATTGATATAACAATTCAGTAACATTTCTTCCAATATTTTCAAGCTGAATTGTAACTCTATTAAAATCACATTGTTCATCATGAAGGGATTAACATATATATTTATAAGAAATTAAATAAATTGAAAAAATTTATTAACCTCATAGATATTAAAGGAAAAATTATATATCAACATCATCCAGATAACACCTTGTACCATCCTTACAAAACCATCCCATTTTTCCTTTGAAATTTTCTACAGCTTAACACCAGATAATGAAATCTCCAAAAATATATATAATTTGTAATCTTAAACAAGAATCATCTAGAATTTAAAACCTATTCCATAATTTTTTTTCCTAACCAGGCCCTCTTCCAATTAGATCCTTTTAAAAAATCTTCTTGCTTAAATATAATGTAATTAAGGAAACTAATGTCATATTTTCTAGACTTATTTGTTTGAATGACCCACATCAGAACACCCAGATCTAATACCAATTATTGATCCGAAATGAAAAATTTAAAATGACCCAAACTCCAAAACCACTCTAATAGAATACAATTTCCATAAATCATGAAACACACAGTTATATAGAATGATTTATTTGAAACATAGAATTCATAAAATCATACCCACACACCTTATCCACGCACTATCCTAGTAATATGAAGCTTCCTAGTCCTAAAACAAAAAATATAAAAAAAAGAAAAATGGAAAGTAAATCACCTAACAAAGAAAATGATTTACATGGTTTGGAACATAATCCTACTCAAAAATAAATAAGTAAATTCAATTGAAGTGGAATAAGGGATTCCAATAGAATAATTCCTACAAATCCAAAGATAATAAAATCTTAAATACGATAATTTCTTGTAAATTGAAAGTAGAAATACTCCATATATTGATAGATGATAACCATTGATATATTTTAGTTCAATTAGTACCAAAACCATAATATATTTATAGATATATTCCCCTTGATCATGGAAACTTCCAAAATCATTTATAGTACACTGAATTTACCATGCATTACAATGAATATTGAATGATTTTAAAAAAAACCAACCTGCTCTTACTGATCCCTCTAAAATTATCATACACATACTTTAAGAAAATCCATATTAATTTTATATTAATGAAATAATTATTATTATTTCTACACTTCTAAATGTTGTTAACTTTAGATCTAAACTGTATTTTTAATCAACACTCCCATCTGGGTTCAAAATTGTGTTTTTAAAGTCCCTCATTTTGAAATAATAAACTTAACTAGAAAATGGATTCTCTAAAGAATACTAGATCATACTCTAACTACCCATCAAGAGTATCTCTATGGATGATATGATCCCACTAAACCTCCACCTAAAGTCACCCATCTATAATTCCTAAACTTGTTGTATCAATGATGAATGGTTCATAATTTGTTTCCAACCACATTTACCACTAGAATCTTTCATATCAAGATGAAATCTTGAGAGAACCTTCATCACTTTCTATGTATATCCCAACTCCCAAAAAACATCTCAATTATATTTCTTACTTAATACATAAAAAAAACTACAATCCTGATTCCATATGTATAGGATATTTTTGAGTAATTGTTTTTTAATAAATCCATCCACCACCATTGACATAAATTAAAATCCATAAAAGATAAAATACGATATCAAATTTGATTTCCTAAAAAGGCCACAAAATATTTTTTGCATGATAATGTCACCACATGTTCGAAAACAACACCAAGAAATAGACCTCAATATCATTGGTGTTATATATATGTTAATGAGGGTGTAAATTATAAGAACCATATTAGATATTTTCCCCATGATTTATCAAAACTAAAACATAGATAAGATGTTTGGTGTCACATAAAACCATAATCATTCCTCATTCCTTTGGAAACTAAATATATGAGAACAAATAATCTTCTTCTATAAATAATGAAATGCTCACTGACATTGATAAATTTATATAAAGTCTTGGTATTTAAAATTAAAATATATTGAATTGTTTGCAATTTAATATAAATTGAATATAAATCTATGATAATATCTAGAAAAATGATTCAAACTACAAACCTCTATTACATTCATTGGTGAAACCCAAGAAAAAAATCATTTATTTAAAGGAACCTTTTCTTATCCTTTCTAGGAAACCAAATGGCCTAATAAATGATCCTCTTAGATATAGAAATTTCATGTGGGTAACTTCCTATAGATATAATAATATCAAATTATACTCAAATTCTCAGTTTTATTCCCATATAACTTCAGGAATGAAATTTTTTCATTTATTAATACTACCAAAAAAATCAATGAAAATTTCATACATAGAGTTTGTGATTCCTAGGAAAATAGTTTGGAAATTTATGTTACTGAACAATATAACCATCACCTAAAAATTTCTATAAAAACAACTAAATTTAATATTTGGTAAATTAACCTCATTTACCCTCAACTGATGACACATTTACCGTAGTTATTCTATTCAAAACCATTTATCTCCCTTCATGTAATTAGAGATATCATCAATACATGGGATAAGATATAGTTTCTTCACTTTTACATTGTTTAAAATCCCATAATATATTCAAATTACCAAAATATCATCCACCTTCATATATAATAACATAGGATTTCCCCATGGTGAAACACTAGGGTGAAAAAAACCCTTCTAAATCCATAAAACATGCAACTAAAAAGGTATCGTTTGATTAGAATTGAAATATGAGATATGTGAAGAAACAGATTTGTTCTAAACTTGATATCATATTTTAGGGATAGGCTATAACATATTTTTGGAAGGAATATAGAAAATCCTTATAAACTCCAAGAACAAAACTATTTGAACCCTCAATGGGAAATACACCAAATATACTGATTATAAGAAAATGAATCCAAAAATCTAAGAATAATTTTATGCTCTAAATCATTATTGAACTATGTATAATCATGTTTCATATCATGGAAGTAAAATATCCACAGAATCTAATTTATAATAGTTTATATAGAAGATAGCTAATCCATGCCACCAATAACATATTAAGGTTTTTTTATAGTAAGAATAAATCTCTAAATGATTTATGATGCTTCTGTAGGTTCATATCATAAATATTACACACATCAAGAATAAGAGACTAACCAAAAACTAGGGTATACAACACCCAAGGAACAAGAAGTGTCCCTAACATGAGTCCAAATAGTCGAACAAAGGTTTGGTCTATGAAGGTGTGTAAATCACCCAAATAAAAGAACATATTATCCATGGTTAAAGATAAGAAATTTATATCTTATATAATATTTTTCCATATGGAGTGGAATTCCTATAAAATGTGGATGACTATGCCATATTCTACCTCTATTATTATTGTAGAGACCCGAAGCCTTGACGTACATGGACATTACATTACTTTTGCGGAATACTTAGTACATAACAAAACACACACACACACAAGGATCGTAATAGTTTAGTGTCTTTGGAAACTCGGAACGTAATCTTCTAATCGTGGTGAAAGTTCTTCAATATCTCCCATAAAGGTCATCCCTTTTTTTTACCTAAAACCTTTCTTTATATCCTAGGGAAAAGAAAACATAAAAGGGTGAGCTCAAATTCTCAGTAAGGGTAAACAAAAGAAATATCAATCACATCATATATATAAGAACATAGCTTTTGGAAATCTTAACCTGCAAAAGAGCTCTTAATATCATAACATGAGATAAATCATAGAAGTGAAATGTAATCCCAATAATCATAACATAAAACATGAAACTTTGTGGCATACACACATAATCATAGAGAATCATTTCTTGTTAGTCAAGACTCAATGCCAAGACTATCTTAGTGGACAAAGTCCCTTTCCGAATCGAGTAACCCTCGTTTCAGTCCTGTTTCACTGAACCGGTATAACCAACCATTTCAGCCATGTCTATCTCATGAGATATAAAATCTTTACCCAATGCATTGGACGGAGATATAGGTCCCACCCATCTCATAATGATACCATTCTTATGTGTGCCACAAAATCATAAATCATACATCATTTCATAACCCATGTAATAAAAATGGGATTCTTAAAACAACATGACATCATAAAACCATTCATATAAGATAAAGGAATTCATAAACATAATTCCATCACAACATAGTCAAATCAATGTAAAAATATGGATAGAAACAGAACCCTTTATTATATTAGATGGAAAATAATTTTGATAAAACACTTGAAATGAATTCTTGAGGAAAATATCCTTTCTTCTTCAAAATCAATTTCTTTTCACAAAACATCATGAAATTTTAAAAGAAAGAGATTTTATTAAAAATAGTCATGAAATATTTTAGAGGAAGCTTCATGAAAATAATGCTTTATAAAACCGTAAAAATCCGTTCATGCCGTTTAAGTTAAAAAAAACATTCTTCGTACTTTTGTCGGAAAAGTCAAAAAGTACCTCGTATGAAAAAGCGACAAAAGATTCCTTTCATATTCTTTACTAAAAACTCACCGAAGAGTAAAATTGGATTTAAACTATTGTAAGTGGATGGAAACAATATTACATATTGAAGGAACATGGATGTGGATGATAAAATACACCCCAGTAAATACTTACGAATAAACAATCTCGGATAAAAATGAGATTGTGATATTTCCCTTACCTTAGGTCCAATTTTCTTCGTATGTGTCCGAACATCCTGTATAATGATTTAAATAATGTCATTGACTTATTACAGAATCATATTCATTGTTATGATATCATATATGGTTCACTTATGACATTATATTACCCGTTCTTTTGTAAATTCCATGTTAAAGAAGCGTTTTGGGTAAAATCGTTTCATTTATCGTAGGTGTTTTGACTTGTTGTTCTTGACATCATTATTACTTATATCATGATTTAATTACTTCCAGAATATAAAATATGATTTATATATCATATATATTCAGTATATATATATATATAATAGATAGATAAATAAAATGAAAAACACCGTTCATGGAGACGGTAGTCCGTACGTACGCATGAACGATGTTTTTCTTTCCTTATTGTCTTGAAATGGAAGTAAGTAGATGACATACATATGTATATATATACATAAATCCAGTAGCTTTATAATGTCATATATTTCATTATTATTTCTTATATATACATTATAATCATTCTTAAATGGTTAACCTGGAGAATGAATCTCATCGCGTCGTGGAGACGGTAGTCCGTACGTACGCACGAGCGATGATATCATTTCTATAAATATTGAATTGAATTGGAGTGGATTATACAATATATCAGAATCAATATGATGTTGTAATAACTATGTATAGTTATTCTTTACACCATTATACCCATCCATGTAAGGTGGTGGTGGAAAATAGATTACACCACGGCGTGGAGACGGTATTCCGTACGTACGCACGCGCGGTGATTTCTTTTTCCGTAGGATGGATAGATGGTGAAATAGGGTTGTTTCATACTTATAATAACATATCAGTATATGAGTGATACTTATGTTATTACTTCATAATGAAACAACCTAAGAAGAAGAAGTGGAAGAAGAAATAAAGATGAAAGAATTGGTAACGGTAATTACCTCTTCTTTGAAGTGCCTCTTTGAGACCTCCTCTTAGGGCACTAAAATTGGTCTTTGAGGAAGACCAGAACCTCTAGGATGTTTCTAGGGAAGTGGAGAAGAGATTTTTGCAGGGGTTGGCCGAGCTTGAATGCTCAAATTGGTGTGAGGAGGAGAGGGAGGAGGTGTCCTTTTATAAGGGAGGAGAGGGGCACCTTAGGAATATCTCAAAATATTATTTTATATTAAAGTCAAAATCGGTTTATAATGGTTCCAAAGGGTCTTATTTCGAAGCTAAAGTGGGGATGGGTCGAAATACTATCAACCAATAGAATTTAGACAAGTTTAGGATATTATTTTAACCTTATCAATTAGATTTAACTCTAAGATAAATAATTTAACTTTTACCGTGTCTTTTTGTTTTCTTTCACTATATGGTTAATACACTTACTATAACATGCCAAAAGAACCCCAAATTGTATATTATTAATAAATATATCCTTATCTAAGTTATTTGGCCGAACCTTAGATTTTTAGGAATACAATAACAATTAATAATATAATATTTGATTTAAAAACTATTTTGTGTCAATTTTGACACTATTTGATATATGATTTTTGTGAAAGTCATAACAGAATTAAATGTTCGAACCAAGTTGATTAAATCAACATTAATATATCATAGTAATCTAGAAAATTAGTGTAATTCATAAAAAATCTCAAATTACATTTATTTTGGTGTTTATAACATCAATTATGTCAATATTTCATTAATAAGATAATTACTGCATCATCGTTGTGTCATAAATAAATTAAATTATTTTATGTCTAAAAATTACAAATAAAATACCATCATGTAGGAAATATTCTTAGATTTCTAATGAATATTTACAATCGAATTGATCTTATGTATAACCCCATATTAAAATGATTTACTTATTAAACTTTGATTTTAACTATTTTAACCTTTCTTTAAATAAATTAATAATAAATGTCCTAATCTAATCCAAGTGGGCCTAAATGGTCATATTTTATTCCTAAGTTTGTTTTTGGTCGAATTACACTTGTCCGATAGAATTAGGACATGTGTTAGGGTAATAGTAATATCATATTTACCCTTAGTTACCCTATTTACTATTAACCGCGGTAAAAAAAGTAAAAAGTTACTATTCACCAAAAAATTATTTTCATCTCATTGAACCACATTTTAGTCCTTGATATTAACCGTGTCTCTCGGATTTTCGAAATTCCATTCACAGAAGCGGCAAAATTAAGTTTTATGAAAAATTCAGTTTTTTTAACTACCACTTAGTAGTTTCACTATTCATCAAAAATTGATGTTTTTCAGAACAATGCCAAAATTTCATCCTAAGCTATATTTCATATTCCGAATTCAAAAATGAAATCTATTTTACCAAATTCATAACATAGAAGTTGCATTAATTAATTTTATAATTAAATCCCGCTGTTAAAATAAATAGCGTGTTTTTAGGAAACAATATATATCAAAAGATTGACACTTGATTATGTCTGGTTTAAATGTGAAATTACAACCAATGACCAACATTGTATTAAATTGTAAAAATATATTCTAAATATACTTTAAAACCACTCAAATTAATAATTTATCACTATTAATTATTTCGATTAAAAAAGTTGTTTTTAATTATAATTTAGTAATTTTTCACTATTCATCAGAATATGAAAGTTATCCGAAAAGTACCAAAATTTCACCTTAGGCTAAATTCGATACTCCAAACCCAAGAATGAAGTTCATTTTGAAAAATAAGATTTACAGAATTTTTAAAAAGTGGTTATTACTATTCATAACGGCTAGTTTTAATAATATTTTAATAGCACATCGTTGTTTAGTGAAACTCGGTATTGCGTATTACACACGCTATCGAGGAAGGTCGCGATTGCGTGTAATGCAAGGCAAGACAAGGATGCGTGTTGTGCAAGCTCCTTTTGGTGTAGCGTACAACACAAGACATTAATAAAATTAAAAAGAATATATTTTTTTATAAAATCTTGGGCTGTTACATTCTACCCCCCTTAAAATGAATTTCGCCCTCGAAATTCGTCGGGGTTATAAATGGTTTACTATTCGAAAGTTTCTTTAATAGAAACCCACATCGTAAAAAGGAATATCAAAACCAATCTTTAAAAACAAAAGTATGAAACGTAACGGTTACCCAAATAAACTAATCATTGGGTTTCCACATAGGTGAAAATATGGATATGGAAGAGAAATCTAACCATCATGTTCTGATGGAGAGTGGTAGAGAACATGGCTATGGAAAATCCAGTAATCACAAATCCATATATTTGTGATGATATAAGGTACCATCTGATTCATCAGGTATAAGATCACTAGGACAACATTTTTGGTTTTCAAGATCATTTCCCCTAATGTTGAAAATTTGAATTAGAATAAATACATACTTTATTTTGGTACAATCTCACTGTTGTTCGTGCCTTGAACAATTTCCACTTCATATCTTAAATAAATGAAGTTGAATTTGTTATTCGTGATGTGTTAGCAGATCATGTAATAGAATGATGGGTCATTCCATCTGTCTCAAACAAAAGGTTTGAAAAGTTATAAGTTCATCTTATGGTTAGATTAATCGTATATGGTTCCAAAAATGAACTTATACTTCATATATCATACCGCTTAATAAAATAAAACTAGTTTCTACTAAACAGGGACTTCGTGTAGGCCAGTGGTAGGCGATAAAGGCCAGTCGCACTTCGGTTGTGTGTTCGATTCCCATAGCCTTGTCCGAAGCGATGGGCTGTCGCCCGTCCTGCAGGTTGTCCTTTTTCCAAAACTATATTACTATAACATCCCATCAATAATATCGAAAAAATTTCTATCCTTAAACAATACTAACTTATGTCCAACATAATCCATTCCAATCTTTAGGCTTATCCATAATACTGCAGTCCACTCTCATAACATAGTGAAAACAATTACCAGAGATTTAATATCATCGTTGATCCCCATATATCATAAGATATGTTTTGTTGGTCACATTCCAAACATTCAAAGTCCTTAATCGTGTATTCTCTTGAATACCTTAGTGAAAACATGAATGCTGTTAAAAGTTAACACTTTCCACATACCAAAATCCTCAAAATTATTTATACTCAAACCATGATATCACTTAGTCCTTATATCAATCCTGAGCTCATGAATACAATCAAACATCTCATTATCTTCTTATCCTTTCATTATGCACTTATCATCTACTTTCCAAAATATTTGAATCACTTTTCATAGTTATTGGTACCTTAAAATTATTGAAAACCACAATAGACCAATACTTAAATATTTCAACACACCATAAAAGTACCTCAACAACATTATTCTTGAATACCAAAACACTTCAGTCCATCCACATCAATGATTATCCTGGAATAAGTCCTTCCTTGATTTAGAAGTAACTTTTTAGGTCAGGGCATTGAGTTGGGTAATGCTCATGTTCTCCACAAATAAGACATTGAACTCCATAACAGTTTGTCACTCTATGACCCTTTTCTCCACACAGATAACATCGGTCCCTCCATTTGAGGTATTCCTCAAGGTTCTTCTTCCCTTCTTTAGAAATCTCAATCTTCCTTTCTTTATGCTCCTCAACATGCGAACATGCATAATAGTCTATCTTCCTCTTCTTTGAAGAATTAGACATACCACTAAATTTCACCTTGTTAATCATATATCGCGATGATTGATTTGGCATAATCACAACATCTTTCTCTCTAGGCATTACACAATTTTGTTGCTCATAGTCACCAATTTGTCCATTGGATTCAATGTTAACTGAATTCCTTTTGGTTCCCTCCATTAACTAAAACACAAAAATAATTTTGTGAGAATCAAAAATCATGCTAGAGAAAACAACATAGTAAAGGGAAAGTATCCTCAATACCTAACTTCTTAGGTTTAATCTAATATCATTACCATAGTTCTAGGAATATATCCTATACGTATACTTATCCTTAGGGACATCCCTAGACATACCTTAGAAATATCTCTAGGGATCTCACTAACGTTTTCGCATCCTAGTTTCCAAAGGTTGACTAAACCTTTCCTCTGATACCAACTGTAGAGACCCGAAGCCTTGACCTACATGGACATTACATTACTTTTGCGGAATACTTAGTACATAACAAAACACACACACACACAAGGATCGTAATAGTTTAGTGTCTTTGGAAACTCGGAACGTAATCTTCTAATCGTGGTGAAAGTTCTTCAATATCTCCCATAAAGGTCATCCCTTTTTTTTACCTAAAACCTTTCTTTATATCCTGGGGAAAAGAAAACATAAAAGGGTGAGCTCAAATTCTCAGTAAGGGTAAACAAAAGAAATATCAATCACATCATATATATAAGAACATAGCTTTTGGAAATCTTAACCTGCAAAAGAGCTCTTAATATCATAACATGAGATAAATCATAGAAGTGAAATGTAATCCCAATAATCATAACATAAAACATGAAACTTTGTGGCATACACACATAATCATAGAGAATCATTTCTTGTTAGTCAAGACTCAATGCCAAGACTATCTTAGTGGACAAAGTCCCTTTCTGAATCGAGTAACCCTCGTTTCAGTCCTGTTTCACTGAACCGGTATAACCAACCATTTCATCCATGTCTATCTCATGAGATATAAAATCTTTACCCAATGCATTGGAGGGAGATATAGGTCCCACCCATCTCATAATGATATCATTCTTATGTGTGCCACAAAATCATAAATCATACATCATTTCATAACCCATGTAATAAAAATGGGATTCTTAAAACAACATGACATCATAAAACCATTCATATAAGATAAAGGAATTCATAAACATAATTCCATCACAACATAGTCAAATCAATGTACAAATATGGATAGAAACAGAACCCTTTATTATATTAGATGGAAAATAATTTTGATA
The DNA here is from genome assembly GCA_963277665.1 of Viscum album. Lineage (NCBI taxonomy): Eukaryota > Viridiplantae > Streptophyta > Magnoliopsida > Santalales > Viscaceae > Viscum > Viscum album. Next base: position 401,113,630 of record OY728136.1, on the reverse strand, counting down.
AAACACTTGAAATGAATTCTTGAGGAAAATATCCTTTCTTCTTCAAAATCAATTTCTTTTCACAAAACATCATGAAATTTTAAAAGAAAGAGATTTTATTAAAAATAGTCATGAAATCTTTTGGAGGAAGCTTCATGAAAATAATGCTTTATAAAACCGTAAAAATCCGTTCATGCCGTTTAAGTTAAAAAAAACATTCTTCGTACTTTTGTCGGAAAAGTCAAAAAGTACCTCGTATGAAAAAGCGACAAAAGATTCCTTTAATATTCTTTACTAAAAACTCACCGAAGAGTAAAATTGGATTTAAACTATTGTAAGTGGATGGAAACAATATTAAATATTGAAGGAACATGGATTTGGATGATAAAATACACCCCAGTAAATACTTACGAATAAACAATCTCAGATAAAAATGAGATTGTGATATTTCCCTTACCTTAGGTCCAATTTTCTTCGTATGTGTCCGAACATCCTGTATAATGATTTAAATAATGTCATTGACTTATTACAGAATCATATTCATTGTTATGATATCATATATGGTTCACTTATGACATTATATTACCCGTTCTTTTGTAAATTCCATGTTAAAGAAGCGTTTTGGGTAAAATCGTTTCATTTATCGTAGGTGTTTTGACTTGTTGTTCTTGACATCATTATTACTTATATCATGATTTACTTACTTCCAGAATATAAAATATGATTTATATATCATATATATATTCAGTATATATATATATAATAGATAGATAAATAAAATGAAAAACACCGTTCATGGAGACGGTAGTCCGTACGTACGCATGAACGCTGTTTTTCTTTCCTTATTGTCTTGAAATGGAAGTAAGTAGATGACATACATATGTATATATATACATAAATCCAGTAGCTTTATAATGTCATATATTTCATTATTATTTCTTATATATACATTATAATCATTCTTAAATGGTTAACATGGAGAATGAATCTCATCGCGTCGTGGAGACGGTAGTCCGTACGTACGCACGAGCGATGATATCATTTCTATAAATATTGAATTGAATTGGAGTGTATTATACAATATATCAGAATCAATATGATGTTGTAATAACTATGTATAGTTATTCTTTACACCATTATACCCATCCATGTAAGGTGGTGGTGGAAAATAGATTACACCACGGCGTGGAGACGGTATTCCGTACGTACGCACGCGCGGTGATTTCTTTTTCCGTAGGATGGATAGATGGTGAAATAGGGTTGTTTCATACTTATAATAACATATCAGTATATGAGTGATACTGATGTTATTACTTCATAATGAAACAACCTAAGAAGAAGAAGTGGAAGAAGAAATAAAGATGAAAGAATTGGTAACGGTAATTACCTCTTCTTTGAAGTGCCTCTTTGAGACCTCCTCTTAGGGCACTAAAATTGGTCTTTGAGGAAGACCAGAACCTCTAGGATGTTGCTAGGGAAGTGGAGAAGAGATTTTGGCAGGGGTTGGCCGAGCTTGAATGCTCAAATTGGTGTGAGGAGGAGAGGGAGGAGGTGTCCTTTTATAAGGGAGGAGAGGGGCACCTTAGGAATATCTCAAAATATTATTTTATATTAAAGTCAAAATCGGTTTATAATGGTTCCAAAGGGTCTTATTTCGAAGCTAAAGTGGGGATGGGTCGAAATACTATCAACCAATAGAATTTAGACAAGTTTAGGATATTATTTTAACCTTATCAATTAGATTTAACTCTAAGATAAATAATTTAACTTTTACCGTGTCTTTTTGTTTTCTTTCACTATATGGTTAATACACTTACTATAACATGCCAAAAGAACCCCAAATTGTATATTATTAATAACTATATCCTTATCTAAGTTATTTGGCCGAACCTTAGATTTTTAGGAATACAATAACAATTAATAATATAATATTTGATTTAAAAACTATTTTGTGTCAATTTTGACACTATTTGATATATGATTTTTGTGAAAGTCATAACAGAATTAAATGTTCGAAACAAGTTGATTAAATCAACATTAATATATCATAGTAACCTAGAAAATTAGTGTAATTCATAAAAAATCTCAAATTACATTTATTTTGGTGTTTATAACATCAATTATGTCAATATTTCATTAATAAGATAATTACTGCATCATCGTTGTGTCATAAATAAATTAAATTATTTTATGTCTAAAAATTAAAAATAAAATACCATCATGTAGGAAATCTTCTTAGATTTCTAATGAATATTTACAATCGAATTGATCTTATGTATAACCCCATATTAAAAATGATTTACTTATTAAACTTTGATTTTAACTATTTTAACCTTTCTTTAAATAAATTAATAATAAATGTCCTAATCTAATCCAAGTGGGCCTAAATGGTCATATTTTATTCCTAAGTTTTTTTTTGGTCGAATTACACTTGTCCAATAGAATTAGGACATGTGTTAGGGTAATAGTAATATCATATTTACCCTTAGTTACCCTATTTACTATTAACCGCGGTAAAAAAAGTAAAAAGTTACTATTCACCAAAAAATTATTTTCATCTCATTGAACCACATTTTAGTCCTTGATATTAACCGTGTCTCTCGGATTTTCGAAATTCCATTCACAGAAGCGGCAAAATTAAGTTTTATGAAAAATTCAGTTTTTTTAACTACCACTTAGTAGTTTCACTATTCATCAAAAATTGATGTTTTTCAGAACAATGCCAAAATTTCATCCTAAGCTATATTTCATATTCCGAATTCAAAAATGAATTCTATTTTACCAAATTCATAACATAGAAGTTGCATTAATTAATTTTATAATTAAATCCCGCTGTTAAAATAAATAGTGTGTTTTTAGGAAACAATATATATCAAAAGATTGACACTTGATTATGTCTGGTTTAAATGTGAAATTACAACCAATGACCAACATTGTATTAAATTGTAAAAATATATTCTAAATATACTTTAAAACCACTCAAATTAATAATTTATCACTATTAATTATTTCGATTAAAAAAGTTGTTTTTAATTATAATTTAGTAATTTTTCACTATTCATCAGAATATGAAAGTTATCCGAAAAGTACCAAAATTTCACCTTAGGCTAAATTCGATACTCCAAACCCAAGAATGAAGTTCATTTTGAAAAATAAGATTTACAGAATTTTTAAAAAGTGGTTATTACTATTCATAACGGCTAGTTTTAATAATATTTTAATAGCACATCGTTGTTTAGTGAAACTCGGTATTGCGTATTACACACGCTATCGAGGAAGGTCGTGATTGCGTGTAATGCAAGGCAAGACAAGGATGCGTGTTGTGCAAGCTCCTTTTGGTGTAGCGTACAACACAAGACATTAATAAAATTAAAAAGAATATATTTTTTTATAAAATCTTGGGCTGTTACAATTATGCTGGTGACCACCACTTCAACTATGCTCGGCCCTATATCCTTAAAGAAAAAGGATATCATGGGGTTGTCCCCTGAATACACCCTCTCCTTGATACAAACTAAAAAATTACTAGATATACTACTAGTAAAGACTTAGGGAAAACTATTACTGAGGATACATCAAAAATTAAACACCTATACTACATTACCCGTTGAGAGAGGTTAACCACTAAAATAAATAATATTTATATCCTTTATAAGAAATGAACATTTGTCTAGAATCCTTGGTAGAAGCTTGATCACTACTAACACAAAAAAACATTATTAAATAAGATACTAACTCCCTATTGATTGAAACCTCGACTACCTTAATATATCATAATTTTCATTTTTATCACTTCACGTTATGAAGTATGGATGAATTTTCTTCCAAGATAACATAGACTATACATGAATCTTCTCAATCAGCTCTACCTTAGCTAACACCTCAAAATATGTAGACAATGTAAATTTGGAAACCTAATGGTAAATATTTGGATGTGGAACATCCTCAGAATACTCAGCTATAGAGTTCTCATCTAGCAGGATGTTGAGGGTCATATCAAATAAGATTCTTATAAAAGATTCCTTACCCCCACACACCCATGATCCCATATTAAATGGAGTGAAACTCATACCATAATGTCAGATTCAATAACAATAATATAGAATATACATGGAGATATATCTAAAAAACCATCCCATGACACCTATGAATCTTTATGATCACAAAAGAATATAAACCACCACTGAATAATAGCTCATATCAGCTGACTAATAGCGTCTGAGATCAGATCCTATTTCCATTAAAGGATCAAACTAAAATAAATATAGAGAACTTATAACCACTACTTCAATTTCTAATTAGAGATAATCCTCTCATTCATTTCCAATATCTAATTCTAGAACTCACATCATGTCTTACTCCAAGGCACATCCTCCTCACCAAAATCAAACCTTATGTTTTTAATTAAAGCATCATGTTTCCCCTCTCCAACCTAAAAAACACACAGATAATGCCCCACAATCATCTCTATAACACTAAAAAATGAAACTCCAGTCCCAATAAAATGGAACTAATTATGTTCATTTATGAAGAATCGTTTTTATTTCCCACAATTCACACTAAATCAACCACAACCTCAATAAATCATGATTTTTATACCTATCATGGCTCACTAACCATAATAAATATAATCTCACCTAGTATGTTTAGTAATATTAAGGTTATTGAATCAGATCAGAGGGGTCCCTAAACATATATATCATAGGTGATTCTCTTTACAACATTACATGCTAATTTTCATAAATGTTTTCCCTAACCAAAAGACTCCCTCACTATTTTCTAACTCCAATATTCATCCTACCATATTACCAAAGACCTAGTACCACTATGTTAAAACCATACTCCACTAGAATACCAACTAAGTTAGAAATGATGATGAGATTCAACTATGAATCCTACATCCAATAGGCTATTGGTTGGTCACTAGCAATCAGGGTGTAAAATGCACATAATTTAATTCATTACTATAATAATACATATAACATAAATAGGAACCACCAATAAAACAAATATAAAATAAAATAAATATCACATTATGTATATAATGATATACACAAAAATAAAGTACATATATTAAAACTAGCTCATATAGAATCTACCCACAAACACCATCCACGAACATTGTGTGTTAGAAATTTTGAACTTGATCATTGAATCCCTCCTACAAAATATATATATATATATATATATATATAAGGTTTCAAAATACACATATACATTGTAATATCATCCAAAAAACACGTTGGGTAAAGGTGGGAATAATATAATAGTTCCTCTGTTAATAAACAATAGAACCAACTCATCTCATATATTGAATCAAGTAACCTTGATCCTTACTGAGACTCACTCATCAAATGAAAAATTCACGTAAAGTAACATAGTTTCCAAAATTAATGAATCAATTAGGTAACCTGAAAAAAAAATTAAACTTATATTCTCTCACACATACACCAATGGATTATATCCCATTTTCAACCCCTTCCATGTCTATATATTCATATAACCACATACCACATCATATGAACATGTCGCATATCCATCACTAGGTTATGCATCACAACCACAAAACATTTCCTCCCCATGGTAGGGTAATGTGAATATGAAGTACATAAACCACATGTCCCCATACTACCATTCATGTATCGTATCATGTATCCACACCGCAACCCCAAAACTATTTCATCTAGTATAAATATTATAACCATAATCCATTATAACTTTTATATACATACCTAAAACCTCAACCCATCACATCTCATTTTATATATTAAGGGTGAGAATGAAAGAGGGAGTAGTTATACATTCCCTCCTAACATAGCCTATATATTTTTAAGAGACCTAAAATCCATGTACTATATGGGTGTTATTAAGGATACCAAACTCAAGTAGTTTTGTGTATGAAATATCAATAAAATATTGAGTATATACCAAGTCATAAAAACAAAAAATTAGGTACATGTCGTAAATAGGATTGTATTTATTACTAAATATTACCTTAGACCTATCATATCAACTGTCTTGCAATAAAATCCACTATCACACTACCATGTAAACCTACTGAACCACACTGAATAGTTGAAAAACATATAAAGGTATTCCAATTAATGACGTCATTTTTATTTTCTATATTTATCACTAGTGGTAAAATTATATTTATTTAGACGCATTTGACTATAGATACATTAATTTAGTAACAATAAATATTAAACCATTGATTAAAAATTATATACATTTATCCAAATCGTCACATTTCATTAATCAGCACATCATTTGTTAATTTATAGCCCATTATCCACTACCAATTCCCTTAACTCTAGCCATATTTCATGCCACTAGGAAACAAAAACATAGAAATATTACTCACTTATAATACCAAATCCAAATTATCCCATTCTAAAATTCCATAATAACCATAACCTTTCTATGAAAACAATAACCCCTCCTTTTCATACAAACTAACCTTACCACCACTATCATAATAATGTGTCAACCCATCATTCAATACAACAACAAAAATCAAATACCTATGAAAAAAAAGAATGTTCCCCACATATAGAATCAAATAATAGAAAACATATAAGAAATTTAAATTATACAAACTCATATTAATAATACTTCCATATTAGATAAAAATTTAATATATAAACATCAATTTTTCAATTCCAAATTTCAATGTTTCAATTTCATTGCCATCTTTAAATAGGTATTATTTTATATAAATTTATTAAAAAATTTAAATATAATGAAACATGGTTTATCAAAACATCACTTAAAAAATAAAAAATTATCTATTATCAATAACATAGAGCCCCATAAAACACATGTGAAGAACCCCTTAATCCCTTTTAATTATATAATCTAGTTTATAACCTTGTTAGATTAATTTTAATCATCCAGCCAATGGAAAATATTGTATTCTAATTCCTTAATTATGAAAAAAATAAAGGATAAATCTTTAATCCCCTATGTCCATGGATGATTCGAAATCATTACATAAGATAATGAGGATAATTCCATGAAACACCACCCAACAATAATGGACCAACCATATGCCTATTCATGATTATTTCTTATCCCAATCATGACCCTAAAAACTAATATTATATGAAAACCATCCAAATATCCTCCCCAAGATGATATATAAAATATATTATGAATATTGGGAGGATAGAAGATAAATTTATAGCATAAGGTGTTTATATCTTGAAGGCATGGATAAAAAATACCAAAGGATGATCAAATATCAGGAAATATTGGACTCTAAACACTTATGGTTCTGGAAAGGATGATGGATTTAAAAGAAATTCGAGTGAGTACATTAAATTATAATAAATCTATAAAAATAGAAAATAATGGTGTTGTAGGGGTTTCCACATAGAAATAATGGGCTAATCCCAAAAAACACAGTGTAATCTATTTATATCTCAATGATTCACCTTGAATTAAATTTTATATAAATAATATTGTTCAAAAACCAACACTATGGTTTACAATACAACAAAAATGAATCTTAGTATATTGGTGTGATTTTTGGCCCCCTCATTAAGAATAAATAAAACTAGAATGATCATCATAATGAAACCTTCATCACCATGGACAATGAAAGAGAAAAAGGAAGAACCCATATATTTGAAAACCCACACACCCATGGTGAAAAACCCCTCTACATAATAAAATGACCATTGTAAATGATTGATAAGGGACACAAAAAAACACATTTAAACTCACTATAATATATTATAACTTCATCTTCCAAATAGAGAAAATATTAATTATCATGGCCTCTATACCATGCCATAATATGATCCTCACACTATAATCCCAAACCACATTGAACAACACACAAGACTATTGTAACTCTAATTATCTAGTTAACTAGACATTCCACAACCACCATAATCTTAACATGATCTATATTGATAGTGAAAAGAACATCCAATACACTTCATCAACTTCAAATATACCCTGATATGTTCATAGCTTATAGAATAAAAATTAAAGGATTGGAAGAGGTTTAGTCTTTAAAAATGTCCTCAATACATTAAAGGGTAATCACATTACCCATAATTGATCATACCATGTCTAGAAAGGTGCAATTTCTCCTTTTATCAACACCATTCTATTGTGGTGTTTACAATGAGTGATTTTAGACCAAATATTACACACTTTAAGATAAAATATTAATTTTGTTGAATAATTATTCTCTTAAATATCATAATAAGTTTTTTATCATCCTCTAATGTTAATTCTCAAAATCATTCATGTATTCCTCAATATTTTTAAAATAATAAAAATTATACATCATCAAGTATAAAAATTCATATATAGTGAATTCATTATTAAAATTAATGACGTATGAAAATCCAACATTAACTTCTAATTGAAATTTTCTATACACATATATGTAAATAAATTTAATAAGTTGTGGGGATCTTTCACCTTTACCATTGAAAGATGTTTGGGTCATTTTAATTGTTAATAATAGTTTAATTTATACAATATTTTTATCTCAATATAATTTTAATTTTCTATTGGATATAGTTTTTTCAAACCCTTTTGGTATACATTAACAGGTCAAAAATTCCAAAACTAGGTGTAAAATTAGTCATGTGAACATGGTTTGTTATTGAGTGCTAATACTTTATCATCTAGTTCCAATATGAATAGACTATTATTTAGATGTGGAATACTATAACATATGTTTTATTTTTAAAAGAATAAGATTCTATTTATAAACATGAAATGAAATCCTTTAGTGTCTATAAAATAAATTGATATTATGTTCTTGGTAACATTAGGCAAAAAATATTAGTTTTCTTAAATTAAAATCAACCAAATTAGATATTTGGGGTGGTAATATTATACCATTAATACATCTATCCTAAGTCGATCATTTATGTGATGATATATCTTACAATTTTAAATCCTTTAAAATATATTTTTCCTTATATTTGGATACATTATTATTATATATGAGCTGTACATAATACACAATTATAAGAAATGTGAATATTTTACTCAATAATGAATGTATCTGAAGCTTCATGTCACTGAATAGTGGTAGGGATATTTTTCTTCTAATTCCCTTTCTAATTGAAAGAGACAAAAAACAATTATACTCATTGTATTCAATAAGAGGTTAAATAGTTATTGGGATTATAGTATTTAATACCACCTTTCTTTATGCAATGGGATTTTTGAACAACTGTACTACCCCTGGATGTTTTTACCAAATAGATAATTTTATTTTCCAAAAATTAAACATAGTGAAAGTGAAATGGTTGTGCAGACTAAAATTATATTCAACATATAAAAATTGTAGATTAATATTGTATCCTTATTATAAATTATTACCTTTTTTATTAGTATATAATTTTTATCTCTCACTATATTATCAAAACATAAAAACTCTTATAATTAGATTATAAATATAATGTATCTTGAATATTCTTCTGGAAAGGATATATATTTCCTTTATCATAATCTGAATTATAGGTTTTTAAATTATGTAAATTTATTTAAATAGGTTTTAATCCTCACATATATATAAAATCAAAGTTCCTTGATATGTTGAGTGGATTCACAAATCCAAAAAAAATTATTATACATATATTTTCTCAACACATTCCACTAAATTTCACCAATATTTCTAGGGATACCCGTCTTGATGTAATTTGGTTATGTCAATTAAAAAAATATTATTGGTACTCATAGATCTATAACATAACATGGTATAGTCAAGTACATTGACGTGTTGATATATTCTAACTCTGGCAATGGAATGTGGATAAAGAATTAATATTTTCATTGAGAGGATATATTATTTTATACCTGTATAAGATATCTTATTTTTCCTTGTATAATTATTATTTATCTTAGGTAATAACTAATATAAATATTTTATCATACCTAATAAAATAAATCTTATGCATTTATTTCATTTTACCTAAGCATTATTACAAATTATTTTATATGATCATGTTTAATTATTGAATAAACCCTACATAATATAAATTAAAAAATCCTGCTTTGATAAAATGAAAAAAAAGCATGATATGGCTTCACGAATTAATTAAAAATTGGTTTTTTGAGTCAGGATATACCAAAATAAAGCCTAGGGGAAACAAATCCATGGGTCTAGAAAACATTTAGTTCTAGAATCTTTCATTCTCTTGTGTGTCTTCTTTTTGTAAATTTTACCTTTTTTGGATTTTAATTTAATTCATCACTTGAACTTCATCTTTTGGAAATATTTTCCATTAAAATTATAACCTCACATTCAAGTGAGAGGATCTTAGATAAATAAAATTACATTTCATAATTAATGTCTATAATATCCCTTAAAAACTCCAAAAGTCTATATCATTATATAAATACTATTTATTAATTTTAATATATATAATACAACACATAATCTAAATATAAATATATTATATTAATATACATATACATTTATTATTAAATATTATATGTACATTGTATAATATATAATATAAAATCATATGGGTGGTGGAGAAGAAATGTGTGCCTCATATGTTTCATTTTTTATAGTTTTTCTAAATAATAAATTGTAATAAATATGGTTGGGATGGCCCAATATGTCCCTCAAACTGACTTTCCACTGGTCTTGAATAGTGTTCCTAATCTAAATGGTCTAGAATTTAGGTAGTGGGAATTAAGGAAACCATTATTGAGAATTATTTCTCCCTCAAATTAAATAAAACATGCAATATATCATTTACCATAAATTTGTCTCAAAGAAACCATACATTGGAAGTCTGTATTGAATAAGTTTACCAAAACATGATAAGAAAGAAAACAAACTAGCCACAACCAAAAATAATAATTCAACTTGTTTATATCAACATGAAACTTCATCCAAAAATAATTATGTAACAATGTATAATGAATAAGGAAAATTAATATAAAATATGTTGGGTAGTCTTGACCAAGACATCACATCCCCAAATGAAAATAAAATCAAGACCACACCATATTATACGAACCCCCCAAATAACCCTATGGTTAATATACAGATCCCAACTCACAATAAAAGGGATAAAAAACAAAACCAACCATGTATTGAAACATGGATCCTATAAAAAAAGAGATATTCTTACAAAATATAGTCGAGTGTATGCAGGGTGTGATCAAATAGGATATCACCACAAATTCTATGAAATTTCTTTTATAAAGAAGTTCCCAAAGGATATTTTGAATTACAATATAAAATATGGTTTGTATATTTGTAATGATATGAAGAAACCAAACCATATACATGCAATAAAAAAGAGTAAATTTTTTCTTTTAAAACTAGAACCATGAGGGATATTCTCATAAAAATGAAAAACATTCAAAACCAAATACAGTATCCTTTTAAATCATTAAAAAACCAAAACATTGATTTCCTTCTTCAAAAAATTTAATGAGAACCCATAATAATTGTCTTATTATATATATTTTTGATATTAAAATTCAGAAAGTCTAAGGATTTTATTTTTAATACATTCATATGTTTCTAATGTTTTTCTCATATTGTTCAGGATGTGATAGATTATGGAATATGAGTAAAAAGAGATGAAAAATAATGAATTACCTCAAAAAAAAGTTCTTACTAAAAAAAGGATGATCATGGGGAACTTCCAATGAACATAAATGAATAAATAAGGAATAATGAGGCTTCTGGAGTAGAAAAATGATATTACGCGTCACATAACCATTAATCCAATTGAACCAAGGAAATTTATGAAAGAGATACATGTCATGAAGGAGATGAAAGAATCTAAAAATGAAGAAGGAAAGTGAGTGTGACACATGTATGTCATTCTATGACACATGTGATGTTTTCCCTTAAAGTCATATTTTCTTAATATGTTACACGTAGTGCATGACTTACACATATTGTAATCACTACATGATGTGTAATGTTTCAGGACAGGATTAAAAAGGTCATATTTGATGTATCCTTAGATTTTTTCATGTTTTAAAACCTCAGATCCACCTATGGTTTCTTTTTGACCAATCCTTTATGTAATTCATTAATACATGGTCCTATCTAGAGGCTACAAATTAATAGATATCCTAATTTTTTTGAAGAGATCCCGGAGAATAATGATTGGAGCGAGAAACTATGTTGTGTTGGGTCCTCCCCAGTTTCATTTTTCATTATGAAATATTTTTCCATTCCATCTCTCTTATCCTATCATCAGTAGTTTGAGTGGAAAAACTCACCTTGTGTTTGGGTTATATAATATAAGGGGAAGGTGTCATTGGATTAATTTCTTTTTCTTTATTAATGTATTTGGTTTGCTATAATTATTCAATCAATTTCTAATCCATTTAATTTTCACTTATCATGACCATGTTATTTGAATCTATAAGGACCTTAAAATTGAATAGCTAACACCCCTAAAGGAGTGATGAACATTGTTCTATTTAGGGGAATGTGGTTTAAATAATGTACTAAGATAAACATTATTTGAACAAACCCTAAATTACTAGACCAAGGGAAATAGGGGATTGTCATGGCAAGGAGTGAATATCCTAACCATTAGATCTCCCTCGTCTTGAATCCAACACCAATAATGCATTAATCAATACATTTTCTAAAATACAATTTCACCTAAACCCTAAATTTACAAAACCCTAGAAGGAGATTCATATGTGATTTCAAACCAAACAAACAATCAACTTCACTTTTTATTATTGACTTCTTAAAACTATTTTTAGAACCCAAATCTTACTCTTTAACATTTCGTTAATCAATCAATAAAATCATTTTATTCTAAACACCTAAATAAACTCATTCACTATATCTATGGGTTCTACCTTTAACTTTTGTAATAAAAAAATTTAATTAATTAAGTAGTATAGTTTTAATTTTTTTAATTTTTTTATTTTTATTAGACCCATAAATAAAATAACAACCCCCCAAGGGCATGTCAAAAATATCAATATTTCCAAGAGTAGTTACAAGTTAGTTTTTAGGTTAATTTTATATTTTTTTTAAAAAATATTAATTTTAAATTCACTATTTGGTGCTTCAATTTTTAAACTGAAACCATCATTTCACAATAATAACACTCAGGAAAAGATCAAATAGAAAACACATCATCAAGTCCACCCACCATTCTGAAACAAGACCAATGATTAGTGTCACCCAACCATAGAGGGAACTAAAAACCCCAACAAGTTGGGGTTTTTCAAAGGGATCCAAGCCTAGAGACGATCACATATTATAGGCAACCACCAAACAGAGGATTAAAACTAAGAGTCTAAAAATCCATCATTGCTGCAAAGTACTTCATGATCAAGCATGAAATTATTTCAACGATCTCAAAAAAATGTGATATTCACTAGACTACCATATGAAGATATGAACATGCCTTTGGGAAAATCCATTGAGATATGTGAAACATTATAATTCCATAATATCTCAAGTGATGATGTTATAATCCATCTTTTCGAATTTTCATTTTGTGAATGAGCTCAAGACTCGATCCAAATACTTCATGCACATTCCATCACAACATGGGATAAGTTGGCAGTAAACATAATCACCATATTCTTTCCACCATCTATGTCAATGGACATATGTGTAAACATTTTAAACATTTTTCAATTTGATTATGATGTCTATATTCTACCCGAGAATGATATAAATACTTGACTCATAAATTTTCCCATCATGGTATAGATAAATTGTTACAAATAAAAACATTTTATAAGTATTTTTCATAGGGAAAAAGGTCATTTCTAGACATTGTAGTTGTGGGATAATTGATGAATATGTTTCATTAAGAGAGAAGAAACTTGTTAGATGAAATGAAGTGAAATAGTTTCCAATGTAAAGTAGACTGGATGAAGTGAAAATGGTGTTCTCATAATCAAAATTAATGAATATATGGCAGAACATTTGGAATCATCAACCAAGAAGATGGAAATCATGATGGGCTAGTAGAAAAACCACAAAGGTAACCATATAGAATATGCAAATTATGTTGACTAAAATCATGGTAATAAATTTTTGTTTTTTCATCCCCAACAACAATAAGGATGAGGATATCAACAATGGAAACAATGTTACAAACAACAAGAACCCCAAGGTCCCACACTGATGAGCCATGTCCTTAAGTTTAAAGAGATGTTGGAAACATTCATGACTCCTTTTTGGGATATAATCAATGAAATAAAAGAATAATTAATGAACAAAAAGGTCGCATTTCATAATCTGTATGTCAATTTGAATAATGTTTTAACCAGATCAGAGAGAGACATAAAAACGTACTTTTAGGATTTCTTGATCTATGCCAACATAAATATTTGAAATATGTGCTACTTAGAAGTGGGAATAAATCCCAAGGAAGTGATATAGAATTTACTGGACAAAAACTGGTTGAGGTAATTGAAAAGAAGTAGAAATTATCAAGGAATAAGTGTCTGAAGAAGCTAAAGATAAACCAACATAGTACATGCCTAGTCTTTCGTTTGTATAAAAATGGCACAACTAAAAAAAATTTAAAGAAAGGTAAATTTTTGAATACATTATAATATTTCATATCATTATTATTATTGTAGAGAATCTCAAAAATGATCTAAGAGATAAATATTTTATGAAATATATAGTTACCAACAAAAAAAGGATGGATGAGATTAGAATCATTCCAATCACACGGGAGTGGTTGATGGTGGTATCAAGGGACCTGCCTAATAAGAAATGTGATTCAAGTAACTTTTCAATTACCAAATTTATAGAAGGTAAAAAATGTGGGTATGATTTTTGTGACTTTGGTTCTGGTTTAATATCTTGTCCTATATAACATTTAAAGTATAGGACTAAAATCCCTGAATCCCACAAGAATATGAATATAGTTTGAAAAATGAACTATAGAATATCCCTGAAGATTCCTCAAAGAAATACTAATCAATTTTAAAAAAATTATACTTTCCAATTGAGTAATTAGTGTGGAATATAGAAGAGATGTAAATTCCACTCATTCTAAGGAGACCATTTTAGCCACCGGTCCTATACAGATCAATGTCCAAAGCAGATAAGTATGTGTGAGAGATTTTTGAGATCAAGTAAGTTTCAAAATCCATCAGGTATTTAAGAAATATGATGTGTGATAAGAAATTTAATATAGATAAGATAATTCACCTGAAATTTTGGTTGTCAGTGAAATTGGAGAGGTGCATGAATTATTTATTATTGAAAAAGAGGATGATCAAATAAAGAAGAAGGGGAAGTTGAATGATCTGATTGATAACACTGTAAGAGAAACTAACTCTACTATATATGAGAAAGGAAAAAGGTTTTTATTGAATATGAAATTATATTTAGTTCATCGGTATTAAGGAAGAAATTGTGGATTTTTCTTATGTAGATCTAGAAATTCCTTCAATTTGGAAGAATTAAGTTGTTTAGAGAGGAATGACAGGGATGACCTATGTGGATATGACACAAATGAGACCATTTATGGACCATGACTGGGTAGAAAATCATCAATCATTTATCATGTGAGTTGAAGCTAAATAATGTAAGGTTGAACCAATGATGGTAAACAAAATCTCTTCTAAGGGGTAACCTAGGTATTTTGTGTTTTTCCTTTATTTTTTTTGGGTGTTCATTCTATCACTTCAAATATTTTAAAGTTAATTTATTATGGCCTATTATGTAATTCCCCGACCATAGTTACCCAGAGTCGAGGCATTATTACATAACATTGGCATGATCACAAGAAAGATCAATTCTCGAAAGATCGATTAGTTTAGTAGCCTTGGAATAACTAGATACATTCATAAAGTTTACATTATATCATAAAATGAAAAACTACAACAATATAGTCTCCATAGTCCACACTCTAATCCCCCTTATACTATCCCTGCAGGTCATTCATAAAATACTTCTTCACATCCTAGGAAAAATATAGCGGAAACTTTCTTAAATAAGCATAAACATTTAAGGCAATGTATAAATAAAACAAAAGCCTTTTAAAACTTGAAATTAATCATAATATGGCAGAAATAAAATGAAATAATTCCATATACTTATTCACATGGATATTCTACTAGTCGAATAATCACATGCAAAATCAATAACCACTTTCATAATGATGGAATGCATAATGTCAGACTATCATAACCACATAGCCAAGGCCTCGTGCCAAGACTACAAATAAGATTTTATCAAGGCCTTGTGCCAAGACACTAGTTTGTCTCATGAGATCTACTGATGCATCGAGGAGCTATAGTGGGCTCCACCCGTCACTTATTAAGTCCAATGCATTCCTCACATGAACAGGTTTAAACATAACATAAACATTCATATTAAAAATAGCATACAAAATTTCAATACATTATCCATAAACCATGAATGGAATAAAAATAACACATCCACATTCAAACATATCACAAAAACTTCAATACAATATGGAAGTTTTGTATCATAATAAATCAACTTCAAATAAGCTTAAAATCCATCAAAGGATGTTGACATAGATGAAATCAAAACTATTTGAGAGAAATATCTCTTTTTTGAAATCATTTAAAAGTCACATAATTATAAAATAAAATATTTACTTTGAAAATATTCTTATAAGCTTGTAAGGTAAGCTTCGACGATTTTATAATGGTATAAAATAGCCGCACCCACCGTATAAGTTAAAAAAACATTCTTACCTTAATTTTGTCGAAAAGGTTAAAAAGGATTTTTTTTGGAAAACGACAAAAAGATTCCTTTATATAATTCTTATAAAAATTAAAAAAGGGTATAAATTAATTTAACCCATAGTTTTTAAAATAGTAATAATGATTTGAAATACATTTTTAAGAAACATGGATATGGATGATAAAGAGGTCCCAGTACATAATTACGTGTAAACAACCTCGGATAATGAAGAGATTGTGAAATAAACCCTTACCTTGTACTTTTCCTTTTTCGATGGTATGTTAACCTCCTGTATAATGGTAAAATAATTGTTATTAAATTATAAAAAAATCATATACATTAATATGATATCATATATGATCTTTTAACATTTCTTTGTTAATAATATCTTAGTATTATCGTCGTTTTGGGTGTTAACTTACTCGTATATGTTTTCTTACATAAGATTTGTTTGTTATGGATAGGTTGTATCTTATTCATATCCATAATTATATCAATTCCTTAAAGAATATTTTTAAATCATCAAATGATAATTATACTTGAACGGATACGGTGAAGAATGAATCTCATCGCATTCGTGGAGACGGTAGTCCGTACGTACGCACGAGCGACAATATCATTATTTTGATATTAAAATAATATATAATTGGATGGTATATCATATATAAAAAATTATTATCATGTTATATTTATTATTTACATGAATTAAACAGCATTATTATACCCATCCAAATAATAATTTATTGAATAACAATTACACCACGACGTGGAGATGGTAAGCCGTACGCACGCACGTATGGTGACATGTCATTCAAAGGATGGATATAATACTGAATATGGTTGTACCATATTTATAATAACATCACAGTATATATAAGATACTAGAGTTATTATTTTAGAATGGGAATAACAAAGAAAGAATAAGTTGAAGAAGAAAGGAACTTGAAAGAGGGTGGTGAAAACGTTACCTCTTTTTCGGGTTATTCCTTTTGATTTGATCAAAATGGTTCCATAGGTTGGCTTTCTGATAAAACTAAGGCCTATAGGTTGAATTGAGGGAAGTTTAGAGAGTATTTTGTAACGGGTTGGATGATCCAAAAGGATTTGAATGTGTGAATTAGTGAGAAGGGTGAGTTCCCATTTATAAGAGGGGTGAGGGGCACCTTTGGAAAATCTAGAAATATTATTTTATAATAAATTAATATTCAGTTTATAATGGCTCCAAAGAAGATTATTTAAATTTTAAGGTGCGGATAGGTCGAAAACAACTCAACCAATAGAATTTAGATAGGTTTGGGTCATTATATTATCCTTATCTTTAAGTATTAACTCTTAGTTAATTAGTTTCACTTTTACAATGTCTCTTTGTATTTTTGTATTATATGGTTAATAAACTTACTATATAAATCCAAGAGACCCCCAAGTGGTCCATTAATGATACACCTATCATGATATAAGTCTCTCGGCCGAACCTTATATTTTTAGTAATTTAATATCAATTAATAATATAATATTTGTTTTAAAAACTCTTTTATGTCAATTTTGACACTATTTGGAAAATTGATTTTTGTGAAAATCATAACAGAATTATTTGTTCGAAAAAAGTCAATTAAATCAATCCTAATATGTCATATTATTCTATGAAATTAGTTTAATTCATTAAAAGTCTCAAATTATATTTATTTGGGTATTTATAATTCAATTATTTTAATTTTTCACTGTTATGGTAATTACTACATCATCATTGTGTCATAAATAAATTAAATTATTTAATGCCTAAAAATTATAAATAAAATATCATTATGTATAAAATCTTTCTAGATTTCTAATGAATATTTAAAATTGTATTTATCTTATGCATAACCCTATATTAAAATTTTTTTAGTAAATAAACTTTGATTTTAACTCTTTTAACTCTTCTTTGACTTAAATAATAATAAATGTCCTAATCTAATCCAAGTGGACCTAAATGATAATATTTTATTCATAAGGTTTCTTTTGGTCGAGATACACTTTTCCAATAGAATTTGGATATGTGTTAGGGTAATATTAATATCATTTTTACCCTTAATTACCCTATTTACTTTTAACCGTGGTAAATAAAAGTAAAAAGTTACTATTCACCAAAAATTATTTTCATCTCATTGAACAACATTTTACTCCTTGATATTCACCATGTCTCTTGAATTTTATAAATTCCACTCACAGAAGCGGTAAAATTAAGTTTTATGTGAATTTCCAAATTCTCCAAGGAGGTGGGTAAAAGACGGTGAAAAGTTCAATAAAATTTTTATATATCTAAAATTATTCTAAACTAACTCCAATGAATTACATTGAACTTATATAGGTATTATGTATCTATTTTGACCTTAATTAAATTTAAATAAAATAAATAATTATTTAAATAAAAATTCGGTTTTAAACTATAACTCGGTGTTTTTTCACTATTCATCAAAAAGTGAAACTTTTCATAAAAATACCAAAATTTCACCCTAGGATAATTTCAATATTCCGAATCCAAAAATGAATTCCATTTTGAATGATAAAGTTTAAAAAATTTCAAAAAGTGGGTATTACTATTCATAACGGCTATTTTGATTGGTTGTGGTGTATGTGTTAGAACTCGAAGTTGCGTACAACACACGCTACTGTATTATTCAAAGGAAAGCATACCGTGAAAGCTTCGGGTGTTACATTCTCCCCTACTTCAAATAATTTTTTCCTCAAAATTTCTAGAATACTACCGCATGAAAAGACTCGGGTGGTTCTTCATCATAAGTTCCTCAGGTTCCCACGTTGCCTCTTCCATCTTATGGTTTCTCCACAAAACTTTTATCAGACGAGTTGTCTGGTTTCTCAGTACTTGTTATCTCATATCAAGAATCCTAACAGGCTCTTTGCAATAAGACAAATCAGGTTACAGTTCTAATTCCTCATAGGTGAGTACATGCGTTGGGTTAGGCATGTATTTTCTCAACAGTTATATGTGGAACACATCGTGAACTTTGGAGAGACTTGGCGGCATTGCCAAACGGTAAGCTACAGCCCCAATTCGTTCTAGAATTTCAAAAGGTCTGATGAACCTAGGACTCAATTTACCCTTCTTACCGAAACGTATAACTCCCTTCCATGGAGATACCTTCAAGAAAACATGATCTCCTACCTGAAATTCCAAATCCTTCCTTAGGTTATCGGCATATCTCTTCTGCCTACTTTGAGCTGCTTTGATGTGGTTTTGGATTACCTTTACCTTTTCCATTGTTTCCTCCACCAGTTCTGGTCCTAAAATTTTTCGTTCACCAACGTCATCCCAACAGGTTGGTGTGTGACATATCTTTCCATATATTGCTTCATATGGTGCCATCTGAATACTCGAATGGAAGCTATTGTTATATGAAAATTATACCAGAGGTAAATTTTGATCCAACATACCCTAAAAGTAAAGCGAGCAGGATCTAAATATGTCTTCTAAGGTTTGAATAGTCCACTCTGATTGTCCATCTGTTTGAGGGCGGTAGGCAGTGCTCAATTGATGTTCAGTATCTAGGTATTTCTGAAGACTCTTCTAAAATCTTGAAGTAAAATGAGGATCACAATCAGAAACAATCGATAGGGGTACTCCATGAAGTCACACCACTTCATTAATATATAGTCTTGCTAGACGTTCCAGTGGTAGATATTCTCTTATAGAAATAAAATGTGTTGACTTGGTAAGAAAATCAACAATAACCCATATTGCATCGTTCCATCTAGGATTCTTTGGTAGCCCCATGACAAAGCCAATCGTAATATTGTCCCATTTCCACTCCGTTATGGGAAGAGGTTGCATGACTCCTCCAGGATATTGCCTTCCAGCTTTCACTTGTTGAAAAACCATACATCTTGACACAAAATCAGGAATCTCCCTCTTCATGTTGTCCCACCAAAAATGTTCTTTCAAGTCTCTATACATTTTGGTGATCCCAGGGTGTATATAGAAATTTGAACTATAAGCATCATCCAAAAATTCCCTTTTTAGATCAGGTATATTGGGAACACAAAGCCTCTTCCCAAATTTTAAAATTCCATCTTCATACCCAAAGTCATTCAATCTCCCATATAGCTTTAATCTTCTTTTGAAACTCTTTCATCACTAGTCTGAGAACTCTTTATCCTTTCTAGTAATAATGGTTTGGTAACCATTTGAAAAAGTATTTATGTTTCACCTTCCATGGTAATTCCCATATCCATCTTCACTAGATCCATTAAAATAGGATCCCTTTCAATTATCATCATGTTCGAAACTCCATGATCTTTTCTGCTCAAAGCATCTTCCACCTTATTTTCCTTCCCCAGGTGGTAGTGTATCGTGCAAACATAATCCTTGAGTAGTTCAAGCCATCTCTGTTGCCTCATGTTGAGTTCTTTTTGTGTGAAAATATTCTTCAAAACTCTTGTGATCAGTATAAATCTCACATTTTTCACCATAGAGGTAGTGCCTCTATATCTTCAAAGAAAAGATCACAGCTGCTAACTTGAGATCATGAGTAGGATAGTTTTGCTTATGAATTTTCAACTGTCGTGATGCATAGGCAATAACCCTATCATTATGCATAAGGACACAACTAAGTCCTTTATTCGATGCATCACTATAAATAATAAACCCATCATTCCCTGATGGTAGAGTCAATATTGGAGCATTGACTAATCTTCTCTTCAGTTCTTTGAAACATTCTTCACACTCTTTTTTCCAAACAAATTTAACCCCTTTACGTGTGAGCTTTGTTAATGGGATATCCAACCGGGCAAAATTCTGGATGAAACATCGATAATAACCTGCCAAACCAATAAAACTGCATACCTCAGTTATACTCATAGGTGCTGGCCATTATTGGATTTCCTTGGTCTTAGAAGGATCAACAGAGATTCCATCTTTGGAGACAACATGGCCAAGAAAAGAAATCTTCTGAAGCCAGAATTCACACTTGTTAAACGTCCCATATAACTCATGTATTCTCAGAGTCTTCTGGATAATGCGCAAGTGATTTTCATGCTCTTCATAGCTTTTGGGGTATACCAAGATATAATAAATAAATACCACCACAAATTCATCTAGATATTCCTTGAAAACTATATTCATTAGATCCATGAATATAGAGGGTGCATTAGTCAGCCCAAAAGGCATTACTGTAAACTCGTAATGCCCTTACCTGGTTCGAAATGCTGTCTTTGGAATGTCTTCCTTCTTCACACACAACATCTGGTATCCCGATCGAAGGTAAATCTTTTAAAAGTATTGAGCTCTATGCAGTTGGTCAAATAAATCATCAATATGAGGTAGGGGATACTTTTTCTTTATTGTTATAGCATTGATTTCCTAGTAGTCAATACATAACCTCATTGATCCAGCTTTCTTTTTAACAAAAAGAACAGGGGCTCCCCATGGAGAAACACTAGGGAAAATAAATCCCTTATTACTCAATTCCTCTAGTTGTTTTTTTAGTTCAACTAATTCCACATTGGCCTTTCTATAAGGGGTCTTCGATATAAGCCTTGATCTAGGAATTAAATCAATAGAAAACTCAACTTCTTGTTCTAGAGGATGTCCAGGTAAATCTTCTGGAAACACATCTACATATTCATTCATAATAGGTACATCATCTATTTGAACATTCTTTTCCTCACCCACAGTCAATTCATTCTCTTCCTCCCCAATAATTTAATTTATTTGAGATACTGGGGGGTGGATCTAGATAAGAATTAGGTGGTGACGATTCTTCTCTAAAGATAAGTTTTTCCTTATAATCATCATCAAAAATTGTAACCTCCTTATTCTTATAATAAATCTTTGCATTATGGTCCAAAATCCAATCCATACCAAGGATTATATCAAACTCAATCATAGGTATGACGATGAGATCAGCAGATAAAGAACATTTATGTGCTCTAATGGGGACTGATTCACAAAACATTATTTAAATGATACTTCCCTTATGAGTTTTAACTGACAACTCCCTTGTTAAATCAAATTGAAAATATCCAATTTTCTTAGAAAACTGGGAAGATATGAAACAATGCGATGATCCAGAATCAAATAATGCATTTTCTAAACTTGAGGAAACCATTAAATTACCTGCCATCGTGTCCTTCAGAGCTTCTACCTCAGTAGTAGTGATAGCATAAGCTTGGCCTTGATCCCTTGGCTTTTTCTGAGGTAAGTTCCCCTGATGCATAGGACATTCATTTGAATAATGTCCCATCTCCCTAAAATTGTAGCATTGGACATCGGTAGCTTCCTTCTTCCCCTTACAATCACGAGCTTGGTGGCCTTTTTCACCACACTTGTAACAGACTCCCATTCCTTTTAAGCAAGTACCGGGGTGTTTCTTCCCACATTTACTACAGGTTGGATATTCAACTTTTACATTTTTCCCCTTATTTACATTCCCAGATTGATTACCAAATCTCTTCTTCTCTTGCTTTTCTTTAAAGTCATAAGACTTATAGAATTCCTTTTCTGTCTTGATAGCACATGAGACAATGTCTTCGTACGACGAGAAGGATTGTGAGACTAATGCTCGACGGAGAAATGGTTTTAACCCATCAAGGAAATGATCAATCTTACTTCTTGGGTTATGTATATAATATCCAGCATACCTTGCTAACCTTGTAAAGTTAGCCTCATACTTTGTGACATTCTCATCCTCCTTTTGTCTCATACTCAAAAATTGCCTTTCCATATCTGCTTGATGGTCATGAGGAAAGTATTTTTCTAAAAACAGATCTTTGAACTCCCTCCATTCCATATTTGATACTTCATCATCTTCCTCCGTGTTTTGAATCAATGAACACCATTGATTAGCATCTACAGTTAGGCGATAAACTGTCATGAAAATTTTTTCCCTTTCACTACTCCCCAAAGCCTGAAATATTTTCTCTAGGGCACTTATCCATGGCTAAAATACTAATGGATTTTTACTCCCATTGAATTTTGGTGGTTGATGCCTCATTAAGTGATCTAACATTGATCCTCCATGCTGTGAATCAGGGTGCTCTCTACGGGTAAGGTTATTATTCATAACCTGAGTGAGTTGTCCCAGTATGTTGATTAGTTAATCAGCACTAGTTGCATCACCAGCTCTACTATAATTATCTTTAGAAGGATGGAAATCCCTACATGGAGTGCGTTCATTGATACGGTTTCCATTTCTTCCACTAGGCGCCATTTCTAAACAATGGCATAAACTAGATCAGTTTATGAATCAAAATACATAATTCCATACTTATAAAACACTTAACATAAATTCAAATATTTATAGATATAATCCATAATCATAAAAAAAATTCTTTGAGGACGTATATTCTCATAAACCCTTCATAATGATTTGTAAATAAAATGAGATTTATCTTAAGCATATCCCCTGGGAGTGTCGTAACCAAGAGTGCATCAAGGCTCGTTGTTGTGCACTTGTTCCCGTTCGAGTCTAGCTCAAAGCGGTGTTTTCGGGTTTTACCCATAGGTACATCTGTTCCAGATCCGCCTCTACCTTCTCGTATCCAGAAAGGGATGTATTGCTTGGAAAACTCATAAAATATCT
Source organism: Viscum album (assembly GCA_963277665.1). NCBI lineage: Eukaryota > Viridiplantae > Streptophyta > Magnoliopsida > Santalales > Viscaceae > Viscum > Viscum album. The sequence continues at coordinate 401,089,408 of OY728136.1, read as the reverse complement.
ACAATACCAAAATTCTAGGAAGTTCTTCTATACTAATCCTCAAAGTCCATCTTAAATCTATGTGCTCTAATTAGAATTTCTCTAAATCTAGCTTCCAAGGTTTGTACTAAAATTCCTCTCATACCAACTGTAACGCCCTGACCCTAGTTACCCAGAGTCGGTGCCTTATTACATAACATTGGCATGATCACAAGAAAGATCAAGTCTCAAAAGACCGATTAGTTTAGTAGCCTTAGAATAACTAGATACATTCATAAAGTTTACATTAAATCATAAAATGAAAAACTAAAACAAATAGTCTCCATAGTCCACACTCTTATCCCCCCATACTATCCATGCAGGTCATTCATAAAATACTTCTTCACATCCTAGGAAAAATAAAACATAGAAAGGGGTGAGCTCAAATGCCCAGTAAGGATAACAATATAGCGGAAACTTTCATAAATAAGCATAAACATTTAAGGCAATGTATAACTAAAACAAAAGCCTTTAAAAACATGAACGTCAGCATAATATGGCAGAAATAAAATTAAATAATTCCATATACTTATTCACATGGATATTCTAATAGTTGAATAATCACATGCAATATCAATAACCACTTTCATAATGATGGAATGCATAATTCCAGACTATCATAACCACATAGCCAAGGCCTCGTGCCAAGACTACAAATAAGATTTTATCAAGGCCTTGTTCCAAGACACTAGTTGGTCTCATGAGACCTACCAATGCATCAAAGAGCTATATCGGGCTCCACCCGTCACTTATTAAGTCCAATGCATTCCTCATATGAACAGGTTTAAACATAACATAAACATTCGTATTAAAACTAGCATACGAAATGTCAATACTTTCTCAATAAACCATGAATGGTATAAAAATAACACATCCAAAGTCAAACATATCACAAAAACTTCAATACAATATGGAAGTTTTGTATCAGAATAAATCAACTTCAAATAAGCTTAAAATCCCTCAAAGGATGTTGACATAGATGAAATCAAAACTATTTGAGAGAAATATCTCTTTTTTTTAAATAATTTAAAAGTCACATAATTATAAAATAAAAAAATTAATTTGAAAATATTCTTATAATCTTTTAAGGTAAGCTTCGACTATTTTATAATGGTGGAAAATAGTCGCACCCGCCATATAAGTTAAAAAAATATTCTTACCTTAATTTTGTTGAAATGGTTAAAAAGGACTTTGTTTGGAAAATGACAGAAAGATTCCTTTATAAACTTCATATAAAAAGTCAAAAAGGGTTTAAATGACTTTAAACCATAGTTTTTAAAATGTTAATAATGATTTGAAATACATTTTTAAGAAACATGGATGTGGATGATAAAGAGGTCCTAGTAGATAATTACGTATAAACAACCTCGGATAATGAAGAGATTGTAAAATAAACCCTTACCTTGTACTTTTCTTTAGTCGATGGTATGTTAACATCTTTTATAATGGTGAAATAATTGTTATTAAATTATAAAATAATCATATACATTAATATTATATCATATATGATCTTTTAAAATTGCTTTGTTAATAATATCTTGGTATTATCGTCGTTTCGGGTGTTAACTTACTCGTATATGTCTTGTTACATTAGCCATGTTTTTTATGGATAGGTTGTATCTTATTAATATCCATAATGATATAAAGTCCTTAAACATTATTTTTAAATCATCAAATGATAATTATACTTGAATGGATACGATGGAGATTGAATCTCATCGCGTTTGTGGAGACGGTAGTCTGTACGTATGCACGAGCGACAATATCATTCTTTTGGTATTAAAATAATACATAATTGCATATTATATAATATATACAGAATCATTATCATGTTATATTTATTATTTACATGAATTACAGATCATTATTATACCCATCCAAATAATAATTTATTTAATAACAATTACACCACGACGTGGAGACGGTAAGCCGTACGTATGCACGTATGGTGACATGTCATTCAAAGGATGGATAGAATACTGAATATGGTTGTACCATATTTATAATACCATCACAGTATATATATGATACTGTAGTTTTTATTTTATAATGGGAATAACAAATAAAGAAGAAGTTGAAGAAGAAAGGAACTTGAAAGAGAATGGTGAAAACATTATCTCTTTTTCAGGTTCTTCATTTTGATTTGATCCAAAGGGATCCTTAGGTTGGCTTTCTGATCAAAATAAGGCCTCTAGGTTGAATTGAGGGAAGTTGAGAGAGTATTTGGGCAGGGTTTGGCCGAGAAAAAGGCTTTGAATGGGTAAATTAGTGAGAAGGGGGAGTTCCCTTTTATAAGAGGGGTGAGGGGCACCTTTGGAAAAGCTAGAAATATTATTTTATAATAAATTCATATTCGGTTTATAATGGCTACAAAGTGTATTATTTAAAGGTTAAAGTGGGTATGGGTCGAAAACCACTCATCCAATAGAATTTATACAGGTTTGGGTCATTATAGTAACCTTTTCATTTAGTTTTAACTCTTAGTTAATTAGTTTGACACTTACCATGTCACTTTGTATTTTTATATTATATAGTTAATAAACATACTATATACCTCCAAGAGACCCCCAATTGGTCCATTAATGATACAACTATCATGATATAAGTCTCTTTTCCTACCCTTATATTTTTAGTAATTGAATATAAATTAATAATGTAATATTTGTTTTAAAAACTCTTTTATGTCAATTTTGACACTATTGGGTATTTTGTTTTTGATAAATTCATAACAGCATTATTACTTCGAACAAAATTTATATAATCAATCCTAATATGTCATATTAACCTATAAAATTAGTTGAATTCATAAAAAGTCTCAAATTACGTTTATTTGGATATTTATAATATCAATTACTTTAATATTTCATTAATTAGGTAATTACTGCATCACCATTATGTCATAAATAAATTAAATTATTTAATGTCTAAAAATTATAAATAAAATACCATTAGGTGGGAAATAGTTTTATCTTTATAATTAATATTTACAATCGAATGTATCTTATGTATAACCCAATATTAAAAATGTTTTAGTAAATAAACTTTGATTTTAACTCTTTTAACTCTTCTTTGAATTAAATAATAATAAATGTCCTAATCTAATCCAAGTGGACCTAAATGATAATATTTTATTCCTAAGGTTGTTTTTGGTCGAGATACACTTTTCCAATAGAATTAGGAAATGTTTTAGGGTAATATTAATATCATTTTTACCCTTAATTACCCTATTTACTTTTAACCGTTGTAAATAAAAGTAAAAAGTTACTATTCAAAAAAAAATTATTTTCATCTCATTGAACCACATTTTACTCCTTGATATTAACCGTGTCTCTCGGATTTTTGAAATTCCACTCACAGAAGTGGTAAAATTTATTTTTATGTGAATTTCCAAATTCTCCTAGGAGGTGGGTAAAAGATGGTGAAAAGTTCAATAAATTTTTTATATATCAAAAATTATTCTAAACTAACTCCAATGAATTACATTGAACATATATAGGTATTATGTATCTATTTTGACCTTAATTAAATTTAAATAAAATAAATCATTATTTAAATAAAAATTCGGTTTTAAAATATAACTCAGTATTTTTTCACTATTCATCAAAAATTGAAAGTTTTCAGAAAAATACCAAAATATCACCCTAGGCTAATTTCGATATTCCAAATCCAAAAATGAAGTCCATTTTGAAATATAAAGTTTATAAATTTTCAAAAAGTGGGTATTACTATTCATAACGGCTAGTTTGATTGTTTGTGTTGTGTGTGTTAGAACTCGAAGTTGCGTACAACACACACTACTGTATTATTCAAAGGAAAGCATACTGTGGAAGCTTGGGGTGTTACAAATTAATTCACCAATTTATTTTTAATTTTTAGGAACATAAATAGATTAGTCGATAGTAAGTATTAAGAAACACAAGAAGAGGATAATTGGTGACTACACATCATGATAGAAGTACAAATTGAGAACAAATGCTTCCTGAAACTGTGTGTCCTTATTCAGAGATTCATTAAAAGGGGAGTAAGAGTTTCAATTCAAAAATTTAACCTCATTTAATTATTATTTTTAACTAAAAATTACATACCCACACATGATTCTTTTTTAAATCAACTAAACTAGGAGACATAAAATTGTTTGGATAAATATCATTCCATAGATTTAAATTTATTTGAAAATAAAATTGAATAAGAGAAATGTGAGAAAGAATTAGTAGGGATAATATTTTGGATTAGTATTTAAATATTTTTGATTTATGTGAGCATGTTGATGATTGAAAATGATATTTTTATGATATCGATTCATGTTTTTTATGATATTTTCATTAATTGATTTAATTATATGTATTCAATGTAATTTGTAACGCCCCGACCCCAGCTACCCAGAGTCGGTTCATTAATTACATAACATTGGCATGATCACAAGAAAGATCAAATCTCGAAAGACCGATTGGTTTAGTAGCCTTGGAAACACTAGATATATTCATAAGTTTTACATTACATCATAAAATGAAAAACTAATACAACAACATAATGTTTCCACAATCCATACTATTAACCCCTCATAAAATCCCTGCAGGTCATTCATAACTTACTTCTTCACATCCTGGGAAAAATAAAACATAAAAAAAGGGGTGAGCTCAAATGCCCAGTAAGGATAACAATAAAGTGGAAACTTTCATAAATAAGAATAAACATTTAAGGCAATGTATAACTAAAACAAAAGCCTTTTAAATACGAACTTTCAACATGGTATGGCATAAATTAAATAATGCCATTTACTTATTCACATGGATATTCTACTAAATGAATAATCACATGCAAAAATCAATAACCACTTTCATAATGTTGGAATGCATAATGCCAGACTATCATAACCACATAGCCAAGGTCTCGTGCCAAGACTACAAATAAGATTTTGTCAAGGCCTTGTGCCAAGACACTAGTTTGTCTCATGAGACCTACCGATGCATCGAGGAGCTATAGCGGGCTCCACCCGTCACTTATTAAGTCCAATGCATTCCCATATGAAAAGGTTTAAACATAACATAAACATTCGTATTAAAACTAGCATACGAAATGTCAATACTTTCACAATAAACTATGAATGGTATAAAAATAGCACATCCACAGTCAAACATATCACAAAAACTTCAATACAATATAGAAGTTTTGTATCATAATAAATCAACTTCAAATAATCTTAAAATCCATCAAAGGATGTTGACATAGATGAAATCAAAATTCTTTTTAAAGAAATATCTCCTTTTATTTTGAAATCATTTAAGATCCATATAAAATAAAACATTTTCTTTGAAAATATTCTTATAATCTTGTAAGGAAAGCTTTGAAGATTTTATAACGGCGTAAAATAACCGCACCCTCCGTATAAGTTAAAAAAAACATTCTTACCTCAATTCTGTCGAAAAGGTTAAAAAGGACCTTGTTTTGAAAACGAAGGAAAGATTCCTTTATAAACCTCTTATAAAAAGTCAAAAAAGGGAATACATTACTTTAACCCATATTCTTGTAAATAGTAAAAATGTTTTGAAATACATTTTTAAGAAAACATGGATGTGGATGATAAAGAGATCCCAGTAGATTATTACGTATATACAACCTCGGATAATGAAGAGATTGTGAAATAACCCTTACCTTGTACTTTTCCTTGGTTGGGGTAGGTTAACCTCCTGTATAATGGTGAAATAATTGTTATTAAATTATACAAGAATCATATATATTAATATGATATCATATATGATCTTTTAACATTGATTTATTAATAATATCTTAGAATTATCATCGTTTCGGGTGTTAACTTACTCATTTTCTTTTATATGTTTTGTTACATAAGCCATGTTTGTTGTATCTTATTCATATCCAGAATGATATCAAGTCCTTAAACATCATTTTTAAATCATAAAATGATAATTATACTTGAATGGATACGATGGAGAATGAATCTCATCGCGTTCGTGGAGACGGTAGTCCGTACGTACGCACGAGCGACAATATCATTCTTTTGATATTAAAATAATATATAAATGAATGGTATATCATATATACAGAATCATTAACATGTTATATTTATTATTTACATGAGTTACACATCATTATTATACCCATCCAAATAATATTATATTGAATAACAATTACACCACGACGTGGAGACGGTAAGCCGTACGTACGCACGTATGGTGACATGTTATTCAAAGGGTGGATAGAATACTGAATATGGTTGTACCATACTTATAATAACATCACAGTATATGTGAGATACTGGAGTTATTATTTTAGAATGGTAAGAACAAAGGAAGAAGAAGTGGAAGAAGAAATGAACTTAGAAAAGGGTGGTGAAATCATTACCTCTTCTTCGGGTTCTTCCTTTTGATTTGATCAAAAGGGCTCCTTAGGTTGGCTTTCTGATCAAACTAAGGCCTCTAGGTTGTAGTGAGGGATGTTGGGAGAGTATTTGGGCAGAGTTTGGCCGAACCAAAAGGCTTTGAAGGTGTGAAGAAATGAGAAGGAGGAGTGCCCTTTTTATAAGAGGGGTGAGGGGCACCTTTGGAAAAGCTAGAAATATTAATTTATAATAAATTCATATTCGGTTTCTAATGGCTCCAAAGCTTATTATTCAAAGGTTAAGGTGGGGATAGGTCGAAAACCACTCAACCAATAGAATTTAGACAGGTTTGGGTACTTATATTAACCTTATCTTTAAGTATTAACTCTAAGTAAATTAATTTCACTTTTACAATGTCTCTTTGTATTTTTATATAATATGGTTAATAAACTTACTATATACATCCAAGCGACCCCCAAGTGGTCCATTAATGATTAAACTATCATAATATAAGTCTCTTGGCCGAACCTTAGATTTTTAGGAATTTAATATCAATTAATAATATAATATTTGTTTTAAGAACTCTTTTATGTCAATTTTGACACTATTCAATAGTTGATTTTTTTGAAACTCATAAAAGATTGATTACTTCGAACAAAGTCCATTACATCAATCCTAATATATCATATTATCATATAAAATTAGTTTAATTCATTAAAAGTTTCATATTATAATTATTTGGGTATTTATAATATCAATTATTTTAATTTTTCACTATTATAGTAATTACTGCATCATCATTGTGTCATAAATAAAATAAATTATTCAATGTCTAAAATATCATTATGTAGGAAATCTTTTTAGCTTTCTAATGAATATTTATAATCGAAAATACAACATGTATAACCCTATGTAAAAATTGTTCTTCTAAAAGATGTAAGCTTATGCCATTTTTATTTTTATTTTAGCTTTATTAATATAATGTGTCATTATCACTTACAAGTGGATCCATGGGGTCCCAAAATAGACCCAAAGATTCCCATGGTCGACCATGTATCAACCAATAGGGTTAAGACACGTTTTAGGGTAATTTAGTATTATTATAATATTATTTTTTAACCCTTATTTACCGGATTTACCCTTAACCATGGTAAATAAAATATTTACCGCAGTAATTATTCAAAATGTCTAAAAATAAAAGTTACCCATTTACACAATTTGAACATCCTGATTCCAAATATGGAATCCATTTTTCTAAATTCAAAACACAGAAGTGGCAGAAATTAATTTAAAATTAATTCCCGCTGTCAAAACAAAAAGCGTGTTTTTAAGAGATAATAACTATCAAAAGATTGAAACTAGTTTATGTTCGGTTTAATTGTAAAATTATGTCCAATGACCAACATTATATTAAATGGTAAAAATATATTCTAAATATACTTTAAAACCACTCAAATTAATAATTTATCACTATTAATTATTTTTATTAAAAAAGTTGTTTTTAATTAAAATTTAGTAATTTTCACTATTCATCAAAATATGAAAGTTATCCGAAAAGTACCAAAATTTCACCTTAGGCTAAATTCGATATTCCGAGTCCAAAAATGAAGTCAATTTTCAAATATAAAATAAATCTAATTTCAAAAATTAGGTATTACTATTCACAACGGCTAGTTTAATTAGTTGTGGTGTGTGTTAGAACTCGAGGTTGCGTACAACACACGCTATCGCATTATTCAAAGGGAAACGTACCGTAGAAGCTTGGGGTGTTACATTCTCCCCTCCTTCAAATAATTGCGTCCTCGCAATTTCTAGGGTATTACTGCATAAAAAGACTCGGGTGGTTCTTCATCATAAGTTCCTCGGGTTCCCACGTTGCCTCTTCCATCTTATGATTCCTCCACAAAACTTTTACCAGACGCGTCGTCCGGTTTCTCAGCACTTGTTCTCTCGTATCAAGAATCTTGATGGGCTCTTCGCAATAAGACAGATCGGGTTCCAGTTCTAAATCTTCATAGGTGAGTACATGCGTTGGGTCAGGCATGTATTTCCTCAACAGAGATACGTGGAACACATCGTGAACTTTGGAGAGACTTGGCGGCATTGCCAATCGGTAAGCTACAACCCCAATTCGTTCTAGAATTTCGAAAGGTCCGATGTACCTGGGACTCAATTTACCTTTCTTACCAAAACGTATGACTCCCTTCCACGGAGATACCTTCAGGAAAACATGATCACCGACTTGAAATTCCAAATCCTTCCTTCGATTATCGGCATAGCTCTTCTGCCTACTTTGAGCTGCTTTAATGTGATTTTGGATTACCTTCACCTTTTCCACCGTTTCCTCCACCAGTTCTGGGCCTACAAGTTTTCTTTCACCAACGTCATCCCAACAGGTTGGTGTACGACATCTCTTTCCGTATAACGCTTCAAATGGTTCCATCTGAATACTCGAATGGAAGCTATTGTTATAGGAAAATTCTACTAGTGGTAAATATTGATCCCACATACCCTGAAAATCAAGTGAGCAAGATCTCAACATGTCTTCTAAGGTCTGAATAGTCCGTTCTGATTGTCCGTCTGTCTGAGGGTGGTAAGCAGTGCTCAAATGAAGTTCAGTATCCAGGGATTTCTGAAGACTTTTCCAAAATCTTGAAGTAAAACGGGGATCACGATCAGAAACAATCGATAGGGGTACTCCATGAAGTCTCACAAATTCATTAATGTATAGTCTTGCTAGACGTTCCAGGGGTAGATCTTCTCTTATAGCAAGAAAATGTGCTGACTTGGTAAGACGATCAACAATAACCCATATTGCATCGTTCCTTCTAGGAGTCTTTGGTAGCCCCATGACAAAGTCCATTGTAATATTGTCCCATTTCCACTCTGGTATGGGAAGAGGTTGCATGGCTCCTCCAGGCTGTTGCCTTCCAGCTTTCACTTGTTGACAAACCATACATCTTGACACAAAATCAGCAATCTCCCTCTTCATGTTGTCCCACCAAAAATGTTCCTTCAAATCTCTATACATTTTGGTGCTCCCAGGGTGTATAGAGAAATTGGAACTATGAGCATCATCCAGCAATTCCCTTTTTAGATCAGGTATATTGGGAACACAAAGTCTCTTCCCGAATTTCAAAATTCCACCTTCATACGCAAAGTCTCTCAATCTCCCATCATTCACAGCTTTAATCTTCTTTTGGAATTCTTCATCATCAGTCTGAGAACTCTTAATCCTTTCTAGTAAAGAAGGTTTGGCAACCATTTGAAAAAGCATTGATGTTTCACCTACCCTGGTTATTCCCATGTCCATCTTCACTAGCTCCATGAAAATTGGATCCCTTTCAATTCTCATATTGTTCAAAACTCCATGGTCTTTTCTACTCAAAGCATCTGCCACCTTGTTTGCCTTCCCTGGGTGGTAGTGTATCGTGCAATCATAATCCTTGAGTAATTCAAGCCATCTCCTTTTCCTCATGTTGAGTTCTTTTTGTGAGAAAATATACTTCAAACTCTTGTGATCAGTATAAATCTCACATTTTTCACCATAGAGGTAGTGCATCCATATTTTCAAAGCAAAGATCACTGATGCTAACTCGAGAGCATGAGTAGGATAGTTTTGTTCATGAATTTTCAACTGTCGTGATTCATAGGCAATAACTCTATCATTCTGCATAAGGACACAGCCAAGTCCTTTCTTTGATGCATCACTATAAATAACGAACCCATCATTCCCCGATGGTAGAGTCAATATAGGAGCATTGACTAATCTTCTCTTCAGTTCTTCGAAACATTCTTCACACTCTTTTGTCCAAACAAATTTAACCCCTTTACGTGTGAGCTTCGTTAATGGGTTAGCCAATCGGGCAAAATTCTGGACGAAACGTCGATAATAACCTGCCAAACCAATAAAACTACGTACCTCAGTTATACTCGTAGGTGCTGGCCATTCTTGGATTGCCTTGGTCTTAGAAGGATCAACAGAGATTCCATCTTTAGAGACAATATGGACAAGAAAAGAAATCTCCTGAAGCCAGAATTCACACTTGCTAAACTTTCCATATAATTCATGCCTCCTCAGAGTCTTCAAGATAATGCGCAAGTGATTTTCATGATCTTTGTAGGTTTTGGAGTATACCAAGATATCATCAATAAATACCACCACAAATTCATCGAGATACTCCTTGAAAACTCTATTCATTAGATCCATGAATACAGAGGGTGCATTAGTCAATCCAAACGGCATTACAGTAAACACGTAATGCCCGTACCTGGTTCGAAATGCTGTCTTCGGAATGTCTTATTTCTTTACACACAACTGATGGTATCCAGACCGAAGGTCAATCTTTGAAAAGTATTGAGCTCCATGTAGTTGGTCAAATAAATCATCAATACGAGGTAGGGGATACTTGTTCTTTATTGTTATAGCATTAATCTCCCTGTAGTCGATACATAACCTCATAGATCCATCTTTCTTTTTAACAAAAAGAACAGGGGCTCCCCATGGAGAAACACTAGGGCGAATAAATCCCTTATTACTCAATTCCTCTAGTTGTTTCTTTAGTTCGACTAACTCTACAGTGGCCATTCTATAAGGGGTCTTCGATATAGGCCTTGATCCAGTAATCAAATTAATGGAAAACTCAACTTCTCGTTCTGGAGGATGTCCAGGTAAATCTTCCGGAAATACATCTACAAATTCTTTCACAACAGGTACATCCTCTATTTGAACATTCCTTTCCTCACCGACAGTTATTTCATTCTCTTCCTCCCCAATAATTGAATTAAGTTGAACTACTGGGGGTGGATCTAAATAAGAATTAGGTGGTGATGATTCTGCTCTAAAAATAAGGTGTTCCTTATCATTATCATCAAGAATCGTAACCTCTTTCTTCTTACAATAAATCTTCGCATCATAGTCCGAAAGCCAGTCCATACCGAGGATTATATCAAACTCAATCATAGGTATGACGATGAAATCAGCAGATAAAGAAAATTTATGTGCTCTAATGGGGACTGATTCACAAAACTTTGTTGCAACGATACTTCCCTTAGGAGTTTTAACTGACAACTCCCTTATTAAATCAAATTGGAAATATCTAATTTTCTTAGCAAACTGGGAAGATATGAAACAATGCGATGATCTAGAATCAAATAATGCATTTGCTAAACTTGAGGAAACCATTAAATTACCTGCCACCACGTCTTTCGGAGTTTCTACCTCAGCAGTAGTGATAGCATAAGCCTGGCCTTGATCCCTTGGCCTTTTCTGAGGTAAGTTCTCCTGACGCTTAGGACATGCATTTGCATAATGCCCCATCTCCCTGCAATTGTAGCACTGAACGTTGGTAGCTTCCTTCTTCCCCTTGCAATCATGAGCTTGGTGGCCTTTTTCACCACACTTGTAACAGACTCCCATTCCCTTCAGGCAAGCACCGGGGTGTTTCTTCCCGCACTTACCACAAGATGGATATTCAACCTTTCCCTTATTTCTCTTATTTCCATTCCCAGATTGATCAGCAGGTCTCTTCTTCTCTTGCTTTGCTTTAAAGTCATAAGACTTAGAGAATTCCTTTTCGGTCTTGATAGCACATGAGACAATGTCTTCGTACGATGAAAAGGATTGTGAGACTAATGCTCGACGGAGAAATGGTTTTAACCCATCAAAGAAACGATCAATCTAACTTCTTGGGTTGCGAATATAATCACCAGCGTACCTCGCTAACCTTGTAAAGTTAGCCTCATACTTTGTGACATTCTCATCCTCCTTTTGTCTCAGACTCAGAAATTGTCTTTCCATATCTGCTCGATGGTCGCGAGGAAAGTATTTTTCTAAAAACAGATCTTTGAACTCCCTCCATTCCATGTTTGATACTTCATCATCTTCCTTCATGTTTTGAATCAATGACCACCATTGATCAGCATCTCCAGTGAGGCGGTAAACTGCCATGGTAACTTTTTCCCTTTCACTACTCCCCAAAGCCTGAAATATTTTCTCTAGGGAAAATATCCATTGCTCAGCTACTAAGGGATTTGTACTCCCATTGAACGTTGGTGGTTGTTGTCTCATGAATCGATCTAACATTGATCCTCCACGCTGCGGATCAGGGTGCTCCATACGGGTAAGGTTATTATTCATAACCTGAGTAAGTTGTCCCAGTACGGTGATTAGCTGATCAGCACCAGTTGCATCACCAGCCCCACTATAATTATCTTGAGCAGGAGGGCAATCCCTACATGGAGTGCGTGCATTGATACGGTTTCCATTTCTTCCACTAGGCGCCATTTCTAAACAATGGCATAAACTAGATCAGTTTATGAATCAAAATACATAATCCCATACTTATAAAACACTTAACATAAATTGAACTATTTATGGATATAATCCATAATCATAAAAATGTTTTCTTTGAGGAAGTATATACTCATAAACCCTTCATAATGATTTGTAAAGAAAGTGAGAGTTATCCTAAGCATATCCCCCGGGAGTGTCGTAACCAAGAGTGCAGCAAGGCTCGTTGTCGTGCACCAGTTCCCGTTCGAGTCTAGCTCAAAGCGGTGTTTTCGGGTTTTACCCCTAGGTACATCTGTGCCAGAGCCGCCTCTACCTGCTCGTATCCAGACAGGGATGTATTGCTCGGAAAACTCACAAAGTCTCTACAATACCAAAATTCTAGGAAGTTCTTCTATACTAATCCTCAAAGTTCATCTTAGGTCTATGTGCTCTAATCAGAGTTTATCTAAATCTAGCTTCCAAGGTTTGTACTAAACTTCCTCTGATACCAACTGTAACGCCCCGACCCTAGCTACCCAGAGTCGGTGCATTACTTCGTAACATTGGCATGATCACAAGAAAGATCAAATCTCGAAAGACCGATTGGTTTAGTAGCCTTGGAAACACTAGATATATTCATAAGTTTTACATTACATCATAAAATGAAAAACTAATACAACAACATAATGTTTCCACAATCCACACTATTAACCCCTCATAAAATCCCTGCAGGTCATTCATAACTTACTTCTTCACATCCTGGGAAAAATAAAACATAAAAAAAAGGGGTGAGCTCAAATGCCCAGTAAGGATAACAATAAAGTGGAAACATTCATAAATAAGAATAAACATTTAAGGCAATGTATAACTAAAACAAAAGCCTTTTAAATACGAACTTTCAACATGGTATGGCATAAATGAAATAATGCCATTTACTTATTCACATGGATATTCTACTAAATGAATAATCACATGCAAAAATCAATAACCACTTTCATAATGTTGGAATGCATAATGCCAGACTATCATAACCACATAGCCAAGGCCTCGTGCCAAGACTACAAATAAGATTTTGTCAAGGCCTTGTGCCAAGACACTAGTTTGTCTCATGAGACCTACAGATGCATCGAGGAGCTATAGCGGGCTCCACCCGTCACTTATTAAGTCCAATGCATTCCCATATGAAAAGGTTTAAACATAACATAAACATTCGTATTAAAACTAGCATACGAAATGTCAATACTTTCACAATAAACTATGAATGGTATAAAAATAGCACATCCACAGTCAAACATATCACAAAACCTTCAATACAATATAGAAGTTTTGTATCATAATAAATCAACTTCAAATAATCTTAAAATCCATCAAAGGATGTTGACATAAATGAAATAAAAATTCTTTTTAAAGAAATATCTCCTTTTATTTTGAAATCATTTAAGATCCATATAAAATAAAACATTTTCTTTGAAAATATTCTTATAAGCTTGTAAGGAAATCTTTGAAGATTTTATAACGGCGTAAAATAACCGCACCCGCCGTATAAGTTAAAAAAAACATTCTTACCTAAATTCTTTCGAAAAGGTTAAAAAGGACCTTGTTTTGAAAACGACGGAAAGATTCCTTTATAAACCTCTTATAAAAAGTCAAAAAAGGGTATAAATGACTTTAACCCATATTCTTGTAAATAGTAAAAATGTTTTGAAATACATTTTTAAGAAAACATGGATGTGGATGATAAAGAGATCCCAGTAGATTATTACGTATATACAACCTCGGATAATGAAGAGATTGTGAAATAACCCTTACCTTGTACTTTTCCTTGGTTGGGGTAGGTTAACCTCCTGTATAATGGTGAAATAATTGTTATTAAATTATACAAGAATCATATATATTAATATGATATCATATATGATCTTTTAACATTGATTTATTAATAATATCTTAGAATTATCATCGTTTCGGGTGTTAACTTACTCATTTTATTTTATATGTTTTGTTACATAAGCCATGTTTGTTGTATCTTATTCATATCCAGAATGATATCAATCCCTTAAACATCATTTTTAAATCATAAAATGATAATTATACTTGAATGGATACGATGGAGAATGAATCTCATCGCGTTCGTGGAGACGGTAGTCCGTACGTACGCACGAGCGACAATATCATTCTTTTGATATTAAAATAATATAAAAATGAATGGTATATCATATATACAGAATCATTAACATGTTATATTTATTATTTACATGAGTTACACATCATTATTATACCCATCCAAATAATATTATATTGAATAACAATTACACCACGACGTGGAGACGGTAAGCCGTACGTACGCATGTATGGTGACATGTTATTCAAAGGGTGGATAGAATACTGAATATGGTTGTACCATACTTATAATAACATCACAGTATATGTGAGATACTGGAGTTATTATTTTAGAATGGTAAGAACAAAGGAAGAAGAAGTGGAAGAAGAAATGAACTTAGAAAAGGGTGGTGAAATCATTACCTCTTCTTCGGGTTCTTCCTTTTGATTTGATCAAAAGGGCTCCTTAGGTTGGCTTTCTGATCAAACTAAGGCCTCTAGGTTGTAGTGAGGGATGTTGGGAGAGTATTTGGGCAGAGTTTGGCCGAACCAAAAGGCTTTGAAGGTGTGAAGAAATGAGAAGTAGGAGTGCCCTTTTTATAAGAGGGGTGAGGGGCACCTTTGGAAAAGCTAGAAATATTAATTTATAATAAATTCATATTCGGTTTCTAATGGCTCCAAAGCTTATTATTCAAAGGTTAAGGTGGGGATAGGTCGAAAACCACTCAACCAATATAATTTAGACAGGTTTGGGTACTTATATTAACCTTATCTTTAAGTATTAACTCTAAGTTAATTAGTTTCACTTTTACAATGTCTCTTTGTATTTTTATATAATATGGTTAATAAACTTACTATATACATCCAAGCGACCCCCAAGTGGTCCATTAATGATTAACCTATAATAATATAAGTCTCTTGGCCGAACCGTAGATTTTTAGGAATTTAATATCAATTAATAATATAATATTTGTTTTAAGAACTCTTTTATGTCAATTTTGACACTATTCAATAGTTGATTTTTGTGAAACTCATAACAGATTGATTACTTCGAACAAAGTCCATTAAATCAATCCTAATATATCATATTATCATATAAAATTAGATTAATTCATTAAAAGTTTCATATTATAATTATTTGGGTATTTATAATATCAATTATTTTAATTTTTCACTATTATAGTAATTACTGCATCATCATTGTGTCATAAATAAAATAAATTATTCAATGTCTAAAATATCATTATGTAGGAAATCTTTTTAGCTTTATAATGAATATTTATAATCGAAAATCCAACATGTATAACCCTATGTAAAAATTGTTCTTCTAAAAGATGTAAGCTTATGCCATTTTTATTTTTATTTTAGCTTTATTAATATAATGTGTCATTATCACTTACAAGTGGATCCATGGGGTCCCAAAATAGACCCAAAGATGCCCATGGTCGACCATGTATCAACCAATAGGGTTAAGACACGTTTTAGGGTAATTTAGTATTATTATAATATTATTTTTTAACCCTTATTTACCGGATTTACCCTTAACCATGGTAAATAAAATATTTACCGCAGTAATTATTCAAAATGTCTAAAAATAAAAGTTACCCATTTACACAATTTGAACATCCTGATTCCAAATATGGAATCCATTTTTCTAAATTCAAAACACAGAAGTGGCAGAAATTAATTTAAAATTAATTCCCACTGTCAAAACAAAAAGCGTGTTTTTAAGAGATAATAACTATCAAAAGATTGACACTAGTTTATGTTCGGTTTAATTGTAAAATTATGTCCAATGACCAAAATTATATTAAATGGTAAAAATATATTCTAAATATACTTTAAAACCACTCAAATTCATAATTTATCACTATTAATTATTTTTATTAAAAAAGTTGTTTTCAATTAAAATTTAATAATTTTCACTATTCATCAAAATATGAAAGTTATCCGAAAAGTACCAAAATTTCACCTTAGGATAAATTCGATATTCCGAGTCCAAAAATGAAGTCCATTTTCAAATATAAAATATATATAATTTCAAAAATTAGGTATTACTATTCACAACGGCTAGTTTAATTAGTTGTGGTGTGTGTTAGAACTCGAGGTTGCGTACAACACACGCTATCGCATTATTCAAAGGGAAACGTACCGTAGAAGCTTGGGGTGTTAAATAATTAGTTATTATCCCAACCATTTGTCTCATTCCCAAGACATCCAATAAGCCTATTTTTCTAAATTATTTATATAGTGTGTTTTTTGTGAAACTTTGGAATGTTTTATTTTCTAACATTCATTTTATCCTATCAAAGATACATCTGAACAGAATCAGTTTTAATATGATTAAGGAATATTTTTTTATCCCTTATCCTAATACTCACCTTATATTTATCCATTTTAAATCCCTTATAAGCCATGAATGGCCTTTCTAGGGAAAATCAATGTTATAAGCCCATCTTATCCTTAACTTCAATTCTCAAAATCTTTAACAAGATTATCAAAAATAATAGTGGATGAAACAATGACTAGTGGAAGGGATGGAAATTTTTAAATAAATAATTATGAGGGAATTTTCATGTGATTTGGGGAATGGACAATCATTGAATTTAATAAACACCATCTTGGAAAAAATTAAAATGAGAAAAAGGAAAAAAACTTTTTTTCTAGAGAAATTCAAAATTCACCATTTCATGACCAATGATCTTGTTATAACTATTACAAATAGTGTCATGGGGGGATAATTTGGGGTTTGGTGGTGGTTGTGAGAATTTTCCCTTGCATAAACCATCGAAAAAGGAAAAATAGATAATAAAATTCGGTGTTTCATTTGTTTCATTCCATAACATTATTTTCCTGTTCTTAGATACTAAGGTAAGATAATAATTTTATTTATATTCTTTCAATTATAATGCAAATTACTTTATAGGAAAACATCCTTTTTTATCCTCACTTAATTTATATCATTTACCTATATACCATAGGCCTCAAATTCATTTTATCCTAAATAATGAATCATTTATGATTATTTATGATTTTTTTATGTGGTGGAGGTGTTATATTCCTTTGAAACCTATGGTAAGTGACATTTTCTTAAGGTTCATGAAACACTCTATTTATTAGTACCTTGATTAGGAGTAGAAAAATCAATGTGAGGTAAATTTAAAATATCAATAATATTAATAATGAATTTAAAAATGAAATGTTTGACTAAAAAGGCATGGTAATTTCGAAAGTGGAAAATAAAAATACATGTTTTATTTTTATTCATTATAGTTTGAGTTGTTGGTAGATTTTCTATTTTTGATGTTCAAACATTTAACCTTCCATTTTAACAATTTTTTTATGGTGAATTTAAATCATGTTGGATTAAGCCTCCATTATATTGTGTTGAGATTCCATCATAGTAGATAAGTATGAATTTAGGTTTGGGGGATTATGATAAGTGAATTTAATATAAATATTTTTGATATTAAAATGAAATGAGTTTGAGGATTTAATTTGATAATGAATACCTATATTTTGAATGTTTTTATCATCTTTTTTAGGATGCAACAGATTATGAAAGATGACTAAAAAGAGCTAAAATGACAATGAATTCCATCAAATGAAGGTATTCCACAAATTTAGATGATCATTGAGAACATCCAAGGAACATAAATAAATAAACAAGGAAAATTAGGCTTTTCGAGAAGAAATATAACATTACACATTGTGTAATAATTACAAGATGTGAAATGATGCATGTCAAAAATGAGAGACACATTGTGAAGTGGAAGATAGAATCAAAAAATGGAGAATACATGTGTCATGGTGTGACACATGTATGTCACACCAGGCCTCATGTGAATATTTTAAAAAAATACACATGTCGTGAATTCAATACACATGGTGTAAGAGTTACAAATCAATTAATCACTAAGTGATGTGTAATGTGTCAAGATAGGATTAAGATAGACAGATGTGATATATCTTCTATTTTTTACATTTTTTAACAACCTGGACCCCCTAATGACAACTTTTTAACCAATAATTTATGTAATTCATTAATAATTGAGCCTATATAGAGGCTACAAATGTAAGTCATGAATTCTATAATGGAAGTGATCGCAAAGACCAAACCCTATAGAGAGACATCGTAAAGTGAAGGGTCCTACATGGTTTCATCTCTATTTTCATTAAGCATTATTTTCATTAATTTCCTCTAACTCTCTCATCACTAGATTGAGGGTGTAAATAATCCTTGTTCTAGTGTAATGTAATAGAAGGGAGAAGGTGTTTATTTATTCATTTATTCTGTTTTCTCCAATTCTTAAATCAATTTCCAACCACTTTATTTCTTTTTATCATGACCGTTGGTATTTGAATATATAAGGAACCTTAAAATTGCACAAATGAAAACCATAAAGGATATATGGACATTGTTAAATTTATGGGAATCATTATTAAATATGATGTTGATACAAAATTGATTTAGTGAACCCTAAATTATTATACCAAGGGAAATAAGGGATTACCACATCAAGGAGGGGATACCATGACCATTGGCTCTCCCCCATCTCAAATATGACACAAATCTTGGATTAATCAATTTATTTTGTAAAATACAATTTCACCTAAAACCTAAAATTAAAAAACATTTTCACACATGTAAAAATTATTTCAACCCAATATACATCACTTTATATTATTTATTTTTACAAACTATTTTCATAGACCCAATCTAATTCATTCACCATTCATTAATACATTAATCAAATCATATTATTTTTAAAAACTAAATAAACTAATTCAACGTCTATATGGGTTCGTCTAAAAACATTATAAATACAAAAATTTAATAAATTGGGTAACATAGTATGATTTTTTATGAATTTTGTATTTTTATTAGACTTATAGAGAAATAATGACACCCCACGGGCATTTCAACCAACCAATAAAATAACGAACATTATATCATTTGAAAACCCAACCCAAAACCATTGTTCAAATATTTACTTTAAGGTATTTTTAAAGGAACAACCAAGACTTAATGAATATATATAACATTAATAATAGGAAAAACTACAAAAAATAATCTTTAAAAATTAAACAAACGTATCATAGTTCTTTGGATCCCAAATGGAAAAATGATTATAAAACCATGAATAAAATGTGAAATCCACTGGAATTATCCATTAAAGAAAAAAACCATGGGAAACACAGTAGATTTTAATTTATAGAAATAATTTACTATTATTATGGATCACATAAATAGAACCAGATGGCCCTGATTATACATAACAACACTCAACCCCTGCTTACCCTCATGGTCTCCTTAGGAGGTAACCCCTATTTGAGAAAACTCATACATATAACACTAGATAGTGAATAATATAATATATAATATCACTCATCTATATTACCTATATAGTAACATATAGTTCTAATAAAATAAATCAATAGAGTTCATTAAAAAATAAAACTAATTTTGAATTAAGAAAATGTAACCAATAAATTAAACATCACCATAAAAACCATAACAATAAACAACCCCTCTTAAAATCAAACATACATCAAATAATAATAACATAATAAAAGTAAAACTATAAATTGAGAGGAAAAAATCCATTAGAAATCAAGAGGGTATTAGGACCCTTAATATTTCTATTTAATAAAGTTTCAGATAAACCGTATTAAAATCTTGACTTTGAATTCCAAGATTCATTCAATATATTTGAATACATAGATTTAAAATAACCTATAAGGATCTATTTTTAAAAAACACCCCCTTTTAAAAAAAATATTAGACTAAAAACATGTAATACATTCATTCTGGATCAAAAAGGGTCGTATGTTCTCTATTTATCATTAATCTCATTTAAAAGAACTATATAGTCTTATTTAAAACCCTATGAATTTGAAGATTTAACACTCAAAAAATATTAACATTTCTAAGGATTACCCTTTATGTGAAACCTTGATTCTAAAAAAACATTACAAAATCCATCATGGGTATTATATATTAATATATTTTAATTAAAATTAATTTTTAAAACTCAATCATTTCATGATTTAAAAAATAAAAGATTAATGTAGAAACACCTACCTCAAATCGGGATGAATCAAGTCCTTTTGCATCAACATCAATGGATAATTCCCAATTTAGTTAACCCTATATAATCCGTAAATGAAAAATCCCAAAATATTAGATGAAATAAAACACTATATATTCTTCAGATTACAATAAGGGTTATTGGGGAGATGTAAAATCCAAGGGAAACAAGATAGGGAAGAGTCGAGAAGATAAATGAATAAGATAACCAATGATTGCCTTAAAAGACACTAGAAACCCAAATATGTGGATCCAAATATTGATAAGAAAAGAGGCAGATCTCCCTTTTATATCATTATAAGGTCTATCACAAGAATAATAGTATAATGGGAGAAGGAAAGACCTTAAAATTTAGAGTTGATTGGGTAAATTAATATTTTAAATAAATGTGGCCAAACATCATGGTGTGGCTATAAAATTTTCTAAACCATACATAAACTATTTGGATTTCTATATAAAATCATATTCCACCCTTATATTATGGCCACATGGTTTTCAAAATCTTCATTAATCATGAAATACACATATTCATCCACTCCAACACCCATCTCATGGTTACCACATAATTACTCCAAACCTTGTGTAGATAGAGTGACACCCAAAAAAATCCCAAAATTAAAAAAAATGAAAAAAACTATAGAAAATATAAAATAGGATTATAAGAAAATAATATTATTAAAATAATAACAATATGGGTATTAAAATTGTTCCCACCATTTCACTTTCTACAAGCATAAAGTCATTAATTAAAATAGAATTCTACTTGTGGTGAAACCAAAATACATCAATTAATTGGTTGGTGGGGTGGAGATGACATAGAAAGATCCCGATATAGGGAACAACTCAATTGATCAACCACCTATATCATTCAACCAAAATAATTGAAAACATTCATAATTCCTTAAAAAAACACTAAACAAATCCTAGAACTGACAGAACCACAACTAAAATATAAATCTATAATTAATGGATAATAATTATTTTTTTCCATAATTAAAAATTATTGTAGTTTATGAAATGAGTGGAAACATATCTAATACAAAACAACCACAAAAAATTAACTTTTCCCTTCATAAAACACCCTAAATAAGGTAACCATCCATAAACCAAAAATGATCATTCAAAGAGAAACTAATAAAACTAATAAATGATAAAACATAAATATAAATCAATTTCAACAAATAAATTCATCTCTAGACTATAGAAAAAACCCTCACAAATAAATAGAAAAAGAAACATAAAATTGGACCCAAAAAAGAACATGCGTACTAGACCTGTGTCACCAAACCCCACATGGGTAAAAAATGAATTCAAATAGAGAATAACATTTCACTATGATCACACAAAAAAACCAACTTCCTCATGTGATTATTAGAAAAAACCCATCATAGTTACTAAAGCATGTACCCAAATTCTCCGACACTTAATCCATCTAGAAGAAAATCTGGAATGACTATCCAAAACCACATAAACACAAGAAGCGTGATTCCATAAGAAATAAAGGTGGAAATCCTAATAACCATCATCAATATAAACCCTCAATGAATGAAATATAAAAAACCTAGTACATCCATAACCATAATGCAACTATCATCCATAATGTTTTTAAAAAAGAACATTAAAAGAAATATCCATAGACAAAACATCCCAACTCACCCAAATCCAAATCCTCCAAAGGAATCCAGAAACTAGATAAAAATCTCCATGGTGACTAAACCCAAAATATATTTTTATAAAGAAACTCAAAAATACACTAGATATTCTCTAAGAGTCACACTAGAGTGAAAATATGACTTATTCTTCCATGAAATAACCATGAAACAATAGAATGATAGAACCTTATATGAATTTGAGCCATCATCAAAGGACCCCTTCTATAAAATAAATATATTTATCCCCCCTCACATCCCTGAGGTAGAAATTATAAATGATAACTACCTTGAGAAACTCTCATGACATTGTTAAAATGTAGAGGGGGTTCTGAATCCACCACTCTATTTTGAGATTGGTAGAGTTAATAACGAGAAATATTTTATCCAAGTTATTATAGGATTCACATAGAGGATCATCTTCAATGGCTAATATTTCCCTTTATCTTTAATCTTTTATATGATGAATACTATAAGTATAAAAATAAATTAATATAATCAATCTGTGTCCTCTAATTCAAACATAAATTTTCCTTTTATAAATATGGGGAAAAACCAACCATTTTAGGGCACTCCATTTCTTTTCAAAAACCTTAGAAAATAATTCCAAAAAATTATTACAATTAAAAACCATATATGTGTAAAAAATGTAATTTCAATTAATTTATATAAAACCTATTTTTAATTATAAATTATTTTAAACACCATAATAAAACGAACCACTTTACCAAATGATTCATTTAAAAAATTGGAATCATTTCCCAAAATTGTATGCCATGAAGAGTTGTGAAACTAACTGTTTATAAAATTTTACCCTCTTAAATTAAAATAATCTCTTAAAATATCAAAAACAAACATTTAAAAATGAAATATAATTTTAAACCTGGAACAAAATAAATTTCAAAAATTTAAAAATTACATCAAATCACTCTTTAATCCACCTAAAATAAGAGATATCCACCTTTTTAATTTCAAAAATAATATATATAACAATAATAAAACATAAGGTGAGAAGAGTTGAAAATATTTTTTCGACGTATATTTTCATAAAATTCACTGATCATGCAATAGTTTTAGTGAATCTTATAGAACCAACTTTTTCAGCGAAATATGGTTTGATAGACTATGAAAGATAAATATACATCAATAGTTATACTTCTATTTTAACCCCAAAATTCAATGGAACCCCAAAAATAACTTGTCCAACTAATGGTGGATTCTAATATCACAATATCGTACCAAAATACATAAAAATAAGTTCAATACATAATCAAAATGAAAGGCTCAAGCATAACTACCCATGGTGACTTGAGGTTTAGGATGAGAAACAGCCTACAGGACTCTCCCCATTCCAAAAAATCATGTTATCATTCCAATATATCCAAAATACCATGTCATGTCCCAAATAACAAGAGGCAATTATCATCATCTTAATACCTTATCATGAACCTGTACATTAAAATAATTTTTAAAGAACTTATCCAGGATGACTTAACACATCACTCGAACCAACTCACCATTTAGCTTGAAGAGAATTTATGATCACCATAGGATAGAGACATGTTCCTAGGAATTAGGGAAACATTTCATGGGATTTTTTTCTTCTCCAAATTATATTGAAATAGAAGTGGATAATTTACCAAATATCCAACTTGGATAGTCCATACATTAAAATTACATGAAAAACAAGTTAAGAAGACATAAGTACTAAAGTTTCCAAATAATTCTCAAAAAATAAAATGATTCAACTCATTTATATCAAGATAGATCATCATCCAAAAATAAATAAAAACTAATGTATAATAAATATAGGAAAATAATAAAAAAATAAGAAGTTCCATCATGGTTGGGAAATCAATTCCTAAAATGAAAATAATAAAAAAAAAACTATCTCATACTATAATAATCCATCCAAGAAACCCTTGATTTAATTCAATATACCAACTCACCAATGGAGGCCTAAATATCTAAAACAAGTTGAGAATGAAACTTCGAACCTATAAACAAAATGAGATATATAAACACATAGGGTATGATATAATTGGCCAAGTAGGATCTCACAATATATTTTTTGAAATTAAATTCATACAGATGTTTATAAATGATAATATGAATTATATTAGAAAATATGGTTTTCAATTTTATAAATAAATAAAGGAAGAAACCCATATATAAATAATCATAAATATTAAATAATTTATTTTAATATTAAACCAAGTGGGTCAATTTCATAAAAATAGAAATATTGTCACAACATAAGTGACAAACATTTTAAACTATAAAAATGAAAAAAAAACATTTTCTCCTAACATAAAAATATTTCTTGACATCCCACTATAAAATAACCAACTTTATTCCATTTGGAAAACCCCTTACAAAACCACTTCTAAAATGTCAACATTGAGTTGATTTAAAAAAACCGAAATTAAAAAACATATTATAAATAAAATAGGAACCAAAACATCAAAGGATACAATACCAAATTAAACAGTAACCAGGTCATACTATTATGAACCCCAAACTGGTTAAAAAGGATAAAATGGAGTATAAAAATGGAAATACCATAGAAAAATTCATTAGATACCAAATAAATTGGGAAACACAGTATGTTATAACATGGAGTGTTAGTGTAAATAGATTATAGAACACCTAAATGGAATAATATAGTCCTAGGTGGACTTAATTGCACCCAAATCCATTATACTGTTATAGTCTCACTCAGAGGTAACCCCAAATATAAAAAACACATTACAAGGAAACTATTCATTGAAAGATCAATTTTAAAGGATAATTCTCCCAGAATCCCAACACACTTACCTAGATTTTCCCTTGGTTCAATAAATATATGTGACTAAAAAATCAAGATAATAGTGCATCTATAAAACATAAAAAATAAATCTATCCTCACCTGCAACACTCTAACCAAAAATATACTTTTTTCAACATCATACATACATAAAATAATCATCACATAATAAAATAAAAAACCCACAAGGGTATAAATAAACTAAATTGACAGTCATGTTTCTATCATGAGCATTTATCTCACCATTTAATTAAATTTCAAATAGGGATTTCTATTGTCTTGAATTGAAATGCTTATTTTCTTTTTACATCTTTGAAAACATACATTTAAAATGATTATTTGGAATCAATTTAAAAATAACACCCTTTTAAAAAATAAAATAAGTCTTTAAAACATGGATTTCATTGTTTATGGGTCAAAATGGGGCCAAATACCAACATTTATCCTTAAAATCATTTAAAATTACTCTTTAGGGCCTTTCAAAAATACATGGCATGTTAAAAAAGTTTTCTCAAAACAATACATAGAATTTGTATGGAAACCACTTTATAAAAAGAATCAATTATAAAAGAAAAATCTATATAATACATCATGGATATCATATATTTCTATATTTTAATTAAAAATGAATTTATAAAACTCAATAATTTTGCGACTTTAAAAATAATAGATTAACAAAGAAACACCGACCTTAAATAGGGAGGAATCAATTTTCCATGTGTCGCCTTCCATAGAGATCTCCCAATCAAGTTAGAAATCACTCTCTACATTCTCAAAATTATAAAAAAACCAAAAAATTAGTTGGAAATAAAAACTAAATATCCTTCACATAGTTATTAAGGTTATTGGGAAAATGAAAAATTTAAGGGAAACAAGAGAGGGGAGAGAGGATAATATAATGGAAGAAGAGAAAGTAATATTACCATGAAATATACTCAAAATACAAATAAAATGATCCATAAATAGAGAAATGATATGGAGATCTCGTTGAGATCATTAAATTTCTATTTATGTGAATGTTAGGGAAAATAGTGGATACCCTTTAAAATTATGGGTAATTATTTTATTTCATATTTTATGTAAATTTAGGAAAACCTCACTATTATACAACATGATTTGGAAAACAGATTTCTTGAACTAATAAATTACTAGGATCCCATAAGGCTTGGATTTATAGTTTGTGAACTATGCACTAACTATGTAAAACACTTATCAAACCTCTAAAACAATCATTGTATGGTTATCGCACGGTTACACTAAATCGTGCGTAGACCGTACAACAATAAAAAAAATAAAATAATTTAAAATAAAGGTCCAAAACATTTGTAAATTCAAAACGGTGTCATAATTTTATAATATTAAATTAATAATAGATTTTGGGAGTTACATAATAAACATATCTCAAGCATGGTTTCTTTGACCAGTGTGGAGGTGGGAAAACATTGGACCCTTTTATTTTCTTTAGATTTTTTTTATATTTATTATTATATATGTATATATGCACACACACATTTATATATAATAAATGTAATAAACCTAGATACAAAATTAATCCTCATTAAAACCTGATCAAATACCCAATTTATTTTATTATATTCATTTCATTTTAACATAATAAGTAAGTAAATAAATAAATGCATTCTTGTTAATTAAATATCATTGTATTTATAATATTTTTTACAATAAAAACATTAATTCACATGTGATCATGAACATTTAAACAAAAAATAGACCCTTGATAAGAATTTTAATAAATTAAATCATAATATTAATTTTAAATTAGTGTAATCACTCTGATACCACATGAACTATCTAGGTATAGAAAAATTGGAATGACACAAACCCATTTTTTTCTATAAATTGATGAAATTTCATTGAATCATTTAATAGGATCATCATATGTAATTTATAATTAATTATATACATATATATAATAAATATATGTCATATTTTAATTTTCTATTTTATTTTCACTCATCATTTTTTCCTCCAACCAGATCGTTGATCCCCATGACGTTTCCATTGATTCATAATCCCAAATAATAATTCTTATTGTAATATACACATGTGTTCCACAATGTACTGAATGAAATTCTCATAGTTTTTAACATGAGGGAATCAAGTTTTTCATAATGTTCAATCTTGATCCTATATAGATATACTTTACATTGGCATGTTATAAACATAATAAAAAGTTAGGGATTCTCTCTAACTCTCTCTCTAGGTTTTGAGTGAAGAATTATATGAAATAGATTATTATTCAAAATGAAATGACATAATATATATTTTTTACATAGATCATGTTTTAGAATAATTTCATTTAAATCCTTTATTTAAATTTAAATATAATAAGAACTCATGTTACATATCTCTAAATACAATAGTAATATTATTATATTTTTGGTGACATGTATTATTCTAATAAAATTTCCAAAAAAAATATTTTTATTTAAAAGATATTAATATATATTTATTTGATAATTATCCTTAACTAAATCCTCCCATAAATTTATCTAACATTAAATAATAATATAGTATTAATTAAATAAAATGAATATATATATATATATTAACTTAAATTGTAAATAGATATTTATTTTATTCAATTAAATTAAAAAATAACAAATATTGTAACAAATAGAGATTTCACAGTGCATTTTCCTTCAATAAAAAATGTGTTTTACTGCTTTCTCTATAGGAAACAACAATATAAAATAAAAATGTGATATTTTTATACTTCTAAAACATGTATGTTTAATTAATAAGTGAAAATATAGGTAACTTAATTACAATATATATTAATATATGAATGTGTGTGTGTGTAAATATTTTTTAAAAAATTACTTAATTCGTTATTATTTTTAAGTATCCATATTTTTACATATTTTACATTTTATAAAATAAAACTACATATATTATCATTAAATGATTATTTTAGTAAAAAATAATATTTATTTATTAATTCTAATTCTATTAGAGTCTTATATAAATTAAGAATAAAATTAATTTGTAACGACCCGACCAAGGTTTCCTGGAGTCAGTGCCTTATTTTATTACATTGGAAAATAAACAAGGAATATGCATCACGAAGGACCCAGTAGTTTAGAAGATTTGGAAAAAAGATACATACATAAGTTCAACATTACAACTTGAAATGAAATAACAATTTAGAATCTCCTTTGACAACAACCATAACTCCAAGGTTATTTATGCATGCCATTGATAATATAACTCTTCATGTCCTAGGGAAATGAAACATAAGAAAGGGTTGAGCTCAAATACTCAGTAAGGGTAAGCAATACAGTTGAATATATCATAAACATAAACATTAGGCATGGCGAATAACTAAAAAACACATTCCTCTCAAAATGAACTTGAACACATTATGGCAGGAATAGGAGTTGAATAAAAAATTACATAATAAAGCATAATCATGGGTATTATACTAGTTGAGTAACCTCATAGATATTGAATTACTAGTTTCATAATTATGGAATTAATAATGTCAGACATCATAATGATACCATCAAGGCCTCATGCCAAGACCAAAAAAATCATTATTTCAAGGCCTTGAGCCAAGATCGTAGTTTGTCTCATGAGACCTACATATACATCGAGGGGATATAGCAAGCCCAAACCATCACTTACTAAGTCCAATTGATTCCTCATATTAATGGTGATAAACATAAACAACATATACATGCATATTAGAACTAACATATGAAATTTAAATATCGTTCCCCGAACATTAAGCATAAACACTAACCATTCGGAGTAAATTGTTGAATAAATTTAAGATAGAACATCCACAATTAAATAATAATAAAATATTCAATTAAATATGGTAAATGAAATCATAAAATATTAATCCCAATAGTACATAATAATCAACAAGAGTTTTAAAACATATGAAGATACGTTTATAAAATCATCGAGTAATTCTTGAGATAAATACACTTTTACTTTGAAAAGAAGAGTTTTTTGGAAATGCATATATATAAAACAAAAAGTGAGGTAAGATATTATTTTCATAATAAAACTATTTATTTTACAAAGATAATAGTTTCTAAAAATATATTGTAGAGTGCCCTTGAAAATAGGTGAGAATTTTAGAAATTCTCTTGAATCAGACATGTATTTCAAGAAGAATTTTTAAAAGATCATTATAAAAATATAACTCTCCGTGAATAAAAGTAGGATTCTGGTTGGTACATGTATATAGAACATTCATATAATATTTATGTGGATTACATATGAATAAATAAGAATGTAATGGAGGTAAGTAGAGAATAATAGTGACCTGAATAAAAATCGAGGTTCATGTAGAAAACCCTTAACTTATGTCTAGTGGTGTTCCTCACTTGATCTTAATGACCTGAATAATCAAATTTAGGTTCATAAACTAATGATTCAAAAACCTAATCTACATGTAATTGATTTATTATAACTTATTTAGGTTCATTAATGTCCTTTGGATGGTTAAAAAGATTTAATTTCATTTTTGGGAGTGTTTTTCTTTTCATGTTTGAAGGTTTTGGGTTCATATTAATGGTTTGAGGTTAGAAGCTTCATAGGTGTCATCGTCGGTGTGCCTAGTTCTTCTCCACATGCCACTTATGATTCCTACATTCAGCCCATTGTGGAATCCAGTGAGGGTTTTTCTATGTTTCGGTCTGTCTCGCCCCACGCCCAGAGTGGCATTTCTGGATAAGATTTACTCGGTTCATTTCAAAGGCGATGCTCCCTAGAGGTGTGGTCGGGTCTTTCAGTCCTGGGAGACAATGATTCGACTTCATTCTCCCTATTTTCTCTTCCTCCTAATTTTTCTATGATTTGTTTTTGGAGGGTGTCTTGCCGATGTGGAAGGGTCTCTGGCTTTAGTTCCAGCGATGGGATGCAGTCATTAATGGTGGTTGGACGTTTGTTTCTGATTTTGGATGTTTGATGTGATTGGATTCATCTTGACTCAGGTAGTAGAGGGAAAAGACTTTAATGACAGTTGTAATGCTGATTGTGTGAAGCTTGTGGTGTGTTCAGGACTCTGTTCTTGGATCTGCTCGCGGGTATTGGGATGTTTACCATGTTAGAGGTTGATGAGATTGTGGAGTTCAGTTATGACAAGAAGAGTATAATGTACCCTCTATATTTCCATCCATGAGAATATATTCTATTCACCAAATGAGGTTTCAAATATGAAAATTGGAATCTACAGTCTCCTTCTCATGAGTCATTTTGGATTAATTTTCTTGGGTTAAGTTGGTGTTTTTCTTGGTAGTTGGTTTATTATATCGTGCTGTGAATTTAAAACTGGCCTCATAGGTCTATTTATCAAAGGATTTGGAAGTAAATTTTCTATATGAATATGTTTCAAATGAGGTGTAGGGATGTTTCTTTTTGTTTTTTCTTGGATATTTGGAATCAGATGTTTGAGAGGATATGGTTTGGGCCATCGGTTCCAGGCTCGTGCAATTTTTCATGGGATAGTTATCCATTCATATTTGAGATAGTGGAAGCGGGGTTTAATGATTTTGTCACTGGGATAAGTTTCCCTCATATAGTGTGGGTTGTTTTTGGTCTTGAGATTTTGTTCTCTTGAGGTTTTTTGGTTTGTCTAAGTTGGTAATGTCAAGGGTTCCCCCTCACCCCTTAAAAGGGGTATATATCAATAAAAAATTAATTTTCATTCAGAATGGTTGTCCAAAATAGAAGCTGTATGTTATTATTGAACAAACAGAAGATTAAATGGATACAAAATTCGTTTGGTTATTGGGAGTGAATATGAATCATTATATAAAACTTTAATGACAATTTTTTGTGTTAATTGGTCGTTCTTGATCACAAAGAACTCATTATTATTTATAAATTAATATCATATGTAAATAAGAATTCTAGAACCTTAAAAAAGTTATAATACATATATTATAATTTTTTTCAACCATAAAAATGGTTTCATGACTACACTTTAAGATTATAATAGAAATTTAAAACTCGTCATCCTTGATTGTGATAAATTAACACATCTCAGATAGTGTTTTCATTTCTAGTATAAAAGAAGGGTAAAGAAGAGGTGATGAAGAAATATTCCTTTATCATAACAACATTATAGTACATGTAAATTAATAAAGTTATAAAAAATTTGGATGAAATTCATTGAGGAAATTAAAACAAAATAAAGGCACTAGAAATAAAAGAAAATAAAAGATGAATTTAACTCTTAAAGTAATCTTCCTTGAGAGCCTCTTTATGGGAGAACTTTTCGTCTTTTTATGAGACCAAGGGCTACTAGACATGGGGGATGATCTTGGGAGGATATTTGAGTATAATTTAAAAAAGGAACAATATTTAATTAGAGTGAAGATAAGAAAAAGTGAGGGGGGTTATAGTGGCGGAGATGAGGGGTTTCCTACTATTTTACACATTATTTTATTAATTTTCCAAAGAAAGCCAATAATATTGATTCTTGTGACAAAGAGTAGTTATATATGATTTTTATTTGGAACCAAGTGTTATCACATCATCTATGATGATAGGAATTGTGAATTTAACTGATAATGTATATATTAGGTAAATTATAGTATTTTATTATTCATAAAAAATTCGATTATTTCAGAAAAATCCCGAAAAATAACCCTAAACATTTTTTGACATATAAAATTTAAAAGTGAACTCAATTTTTTGAAACAAATTTTTAAATATTATTAATTTAATTATTAAATTAAATCATAGTTTATTCAAAAAAATAACAATTTTGAAACTATATTTTACTTTATATCACCTTGAAAATTAATTAAGATCTCATTATCTTATAAACTTAAGATAATAAAATAATAATATGACTTACTATTCATAATTTTTGTATTACTATTCATATTACTATCCATATAACAATTTATAAGGGTTTGTTACTATTCACTAAAAAATATGTTTGTCTTATTAGACTCTAAACATCTTACTAAATGCAACTATATATGTCTGTTTTTCAAAATTCAAATCACATAGGTGGAAAAATTATCTTTACTAGCTAGGTAATAAAAAAGTGGTGTTTCATAGAGACTCAGTGTTTCAGGTATTCAATATTAAATTTATATGAAAAATCTTAGGGTGCTACATTATCCCCTCTTTATAAAAAAAATTTCCTCAAAATTACCATAATGTTACAACACAAAATTATTTGGGTAGTTCTTCAATATAAGATCCTCATACTCACTTGTTTCCTCTTAGATTTTATGATTTTCCCAAAGTATCATTACTAGACGAGTTATCTAATTCCTCAACACTTGTTCTTTATTGTCTAGAATCTGAATAGGATCTTCATAGTACGATAGGTCAGGTTTCAATTCTATAACTTTAGAAGTGAGGACATGCGTTGTGTATGGCATGTACATTCTCAGCAATGAGACATATAACACATTTTGTACTTTATATAGGCTTGGCGGCATATCCAAACAATATGAAATAGCTCAAATTCTCTCCAAAATTTCAAAATGTTCTATGTACTTAGGGATCAGTTTCCCTTTCTTCCCAGATCTTATAACACCCTTCCGTGGAGATACTTTTACAAAAACATACTCTCCCACTAGAAATTTAAAATCCTTGCTTAAATTATCACCATAGATTTTTTTTCTACCCTGAGCTACTTTTATATGGCCTTGAGTAGTCTTTACCTTCACTAGTGTTTCCTCCACAAGATTTGGACCCGTAAACTTCCTTTCACTAACCTCATCCCAACAGTTTGGTGTGCAACATCTCTTACCATACAATGATTTATATAGTTCAATTAGAATGATTCAATGGAAACTATTATTGTTGGAAAACTCTAACAAAGGTAAATACTGATCACACATACCTTGAATGTCAGGTGAACATGATCTCAACATTTCCTCTAAGGTTTGGATCGTCCTTTCTGATTCCCTGTCAGTTTTCGGTGATAATCCATACTCAATCGAAGCTCAGTGTCAAACTATTTCTGAATAATTTTCCATAATTTCAATGTAAAACATGGATCGATATCCGAAATAGTTTAGAGAGTTGATCCATGATGTCTCCCAACTCGATTGATATAGAGTCATGCAAGGTTGTCCAATGGAAAACCATCCCATATGGCAAGAAGATGTGCAGATTTTATAAGTTGGACCATAATTACACATTTTGCATCATTATTTTTTTGATTTTTGGGTAATCCAGTGAAAAAATACCTGGTGATCACATCCATCTTCTATGTATGAATTAGTAGAGGTTGAATGACTCCTCTATGATGTCATTTTCTTGCCATCACTTGTTGACAGACTAAACATCTTAATACATAATCACCAATTTCCCTCATCATGTCATCCCACAAGAAATATTCTTTCAAATAACTATTCATTTTAGTGCTACTAGGGTGTGTAGAGAAATTTGAGCTCTGAGAATCATCCAATAACCCTATTTTTAGATCAAGTATAGAGGGAACACATAGTCTCTTTCCAAATTTAAAGATCCCATCTTCACATATAAAGTCATCCAACCTCCCATCTATCACATCATTAATTTTCCTTTGAAGGTTCTCATAATTAGGATAAGATATTGCATTCCTTTCTAATAAAGATGGTAGGGTATTCATTTGAAAAAGTAGTGATATTTCCCCTACTTTGATAATTCTCATATTCTTCCTCACTAGATCCATTTACAAAGGATCCTTGTCAATACCTCTTTTGTTGAGAACTCTATGATCTTTCTTGTTCAATGAATCAGCTATTCTTTCTTGGGTGGTAGTGTATGGAACAATCATAATCCTTGAGTAGTTCAATCCATAGACTTTTCTTCATATTGATTTCTTTATATGAGAAGATATATTTTAGAATCTTATAATCAATATATATATCACATTTTTCTCCATAGAGATAATCTCTCCCTATCTTCAGAGAAAATATTACCACTACTAACTCGATATCATGAGTAGGATAGTTTTTTCCATGAATTTTTAACTTCCATAACACATAGGAAATAACTCTACCATTCTTCATAAGGAAAAATCAAGTCATTTCTTTGATGAATCACTATAGATCATAAACCCATACTTCCCCGATGGTAAAGTGAGGATCGGAGAATTCATTAATATTTTATTCAATTATTTGAAATAGTCCTCATATTCTTTTTTCCATACCAAATTAACCCCTTTACATGTAAGCTTGGTCATTGGGTTGGATAAATGGTGATGTTCTCAATGAACCACTGATAATAACCTACTAAACTAATAAAACTATCTACCTCAGTTATGTTCGTTGGAGTATACCATTATTGCACAATCTCGGTCTTCATCAGATCAATAGATATTCCATAATTAGAGACAATGTGGACAAGAAAGGAAACTAATTGAAGCCAAAATTCACACTTTCTAAACTTCCCATATAATTCATTTCTTCTAAGACTCTTTAGAATAGTGTACACGTGATTTTATTGATCTTCATAACATTTTTTGTATACCAAGATATCATCAATAAATACCATCAACAATTCATCAAGATATTCCTTGAATGATCTCTTCATAGAGTCATGAAAATATAGGGAGCATTAGTAAGCCCAAAAGGAATTACTGTAAACTCATAATTCCCAAACCTGGTCTGAAATACTGTCTTTGGAATATCTTCATTCCTCACATGCAACTGATGATATCCAGATCGATGATCAATCCTCGAAAAATATTGGGCTCCATGAATTTTATCAAATAAATCATCAATGCGAGTTAGGGGATACATGTTCTTTCTTATTATAGAATTTATCTCCCAGTAGTCAATGCAGAACTTCATAGATCCATCATTCCTATTAACAAAAAAATAAAGTCTCCCCATGGAGAAACACTAGAGAGAATAAATACTTTATCACTCAATTACTCTAGTTTTTTATTTAGTTCCACTAACTCCATGGTAGAAATTCTATAAGGGGTCTTTGATATGTACCTTGAATCAAGAATTAAGTTAATGGAAAACTCAATTTACCGCTCTAGAGGATGTCTAGTTAAATCCTCTAGAAACACATCAACATATTCTTTCACAATAGGTGCATCCTCTATTTTAACATTCCATTCATCACCCATAGTTATTTCATTCCCTTCCTCCCAATTAATTGAATTCAATAGAGATAATGGGGGTGGATCTAGATGAGAATCAGATGGTGATGTTTCTACTCTAAATATAACAGATTCCACATCATCCTCAAATATTATATCCTCCTTTTTCTTGAAATAATATTTTTCAACATGGTTCGAATGAAAATCCATACCGAGGATTATATCAATATTAATCATGGGTATGATAATAAAATCAGTAGATAAATCATGTTTTTATGCCATAATGGGGAATGCCTGACACAAATGTGTTGCAATAATACTTCCTTAAGGAGTTATGATTGAAAACTCCCTTATTAAATCAAAATTATAATTTCTAATTTTCTTCGAAAACAAGGAAGATATAAAATAATACAATGATTTAAAACCAAATAAATCATTGGAAATGTTTGAGGAAATGATTAAAGTACCTTCCACCACATCATTATGAACTCTAACCTCCACAGTTGTGATTGTATAAGACTGGCCTTTATCCCTTTTCCTTCTTTGGTGAACGTTTCTGTAACACCTAAGAAAATCATTTTCATAATGTCTCATCTTCCTTCAATTGTATCACTAAACATTTTTAGATTCTTTCTTCCCCTTAAAATCCAGATATATGTGGTCCTTTTCTCCACAATTATAACAAACACTCCTACCCATCTGATAGGTACCAAGGTATCTCTTTCCAAAATTATCATAGGGTGGAAGGTCAACTCTACCCTTATTCCCCATTTCTATATTTCATTTTCTATAGTTTTTATTTTTCCTCTTATTCTCTTTGTTTCCATTAAAATCATAAGACATAGAAAATTCTTTTTCTATTTTGATATAACTTTAGACTATTTCTTCATATGATGAGAAACATTGGGAGACTAGATCCCTTCAGAGGAATGGTTTTATACAATTAAAGAATCGATCAATATTTCTCCTTGGATTACATATGTAGTCTGTGGCATGTCTTGGTGACCTTGTGAAGTTATATTAATACATTTCAATATTCTTATCCTCTTTTTTCCTCAGATTCAGAAACTACCTTTCTATATGTGCTCGTTGTTCATGAGGGAAGTATTTTTCTTAGAATATTTCCTTAAAATCCCTCCATTACATTTATTATATTTCTTCATCCTCCTTTGTGTTTTGTATTAAATACCACCACTGATTTTCATCTCTTGATGGTCGATAAACTACCATGAAAACCTTCTCTCTTTTGTTACATCACAAAGCAAGAAATATCTTCTCTAATGAACTTATCTAATTATCTACTTTGAATGGGTTTGTTTTCCCATTAAATGATGGAGGTTGTTGTCGTATAAATTAATCAAACATAGCTCCCCCACATTGTGGATTCGGATGCTTCATATGGTTAAGGTTATTATTCATAAACTAAGTCATTTGTCCCAGCATAGTTATAAGTTTCTCAGCACCAGTCACAACACCAGATCCAACATTATTATCTTACATTAGAGGTAAATCCCTACATTATAAATGCGCGTTCTTATGGTTTACATTCTTTCCACTAGGAACCATTTCTAAATATTTTTATACACTAGATTAGGTTGTGAATCATAATTTATAATCTCAATATAGAAAAATACTTATCGTAAATTGGAATTATATACATAGCTAATATCATAATCATAAACATGGTTTCTTTGAGAAAAAACTTACATTTAATTCTATCATAATGGTTTGTAATGAAAATGTGAATTATCTTAAGCATATCCCCTTGGAGTGTCAAAGCAGGTGCCTAGTAAAGACTATTGTCGTGTACTCAGATACCCCGAGTCACGTCCGAAAATCTTTGTCGGAGTTTTTACTTATAGGAATATCTATGCTAGAAACATGTCCACTTGTAGTATCTAGAGAGGGATGTATTTGATAGAAATATCAACATAATCTATTCCTTGCCAAAAAATTAATGGATATTATTGTATGTTTATCATTAAATACTATCTTAGGGTATTTTTCCCTAATCTATTTTTTCTAAATCTAGTTTCCATGTTTTCTACTAAACGTCCTCTAATACCAATTGTAAAGACCCAACCCCATTTGCTTGGAGTAGGTGCCTTATTTTATTACATTGGCATATAAATAAGTAATATTCATCTATAATGACCAAGTATTTTAGTAACTTTGGAAACCAGATACATACATATGATCAACATTACAACTTGAAACCAAAAACCAATTTAGAACCTCCTTTGACAACATCCATAACTCCAAGGTTATTTATGAATGTAATTCATAATATAACTCTCCATGTATAGGGAAAATGAATAATAAAAAAGGGGTGTGATAAAATTCTCTAAAAGGGTAAGAAATACAATTGAATATATCATAATCATAAACATTAATCATGGAGAATAACTAAAAAAACACATGCCTTTAAAAATGAACTTGAACATATTATGGAAGGAATAAGAGATGAATAAAAAATTCCATAATAAAGAATAATCATGGGTATTACACTAGTCGAATTACCTCATGAACATTCAATTACTAGATTCATAATGAGATAATTCTTAATTTCGGACATCATAACCATACCTTCAAGTCCTCGTGCTAGGACCATAAAAAATCATTTTTTCAAGGCCTTATGCCAAGACCGTAGTTTGTCTCATGAGACCTACCAATTCATAGAGGGTCTATAGTGGTCCCCACCCATCACTTACTAAGACCAATTAGTTCTTTATATGAATGTGGATAAGCATAAATAACATATACATTCATATCGAAACTAACATATGAAATATCAATAACGTTCCCCGAACATTAAGCATAAACACTGACCATTCAGAGTAAATTTGTGAATAGTTTTAAGATAGAAAATATATATTAAACTAATAATAAACCATTAAATTTAATATTATAGATTATATTATAAATTATTAATCCCAATAATACATAATAATCAACATGATTGTTGAAACCGAAGAAGATACTTGTATAAAATCATCGAGTAATTCTTGAGATAAATACTCTTTTACTTTAAAAAGAATAGTTCTTTTGGAAAACATATTTGTATAAAACCAAAAGTGAGGTAATATAGTATTTTAATAATAAAATATATTTTTTATAAAGATAATATTTTCTAAAAACATATTGTATAGTGCCCTTCAAAATAGGTAAGAATTTGACAAATTCCCTTGAATTAGGCTTGTATTTCGAGAAAATATTTTAAAAGATCCTTCTAAAACATACAACTCGTCATAAATCAAAGTAGGATTTTTCTTGGTACACATATATAGAACATTCACATAGAATTTATGATGAGTAATTATGATTAAATAATAATTTAATATAGGTAAGTAGAGAATAAGTGTAACCTAAATGAAAATGGAGGTTTGGGTAGAAAACCCTTACCTTAAGTCCGAAGGTATTCATCACATGATCTTAATGACATGAATAATAAAATTTAGGTTCATAAATTAATTATTATAGAACCACTTATATATGTAATTGATATATTATAACCTTATTTAGGTTCATTCGTGGCCTTTTGATGGGTTAAGAGATTCAATTTCATTGTCGAGAGTGTTTTATTCCTTGGTTTTCATGATCTCTTTACTTATATTCATGTACAGATAAACATATAGAATACGGATGGTTTTCCAGAATTGAAGTTGTATTTACTTAGTGAAAAAACAAAATATTACATGGTTATAAAATGTGTTTGTTTATTGGGATTGAATATGAACCATTATATAAAACTTTAATGATAATTATTTGGGTTAATAGGCAGTTCTTGATCACAATGAACTAATTTTGATTTATAAATTAATATCATGTATAAAAATGGATTTAATAACGTTAAATTAGTTATAATACATATATTATAGTGTGGTTCAACCATAAAAATGGTTTCATGGCCATAATTTAAGATGGTAAAATAAATTGACAACCCTTCGTCCTTGAATGTGACAAATTAACACATCTTGGATGGTGTTTTCATTTCTAGTAAAAAGAAGGGAAATGGATAGATGATGAAGAATTATTCCAATATCATAAAAATATTATTTTACATGTATTGTACTAGATTCATCACAACATTTGGATGAAATTAGGTGATGAATGAAAAAGAAAAGAAATGAACTTGAAAAAAAATAGGAATTTTTCTCTTGAAGTAATCTTTATTGAGAGCCTATTTAGGGGAGAGGTTTTGGTTGTTTTATGAGAACAAGGGATCCTGGACATGGGGGATATTGGCAGGATATTTTATAATAATTTAGACAAGGTTAAAGGTTATAAAGGAGTGAATAGAAGAGGAAGTGAGGGGGTATAGTGGAGGAGAGGAGGGTTTCTTCATTATTTTACTCATTATTTTATTATTTTTCCAAATACAACCAATTGAATAGATTATTGTGAACAAGAATAGTAATATGTTCATGTGAGTTCGAACCAAGTGTTCTTAAATCATCCATGGTGCTTCGAAAAGTGAATTTAACGGATAGTGTATATATATTGAAAGTTACGGTTTTTTATTGTTCATCAAAAATTCAAATATTTTAGAAAAATAACTAAAATTCACATTAACAATTTTTCGATGAATATAATTAAAAAATGATCTCCATTTATTGAAAATAATTTTCTAAATATAATTATTTTAATTTTTAAAATAAGGCATAATTTATTCTAAAAATAACACTTTTAAAATAATAATTTGTTTTATATCACCTTGAAAAAGTAATCAAGATATCATTATCTTATAACCTTAACACAAGAAAACAAAAAATGATTTACTATTTTTAAGGTTCATATTACTATTCATAAGGGTATGTTACTATTCACCAAAAATTAAGTTTGTCTTATCAGACTCTAAAAATCTTACTCAACGCAACTATGTAAGTAATTTTTTTTGAAATTCAAATCATAGAGGTTGAAAAATTATGTTTAATGGATATTTTATAAAAAAGTGGTGTTTTTAGTGACTTAGTGTTTCATGAATTCAATATTAAATTTATTTTCAAAATCATGGGGTGTTACATAAGTAGTATATTAAAATTTGCTTTTCATATAAAATAGTTTACCATTATATTTTTATAGTTTATTTGAATGTTAAAACAGAAAATTATAGAAATTGAATTTGGGAAAAAATAATTCAAATTTAAATATTTTTTTATGATAAATTTTTATGATTTTTCTAAAAATAAATTTTTTAGTTGATTAATGAAATATAAAATTTTTATAATGTATAGAAATTTTATGATATTATTATATGAATACTTTTTACGTGATAAAAATATGTTTTATTTAATTAAATCTATTGTTTTAATTTTTTTAAACAATTAAAATCCCATATTCAAAATTTTAGAATTTAAGTTATATTTGTTTTAAAAATGATACATTATACAATTAGTATTTTATGGTTAATTTTTATAAATTTTGGAAAATTAATATAATAAATATTATTTCAAATTTAGAAGCATTAGGTACAAATTATTTAATAAGGACTAATTTATTTTTTAGGATATAGAATAAATAACATTGGAAAAAACTAGTTACTTCACTAAAGATCAAAAGGGGTAAAAATAGTTTGAATAATATGGAAAGACCAAAAAAATGTTTAAAACATGTGTGGGAATGAGTAGTATAGGCCTTTATTAACCTTATACCTTCCCCTATACATTATTTATAAATTTTTTAGATAATTTCCTTGAGAGTGGCTTCCCATTTTTAAAATTTGTTGGGTATTTAAAAAAATGTCATCCCTTTTCACTTATAATAGGAGATCCCCTTTCCCCGCATCCCCTCCCACTTCAACCAACTTATTTGGGCCCAAAATCTACAAAAAAAATACTAAACATTCATATCCACCATCAAGATGTTCTTTTATTATAAAATTACTATCCATCAAAGTCTTAACCCCCTTTTCAATAGAGATAATGCATGATATGAAGTATACATTTCTATCTACTCTTTTCTCATTTGTTTTTCATTATGTGAACTTATTAATCATAAATTTCTATCTAAATATATAATAATGATATAATAAGTATAAATATTGTAGTGGTATGTTATTAAATTTATGGTACAATCATTAACAACAATTCTATTTGCTATTAATAAAAACAAAAATATCATTCATGCATTCTGAGGACTACCACATCCACGACTCCATGTGTTTAATTTTCCTTCACCATCATGAAAGGATATTATTAATATACAATATCATATTTATAAATATTTTACCTATAAAATATTTTTTTATTCTTAAATGATAAACCATGTTACTCATTTTTTTCATTCTATAGAAAATGAAATCATCATTCATGTATATGTGTGAACTAAGACCTTCCTTGAACGATTGATTTCTTTTTTTATTTTCATCACTAACATGCATGTATAGTCATGAAAATAGTTCAATGGATGAATATTATGTCTATGAAATTATTTAGTTTTGGGAAATTTAACTTAAAAAACCTATAAACCATATGATCAAAAAACAAATGTGGTAAATTTTATCGTCTAATAGAGAGTTCTAAGGGAAAAAGAGAATTTTATTCAAACAATGAAATAACATCATATATGTTTTATTATTTTTGAAATTATTTAAAATTATGATATAAAAAACTAATAATCATTAAATAATATCAATATACTTTTCGTATAATGATATTAAAACTAATTGAATTTATAATCATCCATTAATTATGGTATTTTCTTATTTGGATTGGTTTAACCATGTACTTGAAAAATGATATAAATTTATATAATTTATGAATATGGGAATTAAATTTCTAGTAATATGTGATATAAATAATTTAATAATGATGTTTCTTCTAGAATAGTAATATTAAATCAACTCATTATCTAAGAAAACACCCTTTGTTTTCTACGAAGCATCGAAACATGATCATCATCAAATTCATCTTCAATGATCATAACCAAAACACTTATAGATTTAAATTATAACATTATAAATAATTATAAATAATAAATCAAAATATCATGTATGACATTGGGATGATGATCTTTTGGAGAAAAATTAACAACAACACTGCTACTCGGAAACTAGTTCAAAATTATCTTGATTAATCAAGCCTAATAATGAAAATATGTAATAACATAATCATATTCACATCGGTGATAATTATTAATGTTGTTTATAAAAGTTTATAGATATGAAAAAAAAATAGATTGGTGAAAAATATATTTAACTTTTTCATATAGGAGGTGAGGTTCTAAAGGATTGTAAAACAACTGAAAGAGGGGTGAATCCATTATTGCCTTTTTAAAAATTCCAACATTAATAAATTTAACCCCTACAAAATTTTAGTTTTTTTACATATTTGATTTTAGAAAACTCAATTTCATATAGAAATAGAAAATTATACCAGTCACAAAAAAATTAAAAGTGTCATCATCTATGTGATAACCTACATAATTACTTTAACAACTCCCATGGTTATGTGGAAATTTACTATTATGAAGAAGTAAATACAACATGTGTTTACTCTCATTGGAAACATTATATGTCCGTGTAGAAATTATTATAATGAATCCCATATTTTTAAAAATATTCCTTAAATTTTTTCATCCAAAAAAACAAAAATAACATCGCATTTTTCTACTCCTTTATGATCATTTAAGAAATAAGTCTTCGTCGGACTCTACCCAATATTCCTACGATCAATGGCTGACTTATGATATCATTAGACTGATAATCCATTTTTACATTATTTATTGTTCAAAGAATACTATTATACCTATATAAACAAGATTCACTTATCAAAAAACAATTAAAAATCCATATCAATATACTCATTTTGATTCACCGTGTCTATTAATCTGGATATTCCTTAGTCCAATATTCTAATCAGAATGCTATGTAGGGATACTCTTCTTCAACAAGAAATAAATTTGGTTTGAAAACTCAATTCTAACATAAATTCGGCATAGTATTAGCTTTTATTCATAGGTGAACATTTTCAAACCATGATGTACTATGTACTTTTATTTATAGGTGCTCCCAAAATAAAAAAGGAAGGAATATTAAATATTTTCCCACTCACCTGAATTCCAAATCATTGAAACTCACATTTATTTTATTTTTCATTTGACCTCTTCAAAACATATCATATATTATGGTATCTTCTTGAAACTTCTTGATTCTACTCAAATATACAATCTTTAAACAACATATAACCCCATTTAAAAGAACAAAATTTCAGTCTTGAATTGGTTTTCTAGAAAACTCAATCTGGAACACCGATCATCACTCTGATTCTCTTAATGCAATTGAAATATAAGAACGCAATTTCACACTATGATGTTATTTACCAAATTTTAATAAATCACAAATATATTTCTTGATCTATTGATATAAAACAACATAAAATACTAAAAACAAATATATTATTTCTCTATCTCATTATCTATGATAACTGAATATTGTTGACTACATTGATTCCACTTTAATAGAATTAAAAAACCTATAACTACTCTCTAGTAGAAACAACAATAAATACCACATTTTCTTACAATTTATTGTTCTTTTAATCATATCTTCATTCTAATCAAAAGTGTCTTATGGAATACTACATTAAATGATGCATCAGTGTCGAATGATCATATCATGGATCAGTGTTGATAGCATATCTGAGGAATATTCTACTTCATTCATATTTTTCAAACACACATGAAATCAGTAATAACCCATATATATTTTTGAAAACATATTTTTCCAATAATATATTTCTGATACCTTGGATCAATAATTTATCTTTGTAGAAAATCTGTAATTGAAACATGTCTGATTAGATCTATTTGATAGAAACTTGATCTTTTCTATCAATAAATATATTCTTCTTATAATCAACTTATGTGATGAAAAAACATCATACTTCCATAGAAATTCAAATCCAGCATCATGATATTCTTCATATTTCATTAACATTTGTAACAATTCAACAACTTAGATATCAAAATTTTCAAATTCATACTTTCTAACAAAATAAACATCTAATGATTCACGCCTGATCATGTGCATACAATGGTATGCATCCAACGAGCATTTTCTGATCAAAAACTTTTCATTTATTTAATGTTCATAAAATTAATACTACCAGTCTTCTACTAACTTATATGTTTGGTTCATCTTGTTCTAACTATATATATCCATAACAATTCTATTTTTATAACTCCATAAATTTTTATTTCTCTTTTATTAATCTAACTTTCTCTTGTATCCTGAATTTTTCATGTTGTAAAAGAACATTAAGGAACAAAAAAGAATCATCTGAATTAATTTAGAATTTTCTATAGCTTCCCAACTACTTGATTCGTATCAATATAGAGAAATTTATAAATCCGATTTCCAGCAACATATAAATTTATATAAAATTCCCAACCATATGGATTGTTCATGTTTATTGTTGGATCAATCGTCTGGTCAACAAATTGGAAAAAACAATTTCTCCATCAGAATTCCCATAAACTGCTCCATAAATAATTTATAAACATTCCTCAACACATTTTTCACTAGATTTAAAAAAACATTATTTTATAACAATTTAGTTTTCAAAAAAATCCTTGTTAAAAA
The DNA here is from genome assembly GCA_963277665.1 of Viscum album. Classification (NCBI taxonomy): domain Eukaryota; kingdom Viridiplantae; phylum Streptophyta; class Magnoliopsida; order Santalales; family Viscaceae; genus Viscum; species Viscum album. The sequence continues at coordinate 401,044,508 of OY728136.1, read as the reverse complement.
AAATCAAAAAGGATCTTTAATCTCCCCCTTTGGATTTTATAAAAACTATCATTAATAACCTTTTTAACTCATCAATTTTCAACACTGAAATTTTTTTCAACTCACCAAATATAACAACTCATGTTTTTTGATTTTTACCAAAACACACCCTTTATTAGTAGAGAGTGTCTTAACACCACATTAATGGATAAATTAATATATTTAAGGAATTTTATTCCATGATGAGAAGTTATTTTTTTACATGTTAAGATAAAATCCACATCACATATATCTTTTCCTCTCAATTTTCTTTCCCTATCGAATTTTATGATAACTAAAACATTAGATTAATTTATGTAATAAAATTACTTCTCTCTTCCTTGAATTATAAAATTGTAAAAAGGATCTACCTTTACCAAAATAATCCAAATTATATTGGGGGTAATTCTTAATATGTTTAGGAATTATTTTGTGGAGGTTGAACATTAGTTTTCAGCCATGATTTTTCAAATATCTACCTTGGAATATATTTGGTAAAAAAACACTAATTTTATATTTCATTAAAATATAATCTTTCACAAAATCTCCAAAATTAAAATTATCTTTTATAAATTGAAACTTAATATCTATGTGTTTTGATATTGAGTGTTTAGAAATATTTTTAAAAACAAAAATTTCAATCTAATTATCACAATGTATATTTAAGGGTTTTCAAATATAATCATTAAAATATCACATCTAAACATTCATCTGTAAATTTTGAGTACTCTTGGGAAGTTGCACCATATTTTTATTTTGATGTGTACAAATTAATTGAACTATGTTTCTTACTATTCTGTTTTACACCTAATTCTCCCATGTAAAATTTTCTTCCCGAAGTTTATTGTGATTCATTGTAATCTAAAACTAGATCAACATTAGTATAACCATTCAATTTCACATCACAACATGTTTTTTATAATAATCAATGGGAATTTGTTCCTTTAATATATCTTGTTGTTCTATTTTCTACTAACAATTGAAATTATTTTGGAGCACATTGATATTTGGGACATAATGTTAGAGAAAAAATATTAGGTAATGAGGATTGACAAAAAGAAAACACGTTATAAATTTTATAAATTCTTTATAATTGAAACTTTTTCTAGTTTTATCTTTACTCATCTTCATACCAATAGAAATAGGAGTATAAAGTTATATGGATTCTTCTATACCTATATTTTGAAACAATTCTCTGGAATACTTTTCTTGATATGGGGAAATGTATTTTTTCTTTTTCTTTTTTTTTGAACTTGTAAACCAGGGATGAAATTAAATTATCCCCATTTTTATATCTCAAATATCTAAATCATTTCATTATAAAATTATCTATATTATTTTTCTCCATCTCTAGGAAAAAAAATTATCAACTATATACACTATTACAATGAGGTTACTAGAGTTAACTTCATTTACATACAAGTTGTTTTCAAGATTTCATTTAGAAAATTTTAACTTTCTCAAAAAACTGTCAGATTTTGAATATGAGGTGTGTGAATTTTTTTCAATATATACAATTATTTCTTCAATTTAGAATCTTTTCTTTCATCGTTTTCAAGTACAAACCCACATTGTTTTTCAATATAAATTTTTTCTTTAATTTCGCCATTTAGAAAAGCTGACATTACATCCATCTGATAAAAATTTTAAATTCAATGTAGATCCACTACTAGACATATTCTAATAGTTTCTAATATTAAAACTAGAGAAATGGTTTCTTCAGAATATACACATTCCACCTATGAATAGATTTTACAAAAAATTATTTCTTTGTTTCTTTGAACTTTTTAATGTTCATTCAACTTGTTTTAATACACCCATTTTGTTCCAAAAATGTTTTTATTTTTTGTATGAGGAACAAGATCCCAAGTATTGTTTTATCAATCATATATAACTCTTAATTAATCAAAAAAACCCATTAATTGTATTAAAATACTTCTAAAATTAATTCTATTTCAACTTGATAAATAAGTGATTTCATATTTTCTGATCTCAACTTTTTTCTTATATGAACTGAAGATTTCTGATTCCAATTAATATTTTGACATAAAAAATGGTTTTTTAATGTAAGAAATTTTAAGGTGTGTATTCCATCTTCACTTTTCTCAAAAAACAATCCCTTTGAGTTTTGATATATCTTTTTTGACTCACATTCACTCACATTGTAAATCATTAATTTTTCATACTTAACATTTTCAAAATATTTTGTTATGTAATTTGTATTTACAATAACTTAAACATCATAGGACTCCACCAAATTTTTTAAAGGTTTGTTCCAAAAATTTTAACTTCATTCAATGGTTGAATATCCAATGGAAATTCCTTCATCATCTTTTTTATAAAATTTTCCAAGATCAGGATTTTAGTTTCTTAGTAAACAATGACTTACAAAAACATTAAACTATTTAAATTAAGATTCTTTTTATACCAATTATTATAGGAATTCATGTAATATTATGGCATAAAATACATTTTTTTCTTATGTACAATAATAATAATAGATTATATCTTGTATAACTTTGAATTCTAGCATTCTGGTAACATGATTCTTCACATTTTCACCAATCATATATTTTTTATTTCTTCAATACCATTTTGATATGGGGGTGTGGACTAATACACTAATTTTTTATTCTATGTTTCATAAAATATGATTTAAAGGCATTGTATGTATATTATATCATATTATCCAGTCTCATCTTCTTTATATAAACCCCCATTTCTCTCTCAATGTCTCTTCTAAAAAATCTAAATGCCTATATAACAAATAATTATTTCATAATAATGGTTTTGGTCATTTGAGTGAAATCTTCAATAAAAGTGATGATGTAAAAATTTCCTTCTATTTATTGATGCCTCATTTGTTCAAAATGACTGAATGAATATGTTCAAGAAGGTGGGTAGACTTGATCTCAACTCTCTTATATATTTTTCTAACCATCTTTCCATTCTGAAAAGTTAGATATACATCATTTTCTCTACTTTTCAAAGTTGTAAAATTTCATGCAACATCATCATTAAAAAATTTTTATACATTTAAAACCAATATGAACAAGTATACAATTTTGCAACTTATTTTCATATTCTGCACATAAATAACATGAGTTATCAAGTTCTCAAATCTGAAAAAATAATTTCACTAGTTTTTCCTCCTCTTGTGAAAAAAATTTCTATCTTTTATACTTTTCATGATACATGAATCATTTCTAGAAAACACTTCTTTTCCATCATCATAATGTTTACTTATAATAAACAAGTAATTTTTTAACCACTAAAAATAACTTCATTAGATTTAAACTTTTCTTCTTAAATATCATACATTTCAATTCCTTTTATTTTTAAGGAAATATCAAGTATCCAAGGTTTTATATTTTTTTTATCATTAAAAACTATATCAACAACAAAATCTCTTTCCTTAGCTTTTTTAATTCCACTTTACTTTTATTTTCTATCACACAAAACATGACTCAGAAATATTTTCATTCGTATTGAAATAAAGTGACCATATTGGTCACATATTCCACAAACCTCCTCAAGAAAATGAAACTAATTTTTTGTTGAAAGGTTTCTAATATCATGAATTTTATTTTCTTACTTGATGTAGCTTAGAAAATTTACTCATTATGATTCCATAATTTCATACACAATGTTCAAGAATCTTTCCAAAAAGATACATGTTATGCCAATAGTTGTTATCTCTAATCCCATAAATCTCAAAAAGACCAACAGAATCCATAAAATCATGGTTTTTAATAGAAGTATGATATTTCCTTATAGTAATATTTTTTAAGTTCATGAAGGTTTTCGGAATTTGTTTCCTCTATAATTGTGGCATCATTACACTGGGTGTAATTCACATCTTTTGTATATTTGAAATATTTTTCACATACCTTCTCAAAAAATCATTTCCCCACACATTTATTAACAATGAAAATATTAGAAACATTTGATGAAATTTTTAGTTTAGTGGGTGTATATTTCACCTGATTCTTAGAGTGTGGATATTCTTTAGTATTAGATAGTTCAAATTTTACTTATAAACCCTTGATAATGTTTTTATTCAACGTCATCAATGTAATTATATCTTTAAATTGTTTTTATTTAGTTTTGTTAACCTCATATTCCTTATATTCCTACTTCTTACTAAGGTCTTCAACCATCTTTCCCTATATATAAATTATCAATCTGTAACATAATATCTCTTGGATTTATTATTTTTCCTCCGTATAAATACCTTTTATTACTTCAATAAATGTTACACTATTTTATTCATAATTATAATTTATTTATTGGGAATTATGTTTTTCTCAAGACAAGCAAAAAAGTTCTGATAAGAGATGATACTCTCTATTAGATTTCTAACCACATACTTCTTCACTATTCGAGGAAATTTTTTTCCCCAACAGTTTTAATGAATGTTTAGAACATTTCTAAAATTATATCTTTCAGTGATTTTTTCCAGTTGAGCCAGATTAAACATTTATACTCAGAATACATCTTTTGTTTCTAGAGATCTTTTTATTATATTTTTTTGGTTTAATTTTTTGGATTTTGAACTTGTTTCCAACTTATTCCATAAATTATTTTCATCAGAATCATCTCATTATGTGATAACGTTTTTCTTGTGGAAATTCACAACCAAGTGACTGATTCCACCACACTCAAAACTTTTGAGAGTAATTTTTCCTCCATAATTTCCTCTTCTACTCTTATTGTTCTTAGAGATAAGATTCATTATTTTTTTATTTAATTCTTAATCCCTTGTATCATTAAACTCACAAGGATCAAAATATTCAACATCTTGAATTTTCATCTTTTTAGTAGCTTAAAAATCCATTTATTCTTTTATATTATTTTTGAATAATGTATATTTTATCATTTCATAAGCAGTAATAATGTTATGCAATTCAACAAGTGAAAAATAATGTTTATCTTCTAGAGAACAGATTTTAGAATCCATCCTTTATAGAAATATTCTTATGAGTTTTTTCTAAATATTTAATAATCCAAGTTTTCTTTAAAAACTCTAAAGTTGAAAATACATCCATTCACTTTGGTGAAGTACACATCAAAATTTTCTTTATATCTGATTTTAAAATATTCAAATTTTTTATGCCATATTTTTAGATTTTCTTCATTCACTTTAGTATTTTATTAAAAAATACTTTCAAGACTTTCCCATATAATATTTCTATTTTGAGACCCATAAAATTAATATAAACATTTTTTAAAAGATATACAAGAATATAATTTCTAGCTTTTCTAGATATTTAAATATTTCTATCATTAGTAAAAGTTATCAGGGAATCTTCCCAATTGAGGGAATCCTAATTTTAGCAATATCAAAAAATTACAGGACTAGATATAAGAGATAAAGAATTATATATTTTTTCTAACCATGATTTTTTTTCAATAAAATGTTGGAATTCATATCATGTTGAAAAAATTTATATTTTCCATGAAATTGATTCAATAAGGTAACCTCCTTCTGATAACAATTGAAATTCCAAAGTACCATAAACTATTGATAAGGGGTGGGGTTGAATCAAAATTTTCCTTTTTAAAAAATATTTTATTTATTAAATTTAACCCTTGCATATTGTTATAGTTTATTACATATAGACTTTTAGTAAAATGAATTGAATCAATAGATAGAGAATTAAACATAGAACACACAATTTCCAAGGTTTTCCTCTATTTGAGAACCTATATCCTTTCCATAACCGCACTCATATTTTTATGGAAATTCAATATTATGATGAAATGAATCGAACTTATTCTAACTCACATTGGACACATTTTATCTCTTGATAGGAGTTATTATACTAAATCTCATGTGTTTATAAATTTTTCATTCAAATTGTGAGATAAAAAATAAAATCGTCATTTATAATTTCTACTTAGAAATGGTCCATCTATAAATATATGTCTGACCATCCCTTATGTAATCTCTAGGAATCTGATGACCTACATCTAATATCCTTGGACTATAACCCTTTCTCTCAATCCATGATATTCAAAACACTTTGACATGAATGTATAAACCAACTACACTTCTCAAACAATAATGTAAAACTCAAAATGAAACACTTAATCTCATTCTCTATTTCTAGTAATCTGAAATTCCCTCACATTGATCATACAATTCAAATCACTTTTTCCAAAAAAAATCTTAAAAACTAGAAACCTTCGTTTGGAAAACTCACTTATGACACCAATTATATTGGGTGTCATCTTTTATGCATGGTTGATCAGTTTTAAAATATGATGTACTGTGTACATTTAGATTAATTTTGGCTCCATAAAACCATATAATATATTCTAGTGTCTTCTCAAAACACCTTGATTCTAATTGAATTTCCTATCATTAAAAAATATTGAGAACAATTTGAAAGATAAAAATATCATCCTAGAAATGGTTGTCCCAAAAACTCAGTCTAGAACTTTGTTCATCATTTTGATTATCATAACACATTTTATGAATTTTTAAACCTGAAACAACTATCTTTTAGAAACTTCAATAAGTATTACAATTTTATAGACTTCTTTCATCAGTTAAACAGATCTTCAATCCCATAATACTTTTTCTAATGGAATGTTACATCTGATGATGTATTAGTTTCAACTGCTCATATGATGGATTGGTGTTGAAATATTTTCTGATGAATCTTTTTCACTATTTATATTTTCCAAAACTAAATAAACTCATAATAAACACTTTTAGATTTGTGAAAAATTCTTCCTCTGATTATTTTCATCTAATGCCTTAGATTAATAACATCCCTTTGTAAAAACTCAGAATATTACTTTTTTTTATATATTTTTCTGGTAAATAAGTTGAACATTTCTATATTTTAATAATTTATTCATTTGGTTAACTTCTATTGTGGAAAAACATCATACTTCCTCGGATATTCAAATCTTAAATCATTAGACTCTTAATATTTATTTCACATTCACAACACTAAAAAAAATAGAAATTATATATCATAATGTTTTAATTTATAACAAATGAAATGTCCAATGATTATCATATGATTAGGGGTGTCTGATGGTATGCATATGATGATCTATGTCTAATAAAAAACATTTAATTTCTTTAAACATCATAAAATTCGTAATTGATATCTTCAGAGAATATTTGAATCTAGTACATCTTGTTCTAATGATATGTGTCCACAACACTTCAATTTTAGAAACTACATAAATTTTTATTTCTTATATATTCTTCTAACTTCATCTTGTATCATAAATTCTTTATGATTTTAAGTTACATGAAGGAATAAAAAAGCAGCGTCTGAATTCACTTGGAATATTTTATTACTTCTCAACTCTTTATGTCTCAAAAATATTGAAAACATTATGAATCCAATTGCTAGAAACATTCGAATTTAGATGAAAAATCTCAATCAGATGGACTTTGATGGATAGATCATCAGATCGAGCATCTAATCACAGTTATGGAAAAAAATACATCTTCATCAAAATTCTCAGAAAAATCTCAATAAACAAGTTATAAACCTTCACAAAAAAAATATTTCACCTAATTTAATAAAATAATTTTTGAAAAGTTAGTTTTCAATAAAAATAAAGTTGTTTTAAAAATCTAAAGACCCAGATTTTTCCATGTAAAAGTTTTTTAAATGGAAATATTACGAGTCTATGAAAATTGACGGTGCATGATTCCAAGGCCCCGTGTGCCAGAAATGAACTTCTAAACATTTATTTCGGGTACGTTCAGTAAACGTGAGAGTGGGTTTTTGTAACTTTTTAACTGGTGCTCGGAATTGAAATCTCAGGACACCGTTGAACTTACAGTGTTGATATTCTCTTAAGGATACCTTTACATCGACTATATTAGGTCAAGGTTGAAAGTTAGTTTTCATGATTTTCATGGGAGAGTTAAAATAATAATAATAATAACAAAATAAAAAAAACAAGTTTTATTTTATTTTAATGAAACATCCCAATTGAATTCAAGGTGGTGGGGACAACCCGAACTCTCTTATTTAATGTGGGAGACCCTTTAAAACCTCCCAATTGAATTCATGGTGGTGGGGACAACCCAAACCCCTCTTTTAATGGGTGGAAACTCTTGGTTTCCCGCAAATTAATGTGACAACTCCTTTTGTTTAATTAATAAACATAAGCTTATTAATTTGGCACCTAACCTCTTATGGGAAAAGGATCGGTAAAGGAGGGGAGAGTATTAGAGAGTTGGGAAGATCATTCTCCAATAAAGTAGGTCCTCCAATGAAGAATGAATTTTGGAATAAAAAAATGAGGAACTGACCTTGGAGTGTCTTGCGGGTGTAATGAACGTCAATGTCAATCTTCAACAATTTCATCTTCTTCATTATGCCACCTCTAATAGAAAATCAAGGTAGGGGTTTTAATTTGATTATGATTAAATCTATATTTATTGATTCTTTATATTCTGGTTTCACAAAGAAAATGGCCAAACTAAAATGGCCATCGTCCCGCACTGAAACCTTGCCTATTTTTCTTTTTCTCTTCGTGTGTTCCTCGTGCGTTCATCAATACCAATTATTTAATGATGCTAGAAACACCAAATTTTTCTGAGCGTGATATATAGACATAGATCCCTCGAAACGAGGATCGTGAATATTCAAAAGACAAATTTTTCGGGCTTGGAATGAAGCTGCACTGGCTCGCGGGAGAAGGAGGCGGTTGACACCCGGCCGACCATAATGAAGGAAGGGTTGTGCGCATCCACACCACCAGATGACGAGGATGCCATGGCATGTCATCCGCAGTGGGACAGGGTGGCATACGGCATCCGGTTGGCTACATGGCGGAGCAGCGGTGCATGTCCACGCCGTCGGTGGAGTAGGAGGTCACGGCCTCTTGGCCACGATGAAAGCTGAAGAGCATTCGGTCATGCCAGTCGCGATGGAGTAGCAGCGCGCGACCACGCTACTGGGAGGAGGACCATCCGGAACACCGGTTGGCCATTGTGGCATAGAGGGACCTGCTCGGGTCCCATGGTGACTTGGCAGCGCCTAAAGGCACTTCATTTTTCCATTCCAAACGGAAGGGGGAGATCCACCTTCGGCGCCAACTCGGGAAGACCGTGCCATTTGGTCATGCCAATGGGTCGCGCCATTAGGCCACACCCCATGTAGACCAAGTTAGTCCGCCCCTTACGTGGGCCAAGCCATACCCGGGTTGGGTTGGCCCAGGTTGGGTTGGGCTGGGTCGGTCTGACTGGGTCATACCGGACCCAGTTTCACATTTTTGGCCATAACATGAGAACTGGGCACCCTTTTGATGAACCATCAACAACACTAAAATTCTTGGATCGAGACGGTCCTTTTGTTATACTCTACTTGAGTTTTGGATAAATTTTTAGTATGGATGGGTTTGATCAGACCCTGAATCCATCGGGCCCTCAGAGTGGAAATGCTAATAACTTATAGACCGAGCATCTGATTAACGTGTCGCCTGTTGTGTTGGTTACCTTATGATGTGACAGAACAATGGGATACTTATTCGTGGGACTTAGGGGTTTTTGAGTTATGACCGATGGATTGGGGAGTGGTTCTCCTAAGAGCTCTATGTATGGAACCCTGTGACTGGCTAAGACTTGACGACGGTTGACCTTTTCGACTCGGAGTGACTCGACAGGCCAAGTGGGGAGTGCCTCTAGGTGACATGGAAGACCCATGGTGGGGAGAGCCTCTGTATTAATTTTCAAACCCATGGTACTCGATAGGAGGATTACCTTAGCCGACCACGAAGGGGAGTGCCTTTTTTGTGACGTGGCAGACCCATTATGGGGAGCGCCTATGTGTGATGCGGTAGACCCATGGTACTCGACAGGAGGAGTACCTTAATAGTCCAAAGTTAGTGGGAAGTGCATCTGTGTGATGTGGTTGGCCCACTGTACTCCATATATGTGGATTTCTCTAGAAACTAAGGTGTTTGACATTGTAACTAGGAATGTTACTGGTTATTATCCTTAGAGAATCATGTGGCTGGCTATCAGCTTTCATAGCGATCCTTTGTGGGTCAGCATCATAATCCTATTTCTCAGAGTTGTATACCTGGTTTGAGCTGAGTCTTATAACTTCATGGTGTACCTATGTGGTACTTTATCTTCATGGTATTCTTCCCTCCTGTGTGAGGTGGGTATATTCTGATTACTTAGGTATATGTATATGCATATACCTATGTATTGTTGACTGTTGTTTCTATGTTTTTTGCTTTATACTTTGTGGATTTGAGAGACCTTCAGGGGTCTCGGGGTCCCCACTAAGTATTTTTATACTCACCCCTGCATGGGCTATGCCCGCACCTTGTTGTGTCTGGTGTAGATGACGGACAGCGCTGACTAAGGATGAGGGTACCTGGACTAGAGACTGGTCAGAGGTGGACCTTAGATGAGGTGATCCGCAGAGATGATCATTCGATATTTGTATCTACCCTTCAGGTAGGATCCTTGTTGGGTGTTCACAGGATCTGTACTCACTTTTACTTGTAATTTCTATTTTTTCTTGTACTTTCCAGTTGAGCTTTTATTCTAGCCTCTTTACATTTTTTACATACCTTGTTTACTATATAGTTTACTTTGTGATTGTATATGGATGTGTTCTTGGTTTTTGTGAGTTTACAGTTTATAAAGGAAAATCCTTCTCATTTTAGGGAATATGCCTTTCGGTGCTTGTCGCAGCCCCTGACCTATGGAAGGCAGGATTTGGGTAGTCACAGCACGGGCCCCGGGGGATGGGTTGTGAAAAATTGGTATCAGATCAGTTCAGTTCTACCGAAGAACAAGGACTCTGATCTTTTCTGTGAAGAAATAGTGTTAAGTGTTATGTGTGTGGTTTTCAATTTGGGGAGTCCAGTGTTGGTGCGGTAGCTGACGTATCCATACACCAGGACCCTGACTTCTGATTTCTGACTCAATGCATGAAAAAAATGATTGTGTATATGTTTTTGAAATGTTTTCTTTTTGATATCTTTGAGTCAACTCACCAGGTATAAACATAATTATCATGTTGCACCTGTTTCTTTTCAGGATGCATCCATGAAGTTAGCCAGCCAGGATTCCAGTTAGAGTACATGATGACAGCCCACCGAGTGAAGAGGCTTCAGTACAGGTCCCCTTATGGATGTTGTACCATCGGGTGGTGTACCAACAGCACCACCACCCGTTGGGAAGTTGATGCCACTATCCCCAACAATAGAGAGTGCACACCACTTGATCATGTTTCACGAGTTCCATTTCTAAAGGACACCAAAGTTTCAGGGAGAGACAGATCCATAGGCAGCTGAGGACTAGCTGGAGGCCGTGGTTGGAGTTTTCTGACTGGTAGGGACACCATATGATCTAATAGTGATCCTTACCGAAAGTCTTCTTTAGGCATTAGTGGGAATATGGTGGAGCCTAATGCTCCAAGTTCACAAAGAGGTGACTCTCATCTGGGTGGACTTTGAGATCCTTTTCAGGGAAGACTTCATCTCAGCAACCCTACACTCAGTGCGTATATAAGAGCTTCTCCACTTGCAGTAGGGTAGCATGACTGTAGCTCAGTATTTAGCGAGGTTCACCGACCTCCCATGCTACGCCATTGATATGGAGCGGGACTATTTCTTCAGGGCCTATACATTCGATAAGGGGATCATATGGGGGATTAGATCTTCGATGGTTTCTCTCGGAATTCCAAAGTAGGCAAGGGTGTTAGAGTGAGCACTCTTAGTGGAGATTTTCCATGCTAAGTAGTCACCAGCAGCGAGACCCACCAAGGGATGACACGTAGTAGAGCTATTGGTATCAAGTAGAAGAAAGATGATGTAGAGGTCCAAAAGGACCAGACCTATAGGTGGATGACCACAGGATACAAGGTCGGTGGTGCGGGGCTCTCGAGGTAGAGCAGGATAGGCGAGTATCATGCAGTGTTACTCGTGCGGCGGGCAAGGTCACATAGATCGTGACTGCCTGACCCACCATACAGACGACCAGCTGATGGTCAAAGGACTGCCTGGGCATAGTCGAATATTCGATCAAGGAGGTCTGGAGTTAGGAGATGGACATGGAAGAAGAGTAGGCCGTGCAGCAGGTGGTGGACAGCGATTTGAGGTTCTACCGCCGCCACCACTAGGAGGTCCACCCTAACCACAGGGAGCAGGTGGGAAGGTATGAGTTTAGTTCTAGGTAGCTCAGGCCTATGACCATGGAACTCTGTAGATTATACGGGGTACGATCTATGTCTACTTTACCATAGTTGCAATACTTATAGACTCAGGTTCCAGTCAATATTTAATTTCCATGGATGTCATTCAGATCTCGGAGAGACCGGTGGAGTCGTTGGCTCGATCCTTATGGATAGAGACTCCTAAAAGAGAAGATTGGATGATTAGGCACTGGCACCAGTAGTGTGAGCTTACTCTATGAGGTGAGAGCTTCGACTGGGATCTCCTAGTAGCGGCGTCGAGGCCTTACGATGTCATCTAGGGTATAGACTGGTAATCCACAATCCATTCCCATATTGACTATATTAGGTGCAAAGTGCGGTGCGTCCACATGGATGGGACCAGGTTTTCCTTCACCACAGAGAAGGGAACCTTTGCAATATAGGATGGACTTACCCATAGGAGGGTACGGCCGATCACACATCAGTTGGCTAGCCTTACCCTCACAGTAGTTGATGTTGAGAGTCTGAGCTAACCTGTAGTGGTGGGCTAGTACACTGATGTTTTTTCTGATGATGTTCTGAGTCTACCTCCTCGCGGAGAGGTGGACTATTACATTAACTTGTACCCTAGTATAGTACTGATATCTATACCAGCATATCAGATGGATCCTATAGAGCTTCGAGATTTGTGAATACTTCTAGAGGGCTTGCAGAGCAAGGGGTTCATTAGGCCCAGTGTTTCCCCTTGGGAATCCTTGATTTTGTTCTCCAAGAAGGGGGATATGAGTTTGAGAATCTATGGGGACTATGGGTTTCTGAACCAGGTGACATTGAAGAACAAGTACCCACAACCAAGGATTGACGATATCTTTGATCGGTTAAAGGGATCACAATGGTTTTCAAAGATAGACCTCAGATCAGGCTATCACCAGCTCAGGGTACAAGACAAGGATGTGTAGAAGATGGCATTCAGATGTCATTATGGCCACGATGAGTTCTTGGTTATGCCATTCGGCGTGACAAACGCCCCATTAGTGTTCATGGGACTCATAAAAAGGATCTTCCATCCATACCTCGATCTCTTTGTGTTAGTCTTCATCGACGACATCCTGATATACTCAACGATGGAGGAGGACCATGCCGATCATCTATAGATAGTTTTGAACAAACTCCAAGAGCACCATCTTTATGGTAATCTCTCAAAGTGCCAGTTCTGGATATGAGAGGTCCACTTTCTATGACATGTTACCTCGAAGGTTGGAGTTGTGGTGGATCCAGTGAATATTGAGGTTGTGCTTTCTTGGATGCCACCCAAGAGTGTGATGGATGTGCGGAGTTTTCTGGGTTTTTCTGGTTTGTACTGGAGATTTTGCCTTAATTTTCTATATTTTCAGCACCCTTATCAGCATTGACGAAGATGGGGCAACCATTCAAGTGGTCGGAGAGATGCCAGCGGAGTTTCTTGGAGATGAGGCAGAGACTGATGAGTGCTTGCATCCTGAGGATACTGAACGTGGGCGTTGGGTATGTAGTATATTGTGATGCATCAGGGATTGGGCTTGGATGTGTCCTGATGTAGTAGAGAGCATTGATCACATATGGTTCATTGATAGCTGAGATAGAATGAGCGGAACTACACTACCCATGACTTGAAGTTAGTAGTAGTGTTATTTTCCTTGAATATGTGGCGACATTACTTGATGAGAGAACGTTTTACACTCTAATCTGATCACAAGAGTCTCAAGTATATCTTCTCTAAGAAGGACCTGAACCTGAGACAATGGATTTGGCTTGAGTTCCTCTAGGACTATGACTTTGAGATAGTATATACTCATAGGAAGTATAACGTAGTAGCAGATGCACTCAGTGGAAGATTTGGTATACAGTTTCTAAGGGAGTCGACGAAGTAGCTAGCCACTTTGCAGATATTCTACATGGATTGAGATAGAGAAGCGTATCTTTAGTCTCTGACAGTCACTCCCCCACTCCATCAGCAAGTCAGGGAGGCACAGTTTTGGGACACTGACATTAAGTCTCGATGTTCTCAGATATCCATAGGACAGGCACCTGATTGATTTTCTAAAGGTCGGGAGCATGTCATCCTTTTTAGAGGGTGTACTATGGTACCGATGGTTCTATGGGAGGAAGTGTTAAGGGATTTCCATATATCCCCTCTAGTTGTATATCCATTAGTTGAAAAGATGTACCAGGACCTTCGACGTCAGCACTGGTAGCTGGGAATGGAAAAAGTTGTAGTATAGTTTGTTTCATGGTGCCTCACTTGTTAGCATGTGAAGGCAGAGCTTCAGGATCTAGTGGGCTTACTTCATCCACTAGAGGTTCCAGAGTGGAAGTGGGATGAAATTTCCATGGACTTTGTGATATGACTTCCACGCATGTCCAGGGGTCATGATTCTATATGGGTGATCGTTGAGCAACTCACCAAGTCGGCCCACTTTCTACCTATTAGAGAGTAGGGATCAGTAGAGAGATTGGGACGTCTCTACGTGCAAGTGATTATACGACTTCATGGAGTTCCATCTATGATTTTCTCTGATTGTAATGCACATTTCACTTCCCGGATATGGAAGGGTTTGTAGGAGGTGTTCGGGACACAGCTTTGGTTGAGTACTGCCTTCCATCCTCAGAAGGATGGTCAGACAGAGCGGACCATTCAGACCCTCGAGGATATGCTACGTGCTTTCGTCCATGATTTTGGCAGCATATGGGAGGATCACTTTCCTTTCGTGGATATCGTGTACAATAACAGCTATCACTCCATTATCAGTATGGCACCATTCGACACATTTTACAGGTGACCTTGCAGATCACAACTATGCTAGACTGACTTAGAGGAGTTAGCACTCGTGGGACCAAAGATGGTACAGGCTACCACAGAGAAGGTTCAGATCATCCAAGAGTGGATTATGACTGCACAGAATAGGCATAAGTCTTATGCTGACAAGAGATGGAGACCTCTGGAGTTCGAGGATGACGACCACGTCTTTCTACGGGTCTCACCTAGATGAGGTTTGTGGAGATTTGGTTGAGGCAGCAAGTTATCTCTGAGGTTCATTAGACCCTTTCAGGTCCTCAGAAGAGTTGGTGAAGTGTCTTACCGCTTAGATCTTCCACCTCAGTTGCAACGAGTGCATAATTTTTTCCATGTGTCCCAGCTGAGAAGATAAGTACATGATCCTTCGCACATCATTGACTAAGGTGAGCTAGACATCGACAATGGAGCGATGTTTTCGAAGCTTCCAGTAGAGACTGAGGATCGACCAGAGTGGGTCCTTCGTGGGTGATCTATACCTCTAGTGAGTGATCATTGGCAGCACGGGAACCTCCAAGAAAGCACATGGGAGCAGGAGGCTCAGATTCGTGCTCAGTACACCCACTTGTTTCCCTAGTTTGTGTTGTGTATTTCAGGGACGCAAAGCTCTGAGGTGGGGAGAATATAAAGACCTATATTTTTTCACATAATTGTTTTTAAATGGAAATATTACGAGTCCGTAAAAATTGAAGGTGCATGATTATGAGGCCTGGTGTGCCCGAAATGAATTTCTGATCTTTTTTCGGGTACGTTCAGTAAAGGTGCGAGTGGGTTTTTGTAACTTTTTAACTGATGATCAGAATTGAAATCCAAGGACATCGTTGAACTTGCAGCGTCGATATTCACTTAAGTATACCCTCACCTCAACTACAGTAGGTCAAGGTTGAATGTTA
This sequence comes from Viscum album, assembly GCA_963277665.1. NCBI lineage: Eukaryota > Viridiplantae > Streptophyta > Magnoliopsida > Santalales > Viscaceae > Viscum > Viscum album. Next base: position 401,028,606 of record OY728136.1, on the reverse strand, counting down.
GTTTTCATTTTTATCATGGGATAGTTAAATAAATAGTAATAATAAAATAAAACAAACAAGTTTAATTTTATTTTAATGAAACCTCCCAATTAAATTCAAGGTGGTGGGGACCACCCAAACTCTCTTCTTTAATGTGGGAGACCATAGGAAACCTCCTAATTGAATAAATGGTGGTGGGGACCACCCAATCCCCCCTTTTAAAGGGAGGAAACTCTTGTTTTTCCTCAAATTAATGTGCCAACTCCTTTTGCTTAATTAATAAACATAACATTATTAATTTGGCACCTCACCTCTCATGGGCGTCCCAATCTCCACGATGGTCATCCCAATATTCCGATTTCGATCGCTGAGTTTAACAAAGCGTCAGGCCTCCATAGCTTGTCATTAAACACTTGATTCTCGAAGAGAAGACCCTCAGTCGATCTATTTGACCGATTTTTTTTTGGCTCTTGGGATTTGCAAAAAAAAGGAAACCATTGGTTTGCTGGAAAACCAGACCATCTTGATCTGTTTTTCTTTAGAGGAATATCTGATAAAAGCATGGTCGAGGGCTCCCCGTATCTACAACAGCTAATGATTCTTCTTGTCCTGATGGACGTATGACTTTCACATGAATCACAAATCTCCATCAGTGGAGGTCTGGGTATGTTTTCTGAATCATCCTCTTCCATTTCAGAATCCAACGATTATTAAAATTCTTTGGAACCTTCTGGGTAGATACTTTTGTTCGGATAGTCAGACCAATGCGGTATCCCACCTCATTAATCCTCGTGTGTGTGTGTGTGGAGGTGGACACATCAAAGGATCCATTTGACTTCATTTGGATTACTATCTGGGAAGAATTATAGTGTAAGCAGCCTGTGGTGGTTCCAGCTTTTCCAGGTTTGCAAACTGTTGGGTCATTCATTGGAGAGTTTCAGGTGGGAAGCTAAGAATACTGAATATCTAGAGGATGTGTGCAATGGTAATCGTGGCATTCTTGAGAACGGTGTAGTGGAGGGTGTATTAGCCGAAGGAATTGATGGGGTTAGATGCAGTGGGATAGGTGAGGGAAGTAGTCCATTGAGTGCTACTACGGTGGCCCATATTGAAGTTTGGGACAAAGTTGACACAGGGGCTGGCACAAATGCAATTGGCACGGGGATTTGTTCTAGTGCCAACCAAGCGAGGCAGGAGAAACTGCCGATTTTTCCTACTAACTCGAAAGTTCAAGAGGTGTTTAGCAGACTAATAAGTGACCTCAGTGGCAGGAGAAGACCTATTACAGGGCGTAATGGCAATGAAATGGCCATGAATGATCAATATCAACTTGCAGGTGACTCCCATCCTGGTATCAACGTGGAGTGTCTTAGAATGCAGGCTGCTTGTGCTACAAAGAGTGTGGTTCTTGAGGAATTTTGCACACAACCATAGTTCATGGGGCGTGGCTTCATACAACCCAGCCAAGCCAAGAATATTAGTATGACGTCGCTTTATGGGGAGGCTGATTTGAGTATGGAGAATTATCCATTGGGAAACAATGATGATAGGACTGGAAGGATTTTTCAAATGGTGAAGTAGGGAGGCGAATGACCCCAATCCAGACCTTGGTTCCCTTGCTTAATAGGTATGAAGGACTCTTAGAGGCCGATGTAGATGTTGTCCTCATTTCCACAGCTGAGGGAGATGGGGCTGGAGTGAAGGTATCCAAGGGGATAGAGCATGGCCAAATTACAGATGAGGAGTCACCTACAAAGAGTAATAAGGGTTTCGGAAAGAGGAAGGAGAAGGAGGACTACTCCTCATTACCTCTGCCTCTAGATACCCGATCTGTGAAGAAGATGAATGACAAAATGAAGGAAAAGTATCCTTTGTATTCTCAAAGTCCATTAGAACAGTGTGACCAAGACATGGTTCTCCTTTTAAGCTACGAAGAAGAAGTGATGGAGCAGACTTTGATGCTCAATGCATTGGAGGAGGAGGCAACCAGGATGATGGGGAGGTAACTAGAGGTGTCTCTTAATGAGGAACAATATACATAGATTGAAATACAGGACTATATTCTGATTGGGGGTTTCAACAGAGGGGTAATCATCATTGAAGAGTACATTCAGACATGGGATCAACTTGCTTCTATGTTAGAGAAACTTATTTTTGAGGTGGCTGATTTACATGTTCCATCCCTATCTTGGAAACTTTTTAGGGAGAGAGATTCAGATAATATTAAGTTCCTCTTTAATGATCCTGGTTAAGGGTGGATTTGTCTAGGCATTTTGAGAGGGTTGGTTGAGGTGTAGCCCTTGGGCTCTGGTTGTTTGTCTTTGTTTGGTTCTTTGGTGTTTTTTCCATCTTTCTACTTGGACCTGCACCAAAGGGGGGCCAGAGCACGATGTATTCATCGATGCTTGCCTTTTGGAGTGGGATGCTGAGAGGGTATGACTTTTCCATCGGTACCATTCCCGTGCACTTCTGCATGGGACTAATTGATAAAGGGCCATGCATAGGTGAGGCTTTTCTGTAGGATTATATGCTGGGGTGGGGTAGGTCTGGTGGTTTTCCATGGTTTTTCTTTTATCCTGTGTTGTCCTAAGATTTGTTCAGACTATTTCTGTGGTTTCTCAATTTCTTCCTCAAAAGTTCTTTGATAATAAAAAATAATTTTTAGTCAGAGGAATTGACCTTGGAGCGTCTTGCGGGAGTGACTAATGTTGACGTCAATCTTCAACAATTTCGTCTTTTTCCTCACACCACCTCCAACAGAAAATAGAGGTAGGGGTTTTAAATTTATTATGATTAAATCTATTTTTATTGATTCTCCATATTCTGGTTTCACAATGATAATGGCCAAACTAACATGGCCATCATCTCGTACTTAGACCTTTCCCCTTTTCCTTTTATTCTTCACGCGTTCTTCATGTGTTCATCAACGCCAAATATTTAAAGATGCTAGAAACACCAATTTTTGCAGAGAACGACATGTGGACACGGTTCCCTTGACATGAGGATTGTGAATATGCGAATAAAATATTTTTTGGGCTTGGGAAAAAGCCATGATTGGTCGCGGAAGAAGGAGGCGGCCGACACCTAGCCGACTGCGAGGAAGGAATAGAAGCGCGCGTCCTTCCCACCATATGATGAGGAAGTTGTGGAACATTGGCCATGGTAGGGAAGAGAGATGGCTGGAATCTAGCTGGTCGTGTGGCAGAGCGGTGGTGCATGACCGCACTGCCGGTGGAGCAGGAGGCTACGGCTACTTGGTTGCGGCGGATGCCGAAGAGCGGCAAATCGTGCCGGTCACGGTGGAGTAGCGACGCACAACCGCACCACTGGGAGGAGAACTAAACGGAACACCGTTTAGTTTTTGTGATTTTGTGGGACCTGCTCGGGTCCTGCGATGACCTGTCAGCCCCTAAAGTCGCTCCCTGTTTCCATTCCAAACGGAAGGGGGACACTACCCCTTTGGCACTAGCTCGGGCGGGTCGTGCCCAGCGCAAGCCAATCCGGGCCACTCCCTACGCGGTCTGGGCCAGACCACGGCTCACAGAGCTAGGCCCACCAAGTCCCTGGCTATCCAGGCTAGACCCGGGTCAGGTCGGCCCAGTCCAGGTCGGTCTGACTGGGTCGGACCGGACCCGGGCCCATCCGGACCCAGTTTCACCTTTTTGGCCGTAACATGAGAAATGGGTGTCCGTGTGACGAAATATCTATGGAAATGGAATTCTTGGATCAAGACAGTTCTTTTGGTATAATCCACATGAGTTTTAGATAAGGTTGGTGTACGACCGGGTTGGATTGGACCCCAAATCCAACTGGTCGCTCATAGCTAAAATGCTAATAACTTTCAGACTGGGCGTCCGATTGACACGCCGTCTGTTGCATTGGGTCCCTTAAGAGGTCATGGACCTTTGGGATACTTATTTGTAGGACTTTGGGGTGGTTGAGGTATAACCAATGGATTGGGGATCAATTCTCCCAAGCACGCTACATATAGAACCCTGTGACTGGCAGAGACTTGACAACTACTGACCATTTCAACTCTGAGTGACTCGACAGGCCCAGTGGGGAGCACCTCTGCGTGATGTGGCAGAATCATAGTGGGGATCACCTCTGTGTGATGAGACAGACTCATGGTACTTGACAGGAGGAGTACCTCAGTAGGCCATGAGGGGGAGTGCCTATGTGTGACGCAGCAGACCCACGGTGTGGAGTGCCTCTGTGGGACGTGGCAGACCCACGATACTCGACAAGAGGACTACCTTAACAGTCTAAGGTTAGTTGGAAGTGCCTCTGTGTAACGCAAAAGGACCGTTGTACTCCATAGAGGATGAGTTCTCCAGTAGCTGAGGTGTTTGACATTGTGACTAGGGATGTTACTTTTTATTATCCCAAGAGAATCTTATTGATGGCTATCAACATTCATAGCGATCCTATGTGGGTCCGCATCATAATCCTTTTTCTCAGAGTTGTATACCTCGTTTGAGCTAAGTCTTATAACTTCATGGTGTACCTGTGTGGTACATTATCTTCATGGTATTACCTATGTGTTATTCTTCCCTCCTATGTGAGGTGGGTATATTCTGATAACTTAGATATATGTATGGGAATATACCAAAGTATGGTTGAATGTTGTTTCTAGTATAGATGACGTACAACACTGAATGAGGATGAGGGTACCTAGACAGGTGACTGCTCATAGGTGGACCTTTGATGATGTGATCCGCAGAGACGATTGTTTGAGAGATGTACCTACCCTTCAGGTTGGATCCTTGGTGGGTGTTCATAGGTGTTGTACTCAGGTTTACTTGTACTTTCCAATTTTTCTTGTACTTTCTAGTTGGGCTCGTATTTAGGTCCCTTTAATTTTTGTACACACCCTGTTTACTATATAGTTTACTTTGTGCTTGTATCTGTCTGTGTTCTTGGTTTGTGTGAGTTTACAGTTTATAAATGCGACGCCTTTCCATTTTAGGGAATACGCCTTTCGGTGCTTGTCGCTTTCCCTTGTTCTGTGGAAGGCAGGGTTCGGGTAGTCATGACATAGCCCCAGAGGATGAGTTGTAACAAAAAAACATCACAAAGGATCATAAGGAAGCTAGATAACTTTTTGAATAAACTGGAAATTATGTTAAGGGGTTATTTTTCTCAAATTTAATTTCATGAGACATATTTATAAATATGCACCATGTTAAAATTTATATTATGTGATTACTAATTTGTTAATATATTTTAACATAATAATGTGGTTTTCAGATATATATCATTCAATTTCATTAAATATACTTTTATTCAAAGATACAAATGGTGAAAGGGTTTTGATTACATATGAATTAATAATTGAATAAGTTAATTTTATATTAAGTGAACTAATTTTAAATTTTTGAAATAAATTTTTAATATTTTTCATATGGGTTGTTTTCATCAAAATGTGAAAGCTTCTACTTTTAATTTTTTCATGCCAATACATCATTCTACAAACTTTTTTATTTTATATGAATCTATCTATCTAAATTTTAATTTTTTCAAAAAGAAAATATTTTCCTTTTAGATTTTAAAATTTTATTTTTATAAATTATTTCAAAATAAGATAGGATATTTCTTATTCCTAAAGTTATTTTTCTAAAACTCAAAAAAAGAATTTTTTGTCTATGTCGTTATCCTTTATCATATTTTATTCTTGATTAGGGATATAATTAAAATATAACATTCCACATTCTTTATCCATATATCTTATGTAATTTCCTACTCATTTGGAGGAATTCTCATTCACTGCATTTGCTACAAATAATCATCTGATGTGTGTAAATATGATCTATCTAAAAATTCTTTCCCTATATGAATACCCTGTTTTTGACACTGTTGATTGAAGGGTGTTCACCTAGGTTCCATACAATGATTAATTATAACACAAAAAATTATAAAAGAAGAAAATTTTATGTGATACAATATGAAACGGGGGACAAAAATCTTAATCATCCCACCAAATATATTTCTTTAAATATTATCTCATTGATATCTTGCGGAACAAAAAAACCCTGAGTCTAAATAAACCGTAATATAGTATATTATTATAACAGAGTTATTAAATTGGTGTGTGTGAGTAATAAAAAGTAAATTTTAAAATATATATGGTTTAAACATGTAAACAAATCATTGGATATATTATTAGTATAAATAAAATAAATATCATTTAAAGGAGAAAGAAATGATTTCAAAAAATGTACTTTTTATAAAATTATATTTAGTCGTACTTTACTCACATAATTTATAATTAGTTATTAAAACATCAATAATATTTGTTTGTTGAAGTTAAAAAATTTTAAATCATCATATCAACACTCTCTTCGATTTAATTTTGTGTAATTTTTTTAAATGTTTCATTTTTTATGAATAGTGAAAATATAAAATTTTAATCAAAAACTACCTTTTCATTCAAAAAATTAATAATGTTAAATTATATTTTTAATTGGTTTTAAATTAAAATTATTATAATTTTATATCAATTAAACTAATTTAGTTCATTTCAATAATTTTCATATTTAATTTTAATATAAAAACATTGTCAACTTTTATCATTTTCTATTTCAAAACCCCACTTTCTAATAGTGTTTATGAGATTAATTTTAAATTAAAATTTACCAATTCTATGAATGAAATTATAAAAAATAGATTCCATATTTTTAGTCTGAATACTTTATATTATATAATATTTTAAACATATTTTTTATTAAAATGAATAGTGAAATAAGTAATAATTAGTTACTACGGTTAAGGTAAAATGGATATACCTAGGGTTAAAATAAAAATATAAGTGTTAAATTTAAATAAACACTTATATAAAAAACTTTTATGGCCATATATTGATATTTTCATTTATAAATATCTAAAATACTCAATTTTTTACCCTAGTGTTCGGTGAAAACATGATCGAATCTTTTTATTTTCAATAATTACAAGTGTTTGACTCACCTCAGTTATAAATTTCCACGAACTCTCATCTCTTAATCACACCTTAACACACTTTTTTATTAGAAAAAATATTCCCAAATTACTTCCCAAATTCCACCCTATCACCCTAGAGTCATTAATTTAGTTATAATTACAACCTATTAAGGATTCGGTGAAAACCTAAGGAGGATTCCTAAAGAAGAAGTAACCTTCTTCAACGAGGATTTTTTTATTTCTTCCTCTACATCCATAAATTATTATTAAACCATGATGATATAATAACCTCACTATATTCCATATACTTATATGTTTTCATGATAAGTGAAATATTTAAAACCATATTCACTTCCATCAAATGGGTTACGAAATCATCATTCGGGTGTACGGTGGACTACCACCCTGTGAAAAGATGTCATTCGTTTTTTCCATTACCCCTATCATAGATAATAATGATGTTGTACATAAAGTATATTTTTGATATTTATAACTTAATTATACCTATGTATCCATAATATCAAATATTAGTTTTTTTATTTCTATTCTGTAGAGAATATGATAATTCTTTTTAGGTGTACAGTGAACTATCGCCTCATGAAGTGATGTGATTCGTTTTTCACTAACACTTTACATAAATAGTAATGAAGACAATATTAATCAATATATTAGATTCACATTATATAAATTTAATTTTATGACATATTTATCATTCTATAAAGATATTATATCATTTTTTATCTTACTATTTTACTCACTTAAAATGATGACATCATTTTTGTTCGTGTGCATTACCACCTTTATAAAGTGATGTGTCTCTATTTTCATAATCACACAACATGGATTATAATATTATATTATAATCATTCTATAATTTTAAATTATTAATTATCTCCTTTCCAAAATGATCGTTGAAAAATTGCAACATTACTCTTGCATACGTATGGCCTACCGTCTCCATGATCATAACATACTTCATTTCTCAAGACAATATTTCATGATTTGTATTAATAGTATAATTGATGTATAAATATTTTTATCAGGTCATGATTATTGACACATAGATGATAAAAATATATAATATTCCCAATAATCATAACTTTTATACAAAAATCATGAATGCGAAAACAAGGCAATTATGACCTGAAACAAATAAATTTTTGAAATATTATTAATGAATGGGTGATAAGATGTTATTAAAGGATAATATATGATATTAAAAAATATTATATTTTTTGGATTAGTTAATAAATTTTTTGAAACCCCTATATGCAAGATGAAATCATGTTCAACCAAAATAAAGCATGATGTAAGGGATTTATTCTCAATTTACATTATATTGAGCCTTACTTGTTATTATGAACAAATTCAATTTTATGTGGTGTATATACTTCCCATTTGATATTTAATGTCATGATTCACTCATACATCAAGTTACATTATATTTGACTTTGAATCATTTCATCCAAGGGGATTTATCTTGAAAACTACCAAGTTGTAAAAGTTATTGTACAACCTCGATTTTTTTATTATTGCTAAATTTCTCTTGAAATAATCACTTTCTTGTAGTAAATTTTCATTGGATATTAAATTTATCATAAATAAACATATTATCCCATGATGAATAATATTATTTTCTAAACTATATATCATTTTTACATAAAGTATTTACTATGAAGTTATTCAATTAACTGGGGAAATATTGATAAACATGTATCTTTTACTCAAAATGGATATTTGATGGTAAGGCACATTGTTGATGAATTAAATTGATTATTAGATATATAATAATTTCTTTGTACATGAAAACATGGGTGGTTCACAATTATAGATAACCCATTAATTCATCAACATGTCTCTCAAGAAAAAGTAGTTTTCCAAATCAGATGGGTTTTTAACCAGTAGTTTTGAACAGTCTTGAGGATAGATCTTGATGATAGAGGTATCATGTGTCTGAGACATGATTTCCAATAATTAATATTATCAATCGTATTTAATTTAGTAATTATTATTATCCATTATATTTTTGTTATGATATTATCTCGTTATGCATTTCAATCATAGTTTTTGAGTAAATGGAATGTGTTTTCAATTATTTACCTTGCCATATTGATTGTGACTTATATTTTTATGATAGTAATGACATTTAAATGGAATTTTTGTTCAATTATTTACCTTTTCATATTTTTTATTCTGATTTATTCAAGATTTATTCTGTTTTACTTAACCCATACCGAGCATTTGAGTTCACCCTTATTTTCATTCATTTCCCCAAGATATGAAGAATAATTTTTGGAATGAAATAAATAATTCCAAATATTTTACATTTATGTGAATTGTATTTTATATTCCTATATAAAATGGGTATTTTGTATGTATCTGGTTCTCAAAAAATTATAAACCAATCGGTATTTTTGGATTTTACACTTTTTATCTAGGATAATGTAATAATGTAAGACACTATATTAGGTTTATTAGAGTCGGGTAACTATCGTTATTTTCAAAGGAAGTTTAGTGAAAACCTTGGGAACTAGATTAAGAAAAACATGTATTTAGTAACATAACCCTATGTTAGACATTGAGGATAAGTACACAACAATGACCTACTATTTTGGAAAAGAATATATTATGTGGTGTTTCCTAGAAATACATCTTTTTGGGATACTAAAAATGGATGTGGTTTTGGAATAGAGTTACCTAGGGGTAATAACTCTAGAAAGGGTTCTTTGGTATTAACCCGGTTATCACATTGTGTATGGAAAAGGTCCTTACTTCACACCTCAGTAGACACTATCAATGGATATTATTATAATAATTCACAATTTCTTTATAACTTTCTATGGGGGATTTTAAAATAATGATATCCGTGGAAAAACCAATTTTATGATTATGATATTGAAAATGAAATTTTTTTAATTCATGCTAAGTGTTACACTATATTTGGAATTATGCATGATGATCAAAAATCATAGTTTTATGAGTTAATCAATCATATTCCATTGTATAGAAATGGATCCTAGAAAGAATAAGGGTATCAATACTCATGGACAATACAAATATTTCCTTGTTAAGGAATCCAATATAGATATTATTAAAATAGATAAAATTATAGATATATTAGGGAATCTTAATCATGTTATGAAAAATAAACTTCTTAAATAGAAAAAATTGTTCCACTAAGAGATTACCCTATGTTTGATGTCTTTATGCGACATAATACCCCATTATTTTGTGGGACTATAAATCTAATTTTTATTGAGAAAGTGATTGAATCCCTATAGAGAATATTAATGGAATGAATGGCCCTAAGGCATTTTTTTATTTTATTATGGATAATACCACTTTTATGGGTTGAAGGGTAACCTATAAATGACCCATAGGCCTAAAGAACAGGGCCCGACTGAACCGCAATACATGACCCGAAGGCCCATAGGCAAACCATTCCCATTACATGACATGTAGGCCCAACCCACTAGAACTGTTCCTCCCCATATTCGGCATCATTGATCACCTAGTTCCCCACCTTGCATTTCTAATCGGTTAGCATTGCCCCGTACAAAGTTGCATGGTGCCTGGTTCTGATGTCAATATCCATATACTCTCATTCTTCAAATCCAGTTAGCTCTGCTTCTGTTGGCTGCTACTCTTGTTTCTATGACCCTCTTCTGGGGCCTATTCTATGTGAATTGGGCTACTCCATGGACATTATGTCCCAAAGGACATGTTTCCTAAAGGCCTTTGATGACCCAAAGTCCCTTGAGACCCATATACCCAAACCGGTGGCCCAAAGGCCCAAATCGGGTGAATAGTTCCAGCTGCTACAGTACTGAACAGTACTGCTACAGTAACTGGTTGGCCGAAGGCCCTTAAGACGCATATTCCCATAAAGTTAATGCTGATTAATGGTGTCCATTGATCCAAAATACTAGGGATGATGGGAAAATTGAACTCTTGTAAGGGAAATAATTTAAGGATAAATTTTTAAACTAATATTTCCCTCCTGAGAGACAAAACAATAATATGATGATAAAGATACTTAGATAAATTAAAAATTAAGAAGAATGTGTTATATATTATGAATCTAACCTTATAAGTTAATCTTGTTATTCTACAGATTGTATACACAATAGGGAGTGCAAGATTGATCAATTCTTTGAAGGTCTTAAGATAAGTCTCTGACGAGCATTGGTCTCCCAAATTTTTTCTTCATACGATGAAATTGTTTTATATAATATAATACATATAAATAATTCAACATGTCTTATGGATTCAAAAGGATTAAATAAAATATGAGTAGGGTAGAGTAAAAAATGATAAAGGGGGAGGGAAAAAAGTATTTTCCCACATGTGATAATTGTGGAAACCAATACCCTAGTAGTTTCTTGAGATAAATGAAAGTTTTCTACTACTTGTTTAGAGAGAATAGACACAATTATATTGATTAAAAGGGAAAAAAATAAATTTCCAATGTGTTATGCTTCCACTATAAGGAGATAGGGCACTATGAAAATGAATTAACCAGGTGTTAAAGGAATATACCTCAGAGCAATCCAAGGAAACAAAGTTAATCTTATGCTATTGATACAATCGAAGGGGAATTATAAATGTGATTGTGTATTTAGATACAAGAAATATATTTTAAAACAATTTTATTTATCATATTCTAGTCATCTGAATCATGAAACATATAAAGATTTTAATACACTAATATTTCTTAAAGGAATAGAAAGCATGTGTTGAACAATACCGATGACCACGAAAAATGATTCAATAGCATGTTGAAATTCTAGGATGACACATAATTGAGGGAAAGAAATCCATTATTGTTTTTCTAATATTGAGATAATGATGTTGGAATAAATATTTGATTTATATGGATAAATTAAACTAAAAAGGATAGTATTGGCTTCCCTTGAAATTATTAATGATTTCTCAAAAAAGTTTTTTATGCCATTATTGATATAGTTAATATAATTTTTTTATTTAATAAATATATCTTATAATTTTAGTTTTATTTATGTAATATGGAAGAATGGATGTTTTTAATAAGGTTTCCAGGTAATTCATGATATTAAAATTCTTCAAAAGAATACTTGATTAAGGTATTCACATGTTTGGAATGTGACTATTAATAGAAACTTTATGTTGTCTGTAAGATTAATGATAAGGTCATTCTAGAAATTTAGTAACCTTCTATATAAATTTGGATAGACATATTTTGGTGAGCCTTAAGGTCTAATATTTATAGAATGGATTAGGTTGATCTTTAGGTGTTACTGGATAACTTTTTAAACCTTTTTGTATTAGTAAAGACATATAGAATAGCTTACTTCTATTTTATGGATCTTATTATCCATTAAAGTCGATTTTAGTTCTTTAGGAATAAAAAATTCATTTTTTGATATTAATTTCTTAGAGTAAGAGATGATGTAGAAATAGATAAAATCAAATCCAAAAAATTAAATTGGTCCTATGAAATAAAAATATATAAATTTAGGGTATTTCCTTAAATTCTAAAAGAGTAAAAGAATTCCTCAAATCCAAGAAAAGGATATTCAAACAAAAAAGTTTTGTTATTAAGAACATATTTTATCATATGAATGATCATTTTCACCCCACTTTGTTTTATGGATTTTTAGTCATTAAAATCACCTTAATAATGCCCTATACTACTCTTCATCAATATTCAGGTGCTTGATTTCTCTTATAGGTCATTGTTTACACTTTCCACTTGTGTTATCCTGATTGGAAATTTACAATTTTTTATTCCATATTACCTATGTACTTAACTTTCTCTCTTACTAGTAGTATGTTTTATTAACCCTTCTCATGATGTGGGATTTAAATAAAAGTAATTTCATATCTCAATCCCTTGATTACAAAGATTATGATCAAATTGTGAGAATGAAATTTATTTAAGGTGTAGAGAATTTATCGCCATAAAATTATAAAAGAATAAAATTGTATTTGATATTTTATGTGACATGAAACAATGGACTTAAAAAACACACAAAATAAATTTCTTTATATTCAATCTCTTCAGTAGCTTGTGGAACACGCAACCCTGATTCAAAATAAACCGTAATATTTTATATCGTTATAACAAAACTATTAAATTATTGGGTATTAATATCACTGACTAAATTATTAAATTTATATTTTTTACTCATGTAATAACTAATTCATTGGTTATCTATTTATTATAAATAAAATAAATAACATTTAATGAAGAGAAAAAGTTTTTTTTGAAAAAATGAGTTTTTTCTAAAAGATGGATTAGTCACTCTTTTCATATATAATTTATAAATAAATTGCAAAACTTATAAAAAAAGATTATATGAAATTAAATTAATTTTTGAAATAATCATTTCAAAATTATCTTCTGGTGTGTTTTTTGGGATTTTTTTGAAAATTTTCATTTTTAAGGAATAGTGAAAAATAATGAATTTTATTTGAAAAAAAATACATTTTAATTAAAATGAATTAAAATGATAAATTATATTTTGAATTAGTTTAAATGTAACATTACTTTTTTTTATCATAAATTATTTCAATTTAGTTCATTTTAATAATTTTCATATTGAATTCCGATATAAAACATTGTAAAATTTTGAACATTTTCTCTTTGAAAACCCCTCTTTATTATTGCATTTGTGACATTACTTTTGAATTAAAATTTTTCTCTTATTTGAATGGAATTTTTAAAAATTTATTCCATATTTTTAATAATAATCATTAATATTATATTATATGGTAAACATAATTTTTGACCCAAATTAATAGTGAAAATTCTAAAAATTATTACAACGGTTATGGTTAAAATGGATTTACCAGGGGTTAAACTAAAACGTTAAGGGTTGTATTGACATAAAAAAATTCTAAAATAAAATTTATGGACAGGTTTCAACATTATCTTGTCTTAAGTAATATAATACCCATTTTTGACCCCATTGAAATGTGATAAATGTGGGTACACCTTTTTCTTTCCAAAAATTACATGTGTTCCACTCACCTAACTTATAAAAGGACACCCCTTATCATCTCTTCTTCAAAAATTCCAAACCATTTAGTTTTTACAATCCATACCAAAAAAATCTAAAAGTTCATCCCTTAATTATATAATCCTTTGTTTTGGTAGAAATATATCCTATGATGTAATTGGTGCAAACCTAAGGAGGATATCTAAAGAAGAGATAATGTTCTATAATGGGCATTTTTATTTTATTTATTCTTCCACCTCCCTCAATTATTATTAAAACATTATTATATAATAAACTCACTTTATCACATATAAGGATATTTTTTTATAATAATTTAATTACATACAACCAAATTTACTTCAATCAAGTGGGTTATGAAATCATCATTAGTGTTTACAGAGAACTACCGCCTCATGAACCGATGTCATTCATTTTTCCATTACATTGTCTCATGGTTGGGTATAATGATGGATATAATGCATATATATTGAATTTATAACATAATAATACCTATATATTAATTATATAATATATTCCTTTTTTAATTTCCATTCTATATGGGATATAATGACATCGCTCATGTGCACGGTGGACTACCACCTCGGGAAGCGATGTGATTCATTTTTCACTAACAGTTTACATGGATGGAAATAAGTGTAAAATTAATTAACATATGTGATATAAATTTAATTAATATATTCATTGAATATTTATCATTCTATATTGATAATATATCATTTTTCTTTTGACCTTTTCATTCACATAATGATGATAAAATCATTCATGTAATTGTGGAAAACCGCCTTCACAAAGAGATATAACTCTCCTTTCATCACCAAAACACAACGATCATATATATATATATATATAATAATTTGATATTATAATCATTATATAAATTTAAAATATTACTTACTTATTTTCCATAATGATCCTTGAAAATTGAAACACTACCCATGAGTAGGTATGGCCTATCGTCTTCACAATTGTAACACAGTTCAATTATCAAAACCATATTTCATTATTGGTCTTAAAATTATAATTTATGTATAAATATAAAAATTATTTCATTATTATTATTATAGATATGATGAAACTATATAATATTCACAAGGACAAGATCTTTGATACAAAATCATGAATTAGAAAATGATTCAATTAACACCTGAAACAATCAAAATAATAAAATATTATTAATTATAGGTTGATAAGATGTTATAAAATAATCATATATTTTTTTATAAATATTAATATTTTTTTATAATTACATAATAAAATGTTTAAAACCCCAATACTAGAGGCTAAATAACATTCAACCAAAAGGAATTGTGAGTTAAAGGATTTCATCTCAATTTACATTCCATTGAGGCATATTTTTTTATGAACCAATAACTTTTATAAAGTATATATACTCCCAATTTTACATGTAATATCATGATTAACTCATACCTCATATTATTTTATTTTTTACATTAAATCATTTCATTGAAAGAGATTTTAATTAAAAATAACCAAGTGCTTGTTGTTATAGTACGACCTAACATTTTTTATGATTGTAAACTTTATCTTGAAACAATCAGATTATTTTAATCATTATTCATCGGAAATTAAATTTCTTTTAAATATCCATATTATTTATTTATGAATATGATTATTTCTTAAAACATATAACATTTTGACCAAATGATTTTACTTTTAAATCAATTTTATTAACTTGGTAAATATTTATACATATATATCTTTTATTCAATATATATATTTGATGATAAGTATTAGTGTCCAAAAATTAAATAGACTATTTTATATATGATGTTTTTTTTTTAAATATAGAAATGGGTGGTTCTCAATTATAGATATCCCACTAATGCATTTATAGGTCTTAGGAGGAAAACTAATTATCCAAATCAGATTGTTTTTTACCCAATAGTTTTAAACTATCATAGTGGTGGATCTTGAAGATTTAGGTATCATATGCCTGATACATGAAGTCAAATAATTATGAATTTCATTTATATATAATTTATTTATTTTTAATTTCCATGATATTTTTTTAATTATATTATCTCTGGATGCATTTATTTCACAATTATTGATTAAATGTCAAGTGTTTACATTTATTTACCATGCCTTATTGATTATACCTTATCTTATCATGATAGCCACATTATTTAAATGGAATTTGATTTCAATTATTTACCTTTACATATTAATTATTCTTATTTATTAATGATATATTCCATTTTATATAACCCTCACTGTGGATTTGATGTCACCCTTATTTTTTTTCCTTTCTCGGTTAAATGAATAAGAATTCTTAGAATGTTTTCAAGGATGAAAAATTTTCTTCCATTTGTATGATTTTTATTTTATATCCTTATGTAAAATGGGTATCATGTTTGTATCTAGTTATCCAAAACTACTAAACTGATCAATCCTTTTTTATTTGACTCTTTTTATATATTACAATTTAAAAAATCAAGACACTAATTTGGGGTTACTAGATTTGGGTGGGTATATTGATTTGGATAATTATTTTAGTAATAATATATTTTTTATCTATATACCTTAATACAATATGATTTATTACAATGATTTAATTGTATTTACCTAGAGAATTTCTAAATATATATGGATATCGATTTATTTCCGTACGATTTACTTTTTATGATTATTTATTATTTTGTTATGTGATTCTATTTAAATGGTTATGAAATCCATTTTATTTCCATGGGTTCGTTACACTATAAAAGTGTATGATTTTCATTTATTATTTTATGAATCTTATTTTATTTCAATGGGTTGTTTATGCAATAAAATTTAATGATTTTAATTTGATAGTATTATTAAGCCCACTTTATTTCCATGGGTTCTTTATGATGTGATAGGTGAATGATTTACAATTAGACTACATATGTAATTATTAATGGAGGATAGGGTCTTATATCACAAACCAATTCACTGGTTAGAGGTTTATAACTCATGAGATACGTATACATGAGAACAATTTATTAATTATAAAGCATGGGTTAATGGGTGTTTCTCATTAAGGTGATGTATATAAATTTGTATTTATTTTTTTGGAAAACATGGGTGAATGTGTATGAAAAAAATAGTGTTACTATAATTTTTTCCAACATACCACTTTCTACCCCCATAAATTCATTGGTTCAAATAGAATTCGACCAGAGGATGTACCAATAGACCTCAATTAAGAGGTGGGTTGGTCGGGGTTGACTTAGAATGGTCCTGACCATGAGAATAACTCAATTTATCCACCACCTAGATCATCCAACCAAAATAATACAAATTAATCCCAAATCCTTAAACAACACTAAATAAGTCCAAGTAATTAATAAACCACAACTAATATCTAAATCTATAAGGAATGGATAACAATTATTGGTCTTCCCACCATTAATAATTATTATAATTTATGAAATGTTATATTATACTTCTAAGAAAAAACAACCACCAAAAATAAACCTTTTACTTTATAAAAAACACAAGATAAGGTAATAATTCACAAACCAAAAAATTATTATTAAAAGGGAAACAAATAAAAATATTAAAATATGAAACCCAAATAAAAAACAATTTCAACAAATAAATTAATTTCCAAAATACAGAAAACACCCTAAAAAGGAATAGAAAAACAAACCTAAAATAGGACCCAAAAAACCAACTTGTGTTCTAGACATGGGTCACCAATCCCCACATGGGTAAAAATGAATTCAAACAGGGAATTCAATTTCACAGTGATCTCACAAACAAAACCAATAGCCTCGAGTGATTATACGAAAAAACCTATCATAATTACTCAAGCATGTACCCAAGGTATCCTATAATCAATCCATCTTGGATAAAACCACAAACGATCCAATAAATTCACATAAACACAAGAAGCATGATTCCAACCGAAAATAAAGGATACAACCATAATGAACATCATCAATCAAAATAACTTGCTGAATAAAATATCAAAATTGATGTACATCCATAACTATAATGCAACGAGCACCCAAAAATTTTCTAAAAAAGAAAATTTAAAGAAATATCAGCAGAGGAATCATCCCAACTCACCCAAATCTAAATCCTAAAAAGGAAATCCAAAAATATCAAAACATACCCAAGGATACTAAACACAAAATTTATTTTGATAAAAAGACACTATATATTATCTAATAGTCACACTCGAGTGCTAAAAGGATTTTTTCTTCTAAGAAAAAATCCTGAAATATTATATTGATAAAACCCTAACAAGAATTTGAGGTCTGATAAAAGGCCTCATTCTATTAAAGAAAGAGCATAATCCCCTTCATATCTCTAAGAAAGAAATAACAAATGATAAATAACTTGAAGAACTACCAAGACTTGGTTGAAAGGAAAATTGGTTCTAAATCCACCACTCGATTTAGATATTTTTTGAGTTCAGAACTAGAAATATTTTTCCCAAGTGATTAAAGGATACAATGAGAGGATCATCCTCAAATAAGAGTCTCTAACTTTCACATTCATCCTTTCTAGGAATAAAACTCTAAATATAAAAATACATGAATATTATCAATCCATGTATTATAATTCAAACATAAATAGTCATATTATGAATAAGGTACAAAACAACCCATCGTTTTTAGTTCACTCTATTTCATTCCAAAAACCGTATAAATTTATTCCACATAACTATTACAATTAAAAACCATTTGTGTGTAAAATAATTTCATTTAAATTATTTTATATCAAAAAAAATATTTCTAAAAAAAATTCAAAAACATAATAAAACTACCCATAATATCAAATGATTTATGTAAAACATTGGAATAATATCCCAAAACTAATTCCATGACCAGTTGTGAAACCAATAGTTTATAATATTTTACCCATTTAATTAAAATTAACTATTAAAAAATAAAACACATACATTTAATAATGAATGATAATGTTAAACCTGAAACAAAATACAATTTTAAAACATACAAATTTCATCAAATCCATCTTAAATCAACCTTCGGTAGGAGAGAACCACCTTTAGAACCTCATAACTAATATAGATCAGAATAATAAAAACAGAAGGTTTGAAGAGTTGAAAACCTTTTTTCAACCAATATTTTCAGGACATTCACGGATCATGTGATAGTTTCTATCAATCATATAGAAACAACTACATGAGCTACATATGGTTTTATAGACTGCACACAATTATTATACATCCATGATTCTACTTCCCTTTCAACCACAAAATTCAATGGAACCCCAAAAATCACATGTCCAACTAATGGGGGATTCACTTATCACAATATCATACCAAAATACATCAATATAGTTCATGAACATAATCAAAATAAAATAATTATTCCCAATTACCCATCATGACATGAGGTTTGGGGTGAGAAAGATCATGAAAGAATCTCCCCATTACAACAACTCATGTTGTAATTTCCCTATCTCCAAAATACCATGACATGTCAAAAATAACAAGAGTTTGTTATCATCACACTAGTACCATGTCAAGAACTTTTACTCTAATACAATTTTTATAGAAATGGCTCTGAGTGACCAAACATGTCACTATGTAGTTGGGGTTTGGCTTAGTATTAAGCACCCTGTAATCCTACATGACAAATGGGGGTTCAAACCCCATTTGGAGTAGGTACTGTAGCAGTACTGTAGCATTACTATTATAGTAGCAGCACTGTAGAAATGGTGGTCACTATAGCGGCGACAGGTCAATGTAGTGGCGAAAGGTCACTGTAATGGCGATAGGTCATTATAGCAGTGGAGGGTACTTTAGAATTACTGTTTACAGAATGAACCATGGGCCAAAAATTTGGGCCTATGAGCCATGTAATGGGATAAATACCCACTGGGCCTTCAGGTTATGTAATGGGTCTCCCTCTACCTAGTTAAAGAAGACTTTTCTTTGCTTTAATAATAAACGAGGCTTCGGCCCCACCCTTTAAAAAAACCTAACACGTCACTCGACACGTATCATCATTTATCCTTAAGGGAATTTCTTATCCATGTAGAATGAAGACTAGTTCCTTAGAATCAAGGAAACAATTCATGGGAATGTTTCATCCCCCAAATTAGATTGAAATGAAAGTGGATAATTTACCAAATATCCAACTTGGACCTTCCATTCATTGTAATCACATGAAAAACAATTTAAGAAGACCTTAGTAATGAAGTGACCAAACATGTCACAACTAATAAATTGATCCAACTCATTTATACAACATGAATCATCATCAAAAAATGAATGAAAAATAATTTTCAATAAATAGAGTAAAATAATATCAAATAGTAATTTCTTTCCTGGTTGCGAAATAAATTCCCAAAATTAAAATAAAATTAAAATCATATCATACCATAGTAATCCATCCAAGAAACATTTGGTTGAATACCCAATCCCAAATCACAAATAGTGACCCAAATATCAAACCTAAGATGAGAATGGAACCTCGAACCGGTAAACAATATAAGATCTATATATACATAGTGTGTGTGATAATAGCTCCAATAAGATCTCACAATATAGTATATAAAATTACTTTCATAATGATTTTTATAAAGGATCATTTGAATTATATTAGAATATATGGTTTTCAATTTTGTAATGAAATAAAGAAGTAAACCTATATATAAATAATCATAAATAGTAAATAATTTATTTTAAATTTAAACCAATTTGGAAAATTTCATGAAAATGAAAATAGTTTTAAAACAAAAGAGACAACTATGTTAAATTATAAAAAACAAAAAAACATTTTATCCTCCCTTAAAATAATTTCATGAGATCCCACTATAAAATAACCAACTTTCTTCCATTTGGAAAACCCCTTCCAAAACCACTTTTCAAATATAACATTTAAGGATGTTTTATAACACGAACCTAACATTAAAAATAGATGATAATGTAATAATAATCATCACAACATCAAAGGAAACATAACCAACATAAATAATAATCAGGTTAAGTGTCATGAACCCCAAATAGGTAAAAAGGGAATAAAATGGAGCATGAAAAGAGAAATCCCCAAGAATAATTCATCAAGGACCAAAGACCATGGAAAATACACTAAGTTATAACCTAGATAAATAGTGGAAATGTCTTATAGAACACATATACTGAATCAACCATCCCTAGGTGGAATTAATTACACCCAAATCCAACTTACATTTATAGTCTCACTGAGAGATAACCCCTAGTAGAATAAACACATACCTAGGGAACTAGTTGATGCATAATCAACATTAAAGGATAACTCACCAATATTACCTACATACATACCTAGACATCCCCTAGGTTCAATCAAAAAATTAATGTAAACAATCAATAAAATATTTCATATATAAAACATAAAAAATAAATTTATCCTCACCAACAACACTCTCACAAAAAATAATCTCTTTTTAACATTATACATACATCACATAATCATCACATAATAAATGAAAACCCAATAAGGGGAGAAAAGAATCAATTGAAATTCATGATGGTCTCATGGGCATTAAGATCACCATATAAATTAAATTTCATGAATTATAATACTATGTTTCTTTCCAAATCTATGAAAATGTATATTTAAAATGACTCTTATGAATCAATTTAAGAATAACACCCCTTTAAAAAGGAACATCATTCTCCAAAACATATATTTCATTCTATAGGGGTAAAAATGGGGATTAGAATTACATTTGTCTTTAAAATCATATAAAATAACTATATATAGTCTTTAAAAAATATATGGCATGTGAAACATTTATTCTCAAAACAATAATTGGAATTAATTTAGAAAACCATTTAAAACATGGCACAATTATAAAAAAACAATATACATAATCTATCATGGATGTCATATAATTATATAGTTTAATTAAAAATTATATAATTAAAATAAATAATTTCATGAATTAAAAAATAAAGGATTAACATAGAAACACCTAATTCAAACCAAGTGGAATTAGTTTTCTATGAATCACCTTCAATGGATAATTCCCCATCTTGGTAACAATCAAACTCTACATGCTCTAAATAATAAAAAAACCCCAAACTTAGTTTAACCTGAAACTTAAATATTCATTACATATTTATTAAGGTTATTGGGGAGATGAAAAATTTCAGGGAAACATGAGAGGGGAGAGAGGATAAGCTCATGGAAGAAGAGAATGTAATATTATCTTAAAAGATACTCAAAATATAAAGATGAGGATCCAAAAATAGTGGAATGAGATGGAGATCTCCTTGAGGTGATCTAAAGGTTGGCCACGTGAATGGGAGGGGAAATAGTGGATGCCCTTTAAAATTATGGGAAATTAATTCATTTCATATTTTATGTAAATTTTGGAAAGCCTAACTCTAATACCACATGGATTACAAGACCATGTGTCTTACACTAGGACATTACTAGGCTCCAACATGACTTGGCTGTATAGTTTTTGAATTATGTACCAATCATGTGAAATGATTTTGCAACAACTACAACACACATAAAATGGTTATCTCACAGTTAATCTACACTGTGTGTAGACTGTGGAACACTCAAAAACATTTAATAATTTAAAATAAAGGTCTAGAAACATAAATTTAAAATAGTCTTATAATTGAAAAATATTAAAATAATAACAGAATTGTTGATTTACATAATAAACATTCATTAAACATTGTATCATTTACCAGTGTGGATGTGAAAAAACATGAGACCATTTTATTTTCTTTAGATTTATTTTTTATTTATAATTATATATATATGAACACATAAATTTATATATAATAAATGAAAAGAGAATTGATATAGAATAAAACCTCATTAAGTCTTAATCAAATACCCTTTTTTTATTTTATTCATTTTATTTTAATATTATATGTAAAAAAATGAATAAATTCATTCTTGATAATTGTATTTCATTGTCTTTATCACATTCTTAACAATAAAAACTTTGATTCACAAGTTATCATGACCATTGGATCAAAAACTAGACCCTTGAGAAGAATTTTAATAAATCAGATCATAATATTAATTATAAATTAGTGTAATCACTTTGATACCACTAAAAATATATAAGAATATAAAAAAAGGGATGATACATTCCTATTTAACTTTTTTATCTAAATGTGTTGAAATTTCATAGAATCCTTTAAGAGGTTCATTATATTTAATTTATAATTAATTATTTGTATACAATAAATATATGGATTATTTAATTTTTTTTGTTTGATTTGAGCTCATCATTTATAATTATAACCCAATCATTGGTCACCATGATGTTTTAATTGTTTCATGAATCCAAACAAGTATTATTATAGTGATATCCACATGAATTCCATGATCTACTGAATGAAATTATCTCATTTTTTATCATGAGGGAGTCAAGTGATTCACAACATTCTATCCTGATCCTATGTAGATATCCTTTACTTTCTCACATTATAAACATAAGATACGGTCAAAGATTATTTCAAATTCTATCTCTAGGTTTAGAGCAGACAATTATATGGAATTAGTTAGTATTCTAAATGAAATTACATAATATAGTTTTTTTACGTGGTTTGAGTGGTAAAATATTTTTATTTAAATCCTTTATTTTAATTAGAATCCATTAAAAAAATCCAGTGACCTATTTCTAAAAAAATACTATTATTTTTTTGGTGATATGTATCATTATTATAACATTTCATAAATAAATTAATATTTTTTATTTAAAATAATAAAAATATATTTATTTAATCATTATCTCAAATTGAATCCTCCCAAAAAATTATTGATCCTTCAATAATAATTGAATATTCATTCAATAAAATAAATATATATATTAACATAACTTGTAAATATATATTCTTTTAATAACTTAACTTATAAATAAATTAATTAATATTTTAATTACTTGATATTTCACTGTATATTTTCCTTCAATAAACAATGTATTTAATAGTTTTCTCCACATGCAATGCCAAACTAAAAGAAAACAGTGGTATTTTTAGACCACTAAAACATGGATGATAAATTAGAAAGTATAAATATGAGTAACTTAATAACAAAATACAGTAATATATATATATATATTATTTTAAAATAATTACTGAAATCATTATTTTTTTTAAGAATATATCTTTTTACACATTATAATTATAATTAAATAAAACTATATATATTATTGTTAAATGATTATTTTAACAAAATATATTATTTATTTACTAATTCTATATTTATCATTTTTTATATAAATTAAAAATTAAAAAATTAGTATTTAAAAAATTTATTTCCGTATAAAATATTTTTTCATTATAATTTATTTTAAAGTTAAAACATTAAATTATAGAAATTGATTTAGAAAAAAATATTTTTTTATTTATAGTTTCAATATTAGTTTAGGATCAATTTTTTTAATTTTTCTAAAAATATATTTTTTAGATGATTAATGAAAAATACAATTTTGATAAATAATATAAATTTTATTATATTATTAGTATATGGGTATGAATTATAAATTTATGAAATCATTTTATATGAAAAATTTATATTTTATAATTAACTTTGTAAATTTATTTATTAAAAAATTTACAATCCCATATTAAAAAATTTTAAAATTAAGTTATATTTTTTAAAAAAATTGATACATTATACAATTAGTATTTTAAGATTAATTTTTATCACTTTTAGTAAATTAGTATAACAAAATTTGTTTCAAATTTTTAATCATTAGTTCAAAATTATTTAATTAGGATTAATTTATTTTCAAGGATAGTGAATTAGTTACCTTGGTAAAAAACTAGTTACCACGGTAACGATCAAAAGGGGAAATTGTTTAACGAATAGGTAAATCCCACCAAAAATGTTTAAAACATGTGTTGGAATGGGTATTTGAGGCCTTTATTAACCTTCTCCCTTCCATTATACATTATTTCTAAATTTTCTTTCTATATTCCGTAAGATTTTCTTCCCAATATTAAATTTTTATGGGTATTTACAAAATGGAATCTCGTTTTCACTTACAAAAGGGGAACTCCTCTCCTCACTTACCCGCACACTTCAACCCATATATTTTGCCCAAAATCTATAAAAAACTAGCATAAAAATTAATATACACCATAAATAGGTTATTATATTCTAAAATTATCAGCCATAAAAGGATTATCCATTTTCAAAGGGGATAATCTGTGATGTGATGTATAAATTTCTAACCGCGTTTTCTCATTTATTTTTCATTATTGAACTTATTCAACATAAATTTCCATAAAATATCAAAAAATTATAAAATGAGTTTAATTAGTATAATTTTATGTTATAATTGTTTTACAATCATTAACCACCGTTCCATTTTCAATTAAGAAAAACAAAACTATAATATATGCATTTTTAGGACTACCACCTCCACGACGCAATATGTTTGATTTTCCTTCATCACCATAAAAGGATATTACTAATATAAAATTTCATATTTATAAATATGTTATATATGAAATAATTTTTCTATTCTGAAATTATAAACCATATTACCCATTTTTCTCATTCTATGGAGAATGAAATCTTCATTCAAGCGTATGTGAGAACTAAGGATTTCATGGAATGATTGATTTCTATTTTTCATTTCATCACATCCTTACATGGATAGTCATGAAAGTGTTTTTAATGGATGTATATAATGTTAATGAAGTTATTGAGGTTTTATAAATACTAATTTTAAATCCTATTAGCAATATTATTGATAAATAATTGGGGTAAATTTTATAATATTATATAGTGTTCTGAGAGAAAAATAAATAAATTTCTTCAAAAATAAAAAAAAAATCATATAAGTTATATAATTATTAAAATTAATTAAAATTATGATATAACACACTAATAATAATTAAATATGATCAATATTAATTTGTTATAATGATATTAAAACTAAATCGCTTTATAATGATCCATTTATTATAGTATTTTCTTATTTGGATTCATTTAACCATGTACTTGAAAAAAGATAAAAATTTATATAATAAATGATGGTATGAATTTAATTTCATGTAATATATTATTTAAATAATAAAATAATTATATTTTTTTGTTCTATAATGGTTATATAAAAAATTCAACTCATTATCTAAGAAAACACCCTTCATTCGTTAATAATTATTGAAACATGATAATCAAAACAATCATCTTCAAAAATCATAACCAAAACACTCATAAAAATAAATTATAACATTATAAATAATTATAAATAATATATTAGAATACCATGTATGATATGGGAATGATTATATTTTAGAGTATAATTAATAACAGCACTACTATTATGAAACTTGTTCGAAATGATCAATATCAATCAAACCTGATATTGAAAATATATATTAACTAACTCATATACATGTAGAGGATAATTATTAAAAAAATCATAAAATTTTATAAATATAAAAATGGTTCTTAAATGGGTGACTATGATAGTAAATTTTACTATATATAATGTGAAGATCCAAACAATCATAAAATAACTGAGAAGTGGGAAGGGTGATTTAGTTGTTACTATTTTAAAAATTCTAACATTAGTAAATTTAACCCCTAAAAATTGTAAGATTTTATTCCTTATCAACTTTATACAACTCATGTTCATGAAGAAATAGAAAATTATAAAGTTAACACACAATTTACAAGGTTCATCCTCTATGTGATGACCTACATAATTTTTATAGAAACTTCTGTGGTACTATATAAATTTTTTATTATAATGAAGTGAATATAAATTGTGTTAAATCTCAAAGGGAACCTTATATCTCCTTGTAGAAATTATTATAATAAATCAAATCGGTATAAAAATATTTCTTAAAAATTTTCATCAAAAAAAACCAAAACAACATTTAAACTTTCTACTCCATAAAGATTCATCTGGATATTTGTTTTTTATCATACTCTATTTGATCTCCATATGACCGATGGATGGCATTTGATAGCTGTAAACTAATAGAACATTTTGTAAATTTTGTTTTTTAGAATAAAAATAATATACATATATAAATAAACTTCACTTCTCAAAAAATAATTAAAAACTCATTTTGATAAACTCATTTTTATTCTCCCTCTTCGGTAATCTTAACTTGATTCGGTATGATCTTCTAATCAAAACCTTGAATCTGAAAAATGTTTTTCAAAAAGAAAAAAAATTTTGTTTTAAAAATGAATTATAACACAAATTATTTATATTGTCATATTTTATTCATGTTTGAACAGTGTCAAGTTATGATGTATTGTGTACTTATATTTAATGGTGCTCCCAAAATAATAAAGGAGGGAATGTAAATATTTTCCCACTCACCCAAATTCCAAATCTTGGAAATTATTATTCATTTGAGTTTCCACGTGACCTCGTTAAAAATTTTAATATATTCTAGTGTATTATCAAAACATCATGATTCTACTCTAATAAGATATCCTTAAACAATATAGAATACCATTTAAAATAACAAAACTTCAGTTCATATTGTTTTTTAGAAAACTTAGTACAAAACACAGCTAATCACTCTGATTCCCTTAATGAAATTGAAATGTAAAATCATAATTTCACACTCTAATGTAATTTATGAAATTTTAATAAATCACATCTTTATCTCTCGACCCATTGATACAAAACAACATAAACTACTAAAAAAATATATGATTACTCTCTCCGATGCTCCATGCCAACTAAAAATGGTTGAGTAAATTGTTTCTACTTTTAAAGACTTCAAAAACCTAAAATTATTTTCTATTATAAACATTAATAAATCTCTAATTTTTATCCAATTTATTTTTCTATTAATCATTCCTTCATTCTGATCATACAATGCTTGATATAATGCTACATCCAATGATGCATCAATATCAAATAGTTATCTGATAGATCAGTGTCAACATCTTGTTTGATGAATCTTATACTTCTTTCATATTTTTTGAAACCACACGAACATAGTAATAAATCATCTAGATTTTTGATAACATATTTTTCTGATGATCTATGTCTAATTCCTTCAATAAATAACTAAACTTTATAAAAATAGTTAGTTACCTCATATCTGATCAAATCAGTCTGATAGATAACTTGATATTTTCTATCATTCAAAAAATTCATAATCTAATCAACTTATGTGGTGAAATAACATCATAATTATGAATATATTAAAATCTATAATCATGAGCCACTTCATATTTCATTAACATTTGCAACACTACAACAACTCAGAAATCAAAAATTGAAAATTCCGACTTTATAACAAAGGAAACATCCCATGATTCATGCATGATCAGGTACATCCAGTGGTATGCATCCATTGAGACGTATACGATCAGAAACATTTCACTTCATCAAAGATCATGAAATTCATACTTCCAATTTTATGAGAACTTTTACATCTAGTTCATCTTGGTCTGATGATCTATGTCAAGAACAATCCAATTTTTATAACTCTAGAAATTTTTATTTCACTTGTATTCTTATAAAATTAGATTGTATAATGAATTCATCATTAAGTTAAGGAACATAAAGGAACAACAAAGAAACATATGACTTAAGTTGTAATTTTTTATGACTTATGAACTATTTAAGTCTTACTAACATAGAAAATTTTCTTTATCTGATTTCTAGAAACATATAAATTTACATCCATAATCACAATCAGATGGATTGTGTCTGATTTATCATATGATCAATAATTTAGTCATCAAATTTGAAAAAAAAATCTACATCCATATTATCCTAAACTTATATGTAAAAAATTTATAAAAATTCCGTAACACATTTTCACCTAATTTATAAAAACATCATTATATAAGAATTTATTTTTCAACAAAAGAAACTTGTAATAAAAAACATCACAATGGATATTCAATCTCCCCCTTTGGATTTATTAAAAACTATCATTAAAAACTTTTTGGACACATAATTTTTCAACACTCAGAATTTTTGCAACTCACCTTATGTAAAAACTCGTGTTTTGTGATTTTTACCAAAACACATCCTTTTTTAAGAGAGTGTCTAAATACTACACTATTGGATAATGTAATTTTTTAAGTAATTTTATCCCTTAATGACAAGAAAATTTTCAGCCATGTTAAGATAAAATCCCCCTCATTATTATCTTGTCCTCTCACTTTTATTTATCTCTCTAATTTCATGATAACCACAAAATCATATTCATTTATGTAATAAAGCTAATTCTCTCTCCCTTACTGGATAAAATTGTGAAAATTCTATACCTTTTTCTGTATAATACCATGAATAGTGTGGGTATATATTATTATGTTTAGAAATTTATTAATCAAAGATGAAAATTAAGTTAAAGCCTTGATTTTTCAAATCTCTACCTTAGTATAGCATTTGGGAACACATATTTAATTTTATATTTTTTTGACATATATTCTTTCACAAAATCTTCATAATTAATATTCTATTTTATAGATTGATACTTAATATCAATTTGTTTTGATATTGAGTTTTGGGATGGATTTTAGAAAGATCAATTTCACTCTTATTATCACAAATTATATTCAATGGTTTGAAAACATAATCCTTCAAAAATTCCAGCAAAACATTCATCCAAAAAAATTGAGTACAATCTTGGGTAACTATAATATATTTTGATTCAGATGTGCTCAAAGATACTAAACTATGTTTCTTAATATTCTATTATACGCTTAATTATCCCATGTAAAATCTTCCTATATAAGTTGATTTTGTATCATTGTAATCTAAAATACAATCAACATTAGTATAAGCATGAAAGTTCACATCAAAACTTATTATGTACAATAGTCAATTTGAGTTTTTTTTCTTTAATACATCCTGGTATTATCCTTGCTTCCAAAAAATGTTGTTCTTTTAGATCACTTTGATATTTGGCACACAAAGTCATAGCATAAACAATATTAGGTATCGAGGATTTGAGATAAATAAAATTACCTCTTAATTTTCTAAATTCTTTTTGATTTACGTTTTTTATAGTTTTATCTCTACACATCATAATCCCAATAAAAATAGTAGTAGAAAATTATTTGGATTCTTCCATATCAAAAATTTTCTACTATTATATGAAATACATTTCTTGAGATATCAAAATGTATTTTTCCGTTTTTCAATTTCTAAACCAAGGAAGAAATTTAATTCTCCCAACATTGATATCTCAAATATCTTCATCATTTACTTATAAAATTGTTTGCATTATTTTTCTTCATCTCAAGTAAAAATTATATCATCAACATATATTGTTAAAATCAGGTTGATAGAGATAAATTCATTCACATACATGTTTTTGTCAATGTTTCCTGTAGAAAAATTATAATTTTTCAAATAAATTTAACATTTTGGATACTTAGAATATAGAAATTGTTTTTACCAATGCAGTGATTTCTTCAATTTACAAAATTTTCTTCCATCAATATCAAGTACAAACCCACATGGTCATTCAATGTAAACTTCTTCTTCAATTTCATAATTTAGAAAAAGATGACTTTACATCCATCTAATAAACACTATAACTTCAATGTTTATCCACTACTAGACACATTCTAATAGTTTATAATATTTAAACTAGGGAAATTTTTTCTTCAAAATTGCACATTCTGCTTATGAATAACATTTGAAAACTTGTCTTTCTTTATTTCTTAAAACATTTCCTTCTTCATTTAACTTGTTTTCATACACCCACTTTGTTCCAACAATATTTTTATTTTCTGGATGTGAAAAAAGTTCCCATTTATTTGTTTTTCAATACAATACAACTCTTTATTCATCAATAAAACCCATTATTTGTGGAAAGTACTTCCAAAATGAATTTCAGTTCAACTTGGAAAATGAGAGATTTCAATTTTTTTATCTCAACCTTCCTCTTTTATGAAATGGAAGTATTTTATTCCTAAGAATATTGTTATTTCCAAAAATTTTGTGTAAGGTAGTAAATTTAAAATTTTGTCTTCCATATTCACTTTCATCATCACACGATCCCTATGAGTTTTGATATATCTTTTTTGACTCACTTTCACTCACATTGTAAATCTTTATTTTTTCTTCCATAACATTTTCAACATCTTTTGTTAAGGAGTTTTTATTTTAAATAACATTCGCATCATAGTATTCCCCAAAATTTTTAAAATGTTTCTTTCAACATTTTTAACTTATTTAATTGGGTTAATATACCATAATAATCCCTTCTTCATCATTATCATAAAATTTTCAAAGTTTTGAATTTTTTTAAGTAAACAAGGAATTATAAAAACATTAAAGTATTTCAATGAATGTTTTTTGTTTTAACAATTTTTATAGGAATTTATGTTGTATTATACATTCAAAAAACATTTTTTCACATTATAATAATACTAATAGATCATATCAAGTATAAATTTATGTTTTTGTATTATGCTAACATGCTTCTTCCCATTTCCACCAAACAAATAATTTTCCTCTCTTCTACACCATTT
Organism: Viscum album; assembly: GCA_963277665.1. Taxonomy (NCBI): domain Eukaryota; kingdom Viridiplantae; phylum Streptophyta; class Magnoliopsida; order Santalales; family Viscaceae; genus Viscum; species Viscum album. Next base: position 400,997,282 of record OY728136.1, on the reverse strand, counting down.
TGTTATGGGATGTGTAGAGAACTATACTGATGTTTGATTCCATATTTCTTTAAATTTGATTTGAAGGGATTTCATGTATATTATATCACATTGTCTTCCATCATGTTATTTATATAAACCCCCATTTCTCTCTCAACATCTCTTTTAAAAAATATAAAAATCTCTAAAATCTATAATTTAGGTTTCATAAACATGATATTGGTAATCCGATTAAAATCAAAAATTAAAGTGTTGAATAAAAAATATCCTTTTTTTCTTAATGTAACATGAATCAATTATGATCTGAATTATTTATTTCAAGAGTCTTATAGACTAAATCTCAACTCTATTATGTCTTTTGCTAACCATCTTTCCCTTATGAAAAGTTAGACAGACATCATCGTCTTTTATTTTCCAAGATGGAAAATTTCATACAACTTCAACATTAGAATGTTTTTTCATACATTTATAACCAACATAATAAAGTATAAAATTTCTCAACTTATTCTCATATTTATCACTTAGATAACATGAGTTATCATGTTCTCTAATAAGAAAAATATTTTCATTAGTTCTTCCAACTCTTATAAAATCTTTTCCACATTCCATACTTCTAATGATACATGAATATTTTTTAATAATAAATTATTTTCTATTATAAAAATGATCACATATGATAAGTAATGAATTGTCCTATAAAAAATAGAACCACTTTATATTTCAAATTTTATGCTTCAATTAATGTCTTCCCAATTCCATTGTTTTTTAGGGAAATATCATTCCGGAAGGTAACAACCCCTCCATAACAATTTCTAAAATATTTCATGATTTTCAAATACCATGTCTAGTGTGATGAAAAAAATATCAAGTATTAATAGTTTTTTATTTTTCATAACTTTCAGAACTATCTCAACAAAAAATTTAATTTCCTCAACCTTCTTTTTTCCACTTTACTTTTATTTTCTCTCATACAAAACTTGTCTAGGAAGGATTGTCGTACTTTTTTTAGTTAAGTGACTCAGTTTTTCACATCTTACACAAACCAGCTCAATAAAATTAAATAGATTTTTTTTGGAAGGTTTCAAAAATCTTGATATTTTTCTTTTTTTACTTGATGTGGGTTAGGAAAGTTACTTATAATGCTTCCATCATTTCATGCACTTTATTCAAGAATCTTTCCTAGAAGATACATGTTATGCCAGTAATTGTAAGATACATTCCAATAAATTTAATAAAAACTAATATAATCCATAAAATCATTCCTTTCTATAGAAGTGTGATCTTTCCCTGTAGTAATTTTATTTAGGTTCATGGGGGATTTCAAAATTTGTTTCCTCTAGACATGTGGTATCCTTACACTGGTTGTAATTATCAACTTTTGTTGATGTAAAATATTTTTTACATACCTTATCAACAAATCCTTTCCCAACAAGTTTATTTACACATAAAATATTAGAAAACTCAGATGAAATTTTAGTTTAGTGGTAGTATATTTCACCTGATTCTTGGAGTGATGATTGTCTCCACTATTATATTGTTAAAATTTTACTTATGAATCCTTTATGAAGTTTTCAATAAAATTTATTAATGTAATTTTAGCTAAAAATAGTTTTTATCGAGTCTTGATAAAGTTATATTCCTTAGATTCTAACTTCTTACTAAGGTATTAAACCATCTCTCCCTATTTATTAATTTTCATTTTGTAACTTAAGACTTCCTGGATTTATTTTCATTCATAATTAGAAACATTTTTTCTTTCTTCAACAACTTCTACACTATTATCTTCATAATTACAATTTCCTTATAAGGATTTTTGTTTTTATCAAGACATGAAACAAGTTATGATATGAACCAATACCCTCTGATATATTTCTTACCTCCTTATTCTTTACTATTTGAAGAAAAAAATTTCTCAATATTTTCTATTAATTATCAGAACATTCTTAAACATTCATCTTTTGAGTATTTTTTGTTATTTGAGTTATATTAAAACTTATTACTCAACATACTTATTTTTTTCGAGTAAACTTCTTGTTATATTTTTTTTCTTGACTTTTATTCTTTAGAACTTTTGATCCACTTCTTCCATATAGTATTTTCATCAGAATAATATCAATATTCACTATCATTTATCTTGGTGAAATTCATAGAAAAGTGACTAATTCCACCAAAATCAAAATATTGAGAAGACAATTTCTTTCATTCTTACTTCTTCCTCTATGATAGTTATTATAGATAAGAGGCATGATTTTTTTCATCTAACTCATCATCTTCTGTATCATTAGACTCCCAAGTATCAACATCTTCAACATATTGATTTTTCATTATTATCATAGGTTCAAAGTACACTTTTAATTTCATATTATTTTTTAATAATGAATATTTTCTCATATCTTAAGGAAGAAAAACGTTATGCAATTAAATAACTAAAAAATCATCTTTATTTTCTATAGCATAGATTTTAAAATCATACCATTCTAGAAAGTTTCTCATGAGTTTCTTAAAGACTGTATAATCTTCTAAAATGTATTCAAAACATATAATGTTTAAAAAATCATTCACTTTGGTGATGTACTAATAAATATTTTATTCATATATCTTAATTATATCTTCAATATTATTACGCCATATTTGTATATTTTATTCCATAACTCTATTATCTCCATAAAAATACTTTAAAGCTTTTCGCATATAATATTTTTGTTTTGAGACCCATAAAATTAATATAAAATTTTATGAAAGAGTCATAAGAATATAATTTCTTGGTTTTCCATAAAATTAAATATTTCAATCATCAGCAAAAGTTATTGGTTCATATTTCTCAATGGGTGGAAACCTAGTTTTATTAGCATCAAAAACATCAAGAACTAGTTATAAGAGATAAGGTATTATCCTCTTTTTTCAACAATGATATGTTTTTCCATCAAATATATGAATCCATATACTATTGAAAAAATTGATATTTTCCATTATATTGATTCAATATGTGATACTAATTTGGATACCAATTGAATTTCCAAAGTATTATCAAATAATTGAGAAGGGGTGCGGGTTGAATCAGTTATTTCCATTTTACAAATTTTAAATTTTTTAAATTTAACCCCAATAACTTGTTAGAGTTTCTTCTTTATAAACTATTAGTAAACTAAAGTGCGCATAGAAATTGAAAAGTAAACAAGGCACAAAAAATTTACAAGGATCCGCCTTGGTCTTAGAACATACATCCTTTCCAAATACACTCTCATATGTCTATAAATTTTCAATATTATGAAGAAATTAATACAACTTATTCCAACTCACATTGAACACCTTTTATATCTTGATACTAATGATTATATTGAATCCCATATGTCTATATATTTTTCATTAAAATTATTAGTTACAAGAATAAAAGTTACATAAGAACTTTTTCATTCACAAAGGTCCATCTAGAAATCTATTTCTAATCATCCTCTACTAGATCTCTATGCATTTGATGGCCTGTGTCTGATATCCTTGGACTAATAACCCTTTCATTAAACTAGTTCTATTTTAAAAATGTTGACCAGCCTGTATAAACCAAAAAAACAACACAAACAATAATATAAAACTCATACTGATACAGTCAATCTCATTCTCTCTATTTATTAATATAAAATTGCATCAGTCTGATCTTATGATCATAACCCTTTCTAAAAAAATATTCTTATACCTAAAACAACTTTCGCTGGAAAAAATTCATATGATACCAATTATATAGAGTATTATATTTTATACATGGGTGAATAGTTAAAATATATTATGTATTGTGTAATTTTATTAATCGGTGCTCCCAAAACAGTAAAGATAGGAAATTGAAATATTTTCCCTCTCACCCAAATTCTAAATCTCATAAATTCATTTTAATTTGAAATTTATTTTAACTACTTAAAACCATATATCTTTTCAGGTGTCTTTTCAAAACATCTTGATTATAATTGAATTTCATATATTTTATAGTATAGAAAATTATTTGAAAGTAAAAAACATCTATCCAGAAATGGTTGTCTATAAAACACAGTCTGGAACTCTATTCATTATTTTTATTATCATAAAAAAATTGATATACAAAAACACAATTTCACAGTCAAATTTTCATGACCCAATATTAATAACTCAGATCATTAGCTCTTAATACATTGAAAAAATAAAACATGAACTAATGAATATATATATATATATGTGATTTATTACTCTATAACTCAAAGACAACTTTAAATGAATGAATACATTATTCAAACATCTTATGATTTTTGAAACCTAAAAAACTGATTGGTAAAAACATCAATAAGTCTCATATTTTCATCCACATGATTTATTAGTTCATCAGATCATCAGTCTAATCGTAATATGTCTTATGTAATGTTGTTTCTGATGATGCGTTGGTGTGAAATGATCATTTGATGGATTATTATAAACAACTTTTATGATGAATATTCTTTTTCATTCATATTTTTCAAAACTACACAAACTCATATATAAATCTTACAACTTTCTAAAAATTCTTCATCTGATGATTTTCATCATATGACTTGGATCAATAAAGTACCTTTGTAAAAATTCAGTATCTACCATCTGTCCAACCAAATTTTTCTAATAGAAAACATCAACATTTTTATCATCAAATAAATTGTTCATCTGATTAACTTATTTGGTGGAAAAATCATACCTCCTCAGAGATTAAAATATAACCTCATGAGCCTCTTAATATTTCTTTCACATTCTAAACACTACAATAACATAGAAATTATAAATCTTAATGTTATAATTTCTTAAAAAATCCAATGATTCTTATATGATTTGGTGTGTCTGATGGTATGCATCTAATGATCCGCTTCCAATAAAAAAATTGCATTTTATAAAACATAATCCAATTCATAATTCATGTATTCTATGAACATTTGGATCTAGTGTATCTTAGTCTAATGAAATGTGTTTAGAACACTTAAATTATGGAAAATATAGAAATTTTCATTTCTCATTTCTTTTTATAACTTCATCTTTTATCATGAATTATTAATGATTTTAAGGAAAATGAAAGAACAGAAAAGCATCATCTGAATTATGTGGGAGTTTTCTTTCAATTCCCAACTATTTATATCTCAAAAACATTGAAAAAATTATTAAATCTGATTGTTAACAACTTCTAACATTATATCAAAAATTCTCAATAAGTTATACTTTGTCTAATGGATCATTTGATCAATAATTTTATCGTAATCTTTGTCAAAAATACTTTATTGATCCATATTCTTAGAAATATATTAGTAAACTAGTTATAAACATTCACCAAAAAAGATTTCAACTTATTTATAAAAACATTCTATTACAAAAATTTAGTTTTCAACAAAAACAAATCCTTGTTAACAAAACATCACAAAGGATATCCAGGAGGTTATAACACTTTTCGACTGAGCAAGGAATTTTGGTAAGGGTTTCTTTGTCTCAAATTTTATTTTTAGATATATACACCCTGATAAAATTAATATGGTGTGATTAATTATTAATTAATTTATTTTAATGAAATCATTTGTTTTAAGAGATATATCATTCAATTTCATTAAATTTCATTTGATTCAAAAAATATCAGTGGTAAAAGGGGTTTTGATTACACTATTACTCTAACTGTAATGGTTTCGATTTCCAATAGTATTTTCAAATAAATTTTGTTTCAAAAATATAATATGTCTATGGAATTCCAATTATTTTTAAATCCCCTCATCATTTTCATTATATATTAATGTGTTTTTACATATCCCTTTAATATTTCATTTCCCCTTGACTCGTATTATACCCAAAATGTTTCTTGTAAGTTAAACTAACCCTATCTCTTCTTATTAGTCAAGAACTTCCATTTTTATATGTCTGTATTCATTGGATGATTTTGAAAATGTACTTTTATATGCATTAATAGTTTAATTACATCATTTTCTAATACATGAACATATTTTAAATGTTTTAAAGAAATTTTACTATTTTCATAAGTGTAATTTTTAAAAAAATGTAAAAATATCCTTTATTTAATGGTTTCATGTGAATACATCATTCTTACACCTTTTTTATTTTATAAGTATATTTCTCCAAGAATTTTCATGGTTTCTAAAAGAAATTATTTTCCTCTTAGATTTTATAAATACATTTTTTAAAATTATTTTAGAATATCAAGGATATTTTTTATTCCCAAAGTTATTTTTCTAAAAATCCTAAAAATTATTTTCCATCTAAGTCATTATCCTTGGTCAAATCTAATTATTGATTAGGGATATTCATCCTAAGTAACAATTGAAATTTTTTTATTTGGATAGTCGAGTAATTTTCTACTCACTTGGTGTAATTCCATGTCACTACATTTGTCTTGAATAATCATCTACTATATATAAATAAGATCTATCTATAAATTATTTCCCACTATGAATATCCTATTTTTTATATTATTGATTAAAGGGTGTTTACCTTGGTTCCATAGAATGGTTGATTGTAACACCAAAAAAATATAAAATAATAACATTGTATTTGATATAATATGAGAAATGAAACACCAATCATAAACAACCCAAAAAATATATTTCTTTAAATCTATTGTCTTTGATATCTTGTGGAACACATAACCCTGAGTCTAAATGAACCATAATATAGTATATCATTAAAAAATAGCCATTAAATTGGTGTGTATGATTTTTAATAAATAAATTATGAAATTTACATAGTTTAAACATATAAAAACAAATTCATCGGTCATCTATTTATTAGAAATAAATAAATATCAATTAAATGAGAAGAAAGTATTTTCTGAAAAAACATTATTTCATTCTAAAAATGGTTTATTTTCTCTTTACACATATAATTTAAAATTAATTACTAAAACTTATATAATATTTAATAAATGAAATTAAAAAATTTTGAAGTCATCATATCGAAATTATTTTAGGGTCAATTTTGTGTATTTTGTTTTGAAATGTTTCATTTTTTGATGAATAGTAAAAAAATAAAGAATTTTAACAGAAAAATACCTTTTTATTAAAAAAAATTAATAATGTCAAATTATTTTTTGAATTATTCTTAAATTAAAATTTTAAAGACCCGTAAATTTCAAGGGAATTCTTTTCTTAATTTTATTTGTAATTTCACAAGAGCGTAGTTTCTGATAGCACCTGATTCCGAGGCCCGGTGTACCCGGAATCATTTTTCGAAGTTTGGCTCGGGTACGTTCAGTGAACGGGCGAGCGGGTTTTTCTAACTTTTGAAACGGTGCCCAGAATCAAATTCTGAGGGCACTGATGAAATCGAAGCACTGGTACTTGCTTAGAAACGCCTCTTCTGGAGTTGTATTTGCTCAGGTGTGGTTTTTAATTTTCAGGCTTAAAGTTAAGAAATAAAGTAATTGTACGAAAAACTTTATTTTATTTCACTTAAGCCACTTGGAAGCCACTTAAAGTATCTTAAGCTGAGTTGATGCGGATAGGGTGCTATCCAAAAATATCCTACCCCCTTGGTAGGATATTTGTGAGGTGGGGCCCGCACGAGCCCCACCGTTTCTTTTCCGCTAAGTAACGCACCCGCGAAAACCCGTCATTATGAAATTCAACTAACGCGTATACTTAAATTCTTAACGCACCATTTAATTGGGCAGTTTTATTCGTGAATTAAATGGGAAGTTTCTTACGTTGAATTAATTCTACAAATTAATGGGTCGTTACTTACCTCTTATTCGTTTGTTGGCGTAATAATAAAAATAAGACCAACACCGACTTTTGGAGGATTACACGTTGAGAGGCTTTGACAGAATTCTTATGCCTTCACCCTTCTTCGTGAAGAACGCGAAGAATGCGAAGAACGTCGGCCTCCGACGAAGAACGCCGAACCCGTGGAAATCGATGACGCGACGCCGTGTGTCGTGACGCCAACGTTTCCTCTCCTGCGACGTTCTTCGGCGATGTTCCTTAATCCGTAACAAAAACCTTTGATCATCCGTTCAGGTGAGAGTTTCGGTTTTCTTTTAAATTTCCTTTGTGGTTTTTAACTCAAAAAGGATTTAATTATTAAAAATTAAATCTGTTGTTTCTTGGATCTCAGAGTTCGTTGACGCAACGCCGGATACCGCGACGATCGCCTCCTTCCGCGGCGACCAATTCCGCGAAGAACCCATGGTGACGACTTGACTAGGTAGGGATTTTATTTTGGAAATACCCCTTTTTATATTCCCGTGAACATTTCTTTAAAATTAAAGAACCGGATTCATATGAACAATTTTAATTTATTAAAATTGTTGTTTCATGTGTTGAATAATTCTCTCGTTGTTATTATCTAACGTGGAGGGTGTGGGCCAAACGAACACGGCCCGACAACCCTCCGTCGTTCTTCGTGGTTGTGAGGATTTGGCGGGTGACGACAAAACGTGAAGCAAGGGCATTTTGATGATCCCGCGGTGAAGAACGGAACCCGGGAGGGGCAACGGCACAGACGGGAAGGAAAATGGACCACCGGAGCAACTCCGGTGGCCCGCGGAAGCTGCCAAAATCAGGAAATCAAAGTAATATTTAAATTAAAGGAGAAATGAAAAGGGATCCTACATAAAATCGGTTCTACTTCAACAACGCCCAACCGAAAAGAATCCAAAAAAGTTTTGGGAAGCAAGAACATCCCCAAGGAACCCTAAGACGGAAAACCCCCAATTTTTTACCACCCTAGGTGTGAAAATCGGTCAAACATGTCCACTATGATTAGAAGAGAAGGGAAAATTAGGATAAAAATTATAAAGAAGGAAATGGATCCCTAACCATTCGATCTTGGAGAAGAATTACCATGAAATCACCTTGAATCTCACTTGGAGGGGATTAGAGGTGCCAAAAACCCCCATGGAAGGAATTTAGTTTGGTGGATTTTTAATGGGGAATCCAAGGGAAGAAATTCATATTAAAAAGAATAAGAAAAACCCAAAATACATTTTCATGAGTGGGTTGCATGGTTAGCTCACATAGTTTAAAGAACCATGTGATTTTCCACTGTCTAGCGCTTCGCGGGCTGCACACTTAGGTTGCATGGTTAGTTAATCTATGAACAAACTATTTGACCCCATTCACACATACATGTGTGATTAAAATAGCCATGATCTTTAACCGTTTAGCCTAAAAAGAGTCCCCAAAAATCACTATTTCACACCAAAACTCATCTAACTCAAGGGGATAAACCATCCAGCCAACATGCACCAAAAAAGGTGCCTATAGGAGTGTTATAAACTCTCCACTAATCCATTTTCTTCCCATATCTTCCACTTACAAGGAACGATGCAAAAGACCCCCCCCCCCCCCCAAAAAAACCTATGACACAAAATTTAAATCAATAACTCCTGAAACACCAAATTTAAACCCGGAACACCCATAACTTGATATAAATACTAAGAACCAAATGATAATTTGAAACAAAGCATGAATATGAAAATATGGGTGTGACAGATGAAGAATATGAACAATAAAAATTTAAATTAAATTAATAAATTTAATAATTTAATATAAATATCATATAAATTAATTTAAAGTGGGACCTGACCAAACTGCCATTGTGTATAATATTTATATCCTATGTAGGGTGAAACACATGTTCCTGAACTAAAACGGTCTCTGATTTCTCATATGACACACCATTTGAAAGGTATTACTTATTTATTATTTAAAAATATGAATAAATAATTAATTAAATATAATAAGGTATTTATCACATGTGATGTTCCAAAATACCCAATAGGCATAAAATTTATACTCTATCCTGGGTAATACCCCCATTCTAGAACTAACATTGGTCTCATATTTCATATATGATGCACCATTTGAGAGTTATTAATTTATTTTTTGAAAAAATAATACAATAAAAATATTAAATAAATTATTTTTATGGGCGAGCTAACCAAACATCCAATGTTCACAAATGTTATTAACTTCTTGGTTTAATCATCACATCTTGGACCTAACGGTGGTCACATATTTCTCGTACGATTTACTATTTGGGAAATATTTAATTATTTAGGATAAATTTTGCATGTGTAAAATAATATATTTTATATTTTTATTTCATCTGCACTAAAGCATTACGGGCCTTAGAATATCGCAGTAACTCAGCGCTTGACTCCAAAAATATTCTATAGAATACTTTATTGTGCTAACTAGTTTTTTTCCCTTACTCATATCCTTTATAATATTTTTATTAAGTAATTTTTATTGAAAATTATATTTTCACATAAAAACACTTAAAATATCAACATATATGTTTTTTATTGTGCTAAGAAATTTAGGATATTTCATTTATCCCCCTCTATCAGCTTCTCATCCTCAATATGTATCCCTAGTGGTATTTCTCAAACATCTCAAGCCACTAAGCTCAAAAATCAAACTCACAATCCCACGTCTCTTCCTAGATCTATCTATACTACCACCAAATCCATACTAGTGGTATTGTCTTTCCTTGAAACACCTTATCTCTCTGATCTATGATGCACAGATAAAACTCCTCATAATATGGATCAGTATCCAACTCAATATCCTCATAATTAATAACTTGTGCAAGGTTAAGTATGTACCCTCAAATATATCACCTAAGGAACACATTTTTCATACCTATATAGTGATAAGGGAGGCCCAGGAGAAATTACACTGCTTATATCCACTCGGTGATATCAAATTGTTCAACAAAACATGGTGTTAGATTTCCCTTATTCCCCGGAATTATATGATCCAAAAGAGGATTTAATCTCATAAAAATAGATATCCCATAGAAAACATCAATTTTATCCTATTATGGTTGACATATGATCTATTCCTACTATGAGTGGTGATAAATCTCTTCCATATCGGTTCCACTCACTCTGACGTCTTTTGACCCATACTGGGGCCAACAAATATTTCCTCACCAACCTCATGTGAACAAAGTTGTGAGCAACATTACCTAACATAGAAATCCTCATAAGGTGTCATCTGAATCCAATCATGATAAATGTTAAAGTATGAGAAATAAATAAATTCTAGGTAATCATCTCATGAGAAGCCAAATTATATCATTCAAGCTGGAATCATGTCCATAAATATGTGTATAGTCTTCTCAGACTATCTATCGGTCTGAGGATGGTTTATCGTGCTCAATCTCATCTAATCCCATATGTATTTTTTCAATCCATTCCATGGGTGTGGTGTAAAACGTCCATATCTATATGAAACAATTATAAATGGGACACCATGCAGGTGTGTCATCTCTCGGGTGTAGAGCTTTCTCAGTTCCACCACTAAGTGAGTCTCTATGATCGGTAAGATGTGAGTAAACATCATTAACTGATCGACAATCACCCATACTACATCACAAATAAATTTTTTCAGGTTAACATCATCAAAAATTCCATCAAGATGTTATCCCACTTACACATAGGTATTGGGAGTCATTGCAATAACCCATGAGGACACTGGTGCTCGGCTTTAACCCTCTGGTAGGTGACGAATCGAGAGATAAAACTAGAAAAGTCACTCTTCATCCATAGCTATCAGAAAAAAAAACCTAAATTCATGATACATCTTGGTCACACATGGATTTACTACCCATCTAGGGGTATGGTAATACCTCATTAACTCCAATATGATTAAGTATGGACTACTACTCTTCCATATACCAAGATCATGTCACTGTCATCCATCGACCATCTGAAAATTGATTCATCACTAGAAGGTTTTCCCTGCATCATAGAATACTATGGGAATGACTCATGAAAAGTATTCACCCTTTCCACAAGTAAATATGTGATCACTAAAGGGGAAGAATTCATAAATCACTGATCCTTAGAAGCATCCATCCTCTGGTCAGCTAACAAGCTCACCATGCATCACTACTCCTCGAAAGGTTTCTCACTAAGCTCACACTCTGCCTACATCTTATAGATTATATTTTCCCAAATGACATTAAATTTTCTTGATGCATACATCATCTCAATTTTAATTGCCCATAGATACTCAACCAAGTGCCTTTTCCTCAGTTTTAGGTCCCCTTGTGTAAATATATGTCCAAGTTTCTTATGGTCTTCATAAACAAAAAAATATCTCACCAAATAGATAGTGTTTCTAACACACAAATAATGGACCATGTATTTAGATCCAATTCATTTATAAGTTAGTCCCTATTTTGGGCTTGTAGATGACGAGACCCATTGGCTACTACCTATACTCTTTGTATTAAGAATAATCCCAGAACAATTCTGAATGCATCACAGTACACTGCATAACCAATCCTAGGATTAGGGAGTGTCACTAATAGACCTATCATCAACTGTCTCTTTAGTTTAGGGAAAGACACATCCCACTAGTCTGACCACCCAAATTTCACCCCCTCCTTTGTTATCACTATCATGGGTTATGATAGTTGGGATAAGTCTTGGATGAACCATCAATAACATCTTCTAAACCCATAAATCTCTTTATCTCAAACAAAATCTAAGGATGTGTCCAAGATATGACTACCTCAATTTTTTCTGGGTTTATAGATATACTAGTTTGAAACACCACATTTCCTTGTAGTGTTACGTCTTGAATCTTCAAGTAACACAATGATAGTTTGGCGTAATACATGTGTGCACAAATTGGACTTCATACAATCTAAAGGTTCCTAATATGTTTCTTTAGAGTCAGATATTAGATGACGATGTCATCAATAAACACTACAATTAATGTTTCCTGGTATGGGTGGAATATCTGATTAATGAGGGATTATAACACTACAGGAATATTTGTTAGTGTGTATGACATCAAGTGGTACTCATACAGTTCATACCTTCTCCAAAAATCCTTCTTTAGAATGTTCTCCTCTCTAACTCACAATTTTTGATATCCAAATCAAAGATCAATCTTTGAGAACCATCAAGCTCCAAGTATCTGATCGAAAAGATCATCGATCTTTGGAAAGTAATATCAATTCTTCACAGTCACCTGGTTCATCTTATGCTAACCAACAAAAATCTAAAGACTATTTTTTGCATTCTTAGAGAAAAATATAGGTCATCTCCATGGTGTATTACTTGTCCTTTTAAATACATTTCTCCTTTAAGTCATCAAATTGAACCTTTATCTTTTTCATCTCAGTTGGATCCATATGATATAGGGGTATAAAATTGGGTTGTGAACTTAGAATGAGCTCAATATCATCTTAACTATTCAATCATTTAGATTCTATAGTAGTTCACATATTTTCAAAAAGATTTGATCCCCAAATTTAGAATCATGAGGGAATTTATTTCGTTGGAAGGATGAAGAATGATGGAGTTTAAATTTATGGAATATTCTACCCTGGTTATGAACTCCTATGCTTAGGGAATGTGTTATGAGAATGAATTCTGGATGAAGAGGCCCTATTACCTATACCACATAGTAGGTTCAGAAGAATTCTCAACTGCATTATCCCACATTCCTAGTGGCTAAGCTGAAACCACCTTCCTTGAAGAATTATTTCAGCCCGCTTCCCATATAGTTCCATAAACTTATTCCAGGAGACATCTTCTATATTGCGGAGGAACCCACTTCCGAAAGGAAATTGATTCATTAGGATAAACACTAATCAGTCTATAGGATTACACAATGTTTCTTCTGATCAGTCTATAGAATAAAAAAATTCCTTAGACTATACCCTTAACCCAAGGTATACCACTCCTAAAACTAACCTTTTTTTTTATCCTTGCATGTTAGTCATAGTGATCATATATACACTAACACAAATACATTTTATTTTCAACTAATCAATGCTAATAAAGATATATCATGATAGCATGCCGCACAAATACATCACACAAGGAAATACAATCCCAAACAGATAACAGAAATTAAGGAATTTAATTAATGAACTACTATATAACACAACAACAAGTATATATATTTTATATGAACCTATGTTCCTAGACATGGTGCATTAACATACATGAAATACAATAATTAACATATAAATATCATGTGAATAACATGAGGTGATTTTAATCAACAATAATAGGAAAATATAAACTATCCACTTGATGATGAATCAGGGGACCAAAATATAGTGTTAGCTAGGAATTAACATAGTTCTCTTAACTAGGTCCCAATTATATTATCTAATACATAACCTATCCCAACTCAAATTAGGATAATAATAAGTTAGTTAGTCCTGACACTTTGATACCATTTTCTAATATCCCTACCCAAACCACAGTGTCTGAGCCAGAATGCCACATGACCTCTCACACGTCTCCCAATATGTAAGAGGATACTAAATAATAGAGAGGCTCTATGTCCATCAATTGTCGTATTATACCTTCAATATCATGTCATAGGATTGATAATAAATGATAAACAATATGATAAATAATAAGATTAAACATACATAATGGTAAATATGGCATATATGTCATACACATAAAGTATCTCCCAGTGTGGAAAACATAACCAGTGTAAATTATTAATATAATAAAATGATGATAAACTATAGGTAGTTATAGTGTCTTTCCAAGTACACCTCAATGTCTATTCTCTTTAGTTAAATATTCTACCATAGGTCCCTTTCCCTTAACCAAATCGCTACAAAAATCTATAAGCACACTGAAATACCTAAGTAGGGTTTGTGTATAAGAAACAGTATTACACCACCAATGAATCCTTAACATGATGTACTCAAATATAAAATTGAATGAAGTAATAATGATATATTTTTAACAATAATAAACATACAATCCAAAAAATAGCGGTCATGTGCTAACCAAGCCACCACAAACCCTTGACCATGCCTACTTCGAATACATGTTGTAAATGTACTGTATGTTGGTAACTATCCAAAACTACCCACAAGGATATTGGTGAGTCACTCAGAATACACAAGGCATCGAGTTAAAACAACCTACTTGGAATCTGCAAGGCATCGGTTAATACTCAGAATCCATAAGGCATTGAGTACTTATATCCAACCTCAAATCTACGAGGCATCGGGTAACACTCGAAATCCACAAGCCATCATGTTTCGGGTATCTACTCCGGATCCATAAGAGATAGAGTAGATTATAAGTTAAAAATAAATCATGTTATTTCATCATCATCATTGCACATCATGTATGCACCCCACAGGGAGTAATCATACCATGATGAGCACCTATCAACTATACGCATACCAGTCCTACAAATGAAAAAATGAAAATTCATAGTACGATAACAACCATATAACACATCATGATAAATATAACATAATCATATACCTCAATATGTAAATCAAACATCCTCATGTAATCAAGGTATAACATCAATCTGAAGGAATAAAATTATACCATAACATGGGATACACAGACATGGCACATCATTATAAGTAGGGTACCACAACAGTACATGTGATCAACATTGAACATGAATAATAAGAAACAAAGTACACATGGAAACATGTGTCACATAAGGTTCTCATGGCTACACACCTGTTATCACTATCTAGCACAAGCATCATATATGTCTACACATAAATCATATTAAGGTAGAATGTGTAACAATGCCCAAAATTCTAAATAACTTCCTACATCAAAGTCTTCGTCATTAGTGGAATAGATAAACCACACTATGTAGTTTGATACACCCCTTGTGGATTTATTATTTTAATCATCAACACCTCAATTCTCATGTTCTTCAAGGGTTCCTAGAACCAAAACCAGTTATTTTATATCCTAAAGAAATAAAATATAACATGTAATGATACATTCTATCTCCTAGATAATTTTCAAATTGTCCTTTTATAATTAAAATATGATAATTTCTCATAAATATTCATTTTATAATTATATATTGATAATTTCCTTTAAATTGTCCTTTTATAATTATCTTTTGATAATTTCTCATAAATTACGCTTTTATAATTATGTTTTGATCATTTATGTTCAATTATCCTTTTATAATTGTCTCTTGATATGTGTTGTCCTGTGGGGACAGTCATTAGTCTGATAAGATATACCAGTGAGTAAAAGCATGTGGTGTGATGGTAAGACAACCAAGGTTTTATAGGAGACCCATGGGGTCAGATGACTAGGTTTATGGTCCAGGGAAGGCTGGGTCATGATATTTTATACCATGATGCAAAGATTATTTAGAACCATATATTAATATTTTTTTGTTCCATTTCAAAATGTTTTTTATATCATACCATAAATCACAAAACAAGTTATATAATTCCAATATTTTCAATAATAACATTTAATTTAAAATTTTCAAGGTATTAAAATAACAAAAAATACATGCATGAAATGTACATATCACCCACCAACAAATATGGTCGTCAACATTGAATTGATCAAATCCCCACCGATTTAAAAACTTGAAATAGACATTACTATAAAGATAATATAGAAGAGTCCATAGATCAAATCTTGAACATGATACCATAAATCCCCGACACTAATTGTGCTAAAATTCAATGATCGATGTTGATTTTTCGAGTTGAAGCTATAGGTTGTTGAAGAACAATAAAGAAGCTTCCCTTTAGGGTTAGTCCATGATAAAGTAGGTCAAACTAAGATATCATGTCTGAGATTGAAGATGACACAGCTGCTACACTTCTCCAATTAATGAAGATCTCAAGAAGAGAACCATCTAGTTCAGGAAGCTTCTATTTTAAGATTGAATATGAAGATGATAAGATCCTCACCAAACTCAATCTATGATTCCAACATGAATTTAGCTTTCCATTGTCATAGGGGTGTATAGTTGAACTATGTAACGCTCATTGTGGGATGTGTATGGGGTCATGGGGATCCATGTATGGGTAACTCTAAACTCATGTATGGGGAACTTAAAACATGTGTAAGGGTGAATTCCAAATAAATAAGGGCTATAAATCAGATATTATGGTTATCACACATGCTTAAAGGTCATAGTGGACTTTTTTATGGGTAATATTACTCAAGGGAATTTCCAGAATGATCTATAAAAATATAAATGTTCTTTATAAGGGTGTTATTTTCAAACATGTGTAATGGTCATTCAGACTTATGTAAGGGTCATTATATAGTGTGTAAAAGTCAATGTATTTTTTCATAGATTTCACTGATGTTTTTATAGTTTCACATAAGGTTAGAGGATAATGTTTCATAAAGATAGATTTAGTACAATGACAATAAATTCATGTGACTTCCAGTTCACCAGAAAAGTACTGAAAATTATCATTGGGAATGTTCTGGAAGGAGTAAAATCATGATCATTTAAAAAAAATTATGATATAATAAAATATGATTCAAACCGGATTAGTCTCTACCATTATTCAAAATATGTGGTGATAGTCTATATGAAGAAGGATATCAAGTCTCTAAACTAATTCTTGACTTTTTAGTCTAAAGGGCATACCGGTGGTGCACACGATTTTTTTTGTTTTAATTACTTAGTTTATTTTTCTATGATTTTGAAGCTATATATTCAAATAATTTGTAGAGGAATAGATCAGTAATCTATAATACATTAACACTACAACACTCCTATACTTGTTTCACTTCAATGTATCCCTTAATTTAAATCTGACATCATACTAGGGAAGATGTGTTATTTGAATGAGAATATGGGATGTGATTTCTTCGAGGTGAGTGAGAAAGTTCATTCACTTGATCAAGGAGTTTGATTAACCATTAACTAGGGAGAATATTTAATATTTTTTATCTATTTAAGTAATACCTAAGTTGATTTGACGTTTCATACTAAAGGGAAATAGTTGAGGGTGTATGGATGAAAGATATTGAGAATATTCATTGAGTTTGAAAATTTAGAATAATTTTTAATGATGATACAACACTCAATAGAATTCACCCTAGTAATACCCACATTTATCACTGACTTGTGTTGTACTTTTTTCATTTCATATTCAATGATCATAAACCTAAAACCAATAAAAATTCACATCTACTTATTTACTTAATCTAAAAAATTAAAAATAAAACAAAAACACATAAGTGATTTGAAATAGTGACGAATCAAACCACACCTATTCCTTGGAAAATGACTTTGGTTGGGCCTATTCTAACTTCCAAGTTTTAATAAAATAATAATTCTGTTTGACCATGGCCCATGAAAATAGTGTGATCAACTTGGTTCTATTTCTGGGGATAAGGTATGAGTTTCCCTATCTCAAACACAATTGTAATCAGTTGTTTTATTTTTTCATTGTTTTGTGTTTCCTTATTTATTTCTTTCCTCCAAACTAGGATAATAACTAGTAAATGAAAATTCATTGATGGATCCACACACGTATACCTAGTTCATATTACCAAGGGTGGAGAAATACCTATAACTACTATAGAATAATTACTTTGGATGGGGAGGAATCCAAGAAGAATAAATCACTGTGAGTGAGATGAAATAATTCATAGATAAACTGACTTGGATAAACAAATATTCCACAATATAGGAAGAAAGGAAGAATAAAATACCCATCATTGGAGAGTTGATGAACCTACATGATAATGCTATATAAACTCAAATAATATGGGGGAAATAATAAGAAGTGGAACTAGAAACCATGTTCTTTACTCAAGAATAAATTTAAGAGAAGGAGGGGTTTTTTAGAATTGGATGATCTACAACTATAAACCATTAAACACATCAACCCAGAGTCAGTGTACCTTTAAAAGGAACTAAAAGTTGAAACTATTAAGGTAGAATATTTAATTATGTAACACCCCAATATTTTAAATTATGTCTCTATTTAAATAAATTTAATATATTTTATAGCTTTTGGTGCATACAACATGAAGCTTAAATGAGCAGCAATATACTAGTAATATATTTATTTTAACACCACCGTTATAAAAAAGTTGTTAAATTAGCAGGTCTAAAGAGGAATATTTATATTATTAAATATATATGAGTTTTATATTCCATAGAAATTTATTTATTAATCTTTAGTTAATAAACATAATTTTTTTAGTGAAATAATTTAATTCCAAAAATTAATGTATTCATTAAAAAGTGGTTTTCATTTATTTTAATGAGAAAACAAATATAATTAATTTTTTATATATTTGGAATGTCTATTTGAAAAATTAAATTCCTTTTGGAATAATAATATTTAAATTAACATATGTTGGAATTTTTTAAATTTTATGAAAATGTTGGTTTTTAATTGAATAGTGAAAAATACCAAATTTTATTAAAATGAATCCATTATTTGTATTTAAAAGTTAATTTATGATTTTAATTTGATCTAAATGTAACATAACTACTATTTAAAAATATATAATACAATTAAATAAATTTTACACATTATTATGCCTTATTTTGGAAGAAATACATTTTTGTGCTTAAAATGAAATTTTTAAGAAAACTATTTTTCATTGTGTTTTGTGGGAATAGTTTTAAATTATATTAAAAAAAATATGCCTTTTGAATTTTGAAAAATGGATTAAATATTTATATTAATTATTTTAAAATTTATTAAATAAGGCCCTTTTATTTTTGTCCAATATTAATAGTAACCTTTGTAGTTTTCATTACCACGGTAAAGGTTAGTTAGTGTAATATAAGTTAAAAATAAAATTATAAGGACTGTAGAAAGACCCTAACACTTTACCAAATTTTAATGGATGATTTATTTTAAACTATAATCATTCAAGGTTTGAATATATGAACATTTTTTTCATTAGTAGGTGATTATGATTCTTATAATATTTTATTTAAATAAAATTCAAAGATGTCACATTCTTGATATTAAAAAATATAACATCTTTAATATTGATTTATCTAGAAGTTATATTCGACTAAAAAACTATTTTGGAATATAATTGAATCTTATTCATTAGAGTATTTTATTATTAATTTTTAGTGAAGAAATAATTATCTTAAATACTTTCACAACACTGATGTAGAAATTATTTTATGAATGAAAATATCAAATAAATGATATTAAAAATATTAAAATAAATATAAATTTGAAAAAACTAATATAATTCATGAATTTTATATATAATAATTACATTTTATGGATGTATGAAAATAATTTTTTTGAATTTATCTTTTTATCTTAAAATTTTAGAAGTCAAATAATGAATAATGTAAAAAAATTGATAATAATAATATTTTAAAATAAATAATAATTTATTAAATGATAAAAAATTCTTAAAAATATTAAATTAAGCATAATGATTAACCTAAAACTTAAAATATCATGAATTATCCATTTATGGGTCATTTTTTATTTTATAGTAACTATATTAATCCTAAAATAGTAAAAGTTCATGTTTCCATGAGAAGAGTTAAAGGGATTAAATAAGACTTAAAACCAAATTATAAGGGTATAAATATAGTAAAAACATATGCAATATATATTTTATTAGGTAATTTATACCAAAAATATTATTATATTCTAAATTTATATGTTTGGATCCATTTCAAACTGAAAATTAATTTATATTAAATTACTATTTTAAGGAATTCCAAAGTTCCCCTCACCTCAATTTTAAAAGGGAACCCCTTCCTTAACTTATTTACACCACATTATGACATATATCATAACCAAGACATATTCATTTTTCTTCCAAAAATCCTTATATAAATTATATAGGTCCTGATCTTCCAAAAATACCATCCCAAGTGTTCATAAGAAGACATCTAAAGGAGGTTCGTCGAAGAAGAGGTAATCATCTTTTTCAAATCCTTCAAGTTTATTTATTCATATACATCATATTAATTTTTTTTCTATGATAAAGTAATAAATACATAATAATATATATTATGATATGTTATTATAAAACCATATTCCACCTTTTATCAATCCAATGAAAAATGTAATCACTATGTGTACATACATACGATTTACTGTCTCCACGCTTGGTATAATTTTTTTCATCACCACTTTCTAGAATGGTTGTAATGATGGAAATAATTTATGTATATGGTAAATATTACATGATATTGAATCAATAAAATTAGTATATCATATTTTTTCCTACCCATTAACTGTTAAGGGAATGATATCATCGCGTGTGCATACGTACCATCTACCATCTGCACGACGTGATGCGATTCATTTTCCATATTCACCATTTAAGAATAGTTATAAAAATATATTTAATGATGAAATATAATATTTATTAAGATAATATTATTATGGATATTATGTATCTATATGCTATTTAAAATAATCATAAAATTCATGATAAAACATGAAAGAGAAAAATAAGGAAAATAACACCCAAAATAGTGAAAATAGTGAAATATTACTGATGAATGGGTTATAAGATGTTATAAAATGATCATATAAGATATTAAAAATATGAATAAGGTTCTGAAATAAATTAATAACATGCTTAAAAACATTTTAAATTAGTTTTTAACAAATTTTATAGAATTTAAACCTAAGGTAAATTATTTCTTAACTCAATTTCCATATTTTGGGTTAAGCTTATACTCCAATGATTATGTCATGATATGATAGTGTGTGAAATTAATCATGTTTATATTATATTACATTTATATTTTTTATGTGTATTTTAATTTGATACACATAATTTATTAATTTTATTAATTTTCATATCAATGATGTGATATTTGTAAGGGTTTTTCATCTCACCTTTATTTTTGTGGGACTCATTCCTTATTCATAACTGGTCTCCATTGTGAGGTGTATGATCTTCCCTTGAATGACATTTAAGATAAATGTTAATAATTTTAATTCAATCTATATATAAATATTATGTTCTTTATTTTATGGGGCTTATGATTCAAATGATAACAAACTAGTAGGGATTTATTTCATAATCTCAATATTATTCGAGATTGTTTATGATTAGGTGTCTCTTAGTGAATATTTCTCATTTGTGTTCATGTGTTCTAAAAGATTTTCAAAAAGATGTTTTTATAATTTATAAATGTTTTTTAAATAATTTTTTTTCATTTTTTAATTTATTTAAAAAATATTTCAAAAATAATATTTATGTCATTTTCAAAACAATGTCCATTTGGATTTTATCAAAAAGTGAAACAATTATTTTTTTAACACATATAACATGTACAGAG
The DNA here is from genome assembly GCA_963277665.1 of Viscum album. Taxonomy (NCBI): domain Eukaryota; kingdom Viridiplantae; phylum Streptophyta; class Magnoliopsida; order Santalales; family Viscaceae; genus Viscum; species Viscum album. Next base: position 400,975,272 of record OY728136.1, on the reverse strand, counting down.
TTTCCATCCTTCCTGATCAATTAATTGTTTTAAATATTATTTTATTATTTTACAAGTTTATTTTCAAATAAACTTATTTACAAAATTATTTGTGAAATTTTAGTTTTAAAATTTTCATTTCAAAGTGAAAAATGATATTTTCCTCAATAATGTTTTAAAAAATATTTTTATTAATCAATGACATCAACCCTTGGAATTACTTAGGAATCATTGGGAATAGTATGTATTAATATTATCCTTATTAATTGTATATATTTTTTATAATCATTTTGAATAGGGATGTACAATTTTGATGTAATTCAACATATTACTCTAGATGGTTTATAGTTATGTTTATTGAATGGGGAAAGTGCTTACATTTCATATACTAATTTAATTACAAGTTCTTTTTTATTTTATTTTTCTTTCCTTTCATAATATGAATTAATTAGACTTATTAAGTGATGATAAGGGCCTCATATATACCCTTGATGCATCGACAAGTCTTATAAGGCAAATCAGTTGGCCAAATTAGATGGGTTTCTACCAACATATTTAAACGCCCTTGAGGATTGATCATGACAGTAACTATCTTGAGGATAAATCTTGACAGTAACTATCTTAAGGATATATTTTGATAGTTTATACATCCTTAATTATAAATTACATCATTATAAATTATGTTATTGACATTCCATGTGATTATTCAATTAGTATAATATCCATGGTTAAGTTTAATTCTCATGTGAATATTTATATGGCATTATTTGATCACCATTTATTAATATAATATTATGATAATGTTATTGATTAAATGGAATGTGTTTATTTATTTTACCTTTCCATATTTTTTATATTTTATTTACTCTTAGTTTTCATTGTACGCTTACCCTTATAGAGAATCTGAGCTCACTACTTATGATTTATTTTCCTCGGGATACAAGGAATTGTAATATGATTTTTATGTATGGATATACTAAGGGTAACAATGGAATTATAAAATTAAATACTATTTTGTATTTTATGTTATAATTTTAATATAAGATTCAATTATATATCTAGTTTACCAAGACTACTAAACTATTCAGTCCTTCGGGATGCGATTCCAGGTATTTAGTGCCAATATAATAATGTAACCACTAACTCTGTGCTACTGGAGTCGGGGTCTTTATAGTTGGTATCAAAGAAAGATTATTAGATACCTTAGGATCCAGATTTAGTGAAACCGGGATAAGATAATGAAACCACATGAAAGAATTTGGAAATGTTCCAAAAGAAATCATGCTTTTTTTAGATATTAGTTATAACTAAATTTTCAATTTACGTTAAGTGGTTCATGGATTTTTATAATATTTATTATGTTTCACAATGTTATGATCTAATATAATATATTCCATTGTTTAAAAATGTATCTTAGTTTATGTAATGAGAATCGTATCAATTAACATAATCCATGTTGGTATTTCCGTCCTAGGAAAGTTAAAAAGGATGGAGTTGGAGTTGTGATTGGAGTTGCATCTATAGTTAGAGATGAAAAAAATATAACTTTATTGGGGAAACTGACTCAGATTATGAGAAATAACCTTACCCATATAGAGAATCATTCTTATCCACAATATACTGTAATAATGTTATACTTCTTTATGCATCAGAAATCACTATCATTAAATGGAACTACGAATCCATTTGTACATGAGAAATGGAACATTTCATTAGAGATGATATTTCAGACATTGGGAAGTAATGAAAGGGATAAGGATTAATGGATTAATTTCATATCTTAGGGGATACATATAAATTGTGATCATTGATTAAAGACACTAAGTAAGAAAAATAAATAACAAACATGGAATGGATAGATTTTAAAGAACTTTTGTTGAAAAATATTTTTCTCAAGAACAATCAGTAGATAAAGAATAAAATTCTTAGGACCAAGAAAAAACATTGAAGAAAATTATACTATGTGTGAGTATACCTTTACTAGTTTTTTCATGAATTTTTTATACTACATATTAAATCCAAAACGTTATATGGAATATTTATTTTACAGGCTTAAACCAATAAATCGATGGGAACTAGTATCTCAAACATTCTCATCATATGAGGATATAATATTTATGCTATAATGACAGAAAAATTATTATCCAAATATTATAGTTCTAAAGGAAAAAATATAATAATAGAATGGTGGAGAAAAAACAGATAAATGGATGTAAGGAAAGAAGGATTTCTACACAACTTATAATATTGGAAAAAATCATCTTGGGGAATGGTTAAATAGATTGGGAGGTTGTTATAATTGTTGATATAATAGAAAATATTCTAAATAATGTAAATGAAATAAATAAGGAATTGATATTTAGTGTTTCAACTATAAGGATTATGTTAGTACTCAAATTAATGTCCCAAGTGTTTTCCTGAGCCGGAATGGCCCGAAGGCCTTCTTTTTTATTTTATTATAGATAATCCCCATTTTAATGGTTGAAGGGGAACCCGTACATGACCCGTAGGCCCAAGGCGCAAGGCTTGACATGACCCATAATACCTGACCCGAAGGCCCAGAGGCATACCATGCCCAATACATGACCCGTAGGCCCAGCCCACTAGAACTACCCCTCCCCATCTTATGCAGCATTGATTGCTTTTATCTACCCACCTGCATTGCTGATCGGTTAGCATTGCCCTATACAAAGCTGCACGGTGCCTGGTCCCGATGGCAGTTGACATACCCTCTCATTCTTCCAATCTGGTTAGCTATGCTTCTGGTGACTGCTACTGGTGCTCTGATCCTCATCTGGGGCCTTCTCTGTGTGAATTGGGCTACTTTATGGTCTTCAATGGCCCGAAGGCCCTGTGGCCCGAAGGCCTTTAATGGCTCGAAGGCCCTGAGACCCTTAGTCCCAAACCGGTGGCCCGAATGCCCAAATCAGGTGAATAGTCTAGTTGTTACAGTACCAAACAGTTCCTACTATAGTACTGCTACAGTAACCTAGAAATTCACCTCCACCCGGTTTTGAACCTGGGTCTCTTGGATGCCAAGAAGGAGCCCTTACCACTCAGGTACGGGCTCCTTGGACCAAGTGTTAGGATAATATAGCTTAGAAAAGGAAAAGAGATCATGGTAAATCTTATACTGTTACTAAAGTATATATGGAATGATTAAAGTATTTGTGTATTTAGATTCAATAATTATGTTGTAAAATTATTTAATCAATGAAATAATGATTATAAAAATCATTAGTATTGTACTACAATACTTTTTATTTAAGGATTGGGATTTATATGATGAATAGTAGTAGTAATCAAGAGAAGTGATTTTTTGTATAGTTGATCTCTTTCAAAGACATGATTGAGGGAGGATAATTTTAATATGTATTTGATGTGGAGATAATAATAAATAGATGCTTATGGTATTGTATTATTGACTATAAAGGTGGTTACTGAATTGATGGTTTATGTTACTTTGTGAGGATTACTAGACATTTTCATTTAAGGAATACAATGAACAACGTGAGATTTTATTTTTTTGAAAGCATGTAATTTTTCATTAAGGTTAAATAGTAATAAAGATATTCATATATTTTTTATGTTACAATAAGAGATACATTATATTATTTGTTGAAATTTTTTTGTTAAGTTGATTTTTTAAACATAGTGACCTTCCTTCTAAATTTTAGGTCATATGTATTTTTTGATGGCTTTTAAGGGTAAATACTTCTAGAATAGATTAAGTTGGACTTTGTATATTATTTTTTGAGGTAAAAGTATGATTTAACATTATTAGATACCTTGTGGAAACTATTTTTTTTGGTAAATATTTAAATACTAAAGGAATGACTTATGTATCTTTCATAAAATTTCTTCAAGAATAAAAGTTTTCTTGAATATACTTATCCATGTGTATAAAATGAACTTAAAATAGATTGAATAAAATCCAAAGTATGGGATTATAATGTTGAATAAAATCAAGTAATATTATTCTCTAAATTTAATTATCTAGATAGTGAAAGTATCCCTTAACTCTGGGAAAATTATTTTAGATACAAAATAATGTATGTTTACTTTTATTTTTAATAAATCAATGCACTTTTATCTAATCACATATTTATATCTTTTTGATTATTAATATTTTAATGACCATGTTCTCTTTTACTCCCCATCAGAACATGGTAAGTAGTTTCTATTCCATGTCCATATTTCCCCACAAGGAAACCTAGTTATTATTTTATCTGGTTTCCTTCTCTCATTATTTATATCTTATAAAGTGGGATTTTTATTAACCCATTTTATGATGTGACATTTTAATAAATGAATTTTTAATTATCAACCCTTCATTTTTGAAGTGAAATTTCTAATTATGAGGATTCAATTTATTAATATTGGGGAGAATGTTACACCCCATGGTTTTACTATATGTGTCTCTTTAAATAAATATAATCTCTTTTATATATTGTGGCGCACACAACACCGAACATAAATGAACTATGATATAGTTGTAATATTATTATTTTAACATGACCATTATAAAATAGCCATTAAATTGGAGATTTGGAATAGAAATAACTATATAATTAAATATATTTGAGGTTAATATTCAATATAAATTTATTTATTAATTATTTTTAAATAAACATGTAATTTGTTTTTAATGAAGTCGTCTAATACATCAAATATATGTTTTGTTCAAAAATTGAATTTTATTTCTTTCAATAAAGAAAGAAATATAATTAATTTTTGATACTTTTAGAAATATTATTTGGTAAAATTAAATTCTTTTTTGAATTAAATATATTAAAATTATATTATGATGAATTTTTTTAAATTTTATGAAAATATTGATTTTCTAGTGAATAGTGAAAATTGTCGAATTTTATAAATTGATTTCTTTATTTTAATTAAAAATTAACTTTGTGATTTAAAATTTACATCAATTTAAAATAAGTATTATTTATTTATATATTATATAATTAATTTAATTTTAAACATTCATATAGCTTATTTTTAAATAAGTGTATTTTTTGGTATAAAAAGGCATTTTTCTATAAAATTGTTCTTTGTTGTGTTTTGCGGGATTAATTTTAAATTAAATTTTAAAAATTATGTGTTCTAAATTTTTAAAAATGGATTCAATATATTGATTCATAAGGTCAATATTTATTAAATATATCCCTTTTGTTTTTTTTTTGAAAATATGAATAGTACTCTTTGCTATTTTTGTTGTCACTGTAAAAGGTAAATGTGGTAATATAGGTTAAAAATATAATGATAAAGACTTGAAAATTACCCAAAATCTTTTCCAAAATTTATTTTAAGATTAAATTTCATCCATAAAAAGTAATTGTATATATATGTGACAGTTATTTTCAATTAGATAGTGATTACGAACTATATAAAAATCTATTTAAAGAATAGTCAATGACATAACATTCAATATTTTCATAGCTATAACATTTTAAATATGGTGTTATCTAGAATTTAACTTTCGATATAAATAATATTGTAAAGACCTGTAAATTTCAAGGAAATATTTTTCTTAAATTCTTTGGGATTTTACGAGTACGCAGTTTCTGAAGGCACCTGATTCTGAGGCCCGGTGAGCCCGGAATCAATTTTTGAAGTTTAGCTCTGGTACGTTCAGTGAACGAATGAGCGGTTTTTTATATCTTTTGAACAGGTGCTCGGAATTGAAATCTGAGGGCAACAATGAAACCGCAACACCGATAATTGCTTAAGAGGACCTTTACCGAAGATTCGTTTACTTTGGAGGAGTTGTTAAAAAAATGTGGATTAAATAAAAAGTGAATAAAATTGTGTACAATTTTATTTATAATTATAAGGTGTCTTTATCCCACATGGGGGAGTTATCGTGGGACCCACTAACATCCTAACTACCCATGTGAGGATAAATGTGAGGTGGGGCCCGCACGAGCCCCAACCCTTTACATTCCCTAAAACCCCTTAAACCCCCCCCCCATTAAACCCCTTGTATTTAATTGGGTAACTCCCCACTCTCCCACATTAATTCATGCCAACACACACTTAATCAATTAAATGAATTAAGTGTTTAAATTTGTAATTTGAATGCATGGCATGTTTTAATAAAATAAGAGGAGCCTTATTTTATTGGTGGGTTGGTTGTTGTGTTGAGAATTGGAAGAGATATCTCTAGTTCCTTTTGAAGAACTTCTTCTTCAACGAAGAACGCCAACTCTCTGACGAAGAACGTCGACTCGACGGCTCGATTTCTCCATCCTCTTCCTCCTCTGTGACAAGGGAGGAGACAATGACGATGACGGAAACGACGCCATCATCTGCGGTGCTTGACAACCGCGAACTTCCTTCGAGGTATGGGTTAATTCTTTTGTTCAAGTTTTAGCATCGACCTTTGTTGATTAAAATATGGCCACTTTTTATTGTTATAACAAGAGGAGATCGGACCGCACAAACAAAGCCGATCCACCTCCCCTTTTTTTCTAGTTGAACACCGTTGACGTTTGAGGCGAAGGTGGCGTGGAGCCATTGCACCGCGTGGGGACGAAGAGGGCCGCGGCAGGAGCGGGTCGCGGCGGTGGTGCGTGGCGCCGTCGCGCCGCGCCGGTGAGGCCGATGGAGGACCGCGGCCGGAGCGGGCTGTGGCGGTGGTGCGCGGTGCTGTCGCGCCGTGCCGGAGAAGCTGAGGGAGGCCGCGGCCGGAGCGGGTCGTGGCGGAGGGGCGTGCCACCGTTGCACCGCGCCGGTCGAGCAAGATCCGCAACCTTAGGCTGTGGCGGTCCAGTAGGGGCGGCCGGCTGTGCCGGCCGCCGGCGTCTCCATGAGGCGGAACCCTGAAGGGTCCCACGGTGGCTCAACCGGCCGGCCATTAAGGTCGGCCATTTTCCAGAAAACCGGGGGGTCGTAACCCCCCGACAGAATTTTAGGGCGGACCCCACAAGGTTCTCTGTTTCCGAAAACAGGGGGCGTTGCCCCCTCTTCACCCCGCTCGGACAGCGCCGAGCCACAGCCGGCTTCCGAGCCGGGCCGCAGGCCGTACGGGCTGGGCCGGCCGAGCCCAGCCGGGCCGGGCCGTGACAGCCGCGGGTCAGGCCACGCCCAGCCGGGCCAGGCCGCGACAGCCGTGGGCCGGGCCGGGCCACGCCCAATCGGGCAGGACCGGACTCGGGTCGGGTCGACCCGGTTCGGGCCGACCCAATGGGTATTGGGCCGGGTCTGACCGGGGCCAGACCCCCTATTTTCGGACCAGGTTCGTTCAAACACACATAACTTGAGCTATGGACCTCTGATCGATGCACCGTTAGTTGAGTAGGGATCCTTGGATCGAGATGATCGTTTAGGTATATTACACTCAAGGTTTCGGTGAAGTTTGGGTATGGCCGGGTTGGTTCGAAACCGAAACCAACCGGGCCCTTGGAGCGGAAATGCTTATAACATAAAGACCGGACGTCCGAATGATGTCCCGTAAAATACGTTGAATTAATATTGGTGAGATAGTTCTTCTGGATTACTCCACTCGAGTTTTGGACGACTATGGATATCAGCTGAGTTAGAAATGAGCGGATTTCTAACCGGGCCCCTGGAACGGAAAAGTCATTATCTCTCAGACCGGGCGTCCGATTGACGCACTCTCTGTCGCGTTGAGTTACTATTGATGAGACTGAACTTTTTAATACATCAACTATGGAATTCGTGACAGTTGATGAATCGAACCCTTGGCTCGTGGATCGAACCCTCTCGGAATCGAGCGTGCTGTGTGCGGGAACCCTAGAGCTGGTTGCGACGACGATGATGACTGTACTTGGATCCTATGTGGGTTCGGCAGCGAGGATGACTGTACTTGGATCCTACATGGGTTCGGTAGTGATAATGACTGTACTTGGATCCTACGTGGGTTCGGCAGCGAGGATGACTGTACTTGGATCCTACGTGGGTCGGCAGTGATGGTTACTGTACTAGGATCCTACGTGGGTTCGACAGCGATGACTTCTGTACTTGGATCCTACACGGGTTCGGCAGGGGAGATGATTCAGAGGCTACATCTATCATCTCCACCATTCTTCGTGAGTATTATATCTATGTGAGCTGAGTCTTGACTTTCAATCATTATCTTTGATATGATTGTCTTACTTTCCTGTGTGGATTGGGTTATTCTTTCCTATGTGGACGGGGATGTACTTAGACTCGTGAGTTGGAGTAGAACTGGAATTGATGACTTAGGTATATGTATGTGCATATACCTAAGTAGAATTGGTTGATACTTCGTATTTGTATCTTTCCTTTTTGGTTTATCCTTTTTGGATTTGTGAGACCTTTGGGGGTCTCGGGGTCCCTATTTATTATCATATACTCACCCCTGCACGGGCTATGCCCCCACTATGTTGTGTTGGATGCAAATGACGGACAGCGCTGATCGTGGTTGAGAATTGTGTAGCAGGATGGTATTCGGAGGTGGACTTTCTGGCGGGACTTACATGGATCGGATGGACGGATTCAAGGAGCCGAGGAGACCATTTGTACCCACCCTTCAGGTGGGATTTCCAGGGACGTCTCGGTGGTTGCTGTTTTACTTTTCAGCTGTTGTACTTTATTTTTCTCAGTTGTATTGTACTTTCAGTTGGGTTTGTATACTGGCCCATTTACTTTCCAACACTTACTTTTTTACTCCGTTTACTTAGTGTTTACTTCAGCTTGCGTACTCTATTGTGATTGTTTACTTATACAAAGTCAATGCCTTCCCTTTTATTGGTATTTACGCCTTTGGTGCTAGTTGCCAGCCCCTGGCCTATGGAGGGCGGGCTTGGGGTAGTCACGGCATGAGCCCCGAGGACAGGTCGTGACAAATTGCTATCAAAGGAGTCGGTTATACCACAGAACTCAAGACTCTGATAATTTTCTCTGTGAAGCAATAGTGTTAAGGGTATTGAGTGTGGTTATCAGTCCAGGGAGTCCAGTGTTGGTGCGGTGGCCGACGTATCCATACACCAGGACCCTGACTTCTAATTTCCGACTCAGTGCATGAAAACATTTATTGAATGTGTGTTTCAAAAGTTTTATTTGTTATTACTTTGTGACAACTCACTAGGTATACTTTATTAACTGTGGCACACCTGTTTCTCTTCAGGATGGCCCCACAATGGCATCCAGATAGGGTTCTGAGCTTTGTGCAAGATGGCAGCCCACCGAGCGATGAGGCCTTGGTGTAGGGCCCCATTACAGCGCAGGCACCGGCAGTACCTCTACCCACCGAGCCACTGATGCCACCAGCCCCAGCAGCTGAGAGTGCATATCGCCTTAGTGCACTGCATGAGTTTCAGCGTCAGAGGCCGCCCAGGTTCGGCAGAGAGACAGACCCTCAGGAAGACGAGGATTGGCTGGAGGATGTTTTCTGAGTCTTCAGATTAGTAGGGACACTAGCTGACCTCATAGTGATCCTTGCGGAGAGTCTCTTGCACGCAGCAGTAGGAAGATGGTGGAGCCTGATGCTCCAGGGGAATGATGAGGCATCACTTCTTTGGATGGACTTCGAAATCCTTTTCTGCTTGGAGCTCGTTCCAACCACCCTCTGTGCAGTTCGCATTCAGGAGTTACTACAGCTGCGGCAGGGAATCATGACAGTAGCCCAGTACTCGGTGAGATTTACCGACCTCTCGTGCTACTCCACGGATATGGTACAGGACCCATTATTCTGGTCTCGGACCTTCGAGCAGGGACTGAGGCATGAGATCAGGGCTTCGATGATCTCCCTCAGAATTCTGACGCAGGAAGGAGTACTAGAGTGAGCCCTTCTTATGGAGAGCTTTCTTGTTGAACCTACACCAGTAGCGAGGCCTACAGTAGGGCAACACGTTGTAGAGTCTTCTGCAGCTGGAAGTAGACAGGTGTCGCAGAGGTCCAAGCGGACCAGTCCATTAGGAGGGTGACCTCAGGATACTGGTTTGGATGTGTGGGGCACACGCAGTAAATCCAATCATATGAGAGGCAGACAGTTCTATGCATGCGGCGGGCAGGTCCACATGGCTCATGACTGCCCGACCCGCCATACAGAGGAGCAGAAGATGGTTGAGGGACCACCCATGCAGAGGAAGAGGTTCGACTGTGGCGGTCCTCATGGAGAAAGAGAACGAGGTAGAGGATATGGCCGAGCTACAGGTGGTGGACGACGCTTCGAGGCTCTACCACCACCACCACCAGGAGGTCCACCCCGACCACAGGTAGCTGGCGGATAGAGGCAGGCTCAACTTCAGGCAGTGGAGGCTTACGACCACAGCACACCTGATATGATTCGAGGTACTATATGTGTCTACTCCACCCTTTCTTCAGTTCTTATAGACACAGGATCGAGTCATTCTTTCATTGTCACTGCCCTTGTTCGGAGCTCGGAGATTCTGACAGAGTCGTTTGCTCGATCCTTATGGCTAAAGACTTCTATGGGAGCAGACTCGACGATTACAAACTGGTTCCGGCAGTGTGAGCTTACTCTAGGAGCTGAGAGCTTCGGCTGGGATCTTCTTGTAGCGGTGTCGAGACCTTACGACGTCATCTTGGGCATGGATTGGTTATCTACGATCCATACTCAGATCGACTATATTAGGAGCAAGGTGCGGTGTGTCCACACCGAGGGGAGAAGGTTCACCTTCACCGGCGAGAAGGGAGCCTTTGCAGCGTAGGATTGACTCACGCAGAGGAGAGGAAAGTCGATCACCCATCAGTTGGCTAGTCTTATCCTAGGAGCAGTTGATGTGCGGAGTCTGAGTTTTCCTATTGTGGTGGAACAGTATGCGGATGTTTTTCCTGACGACGTTTCAGGACTACCTCCTCACAGAGAGGTAGACTTCTATATTAACTTATACCCCGAGACAACCCTGATATCTACTCCAGCATATCGGATGGCTCCCGCTGAGCTTCGTGAGCTACGGGTACAGCAGGAGGACTTGCAGGGCAAGGTATTCATTCGACCCAGTGTTTCACCCTGGGCTTCCCCGATTTGGTTCACCAAGAAGGTGGACGAGAGCTTGCGACTGTGTGTCGACTACCATCGCTTGAACCAGGTAACCGTTAAGAACAAGTATCCACTTCTGAGGATTGAAAACCACTTTGATCAGCTCAAGGGAGAATGATGGTTCTCGGAGATAGACCTCAGGTCAGGCTATCATCAGCTCAGAGTTTGAGACGAGGATGTGTAGAAGACAGCCTTCAGGTTTTGGTATGGCCACTATGAGTTCTTGGTTATGCCTTTTGGTGTAACCAATGCTCCAGCAGTGTTCATGAGTCTCACGAACAGGATCTTCCAGCCTTACCTCGATCATTTTTTTGTAGTCTTCATCGACGACATTTTGATTTATTCGACTACTGAGGAGGAGCACGCTTACCACTCAAAGGTTGTACTGGATACACTCTGAGAGCACCAGCTTTATGGTAATCTATCGAAGTGTCGGTTCTTGATTCTGGAGGTCCACTTATTGGGGCATATCATCTCTGAGGTAGGAGTTGTGGTGGATCTTGAAAAGATCAAGGAAGTACTAGCTTGGGAGCCACCTAGGAGTGTGACTGAGGTGCGGAGTTTCCTAGGTCTGGCTGGGTACTATCGGAGATTCGTTCCAGACTTCTCCAGAGTTGTAGCACTGCTTTCATCTTTGATGAATAATGGGAAACCCTTCGTGTGGTTAGATAGATGTCAACAAAGCTTCCAGGAGCTGAGACAGAGATTGACCAGTGCACCCATATTGAGGCTACTAGAGGAGGGCGAAGGGTACGTAGTTTACTGCGATGCATTAGGGACCAGACTCGGGTGTGTCCTGATGCAGGAGCAGGCAGTGATCACCTATGTTTCACAACAGTTGAGGAAGCATGAGTATAACTACGCTACCCATGACCTGGATTTAGCAGAAGTGGTCTTCGCCTTGAAGATGTGGCGGCACTATCTGATGGGTGAGTGCTTTACAGTCTACTCTGACCACCAGAGTCTCAGGTACATCTTCTCATAGAAGGATCTGAACCTGATACAGAGGAAATGGCTCAAGTTCCTCCAGGACTATGACTTTGAGATAGTCTATACTCTTGGGAAGGGGAACATAGTAGCTGATGCTCTCAGCAGGAGGTCGGGCATTCAGCTACTTAGAGAGGAGATAGAGCAGTTAGCCGCTTTGGAGATATCCTTCATGGATAGAGATGGGGCAGCCTTTCTACAGTCGCTCACAGTCACTACTCCACTACTTCAGCGGGTTAGGGAAGCACAATGTGGGGATGTTGATTGTGAGATGTGACGTGCACAGATATCCACAGGATAGGCACCTGATTGATTTTCTATAGGAGGAGAGAACGTTATCCTTTTCAGAGGACGTACCATGGTACCAGTTGCATTACAGGAGGAAGTGCTGAGAGAGTTTCACACTTCCCCATTGGCGGTACATCCAGGAGTAGTGAAGATGTACAAGGATCTCAGACGACAACACTGGTGGCCGGGTATGAAGAAGGTTGTGGTAGAGTTCGTTTCACGATGCCTCACCTACCAGCAGGTGAAGGCAGAGCACCAGGTACCAGCAGGCTTGGTACAGCCCTAAGAGGTCTCGGAGTGGAAGTGGGATGGGATATCCATGTATTTTATGATGGGACATCCACGTACATCCAGAGGACACGACTCTATCTGGGTGATCGTCGACCGACTCACCATGTCGTCCCACTTCCTACCTATCAGAGAGAAAGGCTCAGGGGAGAGCTTGGGATGCCTCTACATTTAGGAGATCATACGGCTTCATGGTGTGTCATATTCTATCATCTCTGATCGAGACGCTCTCTTTACTTCTTGGCTTTGGAAGGGGTTACAGGAGGCATTTGGGACGCAGCTGCACCTGAGCACCGCCTTTCACCCTCAGATGGATGGCCAGACGGAGAGGACCATTCAGACACTTGAGGACATGCTCCATGCATGTGTCCTTGACTTTGGTCACAGCTGGGAGGATCACCTACCCATGGTGGAGTTTGCGTACAACAACAGCTTCCACTCCACCATCGGTATGGCACCTTACGAGCCATTGTATAACCAACCTTGTAGATCACCTCTGTGCTGGACAGACCCTGGGGAGTCAGTACTCGTAGGACCAGAGATGGTCCAGGCTACGACAGAGAAGGTGCAGATCTTCCAAGAGAATATGATGACTGCACGGAGCTGACAGAAGTCATATAATGATAGGAGGTGGAGACCACTAGAGTTCGAGGATGGCAACCACGTTTTCTTACGGGTCTCACCTCGACGTGGATTACAGAGATTTTTCTGGGGTGGAAATTTATCTCCGCGCTTCATCGGACCATTCCAGGTTCTTAGTAGGATAAGCGAGGTGGCTTATCACCTAGCTCTTCCACCTCAGTTGCACCAGGTTCATGATGTCTTCCACGTATCTCAACTGAGGAGATACGTACACGACCCGATGCATATCATTGATCATGGGGAGCTGGACATCGATGACGAGGTGACATTTGTGGAGGACTCGGTGGAGATCGAGGACCGACAGGAGCGGTTCCTACGTCGATGGTCTATTCCTCTAGTGCACATCCGGTGGCAGCACGGGAACCTCCAGGAGAGCACATGGGAGCGGGAGGCTCAGATGCATGCACAGTACTCTCTTTTGTTTCCCTAGTTTATGATGTAGCTTTATGGGGACATAAATCCCTGAGGTGGGATTAATTTAAAGACCCGTAAATTTTAAGGAAATTTTTTTCTTAAATTCATTGGGATTTTATGAGTATGAAGTTTTTGACGGCACCTGATTCTGAGGCCCGGTGTGCCCAGAATCAATTTCTGAGGTTTAGCTCGGGTACGTTTAGTGAACGAACTAGCGGGTTTCTCTATCTTTTGAACCAATGCTCAGAATTTAAATCCGAGGGCACCAATGAAACTGCAGCACCAGTAATTTCTTAAGAGGACCATTACCGAAGATTTGTTTTATTTTGGAGGAGTTGTAAAAAAATGTGGATTAAATAAATAGTGAATAAAATTGTGTACAATTTTATTTATAATTCTAAGGTGGTTTTATCCCACATGGGGGAGTTATCGTGGAATCCACTAACATCCTAACTACCCATGTGAGGATAAATGTGAGGTGGGGCCCGCATGAGCCCCAACCCTTCACATTCCCTAAAACCCCTTAAACCCCCCCATTAAACCCCGTGTATTTAATTGGGTAACTCCCCACTCTCCCACATTAATTCTTGCCAACACACACTTAATCAATTAATTGAATTAAGTGTTTAAATTTTGTAATTTTAATGCATGGAATGATTTAATAAAATAATAGGAGCCTTATTTTATTGGTGGGTTGGGTTGTTGTGTTGAGAATTAGAGGAGAGAGCTCTAGTTCCTTTTGAAGAACATCTTCTTCCGCGAAGAACGCCAACTCTCTGACGAAGAACATCGACTCGGCAGCTCGGTTTCTCCATCTTATTCCTCCTCCACGACAAGGGAGGAGACACCGACGATGACAGAAATGACGCCATCATCTGTAGTTCTTGATAACTGCGAACTTCCTTCGAGGTAGGGGTTAATTCTTTTGTTCAAGTTTTATCATCGACCTTCGTTGATTAAAATTTGTCTGCTCTTTATCGTTATAATGGGAGGAGATCGGACCGCACAAACACAGCTGATCCTCCTCTCCTTTTTTCTTGTTGAACACCTTTGACGTTTGAGGTGAAGGCGGCATGGTGTCATTGCACCGCGCGGGGACGAAGAAGACCACGGCCGGAGTGGGCCGCGGTGGTGGTGCATGGCACCGTCACGCCGCACCGGTGAGGCCGAAGGAAGACCGCGGCCGGAGTGGGCCACGGAGGTGATGCGGGGCGCCATCGCGCCGCGCCGGAGAAGCCGAGGGAGGTCGCGGCTGGAGCGGGCCGCAGCGGAGGGACGCGGCACGGTCGCACCGCGCCGGTCGAGCAAGAGTCGCGGCGATCTAGTAGTGGCGGCCGGGTCGGCCGCCTGCATCTCCAGGAGGCGGGACCCTGACGGCTCCCGCGGCGGCTCAACTGGTCGGCCATTAAGGCTGACTATTTTCCAGAAAACTGGGGGGTCGTAACCCCCCAACAAAATTTTAGGGCGGACCCCACAAGGTCCGCCGTTTCCACAAACAGGGGGTGGCGCCCCCTTTGCGCCCCGCTCGGCCAGTGCCGAGCCGCGGCCGGCTTCCGAGCCGGCCCGCAGGCCGCACGGGCTAGGCCGGCCGCACCCAGCTGGGCTGGACCCAGACTCGGGTCGGTTTGACCCAGTTCGAGCCGACCCAGGGGGTATTGGGCCGGGTCAGACCGGGCCAAGACCCTCTATTTTCAGACCCGGTTCGTTCAAACGCCCATAAATTGAGCTACGGACTTCCGATCGATGCACTATCAGTTGCGTAGGGATACTTGGATAGATACGGTAGTTTTGGTATATTACACTTGAGGTTTCGGCAAAGTTTGGGTATGGCCGGGTTGGTTCGAACCCAAAACTAACCAGGGCCTTGGAGTAGAAACGCTTATAACTTAAGGACTGGACGTCCGAATAACGTGTCGTCAAATACGTTGAATTCCTCTTGGTGAGACGGTTCTTTTGGCTTACTCCACTTGAGGTTTGGAAGACTATGTATATCATCTGGGTTAGAAACGAGCATATTTCTAACCAGGCCCCTGGAACGGAAAAACCATTATCTCTCAGACCGGGCGTCTGATTGACGCGCCGTCTGTCGCGTTGAGTTCCTATTTACGAGACGGAACTTTGTGATACATCAAATCTGGACTTCATGACAGTTGATTTATCGACCCCTTGGCTCGTGGAGCGGACCCTCCCGGAATCGAGCGTGTTGTGTGCGGGGACCTTAGAGCTGGCTGCGACGACAATGATGACTGTACTTGGTTCCTACGTGGGTTCGGCAGCGAGGGCGATTGTACTTGGATCATAGGTGGGTTCGGCAGTGAGGACGACTATACTTGGATCCTACATGGGTTCAGCAGCGAGGACTATTGTACTTGGATCCTACGTGGGTCGGCAGTGATGGTTATTGTACTAGGATCCTACGTGGGTTCGGCAGTGATGACTTCTGTACTTGGATCCGATGTGGGTTCGGTAGGGGAGATGATTCAGATGCTACATCTATCATCTCCACCCTTCGTCGTGAGTAGTATAACTGTGTGAGATGAGTCTTGACTTTCAATCATTATCTTTGATATGATTGTCTTACTTTCTCGTGTGGATTGAGTTATGATTTTCTGTGTGGACTGGGATGTACTTGGGCTCGTGAGTTGGAGCAGAACTGGAATTGATGACTTAGGTATATGTATGGGCATATACCTAAGTAGAATTGGTTGATACTTCGTATTTGTATCTTTATTTTTTGGTTTATCCTTTGTGGATTTGTGAGACCTTTGGGGGTCTCGGGGTCCCTACTGAGTATCGTATACTCACCCCTGCATGGGCTATGCCCGCACTACATTGTGTTGGATGCAGACGACGGACAGCGCTGATCGTGGTTGAGACTTATAGAGCAAGACGGTATCTAGAGGTGGACTTTCTGTCATGACTTACATGGATCGGATGGAGGGATTCTAGGAGCTGAGGAGACCATCTGTACCCACCCTTCAGGTGGGATTTCTAGGGACGTCTCGGTGGTTTCTGTTTTACTTTTCAGCTGTTGTACATTATTTTTCTCAGTTGTACTGTAATTTCAGTTGGGTTTGTATACTGGCTCATTTACTTTCCAGCACTTACTTCTGTACTCAGTTTACTTAGTGTTTACATCAGCTTGCATACTCTATTGTGATTGTTTACTTATATAAAGGCAATGTCTTCCCTTTTATCTGGATTTACACCTTTGGTGCTAGTCGCCAGCCCCTGGCCTATGGAAGGCGGGCTTGGGGTAGTCACGGCACGGGCCCCAAGGACGAGTCGTGACAAATATTTTTATATATAAATGAATTGTATTCATCATATTAATTTATTTTTCATTTTTATAGGAGAAATTAGTACCATTAATTCTTGCACAACATAGATGCATTAACTATTTTATTATTGGAAATATCAAATAAATGATATTAGAAATACTAAAATAAATATAAGTTGAGATAATTAATGTCATAATCAAATTTTATAGAGTATTTTGATATGTTTTTTATATAAAAAAATATTTTTTTATAATTTATCTTGTTGTGTTGATATTTTTGAAAGTCAAAGGAATGAATACTGTCAAAATTGACATTAGTGATATTTTAAAATGAATAATATTTTATTAAATGATAAAAATTACTAAAAATATTATAGTCAACCAAATAATTCATATAAGATTTATAAATTCATAAATTATCCATTTATATAGATTTTTAATTGTATAGTACTATATTAACCCTTAAATAGGAAAAATCCATGTTTTCACGGTAAGAGTTAATGGGACTAAATAAGAAATATAACCAAAATCAAAGGGTATAAATATATTAAAAACTTATATAATTTTTATTGGATGAAATTATTTTGACCAAAAATAATTATATCATTTAAATTTACTGTTTGGATCAATTTAGAATTGAAAATTAATTTATATTAATTTAATATTTGAAGGAATTCCAAAAGTGCCCCTTAACCTCAATTATAAAATGACACCCCTTTTTCACTTCATTACACAACATAGATATATCTATATCAATCAATTCCTTACCATTTGACTTCCCAAAATACTTATTCAAATTATGGAGGTCATTTTTTCCAAAACTAAAAACCTTAATTTCTCTTAGAAGAGATCTAATGAATATTCACCAAAGTAGGGGTAATCTTCTTTACTGGCTATTTCAACTTTATTTCTTATTTTAAATCATATTCATGTGTTTTTTCCATTATAAAGTTATAACTATGATATCATATATATGTTGATATGTAATGAGACAACCATATTCCACCTTTTATCCATCCTAAGAAAAACTAAAGCACAATGCTTGTGTGCACACGGCTTACCGCATCCCCGTCATGGTGTAATGTTTTTATCACCACTTTGCTCTAATGGTTATAATTATGGAAATAGTAGATATATTTTTTAATTATTAAATAATATTGATTATATAAAATTAATATATAATAAATTTCCCTTCTCATTCACAATTAAGGGAACGATTCCATCACTCGTCCATATGTATGCCCTACCATCCCCACGACACGATGTGATTCATTTTCCATGTTCAACATTTAATAATGGCTAGAAAAATATATTTAATTATTAAGTTTTATATTTCTAACATTAATATCATTATATTTATGATTTATCTATATCCTATTCAAAATAACTGGGACATCCATGAAAAAAATGTAAGAGAAAACAAGCAAAATAATACTCAAAACTGTTAAAATAGTGAAACATTATAAATGAATGGGTGCTAAGATGTTATAAAAGGATGATACGAAATATTATAAATATTAATATTATATATTAATAAATAAATAAAAAATTTATAAAAACATTATAAAGGGGTTTTGAACACGTTTTAAGGAAGTAGAACCTTTTTTAATGGAATTCTTAACTCAATTTCCATTCTTCGGGTTAGAAATCTACTCCTTTGATTATGTCATGATATGATTATGCTTGAAATTAAATTTCATTATATTATTTTCTATTTACAATTTTTATGTTTATTTATATATGGTACACATAATTTATTCATTTGATTAATTCTCAAATCAATTATATAATATTTTTAAGGGTTTAAAATCTTACCTTTATTTATGTGGGACTTATGCCTTCTTTGGTACTTGTCTCCTTTGGGTGGTTTATATTCTATTCATGATAGAATTTTATGATAAATATTATGAATTTTATTGGGATCTACATATCTATATTAATTAATTTCATTCGTTGGGATTATGACTGAAATGATACCAAAGCTGTAAGGGTTTATTTTAAAATCTTGTTGTTATTCATGATTGTTTATGTTTACGTATATGTTGAGAAATATTTCACCTTAATGTTCATTTCTTCAAAAAAATGCTTTATATTTTTATAATATTTCACCATGATTCTTGAAATTAATTTTTATTCATTTTTACTTTTTCCAAAATGTTTTGAAATAATTCTTCATTTTGTTTTCAAAACACTTCCAATTGGGATTTTATGGAAAAATTAAAAATAATAGTTGTTTTAACAATCACATCATGAATGGAATTTTCATCATTCATGACCAATAACATGTTTTAAAAAATATTTTAAAATTTCCATATTTTATTTTCAATGAAAATTAATTTCAAATTTTTTGTGAAATTTTATTTTTAAAAATCGAATTTCAATGTTAAAAATGATATTTTACTCAAGAATGTTTCTAAACATTTTTTATTCATCAATGACATCAACCCTTTGATGTAATTATGAACCACAAGGGATATGATTTATTAATATCATAATTATTGTTTTTATTGATGGTTTATGGTCATTTTGACAGGGGATGTACTATTTTGATACCATTCAACATATTATTATGGATGATTTATGATTATGATTATTGAATGGGGAAATTATTTACTTTTTATATTATATTTTATATAAGAATGTTTGTGTTTTTTATTTTTATAACCTTTAATATGAAGAAGGAATTGAAATTATTATGTGATAATAGAGTCCTGATATATCCCCTTGATGCATCGACATGTCTCATGAGACAAATTAGTTGGTTAAATCAGACGGGGTTCTACGCACATATTTAAACTTTATTGAGGGTATATATTGATAGTAACAATCTTGAGGATCGCTATTGATAGTTTAGACATCCCACATTATGAATTCCATCATTATTAATTCATTTATTGATATTCCATGTGATTATTCAGTTATTATAATATTTATGGTTATGTTTTATCCTCATGTGAATATTTATATGGAATTATTTGATCACCATTTTTTCTTATCATATTATGATCAAGTTATTAATAAAATGGCATGTGTTATATTTATTTTAAATTTATATATTTTTAATTCTTTATTTTCTCATATATTTCATTTTATTCTTACCCATACTAAGAATTTTATCTCACCCCTTTCTTATGTTTTATTTTACATAGGATAGAATAAAGTGTACTATGATTTTTATATTGGGATATACTACGGGGAATAATGAAATTATAAAAGGATATACTATATTGTATTTTATGTTTTAAAATGAAATGTATGATTTAATTAATTATCTAGTTAAATAATACTACAAAAATATTTAATCTTTCATGATTGATTCTTTGTATTTTTGCCCAATATAATAAAGTAACCACAAACTCTGGGCTACTAGGGTAAGGTTATTTACAACTGAAATTTTCTTTCTCTGATTTTATTGAAAACCATTTTCCTATTGATATCAAAACTATTGTAAATGAAATCATGGAATCAGAAGAATTATTTCATAGATTTTATGTTGGAAATGAAGAAGAAGTGGATAAACTATTATTGAAAGAGAAGGTGGATTTCCCATTACCACCCTCATCTATACAAGAGAACATTTATTTTTCATTACACTTAGAAAATGTGCTACATGATGAAACTATAGAGGAAGATACCACTAAGCTATATCAATTAAATTTTATGTTTAGTAATTCTAAATTATCTTTAAATCTACATAATTTTAATTTTATAGTATCAACCCAACTGATTCCCATCTTTGATGACACTAACAAAGAGCCCATGGAAGCCCCTTTGAAGAGATAATTAAAATAGGAAAAAGTTAAAAAGGATAAGCAGAATGAAGAAGAAGAGATAGAGTATGAATTCTTTGAAAACCAATTCATATCGACTATGGAAGAATACCCACTAATGGCTGGAAAAACTAGAATAAATATTAATATTAATCATGTGAAAGAATTTAATGTACATCCATCCCTAGAAAATGTATAATGATCCCAGGAAATGGCTCAGGATTAAGATACTTTGAAACCTATAGAGAATCAATTACCCCATAAACTAAACAATCAATATCAAATATATGGGGTATTAAAGAAGAAGGATCTAAAATGGAATCTCATAAAGACATATAATAACAAGATGAAACATGTAAAGGGGAATATTTTGGCCTAAACTAAAATTGTATTCATTTCATTATTCTTAAATTATTTACTGACCCACATTTTGAATATTATGAATCATCATTAATAAATGAGATACTAGAATAGGATGCCACAATATCTTTGTTAGAGCCTAATGAGACACCATATATCAGCCTTTCATGCCCACCTTATAAAGTACATCACACTGATGAGAGAGAAAGCTTAAAGAACTCTATCAAAGGGGAACTCAAAATAGAATTTATGTTAAATAGTAATATAAGGAACCATATGTGGTAATTCCAATCTAATAAACCACATCATCCTTTAGATTAAAGATAAATACAATAATTTATAACTATGTAAATTCTAAATACAACCCCTATTTATAAGGGAAAACACAAATCATTTCTTCTTTTTTCCTTTCCCTTTCTATTTTCAATTTTATAAAATTTCTTATGTTTATAATTTTTAAGTAGGTTTTCCTTAAACAAAATTAATCTAGAAGTATAGATAAATAAATTCAATAAGAACTCTATAAAATATCTTCACTCAAACTGGTTGGAATGATAACACTAGGTTATACCAATCATTTTGCATTGTTAATTCACTATAATTTTTTGACATGTTCTCTATAAAATAATTGGATAGTGATGAAGATGGAGGGTGTTCAATACTATTATATTTGTTTAAAATTTTTTAAAATAAATATTTTAGAAAATTTAAATTAATTTTTTTTTCTAATTTTTTTTGAATTAAAAGAAAAATAAATTTTATATACTACACATAGTGTTTATACAGTTTTGATTCTTTCAACTTTCCTGGATAAAATTTCTACCCTTCCTAGTTTGAATTTCATAATAGAGTTATGGTAGTCCGTTGGTTCTAAAATTGTAGTATTTGGATGATTTATGAGTGATTTGACTACTACTTTCATTGAATTTTGTTCTTAAAACCTAGAAAGGGAGTGTGAGTCAAAAGATATTTGTGGAATCAAAATTATAACATGGGGTGAATATAATTTTAAAATGTAATCTAAGGTATCATATACTTTATTAAAGAAGAAATCCATTGGGTGGAAACTCAAAAAAATATATATATTTCCTTTGACCTAGATTAGAAAAGGGAAATTGGAATCCCAATATGAATCTCGAAGACATTGGCACTTATTGTGTGAGTCTAATCCCTCTGAATATATTTCCAATAAGTTATTTTTCATATTTATCTAAAAATACAAGGCTAGGAAAAATTAAATTCAAAAAAATTAATAAGTTTATAATATTAAAAAATTAATTCATTTAACTAAGGTTAATATTTAACGTCGATGAAAAGGGGGGGAATTGACTTATAACAAATTCATTTGAGTTGTATCAATAAAGTGGAAAATTATATTATGGGTTAAGAAAATTTGAAGAGAGAGATAAATGGATGTTACTTTAATTAAAACATTTATTCCACTATAATATAATTTGATTCCCACCTAATCATGGAACTTTTATTGGATTAAATCGATTATGTGTCTTGATTCATTAGTGAAGCATGATAATTCTAGTAGCTAGAGAATCTGTTTTTCGTTTCAATTATGTCATGTATATTTGAATCTAAGAATTATGAATCATTTTTTATTTTATTAAATAACATTCAATGTTAAAATTACCCAATATTCAAATAGTTCATGTGTGTGGGAGTGACATGAGTTGGAAATTTCAATTTATTTTTCTATATTTAAACATTAATTACCACTAATTTAATCAAATAACATGAAAATTTGTATTTTTTTACTTTTTAAATTTTATAATTAATTAATAGATGTTTAAATTACTGATTTTAATTTTTTATTCATCCTTGGAATTAAATTGATATTCCATAGAAAGATTTTTTTGTGAATTTTAATTATGAATTTTGGAAATAAATGTTTTTTAATAATGAAAATATTATGTTTCAATAAATTTTATTTTAATTCGGTTGATTATAAAAATGTTTTCATTGTAAATTGAAATGAAGGTGAATGAAAAATATTTTCTACCATCAAAAAGGATTTCCTTCTACCACCAGTTAATAACATTCTACCATCAGCCTATTATCGTTGGCCAGTTGCCATCTAAAGGGAATCTTCTTATACTGTAAGAAGGGGAAAATGATACCACAAATAATAAAATTATATACTACCTACATCCACATTTTCTACTTAAATATTACTTTATAAACACTCCAAAAATGTTACCCACATCTCATACCACCCTATTTCTTCTACCACCCCTCTTCTACTACCTCAACCACTCACCCCACTACCACTCCCTTCCGCTAGGATCCACCTCTATTATTCCACCGAACTAATAAAAGATATAATTAATTGAATGTAGATAAATACCATAAATTTATAATATACGATTATGATGATTGGGGAGGAATATTGGACTCACCATGGAAATACCTCATTGACCCATACTGATGTCAACACGAAAGAATTAGAACCCAACCTTAAAGAAGATACCGAGTTGTTGGGAAGCCATACACAAATAATCCATTGAGCCAGGTCAATCAATGATACTGAAAATGTAAACTCTATATGAAGCTTGGGTTGAATGGATGAATTTTATTACAATAAAATAGTATAAATATGATCTTGTGATAAATTAAAGTCACACAACTAAAGGAACCACTGACCAACTAAGTGAAGGAAAATCCTTGTCTGAAGTTTGATGGAGACAAGATCAAATACCATGTCCGTTGTGAAAAAAATGACTATGGTTACTATTTTTAAAAATTATAGGATTATGAATGAAATTATATCATAAAATGAAATAAAAAAAGGTGTTTTAATGAATTCTAGGCCTTATTACATTAGTTTTAACCCTAATTAAACCATTTTACCTTTTCTGTGGTTACTATTCATAATGACCAACAATTAAAGCGACCTATTTACAAAAAATTTCCTTATAATTTCAAATATGGAATCTATTTTTAAATATTCCATTAATATTATTAGAATAATTTAATTCAAAATTAAACCTGCAAAATGTGAAAAAAATAGTTTTTCAGAAAAATGAATTTCAATTATAACAATGTTTTTATACCAAATCCAAGTATAAAAATCATTATATATATTATAATTAAAATATTTTCAATAAAATAAAACAAATTAACTTTCAAAAAAATAAAACATAGGATTTTAAATTTTATATGCTATAAAAGAAAACACAATTTCCAATAAAAATATGTATTTTTACTATTTATTGAGAAATTAAAATTTCCCAAAAATTTTCAAAATTTAATATTAAGAGAATTATAAATGTATAAATAAAATAATATAGTTAATTTTTCAAATCTTAAATTCTATAATTTTTTTGTCATGTTTTTAAATTAAACCATATAATGTATGAAAACTCAATATGTTTCGAAATAGATATATTTTCTCTTTTGGATGAAAATTTTCCTAATATTATTATCACCAATATAACTCTATAAAATATAATTAATGAATATATAAAAATTATTCATCTTAAAGTTACATGGGTTTTTACATTATTCTCCCTATTTTTAAAATTTATCCTCATAGTTTTATTCATTACTTAAAGAAGTGGGGATATCTTTATCTCATAGAATTTTTAGATTCTCATGTTACTTTTAAAACCATATGTTTTTCCCAATAAAACATAACCTATTGAATCACCTTATTTTATAGTAAATTCTCTCTAAAGTCAATAATAATATTTTTATATTCCTCAAAATAAGGGTTATCTTCCAACTAAACAACTTTGGGTCTCAAAACATAAGATACATCTAGTGCATATTTTCTTGACAACAAAACATGAAATACATCCTGTACATTGGATTAACATGGAGGAATAGACCCTAGATAATAAACTTTCCAAAATTTGTCTATGATTTCATATGGTTGAATAATCCATGGACTGATCCACCCCATTTTAGAAAAAACACGTATCAATTTTCCATAGAGATTCTTTAAGAAAAACATAACCACCTACCTCAAAAGAGTGATATTTAATCTATATATAATCATAGCTTTTCTACTTATATTGATCCATCCACATTTACTAATAAATAATATGCACCTTTTGAACCATAACTTGTACCAATTATGGTCCCAACTAGTTTTTTCCTCGACTTCATCACAATAACATGGGGTCTAACACAACTTTCTATATAATGCACCAAAAGCTACAATATGTATACTAGAATAAAAAATATTATTATAAGAAAATGCAACCAAAGTTATATGTTAGTAAAAACCCCATGAATGTCTATTAAAAATCAAATAATATACTCTAATTCTTGAATCATTCCCTCTGATTATCAATCTTACTGAAGAAGATAAGTTTTAATGAAATTTAATTCAACACCCAATCACTTTGGTATTCCTTTACATATATTATAGGATAATTTGGGATAATGATCAGACAAAATGGGAATATCTAATCCATGTAATCTAATTATATCTTTAACATAAATTTGAGAAATTTAATCCAAGGACATACTGCCTAAAGTGGGAATAAAATGAGTAGGTTTAGTTAATAGATAAAAAATTGTGCATATTGTGTTATTAACTTGAGATGTATTTGGTAATCCCACCACAAAATCATGGTACATGTTATCTCATTTTTATTTTTGAAATAAGAAATTATGAATGATTCACTTATATAATTTTCATTTTAATTTGACCTTTTTATTGTAAAATATTTCATAGTAAAATCAGAAATATCATTACTCACTTGTTCCTAATGAAAATGTTCCTAAAGGTTTCTATACATTTATTTTCCAACCCGGGTGAATAGAAAACAGATAAATATGAGCATCAATCATGAGTTATTTCATGAAATGGGGGTCACATGAAACAAATAACCATTTATGAATCTAAAAACAAATCCTTTTTCAACATTAAGTTTAATAAAAATTCCTTTATTAACCAATTATACCTTTTCTTATAACTCACATTCTTCCTTTTAAGATTGATTAATATTTTTGGATAGATATGACTTTACTGACACCTAAAAAATATATGGAGTTCCTATATATATAATTTTTAAGTTAACAATCATTAAATTATTAACCAAAGTATCATGTTCCAAAAATAAGATATTTAATGTAGAATTATATTTTTGAATAAAAGAATTAAATACTCTATTAACTTTACTTTAATGGTAATGAATTTTTTAGTCATAATCTTTTACCAATTACATCCATCTTATTTATGTCATTTTCAACTCTTTCTGAGATAATATGTACATAAATATTTTATGATCATAAAATTTTTCACATGTAACTATATATAAATAAAGTATTTAAATTTTAAAAGAAAACACTATAAGATCCAGTTCAAGGTCATATATAGGATAATTATTCTCTTGAGTTTTTAATTATCTAAGATAACAATCAGTTTCCAAGTCATTATATAATAAAAAACATACTATTCCATTCAATGAAACATTTTTGTGTATTAAAAAGTTACCATTTCAATATCAAATTCCCAAATCTTGTGCATTCACAATCCTTATTTCCATTTCTTGGAAACATTAAACACATTATTTTTACTTGATGAACCAAACATCTTTTCATGTTTACATGGCTAGTGGTCTTGATAACCACGTAAATTGTTCCAAAAACTATTTCTAACACACTTATAATCTTAGAAAACTATGAATATTTATATCAATTATAGGTCTTTTCCACTCATCAACCACTTTATTTTTAGAAGCCTCAATAGTTATGCCATATCCATTTATAATATGTCCATGGAATGAAATGTTTTTTAACTAATAATCACATTATCTAAATTTTTTAATTAAATTATTTTCTTTTATGGTTTTTAGAAAAATCCACAGATGTTTCTCTAGATCCCCAAAACTTCTAGATTAATCTAAAATAACATTTATAATCACAGCTAAAAATTTATAAAAATATTTATGAAAAACTTTATTCATAATATCTATGAATCTAGCTGGATCATTTTTCATTTCATAGGGCATAACCAAAAACTCCAGATTCCCATTACAAATATGAAACACTAACTTAAGGATGTCATCCACATTCACCATCAGATGATGGTACCTAGATCTGAAATCAAATTTCAAAAAATATTAATCTCTTTATAGATGATCACACAAGTCATTGATATGAGGCCACAGATACTTATTCTTAATAGTGATCTTATTCAATGCTCTATAATCAATGAAAATCTTCAAGTGACCATATTTATTTTAAAAAAATAAAATAGTATCTCTCCATGGTGACGTTTTATGACACATGAAACCTTTATCGACAAATTAATGAAATTTACTGTGCAATTTTGGACGTTCTACCTAAGCCATTAAATAAGGGGGTTTTGAAATGGATTATCATTTAGTACTAATTCAACCATAGACTCACTTTCTTTATTTGGTATATTACCTTGAAAATCATCATGAAAAATATCCATACATTATTTTATAACCAAAAAATCATTAATATGAAGAGTTTCCATATCTTCAACAATATAACAATGGTAACATTAATTTCAATATTTTAACAGTTTATAATCTTTTTAATATCTTTTCAATGGAATAAATTTATTATTATATTCTAAAGGAATCTTATTTTTGGAAAATAACTTCTTTGGATATGTAATATATCTTAGTATCATAAACTAAAAACCAATATATACCTATAATAAACTCAAATTCTATATAGGTAATGATAATAAGTTTTTTAGTAAAACCCCTTCCACATATGATAATGGAAAGATCATTAAATATTCTAGTTGCCTTAATACTACCCCTATATGTTTTTACCAAAACTCTTGAAATTAGTTATTGGGGTGAATTTTTTATTTTACCAACAAATTTCTATAAAATAATATAATTTAAAGAACCAAAATTACACTAGAAATTAGCATAAAATAAATAGACATTTAATATACCTATTACCACTTCATTAAATGGCCCAACATCAACTGAATTAGTTGAAAATTATTTCACCACAGAATTATACTTATAGTATATCTATTTCCCATCATTCATGATCATCTTTAGATATGCATCTACATAATGACCTATCTCATGGAATTTTAAACACCTTACACATTGTTTATCAAAATTGTAATTACCGCTAAAAATCATTTTCCCTGAAATAATGATCCATATTCCCAAACATTGCACATCAAAATAACTTCTTATATTTTTTATTTAATTACCCATGGGTCTTTTTACCACACTTATCATATACTAAAAACATTTTTATCTTTCCTTCATATTTCTTTGATGGGTTATTTCCTATTTCCTACCACATGGACCTATCTTTATTCTTATGTTCTTATAAAACATAATCATAAGAAAACTCTATTTACACATTTTCAGCATAGTGAACAAGTTTTACATTACATTTAAATTTCACAAGGGGTAAATAATATTCGATATTTTGGATTTAATCATGAATAAAATATTAATTTTTTCTATCAAGATTCCAGAAACAATTTATGGAATACCTTTCCAACTGGGTGAAGTTTTATTTATTTTCATCCAATAAATACTCCTCCTTTTTCATCAATTACAATAATTTTTTTCATTATAAATTTAAAAAAATAGTAAAATATTTCTCAAGGAATATATTCTTAAATTTATCCCATTTCGTAGTGTCAATTTCTTCTCTTTATCTAGTATTCTTAACCATTAACCACTATTGATCTTCTTCACCTTAAGAATGAAAAATATAAATATATACCTTTTGATGATATGAATGACCCATGACTTCAAATATCTTTTCCAAATAATTAATCAATTCATCATCTACCATGAATATAAAAGACACACTTACTATTATATTGTGATGTCTCAAAAAATGATTCATTATAATCATGTGCCTCTGTGGTTAATCGTCTTTCCCTCTAACATGGATTCCACCAGCATTTATAAACTATATCAACTGATCTATCATAGAAAAAACTGATCAATTCCAATTCCAACCATTCCAAGTTTCATATTTGGAAGGCTAATGTCATCATAGTACCATCCTAATCCATCTTCCCTATTTTATTTATAGAAAAATATTCATAATAGACATATTTAAGATAAAGAAACAATGTAATTATTGTGTTTTATGGAATAATAACCATAAATTATAATCTCTAAAGGGTACTTAATTTATCATAAACTCTAACATTATCTAAATCTTTCCTATAATAATGACTATAAGGACTCATCCAAAAAAATTTGATAATATAGTGTTTTATGTCAATAATTTTTTATCTTACATTTCTAGGATCTTTAAGGCTTAATGTTTTAGAGAATTATGTCATCGTCATTACATAAATAAATATTATATCACGTGGTGGACTCTTCAACTTAGTATCCATTTTTTCAATAATATAATGCATTTAAGATATAAAAAGCTTTTTATTCATGACATATATTCAAAAAAATTATCTTTACTTCATCATTGTCCATACACATCCTTAAAATCTAATGAAACACATTTTGATACTTGTAATGAGCATAAAAATATTAGTAAGGGACATATAAAAGGAATAAAAGAAACATATTACTCCAATAATTATTATAAAAAAATTATTTTTCCAAATTAACATTGGGATCAAAATTAAGAATTTCTTACCCAAGAAATCAACTTCTATTTTTGAATATTCTCTTGAAACATTTAATAATAAGTCCTAAAGAGTTTAAAAATAAAACTCATAATGTTATCTCTTTATTCATGGAGAACTCATGAAAACTATATCTCATAGTTATACATTTCACCCTTTAGAAGTAGAAAATACTTTCAATTAAACATAATATTGTTATATTACCTTATAATGTCATAATATTTCCATAAATATAGACAGAATACATAGATAACCCATGTAGGAAGTGAGTGAAATAATATTAATAGAACACTAACAAGTGTAATAACCAATATGTTTTAATGACAACATATTTATTCAGATAACATAATCATTACCCAATGCATTGGGGGGATATAATGGACAATCTTATCCTTGGTTTATTATGGAAGAAAAAAACCCATGATTTATAATGGAACAACCCATCCTTGTTTTATAAAATAACCACCCATATTTATAAATAATTCCCAAGAACATTAACAATATAATACCATATAAATTCTTAAATTTTCATCATCATTTTCATAAAAATATTCTTTTCACTCATAAGAAAACATTTCCAAATATTGAAATATCAATTCCATTTAAAGCACTTTTTAAAAATACCCAAGAAAAAATGAAGTATGGTTTTTATTTAAATAAAACATAAAATATTATAAAGGAATTAAAACATAAAATAATGTCTATGGAGGTGGGAAAAAACTGTTGAGATCATATACATTAAAATTGAACATTCATTTTGTATTTTATCAAACCATTCGATAAGAAATACATAAATATATTCCTTTTGATAAATATTGAATGAAAATAAAAAATTGGCATAAATGTTCCTTTATAATTCATTAATTTCAATATAGATATGTATTTCAAATAATTTTATGAAAATGGACATGAAAGAAAAATATTTAAAAAATAAATCTTTAAAACAATTAAAATGAAGATTTTAATATAAATAGTCCCTTACATTGAGTTTAAATCAACATGTAAATTATTTATCCTCTTGAATAATTAAATTATGTTAATTATTTAATTTATTAGTAGATTTTTTTAATTTTATTATTGTTTTTATTTTATTAGGAGTTTATAATCAATTATATAATTATTTAATTTTACGTCAAATGTTTTGATGATATTTGGATCATATGTCCAAAATGGCTTTAATAAGTTAACTATGCTAAAATTGGAAATTATTAAATCATCTCTAGATTAATAATAATAAAATAATTATCATTTTTATATATCAATTGTACTTTTTAAACCAACAATGAAATATATTTTTGAAAAATGAACTACATTATAGTAATGGAGATGATAGGTTGTACATATGCACGAGTAACGTTTACATTTTTCAATGAACATGATGTACATAAGGTAAGTATTATTTTATACTTCCATAATTATTATTAATTCATAAAGGGGATATTATTTATTTAAATAAACTTATATGTACTAGTCATGCAATGTGTTAATGAAAAATGAATCACATCACTCGTTGGAGGAGGTACTCCACATGTATGCACGAATGATGTTATCATTTCTCAATAGATGGAAGAATAAGAAATTATATTATATAATATCATTATAGAAAGATAAATATGTTATTAATATTATATATATTTACATTAAATACATCATTATTATCATACTTTATGGGTGATGATGGAAAATAAATAACTCTGTTTATGAGAAAGTAGTCCACCATACATATGAAGGACAGTTTCATTTTAGATTTGATTGAAGATGGAAATGGATATAGGTTATTAAATTAATACAATAAAAAATAATTATATGTCATATACTAATTTTTTTATCATGGATGAAGAATATTTTAAGGAGTTATAGAAAGAAATAAAACTAAAACATTTGATTAAAACCTATACCCTTTCTTTAGACAACATCCATGGATTTACACCTTAATCCCTATATAATAATTTATGTATATAATTTAGATATTCTGGTAGATCTTGGTGATTCCAAAACTATTTTTATGTGTGGACAGGAGATGATATTATCATCCCTTTGTAGTTTAAAGGTCAGGCACTCTTGAAATTACTTAAAGTATTAAATTAATATAAATTATTTTTCATAAAAAAATGTCTCCAAATTGATATAATTAAAATATTGGATTAGTGTGGTTCTAAATCCTCTCATGAAATAAATTTTTTGCATGTTTATATTATTTTCTTTACCCATCCACCTTTGTTTTAACACCCATTAACCCTTTTAGTGGTAAACAAAGTTTCTATAAAATTCTAAATCAAACATAAATAGACCATAGTTAATATTATAAACCCTATACCATTCACTTGGTAGAATATATAATCTTAGCAAATTTAAATCATTTTATAAAATATTAATTTATTTTAAAATATAATTAATTTATTTTTGGAACTACTCATTTAATTTGACATTAATGACATCAAGATAGTAATTGAATTTGAATATAAAACTATAAATAGTACATAATATTTTAAATTGATCTATAAAATTTAGATTCTGTAACTCACCCAAATAATATTAATTTTAGAGTTTTTAAAATCATTTACTTTATTATTATACTTCATTCACAGGCATTGTGTTGGAATTGTATAAGAATTTAAATTAGTTCTATAATAACTAAGTAATAGAAATAATTTACCAACATAAAAATAATTTTATTATGATAATCATGACTTTTATGAATTTTTTATTGATTATTTTTATCGCTATGTTAGAATATAAGATAAATTTAAAAGAAATGGATTTACATTTTATATTTTCCTTTATATAAAATATTATAAAGGTTTAAATCAAATAAAAAATAAAAAAAGTTCATTTTTTCTAAATTTAGAAGATTATGGATGAAATTGACTAATAAAATGAAATGAAAGAATGTTTTGAATGAAATTTAGGCCATATTAGATTATTTTTAACAATAAGTACTTCATTTTACCATTACTATGGTGACATAAATATATTATTCTCATTATTCATAGTGACCAAAAATAAAAAGTAACAATTTACCAAATTTAGAACTCTTGATTCCAAATATGGAATTCATTTTTAATGATTTAATGCACATAAGTGTAAGAATTTATTTTTGAATTAAACTTAAAAATGTGACAAAGACAATTTTTTCAAAAAAAATGTTTTTTAAGTATAAAAATGTTTTTATACCAAATTCAAGTGTGAAATTCATTCCAAAAAATATGATTTTATTGTTTTTAATCAAAATTTACCAATGAAATATTAAAATTAATACATATTATAATTTTACTTTGTAAATATTTGAAAAGAAAATATAGTTTCAAATAAAAATTAGTATTTTAATTATTTATTGAATAATCAAAACATTTTAGAAAATTAGAAAAAATAATACTAAGTAATTTAGAATATATTGGATTCAAAAAATTATGTTCATTTTATAAAATTAAAATTTTATAATTTAGAAACTATTTTTTAATATAAAACCATATAATTCATGAAAAAAAGATAATTTGTTTAGGAATAAAGTTATTTTCCTTTTTAAATGAAAAGTTTCATAATATTGTAATAGTGAATATAACTATTTAAAATATAATTAATCATTATATTAGAATTATTTTTCTTATCATTATCTATGTTGTTATAGTTTTTGAGAGAATTAAACATGAGTGGCCCTTTCTGGTATCCTTAATGGGGAATATGAACAAATGAATATAATAGGGTCAGCCGGTAAGAATATGGACTACAGAGAAGAAGTATGATTTCATTAGCAATATAAATTATCTAAGGAAATATAGTTACACCTAGAAGGGTATGGATCTCCAGGTGGGGGTTCTATTTCATCAGGGATATAGTGGGATGAAGGAGTATTATTGTACTGTGAATATAGCCTAACAGGGGGAATTTATGAAATGATAGATATTTAGGGATATCTGTATTGGGTTGCACAAAGGAATATTATAAATCCTATTAAATATAGGGATAATATCCCATGAATTTCAAGTAACATAGTTGAAGGTCATATGAAGGGATCATACCACGTATTTTAATGACATGGAGTAAGGACACTATTATGCTATTTTCATCATGTGATAAAGACATTGGACACACGGTTTAACATTATAATATAATGATATGAAATTTTTTTAAAGGCATGAAAATATATTATTGAGTGGGGATTATGAATATGAGTCTTCCCATGTGAGGTTCATTGGGAATATATTACTTTATGAAAAAAAGGGTATAGATTTTAGGGATTACACCAAAGGAGGAGGCCCATGATGAGAGGTGTGATGGGGCTAGAACCTAAAGAGGAGGCATTTCAAGAATGTGTGGTGAAAATGGAGTGATCAAATCAGATCTTTAAGAACATGTGAGTCATTATTGGTGTGAGAAACCAGATATAGTTGAGGTTCATAAATATTTTATAGGATTTTGGTGTAATAATTGAATGGTTATTATACACTAAGGTTGTCTAAAGTTCTTCTATCTCGTAAATGCATTTATGATTCATGATTAATGAAATAAAAAATAGAAACCTATTGGGTATCATTTCTCAAAAAATACCATATCCTACCATCAACCTTCTTATTTCTAGGTTTGGATAGGGTATATAATAAAAATTCTAGAGGATAGTTATATATAGAAACAAATATAATTGCTTACTCCAAAATTGATGCCTTATCTGGTCTAGCTCATGATAAGAAGAATAAATCAATCATTATGCAAGTAGAAACTACTTAGGTTTCATCATAATAGGGATACTAGTTTCTAGTGGAATCAATAATTATGGTTTCCCTAAGGCTCGAGTAATCTTGTATGAAAACCTAAATCCACCTTTAATAAATGGAATCCTTGATTAAAGGGGTTCATATTGATGTTCATGATCTGAAAAGGTTTGTTTAGAATAATTGAAAGAGGTATGTATTAGGCCTTTTGGGATTTTGAGCTTATTCATCCAAATAATATAGATCCAAAAAATATTGTTACTTGAGTGATGTTGGTGATTCTTTATGGTCAAGGTCTATGAATTTAATTATGGGAGGTCTTCCATTCATTCCTAGTAAGAGGAATTTATAAGCCAAGTATAATTAACCTGGTGTAGAGGGTTCCCATAGAATAATAAAATTTATCCTACTCTAAGAATAATTTTCATAATATTATGGAAATTCTATAAGTACAAATATAGTTATACCATTACCATGGAAAAGGGAAAATTTAATAGACAAAAGACAAACTATGGTAGGGGAGAGTTACTGAGGTAGGTGTGGAAACCATGTGGTGTTTGCGGTATCAGGAACTTAGTGATATATGTGTGGTACCAATATTATAGTATAGGTTTCCTACTATCATTTTCATTATATCATTCACATAGTGCTTGTAATTATATATAGTTTTCTCAATAAGGAAAAAATTATAATACAATATCCTCCATTATCCTTCTATAATTATATTTATTTCTTAAAGGGAAATGTGGTATCTATATCCACATACCAACTATATGTCAATTGGAATTTTAAGAAGCATAATTTTCTTCAAATGTGTGGTAGGGATAGATCCCAAGGTCTAGTTAGATAAGTGAATTGATCTTACACACATAGAGGATCCCCTCACTGAGGTTTGTAAATTGTTATGATCACATGGTTAACTGAGGAACATAGTGGATGGCTCCAGGGGAGGAATGTTATGTGATGGCCTAGTCTAGTCAGTTATAAATCATGAGAAAGCCCCATCACCATCGTGAATACATCAATTTGGTCACCTAGTTTAGTTTTTTAGAGACAAAAGAAGATTTTTAGTATGTGATCTATGTAGTGTCAGGTGGTATGAGAATGTGATTCTAGAGGAAGATAGTGATCTGAGTTCTACAGTGAATGTTTCCTTCAATATCGTGTGTATGTGGAATCTATTTCATATTCTTATATTCATGTTCTTATGGTTTCCAGAAGATCCACCATGTAAAACTATCTCCTCCAATTATTCATAAGAGATCCACTTTAGATAAAATAGGATATTTTTATTTTTCAAATTTTAAATTGGTTACACCTAATTTTCTACTTATTTCAAACTCAAAGGTGTTAATAAATCTCCCCCAACCTCCTCATAATCACCTCAATTTAGAATGATATGGATCTGATTCTAAGGAATTGATGGGTACCCAAATAATTATAATTTTTTCTATGAAGTTTTAGAGGTATTTTTTGGTGAACTCTTACAAATAGGATTCCCCCATCTTTAATAATGGTATTATCAGTGATTCAGAGCTCTCTGTATTGTGAAACCCACATGTCTAACCCCGTTCATTGTGGAACGTATAATGGTTTTTGCATATTGAACTACAGGATCACATGATATAATATAAGACAAAAACATATATCCTCAATTATATTTGTTAAATTAATGGATTATCTTAGAAGAATGTACATGTGAGGTAGCTGTGAGGTCTATTTACCATTACCAAGAGAAATCAACTTGCCTATTATGCACAGTCAAATTCTTTAATACGTGGAATCCCAAAACATCCTATTTTTTACATTATTATGGTTTCTTTAAAATAAGGATACTATGGAATGAATTATACTTGGTAAACTAGTGACTAAGATACTCATAGATATCATTTATATCATTAATCATTGTCAATGATAATGTATCAACTTGAATCATTATTCGGTTTCTCGTTTGATGCGAGTGGCCTTTGAATATATACCTCTGTAATAAAATTTTCCATTTTATAGTTTTGGTTTTATAATTGATTTCCCAATTTTGGATCCTCAAGCATATAATCATCCATAAATGTATATTTACATGCATCAAAGTATGATCCACCAAAATATTTCAGTATTTGTAGGCTTCATCAAGAAAAATAAGTTCCCAATGTTTCACATGTTGATGTATAACTCATTGTCTCTATAAATAGACCCTCATATGATAGATCTGATAATTGAAAATTATAACAATTTAATTAATAAGGTGATAGGAAATCATAGCCTTGATGGTCCAAAATTTGGGATTTGAGGTCTGAGGTTGCTTTTGGTGTGGATTGGGGATGGCCATTCTAGGTGAAGAAAACTTACATTAAAATCGTTGAAGAGATAAAAGAAGTATTCATATATGAATTTGGGTGGGTTTCTCTAAATCTAGTCTATAGGGGAAAATATATTATCCGAGATATAAATAGTTGGTAGAACATAGATAAAAACACCTTACACTTAATTCATGGTGTGGTAGGTATTATCTTGTGGGATGTGAAGATGATAAGTGAAGAACTAATTTAGGTGGATATGTATGAATAATTCCACCCCCATGTTTCTATATATTATGATGTTTAGGGAACTTTAACGGTGTCTTGGGAACTACTTTGGATATAAAAATAGGTAATAATGGAGGACATCCACACCAAATTCAATGTTCAGTTTGGGACATGGTTGGATCAATTTATCAAATTTACTAGGTGAGAGTTGAAGGATAAGATACAATGAACATTCCAAAAATATTAGAAGCATGTGAATCCCAATTCTGATTATCCTATCTTAGAAGGAGAATATTTTTGGTACTAGGTACTCTATGTCTCTACCCGGGTTAATTAGATGGGACAGTTGGTGGGTTTCATAGTCATGTACCTAAGTAGATACCTTCTCCCAGTGAGGGGGAGAGGTAGAGTAAGAGTTTAAAAATTTATAATTACTACTTATTAGGCATGTTTTTGAAAAATTAACTTAGTTTTTCTAGTACTAGGTATGTTATACCATTAGTTGGGGCATATCTCAGTGGGAAAATAATCATTCAGAGTCATTAGCTTCTTCAAATTACTATTGGGATGGATCACAACACATGCTATTATTTTTGAATTCATAAATTTAGTAGAGATCTCCCAAATTCATTTATAACCTTATAGGTAATTTACTCTAAATTATAATGATAATATAAACTAATTTAAATGTAATGACCAATACTTATATGTTGATTCAATAGTTCATTTTGACTTTTATATTCCTTTTGTTTTGGAAATCACAAACCCCTTCTTAAATACTTAATTAACTAATTATTTCATGTCCAAAGTGTTATAATTATTTTTAAAGGAAACATACTTTTCTACCATACTTGTAATTTTTTTAAATGTATTCATGAACTATAATCTACTTTAATCATTATAATTTTCTTTATGAATGTGAATCGGATGGTATCGGTACTGATGTCAAATCCGATTAAAACTTGTGTCAGTATGAATACAAGATAGAGAGTCTTAAATCTAATTTGATAAATATTATTCTGATCATAATCGAATTCATGCTCATTATGAGATTTTTAATGAATAAATTATATTATAGTTCATGAATACTTTGAAATTAATTCTATGTACAGTAGAAAATAATGTTTCCTTCAAAAACAGTTAAAACACTTTGGACTTGGAAGAATTAGTTAATTAAGTATTTAAGGAATATTTTCTGATTTCTAAAAGAAAAGGAATGTAAAATTTAAAAATAAATTTTGACTCAATAATCTCCCCCTTTTTTGGATAGCAAAAACCACAAGTCATAATGAGAAAACAACATTGAAAAAACTTAAGTCTATTATTATTTTTAAGAATATATATATTCATAATTAAAATTAATACTTATCTCCCACTAAGTTTATAACTCATTTGAATACAATAGTGAATACGACTAACTCCTCCTTAGGATAAAAATTTACATAAGGATCGTATTCTATTATTTTATAAGTATATCACCACCTTACTTAAATCATCACCCCTTAATATAAAAAACTCCCCCTTTGTGATTTTAAAAAAAATGGGAATAGACCTTGTGTGCCAAAAAAGGATGGAGAAACAACTATAAGAAAAAAATTGTAAAATAAATTATCATGTAAAATGAATGAAAGAAAATTCAACCAAAATAATTAGAATACATTCAATCAAATTATATGTAGACAAAAAGGTGTTTCATTTAGATTCTAAACAAAAAAAAATACAATAAGAGTTTTAAGAAATCATATATTTCTTTAGTGGAATCAATGATCTGATAATTACCTTAAAATTATTGAAATCTTCCCTATCATCTTAAACATTTTCCAACAATTTCTCCTCAAACTTGTTTTTATTCTCATACTTAGTTAATTCTTTCCTCCTGGATTTGAATTCTTTCATTGTGTTCCTTCACCTTTTCTTCTTGAGATTGAAACTTTTCTTCCAAAAATTTATTCTAATATTTCTAGGATTTGATTCTTTCTTAGAAAACATAATTATGAATCTTTAAAGAAATAATTTCATATTTATAGAGATTTAATAAAGAAATATATTTGATCAAAAACTTCGTTCTTTCTTGTAAATATGAGATATCTTTAGTTTTTTCTCAGAATTAGTCCTAAATGTTTCAAGATTCCTAACTATAGTGGCCCTATGTCTTGTAAGACAATTGAAAGGAAAATCATTTTGATTCAAAGAACCCTAGAATTTACTAAAATTTTCATCATGAATCTTTATGTATTCATCAATTCCAATATAGTATTTGGAAACCATATTACAACTCTTTCTGTGATATTCATCATTTTATTTATATATTTTGAAATTAACCCCTTAATGTATCAGCTTTCTTGTTGAATATATCACTGAATATGATTCTTTGTATTAGTTATCCAAAATCAAATCATCCATTGTTTGATCCTTTGAAAATAAGTAATATTTTTCTCCAATATTTTTAATGTATGATAGATGTAATAAAGATCTTGAGTAGTGATAGTATTCAGTGATTTTGATTCTATAAGAATTTATTTTTTTCTCGTTCCAATCTCTTCTTGAGCCACTTTCTTTTTTCATTTCTTTGAATCCAATTTTCAGTTCCCATCAAAAATTACAATTTCTTCCTCAACATTCTTTTTACTTTCTTCCACCTTTTCATTTTGATTCGGTTTATCATATTTATAAGATGATTCATATTATTGAAAACATGTGGTCTTTTGTTTTTATTTACTGATAGTATTATCTTTTTTAATTCCCAAAGAAGATAATTTTTTTTGAGTCTATAAAATT
The DNA here is from genome assembly GCA_963277665.1 of Viscum album. NCBI lineage: Eukaryota > Viridiplantae > Streptophyta > Magnoliopsida > Santalales > Viscaceae > Viscum > Viscum album. The sequence continues at coordinate 400,935,684 of OY728136.1, read as the reverse complement.
CTTCAAGGAAAGCTTATAAGGATGATTTTCCACTTATTTTTCTTCTAGACCTTATTTCTCTTGAATTTTTTCAGATTATTCTACTTCAATATATTCTTCTCCTTCTTCTTATTATATTTTATCACCTTGTTATCCTTCATACTCTTCTATTTCTTTGAAGATAATTTCTTCTTCAAACCCTTCAGAATTTTTCTATACATCTTTAATAAAATATTAACAAAATTGAGACTTTATTCTCAAATCATATTTTCCAATAGAAATTGATTCTATATAAATGACCAAATCTTTTTCATTGTTTTTTATATAGGGAACATCACCATAAAAATAGCTATTTCTGGTAAAACAAAACTGGCATATAGAATTGGTAAGAAAATTTCTTCAGAAGCATCCTCACCTCTATTTATCATTCTATTATAATATTTGTGAAAAAAACGATGTCATTATTTTAGTTATAATATGATCATTAAAGTTATAGGTTTCTAGGTCCTCTCGATAATATTAGAGAAAATATGACCATTGTAAGGATTTCCTATAAATACCAGGTCATTTGATTATATCATAACAACAATTAGTAGACACTTGTTGAGACACTGTAAAATCTTTGATGATCTTACTACTATGTGAGAGATCTAATGTTTAAAATAGGGAACAACTTGTTCCTTGTACTTTTAATATTATAGATATCTTTGATTTGTGTGATTTTGATTGTTGTGATTAAAATTCAGTGCTTGTAGGGACCAAAATATTAATCTGATCATCGTATCAAGGGCTATTGGGGATAAGCAGACAGAGAAAATATGATCATCATATCGACACCATTCATTGGTAATAGAAAGACATACTTTCTTGTAAGTATAAAACAACATACCTTTATCCTCAGTTATTGGATACCCTTCTATTTGGGTTAAAATAATTGTATTTATTTGTTTACTTATTTCATTAAAGGTATTTTTAATTCGGTTTTATTCAATAGAAAATGATATTTTTATATTCATCTTTCTATTTGTATTTCATTTGTTGTAAATTCATTAATTATTATATAACTTTTTATGTTGTATTACATTAATAATACATTTTTATTCTTAATATGATTCTATAAACATTAATATATAATCACTATTTTGTGTTACTCTTGTGATTATGAATATTTTTGGGAATACTCTAATAAATAATTTTCTATTTTAAATATGATTAAACTTTGTTTATGTTACAACCATGTATTGAATACAATTATTTACACTATAAAGATAGAATGCTTTTTTAATCTGTGGAATACATATTGGAATCTACATGATTATGATATCTTTTATCGTTGAACCCAAGGTCCAAGTCTGATTTATATTTGAATACTTAAAGTGGTGTTGTGAATAAAATTTGTTTAATCTTATGAAAAAAAAATTCTTTTAAGGTTAAAAATGGAATTTTTTTAACTTAAAATTCACCCCCTCCCCCTTCTTTTAGTTTCCCATCTTCATATACATTTTTATCCAACATTATATAGACCGTATGGGACTCTTGTTGATAATATCGTCCACAATTCAAATGGGATAGTTGAAGCATGTTTCTACTCATTATCAACATTAGATAGATTTTTGGGGGTTAGAATATATTGCACAGTCATTTTTATAGCATACACACCTTATCGGTTCGATCTTCTATTCAAATGTGTTCAGAAGAAGTGTCTTCTCTCTCCCACTAGTGTGCATGTTGGGAGACACAATATGGTTTAATTCCATTTCTATCTAATGAAAATGAGAGAGGATACATATGTTGAATTTTTGTTTCCTTCTACTAATGATGTTGTCATTTTTGTCTCAAAATATACTAAAACTTTGATACAGTCATATATGGGAAGATAACTGGAGATCCCGGTGCCAACTATTAATGGCTCATAAAATCTTGGTGGTGGAGGAGAACCAACCTATCAAGTGGAGATTATGAGATGAGGAAAATAGGATACTCTATAGATGGAAGATGCTGAGAGGCTTAAGAAAAACTTTTATACAATGGGAAAATCATCATATCATATTATTTGGAAGAAAAAAACATTCATCTATATCCCACTTCCAATGAGTAAAGTATCACATTTTCCTTAGATTCATTATGATGTTAAATATCTAGAATGCTGGAGGGAGTGGATCAAATGGAGAGATTTGTTTTCCATAATGAAGATTCGGGGCACCTTCAAAGTGGATTAAATCATACTGACTAGAATTGGTATAGGAAAATTCACCTTATATATCCATTTTGATGAAGATATCTAGTCATAAGATAAGTACATCAAGGACCTGGAAGACATAATTTACCCCTATAAGAAATTATAACTACATTCAAAGTGGGTATAGTAATTTTTTAGGCTAGAATGAAGCAGTTAAAGTGATGATGATGGATACATTTGATAATGGGAAGAGGTTTTTAAGATACCAATATTTCAATTATGTGATCAATATTTAAAGTATAACTAAAATTTATTCATTCATTATAGGATTTTTATAAGGATCATTCGCATGTCAGTTTCCAAAATACACTATTGGCGCTACAATGTTTCGTACCAATGTCCAAATGAATATGAAAGCTAATGAAGAAGCCTCCCCAGAGTTGTAGGACCATATTAAAATGTTTATCTCTAATCTTTATGAGGTACTCCCAATTACTAAACTTGTATTTCATCTTACGAAATCTCATCTCATTTAAATTGTAACGCCCCGGTTCTGGAATCCACCCAGAGGCACCCCGTACCCAGTTGGTCACATGGCCTCAAGAGAATTTCCCTAAACACTAGAGGTTGTCGACTAGAAGTGAGAGCCTTGGGTGTGATAGTGGAGAAACTATGCCCTCATTGGCAGAGTACACAGTAGAAAGAAATAAACATGCAATGGCGAAAGAAGTAAATAACCAACAATAATAAACAGCAGAAGACTAAATCAACAAACTGGAGCACATATGTATATATAAGGAATGATGCAAGAGACATATCTAGGAAAGCATCTAAACAAGTCACAATTCTTAAAAACACCACACTACCAAAACAAGTATAAAAGAAAAGTAAACAGCTCCTCAGCATCTCAAGCCAAAGCTTGGTCCCCTGCTCTCCTGCTCCAATCAGTCAAGTACCAGAAGTCGAAGGGCGCTTTCCCTTGTCTATAACTACAACAACATAGTCTATTTGGGCCCAAAAGCATGAGCCAAACAGGGTGTGAGACAAAATCCCAATAGGCATTCACTCGAAGATTTGTGCCTAATAGTCAATGAGTATATGGCAGGTAAAATTACAGTAAGCAGTAAACAGCAACAGAAAAGCAGTAGGCAGTAAACAGTAAGGAGTAAAGCAGGATGATACACAATAGTAATCAGTCCACAACAAACAATAGCAGTGATGCAAAAATCTAACAAGAAGGAAACCCTCTAGGAAGTACTCGCAGCCATCCCCTCTGGTCCTATCCAAGAAGTACCATAACCCTCTGGGCAGTGCACTTAGCCTAACCCCTCTGGTTTGGTCATAAAAATTTATGATAATCTCGGTGGAAGCTCACTCGGTCAATTCTCCTTATAGTCTAGGGTAGTCAAAGACTCTTTGAGGAAGATCACGCGGTCTAACCCTCTTATCCCTAAGGTCTAGAGACTCTCGGAGGAAGCTATCTCGGTCAATTCCTCCTATAGCCTCAGGTGTACCACAGAATCTCTGAGGAAGCTCACTCGGTCAATTCCTCCTCTATCCTGGGAAGGTTCTTAAATATAAAACAAACAAGGTAAGACTCTTTTAGGAAGCGCACTCATTCTACCCTCCTATAGTCTATAAAAATCCAAGACTATCTAGGAGGTCACTCGGTCCATCCCTTGTAGTCTAATGTTCAAGACTCTCTGGGGAATCTCTCTCGGTCTACCCTCCTGTAGTCTATAATGTCTAAGACTCATTGGGAAGCTCACTCAGTCTATCCCTTATAGTCTATAGCACCAATTTCTCTCAGTCTCATCCCGGTCAGTGCATAATAATTTTATAAGTCCAAGTACACCTATAGAGCTACTTGGCTAACCAAAGTAAACCTATAGTGCTACTTGGCTAACAGTATATAGGGTAACAATCATGTTATGAATTTCACTCCAACCTATAATCACAAGGCATGGAAACAGGTGTAACAGCCAAAGCAACGAAACCCCAAGGTTGTATATATAAAAAATCATGGGAAAAACATCCAAGAACAACAAAATATCCTCTAACATGATTAATTTACCTCTATACAATCATACAAGAAATTCATGAAAACAACAAGGGCAAAAAGTTAAACACGCAATACCCCGTTCATGGGTATTGGTGGAATTTGCACATAAAACTCAAGGACTTTGAACAATAAGGCACAAACCACCTACCTCGATCCTAGGAGATCGATATATATGAACCACGATGACTGATTCTCTTTATAATGTCAAATATTTGAGAAAACACCCAAAATGCTCAACCCACGATATGTTGAGGAGGACGAATTTGAAAACAAGGCTCAAGCAGAAGGGAGAACTCACCATTGCGATTCCAACTCAATCGACAGTGCTCAAATCAGATAACTAATAAAGGAATGGTGGCTCGTCAAAGACCCATGGATTCCCGGCGCTCCCGGATGAACATGACCTAGAAAAGGACGTTTATCGCGATGAGGCATGACCTCAGTCCGTTTAATGAAAAAAAGAAAGTACACTGCGTGTACTTTTAGAGAACACGGTGTGTACTAGGTTTTTTCCATAATCCACTTAAAATGGCCTACACCTCACCCCTATACACTGTGTGTATGGCCCAGACACGGCTAGCACACAGCTTCGAGTGGGAAAAGAGTACACGGTGTGTACTCAGAAAGTACACGGCGTGTACTTCAAAAATTTCTAGAAACTTCATTTTTCTCAAAAACTCCAGAAAAAGAAAAGACGTACCTGAAACGAAGATCTGGGTTCTTACAAACTCCCCCCCCCCCCCTTAAAGAAATTCATACCTGAATTTCCCTAGCGAGGCATAGAAGAGGAAACCTCGAACAGCTCCAGCCACTGCGATCATACATCGGCCTCCCTCTCCCAGGTCTCATCCTGTACTCGCCCATGCTGCCATAGCACCCATACTAGAGGAATAGACTGCCCATGGAGAACCTTCATAATGCGATCGACAATCCGGATAGGATGCTCCTCAAACAACGCATCCGCTTAGAGCTCAACCTCCTCGGGCTGAAAGACATGAGACGGGTCTAAAAAGTAATGTCGGAGCTCAGAGATGTGGAAGAAGTTATACATGGCCCGGTACCTCTAAGGTAGCTACAACCGATAGGCAACCGGCCCAACTCTCTCCAAAACCTCAAACGGCCCGACGTACCGTGGTGAAAGCTTACCCTATCTTCGAATCCTCTTGTGTCCCAACCTCAGTGCGACACGCAGGAAAACCTGATCCCCGACCTCAAACTCCAAAGGTAGTCTCCGCTGATCAGCATAAGACTTCTGTCGAAACTGTGTTTTATCCATCCTCTTCCAAATCAACTCTATCTTCTCGGAGGTCTCCTGAACAAGACGAGGTCCTAGCAGAGCTGCCTCTCCTACCTCTAGCCAGCATAAGGGTGATCGGCATGGCCTACCGTACAAAGTATCATATGGTGCCATCTGAATGGTCGCCTGAAAACTGTTGTTGTAGGCGAACTCCACAAGAGGTATATACTTCTACTAGGAAACGCCAAAGTCTAGAATGCAAGATCGGAGCATATCCTCAAGCACCTGGATCATGCGCTCAGACTGGCCATTTGTCTGGGGATGGTATGCTATACTCAAAAGTACCCGTGTACCCAAATCCTTTTGAAGTCCCTACTAGAACTGAGAGGTAAATCACTCATCCCTGTCTGAAACAATGGAGTGTGGAACTCCATGTAGACGTACGATCTCCTGGATGTACAACTATCCCAGATCATCAACACTGAAGGTCTCCTTGATCGGCAAGAAGTGTGCAACCTTCATGAGTCTATCGACGACAACCCAAACAGCATCGTTCCCCAGAGGTGACCTCGACAACCCGGCCACGAAGTCCATCGCGACATCGTTCCACTTCCAATCGGGAATGGGTAACTACTGTAAAATCCATGCTGGCCACTGATGCTCTGCTTTCACCTAATGACAAGTAGAACATCTCATGAAAAAACCAGCAACATCTTTCTTCATACCTGGCCACCAGTACTGGCGGTGTAGATCATGATACATCTTGGTGATTCCAGGATAAACTTTCCAAACTGAGGAATTAAAATCCCTCATCAGCTCCTTGCATATGTCTTCTAGAACCCATACGCGTCCCTGGAAATGCAAGATCTCATCCTCGCCCACTGTCCTTCCAGGAAGAGGGTCCCCTCCTGACACACTCTCCCACAGGACTAAGGCCTCCAATTCTGATAGCTGCCTCATCCGTACCCAATCAAGAAGTGTAGAGGTAACAGCTATAGAAGATAGGACAGTCTTTCCCGGCCTATCGTGCACTTCCAAGTGCATCTCAGAGAACAGAGCCATAAGCTGCCACTCACTGCTGGCCTCCTGAACTGCCTGAATCTGATTTCTTCTGCTCAACGCATCATTCATTTCATTGCCCTTTCCCGGTGTACAGGCGAGCTCGAAGTCAAAGGAATGAAGATACTCAACCCACCTACGCTATCTCAGATTCATATCACACTGAGTGAAGATATACTTGAGACTCTTGTGGTAGGTGAAAACCACAAAGTTCTCTCCTAGAAGGTAGTGTCTCCAACAGCGTAAGGCATGAACAATAGCTGCCAACTCCAGATTATGAGTAGGGTAATTCCTCTCGTGTGGTCTCAACTGCCGAGACTCATACGCAACGACTCCATCTCCCTACATAAGCACAGCTCCTAGACCGATACCCGAAGCATCACAGTAAATAGTGTATCCCTTTCCTGGCTCTGGAAAGACTAGTATTGATGCTGACGTCAACCTCCCCTTCAACTCATGAAAGGCTGACTTACAAGAATCTGACCATAAAAACTTCTCCCCCTTCTTGGTCAGACCTGTCAACGGTGCTGCTAGGTGAGAGAAGTCCTGAATGAAGCGTATGTAGTATCCCTCCATCCCTAGGAAACTCTGTACCTCAAAGTCGTTCTTCGGATTCTCCCAAGAAACTATAGCTCTCACTTTTTCTGGGTCCACAGATACTACAGCCTCTGAGATGACGTGACCTAAGAAGTGAATTGGATCCATCCAAAAGTGGCACTTCAAGAGTTTAGCATACATTTGATGCTCTCTCAGTGTACTCAAAATAATATCAAGATTTGTGGCATGGTCGTGTCGAGTACAAGAGTAAACCATGATATCGTCCAAGGAGACCACGATGAAGGAGTCCAAGTACAGATGGAACACTCGGTTCATCAGTGCTAGGAAAATTGCAGGCGCGTTCGTGAGACTGAACGGCATGAATGTATACTCGTATAGACCATACCTACTCCTGAAGGCTGTAAGAGGTATATCTGATGGTCTAACATGAAACTGATGATAACCGGACCTCAAATTGGTCTTCGAGAACACCCGGGATCCTCGAAGCTAATCAAAGAGTTCATCGATCCTTGGTAAGGGATATCGGTTCTTGACCGTCAACTGGTTCAGCTTCCGATAATCCACATAGAGCTGAAGGGTGTCGTCTGCCTTCTTCGAAAACAGGATAGGCGAACCCCAAGGATAAGTATTGGATCGGATGAAACCCTTTACCTGCAACTCCTCCAGCTACTTCTTGAGCTCCTGTAACTCAGGTGTAGCCATCCTATAAGGAGGAATGGACACTGGTGCTACTCCTGGAATGAGCTCAATAGAAAAGTCCACCTCGCGCTCTGGAGGAAAACTCGAAAAGTCTTATGGAAAGACGTCATTGAAACGATCCACCACTGGAGGAAAGTCTAACTGTGAAGTCTCCTGATCATCCAGATAAATACTGGAAATCTGGGCTGTAACTTCCCCTAGCCCATGATGCTCTGGTCTAGCTCTACCCCCCTAGACGTCCCACTCGCCTCTATGAAGGAACGATCTGCCCTCTGGTGATACGAAACTCACCCTACGGTGATAGAAATCAACAACTATCTAGAAGGGAACCAACCAGTCCATCCCGAGAATGACGCCATAGCCTGTCATCTCTAAGACATAGAGGTCCCATAAGAAATGAAACCCTACAACCTCCATAGGGCACCCTCTGCACTGACGTACGCTAGATGTCCTCATTCCCAAAGGCGTGTCAAGAGTCAACAAGTAGGAAGACGAAAATATACAGAGCCCAAGGCTCTCCACAACAACAATAGAGATAAAGCTATGGGATGCACCGGTATCGAAAAGAGATGAAGATAAAACTGAGGATACTAAGATCATACCTCGAACTATAGAAGGTCCGGGATCCTGCTCCCGATAGGTCTGCTCCACAGCAAAAGACTGGCCTGCACCACATCCCTGCACCCCTGGCTGACCGCTCGGAGCTGATCCACTCTACTGTCGCTGATGACCTGGTGACTGACTACCACAGCCGTGACCTCCACCTTAGCCCGAACGGCCGGAAGAACTCCAGTTCCTAGACTGGTGGGAAACTGGCGAAGCATCTCCAGAACACGGGGTCATAGAGGAACCTCTACCACCAGCTGAAGGTGAGAAGATCTGACAAAAATGATGAAGATGGCCCATCTTGCCACAATATCGGCACTCCATCGGATTCCTCTGGCACTGAGGCCTAGTATGACCACTCCTACCGCACTGGTAGAATACAACCTGGCTTCCAGAAGACATATCCCGTGAACCCTAATCTCCTCGAGAAGACTCTCTACAACGCTTCCTAATGTTCGTAGGAGGAACACCAGCTCTGGATGTCAAACCTCCCTAGCTCACTTCTCTTGAATCCCTCAGATTGTGCTCAGTACTCAGCGCATGGTTGACGATGGAGGATATAAAAGTCAACTGGAAGATATTCACCTAGGAATGGATCTCCTATCTGAGATAGTCCTCAAAATTCTTAGCAAGGAACAACTCATCGCCTGCTCGGATCGGTGTGAAACACTGCAGCTCAGTAAAACGGGATGAGTACTCCATGACAGAAAGAGTACACTACTGCAGGCTCATAAACTCTTGGACTCGATCGGCCCTCAGGGTCTCCGGATAGAAGTATTCATAGAAAGTACATCGAAACTAATCCCATGACATACCTTGTTGGAGCCCTGACTATGAGATCACCTCCCACCACCTATTGGTGGTGTCCCGGAGCATATAAGTAGACAGATTTACCCTTTTCTCCTGAGGTATCTCTAGGTGCTCGAAGATATTTAGGGTGGCCTCGAACAATGACTCTGCAGCCTGGGGTCCTCTATCCCCTGAGAAAGTAGGAGGATGTTGCTGCTGAAAAACCTTCATCAACTCAGCCATCGGCGGGGAAGGAGGCGGTGCTCCCTGAAAAGTCTACATCATCCTCAGGAAATCCTCCCTAAACTGTGCATCGGCTCCTATGACAGGTATAACTGCTGGTACCAAGGCTGGCATAGCAGGAGGATCTACAGGAGGATAAAAAGGAGGTCCCTGATCGGCCATATCTGGTGTCTGATCACCGTCTAGAAACTGACGTACAACTGGAGGACGTCTCAGAGGCATAGCTCTGAAAGATAAAAAACACACCTTAGATCATAATTAACAAGGACTGAAAACACAGGAGTAAAAAATGGGAACAGGGGGAAGAAACATTCAAGTTTTACGAAACATGACTACACGGCGTGTATAAAAACTACACGGCATGTCCGTTAAAGCCATTAACATGGGTGTGTACTCCTACCACTACTGGTCGTGTAATACCCCAAACTACACGGCATGTCGTCCCCACACACGGTGTGTACTTGAACTCTAAACCCCTGCCTGAGTCTCCTTACACAGCTAACCCACATGGTCCAAACTAACCCCAGACTACATGGCGTTTTCCCTAGGGACACGGCGTGTACTAGACTAGGTCTTGGTGGCTCATGTTGTTAGTTACACTACCGTCTACACGGTTGACCCTTACACGGTGTGTTCCAAACAAACACTGCGTGTATAAGAGAAGTTAACATTGACCCGTGTTGTTCGCGACACGTCCTAGTACCTAGGAAAAGACTACACGGTGTGTTCTTTACCCACACGGTGTGTATGGAAGAAGGTGACACTGACCTGTGTTGTTCGTGACACGGTCGGGTACCTGAACAAAACTACATGGCGTGCTCCTCACCAACACGGCGTGTTCTACTCGATCTTCCCCGTCCCGTGTTGTTAGTGACACAACCGGGTACACGGCTCGAAACTACACGGCGTGTACCAACCGTACACGACATGTTTATGAAGTAATTTCTACAACAGTGTGTCCCTACTCAAACGGTCAGTGACACGGTCTAAAAACTACACGGCGTGTAGTCAAAAAGTACATGCCATGTATTCTTTGTTTTTCTGGGCAGTAGCTCAGAAACTGCACATAAGCCCATGAAACACAGAAAACAAGGCAAAGAGGTGCCAAATTCCAATCCGTGAGGGCCCATACTCCCCACAAATCAAATCTTGGCATCTCCTACAGTCATAGACAAGAGAAAACAGGATCATGATCCACAAATTTTCGATTCAAGAGGGCCCATAACACCACAAGAATCAAAATTTGGAATTCATTTAAGAAAAGTACAATACAAACAATCCTCTAACAAAGCAGCAAAGATTCTATCAATCATCTATCACAACAGCATGCATAATCTACAAAAAGTCTATCACAACAGCATGCAATTGCTAATGCACCCTAGATGGCATGGCAAGAATGCATGGCATGTGATCTCTACAAGTGCCTATATGATGCATGAGATGGAATACCCTCATCTCATCGGGTTGCGATAGAAATAGAACCGCAATAGTCAAAACAATAACAACACAAAGCATGTGAATCACTCTAGGTGAAATCATATCAACCGTAAAATCTCAAAACCAGAAAACTGCAATAAACGAGGTAGTATGGATTTTCCCTGTACATGGGTTAGCTACTCCTGAGAACAGCATAATACCAAGTACTGAATCTGTCCTATCTCTGGATAAAGGCTCCAAACAGTAAATAAAGAGGAAAGAATTCCTCTGATACCACTTTGTAATGTCCCGGTTCCAAAATCCACCTAGAGGCGCCCCGTACCCGGTTGGTCACATGGCCTCAAGCGCATTTCCCCAAATTCCAGAGGCTGGTGACTAGCAACGAGGGTCTTGGGTATGATAGTTGGGAAACTATGCCCTCATTGGCAGAGTACACAGTGGAAATAAATAAACATGCAATAGTGGAAGCAATAAATAACCAACAATAATAAAAATAGGAAGACTAAATCAACAAACTGGAGAACATATGTATATATAATAAATTATGCAAGATACAAATCTAGGAAAGCATCCAAACAAGTAACAATGCTAAAAAACACCATAGTACCAAAACAAGTACAAAATAAAGGTAAACAGCTCCTCAGCATCACAATCCAAAGCTTGGTCCCTTTCTCTCCTGCTCCAAGAAATCATGTACTAGAAGTCGAAGGGCGCTTGCCCTTGTCTATACCTACAACAACATAGTCTGTTTGGGCCCAAAAGAATGACCCAAACAGGGTTTGAGACTAAATCCCAGTAGGAATTCACCCGAATATCTATGCCTAACAGTAAGTGAGTATATGGTAGGTAAAAGTACAGTAAGAAGTAAACAGCAACAACAAAGCAGTAGGAAGTAAACAGTAAGTAGTAAAGCAGGATGATACACAATAGTAATCAGTCCACAACCAATAACATAAGTGAAGCAAATAGCTAACAAGCAGGAAACCCTCTAGGAAGTACTCACATACATCCCCTCTGGTCTTATCCAAGAAGTACCACAACCCTCTGGGAAGTGCACTCAGCCTAACCCCTCTGGTTTGGTCATATGAATTTATGAGACTCTCTGGGGAAGCTCACTCGGTCAATTCCCCTTATAGTCTAGGGTGGTCAGGGACTCTCTGAGGAAGATCACGCGGTCTAACACTCTTAGCCCCAAGGTCTAGGGACTCTCTGAGGAAGCTATCTCAGTCAATTCCACCTATAGCCTCAAGTGTACCATAGACTCTCTGAGGAAGCTCACTCGGTCAATTCCTCCTCTAGCCTGGGAAGGTTTTTAAAGAGAAAAAAAAAACAAGGTAAGACTCTATGAGGAAGTGAACTCGGTCTACCCTCCTATAGTCTATAAAAATACAAGACTCTCTGGGAGCTCACTCGGTCCATCCCCTGTAGTCTAATGCCCAAGACTTTCTGAAGAAGCTCTCTCAGTCTACCCTCCTATATTCTATAATATCTAAGACTCATTGGGAATCTCACTCAGTTTATCCCTTATAGTTTATAGCACCATGTTCTCTCAGTCCCATGTCGGTCAGTGCATAATAATGCTATAAGGCCAAGTACACCTATAGAGCTACTTGGATAACCAAAGTACACCTATAGAGATACTTGTCTAACAGTCTATAGGGCAACAAGCATGTTATGAATTTCACTCCAACCTATAATCACAAGGCATGGAAACAGGTGTAACAGCCAAAGAAACGAAACCCCAAGGTTGTAAACATGAAAAAAGCATGGGAAAAACATACAAGCACAAAAAACTATCCTCTAACAAGATTAATTTACCTCTACAAGAGCATACAAGCAAGGAAGGAAAACAACAAGAGAAAAAAGGTAAACACGCAATACCCCGTTCACGGGTGTTGGTGGAATTTTCACATAAAACTCAATTACTTTGAACGGTAAGGCACAAACCACCTACCTCGATCCTAGTAGATCGATATACATGAACCACGATGACTGATTCTCCTTAGAACGTCGAAGATCTAAGAAAATGCCCAAAACGATTAACCCATGATATCTTGAGAAGGAGGAGGAATTGGAAAACAAGGCTCAAGAAAAAGGGAGAACTCTCTGCTACGATTCCAACGCAATTGAAAGTGATTGAATCGTAGAACGGATGGAGGAATGGTGGCTCGTCGAAGATCCATAAATTCCCGATGCTCTTGGACGAACAAGACCTAGAAGAAGACGTTTATCGCGATCAGGCGCGACCCCGGCCCATTTAATAAAAAAATAAAGTACACGGCGTGTACTTTCAGAGTACACAGCGTGTACTAGGTTTTTTCCATACTCTTCTTAAAATGGCCTCCACCTTACCCCTACACACCATGTGTGTGGCCCGGACACGGCCAGCACACGGCTTCGAGCGAGAAAAGAGTACACGGCGTGTACTCATAAAGTACATGGCGTGTACTTCAAAAATTTCGAGAAACTTCATTTTTCTCAAAAACTCTAGAAAAATAAAAGATGTACCTGAAACGAAGATCTAGGTTCTTACATAAATCAACATATGTGAACTTGAGAGGATATTGGGATCTAATCATCATCCCAGGAAATAGGTAAAAAAAAATTGTGTAGCCCAGTATACAAAATTTTAGAATATTACCATGACTTACAACTAATGTGTTAATCTATTTAATAATTTCCCTATATCTTGGGACATAGAAAATATCCACTCTTTAATATAATTAAAATATTACACCACCAGAAAGAATTTTTGGTGGGGAAATAGTGAGAAATACCCACCAAAAGCCTAACTTTGAGCATGAACTAAATATTTCATCCACTACCACATCTGACTTAAATTTTATATATTACCTAAATGATTTTAATCATGTGGTCTTTAATCATATTACTGGCATCACTAATTTCAGTTCACCCTTTAAAGAAGTTATATTGCCTAAATTTTTGTTTTATTACTTCTCCATCATATTTTATTATTATCACTTATAATGTTTTTTTTCATACAACCATTCATGGAGATTCTTAAGAAGAAATCAGTTTGGAGGAATTCCAGAAACTTTTGATCATGTCATATGGTTCATGATAGGTTCCTAGGAAAAAACTAGTGGTTTCTCAATAGGATATCCTCATTTATATCCCTTAAAAGGTGAGGTTTCAACTATGACTATCTATCTAAAAACTTAAATTTATTTTAAAAAAAACTTCATACACATATTTAATACCCAATTTATATCAACTAATGCATTTTTTATTCTTTCTTCAATTCATTCAACTATATACTTGTGAAACTTTGGATCATGCTTCGATACTCTAACTGGCCAGTGGTGAAGATTCACAAATTTATCTACTTCCATGTCTTCCATAGGATGCTAGGACTAGAACCACACTTGTTAATTTGGTCCTAAAATACATACCAATTCCTATGATTGGAACAGGTGCTGACTTGGAGTAGGAAGTGTTTCTCTAAAGACATCACCAATGATTATAGAGTAGAATATTTACATTCATATATGATACCTACTTATAGATCTAGTCAAACAGTTGAAAAAACATTTCTATATATTCATCATCTTAGGATTTGGGGGGTTTTACTATCATGAGATTGGTCAATATGTGAGAAACTTTATGTAGTGTTGAGTAGAAATAGGAACATCAAAATAACTTCTTTGAAGAGAAAGGTTAACACTAACATCCCCTACTCACTTAGTTGCATCCCTTCATCAAGATTCAAACTATGAAGATGCAGTTGATGAAAAATAGGGCATGATCAAAGCGTGGTCTACTAATGTCAATTGTCATGAAAATGAGTTGACCTTTCTTATGAAAAACTAGTCATCCTTCAAAAACTCTTGGAGGAAGAAAAATATGAAAGGTGATATGATTTTGTGGATTTGGTGAGACTTCCAATTTTTAAGGGAGATAAATATACTATAATTTAATAAATACAATTTAGAGTTGTAAATTCTCAATAATAGATCAAGGGGATTTTTCTATCCATCCAAAATTCTCTATAAAACTTCCCATTTTGTACAAAATAAAGAAATCAAACCAAATTTTGTTGATAGTCCTTTATTTTAACTATCAGTAAAACAAAATATTGGCACATTTTACACATTATAATCAAATATTATTTTTTGTTCAAAATATTTCAATGATTCAGTATTCTATGATTCAACCAAACAAATTGAGTCACCTGAAATTTTTAACTTACCCAAATCAAATTCTAAATCCAAATGAATTCCTTCGGGGCTTGGATCAAGTATTGATATAAGAAAATACACCATAAGCATTGAAATAAACATTGTACATTCAGAAATATATGGTGAATTTTTCATCTTGTATGGGAAATTTTGGTCAATATGTTGTTAAAAGGTAGAATTATAACATAGTGATCATTTATCGACTATTTTTAGGATCATGTGGTAGACCCCGTAACATTTATATTTTTTTCTATCACCCTAAATTTTTCCTAGTCCTTAAAAGGGAATGAACTACTGAGTAAGGAATCATATTTTTTTTCAGATATACCTTTGTGGGTTTTTATTTACATATTTTTTCATTTATTTTAATTTATTTTTTGAATCACACCCATGTATATAATATGGATGAATTTTAAGTTCACACAACTTAGAAAAAAAATATCAATGGTATTTAAGGTCATATATTCTGAACTAAAAAACTGTTAGTCCTAACAAAAAGGATTCATTACCATATATAAAAGGAAAAATAAATATAATTTCATAATCCTTATTTGACAATGGTCATGATGAAAAAATTTGTAACATTGAGGCTATCAAAACCACTTGAATAGGTGATGTGGTGGATTTTGTAAATCAAAAACTAATGTTCCTAGATTGAGGATGATGAAATGGGACAGATACACAAAGTATAATCATTGATAAATTTTTAATGACATATCTATTGTGATTTTGTGAGGTAATATGGAGATTAGACGTACTTCACCTCAGGATGAGATGCTTCAAGTTGATGGGCCAAAATGGGGTCACATTTTAAGATCCACATTAGGGAATATATCCATAACTAATATAAAGTGTTCTTTAGTGTTGGACAAACTCATTATTGGTATCTACAAAATATTTATGGGGATTAAAGCATTAAGGATATCAATTTAATGAATGATATAGGTGAATTAATGTAAGGGTTTTATACCCTAGAATAAACATCATCATGGATTGAACACATTATCTGGATGAAGAAATATGAGACTCAGTTTCTTTAACTTTTTCATAGACCAGAAGTGTCTAGTGATCATAAATATATTTTTTTGGGACCATGTTTTGGGACTCAAGATCTTTATTCCTCTTTTCTTGTCTATCATTTTTTAATATTCATATAGGGGTTACATACCAAGAGAGAACTAATGTTTTTATAGACTTTCCTTTGTGGTATTTAGACGTGGAAATTTTTGTTTATTTCTAATTTCATTTTAAGGTTGTTTGATTAGGAACTTTCAAGGATATATTATAAGTTTTAAAATATCTAACCTAATGTGTTGATATTAATTCTATATATCTTTGACATAAAGTAAAATGTAGGTTCAAAAGTGATAGTTCATATGGGGCTCAAGAGGCAAAGACTCCCCAATACATTTTGAACAAGGAACACTCTCATTGGTGAGGCAAATTTCAATTTGAGGTTATTAGATCAATAATGATGATATGATATATATAGATAAGGGATTTCCAATTAATTTGTTTCAATGATAGGTTATATAATGGTGATGTTAAGGAATATGGATATTAGAGTTTATTCCCTTTTGGATGAGATGATTTTGGTTGACAGGCCAAAATTGAGGCACATATACAGATCCATATTGGGGTATGTATTTATATATAATCATAAGTTTTATTTGGATTTGAATATTCTCATTTCCAATAACCAAATAATATTGATGTAAATCAATGATGATTTCTATGAAAGGTGTGACTTTTGAAAGAGAATTGATTAAAATATTTGATGGAGGTATTCTAGATGTCAGTTTGTTGTGTCTAGGCTGCCATAGCCCTTTAAAAAGAAGTGAAGATGGATAGTGGTCTATGGATGAGTATAAAACCTATATTATATCGACATTACTATGTATCTGTGGTTTAAAATAATCAATCCATAGTTTTTTCTTGTGTTATGAGGGCATTATTATGTCACATGATCATTGATAAAGAATCATATACTGATGGCTAAAATGAATATCTAGATTGTATGAAATAGTAAGGGAATTTCAATGTTTTCATTCCACAAACCTAGGTGGTCTAATAACTAATTGAAATTTCCTAATTTTTAATGGTTTAATAAATATTTAGTGTATAGATGGACCCAAACTTGGGTGTCACCACATATCCCAAAAAAGAAAAAATCAAACCATATGTAGTTCTTAATTATTTTGAACACTCAAAATAATATTTGAATTCTATAAATGAATGGAGTTAGTTCTATTTAATTCAATTTCTTAAATCCTAAACATGTTCCATATAGTTTAACATCATATATTGAGAACATGGTTCTATATCTTTCAGTATATATCATCCACGATTCGCATGAGAATTTACCAAAATATCTGACCTCTCATGATTCATGCTTGGTGTGAGAAGAATAAGTTCACTGGGGGTGTGCCTACATTTCTTGAGAGTACATGAAAATTATAAATAAATAACATGGGGGATATTGGTTATTTTCACTCCATAAGTGGAGGCTTATTATATAGAGGTGTTCCCATAATGGTGCAAACCAGTATTGAGCTAGAAGATAGGTTCCAGAGAGTCTATCCATATGATGTAGTCTATTTTAAGTAGATTAATTTCTAGAAATATTGTAACATCTTGTGAATTTAAAATAATATTTTGTTGGATATTGTGTATAATATTAAATAACGAGTTAAATGAACCACGAAATATCATTGTTTTAATGTTATATTTATAACCTATCTATTAAATTAGAAGGTATGAATAGGAGTAACCAAATTATGAAATATATATATATATAATTCATAATCAAGAAAAATTAATTTATTAATTCTTAGTATATAAGCTTTCAATTTTTTTTAAACTCAATTTATTCTTCAAAAATACATTTTCTTAAAAAATTATTTTTATTACTTTTTGTGTGAAAATAAGATAAATTATTTACCGAAATTTTAGAAAAATAATTTTATAAAATGAAGTTAATTTATGAAATTTGTATATAAAAATTAGTTTAGGGTTAAATTTTATGATTTTTTTGAAAATATTGAATTTTTTAATTATTATTTAAAATACTGTTTTTGTAGGTTTTTTGTAAAACTGTCAGCCATTTTATTAGAAATTTCTAATTATGCTTTGAATTTGATATTGAAATATCATAGGACTCCTTTATTTATAAATATTATAGATTATTAATTTTTAATCTCTATTATACTAGGTTTTTTTGTAAGTTACTTTTTTACTTGAAACGATTTGTTTCTTAAAAGTATTTTTTAATTGTGTTTTACGCATTTATAATAAATTTAATTTCTATCACTTATAAGAGTTTAATTTTTTTTAAATTGTATTTATTTATTTTTCTATAAATTAAAATTTATCCTAGGATTTTGTTTTGATATTTTTTAGATGAATTTAAATTTTTTAGTGAATAGTAAAAAATACAGTTTTTTTAAATACGGTATATTTTATGATAATTCCAAAACATAAACATGATATAAAAATTTATTAAACTAATTTAATGACTAATGTATGATAATATACTAAAAATATATCATAAAAATAATTTAAAATCTATAAATATAATTTATTTCATAATAAATATGAAAAAAAAATTAGTGTTGACGTTGTGATTACGCAGCACTAGAAAAGTCTCATTTGGTGTCCTAAAAATATTTTAAGAAGAAAGAAGTCCTAGATATAATTTTTTATTAAATAATTACTCTTATTTATTATTTTTATCGATATATATTAATTTTTGAGTTATAGAACTTGTGCCTTACCCAAATTCTTGTGTAATTCTTGTGCAATACTAGAAGAGTGAGACAACATATTAAATAAGTTTCCATAACGTATGAATTAGTGAATATATACATAGAATGAATATAATGTTTTATCATGAAAATAATATATTTATTTTTTATATATTGTTTTATTTTTTATTTTTAGTGATTAAATAATTGTCTTCAATTTGTAGGCATCGCTGACAGAATGCTTAAAAAGTAGTAGATAAATCAATTATGTTATTTTAAAAACTCTAAAAATATTACTTTGTAGATAAGTTAAAAATTACCAATAAAATTAACTAAATATAAAATATATCACTTTCTAGATATTAAAAGTGGATATGGTTTTGTTATAGATTCATATAAGGTTAATTACCCATAAAATAGTTTGTCGATAATATATTTTCCATCATTCAAGTGTATGTTGAGTGATCCCTTACTGTGAACCTGGTTTGACACTCTTGGAGAATATGCTTAGTCTAATTCAAATTTTCTTTGTGAGTAGTTATAAAGTATTAAAATATATGTGATCATGGAAGACCTTGGTTAAACCTAAGGTATATTATATTAAAAAATATTTCTTATGATTTAGAAATCCAATTAATGATATTTCATTATTTCCAACTATGATTATTATTTCTCACACCATACTTTTTGGTTTCATTCAATGGCTAGAACCAAGAAGAATTTTGATGAAATTGAATGTGATGGAAAATGGAAAGATTTAACTCATGAGAAACCTATTGGAAAAATATCTAGAACATTAAAACTTTTTATGATTCCTAATAATTTATCTCATTATAACATTAACAATCTCAACATGGGTGAGTTTCCTAACACACCTAATAAGATAAAAATTGAGTTTCTTGAATACCATAGAGGGAACTAGATTCTATAGGGACCCATATTTAAACATTACATACTCTTGAGTTGTGTCAAGAATTAAAATTGAGGATATTTTAAAGTTTAGTTTTTTAGATAATTACGCCATAACCATTACATTACATCTCAAAAATTACAAAGTAGACGCTTCTAATCTATCCAATTTTTTCAAAAAAATAAAAATCCTTAAATAAAAAAGAATTATTTTCTTGATGTAAATCTTCCTGAATTCTTCCTTTCTCTTACCCTTCCTTATACCCTAAGAAAAATATTTCCAAAACATGGGATGAGAATAAGAAACTCAGTGAGGGATATAAAATAAAGAAATAAATCATTAGTCCATCAATACATACCAATCAAAGAAATAATAATTTTAAATCATAAAATATTATCTCTTTAACATACCTCATGAAATCATAAGATTTATGAATAACACATATAAACCATAAATCGTAATGGTAACTTGTGGAATCCATAACATTCTTACGTTGTAGCTTTCACAGCTATATAGGGAGTTACATTTGGAATACACATCACATTATATTCCATAAATCTCATAGGATAAACATTAACATTTACCTTCATCACATTTCCCAATACATTAGAGAGCTATCTCAGTCTCACCTACCCTAGGATTATCACGAAACCACCCGTATATGTAAACAATTCTGAAGAACCATAACATAATCATGACACATAAAACAAGCATAAAGGAAAAATAATATTTCCACATTGCAATCAAAATATATCATTTCATGATATTGACATAAACAATGATTTATAAAAACCATTTTCAATACCAAAATATGTTAAAAGGGTATATGGTATTTATTTTCTTTTTAAAAACATTACATAATGTTATAGAATCCAAATATCAAATAATACTCACGATGGCGGAAAGGTCGTTGTCACTGCATACGTTAAAAAGAAATATTCAATTTTTTGTTTATTAAAAGGATTCATAAAACATAAGATTACTTTTGAAAACTATTAAATTAAATTAAAAAGAAAAAGGTTATAATTATACACAGTATAAAAAAAGTGGTGTGTATTATCAAAATATGCCTCAATTAAATTAGATTGAGAAAAAGTCCCTTAAATATATCATTTCGTACATAAAATAGATTGATTATGTGTATTCACAATAAGTACACAAAAATCAAGTATAGATAAAATATAGGAAATCAAAAGTTATTTATTATATAATCATAGAATGACATATTCAATAAGTAGAATATCACCCCAAAGAATGGAAATTGGGTTAAGAAGTTCCCTTACATTGAGTCTGATTCATCATGTATGTTCATTTTTATTCCTAAATAATAAACTTAAGGTAATTTATACTTTCTTAAGAACCATTTTCAAGTTTATTATTCCTTTTATATCACTTATTACCATGTTTTTAAAATTTCATAATTATTTAAGTTAATATCGATCCTTTTTTGATATTGGGTACTTGAGTCAAAAACAATCTTGTTATAATTAAAAATTTCCCTTGTGGTCAAAATTAAATAATCTCTAGAATAGTATTCATGATTTAAATATCATATATATACATTATATACATATTTATAATAGTCTAAAACATTTGTATAAAATAAATTAAATGCACCATTCATGGAGATGGTAAGTCATACGTATGCATGAATGTTACTTTCATTTATTTTTCATATTAAAGAAATGAAAACTAAATAATACATATGTATATTATAATTAAATTATAATATAATATGATATATATGTGACATAATTTCATTAATTCCATCCTTTATACATTCCATGTATGTGATGAATGAGTCATATCACTTTGAGGGGGCGAAAGCCTGCACTTCCTCAAATGAAATTATCATATTTACACATCATGAAAAGAATAAAGGTATGTATTTAAATAAAAATGAAGGTATAATAGATAAAATATAAATATAATATATATCATATATAAATACAGTTCCATCATAATGTCCACCTTGATAGGTGGTAGGTAAAAATCAAACAATCATCGTTTCGTGAGGAAGAAGTTTGTCGTACACAGAAACAGTATGTTCGTATCCATTAGATGGAGGTGTGTGTAAGTGTAGTTAGAATACTTATCATAACAAAATCCTAGTATATTGAGGATAATTTTGTTTTTATGTAACTAATTAATAAGAATATAATAGGGAGTGTATAAGTAAAATAATGCAAAGGAACTTTAGAGAAGACGCTCCCTCTTAAAATGTGTAACTCCCTTTTATTTGAGGAAAAATGATTTATTTAATTGCCTTATTACTAAGATAAGGATTATAGTAATACGATAGGGATTTTGTGAGCTCATTTTAGTAGATTTTGGATAATATGAAAGTATTTATAGGTGTTAGTAAGGGTTAGTGGTGGTGGCCTTTTATAAGAGGGAGGTGGGGTACTTTATGAATGTCTTGAAAGATTATTTTATTATAAAATAAATTTTGATTTCAAAAGGTCCAAAACTAATTTAATTAAAATATAATACAGGTATTTTTGGAAATCCTCTCAACCAATAGGTTTTATACAAGTTTTGGTTTCAAATTTAACCTTATCTTTTATCTTTAACCCTTATTTAACTAATTTAATTCTTACCATGTCTTCATGTATATTCATACTATATCATAAAAATAGTTACCATAAAATGGTAATTAAACCTTGAGTGGTTTATTAATAGATTCTTCAAAATTATCTAATTCATTTATCTGAATATTATATTTTTGGGATTATAATATCATTTAATAAAAGATTATTTGTTTTAAAAACTCATTTATGTAAATTTTTATACTATTCATATCATGACTTTTTAAAAATCCATAAAAACTTGATTATTTTAAATAAAATTAATTAATTCAAATATAACAAGTCATAATAATCCCTAAAATTTTTGGATGATATAAAAAGTTTCAAAATAAATTAATTTTAATATTTATAATCTCATTTATGTAAATCATTCATTAATATGGTAATCACTACATCATCATTGTATCATTGATAAATTTGTTTATTTGATGTATAAAAATTATAACAAAACATTCATTATGTTGGAAATATTTTTTTATTTCTAATGATTATTTATAGACTAAAATATACTTTATATAACCTCATATAAATTTTTTTTACTAAAAGATACATGTTTATGTAACATTTTCCCTTACTTTAAATTAATTCTTACAAAAAGTCATTTTCATGTCAAAGTGGCTCCATGGGGTCCAAAAATCAACCCAAGGATGCCCATGGTTAGTAATATCTCATCCAATAATATTAGGATATGTGTTGGGGTAATTTAATATTATTTTCTTACCCTTATTTACCATATTTACCCTTTAACCATGGTAAATAAAATAATTACTGAAGTTACTATTCATAATGTATAAAAATAAAAGGTACCTATTTACACAATTTGTAACTCCTGATTTCAAATATTGAATACATTTTTCAAAATTCAAAACACCTAATTGGCATATATTAACTTAAAAGTAATTCTCATTGTCAAAGCCAAAAAAGTGAGTTTGTAAGAAGTAAAAACTACCAAAAGATTGGAATGTGTTTATATCCAATTTCAAAATGAAATTACTTCCTATGACCAAAATTAGATTAACTGATAAAAATATAATCCAAATAAACTTTAAAATCAATTAATATTACAATCTAATTATATAAATAAATTATATTAAAAGGTATTTTTTACTTAAAATGTGGTTTTTTCACTATTCATTAAAAAATGAACTTTATCAGAAAATTGCCAAAAAAAATTCCAAAGTAAATTTTGATGTCCCTTTTCTATAGAAGAAGTTTATTTTATCGAACAAAATATATAAAAGTTAAAAAAACTATATTTAAAAAGGGTTCACTATCAAAAGGCTGTAAAACGGCCTTTTAAAAAATATTATAGTATTTCATGCTTAAAATCAGATTCATTCTTATTTTAAGCCTCTAAAGTTTAATGGATAAATGTAAAGACATTTAATAATTATATTGTAGTTAGTTATGTTCATTCCCGCAAATAAAATGGCTAGGAATTAACTACCATTTAAAATAATAATATTATTATATTATTTTTTTGGAATAACTCAAATTTATGTGCAACGTAAGATTTCCAAGAAACATTTTGTTTCATGTTGAGTACGCTATCGAACAAAGTGTCATATTTAACATAAAATTAATATATTATTCATAAATATTAATATATTTGAAAAGGTATTATTCTTTTAATACCTAGGTCTTTACATCCTCCCCCCTTTTGGAAATAGCGTCCTTGAAATTTTAAAATTGGGCTCGGAAACATCATTTAAAGTCCCACATTGGAAAATGAGTCAATAAAATTATCACTTTAAAAAAGAAATAAAGAGAAGTAAAAAGTCACCCAAGATAACCTATACTAGAATTCCATGTTGGAAAACATGGATATGGAAGAGAAACTATCCATCATGTTTTGATGGAGAGTCATAGAAAACATGATCAAGAGAAACTTAACAACAAGAAAACCACAAACTTGAGGTGGGTTAAACAGTATTTGATTTACCAGTAGGAAAATTAAATGGAAAACATTTTATTTTTAAGGTTTCTTTAATAAATTTTAGGAATTTATTTATGAGATTGAATAATAACATAAGGAAATATACTTACTTTTCATGTAGAGTTTCATCCTTTACTAAATTTGTACCACAAACTCATCTTTTCTCCAAACGATGAGTATTTACGATGACTTGGTCACATAAAAAGCACTGGAATCAACTTATAGAGAATCACATAATCCAAAAAAGATAAAATATATATTTCCCCTATCTTTATACATTAACCAAAACTAAAATGGTTGGTACAAGATCAGATAATCCCCAAAAGATAATCCTTTATAAAAAGAAATACCACTCTTAATCTCGAAAATTCAACAAACAATTCCGAAAGTTCAAAAAAGAAAATTAAATATGCAAGTGTCCTCAAAATTATTCAATGTAATACAACAAATATTGAAACCCAAAACTCATAAGGATTTAATCACATAGTCTTCCATAGTAAATATTAACATTTATCTCTAAATAAAATCAACTACTGTTAAAGTCTCATACTGAAAAGTAATTAACATAATCTCATATTCTCTATGATAGGTTAATCATTTCCATAAATAACATGAATTGCTGTAAGTCCAAAATAAAAACATAGATTCTTCCAAAATAAAATTTTAATCATTCCTCCACAAATTAAATCCCATAATATTCTATTTTTCTTAAGCATATAATGATCCCAAAAGAGAGAACGTCTTCCAAAATAACATTTATAACTTAATCACCAAATCATTTTATGATACAAAGGATATCCTTTTGATAAAACATAAGTTCCCAAAATAAACATATTATTGATCCATAAAATAATTTAACCAAAACGAAAAAGTCATACTAACCAGGGACTTCATGCAGTACAGTGGTAGATGATAAATCTCAGTCGAACTTTGGTTGTGCATTTGATTCCCATAGCTATGTCCTACATAATGGGTTGTCACATGGTCTGTGAGTTGTTCTTTTCCAAAAGCTATATAATTAACAATATGAAATAAAATCCTCAAAAATAACCATAACATGTTTTAACCTCAAAGGTTATTTCATGCCTCACATTTTTCATCCCAAAAAGTAATAACACTTAATTGCCTCAAATTCAAGGATTATATAAACCCTAATGGTTCTTTATAACTATAACCAAAGAAGAAAATATAATTCTTCCTTGATTGAAATTTTTATATATAAAACTAAAGGTTTACAAATACTAGAATTCTTCCAAATTAATCCCATCATTAATACATTTAAATATATCATTATCCATAGATTCAACATAACTCGTTAATTCTTAAAATGTATAAATTTTAATTATCAATCATTATTAATGATCATTTATCCATGTTTTTTCATATTATTATTTTATAATTCTTTCCTACAAACAAAATCATGAACAATGTCCTATGATTTCATGAGCTAAGAAATAATTCATACCTTTCATATGTCATTTTCATTTTCCTCATCTTTAATTAGAATAGAATTTGGTATTGGTAAACATATATTTTCATGGTCCTTTAGATACCATTCCCAAACCATCTTCAGAGGACATCTATTTTCAAAATTACTATGCACACCACATTTAAAACATTCAATTGATCCCTCAGAAAGAACTTCTTTCCCTTTCCTGGAGTCAACTAAATGCTTCCTTTTTCCATGTATGGTTATTGATTTATGACCTTCATTACCACATCTATAACATCTTCCCATCCCTTTGAAGAATTTTCCTAGGTATTTCTTTCCATATCCTTGACACATAGATTTTTGTATATACATACCTTTATGATTATTACCTGAATTTCTATAGGGATTCATTTCTCACATATATGATTACTTGGAAATATCCCCAAGGTTTAAGTGGTCAAACATGACTCTAGGTAGTTCGTTAAGAATAACCACAAGTGTTCTCATTGAAGCTCCTATTTCATTCAGTTTCTCATTCAGAAAACCTTCATAGTTTCCTTCACATCCATTGTTACTTTGGTTCCTGCAAGATCCAACCATATACTAAAACCAAAAAGGTCAGTGTGAGTATATTAGAAGAATCATCATATACTATCTTGTAAGGAGGGTTAACACTAAGATATACTTATTAAAGTTATCTTAAATTCATAAAATTTATCTAAAATAACTATGACACTTTATAATATGCTAACCATTATGGTGATGTCACTTATTCTTAAATAACACTCTAACCTCTAAAGTTATCTAAACCGACCTTTGATACCAACTATAGGGCCTCAGCCTTAAACATTATATACTCTTGAGTTAATTCAATAATTAATGTTGAGGATATTTTCTGGTTTAGAGTTTTATAGAATTAGACCATAACCATTACATTATATGTCAAAAATTACAAAGTAGACACTTCTACTCTATCTAATTTTTTTCACAAAAATAAAACTCCTCAAATAAACAATAATTATTTTCTTGATATAAATCTTCCTGAATTCTTCATTTCTCTTACCCCTCCTTATACCCTATGAAAAATATTTAAAAAACTTGGGATGAGCATAAAAAGCTCAGAAAGGGATATAAAATAAAGAAAGAAAACCTTAGTCCATCATTACATACAAATCAAAGAAACCATACTTTTCAATCATAAAACATAAGCTCTTTAACATACGTCATAAAATCATAAGATTTATGAATAACACATAGAAATCATAAATCATAATGGTAACTTGTGGAATCCATAACATACTTACATTTTATCTTTCACCGCTATACAGGGAGTTACATTTGGAATACCCATCATAGTATATTCCCTAAATATATTAGGAGAGACATTAACATTTACCTCTATCACGTTACCCAACTCATTAGAGAGATATATCGGGCTCACCCTCCCTAGGTTTATCATGGAACCACCCATATACGTAAACAATTCCCAAGAACCATAACTAAATTATAATACATAAAACAAGCACAAAGGAAAGATAACATTTCCACATTGCAATCAAAATATATCATTTTAAGATATTGACATAAACAATGATTTCTCAAAACCATTTTCAATAAAAAAAAATAAAATGGGTATATGGTATTTATTTTCCTTTTAAAAACATTACGGCTAGTTAAGGAATCCAAATATAAAATAATACTTGCAACGGCGAAAAGGTCATTGTCTCTACATACATTAAAAAAAATTCAATTTTTTATTTAATAAAAAGCTCTGTAAATAAATTCATTTTGAAAATTGTATAATTAAATTAAAATAAAAAGTGTATAATTATAAACCATATAAAATAAGGAGGTGTATATTATGAAAATATACCTCAATGAAAAGAGATTTAGATGAAGTCCCTTACAAATATCATTTTGTAAATAAAATAGATCGATTGTGTGTATTCACTATAAGTAAAAATAAATAAATTATAGATACAAGATAAGACATCAAAAATTATTTATCACATAATCATAGAATAACATATTCAAAAAGTAGAATATCAAGCCAATGAATGGAAATTGGGTTAAGAAGTTCCCTTACCATGAGTTTGATTCATCATATATGTTCCTTATTCTTCATGAATAATAAACTTAAGTTACTTTTTTACTTTATTGATAACCTTTTTAAATTTTTTTATTCATTTTATATCAATTATTACCACATTATAATAATTACATAATTATTTAAGTTAATATCAGTCATTTTGTCAATATTGGGTACTTGAGTCGAAAATGATCTTATTATAATTACAAATTTCTCATGTGGTAAAAATTACATTATCTCCAGAATAGTATTCATAATTTAAATATCATATATATCCAGTATATATGTATTTATAATAGTCTATAACATTTTGATATCATAAATAAAATGCATCATTTATGGAGACGGTAAGTCGTACGTACACATGAACGTTACTTTCATTTATTTGTCATATTAAAGAAATGAAAACTAAATAATACATAGGTATGTTATAATTATAGTATAATATCATATGATATATATGTTACATAATTTCATTATCTTCATCCTTTATACATTCCATGTATGGAATGAATGAGTCATGTCACTTTGAGGGGGCGGTAGTTCGCACTTCCTCAAATGAAATTATCGTATTTACACAACATGAAAAGCATAAAGGTATGTTTTTAAATAAAAATTACAGTATCATAAAGAAAATATAAATTCAATATATATCATATATATAAATAAAATTCCATCATAATAGCCATCATGAGCGGTGGTAGGGAAAAATTAAACAATCATCATTTCATGAGGCAGTAGTTCACCGTACACAGAAACAGTATGTTTGTATCCAATAGATGGAGGTGTGTGTCATTGTAGTTAGAATACTTCTCATAAAAACATCCTAGAATATTTAGGATACTTGTTTTGTTATGTAATCAATGAATAATAATAGAATAGTGAGTGGAGAAGTAAAATAATGGAAAGGAACTTTAGAGAATACGATGCCTCTTAAAACATGTAACTTCCTTTGATTTGACCCAAAAGGCTTTCTTGAATTGACTTCTGCTTAAAGTAAGGATTATATGATGAGTATAGGGGTGTTTTTAGATTATTTTATCTGATTTTGGATGAGATAAGTGGCTTGATAGGTGTAAGTAAGGGTTAGAGTTGGTGGCCTTTTATAAGAGGGAGAAGGGGTACTTTTGGAATGTCCTAAACAATTATTTTTATGATAAACTGAATTTTGATTTCAAAAGGTCCAAAAATAATTTAATTATAAGATAATATAATTATTTTTTTAAATCCTCTCAACCAATAGGTTTTATACAAGTTTTGGTTTCAAATTTTACCTTATATTTTAACTTTAACCCTTAGTTAACTAATTTAACTCTTACCATGTCTTCTTCTATATTCATTCTATATGGTTACAGTAGTTACCATAGAATGAAAATGAGACCTAAAGTGGTCCATTAATGAAATGTTCAACATTATATAAGTAATTTGGAATAATATTATATTTTTAGGACTATTATATCATTTAATAAAATAGAATTTTTTTTAAAACTCATTTAGGTCAATTCTTATAATATCCATATCATGACTTTTTATAAATCCATAAAAACTTTATTATTTAAAATAAACTTCATTAATTAAAATATAAAAAGTCATAATAATCCCTAAAATTATTGGATGGCCTAAAATGGTTAAAGATAAATTTATTTTAATATTTATAATCTCATTTATTTAAATCATTCATTAATAAGGTAATCACTACATCATCATTATTTCATAAATAAATTTATTTACTTGATGTCTAAAAATTATAACTAAAATACCATGATGTAAGAAATATTTTAATATTTATAATTACTATTTATAGTTTAAAATATCACTTATATAACTCCATATAAAAAAATTTACTAAAACATACATTTTTATGTTACATTTTCCCTTACTTTAAATTAATTATTATAAAAGGTCATTTTCACATCAAAGTGGCTCCATGGGATCCCAAAATCAACATAAGGATGAACATGGTCAGACATATCACATAAAATAATATTAGGACATGGGTTACAATAATTTAATATTATTATAATATTATTATTTTACCCTTATTTACCAGATTTACCCTTTAACCATGGTAAATAAAATAATTACTAAAGTTACTATTCATAATGTCTAAAAATAAAAGGTTCCTATTTACACAATTTGGACCTCCTGATTAAAAATATGAAATCCATTTTTCCAAATTCAAAACATATAATTGGAAGAAATTAATTTAAAATTAATTCCTGTTTTTAAAACCAAAAAGTGAGTTTTTAAGAAGTAAAAACTACCAAAAGATTGACAGGTGTTTATGTCAAATTTCAAAATAAAATTACTTATAATGACCAAATTGGATTAAATGATAAAAATATAATCCAATTAAACTTTAAAACCAATTATTTTTACAATATTACAATATAAATATATTATATTAAGAGGTTGTTTTGACTTAAAATATAGTATTTTTCACTATTCATTAAAAAATGAACTTTATCAGAAAATTAACAAAAATTTATCCAAAGTAAATTTTGATGCCCCAATTCTATAGAATAATTTTATTTTTTTCAAATAGAACATATTAAAGTGAAAAAAACTAGATTTAAATAGGCTTAACCATCAAAAGATGGTAAAACAACCTTTTAAAAAATATTAGAGTTTTTTATGCTTAAAATCATATTCATTCTTATTTTAGGCCTCGAAATTTTATTTGATAAATGTAAAGACATTTAATAATTATATTGTAGTTAGTTATCTTAATTCCCTGTAATACAATTTCTAGGTGTTAACTACCATTTAAAATAATAATATTATTATTTTATTTTTTTGGTATAACTTAAAGTTGCGTGCAACTTAAGATTTCAAAGAAACTCATTATTTCATGTTGAGTGTGATATCAAAAAAAGTGTCCTATTTAACATAAAATTAATATATTATTCATAAATATTAATATATATGAAAAGGTATTATTCTATTAATACCTGGGTCGTTACAGATTCAGTTTTCAATATGTTATGTATGTGGGATGAATCGCGTAAGGAAGTGTCTTAGAGGAATGATAATAATTTTATGTGTGGAAAATAAGGGAATTGATTAATTTTAAAGGAAAAATGAATAGTTCAATATAGGTATATGTTTTTAATCTTAAGGTTCTATATACAGTTCAATGAATTTTGTGTGGGGAATATGGGGATCACTAGAGTTAAGTACATGGACAAGGAAGTTCATATTATATTTCAATCATTGAAGTAGAATGATTAAAGTTTTTATGTATTGTAATTATATAATTATCTTATAGAATTATTTTTATAAATGTTATTCTATTTATAAGAATATTGAAATATCTTAGGATTTTTCTGTATTAGTTTTTCATTATGTGTTTTCAATAATATGTTTATTGGTACTTAGGACCTAGAAAAGTAATTTAATTTCGAGGTGATATTTTATGAAAAACACATGTTTTAGGTAAATATAATACTTAATATGTTCTTGATGTCAAGATAATAATTTTTAGTTGTGAAAAATATACTATGGATATATATAAATTAAATTGGATAGTATTGATGACCTTGGAACTAATTGGTGATTTTATGATAAATTGTTTTATGCTATATTTTATTGAGTTTATAGTATTTTTTAATATATGGAATATATATTTTAGTTTATAATTCCATTTTAGGAATGTGGATTGTGATAATTTTTGGAATAATATAAGTTTTTATTATGGTTATATAGTTCTTCATTTTATTAGCATGTTTTAAGAGAATCAAGTTATTCATATATCTGGTATGTAATGAAAGAAGATACTGTATATTATTTAGGGGATTAATGTTAAGTTTATTTAGGGACCTTATTTCTAGATTTTTTTATTTTGAATTTGTTCAAACATATTTTGGAAGATTTTTATGGTTAATAATTTATGAAATGATTCAATTTGAATTTTGGGCATTATTTTTGAGGGATTAGATATTAATGCATGATTTTTCTATAATGGATAAACTATGATAAAAAATTTTGATTTGTAAAATCTATAAATATATGAAGAATTAATTTTCATTTTCTGATGGATATTATTATCAATATAATAAAAATTTTAGTTCTTAAGACTTAAAAAAATTATTCATCATTTATTGGTGAATAATGAAGTTGAAATTAGTTGAAGCACAACCAAAGGATAAATTTTTTCTTATGAAAATAAAATTAATTAAGTATATTTTTATATATTCTATATATTGATATTAAAATAATCTCTCAACTTTCATAAAATTTTCTTAAAATTAAAATGGTATACTTTTACATTCATCTATGATGAATCGATTATCTTTTAACCCCTCACAGATTTATGGTTTTGTGGTCATTAAATTTTTCATGATCATGTTCTCTATCACACTCTATTAGTAGTTGGGAATTTTTATTCTAATTCATATCATATTTTAACATCCCCCCAATTATTTCCTAATATGGGAAATAAATTATGTGTTATTTCAGGTAACATTAATGTTACCTACTTTCCACTTTTAAAGTATGTTTTAATAACTCGTTTATATCTTGTTAGTTCCAAATGAAATATTTTAAAATATTGAACCTTTAAAAACTAAATAACATTTCCAAGTAAAAATTTATTAAAAGGTGTAATAATGTAACACCCCTATATTTTAAAAATAAAACTATGTCTAATAATGTATACAACATGAAACATTGAGTTAAAAAAAACCAAGAAATATTATTATTTAAATGATATAGTTATAAAATTATCCTTAAATTGGATAGTATGGATAGGATTAACCACATTATGAAATATATTAAAATTTAATAATAAATAAAAAATTATTGAGTAGTTATTAGAAAATAAGTATTAAATTTTTAGTAAATCCAATTTATTCTTCCAAAAAATGATTTTTTTCCAAAAAATGATTGTAATTTCTTTATGTTAGAAACAAGTTGAGTTATTTTTTAAAAATTTTAAAAAATGGATTTAATAATATGATCTTCATTTTTGAAATTTTATTATAAAAATTATATTATGGTGAAACATTTGGATTTTTCTGACAAGATTTACTTTTTAGTGAATATTGAAAATAAGTTTTTTATGGTTTTTGTAAAAATTTAATTTATTTAATTTAAATGTAAATTATGATTCAAATTTCATATTAAAATAATATAGGACTCCTTTATTTATAAATAATATTATTATATACATAGTAAATTTCACTATTCTTGGTTTTGGTATAAGTTTATTTTCAAGATTAAAAATGCTTTTAATTGTTTTTTGTTGGCTCTTACACATTTAAATAAAATGAAATTTATATCACTAATCATAATTTAATTTTTTTAAATGTTATTTATTTTTTGGATTCATAAATTAAAATTTATCCTAGGATTAATTTTTGACAATTTTATGATGAAGTTAAATGCTTTGGTGAATGGTAAAAAATTAATTTTTTATGAAATATAGTATCTTTTATGATATCACCAAGACATAAACATGATATAAGAATTTATTAAAGTTTTTTAATGAATATTTTATAGTAATAAACTATAAATTTAATACAAAAATAATTTAAAACATGTAAAATAGAATATATTTCTGGATAAATATTAAAATGATTTTCAGTGTTGACACAGTTCTTACGCAGCACTAAAAAAGTCAAAGTTGATGTCCTAAATATAATTTTTTGGGAAGCAAGAAGGATTTTAATTAATTTTTTATTAAATATTATTTATTATTTATTATCTGTTTGTATATATATGTATTGTTTAGTTATATAAAATGTTGGACATCCAAATTCTTGTTTAATACTTGTGCAAGGTCAGAAGAGTGAAAATAACATATTAAATAGGTTTAAAATGAATATAGAAGTTTATATTTAACATTATTAATTTATTTTTACTATGTTAATTTATTTTTATTTTTTATTAAAGAGGTAATTACCTTAAAATCTCTTGTAATGTAGACGCAATGGTTGTTCAAGTAATAGATAAATCATGTAAATTATTTTGAAAACACTAAAAAAAATATTTTCTTAATTAGTAAAAGTGAACCAAGAATTTTTAAGATAAAAATAATATTTTAGTTATATTTTAAAGGTTTATATTTTAATTAAATTATTTTATTTTTTCTTTATATTCAAATTAGATGAATAGTGTAAAATGTCATTAATGATATTTAATAAAAATATTATTTTATTAAATTATTTCAAATAACCGAAAAACATGAAAGGGTACAAGGTGGATAATATATGGTTTAATATTTCATCCCTTATCCATTTATTATCCATTTTTTCACTTTATAATTAAAATTATAACATTTTATGTTTTAAAATTTCATTACCATGGTTAAGCATAAAAATGTTTAATGAAGGGGATAATAAAAAAGTTAAAGTTCAAATTAGAAAAAAACCCTAGATAATTTTCATTATTAGATGATAATATTATTTAATTATTTTTTTTATTCAAATATTAAGATATTTTGAAGCATCTGTCTTGAGATTGACTCGATTAAATTTTAATATTTTTGTAATTCCAAGTGTATCTTTTCCCTACCTTGTAAAAGGACACCACTCACACCATTGTTCCATCAAGATGAACCAAAACATGATTATTTAAATTTTCATAATCCTTGTATAATTTTTATAGGTTTTTTTCTTTATAAAAGTCCAACCCTAAGTCAATTAAAATGTGATCTAAAAGAATTCTATCGAAGAAGAAGTAATCGTCGTTATTGACTCTTTAAAATTTATTTATTATTATAAATCATATAAATCTATTTTATATATTATAAAATAATAAATAAATTATCATAAAAATACTAATATGTTACTATTATTATGAAAAACCATGTTTTACCTCTTTTCCATCCTATGGAAAGTGGAGATATTGCTCGTGTGTACGTATGGCTTACTCCATCCACATAGCGGCGTAATTCATTTTCCATCACCATATTTCATGGATGGATATTATGAAAGGATTAATTTTTATATATGGTTTATATTAAATAATGATTATTCTATAATTATAATATCATATCTACCTTAATACTTTCTAATTTGTGGGAAAATGATACATCACTCATGTGTACATGTGGATTTCCATCTTCACAATCTGTGAGATTGGTGTTTCATTTTGGTTTTCATTGGATGGTAATAAATATTTATTTTATGAAAATATATGATATTATAATTATTCTATAAAGGTAAATTATAATTTATCTTTATTTTATTCATACCTTAAAAATTGAAAACACTATTCATGTGTAATTACGGCATACTGTCTCCAAGGATGCTGTAATTCATTAATGTATATCTATCCCTTTTGTATATATATATATATATATTATTTTTATCATGATTAAAATTATAGATATTATGGAAACATTATCAATGTACAAGGAATGGAACTATCAAACCAAAATTCTCATGAAAAGAAAAACTGCCAACACCATGAAATGATAATTGTAATAAGGAATTATTTATTAATGAGTGTTAAAATGAAACAAGTGGAATATATATGGTAATATAAGTATGTAAATTATTATTTTATATAATTATAATAAATTTAAATTTATTATATAGTATTTTAGAGAACCTTTGATGCAAATCGAACTTGAGTTGATGAATTTTACATCTCACTTTTGTTTTTGAGAGACATATGCCATATTCAAAAGTCATTTATTTTTTTCATGTATATAATACCCCTTTTACATGTTATATCATTAATATACATATTTTAATGATATTTTATTTTTCAATATATATTATTATTTCATGGGTCTTATAATTAAAATTTTACTAAAATTGTAATGGATTTATGTTGCAATCTCTTTTTTTATGAGGACTGTTTATGATTAAATTTTATGATATAACTCTCTAGAATCTCAAGAATTTTATTCTAATATTTTTATATCCATATGTTAAATGTTTCTATTTCACTTTCCTCTCTTTAAGAACTCAAAATACTAAAGTAATGTGTTAAAGGAAAATGGAATTTATTTCTATCTTCGGTCAAAACAATTTTTCTATCCATGTCTATGTTTTCTATAAAATGTTTACAAAAATGTTATACTATTATCCAATAAATATTTAATTTCATTTTTTACCATTCATGAATTTTATAAAATAGTTTCAAATGAATATTCTTTCCATTTTCTAAATGAGATATGTTGACATTATTAGCGAAATGTGAACAAAATATTTGGTTAAATGTATTCTACATGAATGAAATTTATCACCACCATGACTGCTCAATGTTTTAAATATTCCTTTATTAGATTACCTATTTTTTTAAATAAAATGTTTTCCTTAATATTTTGATAATTTATTATTTTAAATAAGTGATTTCTAAATGAAAAGTGTATTTTCCTCTATAAATATTCCAATTATGTTTTAAGGAATTTTCATCTATGATTGCATCCTTTGTTTCCAATTATGATGTACTAGAGATATGGTCTAATGATATCATCCTTATTATTTATATGGATGGTTTATGGTTATGATGATAAGGTGTTAAGTATTCCCATTTATTTTCCATGGGTAATTCTATGATGAATTTATAAAATGTTTATGAAACATTTTTTCTTCACATGGGTTATTATATAATGAAAAGATGAATGATTTTTGATCTAGTAGAATAAATACATATGGTATTAATAATGTTATGGGTGGCCCCAGAATTAAATATCTCTCTGATGCATAGGATATATTTTTATATCTCATGATATTGTTATGGGAAACAAGTCGATGTGTTTAACCTAATAAGGGAAGAATGTCGATGTTCTTGATCCACTATTGGAAATAAGATAACATGCATGATCCATTATAAAAAATAGATAGGGATTCCAACTCTATTATGGGAAATATTTGATGATTACTAATTCATTATTATATATAAGACATGTGTTAATTTCTAATCCATTATTATTTTATGATATTTGTAGTTAACCATGGAATATGAAATATTTTCTATGTCTATGATGGTGTCACACATTTATTAAATGAACTTATGATTCATGGCTGATTTATGATGATTTATTACTCTTATGATTAAAATATTTTAAAATGATATTTTTTTATTCCATTAATAATGTTTATGATCCTTGATGGATTGGGTATAAAGTTTGTATGTTTTTTTTTAATCTCACACCCTTATTATTATCTTATTATTTTATATAATCATTGATTTTTATCTCCCATTTTTACCTCTACTGAGTATCTATGATCACCATTTCTTATGTTTCACTTCCCTATATTATAAATGTAGTTTTAAGTAGGGAGTGTACATTATTGGTGCTATATTAGAAGATCCTCATGGGATATGTTGAAGATCCTTCATAAAGTAAGTAGGATGTGTATTTAGACTCCAAAAACACTAAACCTTTATGATTCACTGACATGTATTTGTGAGATTTATTTATTATTCATCTAAAAAGATGAAATATTTATGTACGAAATTCTCAGGACTCTATAATGATGGTGCAAATTTGTTCTAAAGAATATGACGATATTTTTCAAGATTCATAGCGTTTTTAACCTTCTTCCAAATAAAAGGGATATTGCACTGGGGAGAGTAAATATGTATCCATGGAAGGAGACTCTGGACGTCACTACTAATATTATGTCAATAGGAATAAAGACATATGTAATTATTATATAGAAATTAATACAGGTAAAATATCAATTGTATGGAAGGAAAATAATTTTTTAATTATTTTGGGCCTAAAAAATGATTTCAGTATCACTATATATCTTGAGTTGACATGAATCAAGAAATATGTAATTCTTATATGTAAGGTCCTGGATTTTCTTAAAGTGTGTTTTTGTTTAAGTGCTAGATTGGACTTCTTCTTTGTGGCTAGATAAGTGTTTTCCGAGTCCTTGAGAAGAATCGGGGGTATTCTGGGGGTTCAGGACATAAAAAAGGGGCAAAGGGGGGGCTCTTTGGGAAATTTGCATGGTTTGTGCATGGCTTGGAAAACCGTGCGAGGGGAGACCGAGCAGTAAGTTGAAATTTGAATGGTTTGCGCACGGTTTGGAAAACCATAAGGAATTATCAAGAAACCGTGTAAAGGGGTGATTTTTAGGTAGTTGCTTCCACACGATTTGAACATTGTTTTTCAAACCGTGCAGCCCAGAAAAGTTAAAAAATTTACAAAATTTCCATCCTGGGATTTTAAACCCCAACTCAAGTTTCTCCTCCATTTCACCCCTACATCCCTAGTGATGAAATTAGATGACCCAATCTTCCAATAAGTAATTATACTTCAATTATTGGATGTTTGGACCGTCATTGGTTGTAGATTGAAACCACAGGTAATTCTAACACTCCTCTTTCTCATCTTTTTCAGATTAGGGTTTATATTTTATTTCATCTCATTCCAAAGACCTAAAACACCCTTTTTGGTGAGATCTAGGTTGGTTATTAAAGGGCTGATGGAATCCATATATAATTCCATGATTAGGAGTGCGTTCATCATTGGATTTGAGGTAGGTAATCTACAAGTCATATTTCATAGTTTTGTAATAGATTTGTGCATGTGTGTTGGTATTTTTCCTATCTATTGTTGTGTATTGGTTTCTTGGAGTATGATTGAGTAAATTGGGTGTATAAATGATTTCTATAAATCCCTCACAATCCTCGTGGGGTTCTTAGAAGAGGATTTGACCATTTTAAGGCCACCCATGGGATGTGCCGACATTCCCAGCCCTAGAGGGGGTAGGGTTAAGTGAAAGGATACCAAATGATAATGTGAAACCCTTGATTAACATGTTTAAAAAAGTTGATTAAGTAGTAAATGGAATTATAATAGATATGCCTAGAGTGATAAGGCATAAGGGGTTGTTTGACATGACATGAAAATGGTAAAAGTGGGTTGAATGGGATTGTGTCAATTATTTGAAGGAATTGGGTTAGAAATGCCTAAAAAGATTATGTTGAGAAAGTATTGTTCTCAGCAATATCCCCCTTATAATAATAAAATATATTTTTTAGAACAACACTTTCTCAATAATATCCCCCTTTTTTTATCACAAAACCCATAAAATTAACTTACAAAATCAAGTTCATATAATTTAGAATTTAGAAAGGATAAAAACAATATTTAATTTTAACAAAATTATTTCAAAAAGAAGTAAAAAGTTGTGTTATCCAAATTTTTCATATATAAAAATAAACATTCACCCTTTATGAAGTAAGATAATAAAAGAATATTTTATTTTTATCCAAATTTCTCCTCAAGAAAAACTATATTTTTCCCTTTCGTGTTTGTCCATATTTCTTCAATTTAAGAAAATAAAAAAAAATCTTTTAAAAATTTCTCCCCTTTAAATAAAATGAACATTTCTTTTCTCCCCCTGAGTAAAAGATTTATAAATAAAAAATATTAAAATAAAATGTTTTGTTAATCCATATTTCTCCCCCTTTTTGGGACATCAAAAAGAATGATAGAATAAGGAATATAACACATTTTAATGTAGCACTAAACCTAAGTAAATGTTATGATAAACAGTTTATCAATATTTGAATCTGGATTACTAACATTCTAATACATACATTACAGTAAAAAAATCAAAACATATGAAAATGAGATGCAAATATATTTTATTGAATATATATATATATAAGTAAAAAAATGAAAACATGAATCATGGTTGCACTAAAAAGGTCTGTGAAATAGGTTTCAGTGCCTCTAAATGAATTTCTTTAGATCTGTTATTTGTATTCTCAACCTTTTCATCTGTCTGTCTCCTAACTAGACTATGATATCCCTTCCTCTCTGATTCATATGAAGGTCTTTAATCAAATTGACTTTTAAAAACTCATTTAACCTATCTTCCTTATCTATAAACTTATTTAGATTTTTAGTAAACATATTCAGTAATTATCTTACCCCTAGTTCAGTTGATGTAAGATAGTCAACAAGATGAATTTGATTTTCTAACAAAACAGATAATGGAGCACTGTTACACTAAATATCCTGCAATCTATGATTTATATTGCTCATTACAATTTTAATGGCATGAAATCTATTTATCAGATCAGGCGAAGTAACTGATGTACTTTCTTGATTTCCCCTGACATTTGCTAATTGTTTCTCCATGAAAGTTTTGAAGTCTTCCAAATCAGATTTCAGTAAAATTTCAGATTTTATTTTTCCAACTTTTTATAACATCTCCTTCTTAAAATATTCTACTTCTCTTTTTAAAATTGTACTTTCTTTCATGTTTTAAAACTTTTTTCTCTCTTTTTCTAATGCTTGTCGCAAAGAAGCATTTTTAGCTTGAACTCTATTAAATTTTATGATTAACTCCTCCACATGATTATTCTCAGAATCAGAGGAATATTTTGCTTTATTCTTAGTCTAGGATTTGACTTGATTTAACATAACTAAATGTAGTGATTGTGCTTCTAATTTCTCCTCTTCTTCCCTTTATACTGATTTTTCAACTGATTTTTCCTCTGAGTACTACCCTGACTCATCCATAGAAAAATTTTCATTATGAACCTTAGTATGAATTTAATAATGATTCTCTTATAGATTCACATCAGTAGGATGTTTCTCCTCGTGAGTATCTTCTTCTTGAATAATTTCTAAAATATGATCCTCTTGAACAAATTCATTTTTTTGTGTAGATTGTTCTTGAATAGGTTCAATTTGAGCCACTTTATTCTCTTAAGGCTTAGCCTCTTCCTGAGGCACAGTCTCCTTTTCAATTTGAGGAGTCACCTTAATCTGAGAAACTATTTGTTGTTGAACTTCTTATATAGAAAATTATCTAACAAATCTATAGCTTAAAAGATCTCCAATTGTAATAGGATTTCTTTGAGTAGTCTCCTCACTATCTTGAGCCACTTTTTGCCTTTTTATTTGATGTCCCTCTTGACTTTCCTCATTAGTAGGTGCATCAACTGCTTCAAATATCAGTCTTCTTAAAGTTTTTGAAACTTCACTTTCTCTTTATTCAGCCATGACTTCTTTATACATTCTAGGTTGATCCCCCTAAGCTAATCCTTAGTCTTCCTCATCTTCAATAGGCATGAGCTTTCCATTCACAATACTCCAGAAGAATACAATCTTCCTTAGAGTTCCATGAAATTAATATTTTTTATATTCTTCTTTTTTTGGAGTAATATTAAATCATTTAAACCACATGGAATATTTGACAAAGTATTCGAAAATAATTTGAACATGTTTTGGAAACATTGTTCTTACCCTACATTGAAGAGGGTAAGCGTAAGGATAAAATTCTACGTCTACTTTATGGGAGTTCAGAAAATTATGTTTAATCAACCATACATTATTGGAAAATTATGGTAAAAGAACCTTATGTTTGAAAGGAACCTTAAGATTGTAATATCAGAAAAGTATGGAAGAAGAACCTTACGTAAGTATGGAACCATATATTTGATTCATAAAAGTATGGATCATCAACCTTACTTTTATAATAAACCTTAAGTTCTATCAAAAATTATGGATCATGTATCTTATGTTTTTTTAAAGAGGAAAGTATGGATAATGAACCATACATTTTAAAGTTGAATAGAAAAGTATGGATGATCAAACTTATGTTTGAGATCAACCTTATGTTTTCAACCTTACATTATGAGAAATAATGCTATGCAGTTCAATCCTACGTTTGGCATCGGATATTTAAATTTCAACTTTATTAAGCAATAGTCTTTATGCAGA
Source organism: Viscum album (assembly GCA_963277665.1). Classification (NCBI taxonomy): domain Eukaryota; kingdom Viridiplantae; phylum Streptophyta; class Magnoliopsida; order Santalales; family Viscaceae; genus Viscum; species Viscum album. The sequence goes on along the minus strand of OY728136.1, from coordinate 400,894,288 downwards.
TTATCATGCTGATTTCAAGCCAAATTCAAAGAGCAATTTTAAAGCGCATCTTTGACTGATTCAAATCCGTTTATTTATGATTCAAATGATCGATTTAAGAAGAGGATTACATGCTAATTATTAACAGAAGTTATGACTGCTCTGTTATTTGAACATTTGAATATCACGATTCTTAAGGTGACTTTTATGGATCAAAATTTTAAAGGAAAACGCTCATCTTTATTCATTATTAAAAAATGTGTGAGTGAGATGGATAATTAAAAAATGAAAAAAGGGATTGGAAGAATGAGATCTTAAGTTTCTCGACTTCTTTTTATAGATATATTTGAGATATACAGATCTATTGTTACAAAGTGTGATAAAACTCTATTTTCTAAAGAAGTAGAAACATGTTGAAGATTCGTGGATTCTATATCGAATATTTATTGTAAATACATTGTTGTTGGAGTTTCTGAATTTATTTCTATATCTATTGAAACCAGATCAACTCAGAACTGCTCTTACCTGAAGAACATCTTTTCTAAATATGACGATCCATTTACTGTCAGTTATGTATTGCTACAACTGTGAAGAATAACTGGAATGTATTTTTAAACAAATACTCTTTTCATTTTGAGTGACTGGATTCTTGTACTAATCTATGTATTAGGTTCTATGTATCAACCAGAAGGCTCTATTTTTATCCTTAAATTTTAAAGGTTTTAACTTCCTACACTCAGTTGTGGACGGTCTATTGATAAGAGGACCAGATAGTGTTATCACCAAGCTTGTGGAGTAGAGCATTGGTGGAGTGTACTAGGGGCCTTCTGTTCCCCAAGCCACTCTAAATATTTTCATCCTAATAAATATGTATTTACTATGCATAAACATTCTGATAAAGTTAAATGACTGACTCAGCAATATTCATGATTCGTGAAAAAATTATAAAAGACAAAATTCACCCCCCCCCCCTCTTGTGCATATTTTGTATAACCCGATCCAACAGATTAGTGCATATTAAAGGGTGAATTTATAATGGTATTATGAAATGGGAAATGGGGAGTATATTAATGGGTTTTTTTGAGGGAATGGCTGAATATGTTGAATGGGTTAATACATGGTAATTGTGGAACACCTAATGGTTGAATTTAATAAGTGGTTGGGTTATTATATATAAAAAATGTACATGAAATGCATAAGTGGGTGAATTATTGTGAAATGATAAATGGGATAAATGGGTAAATGTATGGTTATTGATGAATCTGGATAAGGCATAATGGTTTTGAATAAACTTAAAGGGTTAAGGCATGAGAATGGGTATTTGGATAAATGGACAGGAATTGTAAATGGTAAATGTATTAATGGGTTATGTCATTGCAGTAATTCCCATGTTGTTTGTTATGTATTTTGAATTCTAATGACATTGAATATGCTTGGTTTTGTTATGGTATGATTGTGGTGACTTGATAAATAAGAATGTGCACATGGCTTGGAAGAGTGGGGTATTGAATTTAGGTTCTATGCCCATGGGTCGAGTTATACTGAGGCTCTAAACTCCACCCCAAAATGCACGGGTTGGGGAAGGGGATAGGGGCTCTATTCCCCTAACGGTTTCATTCCACTCGGACTGAGGCTTTGAGGTGAGGATGAGGTGTTGTTGTGATATGTTCGCCCATAGTGAGATAGGGAGTTGATTTATTTCCCATATTCATTGTGATTGCTTTCCTTAGATCCATGTATAGATGATGTATATGCCTAACCCAAAGAGAATGTGTTGAAAATGATTATGTAGTAAAAATGGTATAAGAAATGGAAATGGGATAAATGCTATTCATGAATTAAATGAACCTTTTTAACTAATGGAACCTGAGTTATCCCTTTCTTACATACCATTTTTTTTACTTTAATGCACTATCTATTCGATTGGATATTTTTGTAGACACCATTGGTGGTGGCCTACTGATTTTTGTACCCACACCCTACTCGGGCCACCATTGGGTACCCAAGAAGACTTCTTGGATACAGGTCAGGACAAGGGCAAAGGCCCTACTCTTGGATGTTGAGTTGGTCTTAGGATTTACATGGAGAAGGAACTGGACTTAGAGTCAGGACCTGTTTGGAGTTGTGGGAATTTGTTTTATTTTGGGTTTCTTTACATTTCACTACTGGTTCTCCATGACATTGTTGTTTCTTATTGGTGTTTATACCCCATTTGGGAAACGTTTGGTTGTGCATGATTATTAGTTCATATTGTTTCCACTATTTATATTGTGTTCTATTGTGTATTTCTATGATAGAGAGGGTACAGTCTCCCCACATAACATATTATACCCTCACTACTAGTCGGGAACCTCTAGCTTATAGAGATGCATGCTTGAGGTCATGTGATGACTCGACTTAGAGCACTGGTTTAGTGGATTCTGGGTAAAGGAAATTACAAAGTGGTGTTAGAGGAGTTATTTTCTCTTTCTTACTATTTGGATATGGTAGGCATGATATTAGGACAGTGTCGGACCTTGGTAATGATCTTGTGCTTGGTAGTAGTTAACCCATGTATGAGGAAAACCCCATGTCACCTTGGGTGGGAATTTTTGTTCTTGATGTGTGTTGTTAAAGTTGAATGATATTTCACTATTGGGTGATGCACATGTTTCATGGTTTGAATGATTTATGATATTTTTCTCATGGCTAGAATGACATGATTTTGTCCATTCATGCATCATTTTAGGAACCTAAGGATATAGGTGGCATGTATCATTATAGGGACACACATGGGACGGGTGTGTGGGGCGTAGAGAGTATAATGCATTTTACTTCTTTGATAAATATTATGAAAATTATACCTAATAATGGTAATGAATGTGGGTTAATAAAAATAATGAAAATGAATAGTTAAGTAATATCTTTTATAATGAAATGTTGTGACTGGGTTAAAATTTTGGGTTGTGATAAATTTTAAATGTTTTTTTGGCATCTAAAAGAAAAAGGGTTGCATAATGATGGTAAAATTATTAATGAATTTTTCCTAATGAAAGGTTTAAATGATTTAAAATGATGATTTTAACATGTTGTGAAATGGGAAATGCACCTAAGAAGAAAGTATTGATTTGTAAAATAGTAATTGGTTTGAATATTTATTGAAGAAAGACTTGTGATTAATTAAATTGGTTACCCCCTATTAACCATGACCTGTGGTAGGGATGGTATAGGGTAGTGTTCTAAGGGTGATGAGGGTTGTTGGGATAGAGTATGGAGTACGAGTTGTTTAATTTTGATAGCATAAGACAATTTTCATCTATGGTTGAATCCCCTTGGTCATTCTTCAAATAATTAGTTGAACGATAAGTTAAAAATTAGAATGTTTGAGTTCAATAGTGGGTATCCATTTTGTTGTTAGTTGGACCCTTATATGTGTGGGCTGGGACAGTGAGAGTGCCCTAGATTGAGACTTTGGATTTGGATCGTGAGGCCTTTCCGGTTATGATATTTCCTAGGTGGTGTGTTTAGGGAACCCTTGTTGGGGTTGTAGATATTGGGTTGTGGGGAATTTTTCATTTATGTGAGTGAGGAAACTCTCACAATTCGCAACCATACAAAGTGCATGTTGGACCCTAAGGATATTACCTGGGTCATAGTGATATTGTGAGTACAGACCTCGAGATTTGTGTCTTGAATCCTAGAGGTGATGTTTGGCTCGTAGTGCTGACAAATGTGTACACCTATGGTGTGTAACATAGAGTAAATGGTTGTTTGGTGCACTAGGCACAGTGTGCATCAGAACTGGGTTGAGAGTTCCAGGCATGAGAACTGCCTTGTTCGTGCCCTGATAAGTATGGTTGGAGAGAGAGCCAATGGATTCTACTGGTTATGACTCTATTCTAGGTATTTGGTATCATTCAACCTTCAAGGTGACCTATGAGAGAGGTCGGACAGGTTTTCTAGTGCATTTGGGTGCTTCTTGAACATGTAGTTGTTTTGGACATTGATAGTGGGACTCAGAGTGTCTCAAGCTGTAGGTTTGGCCTTGAGGGATAAGTGGGAAGGTTGATGGTTGGCGGTGTTACTCGAGTTGTTGTTATACATTTATAATCTCATGAAATCAAGGGTGACCTCATGGGAGGTTAGCCCATTGATGTAGGCCTCAGAATAGGAAGCATGGTAGATGCTTTAGAGGTGGTTTCAATGCATGATGAGTACCACTGAGGTTAGTAAATGGTATATTAGTTCCCCAGTTCTTTCATAAGGGCACCCTAGTGTTTTTTATAGGATTTGAGGTTTGTTTTGAAGGGTTGTACCACATGGATGCCTGACTCACCTGTTTGGATGATGATTAATGGAGGTCAGAAAGTTTTTTTGATCATAAAAGATAAGAGTGGCTGAAGTATGGTTATATGCTTCCTCTTGATGGTGACACCATGGTGAGGGTGGTCACATGGTAAAACTGGTTAGTATGAATAGGTTTGTTGATGTTGAGATGCATCAAATAGGGAGGCCTAAAATCCTTGGAAGGTCATGGTGTCTCGTAGTTCTATATCATATAAAGGTAAGTTGGTGGTGGTGTTCTTCGACAACTTCTTAGTGTACCTCAGCTAGTGAAGATCTTTCCCAACATCTTGACATCGTCCCAAGTACATTGAGAATCTTTGTATCACTCCAAGAGACATGTAGGTGTTTAGTTGGATTAGAGACATTATGAAGTTTATGCTCATGGAAACAGTATGTTTGAAGATTGATGGTGGGATGTACACCCACGATGTCTTGGGTTGAGGTCCTCAGGATGTACCGAATGAAAAAAAACACCATGGGTGATGTTCATGGAAGCCGATAATGGGCATTGGGTGATGTTTTGTTTTTTTTTGGAAAAAAATGTAGGATGTACATGTCTATGGTTGGGGTTTTACTTGTGTTTGATTGTAAGAAGTGGTGGTTGGAATATCTCATGGTGAGCAATGGTAATGACACTCCTAAGGGGGGAAGTGATAAGTCTATCCTGGATGTGGAGAAGAGAACATCGAGTCAATGTTGTGGCACCAGGGTTCTAATGAGGAACCTTTGATACACATGTTAGGTTCCTCAAAGAGGCATGTGGGCCTTGGACATGATGTTTGATGAGCCAAGTGTTGTCTTGAGGTGAAGCTTGTGATGTTTGTGCTGAGTTGTAGAAGGGTGTGGTTGGGTATGAAACCAGGTTGTGGAAAGAGATGTTGGGGTCCTATAAATCCAATGAATATTGGGGATTAGACTCAAGTAATTTTCCCTTGTGTGGTTTTGAAACATCATAAAGTTGAATGAACCTTGGCCATGTGATGTGGTGTCTTGCTAAGGGTGAAGCCCAATGACGATCTGGAGGGCGATAATGCTGTGATGATGGACTTATACCAGAATTCAGGAAATCACCTTAGTGGGTGTGTGGGATGATCATGATAGGATTTAAGTCAATAAGAACCTCAATAAGGTGAGATAAGGGGGTATCGTACCCTCAGTGGAGAGTGGGTGCTCTGGGGAAAGCCAGTCTGGTGTGGACTGACCTGAGATGATAAAAATGAATGTGTGTGGTGGGAGTGACCCACCTCTTGGTGCATGTTTTAGCAGAAATCTCCTTTTGAAACGAACTTTTACTTGAGTGGGGTCAATTTTATCTTAGTACTTGGATGGTTAGTGTATGAATGTCCACCAGAATGGTTTTGATGGTGCGGTTGGATGCCAATGTAGGGTAATTCCATATGGATGCTTGGGCGCGGTGAGTTGGAACATGTTAGGTGGTGGGAAGGTTGGGTTCAGTTCTGGTGGTCCTTAGTTGATGGATAAGGGTCCATATAACAAAATATGGTGAAGTGAACCATACTAGTTGGTTGATTACATGATCAGAGGTTCGAGTTGGAAGGACTCGAGAAGTAATTGTTTGGGTGAGTTGGCCCTGGTAGAGAGATTTAGAATGGTTTAACTGGTCTGATATCCGAGTGTTTTGAGTTTCTTTGGATGTATAGTTGTGGAATTAAATCTTCAATAAATTTCATTGTAATGATCTTGTGTTTTCCTCCGGGTGATGCCGGGTTTGTCACCGTTAGAGTTTTGAAAACAGAGGAAAATGACGCGAAGTGATTTGGGTCATGAGTTGTATAGAGGATCGGGCCGATGAGGTGTTGATTGGTTCCTCTATGATGATGTGATGTTTTTTGTTAATTTTCCCAGTTTTGCGAGTTAGGTTTTGTCGCCTATGTTTTTCCCATGAAGTTATCATGGTGGGAATGGTTGAATTGGATACATCGTTGAGGAGTTTTCAGCTCGTGTTGTGGTTGTAGTGAGGAAGGTTTGTGGGGAAAGTATGTGCCCTAGTTTCATGTTCGATGGGATTTGTGATGTGAAACTAGAAACATGGAAGATGGTAATGGATAGGCAGACATTGTGGAATGACCTCTTGTTCTAGAAGCATAGTGATTCTTGGAAGAACGGATCAAGGAAGAGCTATTATAAGGTGGGGAGGTTGTAAGGTCCTGGATTTTCTTAAAGAATATTTTTGTTTACATGCTGGCTTGGAACTCTCCTTTATGGCTAGATAAGTGTTTTCACAAGTCCTTGAGAAGGCTCAGGGGGTGTTCCAGGGGTTTGGGACAAGAAAAATGGGTAGCATCTTCCTCGTAGTTTGTGCATAGTTTGGGAAACTGTGCGGGTAAATTGTGTGGCCCATAAAAGTGGAAATACTTACAAAATTTCCATCTCGATATTTTATACCCCAACTCGGGTTTCACCTCCATTTCACCCTCCGCAACCCTAGTGACGAATTTGGACGACCAAATCTTACAAGAGGTGATTATCCGTCAATTATTGGTCGTTTGGATTATTCTTGGTTGCGGATTGAAGCCCTGGGTAAGTCTAACATTCCTCTTGCTCCTCTTTTTTGGATTAGGGTTTGTAGATTCTTCTATCTCCTTCTGAAGACCTAAAACCCTCTTTTCTGGTGATATCTAGGTTGGGTATTCAAGGGATGATTGAATCTAGATCTAATTCCATGATTAATAGATTTTTCATCATCAGATTATAGGTAGGTTGTCAATAAGTTATATCCCATAGTTTTGTTATAGATTTGTGCATTTGTGTTGGGATTTTTCTTGTCTCTTATTGTTTATTGGTTTCCATGATTATCATTGGGTAAATTGGGTGTCTAAATGATTTCCTTGAAGCCCTCATAATCCCCATGGGATGTGTAGAGGATGATTTCACCTTTTAGGGTCACCCATGGGATGCTTCGGCATTCCCCGAATTAGAGGGGTTAGGGTTAAGTAAAAGGATACTGAATGATAATGTGAAACCCCCGATGAAAATGTTTAAAAAGGTTGATTAAGTTGTAAATGGAATGATAATAGATATTACTATGATGATAAGTCATAAGGGGTTGTTTAAAATGACATGAAAATGGGTAAAGTGGGTTGAATAGGACTATGTCAATTATTTGATGGAATTTGGTTAGAAATGCCTAAGAAGATTAGTGAATATTAATTGGTGAATTTATAATGGGATGATGTAATGGGAAATGGGGAGTATGTTAATGGGTTGTTTTAAGGGAGTGGATGAATATGTTGAATGGGTTAATACATGGGAATTGTGGAACACCTAATGGTTGAATGCAATAAGTGGTTGGGTTATGAGATATGAGAAATGTACTATAAATGCATAAGTGGGTGAATTATTGTGAAATGATAAATGGGATAAATGGGTAAATATATGGTCATTGATGAATCTATCTAAGGAATATGAGTTTTGAATATACTTAAATGGTTAAGGCACGAGCATCGGTATTTAGATAAATGGACATGAATTGTAAATGGTAAATGCATTAATGGGTTACGAAATTGCATTAATTTCCAAGTTGTTTTTTATGTATTATGAATTCTAATGGAATTGAGTATGCTTGGTTGTGTTATGGTATGGTTGTGGTGAATTGATAAATAATCATGTGCACATGTCTTGGAAGAGTGGGGTATTGACTTGAGGTTCTACACCCATGGGTCAAGTTAGACTAAGTCTCTAAACTCCACCCCAAAATTCATGGGTTTGGGAAGGGGATGGAGGCTCTATTCCCCTAATGGTTTAATTCTACATAGACCGAGGCTTCGAGGTGAGGATGATGTGTTGATGTGATATGTGCACCCCTAGTGAAATAGGGACTTGATTTATTTCCCCTATTCATTATTATTTCTTTCATTAGGCCCATATATAGATGATTTATATGCCTAACCCAAAGATAATGTGTTGAAAATGGATTATGTGGTTAAAATGGTATAAGAAATGGAAATGAGATAAATTCTAATAATGTCACCCGAGTTGTCCCTTGCTTACTTACCATTTATTTTTACTTACATGCACTATCTATTATATTGGATATTTTTGTAGACACCGTTGGTGGTGGCCTACTGCATTTTGTACTCACACCCTGCTCGGGCTTTCGTTGGGTACCTGAGTAGACTTTTTGTTAGCAGGTCAGGACAAGGGAGAAGGCCCTACTCTAGGATGTTGAGTTGGGTTTGGGATGTACATAAAGAAGGACCTAGACATAGATTCGGGACCTATTTAGAGTTATTTCCATTTTTGTTATTTTGGATTCCTTTACTTTGCACTACTAGTTCGGCATGACATTGTTGTTTTTGATTGGTGTTTATACACCATTTTGGAAACATTTGGTTATGCATGCTTATTGGTTCATATTGTTTCTACTATTTATATTGTGTTCTTTTGTGTCTTTCTTTGATAGAGAGTGTATAGTCTCCCCCCATGACTTATTAGACCCTTACCGCTAGTCGTTAACCTCTGGTTTATGGGGATGTGTGCTTTAGTTCATGTGACAACTCAGCTCGGAGCATTGGTTTAGTGGCTTCTGGGTCAGAGATGTTACATTATACATATGTCCCCTGCGTATATCTAGTTTATATATTGGAGAATCAGACATTATACTCTTTTTTATATTATATTTGGACCCAGGACAATGGGTTAGGGTGTCACTAGGTGTCCTTAAGTATTAGGAATAAATCCTTATATAGTTATCATATGTTCCTTATATATATCAAGATTTTATGTAAGGGTAGATTCATTTTTTTGTATATTGTGTCTAGTCCTAGGATAAGATATATCGGTATCATTGTGTATTATATACCAATAATAATCAAACCACAAATATTTCTTGAGAATAATTTCCCTTACATAGATCTAACTAATATGTAGAGTAAAGGGGAATTTTATGAACATAGGTTCATAAATGTGGGAACCCATTCCAATGACTCTTGCATGCATCTGACTCATATACAAGTTAGGACATTTTCAAATTTCTATTTTTACATAGATATTATTCACATGTATTTTATAGAAACTCACCATAGAGATAATTGAATGATCTGGAACCAAGATGTGGTAGAGGAATTTTCAATCTTTATGGATTGACTCAACTCATGAATTTTAGGTGTCGCTAAAACCCCCCTAAGGATGGGAATAAAGCAACCCATATTTCTTATGGTAGATTCAACATTGAATATCATGCTCTTAAATATTAGTGAGAGAATTTATTATTAAATAAATGTGCATCTAGGCCTAGTATTACGGATCATATTGTCCCTATATATTCCATATCAACATGAATCAAGGCACACATAGTTTTGGCACATGGTTTCCATGAATATATATATCTCATGGGCAAGGAATAAAGAGCATTGATACTCTATGGAATGGTTGGGTTATAATTCATAGATATATATAAGGATAAAACTCTCATATATAGAAGAGATAGGCTATAGGGAATTAGCTACATTTATTGGTTTAAAAGTTATAAAAAATCTACTTGAGGGGAATTTGGTTTAACAACTAATTCTTAAACCTGGGTTTATTATAATTTAATTTCATACAATAGGGACCTAGGTTGAATTAAATTAAATTTCATGTTCCATGAATGACTAATATGTAGTTTTAATGTCATTTGGATAATACACTTCTATAAAATTAAGCATTATATGACCAGTATGATATCCATGTAGTTTAAAGTCATACAGAATGGATTGTTACTATGTGTTTTATATTCTTATAGATAAATCATCATTAAATGTTATGTATAATGTGATTTAGTGATTTTAAAACTTCTCATTGGTAGGATCCATGATGTGTCCACTCTCTGTATTAGATAAGTATTAAGTTCCATTATAATAGAATTAGGGTATGATGTAAGGTCCTTCCAAATTTGACACAAGATTTAGAAGCTTCTTCCTACTATCATAGGGTTTCTGGGAACCAACATGAGTTATCCATAGGGAAATGAACATAATAATACCTTATAATTTATGTATCACACATCCTGAATTTGATAAATTTATAGATTTTGAAGTGTGCACACTCTCTATCCATCATGTTGCTCCAATTCATCTAGATGTTTCTGGGATTGTGTATCTTCTAAAAGTTGTTTTTATATGGAGACATACATTGAGTGCAATAGATATTTGATGGGTAATACTTATTTTTTTACATACAATATCGAGTATGGGGTCACTTGTTTGGGAATGCGAGTTATGGTGCAATAAGTCCATAAATCATGAAAAATTTTGTCTATCAATGAATTATTATTTTTATCGACTATCATTTGAAGGATATTGGACATAGTATTATTAAAATATTCTATCGAACCATTTTCCACTAAATTATAATAGGAGTAATGGTAGTATTTTATGTTCTATTGTTGATAATACCCTTTTCAACTAGGATTAAGAGAATATGGTGTCATTAACTGTCAATATCAAGTGAGGGATGCAATACCTGGTGATGATACTTGACATAAAAACATGAAACCAGCATTTTTTTAACCTCATTGAGGAGTATATGCTCAACCTAGTTGTAGAAGAAATTTTTGGTAGTATGGTTGTACATGAACTACCCAGATTTAGCTGGGGTATATATCCCCCTAACATCCATTCCCCATACACAAAATATATATGAATATATGGTGGTGTGTAGAAACTATGGAGGGTGATGAATGAATTTGAACTGTGTCTAACAGGCATGGAACTTTATAGAGAACTCTATAAAATACTTTATCAGGGTTATATATAATTATCCTAGTCTCTTGGTTAGATATAAGAGCATGGATCCTGATTTCTGGGTTCCACATATGCTAGCATGAACTTATTTTATAACAGTGGGAACATCCCCCCTATAATAAATTTGATGAGGACTCCATTAAAGCCTCATTTATTGAGAAACCTCAGAAGGATTAGCCTATTGTGAAGGTTGAATTTCACCATGCATTGGAAGAATTTCACTTTTTCATCTTTTTGATGAGAGTATCCCATTCTGGAGGTATTCAATTATCAAGTAATTCTAAACATTAGTTTTTTCTTACTGTAGTGGTGAAGCATCTCCCTATTCAGGGGCTATGTGAAGTTGATTCATTTCCTCTATATTTTTTAGTGAAAAAATTGGTGATGATACATTAGTGGGATATTTGGATAACCAATTCATATTTTTTTGGATCTACCAAGTCTATGGATATATTGGCTAATCCATTAGTACTGAAATTATTTAACTACAGGACATGAGTTAAAATTGGATTGAGATGGAACTTTGTGATGATATATCAATCATAATCATTTAGACTTATTAATTACACTTTATTTATAGTTTATTCATTGTTAATTTCGTTGATATCAAGCTATGAGTCACCTTTGATATGTTATTGGGCCACTAATTGATAGAAAGATAGATCAAAACTAGTGATGAGGGAATGGTACTTTACTCCATTATTAGGGTATCCTCCATAGAGAAAGATTTAATATACAAGGATAGTACTCATTGAGGATATGAAGGTAATTCTAAATCCAAACTAGTTTTCCTTTATAATATCAATTATTTTCCCAATTATGCTTTTTTAGGCACTATAAAATTGTTTTTTACACACTTGGGGAGTGTTGAACATAGTGAAAACCTCTTTATCTAGGAGTCTTATATCCACTGATGTGTTTTCTAAGGTCGGATGTCATGTAAGAAAATATTCCAGGTTTTTCCTTTGACATATTTATATGGTACAAAATTAATATAAAACTTATGTAAGATTACAACCTATTGTTATAAAAATATATTCAATATCAAATGGATTAGGATATACTTGAGTGGGTTTACACAGACACCAAATAAATTTCATAGTGTTGTAAGTAATTTCTCAACTTTTGTAATGAAAATATCAACCTAATTCAACTATTCCTAAGGTCATAATATCAAGATTCAAAATTAATCGTTATCCTTATGATATAATATAGGTTGTTTTAATTATGATTTCATTTTATTATGTGAGAATTCATCCATGTGACCACTCCATGGTTGCAAGATATAGAATGATTGGTTTCCCTTAAACTAGTGGTATCATGATTGGTGGGTGAATAAAATATTTCTTAATACCATTGAAGTATTTATACTAGGAAAAATACATTGAATATTTGATTCCTTTTTTCTTCAATATGGTTAATGGAAAACACTTACTAGCCATATTCATGATAAATAGTTTAATATAGGCATAACTCCCTTGATTTTCCTTAAATTCCCAGATATTTTAAGGTGATGGAATGTTTTGAATTTCCACAGTCTTTATAGGATCAACTTCAATTCCAAGGTGACATAAAAATAAGCCGAAGAACTTTCTTGATGTGACCCTAAAATCTCATTTTTGCATATTCATAATTATTTTGTGTTTACAAATCTTGTTTAAAACAATCTTAAGGTTTGAAATATGATCGTTACACTATCGAGACTTGGATACAAAATATTCTATGTAGAATTACATTTTACTTCCTAGAAGTGGCATGAAGATATGATGTATGGTGTGTTCATATGTAGTACCAAAATTGTTCAATACTATTCATTTCACTAGATAATAATAAACCCCTTGAGGTTCTCTAAAAGAGGTGGCTTCTTCATCATCATAATCTGTGGGAATTTTGTTATAATCAAAGTATCCATCAATAGAGGATATGAATTTAAATCCATATTTATGTTAATAAACAATTATATGATTGGTATTGGGATATCATCCTTTGGGACCTAAAAGCTTAAATATTTGAAGTCAATGTAAACTGGAATTTTTCCATTCTTCTTCTTAACCAGAACATTATTGGATAACCACAACTGGTATTGGACTTTCAGAATAAATGATTCCTTGATGAGATTATCCAACTCAGTTTCCAATTTGGTGGAAAGATATTTATCCTTAGTACTTTCTCACAACTCTAGTGATACTTAAGTAGGACCATATAATGTGTTCCTACCTTATGGTCTAATATAGTAATCTCAGTGTACTTCCTGGGAAAAAATATCATTGTTTCTTTAAGAAATAGGTATCTTACTCCTACTCTTTAGGGGACATGTTATCATTAGTCTATGTTTGTTATTGTTTCTCTTATGAAATGAGACTCGACTATTTTAGTTCATCTATGGTGGTTGAGACACCTTCCTCAAATTTTAGGGGTTGGTTAATCCACAATATCTTCTTCTAACTTTTTTTCCTCTATTCCTTCCTCTTCTTCTACAGTGTGAAGGATATGTGAGAAGTCTAGAGTATAAGACAAAATCTAGTTTTCATTGCCTAAATCTAGGGAATATTTTCCTATTTGGATCTTGAGAGATTAATATGCATAATTTTTATGAGAGAGACTTCCTTTAAGGTCACTGATGTTAGTTGCAGATAAAGAAAACATTCTTGAGGTTCAGGAGACAACCTTAGGGTGTCAAAACTGGAGGAATTTCTTCTCCACTATGAATCATATGAAATAATAGATATAATAAAGTTAGAGGAACTTATTTATATATCTATAAAGATCCATGTACCCTATTAATTCATTTTTCCAAGAATCAACACCTAAATTAGGTTGATAGGGATAAAAAATTCATCACCAAGTGTGTATCCTGGATTAGATATGGAAACATTAAAACATTTGGGACTATAGTGTAGCCTATATTATTTACCACCCGTTGTCTCCTCTATCTCTTATATATGGCTGAATATATTAATTGGGAATCACAAGAATCAAAAGGTAAGTCATCACCATACAACACTCCGACTTTCCCATTGAATACATACTTTAGTAATTGATGGTATGACATCCTGAATATGGATCTATGACCTTCCCAATAGAACTTTTAATGTTGATCACTGTCAAAATACATTAAATTAAAATTTAGAGAGGATATATCTAAAATGGATCATTAACATGAACTTTCTAAAATTACATTTCTCACTTTTACCATGAAATTTAATTCTCAACTTGAATAGACACATATCACTCTCATTATACCCCAGATATCAATGAGTTTTGGATGGAATGAGATTGATTTTGGACCCATAGTCCACTAATCTTGGAATACATTAACCTCATTGATATTTATAGAAAAATATAAAGTTTTAATGTTCCTTTGTATCGCATTTTCAAATATATTTTTTTTGAATATGAGGATTGAAATACATATATTTATATTGGCCTCTACACAGTATAACTCTGTTGTGGACACTTCAATTTCAAACTAGTTAGAACTAGAAAGGGATTCACTCAATGCCTACTAGAGATATTTTTATATATGTAGAGAATCCTAGATTGAAATATTAGTTGGAGTAGAAGTCAGATAGTTTTGGATATCATATTTATGAACCATTGTCCCATGATTCTTAGGATTGATTTGTTCTTTAGGTTGAGGTATCAATATGGTGTATGTTTGTATTGGCGGTGTCAATCTATGTCTCATATCATAAGGAATTTGTGATTTTTGTAGGCTATATTGTATTGATGTCCCTATTTATTATCCTTGATCAGAAAAATAGAAGATTTATAGTCAATCCTCTAGTATTATTAGGCTTGAATGAACTCTATAAGGCTCAGTATTACCTTGAATTTATTATTGTGGTCACCGGAACACTAGTCATTGATTTTAAGCAGCATAAATGGCCTCTAATAAGATTTCAATCGATTAGTGTGGCCAATTTTAGCCTCATCTTCCTCACCCTATTAGGAATCTTCCTCATCATTTCTAGTTTCGATTGAAATGAATCCTATATACATCGTCTTCATCAGATAAGGGATTTCTTAAAATAATGGAATTGATTAAATCATATAATTAATTTTCATTTGATGAGTATTATTTTTGGTGGGATGGTTCCCATTTCCATGTTTGGTGTGACAATTCCCATCCTTCCAATATTGAAAGAAATAAATCTTAAAGGGTTTGGACGGGCATGAAAATTGGTTAGATTTCTTATTCTTATTATATTCTCTATTTTTTTATTTTTTAAGATCCTTTTGAGGGTTTTGATGCTAAAGAGAAAGTATTAGATGTCATAGATGGAACTAGGGTCACCACTGATTAGTTTTCGTTTTCCCTAAGAATATAATGTGTATGATAAAAAAAGTTGAGACATCCAAACATCGACATTTTGTGATTACTGGTAGGGATATATTTTCACTCTCCTTCCTCGTCTAGAAATGTGAGGGAGATATATTTTAGTTTCCTTGATGTATTTCTCATATTTACTTCCCAAAATAAATAATTTTATAAATCAAGAACATAAACATGAATAATTATTTAATATTATACACTAATATATGGTGATAGAGGAAATAATCTTAGTGCTCAATGATGTCAATGTCATTGGGAAACCAAGATTCTAGAAGCATGAGGAGATTATTTTCCATTGTATTAATGAAATATTCTAGAACATCCTTCTTTTTGAATGATTAGTTCTTATTCATGTGGTCTTTAAAACTCAAGTGACATTTTTTCTTTATTTCATCTTTAGTGAAAGCCTTATTATTGTTATTTTTCATTTAAGAGGAGTGTTTTATAATATAGTATAGGATTATGGGAATTGGATGATGTAGAATATGTCTTAAGGGCAAGGAAGGCGTAGGGCCAGGCTATTCCTGATCCCCCTCAAAATTTATTAGAAAAAAAAGACACAACAGATAAGGGAGGGGCGGGGTCAATCAACTCACACCCAAAAACCCAAGACACCCCCACAAAACCCAAGAGTCCCTAAAAAACCCGAAAGACACATAAAAAAGAAAAATTAGAAAATCAGAAGAAACTCCAATAACATTTCCCATCCAAACCTCGACCGGCATCCCACAACACCATTTTCATCATCAAAAACCTCCTTGCCAAGCATATCTATCACCAGCATCACCACACCACCAGAATCCAATTCATTAGTCCCACCTTCGCCACCTCTTAGCAAAGAAAAAACCATCACCAAGCACTGGAATCTTTCATCACATCTCATCCGACCAAAAACCATCATGCGCAATGATTCACAACCAAGCCATCCACAACACGGATGACCATAATCCAACATAGCAGCCATTGTGCAGCACAATTAAACAATCCCATCACCAAAAACATGAAACGGATCCAAAAGAGTATGAACCTGCATCTTCTGCACAAACCAATGCCACACCGATCTCATCTACCCAAGAAATTAGCAGCAGCCTACGACGCATAGCTGCACAGAATCACCAGCATCAACGACATCACCACCTCCAAGCCAACCTACTCCTATCATTTTGCAGCTCATGTTCCAACTTCCAGCACCTCCTAAACCATCATCTCCTAAGAGGTCACAGCTCAACCTCTATAAATCAAAACCTTCGGACCGAACATCTTTCAGTGTTCCACACCTCACAACATAGCTAACAACGTACCACCAGTAACCATAGCCCATACCAAACCACAACACCCAGCACCCCTCGGGCAGAACAAACTTACACAGCATCACCAAACCATGCCTAACACCTCTCAGTAGATACCATAACCAGAACTCGCAGTAACTCACAATCACAACCACAACCAAGATCATGAAGTGCCAAAAAAAATCCAACCAAATCTAGCATCAACAGCATAAAGCGGATACGAAGACAAGGGACCAGTTCAAGCACGCACCTGCATCTGTTTCGTGAATCAAATACAAGGTCGTACCGAAGCACAATACAAACCTTTATATGCATCATGATATCGAGAATCTGAAATTAGAACTGAGGAAGCATCACCATTTCCCAACGACCGAAGCCAAACTGAAGCTACATCTTTCCATGCTTCTAGGGATGCCAGAATCTCGAGCAACACCACCGCTCCAAAAGGAGGAATCTTCCAAATAAAACCTCTCTTTGGTGGTCTGGAGAACGCTGTTGAGGCCCACTGTTGTCGAGATCTCCCCCCACAAGTGTGAGAGGGCAGGTCTGTGAGAGTTTCCATTTTTGAAAACCCAACCAACGCCGCTGCTTGGAAAACATGAAGTCACCGATGAACCACTTCCACACTGAAGAACTCCACACTAGCCTACCACCGCCAAGAGTGCCCCCCAAGAGCACGAGAGGGTAGAGGAAAAGATTCACCACCACCATCGCTATAAGAATTCATAGGAAACCCTAGAAATTACTTCGAGAGAGAGAGAGCACTAGGGCAGTGTGCCACCATCTTTTTAAGGGTGATAGTTTATACTTATTCCATGACGTTCATGTCCACTTGAACTGCTAGTATCATTAGAGTCTTATAATTGGTTCATCAGATGATGTTCTCTAAACACGAATCCACTACTACCAACTCTTAAAATATCCATGACACTAATAAAGGATGAGTGACATTTTCAACTCATCTAAAATATATTTTATGAATATCTCAATTAAATACACTTATGGGAGATACATTTCCATGGAATAATTAAGTCCTTCCCTCATTGTGATGAAACATGAAACTCTCTCATTGTTATGTTTTTTTTTCAATTTCATAGGTTATGGATTGTCATTTTTCTTAATGTCAAGATAAATTTATAAATATATATATGAAAAAAATATACATAGATAGTCATAGATTTAGTTGGTAGATTATAGTACTTGACAAAGGATGGTCCTTCCAAATTTTGAAGAAATCATCAGATCTTGACAGCCTCTTTCTATTCCACCATTCATAATATTGGGAAACAATGATATAAGAAATTAATAAAGTGATTATCTAAGTATCCAGTGTCTTTGAATATAAGGAATTTAAGATTCCCAAAAATGTGTAAAAGAGGGTCCATATACACCCACTCATTTTTTGGATTTTCTCTCTGGTTTCATAGGTTTTTTAGACCCTATATTTCATCCATTCAAGTGATATGAGCTTGAATGGGATCAAATATCCCTAAAGAAACCATTGTTTCTACCAAAACCTATACATGAGAGGCCTTTTTTCTTATAAGATTTATCTATTTTTTTCTCTTGGGATGATCTTAGATGAATTTCTTGTAGTGAAGATGAATTTTGAGTTGGTGTGGGGAATCCGTAGTTAACCTCAGTCATTGGGTTTAGATAGACTGGATATTTGAGGGTAGAGGTGATATGATGTCTTATTTCCACCCATGAAGGCTGGGTTTTCCCTTATTGGGAAAGATTTATTGGTAGGGAACACTCATCGTGGACTAAAAATTATACTCATTAGTAATATTTACTTTGATTAAAGTGTTGAGTCAGTTTAGTTTGTCCAATTCAACTTTATATTGGGAAAATTGTTCCTCTATCATCAGATCTTTAGCTTTTTGGGAGGTTCGTGGTACGTAGACACAATTTCCCCTTTATCTCTAGATAATATAAACTACACATATGGAAACTGGAGATCAGGAGCCAGTATTTTCTACATTTGACATTTATTTCTAGTGTGTAATCCTTCTCCACACACTTCAATATGAATTTCAATTTTTTAATCACCTTATCTTTTTTTCCTTAGTGTCTTTATCTGGAGTTTTTTTCATCCATATGATTAATGGTGATGAAATTTATGATATCACATTGAGTATCCCAAGTCAAAACATCATCATCATCATCATTATGAAAAAAATCATGGAAGTTATGATTTTCGTTGATACATAATGGTTTCTGTACTATTCATTATT
Source organism: Viscum album (assembly GCA_963277665.1). Lineage (NCBI taxonomy): Eukaryota > Viridiplantae > Streptophyta > Magnoliopsida > Santalales > Viscaceae > Viscum > Viscum album. The sequence goes on along the minus strand of OY728136.1, from coordinate 400,875,378 downwards.
TCATCCTTCATCTTGGTTTTTCCTCTAGAGATTTTTTATTATGGGTATTTGAATGGAGTCTTTAAAAATTTAAATTAAATATTCCCTTTATGGTAATAGGGAATCATGTATTGATAGAAATTGGGAGGGTGATTATTGTACCAATGTCCCCAATCTTGGAAAAACTAAATTCTTTAAAGAAGGATAGGGTAATAATAATCTAATACCTATGGAATGGGGTTGGAATGGTCATATTGTTTTTGTATCCTTATATATCTAGAGTTTTGATAATGAAAGAGGTGAAGATGATAGTGGAAATGATGAAAATACCCACATCCCTATAAGTTGTGCCAGTTCTTATACCACTACACTAGATTTATCCACTACTGCCTTCTTGAATTTTTTTGGGTCCTACATGGGATGGATGTAGAGAATGGATGAAACATGTGATCATTTCTACTAGTATTTTCTTAATTCTTGGCACCACATTATTTTTTACTAGGAGGTTTTCTTAACATTCTTGGTTTCTTGATCTAGCAGTCTATTAATATATCATCCCTATTACTCGTGTTTTTTATGGGCACTAGAGGAAGAAATGTTTTTTCGTATGGTAAGATTTAAATATTCAACATCCAGACCTAGAATTTTGATTGATGTTATAACATTGAATGAGGATATTTTTAAATGAATTTGTAGTCTTGCTAGTGGAGTGGAATCTAGTACTCCATATGGTTCCCATCCTTAAATATGTATATCATATAGGGAATTGTTAATTAGATGATGAAGAGTCTCTAAACTATCAGGAAAAAAAGTGATGAATATTTTCATGATACATCTCATATTTTTTATTCTTAGTCATTGTAAGGGAAACCGAGTCAATTTTATAGATAATATCACCAATTATTAACACATGGTTAGAATATTCTTTAAAAATCATTGGATTTTCATTGATATGGTTAATGGTTTTCCATAAGATAAGGCAAAGATGTTGTATTCATTCTATGATTAATGCCTCTAGAATGTCATAATGGGTACTTTCTATAGGAAAAAACATAATGGTAATATTTCTATCAGCTAGATTCTTCCACATATTAATGGTATCCTATTCATCATCGGAGAGAGATTCCTCCACTAGGTACGACCACTGGGGACACATTTCTATTTATCTATCCAGAATGTTTGTCATCCTAGATAGAGCACTACCAATATGTGACGAGATGATATGGGTGGATTATCTTGATTTTCTCAATACCTTTCTTTAATAAGGTATGTTATGAGGAACACTAGAGGAGGCATGACATTTCTACAATGATATGGCATGATTGTGGGGAGTATTTCAATAGTTCATTCCATGAAGAGATCCATAGGGAGTATTTCCATGACCAACCATCATATTATAATGTAGAGGACCTTTTTGGGGTATTCTTGTCCACTTTTGATGAGGTTATAGTGGATACCTATGTTTTCACCAAAATATGTCATGTATATTTGAGGACACTAGCATTGATCATAGTGGGAATATCAGTATACTATTGAGATATGTACAATTATTGATGAGAACTTCTTCTCAATATTCTACATAAATTGACTGGGCCTACATGTGGATGATAGCGGTCCCATTGGTTGGAATCCCATCTTGATTAACCTTGGATTATTTTAAAGATATACTAACTAGATATCTAAGATTCAATAGGTGTATTATCCTCCACTTTCATTAATGATGGATCATGTCAATGGTCCGTTTCAATTTCTGTAGGAATATTCACCTACTACTAAATGGATTATGAAATATATCAGTAAAACTATGAGCCATTAGTAGGAATGTGAGCATCCCCTAAGGCAGTTTTTGGTATATGCTAATGGATCCCAGTTTTAATGGGGATATCTTTCTTGTCTAGGTTTCTATTTTCACCAAAACACATAAATGACCCTCTATAATAGGAGACAAAATATGTACCCTCTCTAATAAATCCTATGAAGTGGTTCGATCATTGTATTCATTGGAAGTAGTAGGAATATATACATAAATCTATTCATCTGCTGATATATACAAAACTATAATATGTTGACATATTATCATTCCATGATCAGAGATATAGGTCCAACTTGATATCACTACTAGAATATGAAAATTATATTCCTTGAAAGGGATGGGAAAATGATCCCACCCACGCTTTACATATTCCACCAAAATATGTTTTAGGTTATCATATATAATGATAGAAAGGGTATGTTTCTACCCTAAATAAATCACTCAGATATGTTAGTGGTATTCAGTTGTAATGGGAATATATTCATGATTTTGTGCCACATCCTTCAATGTAATTTTAAAAAAATCCCCATTAATGGGGAAAATAATATGTGCTTCCCCTGAGTACCTATTTTAATATGTTAATAGGCTTCCCTAGTGGTGTGAGTATGTGTATATTCACGAACCTATTTTATCACCTATAATACGCTTGAATATTTCTTCTATTACTGGTAGAGTATACTATCAGTTCAGAATTATCTTGGTGGGAATATGTTCACATGTTTCTATTATAGAAGTGGGGGTATGATACCTCTCTTGTTTTTATTTTGACTATTTGGATATGTTGATGATCCTAATTTATATAAGATTTAATATTCACCTTTTATTGATTTTCCACATCATGACTAAAAATCTCTATGGCTAGAGCTAGAATATGAGTTGGTCCCTTATTGGCTACCTGAATATCTATGCCAATCATTTTAGGGGAAGTAAGGATATCAACCATATTCTTGAGTAGTATTTCTCATCACCCCTATTAAGATCTCCATGGGTCCCTCTCCTGTATGATCATGGTTGAGGCATTAGGAAAAAACTCCTATGTTACCTATTAAGGAATATGGGATGCACAGTGTTGGTAACACTACTACAAAACACACCTTTAACAATGCTAGAATATGCCTTTATCAGTGCTAGAAAGGCGATGACTACCTCGGTGTGGTTAAAAGGCTAAGTCCTTTATCGGTGCTACAAAAGTGATGATAAATGGTATCCTTATCAGTGCAAATAAAACCACTGATAAATCATACCTTTATCAATGTTGAGACCCCATTTATCATAGATTTTATTTAGCAATGATAAAGAGACCCTTCATTGTAAATTTTAGAAGTGATGATAAATATTCATTTATCAGCGCTTCTACTAGCATCAATAAAGGATATATTTCTAGGTCAATTTAGAGTCGCTGATAAAGATACCTTTATAAGCGCTTCTAAAAGAATTGATAAAGGCTATCTTTATCAGTGCATTTAGTAGAGCTGAAAGAGGAGTGAATTGTAGTGTGATGCTACAGCACACTACAGCACCAGAAATAGGTGCGATGTGTTGTACCAACACACTGCATCACTAGAAATAGAATAGAAAAGACCAAAATAAGATACACATACTAAATTTGAATGGAATAAAATTTCTAACAAAAATACAAGAAAATAACACAATTATAGTGTATGTCATTTATTTTTTTAATAAAATTAATGTAAATTTTTAATAAAAAGGTGCATTTAGAGTCATACCAATCACACTATGAGTCAAATTGAGGTGGGACTAATTCATACACGTAATAGATGAATTATTTATCATTTTCATAAAGTACCAAAACAATCAAAATGAGTTTGCACGATTTGGAGTATGTCGGTTTTTTTTCACTAAAATTAATTTCAGTTTTGAATAAAACGATGCGCTTAGAGTCATACTGGTCACATCGTGTGTCGGATTGAGGTTCAGTTGATTTTTACATGCCATAAATGACTTATATAGAATTTTACTAAATTAACAAAACAATGAGAATACTTTTTTTCTGTTTTGAGTATGACAGTTGTTTTTTCCACTAAAATTAATTTTTCTTTTGAATAAAAAGACTACTTTGAGTCATAACGGTCACACTGTGCATTGGTTTGAGGTGTGGATGATTCCTACATGTCCCAAATGACTCATGGATTATTTTATTAAAGTATAAAAACAATTATAATTCATTTCCTCAGTTTTGAGTACGCCACTTATGTTTTTTACTAAAATGTCATTTTAAACTGGAAAAGCACACTTTGATCCCTACACGTGGAATCATGTATTGGTTTGACTTGAGGCTGATTCATATACATAATAAATGAATTATTAATCTTTTTCCTAAATAATCAAGACAACCTGATAATGTTTTCTCAGTTTTTAGTGAATGATGGTTTTTAGTATTAAAATGTCAATTTTAAACTGATGAAGGACTCTATGAGGCATACCAGTCACATTGTGTGTCAGATTGAGGTAAGGATAATTCATACATGTCACAAATTACTTATGGATAATTTTACTTAACTACCAATAAAATCTGAATGTGTTTTTTCATTTTTGAGTATGTTAGTTGTTTTTTAACTAAAATTAATGTTAGTTTTGAATAAAAAATATGCACTTTGCATCATACTAGCCACACCATGCTTTAGATTTAGGATTGGGTGATTTATACATGTCAAAAATGACTCAAGGGTCATTTTCATGAAGTATCAAAACAATCATTAGGTTTTTTCCCAGTTTTGATTATGTCTGTTTTTTTCACTAAAATTAATGTCATTTTTGAATAAAAAGACATACTTGGAGTCATACTGGTAACATCGTACATCATATTGAAGTTCATTTTATTCTTAAACATCCAAAAATGACTCATGGATAATTTTACTAAAGTATAAAAAGCATAATAATGTGTTTCCTTTGTTTTGAGTACGCCACTTGTGTTTTTACTAAAATGTCATTTGAAACTGAAAACACACACATTGAGCCATATAGGTGACATCGTGTGTGGGTTTGACATGAGACTAATTCATACACATCACAAATGAATTTTAAATCATTTTCCCAAATTATAAAGACAATCCAAGAATGTTTTCATGATTTTTAATGAGTGGCGCTTTTTTGTATTAAAATATCAATTTTAAACTGATAACAGACACTTAGAGTCACACCAGTCACATCGTGTGTCAGATTGAGGTGCATCTAATTCATACACATCAAAAATTACATATGGATAACTATCATAAATTTCCAAATCAACCAAGTATTTTTTTTCTCAGTTTGAGTATACCAGTTCTCTGTTCACTAAAATTAATGCTAGTTTTGAATAAAAAGTTCACTTTGAGTCAACCAGTCACACCGTGCATGAGATTGAGGTGTTCCTAATTAATACACATCAAAAACTACTCTTGTATTTTTTTCTTAAATTATCAAAACAATTAGAATGTGTCTTCTTGGTTTTGAGTATTTCAATTTTTTTCCACTAAAATTAATGTCAATTTTGAATAAAAAGAAAGACTTGAAGTCATACCGATCACAAGTGCATTGGATTTAGGTTTGGATTATTCTTACGAGTCCCAAATGACCCATGGATCATTTTCTTAAAGTAAAAAAAATAATAAAAATGTGTTTCCTCGGTTTTTAGTACGCCACCTATGTTTTTTTACTAAAATGTCATTTTAAACTAGAAACATGCACTTTGAGCCATACAGGTGGAATCATGTGTGGGTTTTCCATGAGACTGATTTATACATGTCATAAATGAATTATGAATAATTTTCCCAATTTATCAAGACAATATGAGCACGTTTTCTTGTTTTTCAATGAGTGAAACTTATTTATATTAATATGTCAATTTTAAACTGATAACGGGCACTTGGAGTCATACCGGTCACACTATGAATCTAATTGTGGTGAGTCTGATTCATATTAATCAAAAATGACTTATGGGTCATTTTATTAATGTACCAAAACAATCCAAATTCTTTTTCTCAGTTTTGAGTGCGTCAGTTGTTTTTTTCACTGAAATTAAGGTCAGTTTTGAATAAAAAGGCACCCTTGGAGTCATACATGTCACATCGTGTGTTAGATTGAGGTGAATCTGATTCATACACATCAAAAATAATTCATGGATCATTTTTCGAAAGTATAAAAATAATCAGAATGCATTTTCTCGGTTTTGAGTATGTTAGTTGTTTTTCTAATAAAAATAATGTCAATTTTGAATAAAACGACTCACTCGGAGTCATACCGACCGCACCATGTGTCATATTAAGGTTAGAATGATTCTTACATGTCTTAAATGACTCGTGTATATTTTTTATAAATTATATAAAAAATTATAATTTCTTTCTTAGTTTTGAGTACGCCACTTGTGTTTTTTACTAAAATGTCATTTTAAACTCGAAACACGCACTTTGAGCCATACAGGTGGAAGCATGTGTGGGTTTTACAAGAGACTAATTCATAAATATTGAAAATTATTTATAAATTGTTTTCCCAAATTATCACGACAATTTGAGAATATTTTCCTAGTTTTTAGTGAATGACACTTTTTTCAATTGAAATGTCAATTTTAAACTGATAACAAATACTTGGAGTTATACTGGTCACATCGTGCATCAGATTGAGGTATGGGTGATTCATACACATAAAAAATGACTTATGGATCATTTTCATAAAGTAAAAAAAATCCAAATTTGTTTTCTTATTTTTGAGTATGTTAGTTGTTTTTTTCACTAAAATTGATGTTAGTTTTAAATAAAAAGATGCACTTGGAGTCATACCAGTCACACCATGCCTCAGATTGATCTTCGACTGATTCATAATCATTAAAAATTATTCATGGATAATTTTCCTAAAGTATCAAAACAATCAAAATGTGTTTCCTCAATTTTGAGTATATCAGTTGTTTTTCCTCTAAAATTATTGTCAATTTTGAATAAAAAGATGCACTTTGAGTCATACTGGTCACACTGTGCATTATATTGAGGTGATTCTAATTCCTATACATTCCAAATGACTCATGGATAATTTTTTTAATATTTCAGAAAAATCAGAATGCATTTCCTCATTTTTGAGTATGCCACTTTGGTTTTTACTAAAATGTCATTTTAAACTGAAAACACACACTTTGAGCCATATAGGTGGCATCGTGTGTGGGTTTTACATGAGACTGATTCATACGCATGAAAAATTTATTATGAATCATTTCCCCAAACTATCAAGATAATCTGAGCATGTTTTCTTAGTTTTTAGTGGGTGACACTTTTTTGTTAAAATGTCAATTTTAAACTTATAACCGACACTTGGAGTCATACCAATCACACTGTGCATCAGATTGAGTTTTGTCTGATTCATATACATAAAAATGACTTATGGATCATTTTCACAAAGTACCAAAAACAATACAAATGTGTTTTCAGGGTATTGAGTATGTCAGTTGTTTCATTCATTAAAATTATTGTCAGTTTTGAATAAAAAACACACTTGAAGTCATACCAGTAAAACCATGCACCAGATTGAGGTGTGTCTAATTCATACACATCAAAAATGAATTTTGGATAATTTTCCTAATATATCAAAATAATAATAATGTGTTTTCTCAGTTTTGAGTATGCCACTTGTGTTTTTTAATAAAATGTCACTTTAAACTATAAATGCCCACTTTGAGCCAAACAGGTGGCATCAAGTGTGGGATTTACAAGAGACAAATTTATACACGTCAAAAATGAATTATTTATTGTTGTACCAAATTATCAATACAAGTGGGGAAAAACATTATTTCAATATGTCACCTGAAACACTTGCACAATTTCTCTTATCTTAAGTTACAAGTGTTGTGTGCACTTTTAAACAATTATTCTCAAACACAATCATAGTATGATCTTTATTATACTTCATTGTGCAATAATTTTATTTTTTACAAGCCCAAACTTCTTATCCTCCTCTGCCTCAGTCTCCACCTCGGTCTTCACCTCTACCTCCTCCTCCAAGTCAGTCTCTGACTCCAACTCTTCCTCTGACTCTGCCTTCGCCTTCACTTATTTCATAGCCTCCACATCTACCTAAACGATTTCCCAAAAATTTTATTGTTTGTATGTAAGTGCTTCTAAAAAAATTTATTACCTTCATTATTCTTTTTCTTTATAAATAGTTCAAAAATAATATATAATTATTTTGAAACTAATGTTTCACATCCCAACTTTATTTCAAAGGTCATAACTCGAACTTGATCACAAAGATATCATCTAAGTGCCTAAATTTTTTTTTGGCATACATTATGAAAAAAAGTATGATGCCCACTCATCTCTAACAAATTTATTTATTCTTTTAAGTAACTAAGTTGTCTGAAATCTTGATAGTACTAAGAAAATTTAAACAATCAAATGATTATGAAATATATTTAATGAAATTGTAATAACCTTCAGAAATTTCCTATTTGGGGATGCTGGTATTTCTATGATTTTTTATTCTCTCATAAAGTTTCAAACATAATATCCATAATCGATGTCATTATCTTGTTTTGGACACTGAAAAAACAATGACCAAAATAAGTAAAAAATTTTGAAATGTTTTGATAGTTAAATCTTTCTATATATACCATAATTTGTTTCCATTGGTAATAATTCACAGGCTTTAGCCCTTCAGACACTAACTTCATGCCATGATCTAGCCTGTATTGAGAGACCACCCTATCATAACAAAAATCATGTTAAAACATGGAAAGAACATATAATTTGATTTTTTTCTATTTAATGTTGATTTTAGTGTATTACATATTCACAATACATATCATGTGTGGTCGGTTGGTTGCATATCCATGCATTGGATGCAAAAATAAATAAATATTTAGGGTGTCCAGATTGATTGCTATCAGCATCTAGTGCATATTAAAAATAAAAAAAAATAAGTAATGAAAAAACTAAAAATATATTTTATGTGATTAGATAGTAGATTTTTACCTTTAAATTATAGGCATCAAAAAGAGTCTGTCGTATGATGATTTTTGATTAAATGCTTTGAGTAACTGAAATTTTTTCTTCTCAATTTCATTATTCTCTAAATATAGTTCTAGCGTAGAAATGATATAGGGATTAATGAATCCAAATCATGCTTCCCATGATCTTCCCTTTATATAGTTGTGATATAAACACGTATACAAAATATGAATAGTTATTAACTTTAAAAATATATTAGATCACTATTTGGAAAGTCACGTTATAAAAATGTACCTTATGTATGTATTAATAACTGAGATTCCTTTCTCTTCAAGCTTGAGAATCTCATTTAGAGTCTCGATACCAATTACATCTAGGAAAGAATCTCTATATATTTTTTATTCATGTTAAATGTAAGATATATTTATATCTTTAAATTTGGTCTCTGCATGAAGTTTTAATGAGAAATTTTTTTTCTCTAGAACTGAAAGGGAAAAGGTACTCTCAAAAGGTTGATTTTTTTCTTGGTCGATTTAGAACATTTTATTGGTTTGACTTTCCATTTCTCTACTGTTTTATCCATTAATAATATCATATCTCACTTCAGAAATTTTATCATCAAATGTTACATGTTTTTTATATGAATTTTTATAAAGGAGCACCTCATGTATAATTATAATATTAGATGGTCATGTTATGAAATCTCCAACAACAGTTTCGACCACTATGATGCTGCATCATTGTTGTTTTTTTCATCAACATGTTGTTGATCCCCTAATAATTCCACAGTTTTATCATCAATATTATGTTCTTCCTCAGGATTGGTAACATCATCATTTTCAGAAGACATTTTCTTCTTGAGTAGTCAAACATTTACTTTTTCTTGAATAATAACAATACAATACACTTCATTCATAAAAGTCCACATTTTCATGCATCTTGCATGAAAATTGCTACTATCTTGAACAAAGATATAATACTTCAATACTCCAGTACAACTGACCTTCACTACCTTTATTTAATCTTTCCCCATACGTTGATTGTATTATATTTCTTGATGTTGGATTGCACTCTCTCTTTTAAACTAGCCTTCCTCCCATCATTGTGGTTCCAAATTTTCTTAACGACATACCTTCAAAATAGTTATTATTTAATTTTTTTGTTTGATATTTATCTCCCATATTTTTTAGACATACACATATGTTTCTTGAACTAATCCAACATAAAGTAATCCCATGATCAATTTAGATGTCAATTTCTCAGAGTAGTTAATGAAACATAGAAGATCTGGGGGATGAGTCTCAAGAAACAAAATGTAACATTAACTATTTGGGAGATGATAGATGACTTTACACTAAGGTTAAAAAATAAATTAAATGCAATTTTAATTTTGGATTTTAACATATTACATTACAAAAATTAAGGAATGAACATTCAAATCCACATGACTTCCACTTGTAGTCATTTACTTCCCCTCACAAATATTTATTATTTGTGACTTCCGATAAAATGTTTCTTATTTTGGTAGGGCATAGAGGAGACACAAACATGTGGTGGTATTGATTTTAGGTGTATGGGAGAGCTCAATAAATAGACATTTCTCCAAGCTTCCAAAAGAAAGTATCCTCAAGAATAAACCAAGAACAGGGATGAAGCGCTATGCTCAATGTGGGAGTAATACCTTTGAGAGTCAGTTTAGATGACTCATCATAGAAGTATTCTTGTCCAGGTATGATTAATTCTAATAGAATATAATATGTTAGCACTCAAAATAAAATTAATTTTTTATGAAGTGTTATCAAAAGTAACCGACTGAGTCATATATGAAAATGAATATCAAGAAACCAAACAAATTCATTCATTATGTTTTGATTAATTTTTCAGTGTAATTTTTTTTTTGTTCCTAGGAAGTAATAAATGAAGAGGATGAAAGGGTGAAAGAGTTAAAGAATGGGTTGGGTTATGCAGTATTCAAATATTTGGAAGTGTCTTGGACGAAGATTAATGAATACTATATGAGCAGGAGGTACGTTATCAAGGAAATTTGGATCCATAATGATGGGAGGAAGGCTAGTTTAAAAGAGGGAATCTGATCCATCAGCAAGAGATGGAAGGAAATCAAGCATCTTCGGATGGATTAAGTAAAGGTGGTGAAGGTTGTTTGTACTTCAGTATTGAAGTATTATATCTCTATTCAAGATAGAAACAATTTTAATGCAAGATGCATGCAATTGTTGACTTTTATGAATGGAGTGAATTTTATTGTATATCTGATCCATCAGCAAGAGATGTAGTATTCATGTTAAGCTTAATTGCCACGTTAGAGCCCTAGGTTTTGAGGTTAATATGCCAACACATTTCCCGAGCCAAGGCTATGTCCCCCTAGATAGAACGACCCTTCACAAAACCATATTGTTACATAGAGATCCACTGAGGAAGGCGAACTGAGAGTCGAGCGTTGATAATACTGGTAAGGATCTAATAAGTCACATTACACATACTTATAGGAAGGAACAAAGGGATAGATGTGGGGTTCCTTGACTTGGGAATGAGCACTATAGTGGTGGCACATGCAACGCAAGGCGACTATCCACCCCAGAAAATGTCATGAATTGCCACAATAAGATCACCCTTAATAACCTCCCACGAGGATCTATAGAAAGATGCAGGGAAACTATCTCGATTAAACTTCATCATAACATCAAAGATCTCTTTCTCCTGTGAAAGGGTCTCCATCTCAAGATTATCATGGGCAGAAACATTGTTTTGGATAACATCAAAAAGATCTGAGGGTTCTCCCTGATATCTGTTAGGCGGCTAAATATTGGGACCAACCAAAAGGTCTCTAAGGTGAGAGTTTTCTAGGGCCCCGATAACATCCCTATCATCTGTAAAAGTACATTCCTTAAGAAAAATATTCGATTTAATAAACCTTTTCATTTCCTTAATGCAGGCATGAAAGTACGCTGTATTTTTATCCCCCTCTTGCAGCCTCTTGACTCTCGCTTTATCCCTGGACAAATGCTCCTATTTAAGAAGCATATCCACCAAATACTCTTTTTTGCAAGCAAGATCCTCAAAAACCCGAACGTCCCAATCCTCCTCCAGACTCTGTTCAAGGCGATCAACATCTTGCATGGTATTATGCAAGTCTCTGTCTTGGAGAGGAAGATCCTTCGACCACACTTGAAGTTTAAACTTGAGGCGTCTAAGCTTATTATGCAAGACGTTCCACGTGTGACCCTAGGAGGGTTCGTCCCAAGAGCCCCTAACCAAGTCATAGAAGGTCGGATCATCCTCCTGATGCCAATAATACCTGAACCTTTCATGGTTATCATTCTTGGTGGATAAAGTGATTCACAACGGAGAATGATCTGAAATACCTCATATCAAGTGAGTCACCTTAGTGGTCACATATTTGGAGATGACATGTATGTTGCCCAGACATTTGTCCAGGCGGCTCCACGATCTATAATCCCCCCTTTGATTATTGCACCACGTAAACATGTCACCAGAATGGTTCAGAAGTCCCCTCCTTCTAGGAATTGAGTAAAGTCAAGGGATGGCCCCTTTCTCCGTAGGCGGAGCTCCCTCTTTCGAGCTCTAGGGTTTCCCCTTCTTTTGCTGCGGCCGAACCTTCTCCACCATGGTTTCCTGGTTTCCTTTCCTCTCTCTCCCTCTTTCTCACTTTTTGTGGCGTCCCTGCTCTTTCCCACAAATGCCCCTTTCACCGGCCCCCGCGGCGGTTGTTTTCTCCATTTTGGTCTCCACTCTCGAAGGGTTTCTTTAAGTTTCAGGGTTCGGTTTTATTTTTTGATTTGGGTTTCCTTTTCCGTTGTGGTTCTGTGTCGCTCGGATGCCCACTGTCGAGTTGTGTTCTTTGATTGTTGCTCACATGCTCTTATCGTCAGAACCTTCGAGTCAAACCCCACTTTGCTTTGCCCCGAAGGAGATCTGGTGGTGTAGGATTAAGTTGGTATCGATGATCAGTGATTCTTCCTGTTGTCCCGTTCTTCCACCTCTGCCCTTGTGGCCTATCCCTTTGTACTGGACTCCATATCAGTCTACTATGACGGTGTTTGCGGCGGTTTTGGGATGGTGTTGGTGGATGTGTTCGGCGCCAACGGCGCGTCTTGGCGGTGTGGCTCCGGATGACTGATGTTCATTTGGGTAGCGTCTTCATCCAGGTATGTGGTTTTGTTCTAGTGATGCGTTTGGAGGCGATGTATTTGGAGACGGATTCAGTCTATCTTCTGGCGACGATGTTGTTTTCCGATGATGTACGGTTGTAATGGTTTGATGCACGGTGCCAACGACGGTGCTCCAGTGGTTTGAGATGTGTTGGTGATGGCGGTCAGTAATGTTTTGGTTGGGTTCGTGTACCTTTTTTATGCATTTTGCGTGGCTGCGGTTGGATCTGTTTTGATTCAAGGTTAATTGATGGTGGGGTTTCTGGTTTCGTTAGAATGACTTCTCTCTATTGGGGCAGTGATTGAGGCAACGTCGACACGAGGATAGTGATTAGGCGACGAGATGGTGGGTTTGCGACCCGAGGTTTCTCAGTACCCAATGAGCTGACAGAAGGCACTTGGCTTGATGCTGGATCTTTCAATCTTTATTTTGAAATTTGAATTTGAAATTACGTGTTGGAATCTTTCTATGTTTTGTAGTTGTAATATCATGGATGGTTTTGTTGTAGGGTTTCCATTTTTCCCCTAAAAATGGAATATTAGAAAATCAAAAAAATAGATTTGGAGGAGTAAAGTCAAGGCTAGCCTGCCCGGGAAAAGGACCACTCCCCTTCTTCTCACCTGGGTCAGTAATAATATTAAAATCACCTCTGACAAACCACGAAAGATCGCTAGGATCGAATGAGTTGACGCTATTCCATAGCTGCAACCTTTGTGGGGGATCACAACTTCCATTTATGAAGGAGACAAAGAAGATGTGAGAGTCATGTGTCGCTTTAATAGTAATAAACTGGTCATCAACCTAAATTTGATCCACCCTGAAACTCCTGTGCCAAAAGATCCAAATATGTGGATTGGCCGGGTATGCATGCATGGATCCAAGCATTTTGAGTTTTCTGGAAAAAACACCAATCATGTCTAGGTGTTGTTTGTGTTCAAGAATTCTAACCATTACAGCCTTGTGTTTAGTCACCTCCGAAGCTTGGAAGTCCGTCTTAACCCGGGATCCAATACCCCGGGCATTCCATATAACCATAGGAATAATTGATAAAAAAGGGTTCAGGGATTGGCTCCATAACTTGTCGCCTACTCGAAGTGGGAGTGAAACCTCTCCTTTGGGGACTTAGACCGAGATCTGGTGGAAACTCTATTGGACATGCGTAGAAAAGCAACTGGGGAGGAGGAGTCCTGATGGTTAGCCGGTCTCCTCCTACCTGGGGTGGATTTAACTTCCCCGCCTGCTCCTATTGAAGAAGGGAAATCCTCCGGCCCCCTCAAATATGGTGCAGAGGGAGTACTAAGCAGATCTTCTATTGAAGCATCAGACGATGAAAGGACCACTCCTCGGGGTCCCTTCCTTCCTCCAGAAGAATCTTGGGATTCAATAGAGGTCAACAGAAAAGATCTGGAGGATCGGGGTAGCAGACCTTGGAGAAAATCCATAATACGAAACTCATTAGAAAACAGACTCCTGAACAAGGAGGAAAAGCCATCGCCAACCTAGACTCGGGTCATAGATTTCAGGATATAAGGAACAATCTAACGACAATACACCCTTCCTACATCTGGTCTGGCTCAGGAGGAGGGAGAAGCCACATCACCTGGGAGCTGGTTTTCTTCCAGTATATCTCGGAAGGAATTCCCAATAAACGAAGACGGTCAATCCTCTCTGATTCTTACATCATGAACACGTCTGCGCCATCCCCCCTGACGATTCCGGCGACACACCTGTAAACAGTGTCCTTGGAGGAGGCATTTGGAACAAAATCTCGGGAAAACAGGATACTGTAGATCTTGATTCCAAGAAAAAGAATCTTGCACCCAGAATCTTGCACCCCGAGGACGAGCTTTTCTGGCACCGTATGAGAAAGATCCATCTCCACACAGATTCGGCCCATCGAGATATTCACACAGGACTTGGTCCTGATATCTGAGCACAAGAACCCACCAAGGGAATCTCCAATCATCTTCAGAAATCCTTCATTCAGGAAAGGAAGTGGAAGACCTAGTAGATAGATCCAGACTGCCGCCACTGGGTTCTCCTTGCCACGATGTGCATCCAAAGGCTATCTGGATAAACTAAAATTCCATCGGCCAACTGAATGAGGAGCAAAACACCACGCCTGAATGAAATCCTCCCAGGAACCCAGGACGAGACAGAAGGATTGCTTGTGGATCGGGGAAATCCACACCGGTAGGTCAAGGCCCCAAGAACCCACAATACGCTGGAAGACTATGGATGGCGGTTTCGCACCCCCAAGACGGGAAACCAGCATCCACCTTAAGCAATCCGAAACATATTTGGGATCCCTCGCGCATCACTGTTGGCTGGGCCGTGGTAATTTTCAGAAAGCACGGAAGCGAAGAAGAAGAAACCCCGCCGAGGAGAGCAGCCCTGAATGATTTGGGGAAGGCACAACGGGAGGAACAAGACCCAATCCCGGTATAGGGGCCCGAAATTCATGGGGGGACGACGAGGAGGCCAGTGCCCAAGGCCTAGGATCGGTGGAGGTTCCCAGATCAAAGATCACCGGAGAGGGGAGCTCTAGAATTTTAGATTATTAGTACTCCGGATATAACACAATTCATAGATTATGTGTTCACACGCCCATATGGTTTGCTTTGTTTAAGAAGATAATACAACATTTCAATGGTAATAATGAACATAAATATTCAATATTTTGAAATCACAAATTAATGATACTTATTATTAGAATACAATTAGACAAAATATAGAAACATCATTATGATAGTAGATTACATTATGGATAAATACATTTGAAAAAATATAGAAGAATCCATAAGAAATAAAAATGACTTTCAATATGAATATTTGAATTCAATGAATGAAAAGAACACTGAAATTGACATTTTAAATTATGATAATTATGATAAATGATGATGTAATTGAGAACATAATGACGTAAACAACAAAACATGGAAGAAATGATTAGATTGACAAACATATTATCTTATAATAATAACATAACACATATTAGATTGCAAAGCAACCTGTGTGGGAATTTCATTCTTCCAATGCTTCATACATGGAAAATGACCGCAACATGGATGAAATTGATGGGCTAGGTACTAAATATAATGTCGTCATGGTTGATTTGGATTTCAGTATGCTTCTTATAGGACCACTTCCGAAGTGATATACACTTAATTTTTTATCCTTAACTAAAGACATCATTGTTGCTATTAGTGGTGTGAAAAACAATTGTCCCTTACTATAGGGCATGTGTCTAGTTCATATATTTCTACATGCATACTGGTTTGGCCAGCTGGAGATTTTCTATACTTTAGTCTGTTAGCAAGAGCATGTTGTGGAATGCTTTAACAGTATTTTAGGATGTTCATGTGGCCGCCCCTCCCTCTCCCTATCCCCCCCTCAAAGTTAAACATTATTTATTAGTTTGAGCTGAGCTAATGATAAACAGTTTATTTATGAGCTTGAGCTGGGGTATTTAGAAATGAAGCAGAGGCAAAGTTGAAAGTAAGCATGAAAATGGACAACACCTCTAAAAATAATTAAATAATGTATTGTATCTCTATTTCAAAAAAACAACTTATGGACTTCGTATTATGACTCAACATTCTAAGGATTAAACCACAACTGGACTAAACTACAACACTAACACAATAAATTATTACTATAACGACATTTTTCCACCAATAGTAATCAACTTGTTACCTTTAAGCAAGATAGACCCATTGTAATGCATTTTTTAAATCCAGCGCAATAAATACTTCAAACCTCAACTATTGAGTTTTGTCCCGCGCACAAACCATCTGAAGAATCAAGTCAAATGTAATACAAAAAGTAAATGAGCACAGAAAGGCAGCATTAGCGTGGTGGTCGCTACAATACAATTCAGACTGTTATTTGAACCACTGGATGTTTGTATGAACCTTCATGACCAGCTCCTAGTTCAAAACCTTCAGGACTGTTGTAAATATCAAATGAGAAGAGAGTGGTTTAAATAATCAATACGTGAAAGGTTCAAATGAGAAATTTTAACAGACAACGATAAAAAATCGATTAATAATTCAAGAAAAAGTATCGATGCTTCTATTTTTACCATTCATTAAATTTAAGTTGAAGCTTTCAAATGAACAAATGATGATGTCACTTTATACAAAATCTTGAACGTCAAAAGATTCCCTTGATGTTCTGCTAGTACGGATTCTGATAATATAAATATTTTCCAATCTCTAAGGGATGCCGTTGGAGATCTCGCAAACCACAAGTAACACATGTCGAGCAAACCCACTGCAGAAAAAGACACAAAAAACCCACAGCAATGAAAAACCATTACTATAAAATAAGGATACATCACCAATATAATATAAATCATTAAATATGAAGATATACAAAATCTGATTGGGAGAAGTAAAAAATAAACTAAAACATGATCCACTATTCCAAAAGAAACTAATAAATGAAATAAAATAGAACAAAATGATCCACTAATCCAAAAAAATGTCATCATATTTAGTTGAACTAATATAACCATCTGCTGCTCTAAAATACATGATAAGTTGCTCTAAAATACATGATCTGTTGCTCTAAAAAATGATCCATTGATGAAACAAATCACATGATCCACTACTCTAGAAAATCACATGATCCACTACCTAAACAAAATGCCTGACTACTGCTAAAAAAAACTTCTTCCACTACTCTAAACAATCATCCAATTTTGAAATAAAATACATGAGAAAATGATCCACTTCTCTAAAACATGTCATGTCAGATTTAGTAGAAGTAAATGTACCTACTAACATTTTTATGTTAACTGATTCATTTCCAGTATGAAAACATTTCAAGAGAATAAAGTTTTTGTCATACCTGGATCTTTAGTTGTTAGAAGGAGTTATAGTGGTGGAATAAGAGGTAATAATCCAGGAGCTGAGCACCTACACATTCATCCAAAATGTTTACCTGTAGATACAATAATGTTAAAAAATAAGAATACATACTAATGAAGATTTCATTGGCCATATTAAGTAGTCAAAACTCATATCCTATAGGGATTCATTTAGAACATACTAATGCTGAATTGCAATCATGATGCATGTAATTTAAGGCATGTGAAATACCATTGATCAGAATCACTATTTTTTACCAGTTATGTTCCTTTGCTTCATCAACTTGACAGCTCCACAAGTCAGCTCTGTAAATGACTCCATGGCATCACATTCCAACATAGTATTTGGAATCAAATTACTCTATGGATTAAACTATTTGCTCATAAACCAGCACCCCATCAAACATCAGTGCGGAAAATAGATTGTCATGTACTGTTTCATGCAAC
Organism: Viscum album; assembly: GCA_963277665.1. NCBI lineage: Eukaryota > Viridiplantae > Streptophyta > Magnoliopsida > Santalales > Viscaceae > Viscum > Viscum album. The sequence continues at coordinate 400,857,146 of OY728136.1, read as the reverse complement.
TAATTATTCAAATTTCTTCCTCCACTTCCTCCTCTTCCTTCATAGTGTCTCAGATCTTCCAAATAAATGAAAAATAATCTATAAAAAACCAATTTTAACTTGCAACCAAATCTTACCTATAAGATGGAAAATGATAACAAACACACCCATACATCTAAGCCGCAACATAAAAACCATGATGTTTTAACTGCCAGTTTACCTATATTTTGAATTCATTTTCTTTTCTAACATTGGGGTGCGTTTGTTAGCACAATATGAAGAAAATAAATACATCAATGAAATACAGGTTGAGAAAAGTATTGGGACATCATAGACATAGAAAAAAATATTTAATAAAGTTATTTAGGAAGAAAAGTTTATATTGGACATTCAAGATGAAGAAATTAAATACATCAATGAAAAAATGATTGAAATGGATAATTCAAATTTTTGAAATGAAGAAATAAAAGGGATGATGAGGCTTAAAAATGATTAATATAAAACCTTTAATACAAAAGATGAATAATGCCTGCTCAATATTAAGACAGAAACAATTTCATGATGGATCACTCCAACAAATGTTAAAACATACAAAGTGAAAAAAAAGGAAAGGAAAAAACAAATTAATTAAATTACTCCACTGGAAAAATTCTCTTCAATTGCATGTCATTTATTTCTCTTCAATTGCATGTCATTTATCAATATGATGGCCTCCATCAATGCCTCAACTCCAATAGAAGGGAATCTAGAAAAGAAAAAAAATGCTAAATTCAGTTCTTATCTTCTACTTCGAAAACCTTAATAGATTAATATTTAACACTAATATGTTGAAATATGTAGTAAAAATTGAAATTAAAACTACATAAATTGAAATTTATGATAAAAAAAATATTGAAATAAAAGCTGTGTAAACTGAAATGTATAATGATGTGGTTACTGAAAATAAAAATTCAAAGATAGAATATAAATAACCAATGATAGTTAAATATGACCTTATTGTAGCATCATGAAATGTCATTGATTTTTTCACTCTTAATTTTAGCATTGAAGAGGGTTGTGGTCCATTAGTATGGTTTGTTCTGTCCATGGAGTCTTCACACATTACAATATCACATCGCACCGCATGCCAACCATGAAAATCACGCAATAAGATTTTATCAAAAGAGAATGGAGTTAGAAAAATAAAAAGAAAATATTAGTCTGATAATTGGAAATTAAAATGTTAACAATAATCAATTGATAAGAACAAATATCTTTTAAACATAACATATATGGAAATGAATGTAAAAAATGCATATTTGTAAATGGAATTTATAGGATTATCTATAAATTTCATGCTAAGAATATTTACATTTTGAAAGTGAATTACTGTTTAAATACATGATTACATCATAGAATGTAATTAAATAGGCCACCACATGGATATATAGTTCATGGTATTTATTACATGTTTTAAAAATGAAATTACATATGTATGAAAATAATGCATGTATGATAGACAGTTTAAAGTATATACAGATTTAATATGAAATGGAGTTTCAATATAATAAATTGCATACAGAAGGGAGATCTATTAATATAATGAAAAATATATTTACTGAAAAAACCCAATTTCTATCAAATATATAGTGAATAATCTCTATCAGTTTCAATATATGCATTTCAATTTTCTTTACATACATCATGCAGTATCATTTTTTGCAATTTGTGCAGTGTATATGAAATTGTTACGCGAAACTAAAAAACTATGAAAAATAACTATTGAAATAAAACCTATGTAAATAGGAATGTATGATATTGTGGTTACCAAAAAAAATCTCATATGAAATCAAAGATAAAGCAAGCAATCATATTTCAATATTACCTTGTTGTAGCATCCGAAAATATCAATCATTTTTTTAGTCTTCTTTTTTTAACGTTACCTTCATAGAGGGCTGAAGTTCATTTTCATGGATTGTTGTAGCCGTAGAGTATCCACACATTACAATATCGTGTTGCACCACATCATCACCATCAAAATAGCACAACAGGTGTTTCTACAAAAAGAATTGAATTATAAGAATAAATAACAAATATTATTGACAACTGAAATTAGAGAATTGGATATTATGATGTTAAGAGTAGAAAGTTGAAAAGGATAAATGAACTGTATGTTTGAAACATAGAAAATATGGAAATGGCCGCAAAAAATTCATATTTATGATTTGAATTTATGGGATCATCTATATATTACATGCAAAGAATGTGGATAATTGAAAATTAATTACAATATAAATAAATGATTAAATCATGGCAAAGTAATTTAATATTGACCATCACATCGAGATATAGTTCATGATATTGATTTCATATTTTAAAAATGAGATTGAATATATTTAAAAATAATTCCTGTATAATAAATTGTTTATAGCATATGCATAGTTAATATAAAATGCAGTTTCAGTAGAATAAATTGCATATAGGAAAAAACCATCAACTGTGGACCTTTCAGTAGAATGAAAATAACTAATCATCAATGAAAACAACATCAACATTGTTTGGAAAAATCAAAACAATGGATCTACAATATGAGCAACAATGAGACAAAACATTGACCTATCAATATAAATTTGACAAACATGCAATGTAAAAAATGAATAAAAATATTAAATGATAATCACAATTAAACATACACAAAGGAATTGCACAATGAAAATATCATCTACTACGATCTTGTGTTTGATATCTCGCATTTAAAACAAGAGTGATAGAATCTTACGACTATAAAGAAAATAAAAGGATATTTGAATAAGATATATAGAGGACTATATTTCCAATAAATGTTAACATTACCTTACATAAAAAACATATAAGAAAATTTCATTCTTGTTAATATTAATAATCTTGTGTAATTAAAGACGAGATATTAGAAATATGGATATTCTGGTTGAAATAAATTATACAGATATCACATAATTTAGTACACTGAAAAATTTCACATGATAATGGTGGGATTATAATACTATTGTTATAGCAGGAACAAATTGAATAATAAAATAAAATAGAAAAACTAAAACCAAATTGCTTATGAAATTAAGAAGAACAACATCCTTTGAAGGAAAGATAACCGTAATCAGTGATGTGTGGTACTTATGGAATCGATTTACCTGGAATATAATAGGACCGGTGCAAACAGTCAACGAATTGTCTGAGTGTGACAATGAAAATCTATGAAAAATAAATAACCAATCAAACTATAGGAAAACGAAAATCCAAACCCATGTAAAATTATAGAAGTAGCGAGCAAATAAAATACTAACCTTAGCTTATATTCTAGAGATTATATAAAAAAAATACTGAACTTAGCTTAGATTCTAGAGATTCTAAACAGGCTTCTGGGAAGTTGAGGAGGCAGGGTTGGGCTTCTTGGAAGTTGACCAAGTGTATAGGCTCACCATTAAAAAAATGCACAGGTCTCCAATTCATCTACGTTAATACACAACACCAATTCGGCTTCGTCGCCACTTCAAAAATGAATCTTCTTCCTGCAAACAAATTAATCCATCAATGGAAAGTTTATAATTCAAATTAAACCCAGATTGTCATCATTAGATTCAAAATCTTCCCAAAAATTGAATCATGGTCATGCAAGAAAATCCTCAGATAAAATCTGCTTGCATTTCCTCATTTCTAAACAAAGATCCAGAATAACATATCCCTCTTATCAATCATCCAGAAGCTCTGTTTGTCAAAAAACGGAGGTCCTTCATCTTCTACAATGAAAATAATGAACTGCACATTTTATGAACCTTGACTGAAGCACTTACATTGTAACGACCCGAATTTTTTTAAATAAATTTTGTTTCCTAATTTTATGTGTTATTGTTATACTCAACAAAAATGTTTCATTTGGTAACATGAGTATAATTAAAATGAGACTGTTGGGTTTTGACTGTTATTTGACCATTGGTCAATATGACCGCTGGAAACTAAACATTTTGACTATTGTATCTAAATACAAGCAATCTTGGTTAATTAATATAGAAAGAAGATTCGATGGCCTCACCCAGTAGTCTTGGACCGATCGAAGCCCATCTAACAGAACTTGGGAAGGAGGTAGCACCACTGGGCTTTGCTCTGGACCAAACCCAAGCTGAACTTCATCGTATAAAGCTAGAACGGGATCGCCTTCGTGAGAAGTTCAAACTGATAGAAATTACTACTCGTGTGATGTTGGCCGAGCCTCCCTTGGATTCTCTCACCTTAGCACACCTTACACTTAGGTCCTATGCTGGTGTGATAAGGGGATATGTAAGGAGACCGTAACTGTCTTGTGTAATCCTTTGTTTTAAATAAAATTTCGATTTCTTTTATGAATTTTCAAATGACCGGATAAATATAGTATGCAAATTTTTGATGAATTTTAGAAAAAGGATATTTTAAATATGTTTATGTAAACCCTAAATAATTAAAAATGTGTAATGATTTTCAAAAAATGGTCTTTTGCAATTATGTTCAGTACTAAATTTAGAGTCTAATAAGATCAACTTGATTTTTGATGAATAGTAAATTATGAATAGTGATTTTATGATTAGGATTAATAATGTGTCCAAATGGATTAGTAATCTCACTTAAAGAAAGTATTAAAATAAGCTAGGCACATTGATTAAGTAATGTGATTCAATAAAATGGTTAAATAACGGTTTCATAAATTATTATTCAAGTATTAGTTTTTTCGGATGAATAGTGTTTTTTAATTAAAAATTTAATTAAAAATAATTAGAAAATTATTTTTATAAAAATGACTTTATTTTTGAACTCAGAGCATCGATATTATGTTATGGTAATTTTTGGGGATTTTTCTGAAAAAAATGAATTTTCAGTGAATAGTGTATTTATTTAAAAATAAAATTAAAAATATTTAGAAAATTATTTTTATAAAATAGATTTCATTTTTGAAATCAGAGCATTGATATTTAGTTAAGGTGAAAGTTTGGGATTTTTCTGAGAAAGATGAATTTTTCAGTGAATAGTAAAAATGCAGTTTTAGGGTTTCGGTATGTTTAATGACATCATAATTGTGTCATGATGATTTCATGAGATATTTTAAGGGTTGTCCAGCCAAGGGTGATGAATTATTGTTTTGGGGGCCCCATGTGGCCTAACTCCATGATAAATGCCAAGGGAGAGCACATGGGTTTGAGAAAAGCACATGTGAGGTGTCCCTTGGCCATTAATGCCTTGTCCCCTCACTTTCCCTATAAATACCAAGCCCTCCTCTCATCCATTCGACTCCCCACTCATTACCAATGAATTTCTGGTCTCATTACCTCCCAAGGAGTCCTCCCAAGGTGCCCCCAAGCCCTCAAGGTCCCAACCTTTGAGGTTTAAGAGTTACATTTTAAGGTAAGGGATCCGACCTCTCTCTTTCTTTTCAAGTAATCTCTTTTATGTCATTTCTTTTATACTACATGTTCTTATGTTGGAGGATGTTCTTTTATATTCATCATACTGACTATTTCATTTTCATATTATGAGAGACCCCCCCACCCTTTCTCTCATCAATTCGTTTTAAGAATGTTTAAGTGGCGCCGTTAGGCTGCCGAATTTTTAAGGGATTCTTTCACCTTCCTCAATTTCAAGTTCTATTTTCATTCAAGTCTTTCATGTTCCTTTTTATTATGTTGGGGTATGATCTCTAAATTATCATACTGATCTTTTATGATCATATGATGAGAGACCCCATTTGATCGCTTCAATTCAGTATTTTGAAGTTTTAAGTGGCGCCGTTAGGCTGCCGAATTTTTAAGTGGTTCTTCACCCTTCTCGTTTTGAAGTTCTACTTTAATGTCAATTATTTCAAGTTCCTTTTTGTTATATTGGGGTATTATCTCTATATATATCATATTGGACTCTTATGTTCATATGATGAGAGACCCCATATGATCTTTTCAATTCAGTATTTTGATGTTTTAAGTGGTGTTGTTAGGCTGCCAAATTTTTAAGTGGTTCTTCACCCTTCTCGTTTTGAAGTTCTACTTTCATGTCAATTATTTCAAGTTATTTTTTGTTATGTTGGGGAATTATCTCTATATCTATCATACTGAACTCTTATGTTCACATGATGAGAGACCCTATTTGATCTTTTCAAATCATTTTTGTTGATGTTTAAGTAACGCCGTTAGGCTGCCGAACTTTCATAAGAGAAATCTAATTTTTTTTCTTCCTTCCATGTTTTACATTTCAAATGGTATGTCCTTAAAATTTCATTACCATGATCATGTATCCTTCTTATTCTGTCCATGTACTATTTTATGGGTCATTTATGAATGTTTGACCCATTTTACCTCTCTTTTAATGTCTTCTAAAACCTCGGAACATTGCCGTTATGCTGCAGAATTTCTGTCTCAAAATGTCTATCTCTTTTTCTAAAGTTCTATTATTTTATTAAGTGAATACTCAAAGCTCTTTCTTCTAAAGGGGTATTCACATATATACCAAAATGTTCTATTTTAAATTCTGGGATTTACATACATGAGACCCACTTTCCTTTTCTGTGGGTTTTAATGTGATATAAAGATCATGTCTTTAAAGCAGTTTTTAAAAAGTTATGATTATGAAATGAAACCCATTTCCTTTATGCTATATGGGTTATTTATGAAATGTTTGACGATGATATATGTGTCTCACATGATAATAAAGGCAAATTTAAGGGTGCGCCCTGATAGCGCTCCAATGCATTGGGTAATGATGTAACCACTAGAGATTACAATTTTCACGATACCTTGGTGAATAACCTTGGTAATTTAACAAATGACACCTTGGGGATGGAACTTGGTGATATGTTCATGATTGTCTATGTTAAATGATGTAGCCACATCTTCAAGTTATGAAAAAGTTTTATTTTTATTATGATATGCCTCATGATTTCATTTTCATGCCTTAAAGTTCTTTTCATGACTTTATTGATGTATCTCAAGTTCATATGTAAAATGTTTCACTTGTTTCCCTTGCTGGGCCTTCTTCTCACCCTTCCTTTTGATGTATGTCCCCAGGTTATGAGATGCAGTAATGAGCCTAGGGTGAACATGAGGAGAAGCCTTTCAAGTGTTTAAGAGGAATGTTTTTTTTTGTTTCATGTTTTATGTTCCTTGTTTCCAAGACACTAAACCTTAAAGATCCTCAGTTCCGTGTAATGGAATGAAAGTTATGTTATAAAAAGACGGGATGCTATATACATAGTTCATTGGCTCGACTTCAAAAGCAGAACTAATCCAAATGTCAGCTTCACATAGCGGTCACAATCTTGGTGGTGGTTTTTCCTTGAAAAGGAAGTTTAAGATCTTATCAGGGGGCAATATCCACCGACAGCTCGGTTTGGGAACTGGCTCATCATCATCCTTGCATCAATGGAGAACTCCATTCGAGATTTTTATGCTGCAGCCTCAGCTTCCCAATAGCAGCAGTTCGCCTGGTTCATGTCCAACCTTCACGAAATCTTGGAGGAGTAGTGAATGATGGTATTGTGCCAGAGATCTGGTTATGCCGGCTTTTCGAGATGTCAACAGCGACGGAGGTCTTTGGTTCAATTCACGGTGGCGTCTCAATTGATCAATTTTCGACGGCGCGACTCTAATAGTGGACGAGAGAGTGAGAGGAGCAGCAATAGAGGTGGATGCATATGCGGGGGCGAAGAGCTGGCCCTGGACTAAGCCCAACAACCTAGAAGCGCTGACGAAGAGCCCCTCGTTGTCGTGGCCGCAACCCATGGGCATGTCCGTGATGCGCACCCCGCAGAATGTCAGCATCTCGGTGATGATCTCGCCAGTGGTTTAAGGATTCATTGTCGTAGGAAACCTCGTAGAGGCAGGTCTTCCTATCAGCTGAACATGCGTGGCTGTCCAACATCCCGCAATGCTCGGAAACGCAGGTCACCCGGAGGAAGATCGTGGAGATGCTGGGGTTGAAGATCCGATCCTTCTGTGAGTTGGAGAGGGGAGTCGGGTAGGGCATCGAGAAAGTGAAATCGGGGAGGGAGTCGGGAAGGGAGGGAGTCAGGGAGGGGTAGGGCACTGATTGGTGGAGAGAAGTAAATAGAAAATGATGGTGGGAGTGGGGGATGAAGTGAAAAAATGAGCAAGAAGAAATATAGAGGCGAAGGTGCTCTAGGAAGTAAAAATAGGTGGCGGTGATCTCGCATGAATCGATTTGCAGTGCTAACCAAATAGTGGTAATAGAGGGAGGATAAGCAAAGATGAACCGGCAATCCGATACGCAGAGAATGATAGAAGCGGGATAGGGTTTCTCGGAGAAGTAAACGGATCATGCGGAGAGGTTGGTTGTAACATCTCAAGTAAATAATGAATAATATATGTTCTTATCTATGTATATTTATGAATTAGATAGTGTTTTAGAGGCTTAAAATGAGAATAAATCAAATCTTAAGCATGAAATACTCTAATATTTTTAAAAGATTGTTTTACCGCCTTTTGATGGCGAACTGTTTTTAAATCTAACTTTTGACAATTTTATAAGCTATATTTGTCAAAATAAACTTATTCTTTATGATTGGGAGATTGAAATTTACTTTGGATAAATTTCTAGTATTTTTCTGATAATGTTCATTTTTAATGAATAGTGAAAAGTGTTGTATTTTAATTCAAAACCTCTTTTTAATCTAATTTATTTATATAGTTAGATTATCTTTTTAATTGGTTTTAAAGTAAAATTAGAAAATATTTTTACCATTTAATCCAATGGTGGTCATTGGAATTAATATAACTTTGAGATTGGACATAAACGAGTGTCAATCTTTTGATAGGTATTGTTTCTTAAAAACACGCTATTTGATTTGACAGTGGGATTTAATTATAAAATTAATTAATTCAACTTCAATGTTATGAATTTGGTAAAATATACATCATTTTTGAATTTGGAATATCAAATATAGCATAGGGTGAATATTTGGTATTTTTCTGAAAAACATTAATTTTTGATGAATAGTGAAACCACAAAGTGGTAGTTACAAAAACTGATTTTTCGTTTAAATGGAACTTTACAACTTATGTGATTTGAGTTTCAGAAATCCAATATAAATGATTTTAATTATTAAGTAAAATGTGGTTCAATGGGATGAAAATAATTTTTGATGAAAAGTAACTTTTAAGTTTTATTAATCACGATTAAAGGGCAATTAGTGTGATTTAAGGTAAAAATGATATTATAATAAAATGAAAATATCTAGACACTTGTCCGAACCCTATTGGATGAGTCATGGAAGACCAATAAAACCCATGAGTCGATTTTTGGGACCCCATGGAGCCACTTGGGTAAGATAATGACATTAATGCCTTTTATTTAAAGTAAAAGTAAAAATGACACAAACATGTATTGTTTTAGTAAAACAATTTTTACATGGGGTTATACAAGTCATATTTTTGACTATAAATAGTCATTGGAAAGAAAAAAATATTTCCTACATCATAGTATTTTTTATATTTTTATACATTAAATAAATTAAATTATTTATGACATCATGATGATGCAGCGATTACCTCATTATTTAACGATTTAAATAAAATGAAGATATAATGTAAAATCTAAGACCTACACATGTCAAAAACCTATTGTATGGGTGTATTTCGAACCCTTATCACCTTATCCTTGAAATAAATCAATGTGAGACCTTTAAAATCTGAAACTCATTTGAAAATAAAGTAACATTTTATACTTTTCCAAGAGTGCCCCTCCTCTCCTCTTATAAAAGGCACCCACTCTACCTCCTTACCCACACCTCTCAAGCCTTTGGATCAGCCAATATATAATCATTTTGTCTCTCCACATCCCTCTCCTCATTCTAGAAGCCTTACCTTAGGTAGTAAGCTCTTCAAGAAACCCTTTTGGTTCAAACCAAAGGGAGTTACCCGATTTTAGGGTGATGTCTTCACTTGTGTTATTTTGTTTTATTTTTCTTCTCAAACCCCCTAAACACTTTTTATTCATTTCTTTTGTAACAACTCCAGTATATTCAATATACTAGGATGTTTTTATAAGAAGTATTCGAGCTACACTTACACACACCTACATCTAATGGTTAAAGAACATATTGTTTATGTGGATGGTGAATTTCTGCCTCACGAAACGATGATTGTTCAACACTCATATAACACCTTCAAAGGTGGCCATTAATATGTCACTATATTTATATATGATATATAATATGTTAATGTTTTACTTAAGCTTCTGTATTTTTCATTTGCGGCATACCTTTACGGTTTCCATTATGGGTAAACGTGATATCTTCATTTTAGGAAGTGCAGACTACCGCCCCCTCAAAGTGATTTCCATATGTGGTACATATAAAGGATAGATTTAATGATATTATATATGATACCATACTGGAATTATAATACTATTATGTATCATTATGTTTTAATTCCATTAAATATGAAATATAAATGGAAGTAGCGTTCATGCGTACGTACGGCTTACCGTCTCCATGAACGGTGCATTTCATTTCTTACCTCTAAATGTTATGTAATATTATAAATGAATGTATATAATGGATATATATGATATATACATAATGAATATAATTCTGGATATAATGGATATTTTACCCCACGAACAAACTTGTAATTATAAAGAGTTTATTTTTGACTCAAGTACCAATGATCGTTAAAACGACCATTATTAACTTAAATAATTACATAGTGTTCATGACATGGTAATAAGTGATATAAAAGGAATAATAAACTTGAAAAAGGTTCTTAAGAAAGTAGAAATTAACTCAAGTTTATTATTCAGGAGATTAAAGAATGATCGAGTCAAGTTAGACCCGAGATAAGGGACTTCGTCTCAATCTCCTTTCATTGAGGCATATTTTATTCTATTACAAGGCTTTCTTTTATACGGTGTATAAACCCCTTTGACTTTTAATTTTGTACAAAATTAATCTTTTTCTACGATGCGTTTTACAAAATGAAAAAAAGGAATGTTTCTTTTTACGTATGCGGTGACAATGACCTTTTCCGCCGTCGCGAGTATTATTTGGTATTTGGCTTCCTCAACAAGCCATAATGTTTTTAAAATGAAATAAATACCATATACTATTTTATGTATTTTGGTATTGAAAATGGTTTTTTATAATGGATTAGTTATGTCAATATATTTTTGTGATATATTGTGATCAAAGTGTGGAAATTTTTTCTTTCCATTATATTTGTTTTATGTCTTATGATTTTATAATGGTACTTGGACATTTGATGGCTGGTTACATGATAAACCATATGACGGGTGGTGCCGTGAATACTAGGACAGTTGGTTACATTATAACCTCCAATGCATTGGGTATGGAAGTCGGCCGTATGGCTATTCCATTAAGTGATATGTGTGGAAGTCGACCGTATGGTTATTCCATTTAAGTATGTTTATGTCCCAAGTTACATTTATATGTTATGTGTTCTTTAAATGGGTTTTATGGTAATATTTTGGTTACAAAAGGGTAATTAATGATATTTTATTTAGTGAGGAGTATTTACTACTCCATAAAGGTGAAAAGTATTACTTTGATAAAGTATTCATGGTTTAATAGTTGTTTTGAAAAAATAACAGTTTTCCTTCTTTGTGTATCCCTTACTGAGCTTTTTATGCTCACCCCAAGTTTTTTTGAAATGTTTTTCACAGGACTTAATGTGGAATAGGGTCAAGGATGGGATCAAGGAAAAGTCATTCTATCTAAAACATGGAACTAGACATGTTTCTTTTTAAGAGTTTTTATTTTATGGAAACTTTGTAAAAGTGTCTACTTGTTAATCTTTTGAGATGTAATAGTTATGTCCTAATTCTCTAAAACTCTAAACCTGAAAAGATCCTTAATGTGAATTATTCATTTAATTCAATATTAAATAAGGTTTAAGTCCGGGGCCTTATAGTTGGTATCAAAGGTTGGTTTAGATAACTTTAGGAGTAAGAATTCTATTAAATGATTATCCAAAAATATTTTTTTTGGTCAAATTGAAATGATATAGCATTTAAAGATTACCATGTTGCTTCGCCTAAGATATTTCTGTGTTAAGAATGGTTTTTCGTAGAGGAAATAGAACTGCTTTTCTGGGAAGGCATACAATGGGAAATGACCTTTCAAATTAGTATCCTGAGATTGTCAGAATCAGAACTAAACAGTTTGTTGCAGTGATGGCTCAGTTGACTGAGGCTATAAATGGTGGTGGTATCCATGTACGAGATCAGCCAGATCAACCACAGAGGAACATATCAGTGGTGGAACATTTCATGAGGCAACATCCCCCATCATTCAGAGGATCATCTGACCCTGTGCTAGCTGAAGGGTGGATTAAAGAACTAGATAATATTTTTGATGTCATGGGGTGTTCAGAACATCAAAAGGTTAGTCTTGCTGTTTACCATTTTGAAGGTGAAGCTAATCAGTGGTGGTCGATAGTGAAAAATATCAGGGATAGTGATGAGATTGATGATATTTTCGTGTTTTCTAAAAGTAAAGAGGAGCATGAAAGTCATTTAAGGGTTATTTTGCAAACCTTAAAAGAAAAGAAATTGTATGGGAAATTCAGCAAGTGTGAGTTTTGGTTTCAACAAATTTCTTTCCTTGGTCATATTGTTTCTAAATATGGGATAACTATTGATCCTACTAAAAAAAAGTTGTTGAAGAATGGCCAAGACCCACAAATGTAACCGAGATCCGTAGTTTTCTTAGTATGGCAGGTTACTATAGAAGGTTTGTTGAAATTTTTTCACGGTTATCTAGTCCAATGACTAAGCTAACTCGGAAGAGTGTTAAGTTTATCTGGACAAAAGAATGCGATGATTGTTTTTAGGAGTTGAAAAGAAGATTGGTGAATGCTCCAGTTTTGTAACTTCCTTCTAAGAATGGTGAGTTTGTTATATACAGTGATGCTTCGTTGAAGGTACTTGGCTATGTCCTTATGCAGAATGATCAGGTAATTTCATATGCTTTACGTCAGTTGAAAACTCATGAGGTAAATTACCCTACACATGACTTGGAATTAGCTGCTGTTGTTTTTTCTCTAAAAATTTGGAGGCATCATTTGTATGGAGTAAAGTGTGAAATATATACTGATCACAAAAGTTTAAAGTATATATTCACTCAGAAAGAATTTAACATGAGACAGAGGAGATGGCTGGAATTAATCAAGGATTATGATTGTACAATTCATTACCATTTGGGAAAAGCAAATAAAGTGGATGATGCTTTGAGTCGAAAAAGTAATGCTTCATTAACCATGATACGTTTGGAATGAGATCCTTTGGTTTTTGATTTGATGAACTTTGGAATTGAAGTTGTTGGTGCAAGAATTTCTTCTGTTTTGTTTCAGGTATCAGTGAGATCATCCCTATCGGACAGAATTAAGCAAGCGCAGAAGAAAGACAGTGGGTTGCAGAAAAAGGTAGAGCTGGTTCAGAAGGGTAAGTTTCCTGAATTTAACATTGATAATGATTGTGTTTTGAGGTTTGGAAAGAGATTATGTGTGCCTGGTGATTCATAGTTGAAGAATGAGTTGTTATGTGAGGCTCATTGTTCCCCGTTTTCAGTTCATCCTGGTAGTACTAAGATGTACAGAGATCTGCGGGAGTATTACTGGTGGGATGGAATGAAAAGAGATATTGCTGATTTTACTGTGAAGTGTTTGACTTGTCAGCAGGTTAAAGAAGAGCGGCAGTTACCGAAAGGGATGCTTCAGCCATTACCAGTGCCAGAGTGGAAATGGGAAAATATATCCATGGACTTTGTTGTGGGATTACCGAAGACATCTCGAGGTAATAATGCAATCTGGGTTATTGTTGATCGCTTGACTAAATCTGCTCATTTCCTTCCTATTCGAGATAATTTGTCTCTAGATCAACTTGGTTGGTTGTATCTTAAATAGATAGTCAGGTTTCATGGAGTTCCCCTCTCCATTGTATTTGATCGTGATCCTAGGTTTACTTCTAACTTTTGAAAGGTCCTTCAAAAGTCGTTGGGTACTGAATTAAATTTTAGTACAGATTTTCATCCGCAATCAGATGGGTAGTCAGAACGAACAATTTAGACCTTGGAGGATATGCTACGTGCTTTCTCTATGGATTATCAGGGAAGTTGGGACTAACATATTTCTTTGGTTGAATTTTCATATAATAACAGTTTTCATTCCAGTATACAGATGGCTCCGTTTGAAGCATTATATGGTAAACGATGTCGAACTCCAGCTTTTTGGGATGAAGTAGGTGAAAGGAAGCTGATGGGACCAGAATTGGTAGAAGAGATGGCAGAAAAAGTTCATTTGATTCAGAAACACATGAGAACAGCTCAGAGCATACAGAAAAGTTATGCAGACAACGGAGGAAGGATCTCTCTTTCGAGGTAGGTGATCATGTTTTTCTCAAAGTCTCACTGTGGAAAAGTGTGATGTGATTTGGTAAGAAAGGAAAGCTAAGTCCAAGGTTCATTAGACCATATGAAATTCTGGAAAAATTTGGATCATTTTCTTACTAAGTGGATTTACCTCCAAGTTTATCTCAGGTACACAATTTTTTTCATGTTTCAATGTTAAGGAAGTACATGCCAGATCCATCTCATGTTTTGAGCCCAGAGGTAGTTCAGTTGGAAGAGAATATATCTTATGAAGAACAACCAGTTAAGATTCTTGACCGAAGAGATAAAGTGTTGCGAAATAAGGTAATTCACCAGGTAAAGGTTTTGTGTAAAAACCATATGGTTGAAGAGGCAACGTGGGAATCTGAAAATGCTATGAGGGATAAATACCCCAACTTATTCGATAAGTAAATAAATTGCGGGGATGGAATTTTCTAAAGGGGGGAAGGATGTAACATCCCATGTAATGAATAATATATATTCTTATCTATGTCTATTTATGAATTAGATAGTGTTTTAGAGGCTTAAAATGAGAATAAATCCAATCTTAAGCATGGAATACTCTAATATTTTTAAAAGATTATTTTACCGCCTTTTAATGGAGAACCATTTTTAAATATAAATTTTGACAATTTTATAAGCTATATTTTTAAAAATAAACTTATTCTTTATGATTGGGACATTGAAATTTACTTTGGATAAATTTCTGGTATTTTTCTGATAATGTTCATTTTTAATGAATAGTGAAAAGTGTTGTATTTTAATTCAAAACATCTTTTTAATCTAATTTATTTAAATAGTTAGATTATCTTTTTAATTGGTTTTAAAGTGAAATTAGAATATATGTTTACCATTTAATCCAATGGTGGTAATTAGAATTAATATCACTTTGAGATTGGACATAAACGAGTGTCAATCTTTTGATAGGTATTGTTTCTTAAAAACACGCTATTTGATTTGACAGCGAGATTTCATTATAAAATTAATTAATGAAACTTCTATGTTATGAATTTGGTAAAATAGAAATCATTTTTGAATTCTGAATATCAAATATATCTTAGGGTGAATTTTTGGTATTTTTTTGAAAAACATTAATTTTTGATGAATAGTGAAACCACAAAGTGGTAGTTACAAAAACCAATTTTTCATTTAAATGGAACTTTACCACTTCTGTGATTTGAATTTCAGAAATAAAATATAAATTATTTTCATTATTAAGTAAAATTTGGTTCAATGGGATGAAAATAATTTTTGATGAAAAGTAATTTTAAGTTTTATTAATCGCGATTAAAGGGCAATTAGTGTGATTTAAGGTAAAAATGATATTATAATAAAATGAAAATATCTAGACACTTATCATAACCCTATTTTATGAGTCATGGCCAACCAAGACAACCCATGGGTCAATTTTTGGGACCCCATGGAGCCACTTAGGTAAGATAATGACATTAATGCCTTTTATTTAAAGTAAAAGTAACAATGACACAAACATGTATTGTTTTACTAAAACAATTTTTACATGGGGTTATACAAGTCATATTTTTGACTATAAAAAGTAATTGGAAAGATAAAATATTCCCTACATCATAATATTTGTTTTATAATTTTTATACATTAAAAAAATTAAATTATTTATGACATCATGATGATGCAGCGATTACCTCATTATTTAACGATTTAAATAAAATGAAAAGATAATGTAAAATCTATGACCTAAACATGTCAAAAATCTATTGGATGGGTGTATTTAGAACCCTTATCAACTTATCCTCGAAATAAATCAATGTGGGACCTTTAAAATCCGAAACTCATTTGAAAATAAAGTAACATTTTATACCTTTCCAAGAGTGCCCCTCCTCTCCTCTTATAAAAGGCCCCCACCTCTACCTCCTTAACCACACCTCTCAAGCCTTTGTCTCGGCCAATATCTGATCATTTTGTCTCTCCACATCCCTCTCCTCATCCTAGAAGCCTTACCTTAGGTAGTAAGATCTTCAATAAACCCTTTTGGTTCAAACCAAAGGGAGTTACCCGATTTTAAGGTGATGTATTCACTTTTGTTCTTTTGTTTTATTTTGCTTATCCAACCACCTAAAATCTTTTTATTCATTTCTTTTGTAACAAATACAGTACATTAAATATACTAGGATGTTTTTATAAGAAGGATTAGAGCTACACTTACACACACCTACATCTAATGGTTAAAGAACATACTGTTTCTGTGGATGATGAATTTCTGCCTCACGAAATGATGATTGTTCAACACTCATATAACACCTTCAAAGGTGGACATTAAGATGTAAATATATTTATATATGATATATAATATGTTTATGTTTTACTTAAGCTTCTGTATTTTTCATTTTCGGTATACCTTTATGGTTTCCATTATGGGTAAACGCGATATCTTCATTTTAGGAAGTGCGGACTACCGCCCCCTCAAAGTGATTTGATTCGTTAATACCATATGTGGTGCATATAAAGGATAGATTTAATGATATTATATATGATACAATACTGGAATTATAATACTATTATGTATCATTATGTTTTAATTCCATTAAATATGAAATAGAAATGGAAGTAGCGTTCATGCGTACGTACGACTTACCGTCTCCATGAACAGTGCATTTCATTTCTTACCTCTAAATGTTATGTAATATTATAAATGAATGTATATAATGGATATATATGATATATATGATATCTACATAATGAATATAATTCTTTATATAATGGATATTTTACCCCATGAACAAACTTGTAATTATAAAGAGTTTATTTTTGACTCAAGTACCAATGATCGTTAAAACGACCGTTATTAACTTAAAAAATTACATAGTGTTCATGACATGGTAATAATTGATATAAAAGGAATAATGAACTTGAAAAAGTTTCTTAAGTAAGTAGAAATTAACCCAAGTTTATTATTCAGGAGATTAAAGAACGATCGAGTCAAGTCGGACCCGAGGTAAGGGACTTCGTCTCAATCTCCTTTCATTGAGGCATATTTTGTACTAATACAAGGCTTTCTTTTATACGGTGTATAAACCATTTTGAATTTTAATTTTATACAAAAGGAATCTTTTTCTATGATTTGTTTTACGAAATGACAAAAAGGAATGTTTCTTTTTACGTACGCGGTGACAACGACCTTTTCCACCGCCGCGAGTATTATTTGGTCTTTGGCTTCCTCAATAAGCCGTAATGTTTTTAAAATGAAATAAATACCATATACTATTTTATGTATTTTGGTATTGAAAATGGTTTTTTATAATGGATTTTTTATGTCAATATATTTTTGTGATATATTGTGATCAAAGTGTGGAAATGTTTTCTTTCCATTATATTTGTTTTATGTATTATGATTTTATAATGGTACTTGGACATTTGACGGGTGGTTACGTGATAAACCATATGACGGGTGGTGCCGTGAATACCAGGATGGGTGGTTACGTTATAACCTCCAATGCATTAGGTATGGAAGTTGGCCGTATGGCTATTCCATTAAGTGATATGTGTTGAAGTCGACCGTATGGTTATTCCATTTAAGTATGTTTATGTCCCAAGTTACCTTTATATGTTATGTGTTCTTTAAATGGGTTTTATGGTAATATTTTGGTTACAAAAGGGTAATTAATGATATTTTATTCAGTGAGGAGTATTTACTACTCCATAAAGGTGAAAAGTATTACTTTGATAAAGTATTCATAGTTTACTTGTTGTTTTGAAAAACTAACAGTTTTCCTTCTTTGTGTATCCCTTACTGAGCTTTTTATGCTCACCCCATGTTTTTTTGAAATGTTTTTCACAGGACTTAATGTGGAATAGGTTCAAGGATGGGATCAAGGAAAATTCATGCTATCTAAAACATGGAACTATGCATGTTTCTCTTTAAGAGTTTTTATTTTATGGAAACTTAGTAAAAGTGTTTACTTTGTAATCTTTTGAGATGTAATAGTTATGTCCTAATTCTCTAAAACTCTAAACCTGAAAAGATCCTCAATGTGAATTATTCATTTAATTCAGTATTAAGTAAGGTTTAAGGCCGGGGCCTTATATTGGTTATCCGAAGTACGGTACTGGGATCGGGATTGGGTTTTCACGGAGAAGAAATCATAGCGCACAGATGCTCGACGTGGCTTGCTGGTTGGAGGGCGCGTAATGGAAGAATGGCATGGAGGTCTGGTAGATGGGCACGTGGCAGTGGAAAAAAGCTAAGATTAGTATATATATCGATACCAGAGGTAAGGTGTTTTAGTTTTGGGATAAGGCCTATTTTAAGGGATTCATATATATCCCTGTGAAGGGAATTTCAAACCCCTATAGTTTGGTGCTACATAATGGGACATTTCTTAACTTTTATGGTCATGTATTGAGGATGCATTTTAAGAATTTTAAATTCATGCAGAATGGAATACTAGGAAAAATGTTTCATGTAATGGTAAGTGTTCTACTTTCACACTAAAAACAGTTTTAGGTGTCCTCAATGGAGCATATGGCCCAATGAGGATGGATGGGGTTAGTTAGTTGGAAAATGGCCTAGTGAATAGAAGCATGATTTTACAAGGGATATGACATATTGATGGAAATATGATAAAATATGGAGGTGATATGACTCTCTAGGTGGGGGTATGATTTCATCATGGATATAGCTCGACCAAGACATATGATGGTGCTGGGTATATATCCCAGTGTGGGCAGTTTATGAAATTATGGGGGTTTTGGGATATCAGGTTTTATCCCTGCAAAAGTGTCATATGTATCCTATTAGAGATAAGAATCGGAGCCCATGTAGTTTGAGTAACATAGTTTAAGGTCATTCGTAGGGACTATACCATTATGTCTAACATCGTGGGGTAAGGATGTTGTCTTGAAAAATTACATTGTCTGATAAGGATGTTTTCCACATGGTCTAACATCATGTTGTGGGGATGTGTAGAGTTTTCAAAGGTATAAAAAAAATGAATGAGTGGGGAATACACATATGAGGATTCCTTGATAAGATTCATTGGGAAGATACCACATTGTGGAGAAGAAATTGTGGAAATGGGGAATGCACCAAAGGGGGAGGTCCATAATGAGAGATGTTTTTGAAAAACTCCTGAGTAGGCCTAACGAGTATGTGTGGTAAGAATGGAATGACCAACCTAGATCTCTAAGAGAACATCAGTCATGCTATATGATTTAAATAAGAGATAATGGAGTATAGGGAACATTTCACAGGATCATGACACTGTATAAGAATGTGTCATACACACTAGGGATTCCCAAAGTCCATTCTCTCTCCTTAGCTCATTGATGATTTCTGATTGATGAAATCATCAACAGGAACCCCTTGAATCTCATGTCTAAATAAAAACATTATCCTCTCATCATCTTATCTATTTCTAGGACAGTACGGGGTGCAGAACATGTATGTTATAGGTGAGTGGCACCCAACAA
Organism: Viscum album; assembly: GCA_963277665.1. Lineage (NCBI taxonomy): Eukaryota > Viridiplantae > Streptophyta > Magnoliopsida > Santalales > Viscaceae > Viscum > Viscum album. Next base: position 400,837,333 of record OY728136.1, on the reverse strand, counting down.
GAAAGGTTAGGGGATTAATTCGGGACGGATTGGTATGGTTTGTGAGATGGAGAAGAAATCCATCATTGATGCAGGATAAATGTAACATCCTAGATCGAATGCCACCAAACAGTGCCCCAAGATGGTGGATCACATAGCTTCAAGTTCAACTTCCCAAATTCTAGAGGCTACCGACTAGTAGTGAGGACCTAGGGTGTGTTCATGGGATGTCTATTCCCTCATGTTAGAGTGTATCATAGTGGTTAAAATACATTACTCAATGGTGGAAGTAGTAAATCAATCAGATAGAAGATAAATATCTAAGACACGAATAAATAAAGAATGTCAGAAATAATCTGATATACAAAATGAAATTTCATGTCATGTCATGTCTCTACAAAGATGGAAAACAGACATATAAGAATCCAATTGAATACATGTATCAAAGTACCAAAAATAACAAAAATTCACTATCCCATCTAGTATCACGAGCCTTAGCTTGGCCATGTGCTCCCATACTCCTATGAAACAAGAAATTCAATCATCATACTGCGAGCTCTTGCCATGGTCCTTTCATTGTCACGACCCGACCCAACGGGGCTCGAGTCGCGACTCCCCAAGCCCGCCTCCAATAGGCTAGGGGCTGGCGACCAGCGCCAAGTAGGCAATCACACACATGAGAGGCATTAGCCTAAGGTACCTGTACACACGCGCCCACATACACCTCCATGAAACAGTGTAGAGATATATAAAACTGAAAAGAAAAGACATGCATACATCTACCCCAAACCAGAGTGCAACAGAAGTACAAAAGGGAAAAACATGGCCCTCCAAAAGAAAACTAAAAAAGTGTCCAACCCGCTCAGAAGAAGGGAAAACACTGCCAAAACACCTTCCAGTAAGCTCCTAGGCACAACTCTGGTAAACACCCTGGTCAAACGTGCTCACTAAGCACCGCTTGCTCCGGGTCCTCCTGGGACTCCGTCAAAAGGTATGTGGTCTGCACAATACACAAACATGTGTGGGCAAAGCCCGTGGAGGGGTGAGTATAACAATACTCAGTAGGCACCCCAAAAACCCAAAACAAAAGAGAGCAACTGAAAGGTAACAGTCCGCTCATCCCAGCTAGAGGGAACCTAGATAAGGGAGAAACTCCATCTCGTGACCATCCTAGGCTAAACACAACTTGTCAACTCAAACCAGGTGTATTCCCATACATACACCTTGAACATTTAGATATACTCAGCTCATGCACCAAGCCACATGAGGTACTGACCTCATCACCAGCAACGGTTCACAACTAGGAGAACACACTCGACGATCACTGTCATCACAGATGACACTCGTCCGAGAGATACACTCCATAGGATCCCACACAAACATCTCAGACGCTCACCCGAGAGATCACGCTTGTTGGATAACGCCACTGAGGAAACCTTGTTGAAATAATATAAACACCAAACTCCTCAGATATGGGATCGATCCTAGGGTCTTCTAAGGGATACCAGAACCCACATCAGTATATGAAGATCTCATAGACAAGGGATCACTCCCAGGGTCCACTGGGGGATACCATAACCCGATCTGGAATTCATAGAGCTCATAGATAGGGGATCACTGCCAGGATCCAAAGGGGGATTCCACAACCCGATCTGGCGCTCATCAAACACACGTCACTCAGATAGAGGATCGTCACCTATGTCACGGAGGTCACGACGATATCGAAACCCAATCTGGTACATCTCATGCTGTAGGGGATCGAACTGACGATGCCACAACCCTACCGACACCACACGCTGAGTAGGGGATTATATAACCAACGATACCACAACCCTACTATAATCCTCATGCTGAGTAGGGGATCATATACCCGACGATGCCACAAACCTACTGAGCACGACCCACTACATAGGGGATCATATTCCCGATGATTCCACAAACTGTATGAAGTTAACCTGCTAGATAGGGGATCGTCGTCTATGGATAAGCGATCAAAGTGATACCAAGAACCTGATCTAGGGAAACGATGCTAGAGGATCCCACTTCAGGTCCACCAGAGGGATGCCACAACTCTAATAGATTAAACATATCATCGATAGGATCACAAACCTATATGAAGGTTATGATTCCACGTGAACCTTCGTAGGAACGAACCAAGGGAGTACCCTCAACCACTGCTGGTCCAAATGTCGCTAACCCGAGTGACCCGCCACAACGCCACACCGTGCACCTCCAAGGTCGATACCGAGGCCACCATCGCGATCAACACGGAAAAACATGCAGGATAGGCTGTTTACTCACCCAAAACGGACAACCAGTTAAAAATACATTATTCACCATAGCTAGCCCATGTGGGGACCACACTATGATCCTGAAACTCATCAAGCGGATCATACCACTGCGATCCCCTCGGAAAAACATGCAAAATCGACTACTCGATTGTCCCAAACGGACACTCAGTGAAAAAGGCACTATTCACTAAATCCAGCTCGTCTAGGGCCCACACCATGCTCTTGAAACTCGTCAAGTAGATCGCACCATTGCGATCCCCTCAGAAAAACGCACGGGGCCGACTGCTCGTTCTTCCAAAATGGATACCCGACGAAAAAGTCGCGTTTCTCCATAAATGTCGAAAAACAACCTCATGGGGCCCACATCCTGATATCTGTCCCTGTGCTTGAAAACTATCCTGAAAAGTCCTCCTTACTATCAATATCACAATGTCACTGACGACACGTCAATCAGACACTCCGTGTAAAAGTTACGGCGGGCCGAAGTTGAATAATAATAAAATATTATTATTATTTCAACGTTTCATAGACCTGTGCCATGAAACCGACTCATATAATTCCCAAAGTGAGTTCAAAAGATCCATCTCGATTTAAGGAACGTTTCGCCACAAACGGCTCGCAAATCGGAGTTACGGTTTGCGAGTTACGAGGGTTTAAAGAACCCCCGAAAAAATCTAGCCAGACCACCATAGGGTCGCCGGAAACCACCATCTGTCTGACCGGACCGCCGCTGCCTGCCGGACTCTACTGTGCTGGAGCTGGAATCCGCCACGCCACCACCACGCTGTCGCCGACCTTTCCGGAATCCGCCATAGCCGCCGCCGGAATCCGGGTTTTCCGCCGGAAAACTTCCGGGAGCCACCGGAAGCACCCCGGTGCTCCAAATTCAGATCCGAAACAAGTTTCAGAAAGCTCAGGACCCGAACTACACAACCCATATGATGATTTGAAGAAAAAAACTCATAAAATGTATCTGAGATTTTAGAACTCAAACCGCCTAACTTTTGACGGATCACCGACGCTTTGCGCGCTCCTCTGCTGCTGCTGCTCGATCTAGAAGCGACTGCCGTCAAAAACAGAGCTCAACGACACCTTGTTTGATTGATTTCGGTGGTTCGTTGAGAAAAGGAGGAGGGGAGAGGTGATGAGCATACAAGGGGGTGGGGAGAGAGATAATATGAGATATTTGTTTTTTCTAAACAAATATCAGCTCCACTTCCCGGCCCGACACACCCCCGACCCGACACCCGACACCGACAAAGATTATGTCACACCTAGGGTAAACATGACATTCTAAACGCAACGAAACACTAAGAATTGCGATATGAGACTCTGTTCAGGAGTTATTTGAGTCGAAACTCGTAATTAGACTTTTCCAATTATTTATGAAAATGCCCCTGACGGCTTTTTTCATAGCAGGCCCATGCCCGTAAAGTTTACACCCCGCCTAGGGTAAACGACATGCTTCAGACGCAACCGTGCCCTCAGATTCACGTTCTGAGCTACCCTTTAGTATATATCACACCTCCTCCATGTGAATAGTATTAAAATACTTAATATTTTTATACAATTAATTCCGGGCACACCGGGCCTCAGAATCGCACACCTTCTTCGCGTCTAGCTCTGGAATTATTCATATGAATATTCCATAGTCTGATAGGGGTAAAACCCGAGTCGCTACATCCTCCCCACCTTAGAAATTTTCATCCCTGAAAATACATAAGCACAAGGAAAGCAACTGGACTCTCAACTAGGTCTCTCATGCCAGCGAGTTCGCCAACAAACACCCATGCCTGCACACATAAGTCAGAAGGAATCATCCACCACACCTCAAAACTATCCTCTTTGGGCGGCACTAACTCGCCCGTATGGTTTTGATAACGTCAAAAAAAAGTGTCTTGGTGGGGGAAGGATCCCTCTTCCTCACGCATTCGAAGCACGTCGAACAACACCCACACAGGGTCTTACAAACACCCTGAACAAAAACTCGAGCAAGCTATGAAAAAGGAAGAGTACCACTAAACAGTGTCTATCAAACTACTGCATAAAGTAGAAAGGACACAAGGCATACCTCTATCCATCCGCAGAGACTTTGGGTCAATAGCCTCTAAGGCTTGCAGTTGTCCTCGCCCTCGGCCACCAGCTCCCTGAGCCCGGCGTGGACCACCTGGGGATGGGGGTGGTGGTAACTGATACCGCCTACCACCTCCTGCTGCTGCACTAGCTCTGTCGCCATGTCTGCCGCCCTGCGGATCTCCCTAATCAAGACGCTACCTCTGCCAAGGCGGTTTGTCGACTGGCTCCCTCTCAGCAGCATGACGACTCGGGAAATCTCTAGCAAGATGTCCCTGACCGTCGCAAGTGTAAAACTGCCTCTTCTGCGACTAACCAAAACTGGCCTGCGAGCCCTATGAGCCCTGAGCCTCAGATCCTCCATCCTGGGGTCGCCTCCTGAAACTCCACATACGTCCGGGCCCCTAAGTCTGTCATCAGCTACCAAATTCCGATCCAACTAACGAAGTATCTGCTCTCGCGTGCCCAGCACTAACAGGCAGGATCTTCTCGGCTAGAAAGCTCACCACCACTAGGGCCCGCTCTAGCACTCCAGTATAGGTGGGAAGACATAGGGAAACCACACCTTCCCGAATGTCTCTGTGTAAGACCTGATCGAAGGTCTAAGCCCTAAAGAGTGGGTCTCGAACCATATCCAGAGAGTAGCGCGACAGCTCTATAAACCTCGCTGAGTACTCCGACATAGTCATGCCCTCCTGCTGAAACTGCAGAAGCTCCTGGATCTGCACTGACCTTAGCGTCATCAGATAGAACTATTCCCTGAAGAGCCGCTAAAACTCCGCCCACGTGAGTATCTCCTCATTGTGGGACTACATCACCAACCTTCACCATCACCCAGCCGAACCATGAAGAAGGATTTCCACTAGGACCACCATCTGATTTGGGGGTGTCCTCACCAGGCGGAAAACTTGGGTGACTACTTCGAGCCAATCATTATCTACCTGCGGGTCTGGATCACCCTAGAACCTTAAAGGTCGCTACCTCTGGAACTCATGTAGCGCACTCAACCTATGCACAACCTCATCCTACACCACCATCACAACCAGCTGATCGATAGGTGGTGGATCAACTGGTGGACCACCTGAAGGTCCAACCTCAGAACCTGCGCCCGGGACCACAATATCTAGATGGGGTGGATCATCACCATAATCCCACTACGGAACCCTTACTGGCTGTCATCGTGGAGGCATACTGAAATACAATCAAGACGCTCCATAGTCAAAGAGTATATCTTGTGAGCTGGCTCAAGAAGAACAAGGGGAAACCCAAAAACCCAGTCCTATATGATGCATAAACCGTTATGTCCCTGCGACTAGTTTCCAAACATCCCGAGTCGAAAGTCAGGTTATCAGAGTCCTAGTGAATGGATACATCGACCGCTGCACCAACACTAGAGTATTTGGCCTGAAAGTTTAACTCGAAACATCTTGACACTGCCACTATGAAACCCAAACCAAACTCACAGCTAAACCAGCTATGCTCTGAGATCCCAAAGGTGGAACCTCATTTGATACCACTCTATCATGACCCGATCCAACGGGGCTCGAGCCGTGACTCCCCAAGCCCGCCTCCAATAGGCCAGGGGATGGCGACCAGCGTCGAGTAGGCAATCACACACATGGGAGGCATTAGCCTAAGTTACCTATGCACACGCACCCACATACACCTCCATGAAACAGTGCAGAGATATATAAAAATGAAAAGAAAAGTCATGCATACATCTATCCCAATCCAGAGTGCAAAAAAAGTACAAAAAGGAAAAATAGGGCCCACCAAAAGAAAACTACAAAAGTGTCCAACCTGCACAGGAGGGAAAACATTGCCAAAACACCTACCGGTAAGCTCCTCGACACAGCTCTAGTAAACACCCTGGTCAAACCAGCTCACTAAGCTCTGCCTACTCCGGGTCCTCCTGGGACTACGTCGAAAGGACTGTGGTATGCACAAGACACTAACATGTGCGGGAAAAGCCTGTGTAGGGGTGAGTATAACAATACTCAGTAGGCACCCCAAAAACCCAAAACAAAAGAGAGAAACTGAAAGGCAACAATCCTCTCATCCTAGCCAGAGGGAACCCAGATGAGAGAGAAACTCCATCTCATGACCATCCTCATCTAAACAGAACTATTCAGCTCAAACCAGGTGTATTCCCATACATACACCTTGAACATCTAGATATACTCAGCTCACGCACCAAGCCACATGAGGTACCGACCTCATCACCAGTAACGGTTCACAACCAGGAGAACACACTCCACGATCACTGTCATCCCAGATGACACTCGTCCAAGAGATACACTCCATAAGATCCCACACAAACATCTTAGATGCTCACCCGAGATATCACGCTCGTCAGATAACGTCACTGAGGAAACATCACTGAAACAACATAAACACCAAACTCCTCGGATAGGGGATCGCTCCTAGGGTCCACTAGGGGATACCAGAACCCACACCGGTATATGAAGATATAATAGATAGGGGATCACTCCTAGGGTCCGCTAGGGGATACCACAACCCGATATGGCATTCGTAGAGCTCATTGATAGGGGATCACACCCAGGATCCGCTGGGGGATTCCATAACCCGATATGGCGCTCATCAGACACACGTCACTCATATAAGGGATCATCACTCGTGTCACGACAGTCACGAAGATACCAAAACCCAATCTGGTATATCTCGCTCTGTAGGGGATCAAATTGACGATGCTGCAACCCTACCGACACCACGCGCTGAGCAGGGGATCGTATAACTGACGATGTCATGACCCTACTAAGCACGAACCACTGCACAGGGGATCATATTCCCGATGATGCCACAAACCTTACGGAGTTAACCTTTTAGATAGGGGATTGCCGCCCGTGGATAAGCAATCACAACGATACCAAGAACCCGATCTAGGGAAATGATGCTAGAGGATCCCACTTCGGGCCCACCAGAGGGATGCCAAAACTCTAACAGATTAAACATCCTATCGAGAGGATCACAAACCTATACTAAGGTTGTGATGCCACGCAAACCCTCGTAGGAACGAACTAAGGGAGTAAACTCAACCACTACTGGTCCAAACGTCGCTAACCCGAGTGACCTACCACAATGCCACACCGTACACCTCCAAGGCCGATATTGAGGCCACTATCGCGATCCATGCAGAAAAACACGCAGGATAGGCTCTTTACTCACCTGAAACGAACAACCGGTGAAAAAGGAACTATTCACTATAGCTAGCCCGTGTGGGGCCCACACTACGATCCTGAAACTCATCAAGAAGATCATACCAATGTGACACCCTTGGAAAAACATGCGGAATCGACTACTCGATCATCCCAAACGAACACCCGGTGAAAAAGGTACTATTCACCGAAGCCAGCCTAGGTGGGGCCCACACCATGCTTCCGAAACTCATCAAGTAGATCGCACCATTGCAATCCCTTCGAAAAAACGCATGGGATCGACTACTCATTCATCCAAAATGGACACCCGAAGAAAAAGTCGCGTTTCTCCGTAAACACCCAAAACCAGCGTCGTGGGGTCCACATCCCGATCTCTGCCCCAGTGCTCGAAAACTATCCTGAAAATTCCTCCTTACTAGCAGGATCACAATGTCACTGACGACATGTCAATCGGACGCTCCGTGTAAAAGTTACGGCGGGTCGAAGTTGAATAATAATAAAATATTATTATTATTCAACATCTCATAGCCTCGGGCCACGAAACCAACTCATAAAATTCCCAGTGTGAGTTCAAAATATCAGTCTCGATTATAGGAACGTGTCGCCGCAAACAGCTCGCAAATCGGAGTTACGGTTTGCGAGTTACGAGGGTTTAAAGAACCCCCGAAAAAATCTGGCCGGACCACCGCAGGGTCGCCGAAAACCACCGTCTTCCTAACCGGACCGCCGCCACCACGCTGCCACCGACCTTGCCAGAATCCTGCATAGCTACTGCCAAAATCCGGGGTTTCTGTTGGAAAACTTACGGGAGCCACCGGAAGCACCCCGGTGCTCCAAATTCAGATTCGAAACATGTTTCAGAAAGTTCGGGACCTAAACTATACAACCCTTATGACGATTTGAAGAAAAACAACGCATAAAAGGGATCCAGGATTTTAAAACTCAAACCGCCTACCTTTTGGCGGATCACTGACGCTTTGCGCGCTCTTCTACTGCTACTGCTCGATCCAGAAGCGACCGCTGTCAAAAATAGAGCTCAACAACACCTTGTTTGATTGATTTTGGTGGTTCGTTGAGAAGAGGAGGAGGGGAGAGGTGATGAGCGTACAAGGGGATGGGGAGAGAGAGAATATGAGATATTTGTTTTTTTAAACAAATATCAGCTTCACTTCCCGACCCAACACGCCCCGACCTGACACCCGGCGCCGACAACGATTATGTCACACCTAGGGTAAACACGACCTTCTGAACGCAACAACGCACTCATAATTGCGATCTGAGACTCCGTTCAGGAGTTATTTGATCCGATGCTCATAATTAAACTTTTTCATTTATTTATGAAAATGCCCCTGGCGGCTTTTTCCACAGCAGACCCATGCCCACAAAGTTTACACCCCGTCTAGGATAAACGACATGCTCCAGACACAACCGTGCCCTCAGATTCCCATTCTAAGCTATTGTTTAGGAGATATCACACCCCCACCACGTGCATAGTATAAAAATACTTAATATTTTTATAAAATTAATGCTGGGCACACCGGGCCTCGAAATCGCACGTCATCTTCGCGCCTAGCTCTGGAATTATTCATATGAATATTCCAAAGTCTGATATGGCCAAAACCCGAGCCGCTACATGCATCCAATAAGCTTTTCAGGGTACCCAATAGTGGCCCAAATAGGGTGTGAGATAACACTCATTAGTCAACCACCAATGGTGTCTATAAAAAATCAAGGATGTGTATAAATGATAAATCGTTGGTCAGTTTATACAATAGGTGTAATAGTAATAAAAGTGAAATACCATAGAGAAAGTAATAACTGTAATGTAAAATGGTCTGTCCAAATAAGGCTCCTGGTAAATAACATTCAGGCTCCCTTATCAAGGGAAGAGTTAAAAATATAATAAACAAGTAACTTTCTAGTCGACCAACTATAATCTGATACATATTCTAAAGATATATGTAAGCATAGAAAAAATCCACCACGATTGTGCCGTATATCTAAGTGTATAACATTTACCATATGCACACCATATAATCCATCATATAAAATTTATCACGACCTCTCCATATAACCAATTAATCCCCAAAGGCCTCTCCATGTATTCAAAAGTGTCAGACCACAACGGGCTAGATCCAAGGTATATAAAACCATGGCATCCACATCATGTCCCAGGATCATCTTGATGGAAACTCCAAAAAAACATGGTAGGAGTCCTATGAGCATGTTAGTAGACCATGTCCTACACGAATCCATGAAAGTTTTATCCACAGGGTAGTAAGGACCAAGGAATCCTAAATTATTAATATTAAAGGATTAAATAAGTCCAAGGAATCTACTACTACAATCCAGACCCATGGGATTAAATTCTATGACATCTAATGAAATCAGGATCAAAGGTATACCAACCAAGGAAACAACTATAATTTCAATCATCTTATTCATCAGCTCATTCATGAATTTATAACATTTCAAATTTCATTATTTCATCCAAATCATACAACAATTTCTATAAATCCATTTAAATAATAAAATATTCTACATCATGTCAACATATGGAAAAAGAGTTATCACAATCTCTTAAACATCTAAATTCAATTCATTTCAAATTATAAAAAGAGATTCATCTGACTCGGAAAGCTCACATGCACCTCACAAGTGGTATAGAAAAAGGGAATATATTAAGGAACACCCCATGGGTGGCCTGTTTTGGGGAAAAAACCTCCAATAAACTCAACGATACTCACGTGAAACCAAAACAAGTTCCAAATCATTCAAATCAACCATTTAATTAATTAAAGAGGCACTCATGGAAATCCCTTCATGCGGAATAATGGAAAATATGCTTACAAAATACCAATCCTAGATGTAAAGGTATATACCACCTACCATAGGTCTGTAATAGATCACTCGTCTAATATCAATCTCTGATTCGGTCTAGATTGAGAGAAAAACAAGGAAAATGCAAAAATCTTGAAAAAAATTGAATATTAGGTTGCACCTAAATAACTCTGTCGATACGAAGACAAACATTAATGGAACAAGATGACCACAAAAATTCCAACATGAATCCAATGAGATCGACGATGTTTGATTCCGAGTTCAATTGGAGAAAGGGGACAAAATCCAACATTTTGGCTTCAAAAGCAGCTCCCAAGAGGTGAGGCTTGTATCCAATGGAGGAGAAAATAAATAGATTTATGTTTTGAATATTTTGAAGTAAAAAAGGTAATTTTCTAATGAATTATTAGGAAACACAATTTCTTTGTACGATTAGCCAAATTGTGTGCCAACTATGCACCCTCCATTATCTTAACGTGGAACATTGCATAGTTAGTGTGCACAGTTTCTTAAACCATGTGTAAAATGTGTCTCAGGCTCATTCAAATGTTGTAAATACCCCAAAATTTTTGGGAAACCCTTTCCACATAATTTACTCAAACATTTTGGACTCCTTTATCTGTCTTCTCAGGCCACACACAATTATACAAACTGTGTAGCTTGTCCTACATGGTTTTTCCTAATGATGTAGCCTGTATTGTTTTTCCAACAAGTTGGGATCTGGGCTCATAATATACCCTAGAAATCCTCTGATACACCCATAGTAACATTGGGAACTAATATTAGGCCATAATAAGATTTTAAACCAAAAAAAAAGATGCATACCTCATATGAAAACTTTGGATCTTATAATATTCCCCCCTTAAAGAAATTCATCCCTGAATTACCATTCCAAGCGCGGTCGTGAATCATTATAGAATAACTCCACCCACTTAGCACTAATGTTTTCATATCACTCCCAAGTCTCATCCTATAAACGTTCATGCTTCAATATAACCCATACTAGAGGAACTGACCAACCTCAAAGAACCTTCATGATCTAGTCATCAATACGTATAAGATGTTACTCAATAGAAACATATACCTGTAACACCACCACATCTGAATATATAGTGTGAGATGTGTTTTAGTGATAACGGTGTATCTGAGATACATATAATACATCGTGCATGTCTTGGTACTTCTGAGGTAACTGAAACCCATAGTATACTATCCCAACTCTATCCAAAATCTGAAAAGGCCCAACAAATCACTATGAAAGATTTCTCTTTCTCCTAATCTATCTATGCCCCATCATCAATGAAAAATGTTAAAAGACCTGATCCCCAATCTTGAACTCTAGAGGTTTTAGATGGTGATTATTGTAAGATTTCTATGAAGACAATGTAGTATCTATCCTCTTTCTGATCATTTGGACCTACACAAATGTCTTTTACAGAATATGTGGTCCCAATAAAGCTACCTAACCTACCTCTAACTAGCATAGGGGATATCTTAATGGCCTACCATACAAACCCTTATATGTTTCTATATGTATAGTCTTCTTATTTCTATAATTGTAGGATATCTAAACCAAGGTTATATGCCTCTCCCAATACCCCCCAAAATCTAGGTTTCATGCTTGTAGCATGTCCTCAATCACCTCAATCGCACGCTCTAACTAGATATCTTTCTGAGGGTGGTTTTCCATGCTCAGAAGCACCTGTCTACCCAAATACCTCTACAAACTCTTCTATAATGGAGATGTAAATTGGGTTCCCCTATATGAAACATTAGTATGAGGTACCCCATGAAGTCGTACCATCTCACAGATATACAACCTCCCAAGACAATATATAATGAAGGCCTCCCTAATCCATATAAAATGAGAAACCTTCATGATCCTTTCAACAAAAACTCACACAATGGATGCATATTTTCATCAGGAGTTCTCATATAGGATAAGGGAGGTTGTTTATTAAAAAAGTGTTATTATGAAAAATATGAGATGATAGATTTGAAATACATTATTTATAATTCATTGAATTCTATAACATGTTTTAAGACTAAGATAAGGATAAAAATGTTTTATCTAGCATAAAAAGTGTTTAACCAAAAGTTTCTTAAAATACAAAGGATTTAATTCCACCATCAGTGAAATATTTTAAAGAATAATTTCTTTTTTTCATAATAATTATCCAAATACATAAAATACCACATATTTATTTTCTATGTATTTTATTTAAGTGGAAATAATTTCTATTTACTTAACAAAAATGATTTTTCATATCTTATCAGGATATTATAATGATAAAATGGATTCCAAGAAGCTATTGGGGTATATTCATACATATAGATGATTTATTATAAAAAATAAAATTTTATTCCAGGTAAAAATAAAAGTAAACATCACTTAATATCCTAAATGAGATTAGGGTATATCAGTAAAAAAATGTAAAGAGTTTCATTTAATTACTATAATAAAGTGGATGTCATGTTATATTCTAAGAGATTTTAGGATGTGTTGATAAAAAATTAATTTAAATAGTTATATATTATTTCCAGAATTATCCCAAAGAAAAAGTTTTATAGAAAAGATATATGAATGATTATTATTATAAAATTAGAAAGAGTTCAAAGTATAAAATATAAGTTATTCATATCATAACATTGGATGTTGTGAAATAAAGGGGTTTGAATGCTCATTTAATGAGTTAAAAATTGGTACAATGACTCTTAAGTTTTAATATTATCTAATCTAGATTAATTTAAAGTTGTTAGTAATTTAAGGAGTTCTGTGGGAGTGATTTACCATATGGTTACATAGAGGTGTGCTAGCAATTATATAAATACGTAATGAGTTTACAAAACCCTAAAATTATTGAAAACATAAGGTCAGTCTATGGTGTATCATATGGGATATGATGAGGTGGGAACTTATGTATTTTTTTAATGTTCTTGAAGGATATGAAGTAAATAAAATTTATCATGTCATAGAAAAGTTAGTCTCCACTTTTCTGCATTGTCTACATATATTACATGAACGGACCTATCAAAATATGACTTTAGTTATCCCTAACTAATTTATATCATGGGGTATTATATATTGTGATGATTTTTTTTATTTTAGCATGAGTAGTATTCTTTATTGATATATGGAATATGGTTATGAGGAAAAAATGACATTTTTATACTGTGTGGCCCTCTAAGTATACCACATGGAGTATTATACACTACGTATTTGGTATATTAGGGGTGAATATTTCATTTTATGATTTCCCCAATACCAAGGTTAGGTGATATACATAGGAATAAAACCTTCATAATTTTATACATTTCTTACAAAATCCATGATACCTAGATAATAAGGGTAGTTTGGGTGTGTTTTTGATCATTTTTTTAATTCATGATTAACTACGATGAGTTTTTCCTATCATATGGCATGTAGGAAATATAGGACCACATTTGAGATATACTGAGGAAGTTAATAGTCATACATAAATAATGAATATGATGAGAATAAATATTTGGTGAGGGGAATGTGATGTGACAATCCATAATGATGAATGACTTGTGATGTATTCATTGACATGGTTAGTTTTTACTCAGAGAATCATGAACATGTGAGTATATCCATTGGTTATAAAATGTATTAAATAAAGAGATCATATGAAAATTCCTGATATCATCTGATTCAGCTGGTGTACATGAATACAGAGATACATTTATTTGATAGATATCACACTAGATCCCTTTGAATCTTGAGAAGAACTAATGCATTACTATAGTTTGTTTACATACATATATGGATTTGGGAATTCATATTTGTTATCAATGATACAAAGGATCACGAGGTTAAAATTTTGGTTGAAATAATATTGAATGAGATTTATGAAGCTCATAAAGCTACTCTAAATATGATTAAGAGTTTTCTTCAAAAACTTTTTTTGATATTTATTCAGAAGGTATTACATATAATGTGATACACTGTGAAATTGATTATATATTTCTAAAACTTTTTTAGAAGACGTAAAAAATGGGTTTTTTATATGGAAATAAATGTATGTGTGAATGAGTTAATCACTCTATATGAATCCATGAGGTATTATGAAATGGGTTACCATTATCGAGCATACAAATGAGTGCTTTTTGAAATCTCATCGAAATCACTTTTCAATTCATAGAAGCTCTCTCTTTTTCATCCATTTATTCAATAAGAACTAGCATGCCATGTGATAGGAAAGGATACTACCCATATGATAGGTGATTTGGTTTTATCCCATGGATTAATAAAGGATAGATGAGTATGTTGGCTACTCCTTAGGGATCCTCATCAAGAACTATCAATTCAAGACTGAATTAGTGGCTCTTTAGGGTAAGATAAATGAATATTATTCATTTTATGTTTAACATGGTTTTAGTTTCAAGTATGGAGGGTATTTCGAATGGACTTCCAAATTAAGTTCACTGTATTGATTAAGTGTTAATTGAAAATATGAAACCCATTTGTGGTATAAGAGCTTCACCATGCATTTTTGATTCTCAAAATCAGGTTTAAAATGAATAAATTTGTATATTTTATAGTGTCCATATTTCATATGATTACAATTGATTGAAATTTTTTAGTATGGATAGAAATAAAATATGGAATATCATAGTTTCTGGTAAGGATTGTCATATGAAATAATATATTATAAGCTGTGATATTGTTTTTTAATTAACGATGATAATGCGTTATATGATAAAGTAATCTTCATTAGGGTCATACTATATGATAAGAGATATCATAGGTGGTGATTCATCACAATCATTTAGTTTTCTTGTAATTTATATCATATGATGTGGGATATTACGTGGGATGAATATGTCATACCGTAGGTAAAAAAACACCATATCATTAAAATGATATCGGTACCAGTCATAAAATATAAATCCTTAGGAACTAAAGGGATATCACATATATATTTTTTAGAAAAACACAGTAGATAATAGTAGAATACATAACTTATGATATAATAGGTATAATAAAATACGAAATACTTAATGAATTTTAATTTCTCAATTTTCAATTATAAATAGATTTATAAAATTTATAAATTGTTTATAAATCTTGTAAAATGTTTTTTTGGATATTTATGTAAGTTATAAATTGTTTATGAATTAATTAATTATAAATTATCTATGATAAATAATTAAATGTTTATAGAACATTTAATAAATAAATAATATGTAATATTAATTGTTAATATTAAAATACCTTTTTCAGATTATATGTCATGACTTATTATTTGGATCTAAATTTTTATAGGGAAATTATAACTTTAATTCATAATGTTTTTATAAATAAACAAATAAGGCATAATATATGATTTTATATTTATAATTATTAATTATTTATAATTTCAAATTTTAATTGTTTAAATTAATTTTCCTTATTTGAGAAATTAATTAAACCATATAAAAATGAGTTTTCATAATTTATTTGAATGAGGTTTAAATAACATTAAATATATGATATTTCTATTATGTAAAATGTTTATATAATATAAATTGGAATATAAAGTGTTTATATTTCATTTAATATCATATATTTAAATTAATTTCATATAGAAGATAATATTAAGGAGATTATATTGAGAATAAATATAGAGGGTTTATATTTATTTATTTATGGAATGTTTATAAATGCACATCTAAATTATAGAGTGTTTATAATATCTTTATATATGAATTTTAATAATTTATATATCAAATGTTTAATATATGAATTTTATATTTATTTAATTTATTTCATACATTAGTTATATATATAGTTGTACTATTTTAAATGGATGTATTCTTTAATCTAAAATGTTAAACTACATGTGCAAATTTTCATAATTCATATAAGGAGTTCCATGTTAGGTTTGATAATTGATTTAGTTTTCTTCCACCTTGAATTTGGCTGGTAATAGGTTATGTGGTTGAATTTAAAGTTTGATTATAGTTTATATATTTTATGTTTTTTTAGTTTTGATGTAAGTGGGATCTCTCTTGAATAATGTAACCTTGGTTAGATGGAATTTGTAATGGAATTATCACTGACCTAGAGGCTTATGACTTGCCTAAAAAATTACGATTATTTATCTATCGGTCCAAGTTTAATCTTATATGGATTGTTGATTTTATGTGATTTTAAGATTTTACATAAAACGTTTTTATGTCATATATTCATTAGGTGAATTTGGAAGTGTATAAATATAGTTTCCTTTTAGTTTTGTTTAGTAACACAATCAATGAATTGTCTATAGAGCTACACATTAATATGGTTTGAACATGTTCATCTGGTGGATTGAATGAGATTCCAAACTAAATAATTAAAAGAATTAATACATGTAAAATAAATTCATGTGAAATTATTATAAGTTTAAATTTGGCTTAAAAATTATCTGTTTTTGAATCCTTCCAAAGAAAACACATGTCAAAACCACAATCATTCAACCAGGTAAGTTATAAAAAATTTGGGTATCTATGCATTATATTATATATGTCATGGTGGAAATGGATAACCCTAAGACAAAGGTGTCCAAATCCCATTATGAGATTTGGGTTATATTTAACAAGGAAACCCTGTGAGATATGAAACTAGTAGAAAATAATTAGGTTTATCCTTATGATGGATTGGGAAAAGTATTATCTTCCCAACTATCTAAGATTCATATATGATATTATTGGCATAATGGCCCACCTAAATAGATAAGTAGTGAATATAACACCAAGTATATCTCATTAATTAGTGAAATATAGATTTTATCCAACTAATGAGTATGATTAATTTAATAAAGGGATTCATCAGTATATTATGAATATATTTAATAAACATTCTTATTAAATAAAACTAAAACATGATACTCAACTAATAAAATATTCTGTTGTTGGTAAATAGTATCCTCACAATAAAAATTATCATTGAGATCAATCGTAGGTAATGTGGAATATTAGTGTAAGAAACCTCTTAGACTACTGAAAAAAATATTCTTAAATAAGATATAAAATTCTATGTGTTAAGGATGTTTATGAGGTGATGTATTTTCTCTCCTTAATTCTCAAAACGGGTAAAGGAGAATTCAAAAGTGATCATCCACTTACATTCTCTTGATGTGAAAAAGTTAGGCATCCCACTGAATGATTTCCAAGGAAATTTTGATATGATAATGAAGAGTATGATCCCTTTAATATACCATTTTAGGTTGATAAAAGAAAAATGAGACCACCATTTAAATTCTTCAAAAAGAAATACATTTTATCCTAAGAAGGTCTCATTTTAGAATAAATATAAGTGGAAAATTTATTTACTACAAATACATTAGTGAGGACGTTTTTGGAGTTTTCAAAAATAGACCACAAGTGTAGGGTAGAGATTATGAAGGTGGTGAATTCAATGAAAGATTATACGCCAGGGATATATTAGAATCTTCTCATGAAGAACCTAACATTTTAAAGGGGAAAATAAATAAATTCGAATGTGGTAGTGCATAAATTTAAAATTTATATATAGTGGTAAGAAGATGATAAGTATGAGTTTAGATATGAAATTAAATAACCTAAATTTGAAATTCCATAGAAATCATAAAGTTAGGTTAAACTTAGTCTCAAAATTGAATACCATACCCAAATTATTGACAGATTGAATTATTCAATGAATGATAGTGTTAAAATAATTGAGGAGATCTAAGGGTAGTTCATAATGATGTTATGAAATCTTGATGATAAATAATGACTTATAACCCATGGCATGACATCTATATGTTTGAGTGCAACGACCACTAAGAAACTAAGGAAGAACCCTGAGGTGACCCAAGTATAAAATATATAAATGTTAAATCATTTACGATAAATATTCAATAAAAAACGTAGTTATATAAGTCCCAGAACCATAAATGTGTAGTGTATTTTAAGACTACAATAATGAAAATCATATTTTATATATGATCTTTAACATTTCCCAAAAATTTCATCATATTAGTACCATTATAGATATATCATACTTGGAGGCTTCCATAAAATCTTATGGAAGGAAACATATGGAAGGGTGATCTCAAATTCTTGGTAAGGATAACAATGTGGTATATGTATCAAAGATTATAAGTGAAAATAAGGAAATGTGAACATGATAATAACATAATAAATTCCTACCAATCAATTAAAAAAATCAATCATGATTTATAGAACAAGCCACTATCATTAAAAATACCAAATTCATAATAGTGATAAAACATGCATAATAAATCATGATCCATGAGAGCATATCATAAACATAAGAATATAGAACAAGGATAAGATTATAAAATTGTAACCTGTAATAAAATGAAATAGTTTCACTCATTAAGTTATGGAAATGAAATAAGGTCCTCCCATAAAGTTATAGACATGAAAACAGGTCTACTCATAAACATATGAATATTAATTAAGCTCCACAAAACAAATTGGGAAATGAAACCAGGTTAACACACAATATTGTGAACATGAAATTAGGTTCATGAATAACATAATTATATTATGAGTTTTCCATTTTTAGATAATTAATTGGAGGCATATAAAAGACCCATACTTTTAAAAAATTAAACCATAAATGTTTCACAAGATCATAAAAACCTTTATCATTTCATCATTGTATAACCCATGGGAAAAATGGTTTTAGAAATATTTCATATTAACTTAGCCAACCCATAGACAAGTAACGAGTTTCATAGAATCATCCATAAAACATATTCATCATAAACCACCCAAATAAAATGAATGTATGGTATCATTGGAACATACCCCTAGTGAAATATAATTAATATGAAAGGATGATATCATAGTTGTAAAATGAAATTAAAATATCAGTGGAATATTTCCTAAGGAAAATTCCCTTTACATCTTGAAATCACATATTTAAAATTCAAAAAATTTAAAAATAGTATGTAAAAAATTTTCTTTGAAAAAAAAAACAGTATTTTATAGTGGAAACATAGAAAAAATTAATAATTATGGGAGAAAAATATGTTCATGGGGAATATGTTAAAACAAATATTATGTTCACAACTTTGGTGAAAATCACCTCATTTAGAAATTGACAAATTTATTTTTCTTAAAAAAATTAAAAAATTCAAATATTGGAAAAATGAACTTATTCAATCATTTTAGAATAGTAAATACATTCTCTAAAATAATATAATGAAAATATAGATGTGAAAGAAAAATATTCCCCACCAAAGAGGAAATAATGTGGCTTTTTCATAAAATTATTTTCTTAACCCTTTTATATAAGAAATAAAAAAATGATACTATTACTTTAAAATTCCATGATTAAATTTAATAAAAACCAATATATTGATTTTATAGGATAAGATTACCCTAATGGATATTTAGCATGGACATTTCTAAAAAGAAATGAGATTGTAACATAAAACCTTACCACATTATTAATCTCTATATCAAAACACCATGATGGTGAGAATATTTTATATATTTTTATATCATAATAATTTTTATAATAATATCCATAAAAATATTCCTGAATTGTATATACACTATGAAAATGAAAAAATTTGTGAATATGGAATTTGTCTCACATAAATAAAAATGAGACAAGAAATCCCCTTACCTCAATTATTTCCTTTCTTCATAAAAATTAAAATATCATATAAACTAAATATATTACATAACTATATTCATACATAGAATACGATATATCATTACTTTATAATTTCCAATTATCATTTTATTACTAATTTCTTTATTAAAATGAACATTTGTGTGAAAAGAGGTCTATTTTCCATGCATGATTCTTTTCGATAGTTTCAGTAATTTCATATTTTTAATTATTTCATAATCTATAGAATATTAATAATTACATAATAATAATATTTATTAATCATATATTTTTATATTCATTTATAGAAATCAGTGATGAAAAATGAATTATATCACTTCATGGAGGCGGTAGTCCACAGGTACATGCAAGCAATGTTTCCTCTTTTTGATGGATAAAATGAGAGAATAGTAAATAATAATTGAACTTTAATACGTAATTATAATATCATTAATATAATATATATTCATTACATCTATCCTTATTACAATCCATGTAAATCTGAAATGAAAAATAAATAACATCGCTTCATGGAGGTGGTAGTCCACACGTAAAATGATCACTATTATCATTTTCCAATGGATGGAAAGGTAAAGAAGTTAGATAATATATTATGTTTCTATAAAATTAATTATGTAATAAATATAATATATAAACATTAAATTCTTCATAATAACCAACAACCAAATATGGTGATAGGAAACGAATTATATCACTACATGGTGGCGGTAGCCGACACGTACGAACAAGCGATGCTTTCATTTTCCATTTGACTAAAAAGTAGATTGATAAATGTTATTCCATAAATATAGAAACATATTATTATATGGTATATAATGATTTTGTTATATTGTGTTGTTTAGGATATAAATTAAGTTGGTGAAGGAGGAGCTAAAATGAAAGAGATCGGTTAAAATAATTACCTCATATTTGAGAAAGCTCCTTTGGATTTATTTTTATAGGCCATTAGAATAGTCTTTTAAAGAGACCAAAATGCCTAGAATATGAATAAGGATATTATAAAAAGTTTTATTTAGGGTTCTAGTGTAGCTATGTCGCTCAAGGTGGTGTGAGGAATTGATGAGTGTCAACATCCTATTATAGTGAAGGAATGGAAACACTTGGAATTACTTAAACAATTTTAATATAATAAATTATTTTTCATTTGATAGGGGAACCGATTTGATATGTTGAGAATCTAGGATGAGGATAAATATATAAAATATAATGAAATAATATTTAGAAAACTATAGGTGATCTTTTAACACTTATATCATAGCTTGAACCCCTAGAAAACTCATTCGATGATTACCATGATATCAAAATATTTTACTCGTTAGGGGTAAAGAAAGTTACTATTAACAGAAAAGTTAACCATAATTAGATAATGGTGAATATTATGGAACATATACTATCCATATTTCTAAATAAAATATTCTTAAGAATATTATATTTTTTATTAAATTATTATTTAACATAAGATATTATTAAATTAATTCTTGGGAGTATTCACAATGCTTAACTTTAAATACATCAAGATAGAAATATAATTTGAATAAAAAAAATTCACAGATCAATAATATTTTCTATTTATCTATTAAATTAATGGAATAGAACAATATTTCCAAATTTATTTCTTTTAATATTTTTAAATCATTTGTTTTATTTTTATATTACTTGAACAAGCACTATGTCATTGTTGCATAAGCATCTAAGGTAATCATTCAATAATTAATAATTAAAAAAATTAAAATGATAAAAAAATAAATAATATTTAAAATAAATATTTATAAATAAAAATATCCTCTTTTATCTCTATAAAAAATATTAGAGAAATTAAAATAAAGAGAGTGTCATTTTGTATTTATTCTTTAATTAAAGTAATATTAAGGAAATCATCAAAGAAAATTCACAATAAATTTCCAGAAAATAGAAGATAAGATGATTATTGTATAAATAAAGCTATCCAGTGAAATAAATGAATGTTTTTTATTGATTTTTAGGACATATATGATAGTTTTATCCATGTTTTATTGGAATTACACATAAATAGGTGACAAGTATTTACAATGGTTACTATTCATAGTAGAAAAAATAATAGGGAACTATCTAGAAAATTTGAATATAATGTTAAAAAATATGGAATATGTTTTCAATATTCAATTTATATAAGTTTTAGAAATCATTATTAATATTAATGTTTAAAATTCAATGAAAACGATTTTTAGAAAAAATACATTTTTAAGCATAAAAATGAATTTATACCTAAATAAACTAAAATGTTGATCCATATGAAATTAATTAGGCTATTCATATTTAAAAAAGAATTATTTTACTTTGTAATCAAATTAAAAAAATGGTAATCTCAAATTACATTATTTAATGAATACAATTTTTTTAGAAAAATAGGTATTTTTCACTGTTCAGTACAAAAATATTTTTAGAAAAATCCCAAAAATCACCCTAAGGTAATATTGAAAAACTAAATTAAAAACTTATATTAATTACATAAAATATAATTTATAAAAGGGTTAGAAATTAATTATAATTTTAATTTACCAAATACAATAAAAATTAATTTTGAAGAAGGCATATTTTGGACAATAAAATGTATTTTCTAAAAATTGAGTACATTTTTATTATTAATTAATCAATATATTTTCATTATATAAAACCTTTGTATTTTTATTTATAAAGAGTTTTCTATTATTAATACCTCTAATTTAAAGGCTAGTTTATTATATATCCGGGTTCGTTTTAATCACGATATTGAATGTCAAGAAAGTTATCAAACACGTACAATTGGTTTAAAGAAAATTTTATTATAAAATATTAGGGTGTTACACCTTCTCCCATTTAAATTAAATGATTCCTAAAAATTAAAATCTTGGTAATAAAAGTTTAAATATTGGAAAAAACAGTTTTTGGAAACCCACATGATACAAAGGGATAATAAAAAATCATTTGAAAAGGGGAAATGAATAACATAAATGTTACCTAAAATTACACATTATCAATTTCCCAAATATGGAAAACATTAGTGGGAAGTAAAAATTTTCACATAGAAGATAAAGTTAATTTATAAATAGATTTCAAGATAAGGTTAATTACCAAAAAACCATAAATTAACAAGGGATGAAAATGACCACCAATTCTTTATATTTAACTATAAAAAAGGAAAATAATTTAATTTTCATGATCTATTTTACAAGATTTAAGGTATTCTATTAATATAATGATAGAGTACATGAGAAAAATTAATTTTTGATTTACATCCATTTCATAATCATAATATCATCCTTTTAGTTTTCATTAATAAATTTACACTTTTATCTCATATCTTACTCTAAGAAAACAATATTCAAGATGATTTTTTTCATACCTAAAGGGATAAAATAAGATTCGAATAGATCATAAGATCTACAAAAGGATAAAAATATATTAATCCTAAATCTATTCAATTACTAAAAATAAAAAAAGTCAGTACATTTTATGGTAAATAATATTAATAAACTATAATTTGAAATATTAATCTCAATAATTTCAATAATAATACCCCTAGATCTACTTAATTCATTCCAAAAATAGATAAATTCTCAAACTCTTTAAAACATGATTAAACAGTATCCAAAACCAAATAATTTATAAAAAAGGTCAAAACAAAATCCAAAATTAACTAAAATTAATCACCAAACAACAAAAAGTATCTCTTTTTGTCACATGCCAAACATTTGAATACCTTGACCATATATTCTCTTAAAACATTACAATAACATGAATCACTATAAAATCTCAATGGAAAAAATATTCCTCTAAAAATAAATTCTATTTTGATTCCCTAACTAAAATAATAGGCTATATATCATAATCCTTAAATATAAAAATTCAATATACTTAATAAATAAAATTTTGCATCAAATCATTAATCAATTTCATAGCCACCAATATTATCCAATTTACATTATCAATATCAATCATCATTTTACCACAATTAAACATCATTATTTCTTCACCTGATAATCTATCTCTCAATCATGTTTTTTCTAAAAATATCACCTTACCACTAAATACCTTTTCTTGGTTTTCAAAACCATTCAACACATGATCTCAAATAATTAATGAAAAACTAAATCAGAATAATATTATAATGTTTCAAGATTTATTTAATTAGAATATCATTACTCCAAATAGATTGAAGGACTTTATTTTTTTATTAATTTTGGATAATACAGTTTTTAACTAGGTGGATATGGAACCATTATATGAACTATAAGACCTGTGGAACAAGGCCCAATACATGGACCGAAGGTCCAAAGTCCTGACACACTAGAACTACCCCTCCCCATCATCATCTTAGTTGATGGTTCTTATCTTCCCACCTCACATGGATGATCATCTAGCATTGCCCCATGAAAATCTGCACTTTTCATGGTACCGATGACAGTTTTCTTACCCTCTTATTCATCCAATCCGGTTAACTCTATTGGTGGTTGATACTAATCTAATTACTCTTATGGGGAATACTCTCATATGGAATGATCTCATTCCATATCTCGGAGGCCTAGTGGTCTAAAATCCTTTAATGGACTAAAGGAATTGCTACAACAGAATGTACATGGACGGTACCCCTACTTGCATCATTTCAGTGTCACCGTATGCCTACCTCATCCCGGTGTCATTTCCAAATCTTAAATCCCCCAAAGTGGGCCTTCCCATATTTGATCCTGGGTCTTTTAGATTTTAATCAGGATCCTTTACCTCTCAGGTACATGCTCATTGGCTGACCATAATATCATTGATAAACCAAATCTATATTATAATTCTAAAATACCAATTTATATACACTTAATTCATTCCATTTAGGTAATTGGAATATAATAGTAATTTCCTTCGTCTATGATTTATCCCTTTTATTAGGTAATTGAATAAAATTGTGCCTAAGTTCCCCACACATACGATATTTAACTATAAATGGTACCTTAGTATCAACTTCACATTCATTCATCAAACCTATCATTTTTAACTTGTAAATTACTTTCACATGCCCTTCTTTTCTACACATAAAACATAAAATTATTCCTTTGATACATTTCTATTAATTATTATTCCTATATACTTGACATGTGGGAATCCAGATCTTATTTTCTCTATGTTATTCATGATTAAGGTTGTTACCCCATGGTATATATGTTCCACAACCTCATCCGGTAACTATTATCTAGATACAAATATATTGGATAAGAAAACCATACTAATTTATATACCATAACTTACAATGTTCTCCTATACAAAGGATTATGCTAAGGCTTCTCACTTATTTATTCCCATTTTGGTTTCCAAAAAGAACTAAACATTTCTTTAATATGAGATGAGGTGACCCAAACATAACATATATAAATATTTCATAATTTTATATTAATATTCAATACAAAACACAATTATACACACCCTAGGACCATAAATTTTTAGTGTCTTTAGTGAATAGAAAAATAAACACAATATTTTTTAAATGATATTCAATATATCATATAGTGTAAATCATATTATCACCCTTCTAGACATAGAATACTTATAACCTTTCTTCAAAATCTAGGTAAGGAAGAAATAAGAAAGGGTGAGCTCAGATACTCAGTAAGGGAAAATTCTGTAGATAACAATTAATGATCATAAGTGAGCATAGGGGTATGAGAACATGATCGTAACATAATAAATTCATACCCAATAAACTAATTATCCTTAATCATGATTTATGGTAAAATGATTTATCATGAATGAATAAAAAGTCTTAAGAGTGTGGAAATATCAATAATCAATCATGAGACATGAAATCATATAATAAACATAGGAATGTGCTACAAGAATGAGATTATAACATTTTTAATTTTTATATATAGTAGAAGTTCACTCATTAAGTTAAGGATATATAATTAGGTCCACATATAAAGTTATGGATATGAAACCATGTCTATGCATAAACTTTTGGATATGAAACAAAGTCCAAACATAAACTTATGGACATGAAACCAAATACATAATGTTGTGATCATGAAATTAGACACACATATAGCATAATTATCTGACGAGTTATCCATATTTACCCAATACATTGGATAGATATAATAGACCCAACATTCACATAACATTAAACCATAAATTTTTCACAACATCATAAAAAAGGTCACCATTTAATCAACATATAACCCATGGAAAGGAAATAGGTTTCATAAATATTTCATATTAACTTTGGTAACCCATAT